>JAREIS010000118.1:0-2400000 GCA_030060385.1 Muscicapa striata striata | reverse complement strand
CTGCAATAATGTATCAGGGCAGACTTATTAAATACAGGCATATTCCTCCAGTAATATATTAGATAGTCTCCTCTCCCCTTTTCCATTCAGTTCAATCAATTGCATTCAATATACAGTTCATGGGAGAACGGAGATGAGAAACATTCCTGCCACATTTATTGGTTTATCACTGTAATTTTTCTATCCAGCCATGGTACCAGTAATTGAGCTAAACCAGTCTAATGAATGCTTGAGAACTGCTGTAATGCCACCACGAGCACCATTCCCTCTGACCACCCAGAGTGGGTAGTGTTTAGCTTCTCCTAAAAATTAACAGGACTGAAGCTGTCTTTGTTTTTGCTTTTTTTGAGGAGGAAATTGACTCATGGTTGTCAGACACTGTGTGTTCCAGGTATTACATGCAAGTAAATAAAAGGTTCACTAGTTCAGTTAAAAGGAAATTGCTAGTTTTATTTTTTTCAGCCATTGGAGGAAAACAAGCAAACAAAAAGCCCTGTTAACCGGGGCTGCAGCCTTACATCAATCTTCTGGATGAGTTTATGCTATGATATTTTAACAATTGCCAACAGATGAATAAAGAATGCCAGCCTTTCATTAGCAGCCAACTAATAATGAAAAAAATGAGGATAGTTGATTCTTTAATTGCTCTACACTGTAACTAATTAGCAAGGATTCCCCTTTTTTTTTTTTTTTTTTTTTTGTGTGGCAGCAGTGCTGCAGGATAATACAGCTTGTGTGGCACACAGAGTTTGTTTGCTGCAAGTCTGGTTCAGAGTGATGGTGATATTGTCCTGGCATATTGTAAGTAATTTCTCTCTCTCACTGTTGCAGGACATTGTCAAAGACCCCAAGTTTATCCTTGGAGGAGCCACCAGAACTGACATTTGTCAAGGGGATCTTGGTGAGTGATTCCCCCTGGGTGGGTGTGTTTGTGTCTATACCCCGTGAGGAGCAGCAGCAGTGTCCTCACACACAGGGGATGTTGTCCTTCCCAAACTGGGGGGAGCAGCTGGAGGTCCTGCCCAGGCTGACCTGGCCCACAGCTGCCTCTTGGATAGCTCCCTCCCATCCATGCCAGGGACCATCTTGGTGCAGTGGGATTCAGGATCAGGGAAGGTTCTCCACTCGAGGGTCCTGTGACCCCAAGGGAGTCTTTTGTCTACCGGCACCTCCAGACTTAAGCAGTCTGCCCTGGCCAGGCAGGGACACCCATTCTGGGGACACACAGGCTGTCTTTTGGATTTCAGGGGGAGTGGCAGCTAACTGCCATAACATCTCCTCTGGCCCCTTTTTCTCCTCTTTTCCCCTTCTCAATCCACAGGTGACTGCTGGCTGCTAGCAGCCATAGCTTCTCTCACACTGAATGAAAAAACACTAGCAAGAGTGGTGCCACTGGACCAAAATTTTGGGCCAGATTATGCTGGAATATTTCACTTCCAGGTAAGGTGAACATCTGCCACAGAATGAACACATCTCTGTCATTACATTTCATGGTCTGTTTTGCAGTGAGGTTGTCAGGTACTGCAGAGGAGACACTGGAAAAAGTAGGATTGCTGAGCTTACGCTGTTGTTCATGTTATGGCAAACAAACTGGAGGATTATGTCAGCCTTGTACAGGCACAAACACAGCCACTCCTGTTTTGTGAACAGATACATAGCATTAGAAATCATTTCACATTTTCCTGGGCACACACACCTTACTTAGGATATAAGTGCTTAAAGGAGTTGAACTGAGGTCTGTAACATGTGTGTTCTAAAGGAGTCTTGAATTATGTGGTGAACACTTGTGTAGCTATGTGAGTGACATTATCCAGACAAGGAGCTACAGTACAGGTCTACAGATTCAGTCTTGGTGTTTCCTTAAGACAGATCACCCTTCCTAGAGAACAGCCTTGCATGGCAGAGCAGGAACAGAGAATTTACATGTCTTCTAATCAAGCCTATGATTGTCACTAGCTTACAATTAGAAATGCTGGGACACCAGAATCCTGCTCTCAGGAAATGCCGTGCTGCCAGCACTCATGCACCATCCTTTCTTTCTAACCAGTTTTGGCAGCACAACGAGTGGCTGGATGTCGTGATCGATGACCGATTACCCACCTTCAAGGGCCGGCTGGTTTTCCTGCACTCAGCTGAACTCAATGAATTTTGGAGTGCCTTACTGGAGAAAGCCTATGCCAAGTAAGTCCCACTGCACATACATAATTTGGTGCTTGTGCATACATTATTCACAGTTTGTTCATATGGTATTCACAATTCTAGTGAGCAGCTTCTAGCCATTTGCTGCTGCCCTCGCCAGCTTGACAACTGGCACTAAAGAAAGAACAGCCCCAGGCTTTAAAGGTATGGAGAAATGAAAAAAATTAAAAATGCAACTAAAAAGGGAAGCAGAATGACCCTAATACTACTGCTTGGGTACACTCTGGGGTACTTATTTTGACTTCAGTGCTGTTGCTGCAGTTCCACACACATGTGAGAAAGCTCTCAAACATGGATATCTTGAAAGCAATTCTCACAGTCAGCATGTGTTTTCCAGGTTGAATGGCAGCTACGAGTCTCTGAAGGGTGGCAGTACAATAGAGGCCATGGAGGATTTCACTGGGGGTATAGGAGAAATGTATGATGTTAAGGCGGCTCCTGACAATTTCTATGAAATCCTAGAAAAAGCCCTGAAAAGATGCTCCATGGTGGGCTGCTCTATTGATGTAAGTAAGAAATGGGGTCTCAATTTCTCGGTGCCCTCAACTTTGGGGTTCAATATTTTCTGGTTTGCATTTCACTTTTTCTCCTGGTGCTGCTTGCAAAGACTAGTTAAATTTTTATTGAACTAGGCAGTGATACTCAGCTGGCTGATGGGACCCTTCACCACCATCACTGTCCATCAAAGCCTTTTTACCAGAAATGAGACTGTGTGAACATCTGATCTCAATCTGAGAGTTAAGACTTGAGATCCTGGAAATGTACATGGCACTGAAAAAAAAACCACAGGGGCAGAGGACTAATTCCATCCTGGAAAAACCTCATTTTTGCTCTGAGTGAACAATGCTTAAAACCCCTCCATGTTTTTTCTCAAATGGTAACCATTGCACCATGATTGAGCAGAAAGACAATTTCCCTGTTTGTAGTATGGGTTAGCCACTGGTTAGTCTGGTGCTTGGAAGGGACCAGGTGGCACCACTTGTGATCTCACTGTGAAGAGAGAGGTTCATTCACATTTTTCCCCCTATTGCAGACCAGCAGTGCTGCCGAGTCAGAAGCTCGAACCCCGTTTGGCCTTGTGAAAGGCCATGCATATTCTGTGACTGGCATTGAGGAGGTATGTCCAGCAGCATGGGGCAAGGAGACATCTGGGGAAAGGATGAGGGAGTGCCTCCTCAGCCTCAGGTGATGGGGCAAGTTATCCTGGGGATGTTGTCCAAATTCCCCTCCAGCTTTCCCTCCCACATCTCCTGTGGCTCTCTGCACCTTTTGCCCAGAGGTTAACAGCAGCCTCTGCACATTGGAGAAGCCTTGCTCCCTAGATCCTGGCACCTGATATTTTCTCTATTTCCTTCTTGCCCAGGTGAGCTACAGGGGCCGGCAAGTGCAGCTGATAAGGATAAGGAACCCGTGGGGACAGGTGGAGTGGAACGGCCCTTGGAGTGACAAGTGGGTGCACTGTCCCTTCCTGTTCCTCACTGTCCCGTATGCACCGGCCTTACAGAGGCCAAATCCCAGCTTCTGCTCCACAGCTGCCTTCCTGCAGCCCCAGCTGCTCCATGGGAAATTAAACCAAGAGTTTGCACGTGCCTAACAGTATTACTGCCCTACAGCATCTCCCCCTCAGCTCATTCAAAGCAGCATAATGCAGGGATACTGTCAAGGTTGATTAGCTCTCAAAACCTAGCATTAGCAGAAATAATGAATTAATAGAAACAAGTTAATTTTAATACACTCCCAATTGTAAAAATTATTCATTTGGAGTGATATTTTTGGTTAAATATTTACAAGCCTATTGCTATAGTTCTTGCAGCACAATATCCATACTATGTCCTGTTACAGATAAGCTGAAAATGATAGTGTATTACACCCTCTGAATAGCTTCCATCCCTCTATGTTTATTGATTGAGGTTTCTGAACACATCAGAGGTAATATCTTAATAATAATATATGGCCATTAAATGAGACTCTCTCCGGGCCAAAGTTGTGGGAGGACCCCAAACCACAACAGAATTGGCCTGAAAACCAGTCAGGGTTTACTACTAATTGTAAACAAAGTGCAAACAGTACAAAATGGAAAAAATACACAGTAAAAAATCAACACTACACTCCTCTCCAACACACTCTTTTCAGTATATTTTTGCACATATGCATTGTTTCATTTTTGTTTCACTTTTTCTACTAGTTTTTTTTTTTTTTTTTTTTTTTATTCACACAGATGTAGAGGAGAGGAGCCATAACCTGCCTGGCCCTTTAATATTCCTGAGACATGTAATCATTTGTAGGACTGCTTTACATTTCCCTACCCTTTTCATGGCTCAGAAGTAAATTAAATGTGTCCACATCAGCTCAGGTCCTTTATCTGAAGAAAAAGACAGATAATTGACACATATAATGAGGTTTTAGATTTGAAAAAGATGGAGAGGTTATGATCAGGACAGGCTGTTTATGCTGTTCATGAAAAAGGCTGTCTCTGCAAAGCAGAGCTCTGACTCTGCACTTGGGATGCTTTGTTGGACTCAGGGTGCACAGGGGCTTGCAGGTCAATACAGGAGCCTGTATTAACATTTTGCAGTGCTTGGTAGAATTAAAAACCACAACACAAGGTGCCTTCTACTCCATAAGTTTATTATGTCAAATTGGAAATAGAGTAGTGCACTTCCAGGTTTCCTGAAAAGCTTTATCAAGTTTTTGTTTGGTTTTGATATGCCACAGCTGGAGTTGAAGGGGTGAGTGAAAATGAGGCAGACTTAACCTGAGGCCCCAGTTACTCCACCAAATCTCTCTGTGTAGGGGAAGGAACCTATTCAGTTCCCATTGACTCAATTTTGAAAAAACATCTGGCCCTAAATTAGCAACAAGAGTGAAAAAGAAGATGGTGGCACAGATGGAATACAGATTTAAGGGGAGTGTTTACTTACCAACATCCTGAGGTTTACCAATAGCCCTGTTATTTCCAACCCCCATACACTGGAGAGCAGTCCCAATAACTCACATTGAGACCACTCTGCAGCAGCTTTGGGATCTTTGGCCTGATGCTGCTCTTGGCTGCATTAATTTGGTCTCTGTGACCATGAGTACCAGCAGAATCAGGAAACCTCTTAAATGCAACTGTTTTTGTGTAAGCTGCACAAATAAAACACGTGTGAGAGAAGAACATCCTGCTGCTATGTCCAGCCAGTCATTCTGAGCCAGGGAAAATTAATTGCCACATACCTGTAGTACAGCTTGGTTCTGTTTTCCTGCAGCTCTGCAGAGTGGCGCTCCGTCAGCCCGTCGGAGCAGAGACGCCTGTCACAGGCAGCACAGGAGGATGGAGAGTTCTGGTAAGACACAGGTTCCTGAAGTGGGTGACTAATCAGAAATTGAGGTGTAAGTCATTAAATTCACTGTTTCTGCCAAAGAGAGGGCAGGTAGAATGCTCCCTTCATGCATGCCTTTATCTGTTTTAATAACAAAAGCCCTCAAAAATAATTTTAGTTAATGGCATTGGTATTTCAAATACTGTGTATCTCCCATGAATGTAACAGCCTTTAAATCCGTCCCAAAGGCAGGATATACAGAAGGGAGCATTGTATGGCACTCTATTAGCTATGAAATGCCTTCAAGATTAATTCTGGGCATGCACTGGAAGAGAATGAGTCCTGAGAAGCAATGCTACTAGTTGCATAAGGTAAAAGAGTGCCAAGATAAAAAATTGTGGAAAATTTGAAGAAAAGAGGAAATGAAATGAAATTATGAAATCAGAATAAAAAAAAGAAACCAATATGGTGGAAATTACTTTAGAAGTGTGAGATGTTCTTCGTGCCAAATCCATGGCCTCAGTCAGCAGATGGCTGACTTGCACATGATCTCCCCTATATTGATTGTGCCGTGACAATGTGTTGGGTCACATTTTCTAGGGCCAGATGCTCAATTCTTTTAAAAAGAGGTAAATCTAGAGAGGTATGCAATGGAGCTATTCCAGATTTTGCCTGCAAGTTAAACCAAAGTTCAACTTCAGGCCTGAGATGTTATTTGAGATAGACAATGAAGCACATTTAATCACACAAAATGATTTATCCCAAATTTTGATAACTGGAGAGAAGTAGGTCCAATGGCTGTTCCGTTACTGTATTTTTACATAAGATATTTTGAGTTATTTTGCTATTGACGTAGCCAACTCATTAGGGCATTTGAAGTTTCTTCAAAAAGCTTTTGTGTTTGTTTGGGTTTTGGGTTTGGTGGGTTTTTGTCTGTTTTTGATCTGGCTACAGCTGCAGCTTATGTGGTGACTGTAAAGGAGACAAAGAGTTTACACAGAGCCCAAGAAACTCCAGCAAGTATCTCAATGCAGGGTAGAACTTAAAGCCTGACCATGTGATGGAGGTAAAAGTGTACAAGTAGGCATCAAATGAACAGTGAAATTAATGGAAAAAATCCCTTTTTAGCCCCTTTTGTTCTTTGAACTTGTGAGAACTGGAGAAAATCTTCATGGTGACATGCTGAGGACATTTTGACCTCATTAACTATCCCAAAGACATTTTGGCTACATATTAGCAGTTCAGATTGGTCTTGTCCAGGTGCTTCTAACAGATGCAAAGGGGCATCTTGTGGTTGGCTAAGAAATCAGCTTCTCACTCACCCTAGTCCCTTGCCTTCTAAGGTCAGAGGATCAGAGTTTTCTTTTCCCTTCCTAAGTAAAAAACCAGAACAGCTCTAGGGAAATCAGAACAGATGTTTTACCTCCTAGAAGTCAAATCTAATCTATAAAGGGCAACCCCTTCCTCTGCTTTGCAGCACATTTCCAAAGAGCCCAAAACTGCATAGTGTGGCCAGGATACCAAGCCATTTAGAGACAGATTTTGCTATGCTGCCCCTGCTTTAATGTCCTGAGCATCAGAGTGAGAATTAGCAGTGCCTAGGGCTAGCAATATCTGGGAATAGCTGGCAAGAAAAGGCAGAACAGCAAAGCAAACCCTTCTGTTTCTTTCCACACCAAAGCCAAGTCAAAAAATGGCCCATAGCAAGTGTAAATTAATACCACCACAGACATCTATTTGTTATGAGGAAAAAAAATGGAACCAGCTGTGTTGGATGAGGCACAGTGGGGGTGAGCTGGGTCCTATCTGCCACTACCACAGATAAACTTGCATCTTGGAGAGCTTTTGCTGTCCTGCTACTCCATTTTGTTGTTAGGCATGTGCCACAGGAGGAACAGGATAAAGGATAAAAGCTAAAGGAACTTTCCTATAAAAGGAAAGTTATAAAAGTGTTAGGGAGGAGATCTATTTCTGTATGTTATTTCTAGGGTCCAGGGAGAGAGGGGGGCTCTTCCAGAAGCAGTTCAGAGCAGAGAACATGTCTAGATGCCAAATTGCCCTCACAAAGGCCTAATACATCAGCTCTTTTACAGAGGGAACTTCAGCCTACAAAGGCTACCTCAGGCTTAGAGTATGTGTGCCTCCTGTCCCTGTGGTGCACACCATGCAAGCTGCTCTCACTTAGCTTCTGTGCACTGTTTCCTTTTGCTCAGGGCTGCACCCAATGCCCAGCTGTGCCTGGCTCTGTTTGTCCCTTGTCTTGGCTATTTGCTCAGTCCTGAACTGACTCCTTGGCCAACAGGACTGTTGGTATCCTTTTGCCCTTGTGCTTGCTAGATAAAATCTCCTGGCATATCTGCTTCTCTATGTGCAGAGCAGGCTAGTTTCAACCAGCCCAGCCTAGCAGCTCAAAACTGCCCATATTGTGGCATTTGCTCCCTCATTCCCATTTCCATGTACATGTCTCCACCTTGGGTATAAAATACATGCAACACAATCTGTGGGGCACAGTAGCAGGCAGCAGTGTCTATGCTACCTTCAAGGGCAGGTTGGAGACATTTCTCAAGTCCAAACTCATTTTATCTCACACATTTGGTGTACTTTTTTGCTAGAACAAGGTCCCAGGCACCCATAAGGGAGGGAAGGGTGAGCACCTTAGTGGAGACCCAAATGTTGTTTTAATTGCAGTGCAGACAGGTAATCATACCATGGCTTGACTAATCCATCACCATGTGTGACTAGTTGTGCTATCATTGTGTCTGGCACTGAACACACAGATGATTTGTGTGAAGACTTAGCTCCTGCACATGCCAGACAATCCTTTGGTTGGGTATGTAGCAAGACAGATGCAGCCATTGAGGCCAGGATGGTGTTGGTGAAGTAACTCTTTCCACTGTAGGTTTTGTGCCAGTGTCACTTCTATTTCTTCTTAGACTCAATTGTAACCGAGTAAAAGAAAGGTGTACAAGATGCAGAATGAGATGCAGACAAAAAGGATGCTTGTGCTTTACACCACAGTGAGTGCAAGCTAGTTTCTCTTCTGCTGTGCACTGGCATATATCCATGGTCACCAAAACTACTCTACATGAACTGGTGATCTGGCCCTGGGGCTCTGGGGGATAAATACTTCTGCTGGGCATCCTTCCCAAAAATGAATGGCTGCCTGTTCCTTACGATTCTTTTGCTCAGGATGAAGTTTGAAGACTTCAAAGTACATTTTGACAAAGTTGAGATCTGCAACCTGACTCCAGATGCCCTGGAAGACAGCACTGCTCACAAATGGGAAGTGACCATCCACCAGGGAAGCTGGGTCCGGGGAGCCACTGCAGGAGGATGTAGAAATTTCCTGGGTAAGTACATATCCATTTGAAAATGAGAAGCAGGCACTGAAATCTTTACCCACCCTCAGCTATAGCTCTTCAGAGAGGAGCTCTGTAGTGTGAGTGCTCTGTGGGTGCAGGATGGTTCAGCTGACAGGAACCAATCAAAGGGACAAATGAGGAAACTCAAACCACGAGCTTTAAGGGTGCTGTACTTTAAAGATAAGACCTTCCTGTGATTGCCTTTTTCGAATGAACAAACCAGCAATGAACAAAGTGATAAATGTTCATGTGGTCCCACTTGAGACTGTGGTGAAATAGTTGCCTTTTTGCTCTCAGGTTCATTGGATCTGATTTACCTCTTAATGACATTTGCATGAGCAGGACTAGGTTCAATAAGCCAGTTAAACTGCAGCAGCAAGTGTAAAATGAGACAAAAAGCCCAGCTCAACCAACATGTTTATGTGCTTCTAAAGTTGTGCAATGGATCTGAACTGTGTTAGTGCAGGCTGGCACCAGCACTATGGGATCATTGTAGCTATGTAATTTTAACTAAATTTCATCTGACAACTTCATTTTAACCATGGTAACTTAATAAGGCAGTAGGTCTAAAATCTTTCCTACACCTAGTTCCATGATTGAATTTGGGATTTGGCTTGTTTTTTGCAAAGCTTAGTGGAAAGAAGTATAATGATTAATGGAAAAAACTAAGTTTGAGCGAAACCTCAGCTTAATTGTCTTTTTTGCTCTGGTGGGGGTATTTTTGTAGTAGTAGTGGTGGTTTATTATTCTGAGTCAAGAAACTCTCTGATGTTCTTTATATTGGCAGAGACTTTCTGGACAAATCCACAAATCAAGCTGCATTTGACAGAGAAGGATGATGGACAGGATGATTGCACATTCATAGCAGCACTAATGCAAAAGGGTCGCCGTAAACTCAAGAAGCTTGGAGCTGAAATGCTGACCATTGGCTACTCTATTTATGAGGTACTCCTTTGCTGCTACAGCACAGGAGCTGCACTATTGGTGTTTGAAACTTTCTCTGGGTTTGTATCCCTGCCCCATTTTTAGGGCCCTTGCTCTTAAAATGACCTTCTCAGTTACATCAAGCCCCATGGAGGATGGAACCTCTCAGAGCAGAATTTAGGAGTCCCCATGGGTTCCTGGAACAGACCTTCAGTCCCTGCCTGGCTCAGGAAGAGGGAATACTGCTTCTTTTAGGCATCCTGGGGCACATCACACACAGATGCCTGTCCTTGAGTGAACCTGAACCTGTCACTCCCTGCGTGGCTCAGGAACAGGGAATACTGCTTCTTTTAAGCATCCTGGGGCACATCACACACAGATGCCTGTCCTTGAGTGAAGCTGAAGTTGGCAAATCTGTTGTCACTGCTCAGTGACACCCTATGTGGGATGGTGGTGTTTAATGGCAGGGAATGCCCCAGGGTACTCTGAGACTGCCTTCTGGGTGGGAAAGGGCAGTGGTAATGGGTCCTTGCCATAAGGTGGGAGCTAAATTGTTGTAAGCACTTGGAAGAGGGAATGAGAGTCAGGATCCCAGCCTGGGGTGATGCCTGTGTCAGGCAGAACTTGGGTCTGTGATTAGGAAAGGGATGAGTATGGCTTTCAGCACACCCTGACCAATGCAGCACTGCCTTTTTTTCCCCTCCTAGAGCCCTGGCAGAGATGGACACTTGGGCAAAGACTTCTTCAGGTACCACCCCTCCAAGGCCAGGAGCAAAACCTACATCAATTTAAGGGAAGTATCCCACCGATTCAAGCTGCCACCGGGTGATTACATTCTTATTCCAACCACATTTGAGCCACACCAGGAGGCAGATTTCTGCCTGAGGATCTTCTCTGAGAAGAAGGCCATCACTGAGTAAGTCAGCAGCAAGATTTGGGCCCTCCAGTGCACCCCTGCACATGGGGAGAGTGTGGCTGCCAGGCACCCAGCCCTACAGCAGAGACCCAGCATGGAAAGCTCTTGACCATTTGGGGTTTTTTTGTATTTGCCCATTTTCGCTGAACCTGAATTTTTCTGGAGAGGAGTTCAGAAGGTGGGGAAATAGGGCATGCCATGATGAATCAGCTGGAAGTTTGACAGGGAAGAGTTGCTAGCTGCCTGGCACTGTTTGGGTCTCTGTGAATACAGCAGTGTTTACTTCCTGTTTGTTTCCTCCCAAAGTTTGTCCAAGAGGCAATTTTATGTTAAAAAAGCATTTTGAGGAAAAAATGTGCTCAGAATGAATAATGAATAAAGAATGAGATTAATTATTTAGCAGATGACATGCACAGCTGTGTCTTCCCTGAGTCCTGCCTAATGTCTGTTATACCAAAATTTAAACAGTGCAAAAGTCTGATTGATGAATTTTAGTTAAACATAACCTGTTAAGTTAAAAATCCCTGTTTTATCATTCACCTGGGAAAAAGGTAATAAGGAAGATTCCACCCCAAGCAGATGTTGAATACCTTCAAATATCAAATAAGGTTTTGTTTTCTCCAGGGATCTAGATGAAAACGTTGCCATTGATCTCCCTGAGGTAAGTCTACAGAGTTAAAATAGCAAGAGAATAGCTGAGCAGAATTGCACACATGACTTTTACTGTCTTTGGCTAAACCACGTTCATTTCACAGGAATGTTTTACAATTGCCAGCTTTGTGTATGTCACTGCAATGCTAAGCTCTGCTGAATATGATAAAATAGTAACAATAATATGGTGAAATAAGTAACAATTGAAATCATAATTGTTATGCTTCGCATCCCCTTGGAGGCAGTCAGTGCCAGCCAGCACAAGAGGTGTGTCAGCCACCAGGTGTGAAACCACCACCCATTACCACTAGGGAGACACATGGCTGTTCACACCTTTTAAAATTTTATTTATTGTGAAAAATAAGAAGCAAGGGAATAGGTCTAATAGACATACATTAATTTTGCATACAAATATCTTTATTTTACTTCTCAGTATCCGCAGGACTTGAGAGGGAATGCTTACACATGCCTACTGAAATGATTGAATTCTTTTTTCTTTGAATGGTTGGTCTGCCTGCTGAGCACTAGTTGCAGCTGGGTTTGAGTCAGCTCCTGCTTAAGTGTATCCCTGCAAAATAAGCCATTAATTGTGGTGTGCCTTTCCATGGAAACAAGCTAAGCCAAGAGATCTAATTTGTCCCTCTTTAGTAAAACTCTTCTCCAGGGACCCAGCTAACAGTGACATCTTCATTTCTGGGATCTCAGGGCCATCTTCTGTAGTAAAATAAATCTGTGCTGGACAATACACTGAAGTGCAGCCACCTCTGTCTGGTGCTCTCAAGGAGGGCCAGAGGTCCCAGGGTGATGGTATGGGAGAGAGCTCAACAGCACTGTGGTTGTTGGAGGCCAGGGAAGCTGAATAATACAGGGTGGGATGAGAGGAGAGGAGAGGGAGGTGTTTTCCAGGATGGGTGCTCTTGGTTTTTACCAAGGCAGTGGCACACTGTGCACTTGCCCCGGAGGAGGAGATGAGAGGGTGAGACTCCCCTCGGGCAGAGAGGTGGCTGGGAAGCCTCAGATCTGGCAGAGTTCAGAAGCATGTGTACCCCTATTTTACAGTGGTCCAGGGTACACAGAGGGGCTATTTGCAGGAGAAATACCATGTTTTACAACTCTTACAAGGACTTGTGTGGTTGGTGTTGCAGCCTCTACCCCCAACCCCAGGCCCACAAGAAACTGAAGAAGAAGAGCAGTTCCGAGCACTGTTTGAGCAGATTTCAGGAAAGGTGAGTGCAACACACTTTGGGTCGGAGCAAGCTATAAAAGGAGGGGAAACACTTCTGCCCCTATCCAGGGCCACATGAAACAAGCCCAATCTATTTGGGGAGTATGCTTAGTTGTAGTGTGTTGTTTGGGCACCAGATGTCACCATGTCTTACAGCTCGATGGATAAGGGTGCACTCCCTGGAGAGCAGGCAGGAGGACCAAAGCTAGAACTCCAGCTCTGGAGGAGCCTACCTGGTTTAATGTTCAGTTGAAGTTGAATTTTCTTTGAATCAACAGCTCTTGCTTGAGATCTCCTTCAGACAGACTTATGCAAAGCAGCACTCCTGTATTTTCTCAGCCCTTAAATTTTTGTCTTTTCCTGGATTTTGTATGGTTCTCTTTTTCCGAGTTGCAGTAAAATACAGATGAGTGATGTTTGTGTTTTCTGAGGTCTTTGGTATGTCTGATTACAGAAACATTCAAGTAACAGATGCTTCTTTTCTTTTCTTTTTTTTTTTTTTTTTTTTCCCTGCAGGACATGGAGATATCTGCAGAAGAACTTGAATATGTTCTGAATGCTGTATTAAAAAAAAGTAAGTGCAGACAACTTCTAAGTTCAGGGTTGTATAGAGTGTTATAAAAGCTGCCATTTAATTAATTTACATATGGAAAATTAAAGGCTATCTTATGACCCCCCACTTGGTGTCCTTGAGCCAGCGAGGGCAGAGCCAGGAAAGCATTTGGTCCATGGTCTAACCACGAGCTTGCCCTGCCTCCAGCAGGATCCATGTCAGCTCAGTGAGGCCAGATCTCTACTGCACTGCCACTCTGCTGTGGAGAGACAGGCACTAGCCTGGGACTTTTAAGAGCTGGATGTAGCTCCTGTTCCTGCTACAGGCCCTTGGTACAGTGGAAAACCTGCCACTCCCTGAACCTCATCTTCTTATTTACAAATCAAGGACAGTATTTCCTGTCATGTCTCCAGTAAATGAATCTTCTGTCTGGACTGAGACTTCTCTGTAGTGAGAGCTGCCTTCATCTTCCAGTTCGCAGGCCCTCCCACAATGAGGACTGAGAGTCAGCTATCTCTGTTCATGACTCCTATTTTCTCCTTTCTGTTTATCAAAGACAGCTTTGCCCATGATTTCTTTCCTATTATTGTTCTTTTTTCAGCAAAGAACATAAAATTCAAGAACTTGAGTCTCATTTCATGCCGAAATATCATTTCTCTTATGGATGTATCCTTTCAAATAAGTGCCTGCAAGGCCAAATGAAGAATGAATATAATTGTCTACTACATTATATGTCATGCATGTCAAAAATGGATTTGGTAATGTCATGGCAGATCACTACCCAAAGGAAACAAAAATACACAAATGTTTTATCCTGATTTTTATTTTAGAAATTTAGGGTTAGAAGTTTCAGGACAAACTGTGTTCTGTTGCAGACTTCAAGGCAGATGCTTTAATGCTGACCACCTGTAGAAGTAAATCTCAAGCTACTTCTGTATAGAACATTGCATAGAGAAATGCACTGTATAGTGCATTTCTCAGGATATGGTTTATTTGAAAGAGACCTAAAAGACTTAAGAAAAGTCTGTTGTCTGAGGAGCTGAGTTCACCAGACAGAGTTGTACAAATTATGGGTCAGAAATTAAGAATCAGCAGTGGTGAAAATTGCTGATATCGAAGCTCTTTTTTGACAATCAGATTAAAAACTGGAAAATCTGGTCTTTCAGCTAGTTCCTGGGACTCCAGGAAACAGACATGTGGGTGAGAGTTGTCTGTCCAAATTTAGGCATTTGTGGTGTAGCCGTCTACATCTAAGCCAGCTTTCTCAACCTCCTCTGTAGATAGCTAAAGAGTGGTGTAATTAATTGTTCTGGAGGTACCTAACTGCAGGATGCTAAATGACTGCTCAGACATCAGGTGAGGCCAAGCACAGCCCTGATGCTTCCTCACCAGATTTGTTCTCTGCAGAGTTCTGGTTCCTGCAGAATTTGCTTAGCATGGCTTCTCCTCAGGTAGAGCTGCTTTTGCAGTATGCTTTCCCAAAAAACCAGTTTCATTACACATGAAACAAAACTGTCCTAGCATCTAAAGTTTGGTTTATGTCTTGCTTGTTCAGCTGAGATGTCTTTTGCATTTGTTGCTTCAGTCCATGACAGAGGTAACTTCCATTCAAACATTTCTAAGAGGAAACCAAAACAGAAAAAAAAATTTATCCTGTTAAACTAGTTCATAATATAGAAATTCAATGCAGATTAGTCACCCTGCACATGCAATGAGAAACAGGAGACCAGACCTAAATTTCTTTGCTGAAAAACCAAGCCTCAGCAGGGAGCTGGTCCATGTTCTCATCTCATCCTTACATGGTATTGGCACAGAGCCAGGGCTGGCGCTTGACCCTGGAGCATGGCAGCAGTTCTAGGTTTACTATTTAGGATACAACTGAATAGTTTCCATGATTTGCAATGCTTCCAAGCAAATCTCTGCATAGTTTTGAATAAATGGGGAGACATCTCTTCCTCTGCTTTGAGAGCAGAAGGAACACAGACATAATCATCCCACTCTGGACGTGCTATTTGGAGCACAATGGAGGAGCAAAACCATAAAAATGCAAACCCAAGTCAATGCTGGCACAGTCTCCTCTGTGTCACATGCTACTGAATTCCCTGGCAATGGTCACCACACTGTGGTAAGGAGCAGGGACAGAGTTCTACGTGACCCTGGGAAGGAGAACCCTTTGCAGAAGTGAGAATGTCCTTGGGATCTGTGGGTGCCCTCAATAATGTCACAAGCATAGGTGCTCAAATAACAGCAGGTGTTAGCTAGACCCTGCTTGGCATGTTTTGACCTTTGTGGATGCTTGCTGAGCCAGTGTCTATCTGAGCAAGGGCTTTGTCCTGGCAAGATAGAAAAAGGAAGGGGAATGGGACCATTCCTTATTTAGCATTGCAGAGCAGGTGCTTCATCCTGGAAGTGAGCTGTGCTTGGGGGACATCAGTAACTCAGTGAAATAACTCAGTTCAAGCTGATCTAAGCTACTCCTAGAACTGCTACACAGGCATTTATTTGAGACCCTAAGGACCAGATTTTGCCAGTCTTGCCCCACTACTCACATCAATTTTTGGTTGAGCCATTGTAACAGAGCTTGGTCTCTAGATAAAAATACTGAACAGCACATTGGTTGACTAACTCCTTTGGGTACAGTAGCAATTTGTTTAATCAGGTAATTTAATTCTCTGAATCATTTATATCCCATTTACATCCAAAACTGTTCTTGCCTTAGAATAATGCGTCTTTCTTCCTCATGTAGTGCCTGAATTGCTCAGCTGTGTTTTTATATCACATAATGTTCCTCCAGTATCACAGCCACAGGCATGACTGTAACTGCTGGAGCTCTACCTCTTGAGAAATCCCAGTGCCAGTTTCAGCAGCACCATAGGCTTTCCAGTCAGCATTTTCTGCTAAAAGGAACTACTCTGATAAGTTCAGACTGAACTTGGGCTTTCATATAAGAAATCCTTTTTCCTTAGTTCATATTTCCAGACCAGTGGCAACGGGAAACTGGAATTCAGTGAGTTCAAAATTTTCTGGGAAAAAATGAAGAAATGGATAGTAGGTGACATTATCCACTATAATTTTTCCTCCATTTCATTAGCTACTTTCTGAACAGTTTATTAGGTGTATGCAGACAAAAATGGAGACAGGAGTGTGTTAAAGCCATGAATTTTAACACAAAACAAATGTTTTAAAAGCATGGGGTTTGTTTTGGATAGTCAAAGACATTCCTAGCTTTCCATGATGATAAACCATAATGGTTTTCTGTAAATAACTGTAAACTAATCAACTATGTTTGGGCTAAAGAATGCAATGGATACTAATAAGCAAGCCAATCAAAAGGAAACTTAAGGAGTTTCCATAACTGCTGTTGTACAGAAGAAGAAAGTGATGATTCATGACTAATGGGAAACAATCATTTCCTAAGTCACTGCATTTTCATTACTGATCTCTCAGGAGTCAACTGTACTGAAGTCTGGGAAAGTGCTGATTCTAATTTTAAACACTTTTCCCTGCCACTGTATATAGCAATAAGAATAAGTAGGTTTGCAGAATCAATCACAGAATGACTATTCAAATAAAACACATTATAATTGTTTCCTTATGGCCATTAATAGGTTTTTCTGAATTCATGCTTCACCAAAGCATTCAAAATACGTAGTTCTTTGCTTCTTGTCTAGCCCATCAGAAAGGGTGAACACTTTTTTCTGGGTATTAATGCTGCATCTCTTTTAACAAAAGACATACTGTGTTTTAACAAGGGGCTTGAGAAATCCTTGTATCCTGTAGGAAGATTTGCACATATATTTGCTGAAAAATTTGAAGCTGAATGTGATGACAGCTCTAAATAACTCATATTCCAAATATGAGAGAGTTGCATTTGTCGTCTCAATAAAAGGATGGAATTTAACTCCAGATTGAAAATTGCTGAATATATAGGTCAAAATTCAAACTGTTTGACCAGTTTTCTTGGTTGTACCATGAATGTGTCTATTCAGATCTTTTATGCTTAGAAGAAAGTGAGTAAGTGGCAATATTAACATCATGTTAAACAGTTTGTCTCTAGTGTTCAGAACTATGGAGAAAAACATAAAATAAAATTAAAAGAATGTGCCAGTTAAGAGACAGAGGACAATACATCTTTCCAGTTAATATCACTTTTTTAAAAATCACAACATTTTTCATGAAGAGCAACTCATTATTTTTTAATGCTTGGATTTGGCAGCAACTTGTTTAAGTCACAATGACCTGTTCATATGACAAAGAGAACTGGGACCAAGATTTGCTCCTCCATTATAAAATCAGACTGGATCTAAACCAAAGTCTTGTCAGCTTTCTTAAATGCTTATACTATGCAGTTGGAGATAAACACCTTGCCTTTCCATGCCATATCTGTGCTCCCTTTCATATGCCAGTACTGAACTTTCTGTGTGCTCCTTTCATAACAGAGTATCTTTCTTCAATTTGACTTTGATAAATCTGGCTCCATGTCCTCTTATGAACTTCGTGGTGCACTTAAAGCTGCAGGTAAGACAAGTACTGCATTTTATCTGGTATATCTGTCAGGCAGATCAGCATGGGTGAAGAGGAAATCACACAGGCCAGGTGCTCCTGAATGGGGAGGAGGTCTAAACTCCAGAGAGAACCTGGGCACATTGAGCAGGGTAATTTTGCCCCAGGTCCCCCCAGTCCTGAAGGGCAGGCAGTCAGAGCAATCGCTCGAATTTATTGAGCTTTGTTAGACTCAGCAGGGCTGCACATGTGCAGGGCTAGATCCTGAAAAAGATCACTTCAGAGTCCATCTACATCCAAGGGTTGCAGGAATAGTGAGTAAGCTGCTAAGAAGAGCAATCATTGCATTAGTATTTCATCACCAATTATTTTTATTAGAGCAGATAATTTCACAGAAATCTCTCCAAATTCAAGAAGACAGAATAGTCTTTCACACATCACAGTGTGCATGGACCAGAAACTGCAGTGCCTGAAAAATCTCTTGTTCAGAATTTGTTATTCATAGCAAGCTTCAGGAACTTTGTGGTTAGGTCTCTTTCTGGACAGATGTGTGCCACGGAGTATCCTCCCATTTAGTGGTTTTCAAGATTAGTTAATAGAGATCTGTAGATTCCCCCTGAAGTGTGAGGTTGCTCACTTTTTCTTTGTGTGTGTCTTTGGGAAGGATACCAGCTCAACAATTACCTGCTGCAACTGATTGTCCTCCGGTACTCTGATGAGCAGTTCCAGATTGATTTTGATGATTTTCTGAACTGCCTGATACGCTTGGAGAACGCGAGTCGTGAGTATCTTCTCGTTCCTCTGGAATTTCCCCTTTGAAAAAGAAGTTGTTCTGCTTTGGGCTGTTGAACATGTTGTACAATATCTGAGATTGAGTACAAGGCTAACAGAGGAGCTGTGTTTAGCATTTGCATTTGGGATGGCTTTTCTCCTACAACGTGAAAAATGTTCTGCTGCTAATGGAAAACTTCCCCATGTGAATAGAGCTTGCTACATAAATTCTGCAGCAATGTTGAAGGCATGTGAAGAATGCTGGTAAAGTCCATGTTGTAACCCTTCTTGTGGCTCACCCAGGAGCTTAATTTGGGATCACACGAGTTCAAGGTTCAAATATTACTTGTGTCTCATGGAAAGATAAAATTGGCATGTGCTTGGGCAGGTATCGCCTGTGCCTTTTATATAGCATGTTCCCTTCTGGCTTCAGATGTGAGTCCCTGTACATCAAGGCACCCAAGTCCTCAGTTAATTTCTGGCCCAGAGTCACTCTCATTACAAAGCAGCAGTAGTAGTAGGGATAGGTTAAAATGCTAGATAAATGCTGGATAAAGTGATCATTAGTGTGGCTCTGAATTCCAATAAAACTCAATTGACTCTATGAGAAGAAAATCAACTTTCTTCACTGATTTTGTTTTATTTTGTTCTTCTCTTTACTTTCTCTCTTGACTGTAGCAATAGAATTATTAAATTTCTGAGAGATAGAAGTTAAATGAGATATATAAAGAAATGCAAATTGCTTGGCTTGATTTCAGAGTATCCTCCAAATCTGTTTTAGCACATTCAGGACACCTCTTCCAGGCAAGTCCTGAAGTGAGCCTTGCAAAAAGGCCTTAAGTCAGCAAGACATTTCCTCTTGCAAGGACTTTGCTTTGTCAGAGAGCTACCACTACCAAACCCTAAGCAATCTGCCTTTGGGCCAGGCCTTCCCTCTCCTTGGCATGGCCACTCGTCGTTGTGGGATCGAGAGCTTGTGTATGAATATGAATGAGGTGTATTTATAGCACTGGTGTCCTGCTTTTCATTTCAGGAGTATTCCAAGCACTGAGTGTGAAAAACAAGGAGTTCATTAACCTGAATATAGGCGAGGTATGAGCACAGATTCATAAACACTGACAAAGTGATGGGCTTTCTCTAGAGCTCTGTCCTCTTCTAAGAGCTGGAGTATTTCTGCATGACACTTCAGGTGTCCATGAGAGTGCAGGGCGGCTGTCTGCCATAAGTGTCACCACAGCTGGAATTTTATAGCCCACTAGTTAATTAAATTTCTGCCACACTATCTCCTTCCTTCCTTGGCCTGTGGCACATTGACAGCTTCCCATGCCCCTTTCTAGTTTATCTGCTTTTTTCCCTTCCTTGAGTGCCAGGTTTCAGTGGGGGAAAGAGGATGGAGCGATGGGGATGGAGGGTTCTTTCACTCCCCCTGAATCCCCCAGGAATTCAGATCAGCCTCGCCTGTGCATGTCTATCATTTGCTTCTCACACTGCTCAGCACAGGTTTCTTATTTTCTTGTGCTCTCCTTGTCTTCATGTTGCTGTGAGCTGTCTCTCATTTCACACTAAGCCTAGGCTTCCTGGGGTGAGGCACAATGAATTCCCAGGGAAAAGAAATGTGGGAACCCACGGTGGGTGGCTGGGATGCAAATAAAAAAACTGCTGTTTCCAGCATCTAGTGCTTGGAGAGCTTTGCCTTATTTCTTCCTGCTGGCTGAGGTTTCTCCTTAATGACAGGATGTAAAAAAGCCAAGTGAGCAAAGGTCCTTTTCCCTGCATTGAGGTCAATCCCGAGCAAAACACTGCTTTGGAATGGCTCTCATCTGGGGGAAGACATGGGGAGGGAGAAGGGCCTGAAATACTCTGTTGTAAAGTTGATGTTTTTCTGATGCTAGTTTATCAACCTGGCAATGAACATCTGAAGAAGTCTGATTTGGATGCCAGGAGTTTCTTGCGACTTTGCCGCTGAGACTTCTGCCTCAAGAGCTGAGGTCCCCTTCACATGCAAACTTCACCAGGAGATTTACTGCAGAGAAACATACATACTGCCCCTCCTTTCTGTTCTCCAGCCCTGTGGATGAGTTCAAATGTCAGATCATGTGTGTTTGGTAGAGCCTGATACTGGATTTGGCACTGAGCATCTGGATGGGGCACACATGCCTCTCAAGCAGGCTGAAACTGTTGTCCCTGAGTGACCACAGATTTTTATGAAATAGGATTGTGTTTAGTTTCAGCATAGTATGGACTACATTGATTAAAAGTCTTTATTGCTGCTTGGCTTGGGTAGCCAGTGCTGACTTAAAAAAACAACATTAATAGCAGCCAGGGACTTAAGAGGTCTTCATAGGATTTGTTTCCATGATAATCTTCATAACTTATGTCTATTTTATAATGAATCAACTGTCTGGCTTTGTTTTCTGAAACCTTTCCTGCAGCATAACAGATGGCCCTAGGCTAGCCTTGCATTCCCTACTGTCCCAGGTCACTGAGACAGACAGGATTTTGCTTTCTCTAGATTTAGACCTAATGAACAATTCAGGAAAGAAAATCAAGCTGCAGTAAAGGTGAAGCTCAAACAATGAAAAAATATACAGATCATGGTGTTGAAAATACCAACTTTCCTTTTTTCTAGCAGATGTAATCTTGTAACTATGTAGAAAATACTCTGGAGCTAGCTGGAAGCTGAGCAAAAGCTGATGGTTGCAGTATTTGATTAACTGAGGTACTCAGCCCCATGAGGTATATTGATTTTCAGATGTGCTGATTGTATGCCCTTTTACAGCACCAGAGATAGCTGTCTAAATTTGTGAAAGTTTGGATTAAAATCTAGACTGTCCTATGAGCATTCAGCAACACACTTAAAACAAAAAAACCCAAAAAAAACCAAATCACAGATCCTTAACTGGTTCACTGAACAAGCTTAGAGGTGGATACAAATTTGTTGTAATATACCATTGTTCACATGCTGTGCAGAAGAAAAGAGATGTCTCAATACCTGGCATTACCAGTGTAGCTTTCTGTTCTTCTCCATAGAGCTGGTGTTGTCTTGAGAAATCAGGACTGCTATACAAAAATTATGAATAAATGTGGGAGCACTGAGGTACAGACAGAAGTCTCCTCGGCTTTAGAAACAAAGCCCATGCATTTAAGAAAAAAACATCCTGAGGAGTTTTTTGCCCACTTGGAGCAGTTGCCTGCTGACTGTACCACAAGGAACTTGGGAGGTAACATCTGAGTTCTTTAGGAATCAGCCTCTTTCTTGGGCAGCCAGCTCTCTGCAGAGAGCTCAGTCCCAGTCCTGCCTTGGGGCTTACAGAACACCCACAGCCACAGCAGAGGGCACAAAAGGGAATTAAGCACAAGAGAACTTGTAGGTACAAAAGGGCTGGTCCATGGCTGCTCAGACTGTGCTGCAGCACAGTCCCTGTCTCACTAATTTGGCTGTAAGGATATTACAGATGCCTGTGCTGAAAGTCTTGCCAATATCAAGGTGAAGAACAATAATTGCTCCTCCTTGTCTTATGTGCTAGGTCAGGACCCACCTTTAAAAGGGAAGAGTAACTCTGGCAGTGACTCTTGTAGTGCAAAGATGGACTATTTTTTTAATCTCTGGCGAGGTGGGGTTTTTGTGTGCTGTTACACTGTTTGTGTCAGTGACAGAGTGGGAGACGTTTCATTTGACAGCCCCGCCTGAACACAATCGTCCTTCTCAGCACTGCACCCACCTGGTGTGAGAGCAGGAGGGCAACTTTGCCCACAAGCAGGAGTTAGGGCATGTTGGCACTTTTAATCAAGAGCCTTGCTGCCTGCTCTGCCATGAGATGAGATGCAGATGTATTTGGCTCTGCACCATTGCAGGAGCTATGGCAGATCCCTTTGGGTGCTCTGAGAGCTGTGAGCGATACAGTCCCTGATGTGGTGCACACAGACCTTGTTAGCAAGAATGGCTCATGCTGGGAAGCCTGCCTTGTTTGCTAATAGCAACATTAATGGGGGCATGAGAGTCATTTTTCATAATTATATGAGTGGAAAAAACCAAGAATCACTTAGCTACAGGGTTGCAATCTGAGCGTGCTTTCCCACTGCCTCACAAAACGAAGATCTCACCCTAAAGCTGCTGCTAAAGGCTTAGGTTAGGTGTTAGCAGCTGCTGGCTGCTGCCCTGGAGCTGATTGTCCCTCCTCTGCTCACCTGTGTCCTCTCAGCCACCTCAGCACCCCAAGATGTTGGGCAGTGCTCCAAGACATGGCACATTTCTGAGTTTTAAGGAGCAGCATCAACTCAAGGCAGAAGCCTTTTGTGCAGGTTTGGGGTTTGCCCCAAGCTCCACCACCCTAACCACTATGATGGTAGATTTGGCAATGGCATTTTCCTGCCTTGCAGTAGGTTTTCTTCCCAGCCTGTTGCTGAGGCCAGAAGGGAGACAGATAGTAAAAACTACCATGAAAAACTGCCTTAAGGAAATAAAAAATCTGAAAAACTGTAAAATTGTGTTGTGCCTTTTCTCTATACAAACAGAGACAGAAACCATCAGTAAACATTGTGGGCACAAGGGTGGTCAGAAGCATCCCACACTTCTTCAGAAAGCTCCCAAGGAGTGGCTCAGCAGTGCTGCATCTTTGTTTTTGGTTTTTTTTGTTTGGGTTTTGGGGTTTTTTTGGGGTTTTTTGTGGGTGTTTTGGGTTTGTTTGTTTGTTTGTGGCTTTTTTTGTTTTTGTAACAGACCTATTTTAAGCCCCACTAGGTCTTTTGGGAGCCTCTAAACTCATGTGTCAGCACAGGTGGTGCACGAGGCATTGAGGGGGGAGTGAGGGGAAAAGAAAGAAAGTGAAATCTGGTCATCCCACTGCTGGCAAATCCTCCATATTGTGGTGCTGTGGCATCAGGTAGGAGAAAAGCTAGAAGTGATGTGGCAGATCACCCCATTTATAACAGTTGTGGTTGCTACCAGTCATGAAACTTAAATACTTAGAGATGAGTTATCTAAATAATTTTCATTGGAACTGCATTATCTCTTCACTAATCCCTGGCCTCCCCCCTGAGATATGTGAGCCTTTGTGCTTTTTGACTTGTGGCAGCATATGTTTTGGAAGAACATCAGAGTGCTGAGGGCAGTTTGCAATGTTCCCAGCAAGGCTGGAACTTCAGTGTTTTAAAAATTAATTATAAATACTTGCTGATTGAGGTAAACACTAAGATGTCAGCAATTGCCAGCAACTATCTTTTGCACGTCAGGCACTTATAAGGGCAAGTGTGTTATAAATTGCTCTCCTAAAATCTCTTATTTCCATCCTTTGTCCTTTGCATGACTCTTCAGAGGAAGTGAGCTCCACTGAGCAGGATTTGGCCTCCTGGGCAGCCTGGATACTTCTTTGAGTATTATCCACAGAGGCAGAGACCTCAAACAGGGCAAAGATAGCAGCAGGCATTAGACACATGCCTGTTCTTCTTCTGGCCCAAGGAATATATAGCTATAACACTTAATTGCCATTTTTTCCTTTTCTTTTAGTTAAAAAGCCCTGAACCAAAGTAAGATGGTGTATTCAGCCCCCCCAAATATACAGCAGAAATGGTGAATATTTTCCTTTTCAGGTACTTCACTGGGCTACCTGGAGTGTGCTTTTTTTCCTGGTCCTTCAGAGAGGAAAAAGCATTTATCATTTATAAAGATCCAAAAAATGTCCATGTTTCATTTGTCCCCAGGGGCAGATGGAGCTGCCTGTGTGCCTCACTGCAGTGCAGTGTTTGCCATGCATGGGGCCAAATTCTCTCTCACCTTGGGAGAGGCCACCAGGAAAACAAGAACAGGCATGGGGGTCCCCTCCTGAGTGTTGTGTGGCCACCTCGCCTGGCAGAGAGCCCCCCAAGGCCACAGCCCAGCCACTGCCCCGCTGAGGGGGGCACTGCCAGCATTTTGTGACAATTTTATCCAGTTGCTAAGCAGCTGGGTCCCAGGGACACAAATAAAGTGAAAACAAAGTGTCCCCAGGGAAAGCAGCACTCCAGCTCCAGAGCCATGGCAGCCTCTGCCCTCCTCGCTCCCATGCCCACGGTTTTGGGGGGCTGTGCCAGGGCCTGAGCGAGGGGATGGCCAGTGCAAGGCTTTGGGAAGGGGCTCTGGCAGCCAGGGTCTGAGCTGAGCTGGATTCTCCTCCCAGGGCATGGGAGCCCAGAGCTGCCTGCAGCAGGCTGACTGGGGGCACACACCTGGCTCCTGCAGCCCCCAATTCCAGCTGTGTCTGCAGGGCACTGAGCTGCTGGGGCCAGAGAGAAAACCTGTGTCCAACTCTTCAGCACACCACCCACTGCCTGGGTGCAGATTCTGTGCCTCTAGACATTAGAGTATTTTATGGCAACCATTCTCCTTGTCTGACTGGCAGCACCAGCAAATCATACTTTGCAATGCTTGCACACTCCCTCCATGCCTGACCTCTCAAAGAACTGCCCCATTTCACTGCAAAGCAGAGTAGCTCCAGCACAGACAGCTGAAATAATCCCAACCACCACACACTATATCCCAGTGATTAGAGCTGAAATAGGAGGTCTGGATCCAAAACCCTTGAGTAATTCAAATAGCATTTACCTCTCTCCAGTCTCCTCTGGTTGTTAGACACTCAGCCTTTCTGCATCGGTCTGGCACCCAAATTTGAGGCTGCCATTCATTCAGGAAATAATCTGTGGGACTTATTTCTCCAAGAATTTGTGATGTCTCCCTCACTGGAGATGTCTAAGAACTGCCTGGACACAACCCTGTGCCAGGTGCTCTAGGATTGGCCCTGCCTGAGAGGAAGGTTGGACCAGATGAGCCCCTGTGGTCCCTTCCAACCTGACCCATTCTCTGATATATCAGCACAGCATTTTAGGACACAATCCCATGTAGCAGAACCATTTATTGTGCAAAAGGGGGCCAACACAAGCCTTCAGGGATGCAATCACATTGCAGTACAGCCCCCGTGGTCATCCAGCAGCAGGCTGCCAGTATGGGCATCTCAGCATCTGCTCCAGCTTGAAGGCAGATTATCTGGTGCCAGAGAAAATGGATTTATCATGACTGATCCCATTCATTTCCTACAGGACATGCCAAGTGACTGAAATAGAAATGGGGTCAGCAATTAATAGGGTAGCTCTCAGTCACTGTCACCATATGTTGATATGATGATGGCTGGTTTATCTCTTTACCTGATAAATAGCTTACTGAAAGTTCTATCAGGACACTGGTCAAGGAGAGTGGAGACAAAACTCAAGGAGGCTGTTGTACAGACATAGGCATCTTCCTGGTTTTCTTCTCCAGCAGTGAAACTTGGATAAATATTTCTCCCATTTCAGGGAGGGTTTCTTCATGTCCCTGGGGAAAGGGAACTGGATGAGTCACAATCATCTGCAGCATCAGCTTAGTTTTCTGCCCTACCAGGTTCAGCTGGAGACTGTCTGACTTTCTTCCTTACAGGGACATCATATATGATGCATTTTCCTGAACTGGGGTGGGAAAACTTTTGAGCCCAAGCAACAGAGATTGAGAAGTGTCTTAATAAATGTGCCATGTCACAATGGCAGCAGGCCAAGTTGTGGGTTCTGTTGCTGGAGCCAGGAGCTCTGGGACATCTGTAGTCCTGCCATGACAAAGGTTGTTTCAGTTTCTGATCCTTGTAGTAAGTCCAGCTTTCTCTGCAACTCGTGGGTAATACATCTCCAACAGAACCCACAGCACTCTTTTAGAGAGATGTTATTCCTTCCTGAGGCAGGAAATTTCAAGCTTGTGAAAGCACTTTTCTGAGCCAACAAGACTTACAGTAGAAAAATTTTGATCAAAAACAGGTGCATGGCTGGCTGGGAGGCAGAAAAAAGTCACTGTGCAGTTTGCAAAACCCCCGGGGAAAAGATATGCAACTCAGTGTGAGGAAAAGAAAAGGAGCTCTGGGCTGAGTGTGGGAAGGTGAATCTGCAAGGAGCTGGAGAGCAACTGCTCCCTCAGCAGCTTGCACTGCAGTCTGCAAACATTTCACAGCAAGTCTGGCTGAACTGGAGGGCATTACAGCTTGCCTGGCCCACTAGGGAGCAAATGTGCTGCTCCCTTCTTGCAGGGTGATGAAAGAGTGTAAGACTTAAGCAGCCACAATTATCATGGGTTTAAGTCTTGGGAACCAGAAGCAAAGGCTCCATCAGCACCCCAAAAGTTCTGAGGAGAAGAGACCCATGTGTTAGGGGGCTGAGTTTCTCACAGAGCTCCCTGATGTCAAGGAATGATGTATGGGGCAAATCCTTCTGGGTGAAGAAGGCTGCCTGCATGCAGTTTTTGGGGACAGGACGCTTTTCTTCATTATTTTAGCCTATAGAGACCTCCAGTAATACCATTTAATCTGATTAATAAAACACCTATGGATGGCACTGGAAAGAAACTTTACCAGTGCACAGATTTTGCATTTTAACAGCCCTCATGCTCTTCAAGGCATATCCTTGAGGACAGCCACCTAGCTTCTGCATTTCCTGAAAACAGATGCCTATTTCTCCATTACCATGCCACACCTGGGACCTAAGCTGGCCCAAGAAACACCAGACATGGTTCCTTTGCCCTGCCTATGGCAGAAACACAAGACCCATGGTTTGGGCTAACTGAAAAGATGCTCTTTGCCTCATGTGGGGTGGAAATCATCCCATTGCTGCTCAGAATTTCAGTCTGGATTAGAAAGGCGCCTTCCTTGCTGGCAGCCTTTGCAGTTGCACTGTCAGTGCCATAGAATTTAATTTCCTCCAGAAGCCTCTGAGAAAGTGAGAATTGCCAGGATTTTTACTGGAGGTTTCAACTTTTATGATTACTGAGAATATCTATAAAATGGCATTAGAGCAAGTCTTAAAGCTTCAGAAAACCGAATACAAATAAAGATGAATCCAAATTTATTACTTCTGAAATCTAAACCTTGTTGATAATTTCAGTGGCCCTAACTTATGGTTTGTATATGTCTTGATGTGTTTTTACTGCTCCTGACATGAAATTACCCTACTGGCTTTGTTTACAGGCAAGGATTTCCTTCCCTAATAAATGATTGAAAGTGTTCAGTCAATTAACTCTCTGGAGTCGTTCATTTAGTGGTTTCCTGATCATTAACAACCAGTTCTTGAAAAGCATTAACACCAAACTACCTCAAGAGTGGAAATTTGTGGTTTAGACCTGCGAAGACCTAACATCAGTTTTCTAATGCTGCTGCATTGTTTATCTGAGCAGTATTCCTTTTCTCTCTATAGTGTCTTTGCTCTTGGCCATCTCTCAGATGGGGAGACATGGAAATCTACTGCTCCAGAAGCATGTTAATATGTATTTTAAGGTAGGCTTATATACTTCATATAAAATATGTACTATGAATTATGGTTTTTATATAGAGATATACATATGTTTTAAGTACCTGTAGCACAGCTTGTATACAAGGCTTCCATCACAACTGCCAGTAGTGAGGCAGCTGGTCCCCTGGAGGTACTGACAGCCAACTTTGGGTTCACCATGCATGGATTATCCAATTTCACAATTAACTGGGAAAGGGTACCAAAGCCCCTGTGCCCTGCACAGAAAATTGCCCATAATCATGGACTCACCTCTGTCCCAAGGGCAAAATCCTGTTTCTCCAGTTACTCATTAACATGGAAGGCAAAAAATCTCCCTTGTGTTTCTTGGACCTCTGATGGGGAAGACATAGGAATGTACAGGTGTATTCATGTGGGAACTGGGCTGTGGTGCTGTAAGGAAGAGCCTCCTGTGGCCAGTGCAACAAACCTTGTCCTGACAAGGCCTATCAATCAATCTTGCACTGCTTGTTTTGCCCCTAAACAGGAGCCAGACTTCAAAACTCTAAATATTCTCCAAGTGGCAGTGCCAAGCAGGTAACAGAATGCAGAACTCACTGCAAAATGCCTTTTTTTTCCATTTGATCCCTTTGCTGTGTAGGTTGTTGAAGCTTCTACAATGTGATTTGTCTCCTTGAAGCAAGGAAGCAGCTGTCCCTGGTGTCCAACCACAGACCTGAAGGATGTTCTGCACCCTGCAGGTATTTCCCCTTTATTTCCATGCTTCTTGCTTTCACCCTGCAAATATTTTGCACACACAGATTTCTTCCGAGTCAAGTTTGCAGGAGAAAGCAAAACAAAAATATGCCAGGCATTTTTGCCTTTCTTCATGTCTCACTTGGTTCACAGTCCCCACAAGCCTCAGAAGCCCTGGGTGACTCCTGAAGGCAGAGTCAAACACCTTCAGCTCCAGTCAAAATCATGTTTAACACTCAGCACTCAACCTTTCCTATCTGAAAGGGGCTGAGCAGCATTGACTTTAACGATTTATCAAGGTATGTGGCAGCTCAAGAGGGCTTTCAGGGCTCTGGAGGCTAAAATTAGAGGTGGCAGCTCCATGCTGGCACTGGCAGCACAGGATGCCTGCTCTGCTCCAGCTGGCCCTGCTGCTGTCACACTGGGAGCGATGCTGCACAGTGGGGTGGCTCCCAGAGCCCAGCAGTGTCCCCTGACCCAAGGGGAGCTGCTCTGCAGGTTGCTGTGAGAGCTGCAAAACTGGCCTTCACTGGGGCATCCTTAGTGGAGAAACCTCCTCACTGCCTCTAGGCAAAGGGCAGGATCTTTAGCTGAGTCTGTAAAGCAGGTTAGAAATAAACAAAAAGCTGTGGATCCATGAGAAGAAAGTGCATGTAGCAAAGCTGGCCCCAAATGTGCACCGTGGCAGGCACTGTGGAGGTGCTGCCTCTCTTTCTGTCAGCATGAGCACTGGTGAAATTCCAGGTCTGCCTTCCTCTGGAGGCACAGTAAGCTCCTGTTTTCCAAGCAGGAAAACATTTCCATTTCAGGGCAGCAGCTGCCTGCCAGAAACACAGCACTTAGAGATGAGTTGAGCACCATTGCTAGGAACTGGGAACCCCCTGAGAAAGGGCCACCAACTGCACACAGCAGTGCCAGGTCCTGTCCCACTTTGTGTGAGTGTCCTGCATCATCCATGGGCTATAGAAATCTCTCTCTCAGGCACATTTGGCAGCCTTTTCTGTTTTTAAGTGTATTTTGAATTTAAGTTTCTCCATGAACTCTACTGCTGCAGCAAAGACTTGCCTTTATTGTTACCAGTGGGTGCCACCTCTGCAGGACACCTCAGTGTGGGAAATGATTTGGGGCTGCTGGTGGTAGACGGGTCAGCCACAATTCCATCCCACAGCAGCATTCCTGTGCAGGTCCCAGCATGGAGCCTATCACAGTGTGGGGACATTTACCCACCAGCAGCCTGTGTCTCAGCTAGCACCCAGAAAAGCGTCTTTGCCACCATTTAAGTGACTTACAAAGGTCTGTTTCTTGTCCTTCCCACCGTGAGGATGCTTCCAAGTGACTTCAGCTGATGCTTTTTGCAGCTTTTCAGAAGTTTAAAATGATGCTTTGAGCTGTGTGCTGGCATTCAGCCAGAGGTGATGCCAGGATCAGAGCCCACTGCTTTCACTGGAAGTCTCTGAAAGGAAATCTTGATGTACTTTGCATTGGCAAGAGAATATCCAAAGGATTTCAGTGCAGAAAAGTTCTTTGGAATAATTTCAACACTGGAAAAAATGATGTCCTGTAATAACAAAATTGGCAGATTCATTCATTGGGCTACACCTCATACAGTCAGCTGAGGCAGGGGCATCCTCTTTGGCTCTTCACAGAGGAGAACTGTGGGCAGTGAGTAATTTGGGAAGGGGAGCACTGCCATCCATCACTGGTCTCACTGAGGCTGAGACAGGCCATGAGCACCTCATCCTCACCATGGTTTTGAGCAACTGCTCCAGCCAGGAGGTTTTCATGTTCTATTTCTGTTTTCATTTTCTATTTTATATGTAAAAAACTTAATTCACAGGGCCTCATGGCCTTCATCTCACCAGTCCTCAAAAGATGACAACAGATGTCAGCATTACCGTCCTTGGGCTTGGATGTGCTTTACACACACACAGTGACCAGCATCCCTGCAGGACAGCTGTAGGGGCATCTCTAGGTGAAGTCAGAGGTCTGAGGTCACACCAAGTTTGCAGGCAAAGGTTTCAGTGGAGGTGTCCTGCAGCAATGGCTCTGTCCCTGCAGCTTGGCTGTCCATGGCTTCCATCCCAGGGCATCCCTTCGGCACAGAGCAGCAGGAGGCACTTCGGGGTGGAGGCCCAGTGCTGCTGCCAAAAAGGACAGCAAAGAGCTGGGCTGTGCCACTGTCTGCTCTGGAAACAGCATGACAGATGGAGCTGACTCTGATCCTTGGAGTTTTGCTGAGAGCAGAACCGCTGGCAGATTTTCAGTGTTTCAGTTGCTGTTACAAAGAGGGAGCATTTCTAAGCCCCAGTTTCTTGAGTTTAGAAATACATGTATATCCTTGTTTGTATCCTGTTGACACTCTGTGTCCTCCAGGACTGAATGTCCCTTCCCTACAAACCACCACTGGTTTTGGGTCGTGTTCTCTCCATGACTGGGCATGGAAAGAGAACATGAGCTGCACAAAAATGGATCAGCTGTTTGTGAGAGGTTGTGAACTGACCACATTTTGTAGGTAGCTGTTTGAGGCTGTTAAAATCTAAAGTCAAACTCATTTTAAACGTGGCAAGAGTAACTTGAAACCTATGAATTTTTAAACAGCCAAGCTCTGGATCAATTAAAAATCTTTCAGTGCACCTCTCCAGTAACAATTTGTTTACGTGCCATGTGCTTTCCCTCTCTCTGTAACTGGGTTATAATCACTCTCTTTACAAAGCCACGTGTGGTGCATGCACTTGTATGGATTGCCTGCTCTTTTTGAGCCAGTCTGACAGCTGGCATTTGGTCCTCTCATCTCAGGAAGGTCACTGCCTCACCAAGGTGGGTTTGGAGTCTCTCAGCCTTGATCAGCTGCAAGAGCAGAGAACAGACTGAGCCATGTCACCTGTGTGCCAGGAGGATGCTGGAGCTGTTGGTCCTTTAATTTAATTTAAACTCTGAAGAACCTCAACCCTATCTTGAGACAGTGGGAAGCTCTGAAATGCTGGATTTCCCCCTGTCATGGGTCAGGAACCTGTTTTGCTCCCCCAGCGGTTGCAGTGCCCAAGCCTTGTCTCTCCAGGGTGAGTGAGGATGTGAGGAGTGTGCTGGTCTGGAAGCTGTGACTCCCCAGGTGCTGGCAATCACCTCTCCCAGCCCTGCTGGAGCCCCTGGCAAATGCAGCTTCCCCAGAGCCTGTGTGTTTCAGCTGGGGGTGGGTGAGGTTGGGCTGAGCAGAGTCTCCCTGTGATGGACGTGCAGGGAGACTGCTGCAGGAACACTGCCTGCAGTGTATCCTACAAAAACAGCTTTTTCACTGGAAGTTTCATGATTTCTTCTCTAACTATTTCTACTGCCTGGCCAAAATAAAAGTGCCTATAATTAGCTTCCCCAGATAAAGACATTTTTGTCATATTTGGTGCATTCCTACCCGAACACTGAAAGCCAGCTGTTTGGGCTGGGTTACAGAGAGCAATCTGTTTGTAACTATACCGATCTGGCATTTCTAGCCCTGGAATTAATAGCTTTTTTTAATCTTTCTACATCCTAGGTTCATTTTTTCCATGCTAAGAGAGTGCCAGAAGAAGCATTATAAATGCTATATAATTAAAACCAGAAGTGCCTCACAGTGAACTTAATTGTAAATGCTAATGGCATTTCTAGCAAAAGTAATACCCTGGGGGACTTGCAAATTAACTAAGAAGAACTCAGTGATGTTGCTTTATGGATTTTAACTGAATCTGTGCAGTTAAAAGAAGTCGGGAGTTGGATTTTTTTCATGTCAGTTGAAATCCTCTGCAACTGGGGTCACTGACTGCTGGGTAAAACCTGTAAGACCAGATTCAGAAGCCACCTCTGATTCTGTTTTTTATCATCATGTAACTTCCCTTACCAGGACATTACCATCACAACCCAGTTTGTCCATCTGCTCTTCTGGCTCTACACTGGTGTAGGTGACTTGGCTCTGTACATCTCAGGGCTCTGCACATCTCAGGGCTTTGCACCCTTTAGGACCAAAAAAAAAAAAAAAAAAATTGATAGAGACAAAAATAACGTATTTAAAGAATGCCCACAAAAATCCAGCGGTCTCTTAATGGCCATGCTTTGCAAATACTTCTGCTCCTGATTTTCCAGCAATGCGTGAGAAGCTCACCCAGGGGTTTTTAAACTGAGTGTTTTAGGAGACTTTGCTGTAACTGGTGAAGCCTTCCTGTGGCTGCAGTGGGAGTTTTGGCAGGAAGGCAGAAAACTGGAGAGTGAAGAACAGCTCAAGATGAAAAGTTTTTCAGTGCTGTGTTACAAGGATGGCACTGATGGGCTGCAGGTGGGCTCTGGTGCCTGGCTTGTGAGCTACTGGTGGCCAAATGCCTGGAAGGGGAAGTGTCCCATCCTGGCACAGGGCCCTTTGCTAAGCTGCTGCTGCAACAACAATCCCTGCTGCTGGCAAGTGAGCCTGGGGGCAAAGCTTCCTTTGAAAGGGCAAGCCCAGTGCTGGAGCAGGCTGGACTGGAGGCTGGCAGGCTTGTGCCCACCTTGCCAACTCCTGGTTCTTCCTCCATCCATCAACAACAACCCACCTCTTGAGCCCTGGAGAGCCCTGGCAGCCCAAAAGGGACAGCTGTCTGCCAGGAGTGACCTAGACCAGTGATGGGGCAGGGAGAGGTCTCCATCACTGGCTACAGTGCTTTGGCATGTTCATGAAATGCTGGGAAGGCTGGGAGAGAATGTCATTCCTGGCAGAGAGGTGCTGGACACATCATGGACAAGGAGCTGCATGTGGCTGGAGGGGAGAAGTTGGTTCAAAGCCATAAGGTCTTGCTTATGGCAAACATGATTTGCTTGCTCCCAGCCAGGGCTGGTTTGGAACCAGCTGGTGAAACGAACATCCAGGAGGGTACTTTGCTTTTCCCTAAGCTTGTTCCTAGTCACCAGCACTCCTGAAATGTTACTTGTGAAACCTCAGTGATGAGAAGCTTCCCTGGGACTTTTGTGGGATTTCCACAGTCAGATGATTTGAGGCCAAAGTTAGCTGGTTGACTCAAAGCTTGGGTGAAGGCTAGTGGTAGAGATATGGTACGACTTGCCCTAAGATTGGGGCATTCAGAATCATTTTATCTGGGATTTTTTTTCCTTTCTCAACTCATTTTAGTGGTTTCTGGAAGAAAAGCAGTTAAGATCTGTATGAAATTTAACATGCCAGGGGTGCCCCAGTGAAAGCAGGTCCCTGATGCCTCACTATATTATTAAAATGTCTTGCAATTTCACATTTTCTTTCTAATAAGGCACTGCATGGCTCTTAGCGACTGCTAAACCATTCTCTTGGTGAGATGGGAGCCAGAGAGGATGAAACAGAGGACAAGCAAGAAGCAGTACTCCTGTGCTGGCAGGATGGGCTGAGAAGTTCTCATCTGTTGGTATTTTTTGCAGACTTTGGCCAGACTCAGTTTCTGGAGCCAGCTCAGGGTGTCTCAGACTGCAGGCTGTGGATGTGCTGAGGTTTGCAGGCAGTGGCACAGCCCAGGGTAGCAGCTCCCAGTACCTCAGTCCCTGCAGCAGTCACTGGTGCTTGGTGGGAGCTCTAAGGTGCCCTCCTACGTGCTGTGAATCACTGGCAGCAGCTCAGTCTCTCCAGGATGGAGAAGTTAGAAAAAAAAGCTTTAATTACTAGCCACAAACATTTGCAGTATTCTTGCCTTGGAGCAACTGAGCTGCAGCCAAATGGGTGGAGCTCAAAGGGATCAGTACAACACTCAGGCCAGAGCAGGGTTTCTTAAACATAAGCTTATAGGCACACACCAGAAGTTTCTTTCTCAGCAGATGTAAGGTCTGAAAAATGTGTCAAGGAGAGCAGGATGTTCAGTTAGAACTTTAATTACAAACAGCTGTAATAAAGCCCTGGCTTCCTACAAGTCAAAATAAATGTTGCCACCAAGCTAAGTGTTGCTCCAGCTTGGAAGTGTCAGGGTGGAGAGGACCCATGGAGTGAATTTTCTCTTCCCAGCTGAACTTCAGTTTTCCTTCCATCACTTTTTTCTTCTTCTCCCATCTCCATCAAGATGCCAGTGCAACTTTTCATAGCAGCCAGCATTTAACAGCGACAAAAACATTTCTCCTGAGATAACTGGCACCTACTGCAAGTGGGAGATTTTCAAAGACTGCCTTCAACTCTGGTTATTGGACTTGAGAAAACAAACTCAGGAGATAAATGACTCATTGAACTTCAGAGTCACTGGCACTCAACACTTTTGGTAAGAAGAGAAACTAGGGCTCAGGTCAGCCCAGAGGTGTAAACCTTTGTTTGGTCACTGAAGTCAAACCATCCAAAAATCACAGAAGAATTTTTCCTTCCCTCATGCATTTTATTTCCTTTTTCATTCCCTTGTTCATTTTGGAGACAAGCATTATAGGAAAACTACAGTAAGCTATTTCAGGGCAGCTATATGTTTTTTGGTTTGTTGATATCCTAGTCAAATCCTGACTTGCCAAGGGCATTTTAGCCCTGTATCTCGATAAGGTCCAAGTTTCATTGTCATGTGCCCAGCCACCCTCTGGGTGAAACACTTTTTTCTAATATCCAACCTAAACCTCCCCTGACACAACTTCAGGCTATTCCCTCAGGTCCTGTCACTGATCACCACGTTATGGTTTTGATCTCAGAGTAATATACAGTAACATACTGATTCAAGTGATGGGCAAACTTGGACAGCAAAGCCCAGGGGTCTGTCTGTAAATAATGCCTACAAAGTTGGGTTTGTATCCCAGGGACATGACTTGCAAGCTCTTTGGGGGATGCTGCTGCTGAGTGATCAGCTGCCTGCTGGGTTGCTGCACCAGCACCAAGAACCATGACCTCAAAGGCTGTCCCAACCTCAGCAAATACCACTAAAGTCATCACTTAATCAATCAATCAATCAATCACTATTCTTCAGCCACAGCATCTTTTGTACTCTGCCCTCACAAGTCTTCACTCATACCTCAGACCTGCTGGCTCCTTGTGCTGAAATGGTGCCCAGAAGCTGTGGATTTGCCTTCAGTAAAGAGAACTTTTAAAAGCTGAGGGGGAGCTTAGGCAAGATTGAAGCAACTTATGTGTAGGCCAGATCCTAAATATAGTTGGAATACCACCCTTACTTGGCTGTGGAGTCTTTCCAAACCACATTCTTCTTCAAATGACTTTTTAGCTGTTGGAAATTCAGCTCAAGTATAAACCAAATTGCTTTTCCAAATACATTTCTGGAAGAGGTACATGTGAGCATGCAGAAGAAAAACTATCCTTGTAGCTGCACATTTGATTCTCTTACACTTTGGAAATTTGTTGCATATGACAAAAGGCAAGGCAGTGAGACTACCCAGTGGCATCTGGTAGCACCTTCCTTTTAGTGAGAGGCTTTTAAAGCCCACACATAACCCATTCTCTCCCCCATCCTGCTTGGGTGAAGTGAAAGAACAGCTGTCTGGTGTTTAATTGACAGCTGAGGCTAAACCAGAACATGGAGTTTTCAAATTGCTTCTGCAATAGTGACTCAGGTACTGCTTTGGATTACCTGGAGATACTGGTGGGAGTGTGTGTAGTAGTTTTAGCCTATTACAGTGAAGTACAAATAGAGTTTAGTCTTTCCCAAATCTCATCCTGTCCCCAGTTGTCAGATGAAATGACAAAGCAAGGATACCTCCCCAACCAGATTCTCTTAAAGGCTTGAAGAAGCAGCTGAAGTGTGTTGATTTTTTTTCCCCTGATCTGAAAAATTTGATTTCTAAATTCTGGATCAAATCATTCTTGGCTGTCTCTCAGGCAGATTCAAGATGCCCCAAACAACTCCAATGGCACCAAGGAAAACAGAGTATTAAGGACAACATACAAAGCAGCACAAAAACCTTGACAGTTCTATTTAAAGTGACTTTATTAAAACATTGTTAATATAAAATGTGACCAAATACAATTTCGTTTTCGTAAGAATGTTTAATAAAAACATATTCAAGAAAGAAGGAGCATCAACTCTTGTCAAAGCACAGGAAAAACCTACCAGGATAAGTAAAAAGTTCTGCAGCATGTTCTACCAGCTGGTCCCAATGTGTATGAGGGTCGAGTTAGCTGATGGAAGAGACAGGCAGCCCAGGTTCTTCCCTAAGAAGCTTTAAGGTATTACCAGAGATTTAAAGTAATGCTCCTTGACAGTAGGAGACTTTGTTTCCAGATCTCTCCAAATCAGAATAAGATTAGAATGTGCATCTTCATTTTGGATTTGCTACTGTTCAGCAGCTGAATGTACAGAAAATCAGATTCACTGGTGACTGTAAACCCCGAGATTAACATTTGTTAGCTTTAAAAGGAAGGTGCAAGTCTATATTAATCATACACCTAAAGAATTTGTGTTAAAGTTGTTCTAGCTGTATTAATTCTGGATGCTTGTAGCAAATGCTACCAAAGAAAAAAACAGTGGCAAAGTCCAGGATGGTAACAACAAATATTTTCTAAACTGCTGAATGCAGCAATAATATCCACGAACTACAGGAGTTTGTACATCTCAGGAAGAATGTAAAGAAGCTTTCAGAAGCCTATAAATAAAAGTATGCTTTGTAATGACTTCTACTCTGTGGCAATCTTACAATTTAGCTGAGGAACCTTTTAAGGAAATACTAGAAAAAGTGGAGGTTTTTGCCTTGGTGTTTGGGTTTTTTTTTGGTGGGGTGTGGGGACAAAAAAAGGGTGGGATATGCTTACAGCATTTTCCTTGTCCAACAAGTAAATTTTAATGCTCTATCAGCATACTCTGCTTGTTCAGAGCAAGCAGCAAACCAATTAGAGGCAAGGATTCTTCCAGGACATTCCAAACTTTTCCTGTAACAAGCAGAAAAAATCCTGCCGCATCCACTTCTGCACATTTAACTGCCCCTGGCACTGAACCAAATGTCAAGTGCTAATCCATGAGAAGCCTAGCACAACTATGGCTTAGGAGATGGTGACCTTCTCACAGCCTTGGCTGGGACCCATTAGAGCCCTGTGTTTTGCCTTCTACCCCAAACAAATGGTGTGGGACTATTGCTGAGGTAAAGGGAAAAGTCAAACCTTTGGCATTGGAGCAGACCAGTCACTGGCTGTGCGTAGGGGAATTAAGGCTTCAAGGTGAGGTAAACACAGTGAGAGTCAGTGTGTAAATCATGCTGCATTTTCAGAGACAACAGATCCAAACAACAGCTACTCTTGTTCTCTACATTTTAAACACCAAAGATCATTCAAAAGCAGAACTGGAGGCAACACTGCCAAGGGCCACCTTGAGATGCCTCTCTGCACCTTAGGAATAAATGTAAGCCAGATGTTGAACACTAAAGAGGATGAACCCACAAGGAGGAAAAAGCACCAAAGTTGATGAGTCCTTGAGACGATAAGCTGCTTAAAAAACAAAAAAGTCTCACACTGCTGTGACCTCCCATAAACATAGTGGTTTACTGACACAAAAGTAATCTACACTCCAGAAATTCTCAGTGCTGTAGTTCCAGCACTAATATTATGAAGAGTTATGCTCTAGTAAGGAGGCAGTGAAACTGTGTTCCCTGAAGAATTTCTCCAAATCATTAGGTGTTGTCCCACTCCCTTCTACCCAGCCCTAAGTCTTCAATCAAAAGACCAGAAACACCATTTCCCCACGTCATTTTTCTAACACTGTTATTTTAGCAGATTTAAAGGGTACAAACACAGTGCTCTTTTGGATCCATCATTTTGGCAATGCCTTTGCCTTCTCCAGAAGAAAAGTGTCTTCAGTAAGTGGTACAAAAGATACTTTCAAATTAAACTAAATCTACAAATCAATGCAATTCTGGATGCTTGCTTTTCATACTGTTTTTTTGCTAGCTATCTGAAGTATGGAATGGTTTTCTTACTTGGAACCACTGCACGTGCAACACTATTTCTTACAAGCCATTCTAGCAAGGTTTCCACTGAAAAAAGCAATCTGGTCCTGTAGGTTCCATTTCTAGGATACAGAGACTCTCACCTGTGTTTCTTTAACGTGTGTACAGTAACTTCTCCCATTCTCTCAATACAGTAGCTACTAAAAATTTTAACAGATATTAAAAAAATATCCAAATGAAACCACACTTCTATCACTGTTTAAAAAAACAAAAATGCATACGATATTACAAAATTTTATACAAAGGCAACATTTAAGAGTTTGAAAGTTACTTCTAGAAAAAGACACAAATGCTAGTAAATTAACATACAAGGAGAAAGGTATTCCACTCCTTCCCCAAAATTGGTTTGATCTGTATTGAAGTATCTTTTACCAGTTGTCTAGGAAATCAAAGCCAGTCTTCAAGATAACATTGCTTGTACTAGTCTGCAAGGTAAAAAAAAAAAAAAAAAAAAAAAAAAAAAGAAATAAGATGTAGTTGTTAATTGTGGTATTACAAAAATCAATATTTGACTCCTAGCTAAAAAATAAAGTTTAAAATATCTGCCTGACAATATTTCAAGGTCTTCACCATACTCTAGAATACCTAAGTACCTACACCATAGAATGCTAGACATGACATGGAAAAATACTCACAGTGCCCAAAAAGGCAATTCCAGATAAAAATAAAATTATTCTTGTAGTCTGCAGGCAAAATGTTCTTTTTTACCTCGTAGAAAAAAATCATGAAGATTAATTTTTTAGGCTACAGTGGGAATTGCAGAGAATGAAACAAACACAGAAGGCAAGCATCGTTAATTCAACAGATTGTCTGTTGCAATTAGAGCCAGTTGTTTCCAGAAAACTACACAGATTAAACTTTGATGACAAGTGATTTACTAGGCTATCCAGAATACACTCACTGCTGCAGTGTTAGCCATGACATTTAAGGTGATTTTAGTGTTTGGGAAGAGCATTCAAGAGGCACAGATGAATCTCTGGATTCTCTTCCTAGGGCATGGCTTCCCAGAACAGGGAAGATAACCCAGAAAAGTAGAAAGGAAGAAAATTCTTATAATACATGAAGTTCTTTGTTCCCATTTTCACATGGGAGGGCTGTTTCTCCATGGAGAAAAAAACAGGCTTTTCAAACTATTTCAGTTATCTTGAAAATACCCACAAGGAAATTGAAACTGTTAATTTGTAAGAAAACATGATAAGGCCTTTAACTAAAATTAAAGGACTGCCATGTTAACAATTTGTAGCCTGACAGCTCAGGAAGCATTATCCCTCAGCTTCAGAAAATAATAACTAAACATAGGGCTTCAAATACTGGAGTGGCTTAAGTATTGTTCTCTCCTAAGTGCTGCCACTTACTTCTCTTGCAACCAGTTACCTCACCCTGCATCTTTCTGACTTTACATCATCTTGTTTGGAATTCAAACAGTCACAGTTGGGAAAGTAGAGGAGAAGCTGTGTGAAGTGCTGAAGGTGTATAGTAATGTGTCAGGCACTGCCAGAGTGCTGCCACAGATTTCAAACACAACTGCACAGCTCTACTTGAAGTACCACTCCTCTTCTCTACTTCACAGCTTTCAAGCTTTTGATCTTTCTTTTTTTTCCCTCACTGTATCATATCCTGCTGCTCCCTTTCTTTTCTCACAGATCAGCATCTGCTTTTTAAAATAGCTTCAATTGGCTATTGAGCTGCTTAAGGTTATTTTTTGTTGTTGGGTTGTTTGGGTTTTTTCATTTAAAAAAACATTGAGAAGGCTAATTCTGGAAGCTCATTCTATTTCTATTTTGGACTTTAAGAGAAAACACATTTGAAAGCAGCACAGCTGCCTGGGACAAAGCACTGGGAAGTGGCTGTCAGGCTACTGCTTGGAACAGCTGAGAACTAATTCACCATTCACCACTATACTCTGTGCAAAGTAGTAATACCAGTAAAGTATCCTAGACCCTAGTTCACCTACTTTTCAAGTTAAAAAGCTTATTCTTTCCATCAAGTGTTTTGCTTTTTCAAATAAAACCCCCAAACCCCACAACCTCTTCTATGTGATACAGCAACTTGCTAGGTAGCTTGCTGTCAATTAGCTACTTGGTGCCTTGTCAGCATTTCTGATGTTGGATTTACATTGTGCCTTCATCCTACGTGTTAAAAAGCAATTGAAGTTAACACATTAAATAGACTGTTAAATAACAGGTTAAATAGACTTCTTCACATTTGAAAGACAAAAAGCCACCAAGCTGAGCTATGGCTTAGTGCTTTTTGGAGTCTCTAATCTTCCAGACTGGCCCTGCCAGATTTGCATGTGCTCTACAGTTTTTAAATAAAGGACAGTAGGGTACAGCAGTACTCACCTGTCCAGGCATTTGTGGGTCTGTAAGTATAGAACCATCAGTATCTTCCTTGTTTGTCCTAGAAGAGGCCAGATCCTGTGGTGGATCAGGAAGAAAGAAGTCATCTAGAGAACTAGTAGGGAGCTGAGTAGGTCGAGGCTTCTCCCACTCCAGAGATACAGAAGGTAGGCTGGGAGCAACAGACTTCTCTGGCTTAGTTATGCTGGGCTTCTCAGCTTTGGTCACCTCCTTTGGAGCAGACTCTTGTCTGTAAAAAGAGGGAAGGGGCTTTTCTCCTTTCTCCATGGACTTGATCTGGCTGGGGGTCAGGGACTGGAACTCAGACTTGTCTCCTTCAAACTTGGAGCGCTCTGCATTTATCTTCCAGAAGGATGACTCCTCTTCCTTCCTGGGCGCTATCAACCCTTCAGAGCCAGGGGTCTTGTTGGCCTGAGAAGATTTGGGGACTTGGACACCAGGTGCTGCTTTAACAGGCTGCCTCTGTTCGTTCTGCAGCTGGGCACCACCTTGCTCTTGTATGGACAGAGATGCAACGCTGAACTCCATCTGGCTCTGCTCAGGGACAGAAAAACAGCATTTCAAAGCCCTTCACACAGATACAGTTTTGACTTTCTGACCCTGGTGCATACAGATAACACCTCAGCCCATCGTGAGACAGCTCTCAGACAACAGATACCTGAGCAAAGCAAACTTAAATTTCTCCATAAATATCTATCTTTGTAGTTTCATAAAAATAATGATTTTTAAAAGTCTGAACTGCGAGCAAACACAAAAGTCCCAGACCTGCTGCAGAGGAGACAGAGAAAGCAATTGTACTGGAGTTACTCAGTGCCATCTAAGGCAGCAGTGCACAGCATGCACAGCGCTGAAACATCGGAATAGCGGCACTAAAACATAACAACAGCTGCAGATGCATTTTTAAAGTCAGACATACTTTACATGAAAATTTTAAGAAAAAAAGCTTCAGAGTGTAGCTCAAAATGCCATCTTCCATTATAGTCTTGGAAATAGCTGGCTACAGGTCCATCTACTTCCAACACAAAGGATTAGATGTAATGGGTACGCATAGGTAAGTAGTTTTATAATTCTAATGCCCTTCTGAAGAAAGAGAAAGAACTCCAGCAGGACCAGTTCTTCACCTATTCCAGAGCCCTGGTTTGTTTTCACTTGCAGCGCAGAGATAGCTGTACCCATTTCTGAGAGGTAACACTGGACCAAGGAAGCAAGTGACCACAGTTAATGCATGAAAAAAAACAACTCAGAGGACTTGTAGCTTTTGCTGCAAATGGTTAAAAGATACTTTGGAAGTTCATTATAAATTTGTGATGTTTTCTCACCATTCTATTTCATTGCCCAGCCTTTCCTGAATAACACTGCAATAGGATCTATGGGTTTCAGCCTAAAACAAGTCCTAGTTGCATGTCATTTTCACTGAAGTGTTTGATCTTGAGTCTTTCATTATTGTGCATGTTAAGTTCAAAGGGACTCAAGAACTAGCAGGACTCACACGCCTAGTAGTTAATATTCATAAACTTTTCATCAAAGAACAACTGTTAACCCAGCAACTGATTATTTATAAAACAATTTTTTAAACAGTCAGCAGCTGACTACACATAATTTGATCCATGGACTTAGATTTGACCTTTCTAAAGAATTAGAAGCATCATTTTTCCAAGGCTGTAGGCAAGAAAGCACCAAGCTTCATGTTTTTGTGAAGAATATACTGTTCTATCAAAAGATGCAGAACATAAACAAGCTGCAAGTAATTATAGCTCAGCTAGAATAAGGTGAGTGCAAGGATACACACAAGTCTTACCAAACAACTCAACATCCCACCCTGCCTGCAAAAAACTATGAGAAAAAACCTTAGTGCTCTGATTTATTTTTTTAAACAAGTCATGATGGAAAATTAGGAGCAGGGCATTTATCCGTAGATAAATTTTGCACAAACAAACCCTAGATGCAATAGTGTTGAGGATTATTTACAGTGACTGCCATTCCCTATATTAAAATACAGGGATTTATTTCCCTAAGCTCATTTGGCAGTACTACTGAATAGTGATTTACCACCCTGAAGTTAAGATGCTTTAAGACTTTAGAACTGATAAAATCCCACCTTAAAAAAAAAACCCACAACACAATATAAAATAGACCTGCAATTCCCCAGTAGCCAAGAAAAATACAAAAACCAATTCTAAAAATCAAAGACAGGTTAAAAAAAAAGTCTATCTTGGAAGACTTCAGTCATGTAGGAATTAAAACAGTGCTACTTTTGTCCTGCAGCAGTCTGCTGTCTTCTGAATAGCCTGTCCTGAGGCTCACATTGGGGATGACAGTAGCTAAAGGCCAGCACAGCAGCAGTCACTTTCAGTAGAATGATTCCTTCACCCCCCAGCCCAAGGGAGAGGGAAGATCAGTGCCCAGGGTGCAGAGCAGCCATCACAGCCCCCAGGTGCACCAGAACAGTGTTGGAAATAAAATCCAGGAAAAACACCAATGGAAGGGAAGTATGAGCCTGTTAAGACAAAAATTAGAAAAAATAAACCAACAAGATGGCTCTGCATTTCAACAGCTGCCAGCCAGACAAGCAAAGCCAGGCTTTCTGAGAAGTTATTAGGCTGTGAAGCTAAAGCCACTGGCTGTGGTGATACTTTATACTCTTTAATGGGTCAAAATACCAACTCAGAGAGGTGGTTTGGAAGTGGCACATGGCTCCTAGTGTAGAGAAGAGCGTGGCACTGCAGCAGCACTTCAGGCAGCTGTACCTTTCCAACCTGCTCTTGGATGCATATTCTGGAGAGGATGTCCTCTCTGCCCTTTGGTGCAGAGACCACGGGGTGTACCCATTTCAGAAGACAGGACCACCTGACATTGGGATTGCATATCTGTCTCACGGTACGCTTTGGAGATCAAACAGTCCATAGCCTGACACAGAGTAATCCAAAAGAACACACTTCTCCAGGAGTTTTCGTTCTCCCACAAGGAAGGCAAAGAAGACAAGACTACCCCGACAGGTTCTGAAAGCACTGTGTCTCAGCATGATGTAAATACAGCTCCAAGAGGTCACACGGAGAATTCTGCTCCTAGCATTTAATTCCAGAAGCCAAGAACTTCTGTGGACCAGTCACAAGATATTCTGTTTTCTCTGAAATATATAATGCTTCTGTTTGACTTCTGAGGTTATTTAACACATCTAAACCCCTAAGAAATGTAGCTGATGAAAGAAAATGATTAATAGGCAATATCTTTTCAGTCAAAAAATTGGCAACAAAACACCCTCCCCCGCAAGGAAAAAACAAACCAAACAACAGAGCAGCAGCCTAAGTAGGAAGATAATTTCACAGAGATGGAAAAGGCCCATGTGTGAAACACCCTATGCTGACATCTAAGTAATGAGTAGTACTGTACACTTTAATGAGTCACTAGACTCTACAAATGTGATTTTAATTAGAGTTCTGCTCTCAGTTTCTTACATCAGATTGCAAATTGGCAATTGGTTGCGTCAGCAGGAGAAGGAAGGAAACGATATTTTTAAAAGACAGCAACCTCCCCCCCAAAAAATATCCTTTTCCTTTATGTTTGCCAGCCATGAGGATATCTTGATGCACATCTCTCCTGGCCCCAGCCAAACTTAGGGTAGCAGCTCACCTGTAAGGTCTGCCATCCCCAGGCTGGGGCAGAGCTGCTGTGACCTGCCCATGCCCCACTCAGAAATAGAATTGCACTTGTGGCACTTTACCAGCCGCCAGGGGAGGCAAACTGAACAGTGGGGTGTGATTTCATGCTCTAAAGTGAATTGTCTTTCAGGCACAGATTGGGATTCTAGGGAGAGAGTTTCAGTTCCCCGCCACTTTCATTGATTTTGTATTAGTTTACATGAGCTGCAGTTTCTGTACGTATAATTCCCCATCTGAGGAATAAAATAAAAATATTTTCTTTTTCCTACCATCTGTCCAAATGGCATTTCTGGGAATTGTTCAGACCAGAAAGTCTCAAGAGTTTACAGACAGACTAGTACAGTCCCAACTGTAATTTCTAAAAATTATTGGAATTCAAATAAAAGCTATTAACAGCAGTAGTATTTTCGAGATATTGCATGAGGAAGTCTTTCTCAACACATTAAGAGAGAGGGGGGACAGAGTGCATGTGAAAGCATGCACAAAGAAGTATTTTGAGGTAAAGCAAATCTAGAAGTCTGTGTTCTTTTCAGTCTTATCCTTCTGGTCACAAACCACTGCAAGGGTTTAAATAAAGGATGTCCTCTCTTGATAATTTTTCCGTATCAGAAATATATAAAATATTATAAATTGCAGGTTTTAGGAGGTTGCATGTCCCTCTTTCCTTAAAAAGACCATATGAAGGTATTTAGGAATTTTGTTTACTGGATTAAAAAAATTAGACCAAACTTCAGTCTCAAGGCAGCAACAATCCACTAAATTGTAAGAGTGGCTGTATATTGTCATGGGAAACAAAGTATGCAGAAAGAGAGGCACCAGACACTGAGAATGTCAGGATTCAACAATACTGTAGGAAATCAGGTCTCAGTTCACAAGTACATATTAAAAACAAGATGACCACAAAGAACCCAGGAACTTTTAAAGCATCTTATTCACTCATCAGGAATGTGTAGAATTTTACTAAGCAGTCACGCAAATACAGCCAAAGCAAATTGTTTTGCTTGGCAGGCTGAAAAATTCAAATTGTTGAGACAAAGACTACAGAAACACTGTCAAAAGCAACTTGTTTTAAGCACAGCCTGATAAATGCAGAGGTAAGAAAGCCAACTTTTAAAGATTTAGAAGATGACTGCTTTGCTGAATGGACAAAACTAAAATAAATATAGGGCCCAAAGTAGCTGCAGTTTTTGCTTTGTTTCCTGTGTACATCGTGGGTGTTTTCAGGATCTTTTCAGAGTCAGAAAGAAATCCTTAGGTCAGCAGAGGCAAATTGCAAGGGCAAAAAATAGAGCAAAGCACTCAAAACCAATCTAAGTAATTTTAGTCCATACAGAAAGACAATGCCAAAGTTACACAATATGGACCTTTGGAGGAAATTCCATTCTATACTCTGCTGATAGGAACTCAATCCAGTCTGCCACTGTTACTGGCTAGCTTGAGCAAGCTTGTACTGACAGTGCCTGGTTTTATGCTCAAAACCAACAAAGACTGATGCAGGTATAACTGAATCCTTGCACTTGGCCATACAGAATGAAATAAACCTTGAACACAGCTTCGATTATCACGAGTTGGGTTTGGTGGGGTTTTTTGCTTGAGAACTAATAGTCAACAGAAGTTTTACAGGACTGTGTTTTAAACATAAATAGTCTAAATCAAAAAGGGAAGGCTAATCTCAAAAGCTCAGGGATCACTCTCCTTCCAAGGAAGCACTGCCATTTATGTGGGCTTGGTAAAAATAATCACACCAAATTATAGCTTGTAACAAACAATTACAATATCATGCTGCTAAGGAAGGAAGGGAAAAAATTCTCTTCTGTCACTGTTCTTCTATTTAAAACAAAACACCCACTAAGGCTTGTATAAAGGAGGATACTGAAGACTGCTTCAATTTTAGATAAAGGAAACAGTGGGTAAAGCACGTTTATTACAAGTGGAACACAGTTGTTTCCTTCCTAAATCACTGCTGAGATTAGATCACTTCTGTAGCAATATAATTAGGGAACTGAGACATGGAGGCAGCAACCAGATTATTGAAGGGATCAAAGCTTGTCACTTCCTCATTTTGCTTTTTTTTTTGTTTGTTTGTTTATTTTAAACACACCTCAGAGGCTTCTCTTCCAACAAATACCTGGGGGCCTGTTGAAAATAGAAGAGAGTAAGCAACTATTCTACCTGTATCAAGAAAAATAAATCTTTAGATATGCATGTGTCAATTTAAAGCATTTTGAATAAAACCTATTTTCATTAATAGCATGAATTAGAAGGAAATTGCAATTTATTCCCATGCTGCTCAGTGCATTCTGTGTATTAACTGAGGTGGCAAACTGAAATATTTTCTGCCCATTACTAAATTAATTAAACCCCCCCCAAATCTAAAACCACAAAACTCATAAAGTTCTGAGTTCAAGAAGAGATGCAGAGAACTTTTACTTCCAAGTTCAGGCATGATTCTTGTTTTCCATTTATATCTTGAGGTCCGTGCTGAATTTCACTCAATTTTTACTTCAAACAAACCAAGAAACCTCAAAGACTAAACTCAGCCAAAATGTCATCTTTCATCTCACGTAAACCTGAAGCCATAAATAGAATGCCCTGGATTCATAAACCTGGCTAGAGCTCCAGCTAAAAGTGTAACCCATATTTCAAGACATGTTATGTCCATGAGGGCTCCACCCATGAACCAAATCACTCCCTCCAATTCAATCTTTAGTTTTAAAATCAGCACATTTGCAGTGCCAAGAGAACTTACTAATTCCCAAGTTTTCCTTCTGAGAAGTGTTATCATTATCTACTAAAAATATTATTTTAAATGCTGTCTAACAGCTAACTCAGCAATTTACATTGTATTTCTACTTTGTTTGCCTTGTTTGAGGATTTAAAAATAAAAAGGTGAGACAAGAAATACTCCTCTAAGAACAGTGGACATATTAAAGCAAGTGTTTGCTGTGATATGAACAACTGCAGCCATATCTCCCATTTGTGTTTAAAATGAAAATACAAAAAGTTTACTTGTGACACAAGTGAAGCCATCAAGCCCTTCAACAATGTTCTGCACAAAATGACAGCAATCCAGTACACTGTTCTCTGGGAAAATTTGACTGTCATGGAAGTAGGGAATCCATGGCACTAGCTACGATGAGAAAAATTTGTCCATACCTTCCCCATTGACATCCCTGTTACAGCTGAGAGCCTTCAGCCTGGGAGAATACATGCCCTATCCTCTTCTCTACACCTTTCACTACCCTCTCAGTATCCCTCATGTTAGTTACAAAAAATAGTCATTTTGCTGCTTTATTTTTCTGTGTCTCAGTGTTTAAAAAAAAGCCTATTGATTTTACTGATTAACATCTCTACTTTCTTCTGCTCTGCAAAAGCCATGTTCTCTTCCTTGGGTAAGCCAAAGCATATTCATGCACATTCAGCCAATAATATGCTAAAAACCCAAACCAAACAAAAAGCTCTGCATTAAAGGGAGATCAGGGAGAAGAGTATTGTGGAAAGAACAACCCATGTTGGGTAGAGCTCAGGGAATGGAAAGAGCCTGAGAGTCTCAAATAACAGTGGAAGCAGGTCTAGCCCACAGGACATGGAACAATGCATTACAACACACCAACCTTCTTGAACAGCTCGTTCAGGTTTCCTCACATGGGACCACTTGAGTAAAGCTACTTTTTCCTCAGCTGGTACCTCATTAAAAACTGCCTTCCAGTAATACCTCATGAAAGTACTGGTTAGGGAAGATCAAAGAGTAAGCACAAAGCAAGATCTCCACTTTTGAAAAGGAAGACTCAGCCGTGGAAGGATTTGGTTGAAAGATTGATACAACATGAGGTATTGGGGAAAAAGGTCATGCAACTTTTCAGCCTACAGCTGTAGCACAGCTTTTTTATTTCTGGTCAGCAAGGAGGGAAAGGGGAAAGAGGGAAACACAGCTTGATCAGCCACAACTATTACTTCTAAAACAACCTTCTCCTCTCCTCAGTTCTCTTCAGTGACCACATATCATTCTGTGTTCCTCGATTCATTACAGTAAAGGATGAAACTAGTGCATTTATCCACTTGGTCCCTCATTTTGAGACACCAGGAGGACAGCAGAAATACCCTTCATCAGCAAGCACAGTAAATCACAGGCTTGGTTTGAAAACACTTCAGTAGACATAAAAGCATTAAAAAGAAAAGAGGACTATCAATTAAAGAGAAAATCCATTCAAGTAGCAGATGTATCTCACCATGGATCACTAGTCAGTGCATTACATGAAGCAGTATCTCTAGCAAGCTCAAGTGTTCAGAACTTACAAAATCTTATCAAGACAGAGCTTAAAAATACAATTACGGCTGCCATATTCCCAAACCTGAGGTTTTGTGTTTGGACTGATAAGTGAGATAGAGACAACGTTGTTGTCTCCAACATATTATTTATTTCACCTTACTGTCAATAAGGTCAACACTTTTATGGAATTTTTTCCGTTCTTGGCAGCTTCACCCAAGTATATCCACATTAAAAACCTCTTCAATGTTATACTAAAAGCCAGTGGCTGCTTCTTCTAAGGGTCCTGAAAGACAGGGGGTCTTGCCTGAGTGACCAGGCTTCCATTGCAGGAAATCCTCCACTGGTTCCTGAACCATCACAGCTTTTAAGGGAGTTTTAAGGCAAGTGAAGACTGGCATTGGTTTCTCTTAAACCACAGCACTGCAGGCTGCCAGGACCCAGGAGTCACATCAAGTTATAGGTTAATCAGCTTCTGCAAAGCACAGATGGGGTGCAGCTACAGGCAGTGACCTTGAGCAGGGAAGGCTGAGTCTCAGGTCAACTGGATTAATTTAGTATTCACTGGCATTTCCAAATAATTACTCTGCATTAGGCTAAGATTATATTCATAAGGTCATACATGATTATCTACATAGTTCAAGGGCAAAAAAAAAAAAAAAAGAAAGGAACAGAGAACAGGGCAGTAGCAGCTTTCTCTGGCAGATAAGGGAAGAAAACACAAAGCCTGAAATGGGTGATTAAGTTGACATGCCTGCCATACCCAGTTGAGAAAGACAATGAGCTGTGGTTTTGCTCCCAGAATTTCTCCAACAAGAAGACCTAAACTTGATTTCCCACCACACACAGGGCACAGCTCTGTTTATTTACACTGCAGGTTCAGAAAGATGGAGACTCTGTCTCTGTGTCAGCCATATGAGAACCCATCATAAATAATGCTTTAACAAAATACCAGAGATAAAGTGAGGTGTAAAAGAAATCCCAAACCAACCCACCACAGAAAAATACGTTATTTTTTTAAGGACTCTTTTGGAGAGGAAACAATATAATGCTTCTAGCATGGCCCTAGATTAACAAGTTTCAGTACATTTGTCCTAAGACAACATTCTAGTTCATAATTAAAAGATGAAGTACTAGACAGCGTTTCAGAAAGAATCCAGTGAAATTATGAGATACCTGCATATTTCTCACACCATTTTCTAGCTACTTTACTCCTGACTTCAAAAGTGAAATGCAGCTTTGTTTATACAGTATCTGAGACAAGAGTCTTACTAAACATGGAAAGTTGATTTAAAAGTTTGCAACAAAAAATCAGATAATTTGTAATGAATTGGTCTTACATCTGCACTCAAAGCCAGAACATTAGTTCATGAAGCACATTTTGTGTTTCTCCTGATGTAAATCAAAGCACACCCGTCTTGCTTGATTTGGAGTATGGTCACTTCTACAGCTTGCATAGAATAAAGATGACATTATTCTAACAAATATCAAAATGAAGACAATAAATGGAGAAGGAACAGTATAAAATGACAAACCAACATTAAAAAAAAAAAAAAAAAAAAAAAAAAAAAAGCGCTATTTATTTACCTTTGTTTCCCAGGAGAACGGAGCTGAGTGTTCATCTTGCCAAGTTATGTCCTGAAATAAAATTCAAGAATGACTAAAAATCAGAAGAGTAGCTACATCTTCTCAGAAGCACCACACAGATGACATTATGTTACACCCTAACAATCACTGCTACAGAATTGCCTAAAAAATGAAAGCATTACTTGAAGATGGCACTGATTACATTTTAAGACTGACTGAAAGCAAGTCCTCTGAGGGGAAGGTTATCAATGCTATACCAACTTAATCTACGAAATATATGAAAGTTTAACCTGGTCTAAATCTCCTGAAACGGTTTCTCCACAAATGGATTTAAAATATATTATATTTCCAGTTTTCTACTAGGCATTTCTTTGGTAACCAGTCCCATTTCCTCCCTTTGGCAGAGCAAAGAGCACATGCACAGCCAGGCAGTGGTGGGGCAGTGAAACAGCTGCCTGGGCCAAGCCACAGCTGGATCCAGCCCCAACAGGACACACCATCACGCCACAGTGGCTCCGAAATAAATATCCACTGGTGGTGAAGGAGCCACACGGCACCCACGGCACAAAATCTGAAATCCACTCTTCTAAGAAGCTGCATTTCCGAAAATAATCCCAAACTGAGAAATTTAAACCATCTCTTCATACGTGGCATGCCCTCCAGAAATACACTGAAAAAAGAAAGGGTGAGAAATAACTGGGGAAATGATTACTGTTTGTGTTTGTTGAAGAATGACAACAACATGATTGCATTTCGATTCCTAGTCATGGCTGGGACTTGCTGGCACACTGGATGGTCCCACAGGTAGAGGTAGAGAGCTGCACCCTCCATACTGAGAAAGGTCACTGCTTGTGGACACTGCAGCTCACCAGGAAAGGAACAGGAGTGGGAACACCGTATGGAAAGGGAAAGACCAGGAGTAACCATTTTCACACTCCTGCTGTTCAGAGAGTAACAGAACTCAACCATGTTTTAACACAACACAGGAACACCACATTTCACTGTGGCTGCTTTTTTCCTCTTATTTCTGGTCTCTGCCTTTCTAGGAATATATTTCTCAGACATCTGATAACATTCTCCTGATCTGCTCTCTCTTATTTCACCGTAGCCAGATTTTTATGGCCAAGAGCTATGAGATCATGATTAGAAGTGTCTAAAACTATCTCCTAAACAAAAAAAAGTCATACTCCAACTATTACTCATCTGTGAAATACAGGGTTTCAAGCAGCAAGGTATTTGTGGTATACATGAGGGTGATCCTATCCTCTTAAAAAGAACTGACCTGGAGGAGTTCATCTAAGAGGAAAGGCCTGGGTTCTTCTCAATCACATATTGTGGCCAAAAGGAAATTTGGTACAGGAAAGTTTTGCCGAGATCACAAATGTAATACAGGTTCCTTCAATCCAGGAAATAGATTCTCAGATGGTTTAACATTTAAAGGAAAAAAGGGAGCAAAAGTCTGCTTTTTAGTACCTATCAGCATTTGCACTGTGGTGTGCTGCTGAAGGGAGGAGATATAGGAGAACCTAACTATTGGATTGAGTCTCACCCACAAGGCAGGACTATGACACTTCTGTCTGCATGGGGTCTGGATAAATCAGGGCACATCTGGAGCTTTAAGGCGCTGTGACTGCTCCAGATATGTAGGCATAGCTGCTAGTGGGTTTTATCTGAAGAGTTTAAAGGAAGCACTGTCTTCTTGCCATTTACAGGACAAGCAAACCAGCTGGGGACCAGTTTGAAACATGGCATTGAGCCAAGTTCATCCTTGTCCTGGATCCAAGACATCCAGTTCTTTATTTTGCTGTGTTTGAGGTAAGAGAAGACAGCACCAGGAGGGACACCTCTTTACCCAATCTCCCACCCTCAACTCAGCGGTGACACCGCTGCTGTGAGCGAGCCCTGATGACAAAATGCCAACCACAGAGGGATAAAAAAGCAGCATGGGGAAGGCAGAGTGAAGGTATGAGGCTGTCATGCAGCAGGATACATCATTCCCTGCAGGACAGAGCAAGTCAACCTCCCACTTCATAGAAGCTGATATCTTCTTAAGCATCACTGCCCTTGTTGGCACCACAACTTGTGACCTCAACCCCCAGCACAGGCAAGCAAAACACTCCTGGAATGAATAAATTTTGGTAACAGTTGTCAGAAGTTCTGGTCAGAGACAGAATCTAAGTTTCATAGATAAGGTGGAAGCAGTAGATACTTGTCAAGCAGCAGTTTCCTAAAAAAAAAAAGGATCATATTGATAGTATTTTTTTTTTTACTTAAAAGGATGGCTCATTGTATTTTGGGCTGCACAGCCCAGCACTCCTCAGAGCCAGTAACTCTGAGGAGCTCTGTCCACATTCAAAACATCTTCCATGGGATATAGCAAAGAATAAAATAGGATAAGACATGGTTGGAGGACACAAACCTTCAAGCAATTGATGTCTGTGGTTATTTGAAGTGTACTTGGGGCTAGGATGAAGGACAGAGTTGACAAGTTCTGCCTGTTTTCAGGGAAGGGAAGAAAGTTTGTGGCCTCCACCTCATGTGTCATGCAGAGGATCAAGTGAAAAGATAAGATACTGTTGAACTGTGTTTGCTATCTAAACTGCCTGATTCATGTTTATCACCAACAAAATGTGAGAAGTAACTTTGATTTTCTGTAGGATAAACAAGTTCTTATACACTTGAAGAATCTGGGAGCAAAAGAATCAACTATTTCAATAATAACAAAAGTGAATTATGACTGGAAATTCTAGAGAAAAAGGCTCCAAGCCTATTTATCATCAACACAGATTAGAAAAAATCCATATCTGATCAGCTTTTGTTTTCAGCACACAACAATGCCTTCTTGAAGAAAGAAGGCAAATAAATAAACTTTTGTTCACCAGGGCTAAAAAAAAGAACCTATTTGTAAGAAATGGGGCCTCATGCAACATATTTCAAAGCTGAAAAGATGAGTGAGAAAGAGAGGCAAAATTCTGGTCATACACTTGAATTCAACAACCAGCTGCAAAATATATAAAAAGGAATTACAAATTACATTTGCTATATGTAGGCAACTTGCTGTGCAACAACATCTGAATTTTAAAATGGAAGACACTGGTAGAAGCATGCCTGTGTATCTGACATGAGCATTGTTCAGCACAGCTGACAGTAGCTGGGCAAGACACAAACCCACCAATAAATGCTACTCAGAAGTGTTATTAGAGCAGGACTTACAGATTATTGAGGTTTTACTGCACTCAAAAGCTGTCCTTCATTTTTGGGTGTTTAAAAAGCACAAATCTCTAACAGGCTCAACTTAAAAGTTTTTGCTATATTGATTATTTGTTGCTTTAAAGAAATTTCATGTAGGGAGGTAAAAGGGTTGATCCTTTGCTTGGTGCCAAGGTTCTTAAGGCTGAGCAAAACAAATAGCACTTCTGCCTGAAGGCAGGTAAGTCAAACTTCTCTCTTAAAACACAATGAATGAAGCCAACCAAACTCTCTTACCTGTCTTTCCTCCACATAAATAGTTTACCACTTCCTAAAGCATATGGCATTTTTCCAATGAAAAGCTTAGTTATTTCATGTCCAATTGCTCAAATACTGAATATCTATTGAAAGGAAAAAAAATAACTAAAAACCAAAGGAAAAAATCAGACCTTGGCTCCATGTGTATGTCACATGCTTATAGATAAAAAGGGATGGTATTAAGAGAACAGTGAGAACTTGCTGGAAACTGAGTACCTAAACTATCTTTCACTGAACCAGAGAATACCCACTGGCATCAACTGACACAAAATCAGCTGCATTATCAAATGTTGGCCACCACAGTGGGCAAAGGGTGGTAGCTTCTCACATACTGCTGCTTTTCCACCTATTCCCCTTGTGGTTTATGGCATATTCCAAAAATAATCCATCTGTATTACATTCATGCTCAATCTCAGCTTGTATTTCCACATTTCTCTCTGCTTGGTTAACCTTCATTTCTACCACTATGGGCATTAGATTGAAGAAATTATAAATGGAGAAATGCCAGCAACTGGGGGCTTGTTGGAAAGAGGAAGCTCTGTTGCTGCATCCAAAAGCCCTTGGTCAGGAGTCCTGGGTTGTCTAGACACAGAAAATTATGGTGAAGCAACAAACAGTGTCCTGTGCTGGGCTCACGTGCAATGATAATGAGTCAATCTTCAGCCAACAGGATAAGACTTACTTTATTGGGGTGTGAAATGAGCCTGGTAACCTAATTCTCTTTTGAAACTGTGTTCACAGAGTGTGCAGGGCTTCTGCTACCAGCTCCATGACTGGTGATGCTGCAATGAGGATGAGATGGAAGAGAAGGAACAGTGACTCTAGGCATTTGCTAAGAGTCACACATGGTGCTGCAGTGCTCTAGCACTATAAAATGACTGGATCATGGCTACAGGATGCCACAGTCCTGTTACTGCATGTCTGTTTTCTGTAACACCCTTCCCACACAGCCAACATAGTCAAAGGTGTTTTGAAAATGTATGAGATGGTTATAGTTTGAGAACTTACAGTCCCGGGCTGTGAGTTCAGGAGATAAATTTGGTGTTAGAAGAGATATACAGGAAATGGTGGGGGTAGAGTGAAGCATCTGTCCAGAGATACAAGACCACAACATATATCCTCTGGACTGCCTTATCATAATGGTCATAGGCACAAAAATGGGACTGAACCAGTGAGAGGCCTGGACCAGCAAATCAGTATCTTCAGTATCCATCCTTGGTTTGCTTTCTTACCTCCAAAGAACATGAGGTGAAAGAGATCAAATTTCCATGCTTAAGCAAGCCCAGGGAGATCACTACAGATTTCAACATCAGTTAACAGGGAAGATGAGCTGTGGCTGGAAACATGAAACTTTTGCAGCAGGTATATCAGACCAAAACACTCTCACTGAAAGCGCTGCAACATCCACAAGTGATTCTGAGGCACACGGGCTGCTCTCTGCTTCCCCGCCTTAGGAGAGCATCCAGCAATAGGCAGGGAGAGCAGCCAGGATGAACCCAGTGGTCCTGGGTGAGGGCTGGGTGAGCAGGGTGCGTGCAGCACTGAGTGCCCCAGAGGCAGCAGGGGCACAGCTCCCTGAGCTCTGTGACCAGGACACAGAGGTAACAGAGCTCCGCGGGCCACGCGCTCGCAACTGAACCGAACTGGCCAGAGACCGGCAGCAGTGGCTCTGCTGCAGCAGGACAAGGAGGAACCATTTGTCAGCCAGGGCAAATGTCCAACCACCAGGTTGCATGCCAGCAAGGGAGCCAGGGGAGAGGAAGCTATCAGATGAAGAGCCAGGAAAGGCTCCAAGGCTCAATAGTACAGTTGGAAGAACTAAAATGGAAATGGCAAATGCCAAAAAGAGTGGAATCTCTTTTCTTCAGAGAAACAATTTATATTAACTTGTGCTTAGAAGTCAAAGAGGAAGTCAATTGAGGCAGATGCTTCCAAAATTAAACACTTTGTATCAAGTATTTGGACAAACCATGCCTTCTTTGGTTAATGGCTACAGAAATGTTAACATTATGCATATTGTAACTGTATTTGGGGAGAAGAGGGGGAAAGAAAACAATTTGCCCAGCTTCAGATGGACTCTCTAGATGCTGTAGGAGATTATTATTTCCATACTGTGCAGCACAGCAGCCTACAACATGCTTGCTTTCCTTCCAGATCCACATAATTCAAAGCAGAAAGCAGAGCAGAGGTCTCCAAGGCTGGGAAAACTGAACATATTTATTTTCCATATTCTTTAAAATCTTTCATAACTAACTTAGGTTTCTTTTCAAAAGTTGTTAACACAACTGAATTTGTCTTCTGTCCTTCTACACCTCTTTTTGGCCACTACTATCAAATATTTATGCAGAATTTTGCGTATCATGAACTAGACAAAACTGAGCTACATCCTACGCTCTCTAGCTTTAGATACAATGTGTGTGCAGCAAAGCATCACACCTTCCTGACAGGGGAAACACAGGCAGCAGTGTCCTGGCACAAGGCCAGTTGGGAACCAGTGATGACCACTATCAGTGTGCCCCACATGCTTCTTAGAAATGGATATTGGAGAGGAGCCTCAAAGTAGCACTGCTCTGTTTAAATTGGATTGATGGTTACAAGTGCAGAAGCAGATTATTTTGTTTTTCTGGTAGAAACCACATAAGTTAATTAACAATAGGTCACTTAAAGTTGTTATATGGACATAGTGAAAGAAAGCAGCTCTGTAATCATACGAGAATAAAAGAATAGCATAAAAATGTAAAAGAATAGGAAACAAAGGGAATCAATACACTGAATAAGAGACACAGTGTCTGAAGAGTACTGTCAGGTTTCTTCAAGCACTGTTAGATCTTTCTCTTCAAGGGCTCACACTTGGTAACACGACCCACTGCTCCAGACCGGGTACTCTTTTTACTGTGGATTTCCAGAAGGGCTGCCACGCTTCACCACTGGATAGATGGTTCTCAGAAGGTTCAAAATCCCTACTTTTTGCCATCTATCTTTCCACATCCTTGTTTTTCCTGGCATGTGACATGGAACAGGCTGCATTTTTTTAAGGTGTCAAACATGCCAAGAGCCGGAATGTTTTCAAGTGTTGTATTTTTAACCGTGTCTAAAACTAGAAACGAGAAGGAAGAGATTTAATTCAGTGTAAACATTCCCTACAGCCCATTCTCAGCAAGGGACTATGTCCAGCGCCAGCCACGGTCATGCCCCGCCGTCGGGGGAACCGAGACCGCCCTCTTCTCCAACTCTCCTTTTCTCAAAATCCACTTGAGCGCTTTGCCTGCTTTTACGGGGTGACCCTGTGCCTCCCGCGCGGTGCCCACCCCGCCCTGCCGCACAGCCGGGGAGCGGGGAGAGGAATCGAGCTCATCACCGGGGCAACTCGCCCCGCTGCCGCCTCGGAACGCCCGCCGCCCCGGGCAGCGCGCCGCCGCGCGCGCCGCAGCCCGGGAAGATCGCGGCCGCGCCGGGCGGCGGTGCCGGGGTGGGAGCGCCCCTTCCCTTCCCGTTCCCCTGCTCCCGCCGCTCCCTGTACCTCGTCTCCGAAGCGCACCACCTTCTGCCCGGTGTTGAGGCGCAGGCTGGGGTAGGAGGCGGGCGGCGCGGGCGGGCGGGCGGTGCCGCGGTGCGCGGCGTAGCGGGCCTGGACGTGCGGCTCCACCAGGCACTTGTCGATGATCTCGTCCTGCTGGCGGGGCGGCAGCCGCTCCCACTCGGGCCCGTAGCGCTCGCGGATCCGCTCCTTCTCCGCCATGATCTTGCGCGCCATGGGGCTCAGGGAGGAGAAGTAGCTGAACCGCTTGCGCTCCCGCTCGTCCAGCGGCCGGTTCCCGTTCATCACCGCCGTGCGGGAGGCGGCGATCGCCGCCGCCATGGAGGCCATAGCCACCCCGCCGCCGCCAGCCCCGCACTCGCACGGCGGGATTGGGGATGGGACCGGGAAGAGAACCGCCTCCTCCGCTCCGCTCCCCTCCCGCAGACCCGCCTCCCTCGCTCCCTTTAAAGCCGGGCGGCCACCGCCCCGCGCTGCCCGCCCCCTGCCCGCCTCCCCCGCGGCCTTTCCGCCGCCGCCTCGGGCCGGCCGGAGCCGGGGGAGCGGGCACGCCGCCTCCCGGAGTGCTTCGGTCTCGGTACCGTCGATAGTGTGCGGCCGAGCGGGCCCCGCGGCCCTCCAGTGCTCCTGCCCGCAGCGCTCGTCTCCCACAGCCCTTCCCCTTCTTTCCCCGGCAGCTAAGCTGTAGTATTCCCACGCTGCCGGGGCCGGGAGCACCAGGAAAGGACTTGCCCCAGCTGGCAGAGGAGCACCGTGCCCAAGAACCTGCCTTTCCTCACTCCTAAATGAGTCGTACGTGTTTCTTAACACGATAGAAGGTGCAGCAAGAAGAGACAGGATGCCTGGTACAGGCGCTTTTGTCCAACTCCACCAGTCAGGGAGATGGGCCGAGTCTTCTGTATTAATCGATAGTAAAGATGCAGCCTAAGTGTAACAAGTTACACTGGTAAAACAGATTCCTAAAGGCTGAAATAATTAGGTTTTCTGTTCTCTTCCTTTGCTGTTCAAATGCTCGTTTCCTGTAACAAGTCCTTATTTTGGCAAAGGATTCACTGAGGTCCTACACACAAACTCCCCAAAGATGATCAGTCTCCTGAGGTGGGGCATAGTTCCTTTCCACAAAAAAAAAAAAAAAAAAAAAAAAAACAAAAAAAAAAAACCCAACAAACAAACAAACAAAAAAAAAAAACGAAAACAACAAAAGACCCCAAACACCACAAACAAAACAAACCACCTAAACCAAACAAAAACCAAACCAACCAACCAACCAACCAACCAACACCTACCAATAAAACCAAGTTTACCTAAGATAAATCTTCTGACATACTTGCCTATGTGACACTAAATCTATTTTGACTTTTGGCCTAGGTAGTTGCAGAGGAATTTTTATTATCTTCAAAATATATTACAAAGTAGCACAAATATTGAGGATCAGATTAATGGTTTTTCATTGCTTAGCCTATTTTTTTTTCTCATTCTGCTTTCTTTAGTATCATTCTTAATAGATAAATGACTGGGGATGCAATACAATAATGTTCCCATTTAAGAGTTCAAATGGTATTGCTAAACCAGCTGTCTAAGATGACACAGAAGAGGATGGAAAATGATAATTAGATTTCTCCACATACTTGGTTCTTAGGAGGTAATTACAGTTCCCCAAGTCATCACATACCAGCCCAGTTATATAACCCTGTTTTGTTTGTTAAACTTGTTTGAGAGCACTTGACTTGAGCTCACTTACTTTCTTAGTCATCTGCATCACACCCAGACAAAGAAGCCTTGGAAACACGTTTGCAGGCACACGCACACTCATAAGAGGTGTAATACACCTTACACTGAACCCTCCCTTGATCTCCATTAATCTCTTTTGTCTGCCACCAGGGGGTGGGGATGAATTCAGTCACAGGAGTAAGGAACAAGGACAAGGAAACCCAGACAATTGTACATGGTTTGTTTGCCCAAGCAGTTTTTTTTCCTTCCCCACTACCCCTTCTCCACTTCCTCTGGTCTAATCCCAAAAATAAAACCCCTCCTTTTTTATAGTTCCAAAGAACTTGACTGTCTGGTCAAGTGCCAATATAATTCCCTTTCTCAATAAATAATAAAAGACATAACAGAACTTACAGGCTCAGAAGATCACAGTAGAACAGAATCAAGGTATAAAGTTAGGCATATTTTCCAGGAAAATAACAATTCCTTTCCTCCTTAATGAAATGTAGTAGAGGTTTTTTAAACTTCCAGACTTTTAAACAGAAGAAACAAATAGTGCTTATTTCTAGTGGGATAGAAGAAGGTATTCAAGAATAAAATGCTGGGAATACCTGTATCACAAATGGACAACATCCCAATTCTTTCAACAAAAACTTACAAGCCTCCTTACTTTGCAAAAAAATACTTACTTTTGCCCTTTACAGAAATTCTGATCAGGAAAGTTTAGAATTCATGTTCATTAGTACTAAACAGACAGGTGGTCAAATTTGCCTTTATTATGGTTTGGTTAAGGAAACCTGCCTTTCCAAAATGCTGCCAAGTCTGTCCAACAAAAACAACTTAAGGAACACCAGCTAGTGCTCCCAATATACTTCAATCCTGTCAATCTGTTAATAACTTTTGCCAACCACCACCACCAATGGGTACTTGGAAAGGATGATTTAAGGATGATTTACTGACATTTACTCACCAAGAGCGTAACTCCAAATAAGTAATTGGTTTGGTTTTGTTTCCAAATGTTGTTTCCCTGAGCCCCATTCTTTTAAGCTGACATCTGTTCCTCCACTGGACTGCACATGAAATGCCTCCAGTTACTAACACATGGTAGAGCTCTTAAGTTTTCTGTGTAGAAGTTTTGAGAAAAAAAAATTGGAAGTACTATAGCATTATTTCCAATGAAGATTACTTTCCCTTTTTTTAAAATAAATTTTCACCTGCAGTGTGTTCAGTTCGTAACTGTGATCAAGTTTCTTACTGCTCTTCAGTTTGGCCCCTGAGTAACTATTTCTGTCAGAGTGTGTCTTAATATGAAAAAGCAGCTGTTCTACTTTTTTTATCCTTTTTAACATTATTGGTCACAGAAAGATTTCTTTTACTGGTGATAAATAGTCAAGTAAGTTTGTTCTATTTAAAAAACCAAAACAAAAATCAAATTATTTTGATCATAAATTGCCATTCAAAATAATTTATGAAGCAGTACCTCTTGGCCTTTTATTTGTATAAATTATACAACAACTATAGTTTTTTTTAGACAATGAGATGAGTCTGTATTTAGTACTTCAATCATCGTTCTCAGGGTTGGAAAAGTCTCTGATACTGATGGTAGGCTCTTGTAAGAAGGTGAAATACTGAAAGAGAAAAAAAAAAAAGAAGTTATTGTTTGATGAGTTTTATAATTTACCTGCAAGTTAACACATTAACTTAGACTTCTCCTCATCCTCTCCTCCAGCAAATTTGCAACCTGTATCAAGAATCAACCCCATGCAACAGGCTTGGGGCAGAGAGGCTGAAAGCTGCTGGGCAGAGAAGGACCTGTGGGTGCTGGTTGACTGCAGCTGAACATGAGCCAGCAGTGTGGCCAAGAAGGCCACTGGCATCCTGGCCTCTGTCAGCAATAGTGTGGCCAGCAGAACCAGGGCAGTGATTGTGCCTCTGTGCTTGGCACTGGTGAGGCCACACCTCAAGTCCTGCGTCCAGTTTTAGACACCTCACTGCAAACAGGACACTGAGGTGCTGGAGTGAGTCCAGAGAAGGGCAACGGAACTGGTGAAGAGTCTGGAGCACAAGTCTTAGGAGAAGCAGCTGAGGGAGCTGGGGTTGTTTAGCCTGGAGAAAAGGAGGTGCAGAGGTGACCTTATTGCTCTCTACAACCACCTGAAAGGAGGGTATAGCAGCTCGGGATTGGTCTCCTCTCTTAGATTAACAAGGGACAAGACCAGAGGAAATTGGCTCAGGTTGAGCCAGGGAGGGTTTAGATTAGATATTAGAAAATATGTCTTCATGGGAAGGGTGAAGACATTGGAATAAGCTGCCCAGGAAAATGGTACAATCACCATCCCTGGAAATCAAGTGTGTGGATGCAGCACTTGGGGACATGGTTTAGTGGTGAACACAGTGGTGGTGTTGGATTAGCGGCTGGACCCACTGATCTTAAAGTTTTTTCCCAACCTTAAGGATTCAATGATTCTTAGAATCCATTGCTCAAAAATAGCTCTTGCTTTTCATGGCTACTCCACTGCCATACAGAATGGAAACAATGTCTACATAGAAGAGCTTTCAAAAGCAGCAGAAGTTAAAGAAAAAATATATTGCTTTAAGTCTTCCAGCCTAATTTACCATATCCACTATTATTTGTCTACCACAGACAAATTAGCCACTCAGGCTAATTACCTTCATATTATTACACTAAGTCCTTTGGGCTGCAGTTCTTCTGATTTTATTTTTTTCCTCTCAGCAAAGTCAACTTTAGCATTTTCTTAACTCTGGCTCATATCCTCAACCATTATACATCTCTAATTTTACACAGCAATTCTCTAAGTTCTACTAACTCCAAAATAGTATTTCTTAAAAATAAATTGTTTGGCAGGGTTATTTTTAACATGAATTACTTCCCTGATCTGGTTTGACTTGGATTCACATAAGTTTCAACTGTACAGCTGAGGGAGTCAGAAACTTACGGATAGCACTGAAATGTCTTAAGATGACTTTACTCTCAAGAAGGAAGTTTCTCTTTGGTAAAGATATGTTAAAAAAACAAACCCACAAAACCAAAACCAGCATGAACAGAGGATTAACAAAAAAGAGTATATAATTGAGAGAATTACAGAAAAAAAGTTGTGGGAACCATAAATATTTTATATTTGCACAACAAGCATGTCTAAATATTTGTGCAGATTACTTTTAGTAAAAACCACAACTTGCTACACCTGTAGTTTAGAAATGTCACTCCTTAATGAATACTGAATTTGACTCATTTACAAGTAGATTTTTAGTCTAAGTTTAGCAAAAATGTCCTTAAATCTTATTAGCCTTCTTCATTTAGGAAGGGATTTTATAGTCTAATGAAATTCACCAGGCTCAGAACCCCTGATAATAAAGTTAAACAACACTAAACAGTATGAAATGTTCGGCACTAAGAGCAGCTGCAGAGTTCCACAGTCACTAGAAGTTGGACCAGACCTCAGGAGATATGAAATCTAAAGATCCTGTTCAAAGCAAGGTCAACTGAAAAGTCAAATCAGGGTGTCAGGGCTTTATCCAGCCATATCTTGTAAATCTCCAGGGGTGGAGATTTTGGGCTGCCTCTTTGGGCAGTATGCTGATGTAAAGATAATGCCAAATCTAAACATTGTTTCAACTCATGCACATGGCTTTTTGTCTTCCCACCAAACACTCACAGGTCCTGCAGAGCTGCCCTTAGAGCAAAGCCTTATTTTCTCCAGGCTGAACAAGCCCAGCTCTCTCCTGTTAAGGCATGTGCTCCGGACCACTGGCCTATTGGTGGCTCTCTACTAAATTTGCTCTGGTTTATTATAGCCTTTACTGCAGCTGAATGCAGTATTTTAAGTGTGGTCCAAAGTGCTGAGTACTCCCTAAATCTGGTCATCCAAACATCATCTTAATTGTCTAGTTGTCCTTTTGTCCAGACAATAATGTGCTATCTTGATATGAGAGTACTGTGGTGTGGGACCCTTGCTGAAGTAAAATCAAGTAACTGTGATTGCTCTCATCATCCCCAAAAGTCGGGTTTTACCACAGAGAACCATCACTGGGTCACAGAACGTTTGGTAAGCTCACACTGATTGTTTTCTGTGACTTTTTCCTTCAGATCAACTGAAATGCTTTCCTAGAGGACTCCATGACTTTCCCATGGATCAAAAGGGGGCTGACCAGCCTACACTTTCTGTGGGTTTCTTTTTGGCCTTCCTGAAGAGGAACTCAAGATTTCCTTTCCTGCAGTAACCAAGAATGCTTCCTAATGTGCACCATGTTTCCAAGATTATAAATAGCCCTGAAAGGACCTTGGCCAATTCTCTCAGAACCCTTCAAGTGTCTTGACTCTGACTTGAAGCATACCAGAACTGGTGTTACGTCTGGCCTGATTTTTAGATTTTGTATTGGGAATAACAACTAGGTGACCAATCAAATGCATCAGCTTCATAATATTAATTCACTGTCAATGTATGCAGTATTAAATTCTAAATTCATATGGAAATAAAAAATTTGAAGCATTGCACAGAAGTCATGCACCTATATTAAGTAATGCAACTCTCAATACTCAAAATGTCCACCTACTTTAAAAACACTTATTCTCAGATCAAAATAGAACTAAAGGATAAGCAAATTACTTTGGGTATATAGTTTGAAGAGATCCATAGGAATTAAAAAAAAAAGAGGTCAGAATTTCCCCTTGCTTTGTTCACTCATTGCCAGATCTACTAATCATAAGCCATAATATAAAAAGACAAATTTGACCCACTGGATAAAATGAAAAAAAACATTAACCCAAATTATTTCCTCAGAGGATAATACTCACATAACTGAATGCCAAGACTACTAACTACTCTGTTAGACTAGAAATACACTACTGTGTGTGTAAATGCAAATCTTGTCTCATCAATTCCCAAGCAGTGTTAAAATATGCACTGAATCCTTTACTAAACTCGTAATTTCCAAGTAACATTTCTTAGTATAGGTTTGAATTTTACACATAGTCTTCCATATTTTATTTCCCTATTCCCCATCTGAACAAAAGGATTTACCTTTTTAGATTCATCCAGCTCCTTGCTATTTTGCTAAAAGCTTCAGACCCTGGTGCTGTCATGGCTTCAAAATCAACCAGCTGAAAATGCAAGAAAACAAAAGAGATATTAAAAAATTACAGAATTTTTAAGTCCTCTAACTTCAGAAAGGGCTTTGAGGGCTTTGCTACCTATGTTCTTGTTAAGAAAAGAGTAAACTCACAAACCAGTCTGTGCCCTGACTACTTCGTCCTTCACCATCTGCTTGAAGTCAGCATTCAAGCCAGGCACTAAAATTCTCTGTGGGGTTTGGACATCCCAACACAACCAGTACTGGAAGCTACACTGGCCATGGCTACTGAATGACCTGCCGGGCAACCACAAGACTTTTGGCTACTGTGCACCTGTGACTTCAGAGCATCCTGAAAATGCATGTTGTCGTAAGTCTGGGACCAGCTTAGCCCTTCTAACAACTCTGGCAATAAACAAACTCCGGTTTTATTCAACAATTTCTTCCATGTCGTGAAAGCTTTTCTGAAAAACAGGTTTATTTGTATTCAGGCACTCTGTTTCAGTGCAAGCCTTCAAATGTAAAGATGTCTCCAATGTTCCTGTAAGTCAGAAATCTTGCTTAGTAGTAATCCTGAAACTCTGCTTGCTTGCATAAAATCAATCATCAAAATACTACTCTATCAAGTCCTAAGAAAATACTTAAGAAACCCCAAGGAAGTGTTTTACCTTAGCTTGAACTCCCACAGAATGGGGTAGATACCAGCTTAATGGTGTACTGAAAAGAAGCTTTCTTGCTGCTAAGCAAATGCTGTATGCTCTTAAAAGCTACTAGAGTTCATTGTACTCAAAGGAGTACATTGTTTTCAGGGCTTTCTAGAACAAAAGAGAAAATCACCATTTCTTCAGTTATCCATGCAGGGCATTTTCTTCAACAACTTGGATTCTCACTGGAATTTTACTAATTATTTTGACAATGCATTAAAGAGACAGAGGTGTTCTCACTCCTTTCATGCTGAGAAGGTAATACAACTAAAAAGCCAATTCTTGAAGGAAATTAAATCCTTTATTGAGCAAGGTGGTATAATACTCAAATGTAGTCCCTTAAAAACTAGAACTTAGTTTAACTTCAGCAGAATACAGAGGGGAAGGAGAAATCAAGAGAAGTTGCAAATCCATTTCTACATATTGACCCCTAAAAGCTCTACAATATACTGAGAGAACAGACAGAAAATTTCTTTTGTGGGCTGCAAGAGCCACTAATTCTTCTCCAATATTCTCCGAACCCTTCTCAAAGCAAGCTGAAAAGAGCAGCTCAGCACACTGGAAATGCTTCAGTAACAGATCTGCAACTCCTGTGGAACCAAACTGCTACCATTTGACTGATCCAAATTATTGCACATACCATCTCCTAACTCACCAGCTGTCAGAATAGCAATGGAATTTTTAACAACACACTCTCAGGCTGCAAGACACCATAGCGTGCAGCTGACCCATCTCTCCAGCAAATAGCATGCAATTTCTGTTAATTCTTACAGCTCTTTCCCCACATTTACAAGTATTACTTCTACCATCAAGACTGAGCTAATGTATTTTGATATTTTGATACTTGCCTTTCCTTTAGGGATTTTTCCTGATACTTCTTTTCCACTTGCCATTAGTGCTCCCATGATCACTGAATAAGCTATCACACTAAAAGAATAAAATTAAAAGCAACAAATGGAATAGAAGTCTTTCCATAATGCCATTTTAGACTACAAAAGAAATGGAACTTAGTATTGTTTCATAGAAGGCTAGTAAAGATTACTGTGCTATTTATTTTAGAAGTAAAAAAACAAGCACAAAACACTTAAAAAGTGAAATCACTGTAACTATCCAACACCACTAGAGCAAAGTTATGAACCTATGGAGTTTTACTACTGTTTCTACATTAGTCAGAACAATATTTTCAGACTTTGGAGTTCTTAAAACTCCACAGGGCTGAAAATAAATCAGACTTCTGTTCCCAAGAAGATCAGCTGTAGCCCAGAAGAGGTTATGAACTCTACTGCAACACAGCTAGACACACTGTAAAGCTGTTCAATTATTTAATTTCTAACTTTTCTTTTTTTTTGAACTGTGAATCTCAGATGGAATTTCTCTTAATTTTTACATCCTATAAGATAAATGCAAAATGTGATTATAAAATCCCAAGATTGGAGGGGTTTTTTTTTTATACCGAACTGTATCTAAGAGTAAGATCCTACAGTTTCACAGGGTGACCCTAACAGTTGCAACAATTTACTAGAATAATATTATAGTGTATTTATTTAAAATAAGTTATGCCAAAATAGATTTCATCTTAAATACACATTTCAGAAAAACTTCCTAAATGAAATTACAGTGGTATAACACAATACAGATTAGAAAACCAAGCCTTACAATTTAAAAATTGCACTTCTCAATGCATGAGCTGATTCTATAAATATAGACTACTCATCATTTTAAATATGCATGCAGCTATGAATAGTTACCATTAGCAATTACAAACTAGCTTTTGAAACAATACCAAGACAGTTCCCATTGTCACAGAAGCACAAAAGGAGAGCCTGTGCAGGGCACACAGCTCTATTAAAAATAATATTAGTATTAAAAAATACATTAAGATACTGCAAGACATGGACATTGTATAGCAGGCATTCAAGATAACAGACATGATAAACACCAACACTAACCTAGATCCTCTTGAAAGTGGCATTAAATTATAGAAGTAATAAACTAGTGACAGGATCAAGTTGCAAACAGCATCTACTTCCTAAGAGAAAAAAAAGCATGAATTAAAGATAATTTAATAACCAGGTAATACCTTATAAAGGTACACATTGCAAAGTCTTACATTACCACAATTATTTAAGAACCATTTCAAATGTGAAAATTTCAAACTGTGAAGATGAAGACTGATTAACAGAAGTTTAAACAAACTACTTTCTTGAATCTTTAACATTTAGGTGAAACACAGTTCATCTACACACCTATTAAAGGATGAAAAAGCACAAGCTCAAATGTAGTCAGATTGTCCTAGCACATCAAATCAATACGAAAATAATTCCAGTGCTTCTCATAAGATGAGTAACACAAATTCATATGTAACCACCATGAGCCAAACCCTAAGCAGTACTTATAATACTTATACTGACAAAGGTGAACATAGACTCATGAGAAAAATAAGAAAAAGCAGAATACACTGCGATATTGAGATCTTGCCTGGACACTCTCTAGTACTGCAGGCAAAGCACTGCAAATTTTAAAGTAACAGATAGAATTATAGCAACTTCTTATGGTATTTGTCATAATTTGGTTTAAGTAACTTTATTACCTAAGAACTCTGTCAAAAAGTATTAGTACAGGGACTATTAAACAGAAAGTATAAAAACATAAAAGGCTTTTTCAAGGAATTAATAACTCCTTGGACAGCCTTACCCCCAGCTCTGCAGACAGAATTAGAATTTTTCCTTTAGCTGTTAGATCCTTATATAGTGCATCTATTTCTGCATGATACAGCTGTGTTCTCTCTTCTGTCGTCTGAGTTTCTACTGAAAATAGTATGTTCCCCACTCTGTTAAGCAGATGAAAAAGAAAAGGAGGTAAGACTTTTTTTTTTAACAGAACTTGATGCATATCCAGGGTAAATTACAAATCTACTACAGTTACACATCACCTTTTTCCTATCATCTTCCTTAAGCAGGAGATTATGTGCATTACTTCCCATTTAATTTTAAAAACCCCAAAATCACCGAGTTAAAAATGCTACATAACATTTTAAGTTTGAAAGAATATATAAAGACTGCCACCTAATCACAGATGTAGTATTTCCACTGAAGAATACCTGACAAGCATTAGTGTTTCATTTAAATTGTGGGTAAAAAAATAAGAAATGTGAAATTTTAAAATATCATCATAGACTTAGGATTTTTGTATTGAATGTAGAGCATAGTTTTCTTCATTTCTAAACTACCAAAATGGGGTTGTTTTGGTATAAAGCAGTTACAAACTTCAGATCAAAACAGACTGAATGATACTAAACAAAGTGTGCCCAGAACAAAGTTAGGCTATTTACTGATACCAAAATATTTTGCTCAAAATAATGAGGCCATATATTTAATGCCCTTTCATCATATATAAGCCTGTGATTTAGGGTGTAAAATAAAAAAAAAAAAAAAACCAAGAGGTACAATAACATTTTAGCAGTGAAATTTGGATTCCAAGCCACTATCGAAAGCACACAAATTCTGGGAAAAATCCCAATGCATAAAATTTTAATTTTAAAAAGTTTTTTATTTAATAGTATGACAGCAGTTCATTTAAATTTTCACTTGCAGATAAAAGGTCTGCAAACATCTCAAACAAAAAAAAAGGCCAAAATCTCAAATAAAAGAGAGTGTCTTCTATTCTTAGATCACAGAAATTTCCATTCAATTCAGGACTTCTCAGTCAACAAAAAAGACAAGGTCTCACAAGAAGAAATGTATTTTGATATGTATAAAGACTGAGGCATTTGATATTTTTTCCCTTTAAGGATTTTATAGTCTAAGCTGAAAAACAAGGTCTCTTTTCACTTTTGTGCTATATGTTAGAGAATCAACTCAGTTCCATCAGTGTTGTCCATATTCTCTTTTTGTCATAAACACAATCAAATCCTCAAATGAATAAACTTTAGTTATTTACAAAAATGCCTCTAGTGAAAAACAAAATTCACTTTATATGAACAGAAATGGCATTTCAGAGAATTAACTGCTAATAGTTCACCATTGCTTAATGTACCCTAACCCCTGAAAACAGCAAACGTACTTATCTCCCGTTATTGTAATTGTGAATCCATCATATTCTTTGCCTTGATCCTTCAGGCTGGGGACTTTTGTGTTCACAGTGAACCCATCTCTGGTTTTACTGTTAAACTGCTTTCAAAAGAAAAAAAAAAAGTAATATTAGAGGCAGCAGAGACAGAGACTGCCTACCTATTGCTTTGAAGCACATAAAATACATGGAGTAGAAATGAGCGTGGACAAACTTAGGGAACAGAAAAAAGTTACTAGCAGTGACGTTATTTTATTCATCCTTTACTTCCCTCTGAATGGAAACCATAAATACTGTGGTATTCAACTTTACAACTAAACAGTGAATAAAATGTGTTGTTTGTGAAAAGCAACTGTACAAACCAGTTCAAGTTGTACAGATTCCTCCCCGAGTTGCATGTTGATGGTAACCTTTTGGTGCAACGATGTAAATGGAAAAGCAGGAATTTGATATCCCATTTTATGTTTACACCAAGAAGTGGCTGCATTAGTCCAAGTATGAATTCCAGAATACAACTCAAAGCAACAGTTTCTTAACTGTAATCCAGTTTCAATTGGTGTTCATCCTCATCAGAGGGAAAATCTCTAGGTTTAAAAACTTTACAAAGCTACATTATCTAAGAGTAACACTGTAGCCAGAGAGTTGTATAAACCAGGCAGAACTACATTTAAGTAAAGCCAAAACACCAGCTTTCTACATACAGTATTTGCCAGCTACCCAAATAACCAAATTACATCAGTATTAGAAAGACAATAATAAAAGACTAGTATGCACCAGCATTTACTCAGCTATTTATATTAACCCAAAACCTGTGAACCAGGATGTTTTGTTTCAAGAGAATCTACACTTATTTTAAAGGAACAAAAAGCCTCTAATAAGACAGCATTCCACTTTGACACAGTTTGGAATGGGATGCAGGAGACTCAAACCAGACCAAAATGCACAGGTATGGAAACTGGGAAGAATATTTGCTGCTAGTTGAGACATTTACTTTGAAATAATAATGTACAGTCCCTTATGTTTATATATTTTCATCATTTTCTTGGAGTAACCTGGATTTTTAAAATCCCATGGTAGCATTTTTTCTGGCCTACCACTTAAAAGTAACCACATTAGATGCCCTACAGGGTCCTACTAGCATATTTGTGTGTCAGTAGGAAACACTTAGCTGTCCATCCACCCCAACATGTACTACCTCTTCAGCAAAACCTTTTGTTAAGGTTCAGTTCATCCACTTGGCTTCATCTTCCAAAGCCAAGAACAAGGCAGCAATATAAAAAGGACCTCTGAAATTCGGGTGTCTTCAAAGAAGACACAACACATTTTAAAAGCCGTAGAAAAATGTAGTGCTTAAGTCACGTAGCTCCTGCACAGGGTAACTGTAGTGCACGAGTGAGCACTACTACCCAGAACAAATCCAAACCCAGCCTGCCAGGAGCAGCAGCAATGCAGCTTCAGAGATCTCTGCTCTTGGCAACCCAGCTGCTTTGGTTAGATACGAAATTCCGGTATGGACACACAAGATAAGAAAGTAAAGAATTTGTCTCTATTTAGCATATCTAATCTTCCCAAATTTTATTCTGCTCTCATTAAAATCCTGTACAACCCTTTAAAAAGACATACTTTGTAACTTTGTTTCCCCAACCCCAAATACTTATACACTGCTCACCCTAGATAAATTTGGAGGAATGAGGGGACGAGGGGAACACCTTTTACTTAAACCCAGGTCAAACCTTACTACTCAAGTTGAGATAAGAGTACAAACCATTTTTCAGATTATATATCCAAAGCCTTTCTACAAAGACAACCAGCAACAGGAAGAAAACCTGCAAGCTTCCCACTCCTTTTTTGTCAAGTCTTCTTAAGCTCAAAAATGTTATCCAGGATTTCATTTTAGCTATCAGTCACAAAGGGCAACTATTCTCCCATTTCCCTGTGCCAGCCCCACCACATACTGAGCTGCATCAACGAACCTAAAAGTAAATAGAACTTCCATATTCCTAATCTTTCAGGCACATCAATCAATCTTCCTCCTTCCTATTGTACAGGCACAGAGTGAGCCCACTATGGCAAGTCTGACCACAAACCTTCTCAGTTGAGAAGGCTGGCTTCAAAGAATTACATTTAACATTTTGGTGTCCCATAATTTTGTTAACAGTTCACAGTTAGGCCAAGGATTTAAAATATACATCACCCATTTGCACATATCAGGGACAGTCCAACCCTACATATGCAGATTTGGAGTAACCTGTGGTAGTACTTCCAGTTACTCATCTTAAGTTTATATACAATGGTTTTATTTTGAGGAACTGAATATCTCCCAGAACACATTTTATAATTTTTACCATATATTAAAGTTTTTCTGTAATTTACCTTCATTATGGGAAGAAGATCTTCTACTTTATGTACCTTTTCCAAAGCTTCTCGAACCTCTAGCAGTCCTTTTGGATTATTAGCACTGGAAAAAAATTAAATATTAAATACAGCAGTTGAACGCATGTAGCATTTCTGGAAATTCACATATCTTTAAGCTAATCAGCCACAATGAAGTAAGTTATTGAAAGTTAATTATTTATTTTCTGAAAATTAGTTCCTTTATACTTGTCCACATGCTCTCCTGTACTTCAAAAAGCAATTTGCTCCAATATCAGCTCAGCTTATTTTTTTCAGCTTCAAACCTCAATTACAGTATTCAGATTTATCTTACTCTAATTAACTACTCTATGTTAGTCTTGGCCATTCTAAAGCATCAAACTGTTTGCATGAGTGTTTGTGGGCAGAGGTTACTAGGTAAGAAAAGATGGAAGTAGGAGAGAGTTAAAATTAGAGATATTCTTCACAAAAATGTACACATCTGTGTAGCCTCAAAGGCAAGTAAATACTTCAGATGCAGGCACATCTGGAAGGAACCTGTTGAATTACTGCTCTAATAATTATTAATTACACTATACCAGATTTTAAGAACAGAATTATTTTAGAAATCATGCCATAAATTGGTCTAGTTTAAGGTCAAATGCTACTGGGCTTACTCTGAACAAACTTCCTAGCAATAGAGGCCACACTGTCAGTTACTATAGAACTAGTTTCAGCAACTATCATATATTTCTAAAATATGAACATTTTCAACTGTTACAAAGATTTTCTATGCTTTCAGTGGTTTTTTTAATATTTAAGTAGCATAATGAGATTGTAAAACAGAACTCAGTATTTAATAAAAGTTACCAAGCCAAAGGAAAATCAGAGGCGTTAAAGCTAAAAGTGTTTTTTAGTTTATGTTATCAGAATACTGAGCCATAGTATTCAGTACAGAAGCCAACATCAATTTTCATATTACTTTTAGTTACATTATTTCATTCAAGAGTCTACAACTCTCTTCAGTTCCAGGATAGCATCTACTAATTCATCTATGTAACAGATAGTAAAGATTATCTGCTCATTTAAAACACCTGTTTCAATTACAATTACCTTCCATATTTTCTTTTCTCTTTTTTCCTCACTTCTTAATAAATTTTTCTCAATAGTCAGAGTAACTGTACTTGATTTTACCAGGAGGAAACCCAACTTCTTTAATAAATCATATGCTTAGAAATAATAGAAATCCAATCATGACAGAACCATGGCTACAAATTCAAAACAGTAATTGGTTTCTAGGTACACTGTAATTCACAGGGTTTTTTTTTCCTATGAGTTTAAGTTTCTTTATGTGGCAATGAATACAATTCTCCATTTCCAATAGGAATTAAAACAATTCCATATACTAAGAAAACCTGAACTTTCTAAACTAAGAAAAAATATTTCATACTTTGTGAAATGAGTATTATGTAAAATTCAGATCACTATTACCAGTGAACAAAGAAACAAAGCAACAAAGCAGGGGGAAAAATTAATTTACCCATGATAAACAAGGATCCTGTCTTTGATAAAATGAAGAATTTTCTCAAAGTATTCCAGGTACCGCATGTTGATGACCTGTCCCCTACAAAGAAAAGTAATTGTTTTTTGAAGTCTTGTTGTTCAATACAACATTCCAGGACACAAATATTATTCATTAATATTTGACACAACTTTATTCACAGTTGCTCTGTAAATTAAAGGACTGAACCATGTAGGGTTTATCTATGTGGTGAATTGCCAATCTCCCATTTTAAATATCAATTACATAGCGAACTTGCTCAAACTTATGTATCATTAGAATTGTTATTCTCTGATAAACTACATGCCATGCATATTTCCCCATTTTTAATGTGCCTGATTCCAGCAAAACTTATCTATATGATAATAATCAATTTGTACAAGATATAATCATCCCTAGACTCATAGATATAACACAACTAGAAGGATTCTGAATGTGCACATCTAGAGAACCAACACTGTCCAGTTTACACATTTGGCAATATACATGTTGATCTGCTCTGACCACAGAGCACACATATCTGGTCCACATTTTTTTTATTCGCCTATGACCCTCTATATTGAAGTAATTTTGCTTTTAATCCCAACAGTTACAAGTAGTAAATGAAAAACAAGAACATTAAAAAGGTGTTGCTTTTTCCCTCGCACTACTAAGGAAAAAAAAAAAAATCAGTATTAAAATGTGGTAAAAAACCTGTTAGGATTATAATCACTCTGAGAGGAAAAATTACATACCATTACTGCTTTTGTAGGAGTCCTTCCTCTTCTCCCAGTCTACAAAACAAGATTTTATAAAGCAAGCGTTATCGCTCTCTGAGGAAGCAAAACCACTGTCAATCACAGGAAGCTGTGTACACCTAGCTTTTTCTTTCCACTTTAAGGGATTTTTGGCACCTCAAGTCCCTGTCTAATGTCTCACTTGACAGACTCTCTCTCACCTTAGGAGGCCTAATCTCAGAAAACCAGCAGAATCGGTCCTCAAAAACTGAACAGAACTAGAACACATACACATATCTGCACATAGGAAAGGGAGGCAGGGAAAGCAGAAGGATGAAGATAAATCTAACATACCTAATTTGCCCTTGTTGTACGTCCCATCATTTTCCATCTGTATTAAAAAAAATATCTGTACAACAGGCAGTAGTGTGTCAGTATAAGGAAGTGGATTCTCCTTGAGTGTCATCTTGGAAAATACGTCCAAAGCAGACCTATCATTCTAGAAGGCCATCTAGAAGCTGTAGTACCAAGAAAGGTTGCCAAAAGTGATTCGTGTTTATTCCCACTCTTTCTTCCTGCTTAGTAAACACTGCCACCAACAATTCAAAAGTTGCAGTGTTCCAGAGTGTCTTTTTTTTGTAAGAACATTAAGCATATAATTAATGTTTAGCTGATCACAAATCCTTAGACTATGAAAACAACTAAAGCTTTTGAAAACATTTTCTCTACTTTAAATCAAACTTATTAGCTTTGATCATTTAAGCCAGAAAGGAGATAAGCCAAATTCACCCTTGTCTATAGACCAAAAAAGAGGCAGCTGGCACACTTGCAGCTTGAGAACATTAAGATCTGAAAGCCTATCAAAAATTGTAAAGTGCAAGATGTTTCTTATACATTTTTTTTAAAAGTTTCCCAAATTGTCACAAAGCAAACAAAAAAGGTTTTTGTTTTCTGACACACTCTAAAATTTTGTCATTGTGGAAACGAAAAAAATTAATTCAGCAGACACTGAACGCTAATGCCTCCATGACAAGCCTCATTTGACAGGAATCACGGAACAATACTGGACTTCCAATGGAAAGAATTAGAGTAAAGAAAAAGGTTGTGCTAACAGACAAGTAATCCAAGTATTTCTGCCCACAGAAATTCCTGGTGTACAATTCAGATGAACTAAAACCAAGAGACAGCTTGAGCTCAGCATGACTAGATCTTTTACAAATGCTAGAACACCCAACTGCTGTTGCTACACTTCTTGTTTGACTGAACATCTTTTATCTTAATATACATAATAACCACACAAACTGCTATTTGTCAACCTAAATCTACTGTTACATCTGGCTGTCAGGTAGCCATATTATTATAGAAAGAATTCAGCCTTAGTCACATGGGTATGAGAATAACTTTCAAACCATAACCTAACTATAAAATAAAGTATATCTTCCTGTCAAAAGACCATAAAGTCATCTCAGTTATCAAGAAAAGGGTATCCGCTCTGTGCCCTATTAGTCTTTTCAGTCAGCAGCCATTTTACAAGCTGAGTAATGTAAAAAGGAAATTACACAAATCTGCATCATTCTTTAACAAGAAATAGTCATTCAGAAATTACAATGAATTAGAACATGCTTCAAAACTAAAATAAATTTCAAAAAACAACCATTACCCCTCACATAATGTGAAATAATCAGGGTGGAACCAAAAGCAGAAACAAATCACAACAGAAAGCTGATCAAAGAAAGTGGCCACTAGGTAAAGCTGGAGAATGACCAAAACAGAACATGTTTCCAGAGCCAAAAAGAATGCAATCACCATCCAGTACTAAAGCAGGAGCTATTCCTAAGGCAGTGGTATTTAGGCTGCTTCAAAACTGTTTCTTCAAAAAAAGGTGCCAAATCAGTATTTGTCAGAGAACCATTACTTAGCTATCAAATAAGTATAACCAAAATGCTGATGAGATCCCCAAAAGCCAAGGCTGAGCCAAGCCAAAAAGGTAAGAATTAGGTTCACTGTGGGCCTACAATTTTGAATGCTCCTGAAGCTTATTTCAGAGTTCTGTAAAACGACCAAAAGAGCTGTAACAGTACATTGTCAGTTTTACCAGCATTCTCTGATGAAAGAAAAACAAGTGAAGTATTTTGGCCACGGCAAAACAAGAGTTCCTGACACAGAGACTCTGTACAAGGATATATTTCTGCAGATTAAACGTTCAGTATCAGTTTCAGGATGTTAATTAAGTGTTACACGAATGCCTTTCTGCCAACACAGATCACCTTGAAGTTAAGGCTTTTACTCTCCCATTTAGAAATAAAACCATGAAGAAACAGGTATGGGATGCATCTCTGTCTCCAAGTATGGATGGCTGTGGTTGCTGCTGCATTGTGCATACAACAAGAGAGAAATGCAGCAACAACAAAGATGGAAACAGCTGGGAGTCCAAATGTAACGCTTGGTTTGAGTGAAGAGAGAAACCTGAGCACAAGACTCAAAAACCAGCACATCTTGCAAAGTAAATTATCTGCACTGGAGTTCAATGCTGCATTAGCCACTCCATAAAGTAAAGGAGAGGCTGCTAGGGTCCATTCCATAGACTGGAAAGAAGAGCGAGGACAAATCCTCATTAGCCTCTGCACATGAACATCAGAACACCACTGTTTATCTCTGCCTGAAACAATTCTTGAGAAGGCTTCATTTCCCTTATTCTCTTTTTTCAGTACAGCTTCTCAAAGAAAGAAGATAGAGACATACATAAAAGCAGAATGACAGATCAAAGATTCAGTATTTCCCATGGTGGGGTGGAATAAGATGAAACCTGGCTACATATTTACTTACACAAACACACTCTGCTCCTGTGATTGACAGTGATGTTGCCACATCGAGTCTATCACACTTGTACCACTCCAAGGGAAGTAGCACTGTCATGACTACAAATATAGAGTTTTGCAGCATGGGAGAAGATGGAACGTACAACAGTGGTTGAATCTTTTAAATTACACCTTTATTTGCAAGTGCAACTGTTACCTTTCACAGGTTACTTACTTGGTCATTTTTGCTTTATTCTGGCCTGCCTTGAAAACAACTATGACAACTATGTTTTTCCTCTTCACTGTAAATTGGTATTAAAGCTAACAGAACAGCATTGTTTCAATAGTGATGCCACTGCCTTCGAGAGGCAGTGTTCACAAAAATTACAACTATGATGAACTTAATAAGACTTTTACATTTAAGGTTATTTGGGAAACAAAACCAGCATGCAGAAATATGTGTATTTTGGATCCTTCTTAGATACTGCTATAACCCAGTTGTACAACTGAAATTCAGGAAAAAGAGGAAATGTCATAAGGGAAAACTATGCACAAATCCCAAATGTTCCATCAGAAATGTAAAATAAATATAAAAGTAAAACAATAAGCATCTATACTTTAAATGCTGTGAAATGCTGTTTCACAAAGAGCTGGTAATTTCTGGTACAGTCCCTCAGTATGTATGGGAATGCTGTTTGGTAAAACTCTCATACCTGATTAAGTTAATGTGGTTATTGAAGCCTCTGCTAAGGCTCCGGGCAGGCATTTGGTCCAACCAAAGCACAGGCTGGTCAGGGTCAGCTATCCTACAAAGACAAAGGACATCAACATTGGCACACATTTCAATCCATATATTTCTAATAAAGCTTTTTTCACAGACAGAACAATTTTAGGCAAAAACTAGAATTCAGAGATTACAGAAAAGAACTTTTCCTGAAACATAGGGTTTTTTCTTACAAAAACCATACAACTCAAACATTTGATGTTTCTGATGTTGAAACTGTTAGTTTTTATTTGCCTTAGGTACAGTGGATCCTATGGTCTCTCACAGCTTTGCCTCAACTGGAAAATGCTATTCCAATTTTTTCCCTCCTTTACAGAAGAAGAAAAAACAGAGCATTTTCAGAAGTGCACTCCTTGTACCTACACCATCCTTTTCTTTTATCAGAACCTTTCTAGTTACAGAATGGCAGCAAGTGTTCATTTTCTTGTCCATGACTGCACTCATCATTATGACAACCAACCCAGGTTTGCTCTCTGTCCTCTGTGACCATTACCTTCGCCACTTCACTGCAATATCAAACATATCTCTCCACTGCATCAGTCTGGTTTTCCCATTCATCCGAACTTTGGAGTTTGCCCAAGTCCGCTGCACAGCCTGCATTACTTCTAGAGTGGCCAGTCCCATTGCTGAGGTGAGGTTGGAGGACAGAGGTACCAACAACAGAAACAGAAGACCAATTAGAGCCAAATACTCAGTTTTGCAGACAGGAAAACTGAAGCAGGAAATCAAGGTATTTACAGGAAAAGAATGGACAACATCAAAAAGTCTGGGAGATCCTGATTTCCAGTGCCCAGCTAGGTCAAGAAAATGCTGAATAATGATTACTTTAAACTTTCCATCTGATTTGAAAGAAACAGAGCATAAAACTAATTTGCAGACAGAAAAGATATAGCATTCAATTATCACCGCATGGACTTTCCCTCCTGCCTGCCCCCGCCCCTCAAATTTACAGAGCATTTTCAGTATACCTCTATGTATCCTTTTATTTGGAAGAAATCCCGGTGTCTCATACTGCATCATGGAACCCAGATGATCAGCTACACATATGAGTTCTTGCACATCAGGCTTATAGCTTTCAAAATTCTGAAATAACACATCTCTTACAGAGGAGAAAAACATGCATCAGACATAGCTTGGCTATAAAACTCCTGAAAGCATTTGGCAAACAAATCTGTGTTTTACAAATCAATACCATTTGTGTGAGAAACATTTAAACACAGGATAAAAACCCTCATTCCTCCTCCCAGCTCACTGAACATATACAGGATGTTGCAGTTACACCCAATATATCAAATTAATTCAGTCTTACTGAATTCAATGGCAGACCCCCCCATTTAAAATAGGCTTTAAAAAAATAAAAATTCTCACTTTATATGTGGCTGTAACCCTGGCTGTTCTTCATAATTTTCTATAAGAAAAGGAAGATTTTTGGCCCAGTGATCCTTGAAATTTCCAGGAAGATCTATATCAGTATTATACTCTGTAAGAGGGGTATCCAAATGGGCATGCAAATATCTAGAATACTCTGGAGGAAAGAAATAAAATTAAATACTGTTTGCATAATCAGTTTACTTATACCATTACACAAAAACAGGAACCAGGTTATAGGCTTGTCAGTTAAAAATATGACTTTAATAAGTCATTATTTTTAGATAATATAATTTTGATATTAGCCAATTTCTAAGATAGAAATAAGTCTTTTTCAACTAAGTATCACAACAGTCTATGTTTATATACAAATGTATGTTCCCTTTTTGACCCAGCTTTTAACTGTATGAACAATAAGAATCAGTGTACCTTTTTCCTATCATACATACCCAACAGTACTCATGAGAATGTACATTGGTTTCTCTTAAATGACCATAACTACAAGTAAGCTTGTACTTTTAAGGTCCTTGAAGCATTTAAGAAAATTTAAAACAAAACAAACCAATTTCAACTTACCTCGGAGGTATTTAACTTTCAGATATTCTGGACTGGCCTTCTGTCCTGGTAGAGGATCATTTAACATAACTTTGGTCTGAGCTTTTATGCCTTCATAAAACTGCCCCATTGCAACATGGCTGAGACCCTTCATATACTGGCACACTTCATTGTATGGTTCTAGCTGCAGACATCTCTAGGAGATTAAAGGAACAAACCACTCATAAATCAAGAGGCAGAAAAAGTATCATCAAATAATACAACCTGTCTGGTCAGAAGACATGAGAAAAGATTTACTGATTATTAAGATCCACTTCCATCATAATTTTCTTTCAAATGCTCCTAAGCACTTAAACTCCTAACAAATATAAGAAAAAATATTTTCAACTTTATCAAAAGGGAAAAAACCTGAAAACCCAAACTTTACCAATGCAAATATGCTTTGCACACTTTAATCTAACAGTATTAGCTCAACACTGGCTGGGAGAAATTAGGCAAAATATACTCCTGACAATATAACAAATAATTTTGGGTTAGTTATACAGATACATATATTTTCTGTCATCTCTTCACTACTTCATGCATTAGTACACTTCTATGTTAGTCAGCTCTTTACTGTATGTTAAACACACAGTAAATTCCTGTTTATGATTCAAAAACAAATACTCCAATTCTCCCAGCAATTACATGTCTTTAGAAGAGCATTTCCATCTCAGAAGTTGAAGCAGCTTTTCAATTATACCAGTATCTACAAATTGGATTATAAAAGGTGAATATCTAATAATGCACATAAAGGGTTCTCTTTGGGATAAGCACAGACTCATTTGGAAAGGGATCTTATTTCATTCCTTGTTGTAAGAATATGGGCATACAAATAACATCTGTCTTTTTTGTTCTGTCTGCAAAATAAGGCAATTATTTAATGCCAGCAGAGATAGGCAAGATGAAATTTTTTGCCAGCACGGTGAATCACAACATATGCTGAATTTTTCAGAAGAAAACGCTCTACAAAATTAGATAAACATCATAACTTATTTTCATCTGAAAATTAAAGACTAGGTCATTTTACCTTTCATCCGAAATGAAAAAACTTTCCGTTTCAAGTCAAAGTATCAGCAAGAACATAATTACCAGTTTAAAAAGAAAAATAAAACATTTCAGCCTGAGCTTAGTTTTACAAACACATAAAAACAATTAAAGAAACCATCTTAGTTTTAGCAAAATTACATTTTTAATTACAAACTGTTAAGTTTTATCTTTTAAGACCGACTTCAGAAAAAAAATAACTCCTAGCTCAAATGCATGCACACTCAGAATGAAAAACTTGGAAATCTCTCCAATTTATTGCATCTGTTAAATACAAGACCTTGTTAAAACATTTAGATTTTGTGTTTACTTGTGGACTGCTTACCTTAAAATTCTTTAGTGCTTCATCTAAACTACCATGATGATAAAGCATCATTCCTTTGAGCTGTAATGTCTGAACATGATTTTGATTCAGCAGTAAAGCCTTCTGGAAGCTCTCTGTAGCAGCATCAAAGTTGCCAAGCTCTCTAGGTGATTCCAAAATGTGGAAAGTGAAAAATACAGAAGACAACAGGGACAAAAAAAGTACTTGTTAAAGGCAACTTTAAGGTGTCCAAAGGGGATATCATTGAAGAAAAACACAGTACTAGTAGAAAACTCCTATAACAAAAGCAGTAGTTTTGCAACTATTCTTCTGTGCTAATAACAGAACAGCTGCACAGTTTGTTATTCCCAGAAATATGTACTCTGAAATACAATGCCACAAGACCAGAAATCTTCACAATCCTTAGCAGACATTAAAACTGTAAAAACACATACCCAAGGTATTTCTTCAGAAATGAAAGTAAATAAAACTTCCACACAAAGCATTCTTGGAAAAAATTAAGAGGTCTTTTTAACTTTTAAGTACAAACATGCTTTTAAAAATCTACCAGCTACTTAAATGCTGAGTAAGAAGAAAGCATATGGTGTTTGAAAACTGAAACTAATGGAAAATTTATTGACTGGAATTATTCTATGAGCAGGACAGTTGTTCATGTAAGCAGACAGTAAAAACAGTCACAGAGAAACTGTCATGAGAAAATTAAAATAGAAATAGTATACAATTAAATTTATCATAGTTTTTTAAATTCCGTATACTGATTTCTTTAAGATTATTAGACAAAATTAATTCAAACAAGAGAAACAAGATTCAGTAGGTTTAAATACATTTGCCAAATACATTTGCCAAATCAGAATAGTGATTAACCATAGTTCTTTAGTTTCAAATAAATGCATGACCACCAAAGCCACTACATTTGAAGCAAGATTTAATCAGCTATAGCTCATGTTGCATTAAACCTTTCCATAATTTAAAAATAATTTAGCATACCTAAAATACATCTTAATGAAAACTGCCATTTAATTAACCTTTGAGTCTGGGAGACTCAAAGAGATACCAGAGACTAAATTAAAAATACAAAGCAAACACAGAAATTATTTACATTGAACATATTCTGACATAGCCATACCAGCTGCTGTAGCTACCAAATATCACATTTGGTTCTGCACAATTTTGTAACAAATGTGTAAAACTTAAAGTGCATTTTAAAGAACACAACCAGATGAACAAATGACTTTAAAACTACTTCTGAATATGAGTACCTGTAGGCTTGTCCCAGACTTTTATACGCATCTATGAAGTCTGCTTTCTGCTTCAAAGCTTCTTTGAAGGATTCAATGGCTTCCTACAGAAAGGGACCAACAGAAAAATTTGTAACTTATTACATTCATTAAATTTCAGCATCCTCAGTAGCTCCTAGCTATGGAATTTACAGTTATGTATCAAAAGCTCTGGAAGGAACAAACAAGCCACAAATTTATTACAAAATCTATAGAGTAAAAATTATTACATCATAAATGAAACATTGAAACATTCTTTACAGAACTGACAGATTTAGCTGTAATTCTTTGGCTAATATGCAGTCGGAATGAACAATTCTTTTAGTATTTTAATAGAGTTCAGAGATTAAATCCCTTCAGAGATTGCTTTCAAACCTTAGTCTGGTCCCTAAGGCAAAGCAGTCTCTCCTTACAGCTTTCCTCCCTCATTCATAATAAATCTTTTAAGTTTTGAAGGCCAAAAGACTCCATCAAATCTGAACTCTGTCTTTAATTGTCTTATTTGTTATCTCCTCAGTTAGAAACGTTCTCTTGAGGGATTACAGAGTAAGTGATCACCTTCACACAACAGCATGTACTGTTGCTATTACTGCTATTACTGCTGTGAGGAATACGATGTAGCAAAAACAAAAGCTAACAAAATAAGCATGTGGTTAAAGAAATATTCCTCTTTAAAGAATCTTATCAAGAACTAAGCTTTTCAAACTAGAGTGGCTAAACAAACTGGAATATCCAATACTGAGACTTAGAATTAAGGATGGAATAATCAACTACTTTATATTACTAAGGAATGCCTGAAAAGTATCTTGAAGTCTTCAGTGCAATAAATTAGATGCTGTAAGGAAAGAATTACTGGTATATATAGTTGATTTAGAAATTCTTATTTAGAGAAACTTTCAATATATTCTAAGCACTACAATGTGCACAAAAATACCCATTGAATAAAAATGTAGGACAATCACCCACAACTATGGATAGGCTCATATCCTATAGGTAAGTTTCAAAACCAAGATTATTATTCCCAAAAGCAGTGATTAAATTAAATTTCTTTTCACTCAAAAATGAACACAGCCACCCTCAACCCAAATCTTCAGTTTTCAGCAAGCCTTATAAAACCTAAGAGATAGCATGTATAGCTCTCCTTTAAAAGGCAGCCTGAATCCTGATTGGAAGCTAAGGTGTACCTCGGGATGAAAAACCACTCAGTGACAATCTCTCTGAACATGAGTATCAGGGAAATCTCCATTTAATTTTGAAATTTTTGAACACAGTCATACAAATACTAGCAGAGGTGCTAAATAAAAATATCTTTCAAAGCACTCCTTAAACATGTCTGTTATCATTGATTTACTGAGATTTAACAAGACCTGCAGTATTTACATATCATATAACGGAATTTTTAAATTTTGCTTGCAATCTTTTACCTTAAAAATCTTCCTTATGTGAGAGAAAATACATAGACCAACATGAATGATATTTCTAATATTTTGTGGAAATAATTTCAAATAAATGGTATTATATGTGAACTATTGTTTAATATTGCTTTACCTTCAAAAGTCCTCTGTGAAAGAAGGTTAAGCCTTTATAAAGCATAGCTATAGGCTGATTTTTGTTCAGTTCCAGTGAGCGCTGAAAATCTTCATGGGCTGTTGCATAATCCTATGATAAAGAAGATTTCAGATGACACAAAACACCATACAAATAAAGAGGTATATGTACTTTTCTTCTCATAAAAGTAAACCACAGAATTTTGTTTAATATATGAAGCCAGTCTCAGGGCTAAGCAGCAATGATTATCAACTACCCATCGAACATCAAAGAATGCACAATACACTTCCAACTTTCACAGGAAGTGCTGTATAGCACATAGTAAAGTAAATGAAAAAATAGCTGGAAGCAAACACTGAAATCAGAAGAACCAAGTAGGAAATCAGATATCTAGTATTCACACAATCTTTGAAGATGAAACTACTTATTCTACATTAAAGCTTCAAGAACAACATACACAGATCACATCGTAAAATGAGATGTTAGCATTTCTGCAGGGGTTTTTTGTTTATTGTGAAAAGTGTTTTTTATTAAGTATGTAGAGGACTTATTGCCCTGGCTATAACTCTTATCCTTTTCAGACTGCTGTTTATCAATACTAATTAAATGCAGCCACAGGTTATAAGTCAAGACCAAGTTTTATCCACATTCTACTCCTCAAACACAAAAATCTGGAGGTGTGCATGCGAGGTACTTGTCCTCTGATTCTCCACATTAAACAGATTTGCAAATTAAATACTTAGAGAATACTTCTGAACTGTCAGAAAGCCAGCTACAGGAGAATCAGGGCTTTTGTTATTATATTGGTTTGGGTTTCTTAACTAAATAGGAAAGAATTCTACAACAAAAGTAACAACTAGCACAGAAATCAACAAAATAATGAAAAACATCCCCACAGCCAAAGAGAATCCCCAAAATCGACTAACCTCAGATATGAAGTAAAGGGTACCTCTGTGCCTGTAGAGCCTTGCTGATGGTTGTAGCTGAATAGCCTTGGTGAGATCTGATAATGCTTCACTGATTCGTCCTAGCGGGGACAATATCTAAGAGTATAAAACCAAAACGCAGTTTTAGAGCAGACAGACTGAATAGATTTGTCTCAGAAATATGAAAATTATTATTTTCCATGTTCAGCTGTAACAGAATATTTGTATTTTCTAGAATAGGTTGGACAGTTCCACTATAAATTTCAGTAATTATGGCTTTTAAACCCCTACGAAAGAGTAAATCTGAAAGAATCTTTCTCAAAACTATCAGTGTTCATGAGCATCACCACGTTAGCAAAAACCCTGTATTCCAAATTAAAAACAAGTCGGTCAAAGCAAAATACTTAATTTCAACCTATTTCCAATATATTTAAATGAAAATGTAATTAAAGTATTCTCCTAAGCCTTATTTGGCTAAAACATTCCACCAGTGGAAAATGGTCAGTTTCCAATTATTTGAATGCCTTTCCCATTTTTAGATCAACATTCACAAATCTACTAAAACCATTAAAACTGTGAATATTATGGCAACTATCATGATACAGTATGTTGACCTTGATATTTATACTCTTGGTTTGTCTGCAAAGCTGTTTCTTGACACACATTTTCTGTAATTTAGTTAGCAAAACAAAACTCGATTTTCAAAATAAAAAATATACATGGGTTGGAATGATTTTTAAATTACATGCACAAAATATAAACCCAAAACATTCCATTTTTTAAAAATTTGGTATTTTAACAACTAGTATTCACAGTAGATTTACTAAGGTGACAGAAGTGCAAGCAGTAAGGTTCATGTGATATTTTGATTCATTTTATTAAAAAATACCCTAACCACAAATATCTTGCTATATACTATGTCAAAAACTGAACACTTAAATATAATATATGCCATTCCATTGGCTAGGGTAACTCTGTATGGTCTATGTCTTATTTTAAAACTAAATATTCCACAAATTACACTGAGAGGAAATGTGTATATTTTAAAACAAAGGATGAATGTTCCCAGAACACCAAGCTTTAGCCATTAAATCAGTTAAGATATAATTGGAAACACTGTTTAATTGCAACTTCTCCAAAAGTCTGAAAAGACACAAGAAATGCTCACTTCTGCTCGTTGTTCAAACACTTCAGGATGATCTGGTTCTAGACTAATCACCCTACTGAGCTCAAACAGAGCAAGTTCAGCATTTTTCATATCCTGAAAAGAAGAAAATAGACAAGGTAAACAACTGTGCATACATAAGACTAATATACTCTCAAGATGAAGGATAACTAGAGATTGGCTAAGTGTCTGAAAGTCTAACAGTTGATATTAAAAGCCCTTCACACCTTTGCTAAAAACATCAAGATGCATTATTCTGCAAACAGCTGGAAAAAACACCTGTCTGCTACAAACAACAAAACTGAACTTGGTTCACATCATCTTGAGTTGTACCTCTAATAATTTATTAATATAACTCTGTGAGTAAATATTAATTTATAGCTCCACAGGCACCTTTCTTGGCAGCAAAGCTGGCTCAAGCCTCTACATGAACTCCAACACACAGGCACACACACACACCCACCAGTGCTGTCATCAGCACTGTCTGCAACTTAAGCCAAGTAGTACTGATAAACAGGGTGATGCCAACAGCATCCTGCCTATGTAAAATTTTAAATTGTCCTCAATTAAATAGTTATTTAATTAATAGTATGGAAGTAGTTATTCAGGAAAAATTCAAAGTAATTATATAACAAGTTCTGTATTAGATTTCACTGATCTTATCTCAAAGCAAAGAAATTTTGTGCTTTGTGTCTTGAAGGTGTCACTCAAAAACTGTTATGAAGAGAAGCTGTATCAACACCTAGCTAAACTGAGAAAACAAACTCATGCTGACATTAAAAACAAGCAAATATGAGGGACTTCAAGCTCTTGTCAGCACCCCTAGATAATTAAACATTCTGTGCAAAGAAAATTTTCAAGGAGTTATTCAATTATTCATTCTTCTAGAATTCTAGCAACCATACAATCATGATTCAACTGGCCACAAAGTCCTACAAGGACCATAGTCTACTCATAAATTTCTTTACGCTCAAGAAATTATTTGAGCAGTAAGTATTTCACTTTGATTTGTTTTTTTAACAAATTGAAGATGGTATACTTATCAAGAGGCATAAGCTATCAAATCAATGCAAAACCTACAGTATTGGAAGAGCTGACAATGTTCCCAAGCTGCAATAAAAGACTTTTTTATTTCCAAATACAGCTTAGATGTGGAGATGAATTCAGTGGGATTTCATAAACCTGTCTCTCAGAGGCAGGACGCTACCTGTTATCTTAATAGGCAACTCTTTCAAGAAGCTGCGGCTCACAGCTTTATTATCTACCACTCACACAATCTTCTCCTCTGCACACTTATGTCATGCAGCTTTACTTCCACATTCTCACAAAGCAAACGTACCCATGGCTCGAGCGATAGGATCTACAAATCCCTCTATGTCACACAGTGCACTGACCAAGGGACAGACTCCCCATGGAAGCAGGACAGCACAAAGACTTTCTGCTGTACTGAACACATTCTAACCAGTCTAGTTATTCCTGTTACAGGCTTTCTTATAGTTCGGACTCAAATAATTCAGCTGGGTATTAATTTAAAAAATTATCTACTCACATGTAGTCCTTTTTTTCCGTATGCTATCCCTCGTCCATAAATTGCACTAACCAGCTCTGGTTCTTCCTGTTAAACAAATAAAATATTAATTTGTGGTGGGGGTTCTTATGTTTCTTCAATATGTATTTAATTTTAGCTGATCTAAAGTAGTAAGCAATGAACAATCACAGCTGCCAGGCAAATTTATTGTATTACCATCCATACTTTCATATGCTCACAACTTCCAATTCAATTTAATGGAATTGTTCTGGAGTATTTGTCTGGTAAAAAGCCAAATAGAGTGCAGTCATACAAATAGTATCAGTGACCACCTACCAGAAGCTATTACACAGCATACATTAGAACAGATTAGAATACACAGTATTCATAAGAATATTCTGTTACCCAAACTTCATTAGTTGTAACCTTACTGGCAATTATGTAACTCCTTCTGTCTAAAGTCTCTGAACTGATAAGAAACATACAAGTTTGCCACTCAAAGCTTATTTTGTATGCAATTTAAATTTGAGATTTAAAATTTGGGAGCAAGATATTGTGATATCCTGATGAAATTTATATTCAGACAGCAACTAAAACCAGAAGTATTCTACCAAAATAGTTCCACAAAATTCAAACCAGCTCCTTGAGTTAGATTTAATTTTGTGACTTTCCTACTTGGGCACTTAGGGAGGATGCACCCTATGTAGCAAATCTACTTCTTGTTTGATGTAATTTACCCCAACCACAGTTTCCCATACAAATTTCAAGAACTACACAGCAAAACAGTTTTATCAACACAACAATGCCTATGCAGCCAGGTTCCCTGAAAACCAGTCAGGAATCATGCCATATTCACACCTGCATGAACACAGCTGTGCTACAAAAGTTTGTAGCACAGGCCTGGTCTTATTTAATTGGGCCATCTGCCAAGAAACAAACTGTTTCCCAAGAAACAAACTCTGCCTTGGACAAAACATGTAGCATATCAAAGAAGCAGCTTGCCAGACTTGAGCTTTACATTTGGCAACATCAACAGTAGGTAACTTCCTACTTTCAATACCATGGCTAAGCAAGGCTGTTTTATTCAGTTGAATGCTTTAATGCTCACTTACATGTATTTAAAATGGCCTTGTAGAAAACGGAGTGAACAATCATCTACAGGGCCTTTCAGGCATACCATAAGCATGATATTAAAGCATACTTTAAACTGAGATGTGGGCATTGCAGAAGTACTCTATTACATAAACACTTCTCCCAATATCTTTCTACTGTTGGTGTATCTTGCTTATCTTCACTTGTATTAAGTTTCCTTCTGAATAAAGACAGGAAACAATATGCAAATCCAGTGGTTTTGGAAGCAGGATTTCTCATTATGGTAAATAAAATCCTCACAAATTAAAGACAGATATAACTAAACACCTATATGAACCAAATAAAAGCACACAAAACCCCAAAAATTCTTGTGCTCAGATAAATTCCCTGGAATAATTCCATTAAATTGCCACACTTCCACTCAATTTAAGAACAAGACGTATGACACTTAAGGAAAAATACATGCTATTATTTGCAGTATTGCTTTCAGATTGCATTTATGTACTTCAGTTTAAATTAAAAAGTATGTCTGTGCTTCTGGATGTTTCAGGTTTTTAGCCATAAAAATGCAGTATTTTGAAATCATCTTTAGTTGAAGCTTATAAATTATTTGGGCTGGTTTTGTTTCAAATGTGACTACCCCCTACTTAACAGCAGAAGACTCTGTATTCTTTATTTTGGTCAGGAAAAACACCCACAATATAAGTATTAGTCATGTTTAATTTATATACTAAACTTATCAAATTCTTACCATTGAAAAAGGATAAAGCCAGCATACAAAATCATTTATCATTGTGAAAGCAATGTGTTACTTGCCACTAGCAATAAATTATCTTTGTCACAGCTCTTTTTCTCATGTTACTGGCAACATGCTGTCACCCAAAAAAGTCTACTTTAAAATATCTCAGCCTACATAATAAGCAGACTATCTAAGGAACTTCAGCTCTGCAGAGGTCAGGTTTCTGAAAACACGTGCTTTTTTGGTCAAAGTGCCATAAAAACTTTATGCCTACAGATGAGAAAAATACTCACCAAATAACCAAGATACTGATCACCCAGTTCTAAGAGTATGCTTATGTTTGGATGGAAAAGAAAATGAACAAACAGTAGAATAATTACTCTCATTTTAAAATCCTTTATTTAGTATTTGTTTTATTAAAAGCCATATGTGGCAATGGATATTTTCATTAACTTATTTTTTGTGGTCCAAGCAGAAAACTTACCTGCAGCATTGTTGAAAAATGTCGTATAGCTTCATCATACAAGCCGTTGCCAATCAACACGTAAGCAATTGCTAACAAAACATTAAAAATGTAAGTAAAACAGAAAAAATCTGACTTTTTAAAATATTAAATATTACCAAATTGTAAAGTGTTTAAGTTCCTACATTGCAGTGAAGATTAAAATAGTCAGAGGATTCCTGAATGGCCACCAAAAAGACATGACTTCCCTCAGCCATAATCTAGCATTCATTAATTACTTAATTCATACTGTGCTCTTTGGAGCTGTTTGGGGGTTTTGTGATTTGTTTGGGGGTTTTTCTTTTCCTTTTTTAGCAAGTTGTTCAGGAAAGGGCCCATGTTTGCTTCTAAAATACTTAGGATCAGGAAAGATACTGTGATCCCAGTACAACAGCCCTGGATGCTTTCTCAATTAAAAGTGTCACCTAGCTATCACTAACTTTTTTTGACAATTTGATTAGGGAACTTCTACTTGTTTGAACACATATTGCTAAACTTTATTAGTTCACAATAAGGTTTTCCTTCATTTGAATTACCTAGAAATATATCAACTAAACAGATTTCATTATTTATAAAATTGAAACTGAAAAACAACTGAGTCTTTAACTATGCTATAATTAAGAAAAGCTTTCAAGTTCTTGCTCAGCCCCCCATTTTGAAGTAGAAGCCAAGTGTTTGAAAAAGAAACAGACCATTAGAGATACATTCCTGTAATCTCCATAAGACAAAAAAATACAGTCAAATCACAAGACTGGAAAGCTGTAGCTACGCTTGCATGACTGAAATTCATTTCTGACAGCTGAATATCCCAAGATTGTTTCATTTTGCATGTTCTAATCTCTCAAAATTCCTAACTCTGAACTAAGCTCTGTCTACACTGCCAAAAAAACCCAGTATCTTGAAGACCACAGCTATGAAAGTTAGAGAGAACTTTTCCCCAGGCAGTTTGTTCAAACAGCTGGCAGTGGAACTACGAGCAGGATTTCACCTTTCCCCGCTCACAGTGAATTTAGCAGTCATCCAAACAGAATGGAAGAGGCACCTCTTAGCTTAATTATTTATTCCAATATGAGAAGAGACAAGTCAGTTAAAGCAAAGGCATTTTTTACAGGACACAGACACTTATCTTCCAAGCAGGCAGAGCCACATTGTTTTGGCAGTGTTGCTAAGCACAGTTAATTTAAAAATGGAAAACAGTTAAATGAAAGAGAAATGAGAAATGCATTTAATCCAGAGCTTGCCTCATACTCAGAGCACTTCTATTATGAAGGAGGAAATATTTGTGTGCAATATAAGCTTTCTCCTCGATACAGAAAAGCTTCACTTGACACAAATACATAGTATTGCCAAAAAAGGGAAAAAATGGGCAGGGGAAGGACAGGATGAAGAGCTCTTGAATTTTCCTCATTTCATCCTTTTTCAAGACTATACAGTTACTAGTATCATCTTTAGGGTTCCAATCCCAGAACACAGAAAAGCTGGGACGTAAAATAAAGTCAACTCAACCATTGCAGTGTTAAGAAAAAATGTGGAGGATGCAAATAATCAAGACTTATATTGTCACTCAGTTGTCTTGCTGATAAGGACTGTATTTAGTTTATACAAGACACTCAACAAAATGTCAAACTGAACTCTGAACTGTTGGTAAAACTATGGCAAGTAGCTGACAGCTAGTAGCTGATATAGTATCAGCTTCTTTTTAAACAGTATCTTTTTGATTTTTTTAATCTTTAATATTACAAAAATACAAGTACTTCATTATGAAAAAAAAAAATGGTTACCAATAGCCCATTAGCCAAAGCATTTCAGTCCCAACATTCCTGCGAAAGGCCCCACGCATTCTGTGCTATTTTTTCCTCAGAACAGTTAAAACTAATATGCACAAAGACGAAGGACGAAACCAGGTTCCTCACACCATGACATCCTTGGACTAAAGTGGGTAGATAGGTGCCAGCCCACATGCCAAACACAAGGACAGAGATCTTCTAGCATAGTCTTTCAAGTCTACGGAACAGATACTTAGAACCATCAGGTATTTTCATCTGAATAGAAGTTTGCTATTCTTTGCAGGATTCTATGAACATAGCTAGGTAGTCTAGAAATATGAAAAGAGATTAAGCTGACAAATTTTCCTGGATTAATCCATAAAGATAGAAACTATGTCAAAAACCCCCTTTCTTTACTGTTTTAAGTTCATTAGAAGAGAACAAAATCTCCCTTTGCTCTTATATAAAAGATGCTCTGCTGCTTTCCTTGACACATATCCTCAACAATCTCTTTGTTGCCTTGTAATACCGCTGCATTTGAAGAACCAGTGCAACTCCATTTTTGAGAAAAGTATTTCCTGCTCAATTATTTGAAAGGCCCCCTTTTTTTTTTTTTTTTTTTTTTTTTGTGCTGAGTGTGCTTTGAAAAAACTTCAAGTAGTAGACCAGGACATAATTCAGAAAGTCTTCCTGCTGCATGTAAGTTTTGATGGAAGGAGTGTGGAGATGTGAAACAGATCCAAGATCTATACTTCATAGAAAGCATATTGCATTGGTAAAATTTTCTGGATGTTTGAACAGTTTTAGTCATCAGTAATCACAAGAAAATGGAAACAGGAAGTAGCTGAGTCTGTTAAAAAAGACTTGATCAGAATTCTTTTTGAACATCTGCTTAAGCAGACATGGTGAAGAATTCTAATGAAGAAAGCAGGAAAGATTTTTAACAACAGAGATAAATATTTGCTTTATATGACCAGAGAAAACTTGCTGTAGTTCCAGACTTATTAGGATCAATTTGAAGTTAATGCATCACTTCAATCATCAATTTTCAAAACATTTAGTGCTAATAATTAGCACATCATTCACCTGCATAAACCTTATATAAAACAACTTACCCAATTCTTCATTTGTGCTGTCATTATCAGTAGCAAATGGAAATCGTTTTTGCTCTGCAAGCAACTTCGCTTGACTCTGTAAAACATCACATTTTTAAGTGTTCAGCAAACAACAACACAGAATTTAACAGAAAATCCATGTCTTAAATCCTTAAGAGAAAGCCTTAAAACACAGTTAAAAGTAATGTGATTTCACTAAGGTAACTGAAATCAAATTCATTCCCAGTCTTCCACAGGGAGAAAAGCTTCTCTTCAGTTAGATGCTGCTGTTTTCTGCTCTAACATAAGGGTAACAAAACCTCAGGAAGAACACTGTCAGCATTTTATCAGGCACTGATGTTTCTGTATTGTATTTACTTAAGGTGAAGTTTTTAGGCCTTTTTAAGACACCTTACTTCATATGAACGTTTATACTGTTTACCCTATAATTATTTCCTTTGTCTCCTGCAAAGGAAGATTACTGCAGAAGAGTAAACCACTGAAAATAAACATTGAAAAAATATCACCCCATCAGTATAGAAAAGCTTAACTTCATGATGTCATACTAAAGAGTTTGTCCTTTCAACAATGACATTCTATCAGTTCTACACTTTGTTCAAATTGTAGCCTTATCTAGGATGTCTGTTCCCTAAATAACACACCTATAGAAACCAATACCATCCAAGACAAGCCCTTCAGGAATGTAGAAATACTCAGCTCTGTTTATTTCCACAAGTACTTTTCATAGACAAGTGTAAGCCTACTAGAGTAACTTATGTTAGAAAAATACAAAATGTTCATTTAAATGAATAGGTCTTTCAAACCATTTTAGGAAATAAGGGGGAAAAATAACATCTCTCTCCATTCAGTTCTTTCAATTCAACTAAACAGTTTGTTTCCACTACTGTCCTCCTTTAAAGTTGTTTTGCCTGTCCAATCAAAAGTAGTCAAATTACTTGTGTCCATGACACAGACGTTTCATTTATCTACAAAGGGCAAAAGTTAAATGGTCAATTCCCATTGTACAGTTTTTTGGCCTGATTATCTAATGATGAGGAAAACATTTGGTCTGCTCTAAGAACTTGAGTATTCTGGAAAGCATGAATGATTAACAAATGGATTTTACAAACTTTTTTTTCCGCAATTAAAGGTGATGTATGAGCTCTGCATTACAGCATAACACTGAAACTTGTTACTTCACCTATATCTGCACCTCTACAGTAATGGAGTGTTGCAGTTATTTCCCTAAAAAAACCAATAAAAACACAGCACAAAATTGAGCAGGGTTCAACAGATACAACAATAAGAAAACTAAATCTACATTGCAATCTATATGCATCTATAAACACAACATTTTTATATCACCAATGGCCTTCATGTAATATTCAGAATATGACCTTTGACACTTAGCTCTGCAAAACATTATTCTTCTATAATTACCTTAATATTAGGCAAAACACCACAACATTTTAACTGAAGGACAACCTATTCCTTGGTAGATTTACAAAAACAGATCTACACAGCTTTGTCTGCAGAAGATTCCACACTGGTATGAGAAAATAAGCCACAAGCAGATGATACACTAGAATAATTTCTTAATTACTTAATTTCTTAATTACTGAGCTGCATGTGACAGCAGGACAAGAACCACTACCTCATCTGTTTTGTCATTACAGAGTAACAGAACCGTTGGGGTGGCAAAGAAAGTGGTTTCACACTTCCTCCACAAACTCTGAATTCAGGTACAGGTTAAACATCCTGCAACTCTACACACAAAAAATATTAGTCACTGTCTTCAAGATACAGAAGAATTTTTCATCAAAGTACCATATCCCAACAGGTTTAACTCCTTCTCTCTTTAAAACAACCATTTATTTTGGTTTTTTTTTTAACAGGTAAATTTCTTCCCAACAAGTATACATTTCACTGTGGTAGAAAGAATTGCTGGTACTGTTGGACTAGACTACAAAGATCTTCTGACCAATACATGATGAAGTCTAAGGAGAATATTCAAGTTTAATAACGGGCTCAGTGGATTTGCACTATAGTAGTTTTCAATTCCAAGTGCCACCTTTGGAGAAGTTGATTCCAGTTATAATATTGCTTACACATTTGCTCATAGTCAACAATTTCTAAAAATTTGCCAAGGGTACTTTGTAAACTCACATGGAAATCATTTGAAGATTTTGAACACCTGTACAGGATTGAAGATGTAACATCAAACCCATATTCCCAAAAGGTCAAGAGAAGTGTTGTAAAAAAACCCAATTCCCAAAATAATCCTCTTGAGGTCCCTCTACCAAAAAAACTTCTTCTTTTGTTAGAATATTCTTCACATGCCAGGTCAGTATGACATTTAGTGAAATATGGTGTGAAGCTTGTAACTCTCATCTTTGCACGATGATACTTCTGTAGAGATTAGAAGTCATTACTATTACTTCTACACACGTTTTGTGGTAAATCTCAGGAAATTAATCTGGGTAGAAACTAATGCACCTCTCCCTTTTTCAGGCATAGCCCCTACAAAGTAATTACTACAAAATAATACTTTTATGAGCATCTTAAGTTTATTCATACTTAAGTCTTTTGGGCAGCTATGCCTACTGATTAATATATTCTATTTGCATTTATTTCCCTGAACTTCATTCTAACTGGTTATGCAGCTGAAGTGATCTGTGAGTTCAACAATCTATTAAAACTACCTCATACATTGTATTCTTAATAACATACCAGAATCTTTTCTGTATTCAGGGAAAGCATAGATTCACAAGATGATGATCCTCCTATGTCACAATCTGATTCATGGAAGTGCAAAAATGATGAATCTGGGAAAAAAGAGAGAAAATACCTTTAAGAACTCACAGTGTTACATATATGTTCTATTATCACATATCACATTTCCTCATGTTTGGCTGAACAGCTTCCCCACTGGGCATCCCACAGGACAGAACTTTCATGAAGTGCTTTCTGCCCATAGCACTACACTTGCATAGCCAGGGAAGCAAGAGCTGACATGACAGCTTTTATATAATTAGTTTTATCCCTACTTAATCTTTTGGTTAAATACAGATTAATAAAAAGAGGTGCTAAAAAAATGAGGCAGAGGTAAAAAATGAGGAAGCTGGAAGAAAATAACAAAAGCTTGGGGTAGGCTTGTCCCCTTTCAGCATTATGATTCCATTCTCTCACCCAAAAAATAACAGATAAAATTACCATTCCAATCCCAGAGAGGAAAATAAACGGAATGGACCACAAAGAGGTAGGGAAAAAGCCGTAGGAAACAGAGGTATGAAGACTGTAAAAAACAGCCAGAATAATGAATTGTAATTGAAGAATTTAAGAATGTCATTACAAAAAGTGTAAGACTGATTCATTTCTTTAAAAAGTCAAACACAGCTTTTGGCATAGCAGAGGAAAAGTTTAAGATATCAAACAAATGAAGAAGCAACAATAATAATCAACAACACCCCCTCAGATTGATAAGACTATAAAAGCCACTACTTCGCCATCATGATGCTTTTAATTGCTATTCCAACAGAATTGTTAATTTTTGAATCTTTGGATCCTAAGGCTTCTATCATCTTCAAATATTTCAAGAGTAAACAAGACAAAGCACATATACAGTATTATCTCCTTGAATCCATGACACAAATACCAAATTCTATCATCTCCCTTGATGTCTGTAAATCTAAGCTTGATGATAAATTTGGAAGGCTGGGGGACAGGGTGTGCTCTTATATTTTGACTTAAGGATTGCAGTTAGTTAATTCCCTATCTCTCACAAGCATAGAGCTAAAAGAAGAAAAAAAGAAACAGTCTTCTTGTAAAAAGAAGTCAAAGCAGCATCTAAAATCATTCCCTGTAAATAGGAACTTGGATCTACGTTGAGCCATAAATGATAACCAGTGAGAGATTTTACAACAAAAGCAAGAGTGGTAAAAAGAACAAGGTCAAAGTTTAAAGTCAGTCCTGTGAGAACAGTGGCAAATCACTCACAGTTTTCAAAAAAGAGTTCTGCCAGGACAAGGTTTCATCACTGCCCTTTGTTCTTCACATTGGCCAAACACTCCTGTGCTATGCCAGTGTTATTAACACATTACTTTTCCTGTTGGTGCTTGTGATTCAGTAACTTAAAGAGTTTTGGCTGCAGACTCACTGAGAAACTTTCACTTCAGACATCAAAACAAAGATGTGCAGACATGGCTTATCCCTGAAATAATTTTCTTCACAACAGCAAGGATTTAGAGAAGGAATTTTTTGTAAGGTGGTAGGGAATAAGACAGCCAAACCACAAGCTTGATACAAGCTACAGCAGGGAAAGGCCCCCTCAAATTTTGCAGTTCTTGGGGCAACAAACCACTTTACTCACAGGGAAAAATGGATCTTTGCAAGTCAGACACAATCAAAACTGAAACACATTAACAACTTCATGAAAAACCAGAAAAAACAGAGAAAGTACTTTGGAACTTGCAGTAAGCTACAGGGAAAACTATTTGAGACCCAAAAAAATCTCAGCTTCCATGCAAGTTGTATTAAAACAAAGACCGAGAGCTTAAGAAAATTTTTCAATTGGCAATTCATTTAGTCTTAACACTTAAACCGCAAGGAGTGAATTGGTACACAACAGTACGTTGTTCTGTAACTAAGGGCTATCTTATAATCAGCGCATGCAAAGTACCTGAGAAACCTGATGATTCAAGCAGAATACTTTGTACCAATCCCAGTTACACTGGCTTCTTTAAAACAACATTCACCGTTACATCAAAATCTAATCTTCCAAATCTGCCTCTGAAGGAGTGCCTTGAGTCAATCATTCATGTCAGGTCTAGTAACAGATGAAATCAAGTGCTTTGCCATTTATTAACTTGTAGGGTATACAGATATTTATCTCAACACTGGGTGAAAGTCTTCTTGTTTTATGCACAAGCTTGAATAATTTGCAGCAACGGTTACCTGAGATAACTTTCACGATCTGATTTCATGTTTACATACCATGGTGCTCAGCCACTGTAGCCACACAAAGGTGATAAACACTAACCAAAGAACTTTATAACATGAAGACAAAAGGACATACAAGAGGGAGGGGAGAAAGCAAAAACACAGGTGCAGGAAACTCATAAGAAGTTATTTCCCCAAAGTGGAAATCAAGTGGATTATACTAATTCTGTATTAGTTGTTAGGACCACGGGAATAGTTGATATGAGCACAGGCTTTATAAAATACAGGGCAGAAAAAAATTCACAAAACTATGCTAACAGCTAAGGCGTCATGACACATCACTGGTTATTCTCTTACACATAATTTAGTATCACATTCCAAGCAATTGATAAACCTTTTTCTTCATCTGTATTATGCACACATTGTGATTCAGGCATTTCTGTATGGTCCATTCACACCATGCTCAAGATCAACAATCGTAACACATTAAGCCACACCATCCAGATACAAAAGATATTCAAGGACATAAAATTAGTTTTAACTATGCCTGTGTTACAAGACATGAATTAATCTGAAAAGTACCAGATCAACTACCCGAACTTGGCACTCATAAAGAGAAGCATCCAGTTCACCATTAAAATACAGATATAACTGTAGCTGAAATTAATCAAGCCACATCTCATTCACTGGAATACTGGAACTGATATGGTTGGAAAAGACCTATGGAGATCATCCAGTCCAACCCTCCTGCAGGGTCACCTCGAGCAGGCGACACAGGAACACATTCAGGTGGGTTTTGAATGTCTGCAGATAGGGAAAATCCACAAGCTCCCTGGGCAGCCTGTTCCCAGTGCTCTGACACCCACATACAAAGTGGTTGCTCCTCAAGCTGAAGTGGAACTTGTCGTATTTTAGTTTGTGGCCACAGTTCCTCATGCTGTCTCTGGGCACCATCCTCCTGACACATACCTTTTGAGATATTTATATACCTTAACGAGATTCCCTCCCGGTCGTCTTTTCTCTTGACTAAACAGGCCCAGCTCCCACAGACTCTCTTCGAGAGAGATGTTCTAGACCCCTGGACCCTCTCCAGCAGCTCCTTATCTTGCACCGAGAAGCTCAGTACTATGAGCACGGGGTGCTGGCATATCCCCACACTGCTGAGCGCAGGAAGTAAGCAGCAGGCAGAGCCCAGCTGCTGGGCCCGGGAGGTGAGTGGGGCAGCAGGGATCCTCCCGTGCGATACCAAAGGTTTGCCCGTCCCAGCGGTGAGAGGTTTTCCTGGGCTCGCAGCCACACAACGGCACGGCGGGCTCGGCGCAGCAGCTCGCCCGCAACATGCCCCGCTGTGAGTCAGCCGAGGGCCGCCGGCACCCGCACCGCCCCGGGCCGCCCCCACCGCCGCCGCTCCCGCGGCCTCGGCACCGCCGCCCCGGGACTGCGGGCGGTCACCGCGGCGACGCCCCCGACTCACCGCACTCGGCCGAGTACTGTTCCGCCCACTCCCCCGCCGGGCCATGGTGCTGCCGGTGCCGCTCCTGCTGGAGCAGGGACAGCGCCGGGTAGCGCTCGGTGAGGGCAAGCACGGCCCGGGCCAGCAGGGCCAGCACGGCCAGCGGCACCCACGGACCCCGCGCCAACCCGCCGGCAGGTGCCATCTTCACAGCGCGCATGCGCGACGCTTCGGCCGGGAACACGGGGCGCCCCCGCCGCCCCACCTACGGGGCCGCCGCCGCACAGCCTCCTGGGACATAGAGTTCCCCACCGGTGCACTCGAGCGGCCAGCAGCAGCAGGAAAACCACAGCTCCCAGGATGCAGCGCGGCGCGGTCTGGCTCGGCTGCGCTTCCGAACGCGGAAACGAGGAGGCGGTGTGGAAGCGCTGACAGGGCTGGGCGTGCTCGGCCGCGCCATGGCGGCGCGCGGCGCCTACCGCTGCATCGAGTGCAATGGGGAAGCGACGGAGCTGTACCGGGACTACCAGCGCGGGGTGCTCCGTATCTCCATCTGCGTGAGTCGGGGCGGCGGGCAGTGCGTGGGGGAGGCCAGGAATGCACGTGGGGAGCTCTGACGTCAGCAGGCGGCAGCGGCTGCACGTGGTGCTGGGCCCGGTGGCACGCGGGCGCCTGAGCCCCCTGGAGCGCCCCCTGCTGCCCGGCCCGGGCCGTGCTTTCCCTGAATCCAGGTGTCTTACGAGGAAAGGCTGAGAGTTGGGTCATTTCAGCCTCGAGAAGAGATGACTGAGAGGGGTACTCATCAATGTTATAAATATCTAAAGGGTGGGTGTCATGAGGATGGAGCCAGGCTCTTCTCGGTGGTGCCAAGCAATAGGACAAGAGGCAATGGACAGAAACTGATGCACAGGAAATTCCACCTGGATATGAGGAAGAACTTCTTCACTGTGCAGATGACCAAGCACTGATGCACTGATGCACTGATTGTCCTGAGAGGTTGTGGAATCTCCCTCACTGGAGATGTTCAAGAACCATCTGGACACAACCCTGTGCCAGGTGCTCTGGGATGACCCTGCTTGAGCAGGGAGCTTGGATCAGGAGCCCCATGGTCCCTGCCAGCCTGACCCATTCTGTGATTCTGTAGGTTTTCTATCTGCTCTGCTTCCCAATGCCATTCGCTCCTGTCCCTGTACCTGTGTGGTAGAGCTGTCCTGGCTGGCCTGTGTGCTTCTGCACAGGGCACTGCAGTGTGTCTGCTGCTGTGTGCGTGCTCAGCCTGGCCCCGCTGAAGGGCGGATCTGAGTGTGGCTCCAGGGTCGAATACAGCTCCCATGCCACTGGACCTAAATGTCAGAGTCTGAGAGATGATTATTTAAAGAGATGTGGGTGTCCTGGTCGATGGCAAGTTGAACATGAGCCAGCAATGCCCTGGCAGCCAGGAGGGCCAGCCCTGTCCTGGGGACATCAGGCACAGCATCACAGCCAGGCAAGGGAGGGGATTGTCCTGCTCTGCTCTGAGCTGGGGCAGCCTCATCTCCACTGCTGAGGGCAGCTTTGGGTGCCACAATGTAAGAAAGATGTAAAGCTATAGGAGAGCATCTAAAGGAAGATTACGAAGCTGATGAAGGATGTAGAGGGCAATCTGTATGAGGAGCACTGAAGTTACTTGGTGTATCCAGCCTGGAGAAGAGAAAGCTGAGGGCAGACCTCGTTGAAGTCTTCAATTCCCTTTTGCTTATTAATCTGGTGATGATAAGCAGATCTAAGGCCACCTGGGAGCCAATAGATGGCACTCATTCCCCTTGGCATTTAACCATTTGAGGACCAAAGATCCTGGTCTGTTGGAGCACATAGAATCAAAGACTTAAGTCCCAGTTGCTGTATTCATCACAAAAGCTAAACTCATAAAGAGAGTAAAGAACTGAGTAAAATAAAGCAAAGAATCACACATTCCTAGCAATTTGGAATTTGTCCACCTTTCTCCATGCAGCCCCAGATCTGTACCATTTTTCATTGACTTGCACCAGTCTGTTTCCTCTGGCTATGTTGTGAGTCATCGTGGTTCAGTTTCAGTTCTAGTTGCTCTTAGGTGGCTCATGTCATAACATCTCAAAACTTTCTTTCAATTTCTGGCCACCCAGGCAGTGCTAATAGCAGGAGATATGTTAGCTCATGGTATATAAAGTGGAGATGAGAATGTTGAAAGATTGCCAAGATCAAAAGATTCTTTCTGTTGAATTGATGTGACTTTGGGTTGATCTGTGTATGGCAGGAAAGCCCTACTATTGTCTCCAGCTACTAGAGCAATGCTTGGTTTTCTTTTTCTTTTTAATCTGCAAGGATAGTTTTGTCACTGTACCAACTCTCTCCAGGCATTCTGTTCCATGCAGGAAGGGCTGTGCTCTGACCAGAGACCTGGAAAGTTGTTCATCATCATGCTGCTGACAACAAAAAATAGTCAAGTACTGAATGTCATTTGATACCCTTCACAGATTTTCATGAGTAGTGATATGAGTGATATGTGTCAATGCTATGAATCTTCTCAATGATCAAATCTGAAAATAATGTTAGCTTAGAAGCCTTCACTTAAAAATATGAAGATCCCACTTATCAGTGTGAAACATCATTTATATCCGTTATGTATAAAACTTAGAGTATAGACTTCTAAAAGCTTTTTAAAAGATGAAGGTATTTAAAAAAAGTTGAAGGTCTGAGATGAGATTAGAAGGTGTGATCACTCAGCCTGAGAACATTTTTCATCTGTCTTCATTGAAAGTTAGCATTGAGTATTGCTACTCCACTGTAGCATTAAGAGAGAAGTGAAAAATTAATAGAAAGATTGCATATTGATACTCAAAGTGAGGCCAATGGGCATCATCTAGATAATTTTTTTTGTTAAAAAGAACTTGTGTTTCATTCCTATTTTCAAATAGTACCTCGAAATACTGACACCCTAAGGAAAAAAACAGACAACAACCCAACATTTGTTCCATATGATAAGTAAAATAGAGGACCCTGGAAAATTTGGAACAAGCAGACCATTGTCAAGATCATCACTTTTTCATACTGACCTACAGACTTTCCCCAATACTGTTTTAAAGTTATCCTTGATACATTAATAAATTTGCATCTAAAAGGTCTTCACCATTCTCAGGATAACCCTGTCATTCAACACGTTTTGGAAAATTATCTCAAGCTTGAAGAAGCTAAGTTCTCCCAACAGCAACTTCTGTCTAGCCCTATATTTATTTTAGGATGTGTTTAACCTGATCTGGGTGTGATTCTGAGGTGGAAGATTTAAATTTGAATGCCTAAGCAAAATACCATGATTTTGTATTCTGTTATTAATTTATTGAAGAGAAGAATGAATTTTTTCCCGAGGCAAATATGAAAAGCTTCCATTAAGGAACGTGTGTTTCCAGCCCACAATATTAAGAGTACAGTTTTGGAAATTCAGTTTAATGTTGCTTTCGCTTAGTTCCCACAGCATTTGTTACTGCTCTTAATATAATTAAAAGTTTCTTTGAACTCCATATTGTAATTTTAATGTGGTCAAGCATTAAAGACCTCACAAGTGTTATTATCCGCTCTGGGAATAAATTTGCAATGGATGCTGAAGGAACTAAAGACTTTCTTCTATGAAACATAGAAGTCCACACAGTACACTTGGATTTGAAAGGTCATGTCTTTTCTTAATAACTCTGCAAGGTGGCTAACTGCCACAAATTCCTCAAGTTCTGTAACTTCTTTTAAAAGCTGTTATGTTTAATTAAGACCATTTTCAGCTGAAGCCTAGCCCAGACCTCTGGAATTGCACATTCCTTCTTGCTGGAGATTCACATTTAGTGGATGAGCCATTTTCTCATCCTGCATATACTGTGCTGTGGAAGTAGCATTCCAAGAGACAGATGGACCTCTTCAATATGCTTTTTGTTCAGTGTGATAACTGAGGAGGGACAGGGGAGGGTGTGGAATGTGTGGGCATGTCAGGATTGCTGCTGATGGAGGTGACATTTGGCACTCACTTTGCATCTGATGGGTCTAGGTTTAGTCTTAATCTGTGAATTCACTGATGGAATCCCTGTTCCTGAGAAGTGATGGTGAAAGCCTAGGTGGCTCCTTCTAGAGAAGGTTTTTGGTAATTATTCTGAGACCCTTGAAATTTAATTGATCTGTAAATAATACAGCAAATCTTAATACACTTAATACAGCAAATTGTAATACACTGTGTGTATTACAAACCAACATTAAGAGAAGTCAGAAAAAAATACTGTTCAAATAACACTGCTGCTACAGCAGTAATGCTGGGGGTAGGATGGGAATACATTTGGCTTACCTGAAATAAATTCTGCGAAGTGAAATGAATTCTGCAATGAATACAGAAAGAAATTAGCAAACTTCACTTACTCAGAAATAAAAGGAAAAGCATGCAAACATTTTTAAAATTTGATTTTCAATTTCATATATGTTGATATGTTTAAAAATAAAATGTTAAAAACGTTCCAGACCATAACAAAGGAAAATAAATTACTCATCGCAATATATAGAGCACAGTCAGGGTCCCCCTTGTGTTTTGTAATAAGAAAGCCAAATTGCCTGAGCAATGCACACTTCATTTAGTTTTTCTGCAATTAAAAAATAATTTAAAAGCTCTTTTATTGCAGCAAGGAAGAGAGACCAAGTGCTTTGAATGCAAAGCATTTATGTAGTAGAGTAAAGAATCTGTCAAGAGTACAAAGATCATCCTGGAAAATAACATATGCTAATTTTACATGACTCTATTTACAGACCAACTCAGTACTGGAAAATGTATTATACAGGAAAAAAATTATAAAACAATATTTTTAATTTGTTTTTGTAATGAAATGCATCTGAAAATGGGCTGGGTTTTTTTTCAGTCTGCTATGACACTTGACTGCATCCGTAATAAAAAATCCATTCCTGAAAGCAGCACAGCTAATATGTTTTATTATTTAAGGATGCAATTGGGATTAAGGGCACAAGAGTCACAAGAGTCTTTAATTTGCCAATGAACCTATGCAAATTGTCCCATGTTCATGTGGAAGCTATGTAAATGTTGTTACAATTTGCTGTATATGTAGTCCTGCAAAAAATTGTGGCTTAATTTTGCCAAATTCCAAACCCTGGAGAAAGGAATACTACAATGAGACTGTTTTGTTGACATTTATAATGCCCAGAGATTTGCAAATGTACTCTTGATGTAGTTTTCATAGTAGTTTTAGATCAGGATGCAACTTTGTTCTTCAGTGTGTATTTTTACTTTCTTTCATGTCCTATGGCTTCCACTTCAAGAATTCTTTTACTTTCTACAAACTCCATCCCGAAATATTTTTATTTTTAAATAACTCATGTTTTAATATTAGAGAGATGACTCTAAAAAGTAATGTTCATGTAATTTAGAAACTTTATCCTTCAGAGACAGAAGGTGTTTTTTCAAGTATTTGTATTCTGTATTGTACTAGGCACAGGTTGTGAACACTGTTTGCATGTTGAGTATCTTTCATGAACAAAGTAAGAATTATGTCTTTTGAGTAGTGTTTTATAAAAGGCTGATAAACATGCAGTTTGAATTAACATATCAGTACTTTTTTTAGGTCACATTTAATACAACTGAGACATTAAAAGGTATGTTATGTTCCTTAAATGTTTTGGATTGCTTTGATCAAAAAGAATATCATAGATGACACTCTGAAGAAGATGGTTGTACTAGCTTTTGAAGATTTCTTTTTTCTTTAATTTGCCTTTGCTAATTGGTTTTAAATTTTAAGATAGTTAAGCAAACTTCTAAGTTGTGAAAATGGAAGATTTTTTTTTTTAAATAACAGACAAGCATAGTCAAATCTTCCTAAATATTTGATTAATCAAATGGTTCCTAAAGTAATATCCATTTAATTTTGCTAGAATATTGATATAATTTTCACATCCTTTTTTAGGGGAGCACAGTATCTGTTAGACTTTTTTATGTCAGTATCAAACACTCAAAGTGTTTGTTAAATTTACAAAATCAGAAAAAGATGTGTAACTAAAATTTATGGTGTGAAGATGGATTTTTTTTTTTCTGTAGCCTAATCTGAAAGTACCTTTTAATCAAAGTAGTGTCTATTTTTTCAAGAAAAAATATCAGTTACTTGTTTCTGATGCCAATTACATATTTAAGGCAGGAGCTAAAAAATGGCAGAAAAATGGCTAAAAGCATAGAGAAATCCAGTTACCTCTTTTCACTGCTTTTATGATAACTGAGGCGAAGAAAGTCCAAAGAAGATGAAAGAGCTCAGGTATGTTAAAAACATGCCTTCCTTACTCATGCTGCCCAGGCCACTGACTACAGCTGTGCAGAACAGCACTGAGGAACGAGATGTGAGCACCAGGATTGTAGTTCATGTTAGATTGCCTGTCTAAAAATGACTAAAATCCTAAAAGTAAGTGTGCAAGCAGTTCTCCATAGCTGAGCTGCTCATACCAAGCTTCTCTCAAAGTGTTAGTGATTATCAGTGTCCACAAAGTTACATCCCTTTAACTGGCTGAAACTATCTAATGAAACATGCTTGTACTTAAACTGCATCAGTCCTTGCTTGCACTGATTTTGCTGAAGTCAGGCTTTACTCACAGGTTTCCTTCCTAGGCATTTAAAGTTGGTGTCAGATGTTTTCATTGTATAGCTGGAAAAAATAATGAAAAGGCCAGGTGTGGAAAAGTTCTTCCTAGAGAGGATATTAGTTCTGTAGTATACCAGTGGTATAGCAGCCATCATCCAATTAGTCTGTAGCAGTGCACACACAAGTCTTTTGCAGCAAAGGTGGTTTGTGGGTCTTACAAATCCCTGGATGAACTCACACTGGCTAGGTCACACAGAGACTCAGATAGAAATAAAGGATCTTAGGAATATAAAACATATTAAGAATAGGGCTCTCATCTAGCTTTAGAAGACAGAAATACTAAATTTAACATAATTTTCACAGCTGCATAGAAGGTTTGGTATTTGGCAGCCAGAAGCTGTGGGGCAGAAGATACCACTATTTGTGTATTCATTTGTAGCAGTTTCCGTCTATATCTGCAGTAAATGTCTGTTTTGTTGGTTTTGCCTGGGTGGTTGGTCTGATAAATTTTCATTGTCTAAAATTCATGTCAGCTGTCAGTGAAAATTTTTCAATACCTCTTAACTGCAAATTTTTTGATTAGTGTTTGATTGGGACCCTCTGATTGAAAATACCATTCTTTACTCAGAAAGATTTTTTGGTCCTGGCCAAAAAATGTTCTGTTGCAGGAGAATTTGAGAGCATAATAAAACTGGGTGTATGTAGGATACCTTTCATCTGACCTTTATGACACCCATTGTGTTGAATAATCTTATTTTATATGGTTTTGTCCAGTGAATAAACCTATTAAAAAAAAATTGCAATTTTGTGCAATTGTCCAATGCTACGTCAACCCAGAGATTTGACATATGCGAATTACCACTTATAAGAATATCTGTTCATGATTTCCCAGTAGAAAGAAATGAAGCAAGACACTGCCTCTAATTAAAGTAGCAATTTCTTTTTCACTCTATTAAATCTTATAACTGTGGTCTTGTGTTAATTATGTCTTTTTTTCCATTTCATTTGCTTTATTTTTAGACTTACCAAACTCTTAGTTATTTGGGGAGATTTTTAATTCATTACCTCTAACTTTTATACTGTCATACACAGTGTTGTCTAATTGAAATGAGTTTTTTCTTCAGCTGGACCAAGAAACACTGATTAGAGGTTGCAGCATTCCCTAGATGCTCTATTCAGTTTATGTATTTGTTTGGATGTTTTTCTTGACATTGATGTTGGACTTCTGAGTCAATTTGCTGGTGAAATTCTGCATTCCCAGATTCTACAAAAATAATTCTGATAAATAGCAAGGCAGTGTTAACTTTGGACACTGTCCTAGTTTTGGCTGGTTTAATTTTATACCCAGTAGCTGGTAGAGTGCTGTGTTTTGGATTCAGAATCGGAATAAGGTTGATAACACAACCTTAGTTGTAGCTAAGCAGTGCTTATCCCAAGTTAAGGACTTTTCAGTTTCCCATGCCCTGCCAGCCAGCAGGTGCACAAAGAGTTGGGAGGAAGCACAGGCAGGACAGCTGACCCCAACTGGCCAGAGGGCTGGATATTCCATACCCCAGAGAGTTCATGCCCAGTAAATGAACAGGGGGGCGTTGGCCAGGAGGGGCCGATCACTGCTCAGGGATGGAATGGGCATTGGTCAGTGGGTAGTAATAAATTGTTTTGTGCAGCTCTTGTTTCTTCTGGTGTTATCTCCCTCTTATTATTTTCCATTTAATTATTATTATTGTTATATTTTACATTATTTCAATTATGAAACTATTCTTTTCACCACCCATGGGTTTTACCTTCTTCTTAGTCTCCTCATCCTATTGCAGGGTGAGTGAGCAGCAGTGTGGTACTTTGTATGACAGAAAAATTAATCTCTATAAAATTGAAAAACCTTTATGTTCTGTCCTGGCAGTTTGTCTGTAGGTGTGTGTTGTCTCATGCTGCATTTTTTACTGTTCCAGCATTTCAGAAAGCCAACATTTCTCTTCTGGAAGTCCGCCACTATACACTCATTAAAATGGAAATAGAGAGAATTTCTGTGACTGTTGTGTTCTCAGCATGGCAGCTAATGGGAAGGGCTGGGGGACCAAGATTAGCTGAGGATGAGTTGGAGGAAACAAGTAGCCAGACTGGAGGATTAGCAGCAGGAGAAAGCTGGCCTGCAGGAGGCATCCTTCTGCAAGTGCATTTGTTTGAGCTGAAGTGGTGGCTGCTGCTCCTCTGCTGCTCCTCTGCTCTCTGCCAGAAGTTACTTCCCCCCATCAAGTCTGCTAGAAGAGCCTTTTGTAAGATTATTTGACCCTCTTGCTCACAGAATAACAGCCTTTTATTAGCCCTAACTCAAATCGAGGAGTGATCAGTCAGGCAGGTAAGTTAATAAAGCTGGAGGGGATTGATGACAAGCAGTTCCCAGTGGTTTGGGTGAAATAACCTCTCTAGCAGACACAGCAGGAACCAGCAGATGGGTTGGAGAAGTGATGGTCTAGGTCCTACCAATGTTTAGTGGCACCTGACTTTGGCTGTAGATCTGTGTGAAAACTACATTACCAGTATTGTGAATGTATTGGTGTTTGCTCAATGATGGGAAACTGGTTGAAACATCCAGACAATTTAACAGTATGGAAGAACAATGCAACAGCAAAAAACATTTACTGTCTCCTTGAAAGGAAGAAAAAGGTAGGATAGGAGGATAAAACATTACTGAAAATAAGGAAGTGATAGAATAAATTAATTTTCTTTCTAAAACACACCCAAAATAACACAAATAAAATACCCAGTAGATGAGCCATGATTAGGTAACCTTTAGCATGATACTGGTGCATTTGAGTCTTGAGAAAGTAGTTTGGTTTTTTGCATCTATGGAGCACAAAATGATAATTAAGTCCATTCCTGCATAGTTCATTATGGATCTTAATCCAAAACCTGTAAAAATCAATAATAAATCTTTCTATTTTATAAGGGAAGTCAGTGTGTCAACTGTTGGGTCAAGGGAGGAGAAGCAGTTTTTCTGGATGGATTAAAACTGTATTGAAAATAAAGATGACATTAAGGAAAGACTAATAATAATTGAATTTCTAGTTTTTATTTACCCAGTTGTACTAAGATCAGAGGAAAATCTTATAAACTCTTATTTTCCTTTATTTCCCCTAATTTTTCTTATTTTGTGATTTTCAGAAATCCTGCCAGAAACCTGTGGATAAATACATTGAGTATGATCCTGTTATCATCTTGATTAATGCTGTTTTATGCAAAGCACAAGCATATAGGCACATTCTTTTCAATACAAAGATAAATGTAAGTTGCTATGTGTCGTGACTTTTTTTCTTAAAAATATATTTAGGCTTGGTAAGTCAATTGTAATAGTTGTAAAACTTTAAAGACTGTTCATCTCCTGCCCTTCCACAGATTTCAGCAAGCTGAAACAATTATATCATTAATAGAACACATGGAATCCAAACTCCCACTATTACTTAGACAACTTCTGTTTACACAGAAGTTTTTTTTGCTGCAGTACCAGCAAATACAAAGTCATCTTACATGTTAAAGAGAAGGTACTGCAAAGAGCTGTTCATGCAGTTTTCTGCACCCTCTAACCTGCCTATCACATTAATTGATGCTAAAAGGATGATGTGCTAAATTCCACTGCTAGAGAAAGATCTCATTGCAAATTAATTTCCAAATTAAATTTCTGTTGGAAACAATTCTATTTGAAATGAGTAATAGGAGTATAACATACCAAATTAACAATACTGTGCCAGTTAAACCTACTGTACTAATTTCTCACAAGTTTCTCCCTGTTTAATTAACCATGCCCTCAAAGCCAAAGCAAAAGATGGTGGCTTTCACTTGAAGTGTGGTTGATGTATAATTACATAGTTAGGCTGGCCAGGCTGGAGTTTAGAGGTGTAGCTTTTTAGTATTGCATATTTTTACTGTAAGGACTGATTTCCCATGGGAGGGAAGCTAATCTAGAACAAAATGTGTGAGCCTAAGTATGTGCTGTGTTCATGTTGGGACCTCAGCCAGTCCAGTTTAAGCAGTGTAGATAAATACACTTGCCTCATCTATCTAAATATTTTTAATTAATCTGGTGCTTCTGGAGACTGGTAATGATGTTTTCTGTGAGCTTCTGGAAGGACTGTCTGTGAAAAGTTCATCTATTCAAATAAATTGAGTTGAATTTTAAACTGGCAAAGTCTGTGCATGTAATATGCAGTTGGGATAACTTGCTTCCAATGGAGAAAGTAGAATCTATGCACAGAAATTGTGCTTCTTTAAATCTGTATAAAACCAGAAATCACCTCATATATGCACTGGCTTAATGTGGAAGCATACTAATTGTTGGCCCTCACAACATAATTTTTGATGTCGTTTCAGAAGATATTTTAAATAGTTTTGTTTGGTTATATTGATCCCTTTATTTTTGGTGCCTCACCCTTATTTGAACTAAGAAATCTTTTGGTATAGCTACCCTACCAGATTCTTCTAATGGAGAGTGTTCCAAGGAAAAAGGGAAACAAGGGTACTTAAAGCAGTTTGCTGAATGGAGTAGTTGCCCTTCAACTGAAATTTTAGATAATATAATCCTACTAGCAATGGCACAAGTTTGGTTTTTCATTCCTAGCTGAACAGCCTTCCCAATTTTAAAATAATATGGATCAGGCCTTAACCACAGTTATATACCTTCTTCTGTACAGAGCTGTTCATGCAGTTTTGTACATGTTGTAATTTGACTATCATGTTAACAGATGCTAAAAGGATGATGTGCTAAACTAGTGTCTAGATATAATTTTGCTTATATTCTAGAGAAAAATAATACACCTACAGAATTTGTGTAGAGGTGTTGAAATGTAATTTAAATACTGATTTCATACTAATGCTTAATTTATGCTGGTTTAATACTACTCCTTTTATTATTCTTTCATCTACCAGATTCATGGGAAGCTCTGTGTATTTTGTTTGCTCTGTGAAGCTTATCTCAGGTGGTTGCAACTACAGGATTCAAGCCAAAATACAGATCCTGATGACTTAATCAGATATGCCAAAGAATGGGATTTTTATAGAATGTTTGGCATAGCTTCTTTAGGTAAGATTGGTAGTATGTATTATATACTCTTTAAGCACTGAAGAACTTCTAGGCCATACTGCAAAAATTGATATGGAATGGATGTGATGTCCAGCCCAGTATGGTTACACAATTACACACAGGCAGGGGAGTGGTTTGTTCTATGCTGGTTAAAATATTTTTTTCTCATATTTTTTTAGATGATAGTGTTTAAATCAAACTTGCACACTAAAACTAGTATTTTTCTTACACATTCAGAACTTAATTTAAATCCTTTATTGTCTAATGTTGTTTTAAGTAGGTTTTTATAATATGTCAGCAAAAATATTGAACTGATTTTTCAGTAATGGCTTATCTATTACAGTTATTGTGGGAGTTTCTTTGACATCTGCATTAATGCCACCATATTACAGGAGTGGTTTCAAAAAAGGTCTGGTAGCTCAATGGTATTTTCACCTTGGTGTTTCTTCTCATGCTGGATGAAAAGGGTTCATTGCTGGTGACCTTTTGCAAAGAAGACAAGGATTGATTTTGTTTTACAGCCTAATAGACAGTTGAAAAAAACCCCTCTCTTGTTGCTAAAAAGTAAAAGTGAAGAGGTTCTTGTGCTTAACTTCCTGTGCTCTATGGGGTTAGAAATCACAAATGTGATAATCCTACAGATAGAATCCTGTGATAGAATTATTCTGAATGTCATGATACTGAATTGGTTTAAGGAATATTTGGCTGTTAAAATAAACACAGAAGATAGAGAACATTTGTATTTGCCTATAGCTTTTGAAGTGAGTTGCATTTGGGACATGTCATTTTACTGAAATTCATTCAGAACTGGACTTGATTTTTGGCATTTTATTCTCTCTTTCCAACGCCTCTTATTTCCTTTTAGAACAGACTTCATTTTTCATTGGCATTTTTATCACCTTGTGGTGGATGACACCTGAGATGCTGAAAAGAAAGTCTGACTTCATTTTACTTCTCAAAGCACTGCTGTTGTCCACCTATGGAAAGCTTCTGCTAATTCCAGCTGTTATTTGGGAGCATGACTACACACCTTTGTGCCTTGCATTTATAAAAGTGTTTGTCTTAATATCAAACTCTCAGGCAATTAGAGGTACAGTTTTGCATTTTTTATTACTGCATTGTGTGTATAGAATATGTGTGAGAGACTGCTGATGTTACAGAAGTCATTATTATTATCTTTTTAATCAATATCAAATATGTGACTGAAATAGCTCTAGTTTAAAACTGTATTCTTTATAAGAAAATTATTGAAACAAAAAAAAAAAAAAAGAAAGAAAAAAAGTACCTCTTATCTCACCATAATCTCTTTGTATATATGGTATTATATCCACCAGATCCATCTGTTATAATTTGAGGCAACTCAAGGATTATTGAAACATAAAATAGAATTCTTTTGAGTTTCTTAAAAATGAAAATTTTTATTAATTTTATCCATATCTTTGGAATGCAAACTTTTAACAAATTTGTGTAATTTCTTATACACACAAATTAATATGAATTCTCACATTATTTCTTTGATCTTAAATGGTACACATGATCAATGTTTTCTTTTGCAGTTACATTGAACTTGAACCGAATTCTCCCTTGGTTTGCCATCTTCTTTGGATTAATTTTGGAAAATGGTGTGGTCTGCTTGTTCCAGAAAATGGGATGGGATGTTTGAAATGTCAGCCCAGTGAAGAAATACCAACAACATGATGATAATTTTCTAAGAATGATCTCTGCCAGCAGGCTCCAAAAACACTGCTTTCATAGGGATAAAGAAGGTGATCAATAACAAAAAAACAGTAGAAGTTTGGCTTCTTAATGTGATGAGCCATAAAACTTCAGCCTCAGGTTGTTTATTTTCCCATTAAAAATATGAATGTCTCACTATCCTAACAGTTTTATAAATCTGGCTGCATAGCTGTGGCTGTGAGAGGAAAGGTACACTAAAAGAACCCAGCCCTGCTACCAATCAGTGCATTTTGGCAGAGAGAGGAGGATTAATTGTTCCCTTAAGAGGAAGGGAGTCAGTGGAAAAATGTAAAAGCCAAAATTTATATTTCCACAAAACCAGATTTTCAAAGAGAAAAATGAACATTTGCAAATAGTTTATTAGAGAAAAGGCAAGTATTCCAGAGTGAAACTACAATGGGAAAACCAAGCTGCATTCTCTGGAATGTTAGTGTAACAATCCAAAATAATAAAATATCTAGTTCTAGAGTAATCTCTAGTAATGATAGGTTTAAACTGGCTTGAAATTTTAGGTGATCTCATAAATGCTGCTTTGTTCTGAAAGCTGAAGAGAGAGTGAAAGGACTGATCCCAAACATGCAGGATTGTTAGGGATAATGCTTCTTCTGCATTTAACTCATATCTCCCCCACACAGTCCTCATCTGGCTGTACGTTTAGTGGAAGCAAAAACTGAAACATGAGGCCATTCAGCAATGGAGTAGTACTTTAGAAATAAACAGCCAAACAAAAATGTTCAGGCCTAAATTAATGAAGAAACATTTATAGAAGTTCTGCACCTTCTTCCACAGCAGGCAAAAGAAGAACTAAGTGGCCCACAAAGGAACTGACAGAATCAGTTTCCACAAGACACAATAAGGACACAAACCCACTTTTGTGCAGATCAGTTTCCATTTGTTCCATCCAATATTTAAGTCTCCTGCTTGAGTTCTGGAAGGCTGTACTATCCATAGGGATTACTTCCATTTTTTGTTTTCCTCGGATGCTGTCTCATGTCTTGTGTTTTCCAGAATGAATCAAAAAACATTTTGCAACACCAAGCTGCAAATTAACATTCAAGTTAATCCCCAACAGGTTTAGGGTAAGTCTAGATTATGACCACAGAAGACATCAAACTTGTTTGTCTGATGGAACTGCCCATGCTATGCAAGTTACTTGATCAGAAAAGCAAATGGTTGCTGATTCTTTTAGTAAATCAAAGGCTGACAGCACTTTTGTTGCTTGTGTTACACTTTGCAACTTCCTAAGCATGTCAGAGAAAGCAAAAAATCCCAAATTGCAACATTTTAAAGGATGTGAGACTTTTGATTTGATTGGTAATGAATTGATTTCCCCAAGTTGGGTCTGCTTTGTCCATGACAGTAACTGATGATTAAACTCTCCCCATTCTTAATCTCAACCCCTGAGCCTTTCCTTTTATTTTCTCTCCAGTGCCTAGCTGGGCAGTGACAGAACAGCTTTGGTGGGCATCTGACATCCAGACTCAGTCAATCCACCACAACTCTGGATGTCTCTTGAGAAAAATGTGCATGATTTCTAATGCCAATTTTGATTTTCTAACAATGCAACAACAGTGCTTTGGTTTATTCTTCTTAGGTTACAGATTTTTTTTCAATATTTATCATATGTGTCATGGTTATCTATACCCCCTACAAAAGGGGATTTTTGTTTGGGGTTTTGTTTTTTTTTCAGATATTTGGTCTGCCACCAGTTTCAGCCTAGAGGCTAAATGGAGCCCATTTAAGTGTAACTAATGCAGGTTATTATATGTAAACATTATGTTGTCAGCAGCAAAATTGTAAATACAATGTATATAAATTTTATTTGAGAACAGTCTTCTTAAATTAAACTTTATTTTGAATTTTTTAAAACTGATTTCAGGTATTTTCTGAGGTTTTTTTCAGAACACTTAGAATGGTGTTCAGAACATGCACAAACACATTCTGAAAGAAGCAGTCTTTACCTATTGTGTCACATACACTGATAATATATCAGTTATGCACTCTGTAATGCTGCCAGGAGCCACCACTGCCCTTACACAACTTTTTACACAACTTTGAAGCAAGAGAACACAATTAAAAGCTACAGAGCTGTGGAACAAAAGCAGGTGTGGTACAGGTTCTCAGTCTGCAGATGCATCATTAGTAATGCAGGGCATTCAGCATTGTTTGGTGTCCTTTACCAAAACTAACATGACAAATACACAAATATTTCATAAATCTAGGGGGAGCTTAAGGACACCCACTGGGGAGGGGGGTTCCAGATGAGTGCATTTTTTATGCTTTGAAAGCATATGGTGCTTCAGAGAGAACCAAGACTATTTTAAGGTTCTGTCTGTTTAAAACCATCACATCTCTCTTGCTTTTACTCCTTTTTGTCTTTTGAACTCATCTTTTCTCCATAAACTTTTTGTAATGAAACAGTTGCCCATGCTGGAAAATGGATGGCAAATAGCCCTTTCTATGTATTATCATTTGTTTCATGAATTTATAGGAGAGGACTTACTTGAGTTAAAAATACAGCAGCCTGGAGGTGAACCTATAGAAACTCTTTGAGTTTTGCTTGGAATGAGAAGGGGTACTGTGGCCTATGGAGCAAATTCAGAACTCCATTGCATGAAATGCACAGAAGAACCAAGGGTGTTACTCAGCCTTGGATTGAGCAATGACGCAGTGATTGCGCAGTGGGAGCTGGGAACTTCTGTGGGTCCATACACAATGTAGCAAGTATTTAGAAATTAGTGTATGCAAAATTGGAGAATTACACTGAAAGCTAAGGCAGGTTAAAAGAGAAGTTAGGAGTCTGGCAGACTTAATCAAAATTAAGATGACAGTAAAAACGAAGGAGATACCATCTCAAGAAAAATATGTAATAAAATATGCAGTATAGATGTTTATGAGTGTATCATTAAGCAAATATAAAAAGTCCTACTCCCAAGTTTAAAAATTATGAACGTGAAAGAAGATTTTTGTCATAGTCATAGTCTAAGTGACAACATAGCAAAATATGTCTTCCAAGCAGTAAAGTCTATGAGTTTCCCTAGAAAAAATACTAGTAACATTACTTCAATGGTTTGCACTACAGCCTTGAAAATGCACTTTTATAAGGCAGAATTACCAATTGTACAGCAATAGAATTAGTCAGGAATAGGAAGAGCTGTGCAAGAGCAGAGCTTCTCCCTTCCTTCTGCATTAGTGTGTGCTGCATTAGGCTTTGCTGGTGCCAGGGCTACTACCCTTGTGACCTCTGCACATACAGACAAGGGAGCCCTTTCTTCCACACAAGTCCTATCTCAGAAGCATATAAGCTGCCATTTGTTACCCTAGTCTTCACCAAACTGAAAGTAAAGCAGGACATCTGTACTGGAAAACCATTAGCTGATTTCTCATAAAACAAGCAGGCCCTTGTTTCTCTGGGGCTCGCCTGCCTCTGCCTTCCTTGAGCCCTCTCCAGCCGGGTGGTGTTCAGCACTGCAGTGCCATCTGGAGTTGGTAAGGAAACCTCAGTTGATAAGGAAACCTCTGTTGAGGTCAAAACTGGAAGGAACACACAGATATTCTTACATATGTGTTCTTTGATTATTTTTTGCTTTTTAAAATCACAAATCCAAGCTTTCAAAAATGAACATCCATCTTCAGTGTGGAGAAATGTGAGAATTAAATTAGTGATGAAAAACAGGTCACAAAATACTTGTTTTGGTGACTTGGTATCAAGGTCAATTCAAGATACAACCACAAAAGCTATAAAATACAAATTATTCCAGGACTATATCTCTTAAAAGCCTAAATAATCCCACAAGCTGGGATTATTCCAAGTCTTGTTGAGCTCTGCAACAATTAATATGTCAAGAAAGAGAACGAATACATTCCTCCACTGCTAAAAATCAATAGCATTTTTGTTTATTAATTTGAAACTCAGGTTTCTGCAGTTAAAATTTGCAGGAGGCTGTGTATAAGTTTCCAGTTTTCTCTCTTGTGTCTTAGCTGTTCTGGCCTTCTCAGTCTTTCCAGTAATGCTTACTGTATTACTGAGGTGGCAAGAAAGAAGATACAAACATAAGGAGCTTCATAAAATCTTTTTCCTAAACATGATCTGCTGTCCTAAATTCATAAAGCTTTTTTGAGCTCTGTATAGACAAATGACAGGTCTGCAAAGCAACTAGGGAATACTACTAATGATGTTTTAATTGCTATTCATTTGAATAATAGGTATTGTTTGGGTTTGTTTGGTTTTTTCCCCCTGGGTAAAAATGTGGTTTAAATTCCTTTACATAGAAGCGTAAGAGTGTGAACTTAAGAGTTTTTACATGTGCTGGCTGCTGCTGAAATGAATCCAGATGATCCCCTTGATTTCTTACAATCTCCAGCTGTAATTCTGAGGACATTTTTTAGGCAGAAGAACTCTTTTGCTGCACAGAAGTGCGTGCCATGGCTCTCTGAGCACAGGACTGGGGACCTGAATTAAGACCTGAATCCTAATCCTGGCTCTAAGACCAACCAGTGCTGTGACCTTGAGCAAGTTATATATGTGGCTCCATAAAATGACTGTATCTCCACCATCACAGGATTTGGGGGAGGATTAATTTGTTCGTGTCTGCTTAGAAAGATGAAAAGCATTAAGTCCTTTCAGGTGCAGGTTGTTAGGAGTCAGTCAACACTGTGAATGTCAGATATGAAACAGACATGCCAGGAGCCAGAGAATGTGAATATTAAAGGTGACATGTTTAAAGTCTTTGTTATACCAAGAGGAGCTTTAATTCTGACCCTCACTGGCATGCAGTTCTGGAATGTACACATCTGAAGACTTTTAGGGGTATATTGCAAATCACTAATATCTTATTATGATTTTAAGTTATTGCAGCTGTTGTGTGCCAAAATAAATCTGAAATTACTTTAAAAACTTGGAGCAAAGAGAATTGGCACATTAGCTGATCTTACTTTCAGCTATCTAAAAGAAAAAATAAGGTAATTATTTGAGAATTTGAGATTTTGAGGTAGAAAGCACTGGTACGTTTTGCAGAAAAATATTTCTTAAAAAAATTTTACAAACCGTTGGTATCTTCAGTAAACAAATTCAATAACAAATTCAATCTCATAGATTTAAACAAAACAAAACCTCATCAACATAGAAGCACTTCTACTCACCTTGCACTCCTTCCTCAGAACTGCTTATTCACTCTGTAAACATCTGAGGGTGTTACCTTTATAGTGACTCCCTGCCAGGCAAGCTGCAGCCCATCTGATGCCATCATACATGCATCACTCCTTAACTTTGATCCTTTCTTTGGTCTCTCACTTCACTTCCAGAATGAAGCTTTGGTCTAACCATCAAAGCCACATATGTATCATGTCTTGGCTACAGTAGAGATAATCTCTCTCAGTAGGGCTACAGCGTTCTTTTGATCACTGAAAATCAAAAGCCAACAGAATTGTAGTAATAACCAGGAAGAAAACATTTCCCATTGAGAACATCCACTGGATAATAACATGCCACATATCAGCACCAGAAAAAATGTCTTGAATTTTGCAGGATAGGGACCAAAAGTGAATGTATCACATTGAGCATACACCTTATCAATTTGTCCAAAGCAGGAATCTATTTCCCTCTAAGGACATTTATCCTACTTAGTAGTGTGAAAATGGCAGATGGGTTGCACAGCAAGGAAAGCACAATCCATCTCTTACTCATTTTGTCATGGGAGAGAGTAAAATGAAAATAAAACACTGATGATTCATGAAGAATTTTTTCAGGAATGGTGGACATTATTTGAACCCTTTTCTTTAGAGAAGCAAATTAACTTAGCTGTGGACAAACACAATGGCAGGTATTCAGTTCTGTACACAATCACGTGACAAGGCTTAGTTTGTACTAAAACTCTCATATTTTCAAATGTATTTTGTACTTCTTTAAGTGGATTTTTTCCTAAAATAGTTTTCTGCTCAAATGAATTGTGCAATTCATGTAAATGATGTGTGTGTTTGTGTGTGGATGGAAGGAGAAGGAAGGTCAATCCTGTTCCTACAGTTTGTGCCTTTTCTGCCTTATCTATGTATGAAATGGTGCAGCTTCTGTCTGATTAAAGGTCCTACACCGAAGGAAAAGGCCACCAGCAAGAAAGGCACCTTCCTCCCACAATAGTTGGAGTATTGTGCAACGGAACAGATTGTATCAGTTTAAAAAAAAAGTCCTGTCCCTGATAAAACAGTATCAGAAGCATGCAGAGATCACGTCTCCCTTCTCTCATTGTTACTCAGCTACTTTTATGTAACAAAATGCCAGCATGGTGATTCTAATCTAATTCAGCTGCACCAGCACTTTGACTGAAAGTTCAGAGAGGTGCTTTTAATCCTCTCCAACACGACCTAATAGAGGATGGCAAAACAGGAAGCCCTCGTGCGCAGATCCTTCCTCACTCTGATGGCAGTGGGGAAGGTGCCATCTGTCATTTCATGCCATTATATTGGAAAGTGCTGTCTCCTCTAAACTCCTTGCAGCAGCTGCTGCTGAAGGCTCAGCTCTTTGTCCTGAGCAGGCAGCTGCCTCTGCCTCCCCCTTGGGAAGAGTTTTGTTTTCACAGAATCAGACAGGGCTAGAAGTGATCCCAGAGGTCATCTGGTCCTTCCGCCAGCCGCTGGGATGGATGGGCGCTCCTGACAAATGTTCTCCCTGGCAGGCAGAGATTCTGCCTCTCAGAGACCAAACCTAAGCTGCCTTTCCTAAATTAGGAGACCTATCAGTTCCCACTGCATGTAGTGGCAGTTTGATGCCCAGTTGTTTTTAACAATGACCATTTATTCAAGCAATATAATTTTCTAAAAAGACAAGATTTTACTTGAGCAATCCATTGTGAAGATGGTGGCTTGGTCTTTTAGAAAGTTTCTGTCCTTCAGTTTTACTCTCCAGGTCGCATGCTTCCTATTCCACAACGTGACACAAAAATCCATCAAATTCCTTGGCTGCAGGAACACAAAGCATTAAAGATTTCATTTTAAATTAATAAAGCAGCCTGCACCTTTTTTGATCTACTACAGAATTTTTGTAAGGACATAGGCACTGGTTAACACACCATTAAGCTGAAACAAAAATACAATCAGTGCCTACAAATGGAAGTAATTCAGAGAATGAGAGAATAGGCATGGTGCATTGAGATCTCTGTTCCTGGAGAATAAATGCATCGAACAAACTGCCTTCTAATTTGCAAAAGAAATTGTAGTGTAAATTGTCATTAGTGGGCACAATTTTTAGCAGATGCTTATTATAATAAATGTCTGTGGTAATAACGGGATATGCTTGGCTTCTCTAACACAGATTGATGTATTCTGCCTGTACACACCTGCATTCAAAAGCACAGAAAAGAGTATCATTCTCTATGAGAAAGAACAACGAAAGCCTCAAACAGTCCTGCATTTGCAACAGAAACATAAAGGACTTTTTGAATGACTGGCTAGTGATAAGTGAAAAAAAGTCCTATTATGTAACCACACAAAGCACTGGAGACAAGACAAACCTATTTACATATGAGAACTCAGACCTCAAGCAAATCCTATAAGAAAGGACATGAGACAGCATAAAAGATACGCAAAAATCAGAATTCCTTCCTCCCCACAGAGATTACTGCAAATTTCTACTTCTTTCATTTATTCTTATGGGTTAATCCTGTATGTAAAAAACTGTGCAATGATGGTCTCCAAAAATATACTAGAACTCTGTTCACAAATGTCTTTCCTCTTCTAAAAATGCATACAAATTTTACATTTAATAGGTGCTATATATTCCATTCTCTCTACAGGTTATATCTATGATGCAAGGTATTTAAGGAAATGCTTCTCCAATTTGGGCATCATGACTAAGTATCAGTCAGAAAGAGCAAGGCTATTTTAAAGATACAAGTCAAGATTGTGTATGATTTGTCCAATATTAACAGAAGAAAAAGGAATAGCAAGACCCTTGGAAAGAATATAGACATGCTGTGTTCATACAGGACAATAACCAAATGGTAACAAGAGCTTTGATATTCTAATGCTAGGAGAAATTAATTTTCTCTCTGATTTGATATACTATCTTTTTAGCTGATGCTGATAAAATGTTCTTCCCCTATACCAACTATTTTTTCAGTCATTTACCTTTAGTGCAACATAGCATATAAAAAGTAATTTTATTCCACAATACAAACAGCTTTTGATGTTGTTTAGGAGTAATCAAAGAGGTTAAAATGTGGTGGTCCTGTTTAAGCTTATACTTTACCTGTTCAAAACTTCTCTTGTTAGCTCACCTTTGCATGCAATGTTTGAATTTTCCAATATCCATGAGGCCTTTCAGTACAAATAATTAGTACTTTGTTAAAATCAAGGTTCAGGTAACCAAAGATACTGTAAAGGGTTGAGAGAAAAAAAAAACCAACAGAATGTACTGTCCCTGTCATCCAGGTGCTTTCATAACTGAAGTAACGACCTTATTACACCGCCTGCTTGTAAATGATTTAAAAGCTTCTGCTGTTTGACGAGTCAGAAAAGTTTAGGCAAGAGCTGGTAGGGCTCAGACAGGCAACGTTATTGTTTGTGACAGTGCCTGGTATCCTGAGCCAAAAGGAGCTCACAAACTCTTGCTCATGTGTCTAGCCAGATAATCACAGGGACGTTTCTGACCTGTGGAAGAAATGCTTGTGATTTCTGAAAGTGAGTATTTAGCACTGCAAGGAGGATTGAACTGCTAACACGAATTTAAGGCAGTGGTTTGACATAGAACTGAACCCTCTATACGATAACCATTCCAAACAGTCTGCTTCAGCCACTAAATTCTAACAATCCATTATTTGCATGGGATTTCTCATCTCATATTAAACTGAGGAATTTTGAAAGATTACATTATCTTGAAGACATTATCTTAATAAAGTCTTAGCACAAGTGCCTTTAGAATTTGTGGCAGAAGTTCAGAGAAGAGCCAAAATAGTCACAAGTCTCTGTATTTCAGTAGCAGATGGCTTTGTCTTTTTAACTTGCATACCAACCTTATCTGAAAAATGTAAATTCTACTGCTAAAAGCACATTCCTCTGAAATCAGATGTGGGCTTCATTACTTAGGGCTGGTTGTTTCCACATTCATTTAATTAAGTTTTGTGAATAGAACAGATGAAAGAGAGAGGGCCAAAAAACTAAGGGAAAGAGACTTTTGCAGTAAATACTCATCCCCTCCAAAGTTCCTCTCTCATTTAAAACCAAATAGCCCAACTCACTGCTGAGTGAGTCATCTCAGTGAGAACGCCTTGCTAATCCTCTTCATTCCTTACAAGACGCAATTGCCCCACAAGCTGCAGGTGCTAGTCCAACACACATCCAGCCTCACCAAGGCTGTAATCCCTAGAGCACATCTGGGTTCTGTGGGGCCACCTTGGCTCTTCCAGACCACCTCAGCTCAGGAGAACGTGCCCCTCCCTATGCCTGGATCCCCCAGGCTCTTTCAGAACCCAGCCCTCACAGCAGACCCTGGGTGTTTGTAAAGCTACCTGCAGAGTTGGAGTGGCCAGGATCATAGAATAAGCAGCTAAGAGGCTTTACCACATAGGGAGCTTGGAAACTCACAGAAAATATTAAAATCAATAGAAGATGACTTTGCAAATAAGGGAAATCTTTAAACTACTTTGCTAAGAAAATAAACAAGTTATTTCCTTACGTTATGCAGCATTGTCCAGAGTTAAATGTAGTAACTTCAAATAAACCAAAGATAATGGATGAAAAAATGTACTTCTGTGGAGTTGTTTTCTGAGAAAATGCATGTAGTATATGAAAAGGAGTATGAACCTCAAACTGCTGTGGTAATGTATCCTGTACAGGCAGGCATCACAAAATCAGAGTAAATTCTTTCCAAGTGGCTGAAGGTCACAGAGCTGTACACTGTAGAGAAAAGACCTGTTGTTAGGGTTCCCTTTGGCATGTACCTGATTAATCCTTCCATTTCACATTCCTCCCCAGCAGAACAGCAGAGTGAGGGAATTAGTCTCCTTTGCCCTCAGAGCAATCTAATTTCTCCAGGCAATGGATGGCTTTAGCTAGGCAGCTAAATAAAGTCAAAGAAAACATGTTCTTTCCAGTTAACCAAAAGTGTGTACCTGCAATAAATGACTGTTACATTAAAAATACAGACAAGTAGTGTAAGAAGCTAAAAGGGGAGTTACAGCTGTGATGATGCCCAAGGAAGGAGCAGCTAAGTCTCTCTACTCCTCCAGCTTCAAATTCTTACAAGGTTTCAAAGAACAGAGCAACTTCTGTCCTATTAGATCTAGTTTATAGCAAGGAGACTGACAGAAAATGCCTGGACAGATTTACTGCATACATTTTGCTTCCTTAGAATGAAGGCTAAATGTGGCACAAAACCTTAGGCTTGTAAATAAGTACTAAGTGGATCAATTATAAACACTATGGGGCCTTTGCTACTCTCTTCATTGCATTTAAAATTTTGCAAACTGTCTTAATTACAAGAAATTGTAAACATAATTTTAAAAAAATAAACTTATTTGAGAAGCCACATAAAATGATTTGGTTACCTGTGATTAGGAACTAAATTAATTACAAGTACTACAATAATTTTTGCCTAATTCTTCCCCTATTCTTCCAATTTCACAACTACACCAAATACTGGACCAAAAGTCTCAATTTTAACAAAAGCATCTAAACTATGTATAAACTGAGTGCAATTTTGCCCCACCTTGGAAAACTCTTCCTTTGAAGCAACATTCATGCTTTTTGCAAGTTATTCCTAATGATTGCCTACTGCATTTCAGTGCATTAAAGCAGTACCTTTTAGTAATACATTCATAGTGTTTATTTTAATATCTCCTGTATCTTAGTATGAAGCTGTTCCAGCCTCTGAAATAACCAACAGCAACTCTGATTTTAGGAGAAGATCCTGCTTTGAAGTCAATAGTACTCACAGTGACTTCACAAGGAGCTGATGCAGAACCTAAATGCTCATCTGTTATATTAGCCATGGTATCAGCCACCCATTATTTTTTGGCACCCACTTTCTCCAAAGTGGAGCACTCCTTCCAGACGCTTCTCTTTTTGTAGACTAAGGAAATTTCCAGGGAACTAAACTGTAATGTAATTATGACAGTATGACTCTGCAGTTGTCATAGCAATGGAATGAGGGTGATAAGCCGTTGAAGTAAAAATAAAACTTCAAGTACAGCAAGTGGAAAACTAACAATTATTTCTAACTGCTTTACTACATTTATAGGCTCTTTGGAGAAAGGCCAATGAAGTTACCCAGGGTAGATTGACTTCTGAACTGCTGTACTCTGAGTTTTCCACCTCTGGGCAGCAGGAGCCTGACTGTTCTTGACTCATTGTAAACCTGTCTTTTGCTGGGCCTGCTCATTATTGCGTGTGCTATGTGGGAGTGGAAAAGTTCCACAGCGTTCACTAGGTAGAGAAATTTCCAAGAGTTTCTTTCATTATATCCTTACAAGGTACCCTTAAAAACTTGGGAGATCGGATGAGCTGGGGTTATGGAGTCAAAATGGGAAAGCTGTGTTGGGATGTGGTTTGGACCATGCATAGGAAGCTTTTGTAGTAACGTGACTCCATTCCATCATGTGCACACCAAACTCAGACTTGCTGCCTGTAGCAACTACTCAGTATTTAAGTTACACTTTCCTACCAAGCACCTCCCTTTCAGAGCAATTTCCCTGCTTCGTGATTTTATAATGTGGTAAAGAGATACAGCTCACAACTGCAACACCAGGCACAGAAATCAGCCTCTGGAACAACTGCTTATTGACTTAGTAACAAATTTCTTCTTCTTAAAACCTTCATCTGGCTAGCCAGCCCTTATGACATTTGAGTTTTCCTTAGGAATATAATTTCTCTCCCCCACAAGATGCTGTTATTAAAAGGGATAGAGTGGTGAAAACTTAGCAAGTCCTTATAATCCATCCTGTTTTCCAGTCCAAATTTTGTGGAGTGATGCTTTAGAACTTTTATTCTTCCCTCGGTGCAGGGAATACCAGCCAAATGTTCTATGTTGCCCAAATCGTGAGCATGATTAGAAATTTATTGAATCATTTTGCTTTTTAATTTATGTAAGAGAAAGTACTGTGAATTTTGCTCAAGTTGATTCTCATCACCAAGAATGGCACTGTTAAGGAATGGCACTGTCTAAAGATCAGGATCACTAGTTTTAGTTGTAGAAACAGGATTTTCTTCTGAATTCAAAACCAAGTAAAATCCAGTTAAGACAGAAAGGTGGGAAATTCCATTCCAAAGAGAGATAGGTGGATCCTTTTCCAATGTAATTAAAAAATTGCTTTCTTCAGTTCAGGGTGATGGCTAGCCCTAGTTTTCTTATAGGAGGGTTAGGAAGAGGGATAGGGTTTTTATTCACTGAAAAGATAAATTAAAATCCACACAACATTAATAAGTTATGCTAAACATCATGCTTTTTATTTTTGGGGAAAGAGCAAGAAAATAGCAGTACTTCAACAGACTAGAAAAAGCCTCATGTAAATACTAAAAGCACAGCAAATTATACTAAAAGCTTATACATTCTTAAGTCAAACCATAAAGTTGCATGTAAATATGTGTGTGTATATATATTTATACATGTATACACACATAGGCACACAACTTTTAAGTACACATGTAACTATCTGAATTATCTGTGTTTTTCTTATCATTCAGTTTAGTTTTAGGTGAGTGAAGCAATTAGACCAGAATTAACTTTTTTAAAAAATCCAACCACTGCCACAAACTAGATTAAGAACTTACACACATACACAATTACAGCACAGTCTTTACTTTGCGGCCTTTGAATTCCACTAAAATAAGCCAGTTTTATAGGAAATGCACCCTGGAAGTCTCTTGGCTTTTATCACTGAAACATCCTTGCCTTTTTAAAAAGCTAACAGAGGAGCTACCCCAGAATGTGGTCTCCAATTCTTCCTGCAAACTGCATGCATGCCAGACATGAACCATGCAAAAACCCTTTGAGGTTTAAGCCCTTAACTATTACCTTGCGTCAAGATTCAGGCACTGTGCTTTACAGCAATCTTAAGAATTAAATTTATGAAACAAATATTGCATTGGGAGTTGATTTTACTTAAAATAGAGAAGGGTGAAAACTCAGATAGTTGGCAACTCTCAGCTGATTAAGCATTTCACACTATGAATTAATAAAAACTTAACCAAGTGATTTAGCAAGTTCTGAAAGCAAAAATAAGTTATATTTCAAAGAACAAGTTAGTATAAAAAGTTTTAACATATGCAAAGTATGTGCTCAAAATACTTATTTCGCATTTTTAAAAAGAGCTGTCATCTACCTTACAGCAACAAAGTTCACCCAGTATAAAATATTGCAATTTGTCCCATTGTGTCATATGAGAGGTTTCCTTATTCTTCATATGATCAAGAACACTTGCACAAGAGTTCATGTTATTCCAAGCCACATAGTGGCAGACAGACTATGTTTGGAAACGTGCTTTTACTATGCAGTGCAGTAAAAGCTAAGCACACCATTTCAGAGCAGCGTTTAGCAGGTCAAAGAGCTACGTCGATGCAAGAAATCCAGAGAAGAGTATAAAAGTTAATGCCAAGTGGCAGTACCAAGAAAGTGAATTAAATCAACAGAAAAAAAAACCCTGCTGATAACATTCACTATCACATGTACAGCTTGTAAGCTAGGAATAAATTAGCTTAAGGAGAAAAAAAAAAAATTTAACTGTGTAAACAATTCACCCAGTACAAAACTGGATGCAGCCGGTAAGAGCAGAACTAGCTTAGTAGTGCTGAGGATGTGCGTGCATCCAGATGCCTGTTCAAACTGCATTTATCAACGCCACTGACCCCCTCAAAAAATCACCTAGAGCTATGTACACCACAGCAGAGGCTTCCCTCCCCACTTACAAAGTTATTACAATTCAGGAAGTCACTGCCGTCTTCTACAATTAAAATTCCAGTTATAAGCTACCAATGTTTGTAATATGAAAACACCCACCTTCCATATTAAATTGAAAACTCTTGTCAAGCATGTCTGAGGACTCTTCAAAAGTTAAAGTACAGCACTTTGCTCAAGTGGTATTTGCATGAGTAACTTGTACTGACAGCCTGTTAAAAAAAAGAGAATTTAACACAACTCAGGGTAGCTGGGTGTTCCTCCTCAGAAAGAGGGATCCATACAAATTCCAGTCGTTCTTGTTGAGGTGTGTTACAGGGAGAGAAGGACAAAAGAACCTCAGTTCAATCAGCCTTGAGGGGAATCTTCCTGCTTCTAGAAGTATTCCTCCTCTTCATCAAAAAATCCGTTTTCCAGGGCGTACGAGCAGTCTGCGTTAGAGTCAGCTTGGCAGGCACCTTTGTATTCTTGAATGGATTCGTACAGGGAGTAGAGCTGACACAGCAACGACATATCCAGCTGCCGAAGGCCAACCTGAAGGGGGAACGATTCAAACAACCATTATTACAACTGTCTTCCAATGGCAGTGTAATGCTATATATCTTTTGTTGCTAAGCAGGAGGTTAAAGCTTTTTTCCACCTTGAACAGCTATGAAATGTGGAAGTAAAATTCATGTTCCAAGGTGAGAGATGTCCCACAGGACAAACTGAACAAAAGAACAAGGAATAATGTGATGCAATAGTACAGAACAAATGCAAAGTGTTCTTCAAAATGTTGTGTTACAACGGTGCACTTAACTCCCAATAATCACTGCTATCAGAACTATGGCAGATAAATTCATAAAGTCTATATTCCTCATTATGCAAGGGAGGTATTTTTCCAGAAACACTCTGTGTCTTTCACACATCTTTCTCTCACAACATCACAGGCACTCTGTTTTTGTTTGAAATGGCCTGGAGTAAAAGTTTTAAATTTTCTTTTTGACACTGACGTACATAGGCTTCTGACAAAGCCAGGTATGTCTAGCACAATACAGTACACTACTTTCAGGCAGCAAAACCAAAGCAGAAGTGACACAAGGACAAATGTCATATCTTGCAAATCTCCAGAGTACTTTCATGTGCCACTCAAGCATAGGCTTGATTATAGTTAAGAACCTAGTATTTTGGTCCTTAGGCTTCTCAAATATTAGTTCCAGAGTGAATTAAAAATTTGAAGAACAACAACAATAACAACAACAAAAAAAGCTGTATTTTTATGTCAGCTACAAAATCAGTATGTTGCACTGCTCTGGCAACAAAATGGAGAGTTCCCTTGACACTGTCACCTATCCGAGTCAGATCAAATTAAAACTAGGTTTTGTCTTGCAGCAATTAGAGATTTTAGAGAAACAGCCATTTCAGCCTTATTTTTCAAGGAAGTCTTATGCCAACAGACTGTCCTAGTGAGCCTCAGTTTCAACTAATAAAAAGTTTTTGCCACAACTCATTATAAGAGGAAACAAACAAACAAAGTTAGCAGCCTTTACTGCAACCTGAACACCAGGCTATATTTTATTCAGAATGGGAACTCCTACCCCTCCTTATGCTTCTGAATTCTCAGGACATTACACTCAGCACACAAGAAAACCACAAGAAGCTAGCTAGCATGAAAATCTTACTTTGACATTGCTGACTATTCTACAAGCAGCTCTTTCTGAAAGTGAGGAGAAAAACATCTTCATGTACCACAATACCACTGAGAAAAATGGGATATGGCAGCTTTCAAGAACAACACAAATTACTTAGTGACATTATGAAGCCAGAACATGAACTCCTGCACAGGCTAAATCTGAAGACTCCACGACAAGACATGGAACACTGTGCTAGCTGCCAGCATATTAAAGGTAAGTCTTTCCACCACCTCAGATCTATGCTACTTTTCTCACCCATTTTCCTTTATAATCTAAAACTGTTCACCTCAAGTAAGAAAGGATGCTGTGAAGTTGGACTTAACACTATGACATACAAACATGAGATCCACCTGGCAGAACTGCATGAGAGCTAAATGTTTAAGGGACAAGAGCGCAGTTCAGAACTGTACAAAAATCAATCAGGAGTTGAACCAAAAAAGTCAACCTGGAGACAGGCGATCTTTGTCTCCCAAGGAAAGTGAGAGCATTTTCACCAGCTGCTCTCCTGTTTCAGCTCCATAAAGGACTTCAGCACTTTCTGTGAAGTTCAGTCCTACTGACTGCCAAGCACAAACCTGAAGGGAAAAATTGCTCAGCAGAATTAACATAACAGGTCTTTAAACCAAATGATTATGTTTAATATCTTATTTTTCTGTTGCTGCCACTAATATCAAACAAGAAGTCTACTGAGAAAAATGCAGCTTCTTCAGTACTTTAAGTATGATCCCTGAGGTAAGAAAAGCCTGAAGAAACATCCAACCCTGACAGCATTAGCAGTTTTTAATGCCAGCCAAGGTGCTTTTGACTCTTGATAAGACAACCTATAGCATACAATTCCATGTCATAACTGTTCCTCATGATCACAGCTCTGAAATGACCTCTCCTTTCCTCTCTCCTTCTCCAAAGCACCCAAGTTCATCACTTTCTCAGCTTTAAAAACTTACATACAAAGTACCTTGCTTCATCATGCAGGGAAAGATGCTCCATGCATTTCTTCCTCACTCACTATGGAAAATTTAAAGCAAATCCATTACTCAATAAAAATATCTTTGACTGCTGCCAAGAAAGAGCGTTCAATATCAGTAATAAAGTGCTTTTATCTTCTTGATGAAAGGCACCCTATTAGTACACAGAGTCTCTATAATTTGTACAGGCCACAAAAAAGTACATCTGGAACCAAGGAGCCTGTTGCTTCAAAGTCTTTGATGTGTTTAGAAGTACCTTTTTCTTCAGAAGTATTTCATCAAATTATCATCAAGGATAACAGAGTATTAAAGGAAAGTTTAAAGGGGAAGTCTGGTTATCAAATGACTTTGAGAAGTATCTAACTTGATTTCCCATTAGGAAAAAAAAATAGGTTAACTCGCCTAATGAGTTATCTCTGCTTTTTTGGAAAGGCTTAAGACGACTAAGACCATATGTCCTTGTTTCCTTTTACAGCACTACAGAAGCAAGCCCCGGCAGTCAACAGACATCCATCCTGAGCTTCAATGCAAACTGGCAATTCTAATGCACAGTTTTAAGAATTATCTCTAACTGTTGAAACACTGGTGGCAGACTAATATTTCAGCACACTACACTGTCCTTCTAAATCCACAGAAGGACCTTTCAAAAGAGCTTCTTGTCCTCAAGCACCTTTTTAGCCTGAGAAAAACCATCTTGAACTGGGCAGATTTTCAGCAATATCAAATTTCACATGCTTCACTGAGTTATTAAAAGTTGGAAGTCACCTCTGAAGATCATCCAGTCCAGCCCTCCTGCCAAAGCAGGGCCACCTCGAGCAGGTTACACATGAATGCGTCCGGGTGGGTTTTTAATTTCTCCAGACAAGGACACTCCACGACTTCCCTGGGCAGCCTGCTCCAGTGCTCTGCCACCCTCAATCTAAAGAAGTTCTTCCTCGTGTTGAGGTAGAACTCCTTGTGTTTCAATTTATGGCCATTGCTCTTCATGCCGTCGCTGGGCACCACCGGAAAGAGTCTAGCACCACCCTCTTGAGACTCACCTTACAGATATTTCTACAGATTGATGAGATTCCCTCTCAGTCTTCTTTTCTCTAGACTAAACAGGCCCATCTCCTGCAGTCTCTCTTCATAAGAAAGATGCTCTAGACCGCTAATTATCTTTGTGGCCCTCCGCTGGACCCTCTCCAGCAGCTCCTTGTCTTTCTTGTACTGATTCTACAGAATCCTCAGCGCTCAAGGCTTAGGCTATTATTAGTCATTACAGCTGCAGCTTGCACCAGCCAAGCACCAACACCCAATTAGTGTTTAATCAAAAGGTGCGCCAGGTCGCCCGGAAGAATTTCGCTATAATAACGCCGCGCTACAGGATCCAAACAGAGTCCTGGAGAAAACTACGCCGAATCACTGCCACTCGGGCTGCAGGATCAGTGCGGATCCTGGGGGTATTTTTTAACGCCAGCCTTTCAGCGTAGGTGCCGGTCCCGGTGGGTGCCGCAGGGCGCGGTGAGCGGCTCCCCGTCCGCACTGGGAGCGGCCCCGCCAACACCGGCCCCAGCCCTCCCCCGCCGCCGGCACCGCCGGCCAGGCCGGGTAACGGGGCTGCGCCCGGGGCGGATAACGGGGCCGGGGCCGGGTAACGGGGCTGCGCTCGCTCTGGCCCCGGGGAGGTGGCGGCGCTCCCGCCGCCGCCCGCCACGTCCGCCGCCCCCGCCGAGCCCCGGCCCGCCCCGCTCACCATCTCCTTGCGGAGCAGGGCCAGCGCCGCGTCCAGGTTGGGAGGCTTGGGCGGGCGCGGCGAGCCCCGGCCGCCGCCGCTCAGCTCGTCTTGGATGCGGGACTTCTGCGCGTAGAGCCGCTCCAGGTCCCGCCAGCGCCCGCCCTGGCCGCCGCCGCCGCCCGAGGACGAGGAGTTGAGCAGTCCGCTCAGGCTCTTGGGCAGCGGCGGCAGCCCGCGCCGCCGCCGGGCCCCAGCAGCCCCGGCCCGCTCATGCTGCAGCCGCGGCCACCGACGGAAGGAGCCGCCTCGGCCCTGCCGCGGGAGGCACCGCCCGAGCCGCCCCCGCCTCCGGGCCGGGCGGGGCGGGGGAGGCGCGCGGGGCCGGCGGAGGGAAAGGAGGGCAGGGCAGGGAAGGGAAGAGGGGCGGCGGAGGGGCCGGGCCGCAGGTGCCGCGGCCCAGAGTCAGGGCCGGGAGCCGCGCTCGGTGGCCGCACCTCGGCCGCTTTGTCTGGTGTGAGGTGAGGCCGTGCGGGCGCGGCCTGAGGCGGTGCCCCGCGGCAACAGCCCCGCGGCAGCGCCCGGTCCCCGGGCAGCGGGAGGCAGGAGGGCCCTGCGGCAGCGGGGCTGAGCCTCCGGGCTCGGCCCAGGGGCTGGGGGAGGGATGAAGCGCAGTGAAAGCAGGCATGAAAGCGGATTAACTGCTGCAGGCGGAGGGTGACCAGTTCTTCTGTGGCCATGGTGTTACAGCAGTCGTCTGACAACGCGACGCTGTTCTCCCTTTCCAGCAAGATGTTTCTTTCTGCCCCGCTTTGGGCTGCGATAGATGTCTTCTCACTAGCCTGTATAGTGCCGTGTTTTTGATTCAGAATGAGAATAGTATTGATAATACACTGATGCTTTGATTTTTGCTAAGTCGTGCTTATGCTAAGGGCTCTTTTTTGTCTCTGTGTGTCTGTCTCGTGTTCTGCCGGGGAAAAGGTACACAAAAGAAACTGGGAGGGAACATAGCGGTGACAGCTGACCCAAACTGGCCAAAGGGATATTCACCTTTTTTATTTGTACTTTGTTCTCAATTATTAAACTGTTCTTATCTCAACCTACATGTTTTACTTTTGATTGTCCTTTCCATTCCACCGGGGGGGGAGGGCAGGGGGAGGTGGTTGAGCGAGCGGCTGTGGTACTTAATTTCCGACTGAGCTTAATCCACGACACTTTCACACCCCCAGAGCCAAGTTTTTTACCACAAGTGTTTTATCTCCAAGCGTTGCAACTACACAAACCTCCGTCTATCTGCTTTGTGAGTCAAATTTCTCAATCTGGGAGTTAGTTTATTGTCTGTCTTCCAGCGTTATTCACAGAGAGGATTATTGCTCTGCTTTACAGAAATACCCAGATGCTTTCCTGAGAGGACTGTGGAGAGGGAACCGTGCTCCAGGCACGGGAATCCCCAAAACTGCCGGTGCAGCCACAGCTCTGGTGCCACAGCAATGCAACCTCAATGTGCCTCCTCTGATTTTGTGCCTTTTATGGTTTTTCCCTTTCTCTTTGACATGTTTGCATCTCTGGAGTCTCCTAAATAAAAAAATTAGGGCAGTTTTGGATTATTCAAAATCCAAACGAAAGCAGGGTATAAAATTGGAGTTCTGGGAATATGCTGCTATTGCAAAGCCAGATCGTTTAGAGGTGCATTCCTATTCCCATGACCCTACTTTGTTTGTGGAGTTTTCTCTTCAAGAAATAACCAGATATGGTGATTTTGACTTAAGCCTCTACATACTTTCAGTTTTGTTTGCAGACTCGCGTGGGTTTTTCATGGTTTAAATGTCATCAGGCTCTGTGACAATTGTTTTCAAACTACTTACAGTTGAGGAAGCTTTTGCAAATCTTTGTTGGTGTTTACACGCCACTTTAGGGATTGATTTTTCAGACAACCTATTGTGCTTTTCAATGCTTTCTGCCCTGGAATGAAGATTTCCCCCCCCCCCCCCCGTTAGATATGATGCTACCTCTGCCCAAGCTGATTGTGAAAAATAAAATTGTACTCACAGCTTTTATGAAACTAAAGGCATTTTATACCATCTTTATTGTAGATTAACAGTGTCAACCAAGGGTGCCTGACTGCAAAAACTTTGTTGTACTGTGCTTTCTGCTTGTTAGCAAATACATTTACTTGTTCTCCATTCAACACACCCCTTTTTTCTCCCAGATGACAGCTATTTGAAAAAGCTTATATTATTTTATCTAGACCACTTTATCTTAATTTCTTGTTCAGTTTACCTGATATCATTAAATTCTGAGTGCATTTTCTTCACACTTGTTTCCTTTAGGCACCTTGCTGCCATGTTTACCGTAGTAGAGACCTTTATGCTGTCATGCTGTCTTACTGCTCAGCTTTGTAATCTGAAAAAGGAAAAAAACCACTCTTTTGGGTGTTCAGTGACCCTTCTCTCAACTGGCAACTTTATCTAGCCTTCATTAATATAAAATTCATAATTATCCTTTAAAATCTAAATCTACTGCTTTATTTATTCTGACCTAGTTACAACAGGGTGATAATGGGAGCAGGGAGGCTTTTGCAGTTATGTCTTTTGGTTATGAAGCAAGCTTTTGTTAGCTGTATAGACCTCTCAGTCTTTGTTGGTCCCCTGAATTAAACTACAGAAACATGTTACTTGTCAAAACTGATCTTTGCAAAGGATGTTACCTCAAAAAACCCCACATTAAAAATACATGTTGCTATGTCATAAAAAATTAGGAAGTTCCAGAAGAGCGGTGTCCCATAACATCTCCTTATGGAAATACATTACAGCATGGATTTAATTTACATTTTCATATCTGGTGGTTTTCCTTTCCTTTCCTTTCCTTTCCTTTCCTTTCCTTTCCTTTCCTTTCCTTTCCTTTCCTTTCCTTTCCTTTCCTTTCCTTTCCTTTCCTTTCCTTTCCTTTCCTTTCCTTTCCTTTCCTTTCCTTTCCTTTCCTTTCCTTTCCTTTCCTTTCCTTTCCTTTTTCCTTTCCTTTCCTTTCCTTTCCTTTCCTTTCCTTTCCTTTCCTTTCCTTTCCTTTCCTTTCCTTTCCTTTCCTTTCCTTTCCTTTCCTTTCCTTTCCTTTCCTTTCCTTTCCTTTCCTTTCCTTTCCTTTCCTTTCCTTTCCTTTCCTTTCCTTTCCTTTCCCTTTCCTTTCCTTTCCTTTCCTTTCCTTTTCTTTCCTTTCCTTTCCTTTTCCTTTCCTTTCCTTTCTCTTCCCTTTCCTTTCCTTTCCTTTCCTTTCCTTTCCTTTCCTTTCCTTTCCTTTCCTTTCCTTTCCTTTCCTTTCCTTTCCTTTCCTTTCCTTTCCTTTCCTTGATACACAATGCCTGTTTATCATTTGTGCATCATTTACTAACAACCCTCTCTCCAAATGTGGTGATCTATATGCATTATAGAGTACCTTGAACTGATACATTAAGACTGTTCCCTACAGCCTTTTCTCTGATGATCTAATACTCTAATAACTGAGTTATCCACAGATATTAATGGAATTCCTTGTTATGACAGCCCTGTGTTAGAAGGTAGTATTGTTATCCACATTGAAAGGAGGACATGGGGAGCTGAAGGTAGGTCGTGGTAAAAAACATCACTAATTTGAAATGCCTGGTTTGTGATTCCTAGGAATGATTTTCCACCCAACAGAACTGACAAAAAGATACATGCCTCTGCTTCAAGCTACCCTGCACAGAGCAGCACCTTTGCTTAAAACTTCCTTAATTAGAAATTTAAAGTAATACTCCAGAGTTTGCAGCAATGTGGCACATGTCACATTTGCCAGCTGTGCATCAGGGATATCTTAAAACTTGCTAAACAAGAAGCACCAGAGCTCATGTGTCAGTATCCTTTTCGTGTTAGGAAGATATCTCTCATTGGGTTAACTTGCAGTCAGAATTACTTGTCACAGGCCAGTCAGGATCCAGATATCACAAACTGGGCATAAGCAAGACAAATTAATAATTTCTTACACATGCTTTACTCTTCCATTTGCCCCTGTAGTTAGAGTGCCTGCACACACTCTGTTTCTCATGAAGCCTGTGGCTTTTATCACTGATGTGGAGAAACAGAGATCAGACTGTTCTGTGGTGCTTTGGGAATGATGCAAATCTCAGCCACTCAGCAGAAGAGAATTTAGGATTTGCTGGAACCTGATATATGATGCCATATAATGGTATATCCAAACAAAAATTAGATTTTCAGCTAAAGGTCATTCAATTCTTAGGCATGATTTTTCATCAATTTTAAATAAAAATTGTCAAGTCTTAATTTTGTCACTTTTTTCTCAGGTATATTTTTATATCTCTGTTAGAAAGGTGAAACCTCAAGTATATTCTAACACATATCACAGGGGCTTCCAACTAAGGCTCCTAGCAAAGTGGTATCCTCAGATCTAGAGCAGAGATCCTCCTATTTAAGCTACCTGAGTAAACAGGAGAAATAGAGCACTGTTACCTTTTTTATAGGTCTACTACCTCATAGATACCCAAGAAAGACACTTCAGCCTTTGCAGGGTTCATAACAAAGTACTAAAAACACAAATATGGAGGTTTGGGGATCCAGACTCCAGTTTGAAGTTCTCGATGAAATGTATATTTGTGGCTAGAAACCCTGGTACACACCACCTGCTCTCTCAGCCTGCTGCTGTTGCCCTTGTTGGCTTTTCACCAGATCCTGTCCTTGTCCTGGCACAGGCCCTGTTCCAAAGCAATGTCCCCTAGCTATGGTCTCCAGTGCCATCATTCCTATCCCTGCCTTTCCTTGATTCAGCTGCCACTCATGGATGCTCAATCTGTGTGTCTGGAGAGGGATCCTAGACCAAGAAATCCCTGCCCCTTTATACCCTCACAGTCTGTGCACCATATGTCCACCTGCCCTGCTCGTCTAGGTCCATTGGCAATTTATGGGGTTCACCAGCACCTCATTGAAGTCTTTCTCCATGCCCATGTGGGCAGCTCTTATCTCACAGCTTGGGCCAGCCTTGGGGCCCTCCAGGGTCTCAGCCTTATCTGAAGATAACCAGTCTTTGTATATCCTCTGCTTAGCCATTCATGTTAGCAAACAGAGCTCATTTAGAGTTCACCTATGCTAATTTTTGAGCAGCACCCACTCATGCTAAGCTGCAAGCAAGTTACAGTTAAACTTATAGCTAAACAATTAATTTCTAATATTCTATACTTTAGCAGTCTTGCTGATACCTTCCTCAGCTTCTCTGCCATACCTGACACTACACTTTAGCCTGCTGCAGTGAAGTCAGACTGATAATTCTTCCTTTTTCATGGTGAAACAAACAAAAAGAAAGAACAACCTTTTGACAACAGGAGAGAGAATGTGCTTAGAGCAGTGGGGTAGATGTGACAGAAAGATGGTTAAGACTGGGCAAAGCAAAGGCAAGAGATTGAACAGGAATCGGAGGTTACAGGGAGTGATCTGTAGAGATCTAATAATGTGTTTTAGTAACTGTTTCATCACTGATGGCAACTCCCAGCTGGCAATAATGCACATGTAGGGTTTTGTTTTTCTTGTGAACTTTGGTTTTTTTGTTGTTGTTTTGGTTGGGTTTGGTTTTTTTAAAGTGGCAGCAACTCAAAGCAGAGCTCTACTTCCTGTCTCCTTTTCACAATGAGGATGGTATGGATTTTTGAATTAATTTATGCCCACCAGTTAAAGCAATGAGAAGCAGTATGGAAATCTGAAGAGCATGTGCATGTGGCAAATAGGCAGTTACATTTCTGCAATGACGAGTGGTCTAATTCTCTCTCACTGTATTTTTTTACACTGCAGCCAGTTCCAAGTGCTGCTGTTTTTTTTGTGAAGGGGAAAAAAGACTCTAAGGGTGCACTTTCATATCAAAAATTCTGGTTCAGGATTACAGGAAGGATCACACTAAGGAGAAATAAGGGCTGGGTCAGAAAGTGAAGTTGATTGGACCTCCAGTTGAGGTATCCAACTGTTTGTTTTCCTGATGGTGCAAAAATATGGTTTGTTCATATCTCTATTTAACCTTAGATCAAACTATAAATCTTCACAGTACACTCCAATAAATCACTCAGTACACTCCAACACTGATTTTAAAATCTCTGTGCTCTCACTTTATTAAATTACATGTAGTGGTATCAGTCTTTTCTTTCCCCTACATCTCCAGCCTCATAGATTCTTCCCCATTATGTAAACTCTAGAAAGAAAAAAGTTGTAATTTAGACCACACCAAATTCATAATCCTATAATGTATCCTTGTTTTCAGGATTTCTGTTGTAATTAAGAAAGCAAGCCATTTTAGTATTTCATATCAGCTGGTAAAAGTAAATTCCCCAAAATGAAATGTGAAACAATGGCAGGCTGTAGGAATTTATAATTTCAGTATTATATGAAAAGTAATAGCCATGAAAGACTCTAGCAGATTCTGTATAATAAACTAGCCTCATGCTCAAAGCTCTTAGTGGCTCTGAACATCTTCCCTGCATCTCCTTTTGTTGTGTCAAAAACAAAAAAACAACAAAACAAAACCACACACACAAAAAGAGAACTTCAAAGTGCTTTGTGATATTTTTCTCCTCTTTCCCGTGAGTTTAATATAGTTCTGATAAGCATTTGCCTCTTCCAAAAGATGGTTTGAGGGGACATTTATTACCAGTCTCTGTGGTTAGTTCAGTTTGTTAGCCTCACAACAACTCACTTCTTACTCTCAACAGTCCAACTTGACTTACAGTAACAGCTCTCCAGAATCTGATTACTGAAAGCAGATCACCATGGGATCAGAGCTACAGGCTTTAAGGGTATTTGTCTTATCATCCCAGTGACACTGAGCAGACCCTTTCCTTTAGTGAGATGTGCATTGGGGTCAGATCTGGAAGATGCTGTCTAAACTGGGCTGAGGTCATCTGAGGTAAAAATGATGGGAGTTCTAAATCTGCAGGCAAAACAGCACAGCGGGAAGCAAGCTGCTGAGCAGGAATGGCTGCGGGTGCACAGGAGTGGGAAGCACTTGTGCTTGCACAGTGAAATATATTGCAGATTCTCTAGCAATTTGTATCTGCATCAAAGCCTTTTTGAGTGAGGAATGGTCATTGGCGATTAAAAAAAATTCTTTAATTCTTTGTGAAATTTGGAACAAACATGGAAGTTTATATGTACTATTATGTTAGCAAAGAGATCATATTTCTTGCTCCTTTCTTCTGTGTTCTCCCTTAGCAAATGTGTATATGAGACTTCTTTCCAGTCTGAATATAGAAATCTGTTAGATAACATATTTTCACTAGATAGATGTAGATTACACTGCTCAGGAGATAAACATTCCTCTTCAGCTATAAATGGCTATAATGCTGGCTGGGGGGGCATAATTTTATTTTCAGATGTACCTGTGTTCTTTTAAAATGACTTTTCCCCTCCTTCAATACAAGTAGACAGATTTGTGCCTGAACTGAGTTGCTGAATAATTAAGTTCAAAAGTGACGCTGTAAAAACCCAGCTTTTCCCCTTCAGTTCAGCTGTGCTGAATGCCATTGTCCCACACTGCCTGTCTGGAGCTCTGCCAGCTGGTGCAAAAAGGATGCACTCCTTTGCAGCCCCTCAGAAGGGAGAGTGATGAGCAAATTTCACCCCTTCCTTGCAGCAGCTGGGGTTGCAGAGGATGGCTGAGGCTGTGGGGATGCCTGAGAGCACAGCAGCCAGCCAAACTGAGGCCAAGCCAGTGCTTGAGGGGAGCATCCTCCTGTGGACCTGGATCTCCTTGTCTTGTGCTGAAATGGAGCCACCTCTGAGGTGGGACAGGGGAAATCATTTAATGGTGCATAACATTATTTCAAAGCAGTTTGGAGGAGAAAGGTACTCTATGTAATTGAAAGTTCATTTAGGTAGAGAGAATGTAATTACCTGGCACAGTTAGAGGAGCAGAGCTACCATGAGTCTGTGATGAAAGCTGTCATCAGTTGTTTAATGGCCAACAAGTGACTAGAACTTTCGTTTCATATTTCATACAAGAACAGCACATTCAGCAGCCCCAGTGACCCCTAAATTCAGTGCAGGGACACTCAGCAATTACTGACTCAGAGGCAGATGTTCTACTAGCTGAACTATGGTTATTACTTCTTTAGTATGTAGCACCCAAACAGAAACAAGTTTGGGTCTTATTTCGTATGGGCAACCTACTTTTGTAATGGTACAGACAAAGGAATATCTTTGAAATACTGTCAGTATTTAAAAATTAAATACATTATATGCAGCAAACATAATGCTTGAAAATAACTTCTTGATGTAAGTACACAATACCAGATTTTTACCTGGCGTGAACCTGACAGAAATATTTTATCAAAGCAGCTTTCTTTTCAAATAGTGTGAAAACAATCCAACCCTCGTTTTTCCCCTTCTTCTCTATTAGAAAAGCCCCTCTCAGGCAGTGCAAACTGTGTGGTTGTTTCTCTGTCACCTGCCCAAGAACTGTATGTGCCTGCCAGGAGGGAGGTTGATCCTTATCAGCATGTGCTGTGCTCATGTGCCTCTCAACACAACCCTGCTTTTCATTGCAGACAGACATGATTGTCCCGTGATTGACATGTGGACTGAGAGAAATCCATCCAGCTCACTGGGGAATCCAAAGGTTCGGTTCATCTTCCCTCCTTGAAGTCCCTCCAGCTTTTCAGAGTTGTTCTTCATTGGTAGAGACGTGGAGGAATAACTGTAATGGCAACAGCTGTCATTGCCAGGTGGGAATTGTGCTGGAGTGCAACAATTCCTGCACACACCTTAGGGACCTGCTGCAACATTGGAGACAACTCATGTGGCAGGATCAACCCATATAATAATCCAGTCAATTCTTTGTCATTTTACAACTTGGTGCCATCTGGAGCATGGCACAGACAGAGCCTAACCCAGAAAGCAATCAACAGTAAATGTTGAGGTTGCAAAAGGAAATGAAAACTTAAAGTAAAACAAAAGACTAAAGCCCCTGCAGGGGGAAATGCGACAGCAAATATCCGCAAAGAGGGGAAGCTGCTAAGTCCAAACATCAGTGCTGGAAATGAGATCAGATCAAGCTGATCCTTAATCAGTCACTGACAGGAACAAACAGGTACACAAATGAGTTGGAGGGAAAAACAAGGATTTATGAAACATTTTTGGCAGGTCTGGAAAAATAAGTCATTCCATTTGGCAAATGTAATCCAAAGGCTTCTTTGCTTTTCTCTGTTGAGTTGTCCAGGGAAGATGGAAGGCTAGAGAGACTGCCTGAATAGGAATCATCAAAAATCAGATTGCTATCAAGTTTATTTATTTATTTTCACTTGTCAGTTTTAAGGCATATCAATAATTTTATTTCCACTCACATCTCTGAAGAATACTAAGGAGATAGAAGTGGTGGAGATCTTTTGAAGATCTTGAGTTTACAGGTTGGACAGGCAAAAACAACTTCTTCCTTCTTAGTCTTCTTTCTCTCTTAGATTCTTTTTTAAAACTCTGACAGGATAAACAAAATGTAATTTATACAAGGCCACAAACCCCTATACTATGGGAAATAAAATGTGGAGTGCAAGGTATGAATGCTTTGAGTTCAACTTACTGTTTTTATATCACTTTCAGAGTTCAATTGCCCTTCAATTAATTATGAGTTTTCAGAATACCAGTGACTTGGAATAACTTAGATATCTCACAATTATTGTCAATTTTCAACTGTAAGAAAAATAATATCAAGAACCATCTCTTTTATTTTTCAATGATTATGAAAACTTTTTGAATAAAATGCACATAATTTTGTCAGTGCTTCAAAATTAGGTTACTTGCATCCTGTGGCACTCTTTTGATGAAGACATATATATTTACCAACTTTATTCTTGTCAAGTCACGCTTTTCTCTTCTATTGCTTTGAGGTAGAGAGAGAAAGAGGTAAAATGATAATGTGATCTCAGTTTGGTGAACTATCATAGATCAGAAAATAAACAGTAACTCATAAATACCATGATTTTTTAATAATTTCAGAACTGAAATATCTTGCTGTCTCTGCTCTAGCCTTGATTCTGAAAATGAATTGACCTCTGGGATTCCTAGAATAAGCTCCACGAGGCTTGATCCAAATCTCATGGAATTCAGTGTCAGTCTGCCCACTGGCTTCAGCTGTAGAGAGAATTGGGCTAGAGCCTGTGTCTGAAACAACAGGAGGCCTGTGGTATTTGAATGTTGGGTGTTTCAGAGGAGAACTGACAAACAATCTTGCTGTCAAGCTTTTCCTCAGGGAACCCCAGTCTTCAGAGCAATACTGACTTACCAGATAGACCTGGGAGGTGCATTCACATAAACAAGGATGAGGAAAGAGGGTGTTGCTTGAAACACTAGCCTATGTAAAGGACACAGTCAGTTTTACAAGAGAAAATGTAGGGAACTTGAAGAAGACTTTCATTAAGCAGTATTAATAGCAAAGTTTTATCAATTTCACAAACAGACACTAAATGTGTGAGAGTTTTTTTAAGCTGAGGGCAAGAACTAAATGTGTGATTTACAAACTCTGCTTTTGATACTGGCAGTGATATGAGAGAATTCAGAGAACTGCAGGTGACCATGTCCTGGGTTACTGATATAATAACACCATGTTTCACTGCTCAAGTTGTGCAGGAAAGATGTTTTTACTCTTGTCCTCACTGGTTTTCACACTATTGCTCCATCTTGCTGATACATTGTACTGTGGTTCAGCCTTTCTCGATTTTAATCTTCGTCTACTCAGGGGTTGGTTTTGGGTTGGTTTTGGGTTTCTGATTTGTTTCCTGCTATGTTTTTGTTTGTTTCTTCTAACAGCCATATAGCAATACCTTTACCATCACAGACTGAAATGCCTGGTTTTATGTAATCACTCATTTTCCTCAAAACATCTCCTAGAAGTGTTAAGTGCACAGCCACACTCATTTGAACCTCAGCATAGCAGTTAGGTTGCATAATGCACTTCCCTAAGTCAACTTGAGCAGATGGGAAGGAAAATAGCTTGAGCTAGTGCAGCACAACTCCCCCTGGGCACTTTTCAGATGGCAGTGGAAGTGCAGCCTGGCAATGCCCTACTGGCTTTATTTTGTCCTCTTGCATGACAGAGGCAGCCTAGCCTGAACAAAGAATTATCCCCCCTGGCTCTTCCTCTCCTTCCAGTTTATACTGGGAGCACTGTACAACTGCACTCTTTTAAATATTGCTTGTATGGTAATTTTTCTCAGCCATCACACATTGCTTCATTTCTGCTGGTATTTAGGCAAAAAAAGAGAGAAGATAAATAAAAAATTTAAAAAGTGAGATAAAAGCAAGAACAATATAGGTTAAAAGGTGATTTAAAATAGTGGCATTAATAAGTCTTTTTTTTTTATGCTTATCAGGCAGGAAGCTCACAGCTGTAAGAAGAAATTAAACCTTGTCTGTTTTATTAAAACTCCATGATCATCACTGGTTAATTTATCAAAAACAGAAGGAATGGAACACTACCAAGCAAGGCTAAATGCATCACTTAATTCAACCTCACTGTAATCAGTGAAGTAATGAATTTGTGTTTAGCTGGCATCATCTGCTCTCTGGTGTAGAAGCAAATGGTTATATAAAAAGAGTGCAAAAATCAAGTTAGAACTGACTGTTTTAATGAACCATTAGAGAAAACAGGCTCCATGTTAAGACAGTTGTAATAGAATCCACTGGTTTTGAGCAAAAGCTTCACCTGGAAAATTTGTTAATGTGAAATTAATTATACACGTAAATGTCAGTGGTGATGTCACAGGTTTTCAAGTACCAGGTCAGCTATTCAGTGAAGGAGGGACACATCCATGATCTGACGAGAGGTGTTGCTTGTTCATGGTGCCTCATGAGCAGGAAGAGCTCAAATCTGTAGTTTAGTACCCTTGCCCCAGAGTAAGCCACAGCTGTACCTCAGAACCTGCCCAAATAGCCACAAGATCAGACTTTTCTCTTGCCCTTGCTCTGATAAGCCAACAGAAGTGCCTGTCCTCTTTTTCTTGTACTTCATCTAGGATTCAGTTCACTTCCAACCTTCTTTCCTCATATAATTTATTGATGTCAGTGGCTGGAAAATTGCTAACTACTTTAAGCTTTTACAATTTTTAAAAAGACTACAGCCCTGTGTGCAAGAATATTCCCTTATGTACGTCCTCTGCTACTTAAATTGTGCTAGACCTAGTTTGGATGACAGCAAAATGGGCCAAAGAACTGAAAAAGCTACAGAGAGTCTAGGTTGTCAAATTCTTTCTAGTGTGGGGACAAACACTGTTAGAAGAACCTGGAGCAGCAAGGTGCTGAGAAGATTTAAGCCTTTCTAAGCCAACTTGGTCCTGATTTTCCATATATGCAACAGTTGGGTTAACTTTGAATTCACTGACTCCAATTCTTCCCAGTCCCTTTCTTTCTCCTTGAAGTTTCCTAAGTTTTACACCACCCTGCTCTGCATCATACTTGCATCTTAACCCAGCATTGTCTATTTCCTTCACATTTCACAAATTCTTTTAAATTAGTCATTCTGCAACATTTTGCTGTGCTTCCTTGTCTTGCAAAGGTTGAATGTATTTCTTCCTCCTTTTTTGAAGCTTCAGTGTAATGTGAGGCACCAGGGGAGCCCTTCCAGCTTTAATTTTCTCTACAGGAGTCTGTGTTTGGTTTACTGTCTTTGCAGGAGGCCACGTGAGCAGCAGAGTTCACAATCGATGTGAGAGGTTCAGTTGTGCTCCCACTCTCAGCACAGGTAGAGCCAATGCATTTTTCATCACTGTGGCAGGGGTTTCTGTGGGTCTTTCTATGTGGTTGTTGCAGGGCTCCTTATGGGAAATTCAATGATGAGAGTCACGGGAGATGCTGGAAGATGATAAACACGGGCAGCTTTGAGAGCGTTGTTTTGGTTGTGGGAAAGAGAGATAATGACATTGAAAAAGAAGCAATGAAATAAAAAAGTAAAGAGAGAAGAAAAGCCTCTTTTGAGGTTAGGTTCTCAGCAGGGAAAGAGCAGGGAGCTCAGTTTAAAGGTCATTGGGGCCTTTGCTGGAGCATAAATAATGAGAAGGAATAGGCAAATTTGAAGTGTGTTTTTGGGGGACAGTGTTTCAGTGTTGTAGTGAGGTGTGTAACCAGTGAGACAATAAAGCAAGCAATAAAAGAAAAATGTGGCAAAAGGAAATAAATGTTTCCTGGAAACAGTGCTGAGAAAAACAGCACCCTCAAAACAGTTAGTGAAATTGTGAACATGGTAAAAGGAGAAGTCAAAAAAAAGTGGGAACAGAGTAAAACAAGAACATCTATGCCGAAATGCATCTAGGGGAGAGGGGCTCTGCTTCCTCTATTTTTTCCCAAACTTCTATTAATGTATGTAGTGAAGACCTCTTATTTTTTCATTCACATGTTTCTTTGCACTTTTCCACATAACTTTTCTATGTTTATGCATATATATCACAGAATCACAGTTGGAAGAAACCCACAAGGATTACTGAGTCCAACTTCCAGCCTTGCACAGGACATCCCCAAGAGTTACACCATGTGCCTGAGAACATTGTCCAAACAATTCTTGAACTCTGTCAGACTGGGCTGTGATCACAGCCCTGGGGTGCCTGTTCCACTGCCCAAACACTCTCTAGGTGAAGAATCTTTTCCTAATATTCAGCCTAAAGCTCCCCTGACACAGCTTCAGGCCATTCCCTTGGGTCCTGTCACTGTCACCACAGAGCAGAGATCAGTGTCTGCCCCTCCTGTTCCCCTCACAAGGAAGCTGCAACTGCAGTGAGGGCTCCCCTCTGTCTCCTCCAGGCTGAACAGACCAAGTGACCTCAGCTGCTCCTCACAGGGCTGCTCCTCAAGGCCCTTCACCATCTTTGTAACCCTCCTTTGGACACTCTCAAAGAGCTTTATATCATTCTTATATGTGATGTGACTTACAGATGGGGTTGTCCCATTTTACACCACTCTGAGGGTTTCCAGAGAAGTCACAGCCCCTGTGGACCACAGCTGCATCTCATGCATCTCACAGTTTGGTGTGAGCTGATGATGGGCAGTAGCTGATGGACATTGCCCCCACGCTGATTCTCAGCTGTTGGACAGGTTTCTTGTTTTGTTCAGCATATACCTCAGCATTTGATTTTTGACTGGTGCAGAGTCAAATCTTTCATTAGGAACTGTTGGGGATTTACAGACCATGGCCTCAGCCTGATGTGCCACAGCTATGCAACATTTCAGTGAAGACCTCCACTGTGCCATGTCCTAGACGGGCAAGGACTTTCAGTGGCTTTCAGGGAAAGGTTACAATTTCATCTCTTTTCCCAAGTGTTTGTCTGCAGGAACATGGAAAGATTGGATAGATGGGTACTGTGTTTATTTGGGGAAATACTGTCTCTTCTGCCTCTGGGCTGAGGGAATACATTTGGCCATGAGTTATTGTTAAACTATTTACATGCTCTCTGGAGAGAGACTTGTACACAGGGTACTGTGTCCATCTGTAAGAGCAATAAACAGATGCATGCTACAAAGCCAGGACCTGTAACAAGAACTCCACTCTTCATTGATGAGGAAAGTGCAAGGGACTCAGGACTTCACAGTAACTGCTCACAAAATATTACACAGAGTGAGAAAAAACATCCCCTGAAGAAACAGATGAAGATGCATTCCTCAGGGATTACTGTGTGATGAGACTTCAAGAACAGTGGTCAGCACTGGCAGTCAGTGTCCCAAGGGCAATAACAGTTCTTCTGCCCAAGGCTCAGCCATCACAAACAGGTAGTTCTACCTTCCTAAAATTGTGGGGGGGAGTGAGACAGTTAAAGGCAAACTCTGACATTTGGAAATTAGTCAGCCACCCTGTCTCACTCCTGCTTGCCTGCCTGTTTGGCAGCAGAGCTGGCTGGGGAAAATGTTTCTCTGATCACAGACGGCTTGGAAGCAAACTGGCAGATCTACAGCTGGAGCGTGTATCAGCATTGCCTTCGATCAAAATTTTTCACCAAAGATTTCAGTGTAGTGGCTCAAAAATAAAGGCTTGGATTAACATTTTATCCTTCTTGGCCTTGCCTTGCTGTTTCCCCTGGATGAACCTCACATACACCCCACTGAAGGGGGAGTAGTTTAGAACTAGCAGTAGAGTAGTTTAGTAGTTTAGTAGTTTAGTAGTTTAGTAGTTTAGTAGTAGTAAGTAGAACAAGCTACTTACTAAGGACACACTCCTCCGCACCCCTCCCAGAACTAGTACCTGCCTCCCCCTGTTCAGTTCCATCCCACAGTTCTCCAGGGCATCCAACTATCTGTTCAAGATTAATTCCAATCCCAAAATCTGATTTATGTCCTTCTGTAGCCAAAATATGAACTTGAGGCTTGCCCTTCTTCAAGTTGTTGCCTGCCTTGATGTCAAACACTGCCTTTGCAAAATTCCCACCCCAGTTAATCCCCTTTCCCTTCTTCCTTCCTGTCTCCCTGTTGTCTCTCTGCCATGCCACATGTGGCTCAGGCTCTTACCAGCAGTTCAGCCTCCTTCCCTGCAGAGATTGCAAGGCCTTAGGATGGAGAAAGCTGCTGCTGAAAAATGAGGAAGAGCTGAGAAACAGTGAACCCCTTGCAAATGTGAGCTGGAGAGGGCTCTTCTCAGCTTTCTACTCACCCTCAGACGTGCTTCTTGTCAGTCTCACAGCTCTTGAGAGAAGGTGGCAGAAGAGCTCTTTTTGTCTCTGTTTCTCTTTTTTTACCTCAGGCAAACAGTCAGGTAGGGGTGCATAGCTACAGATTAAGAAACAAGTATCTGAAGACACTGGAATAAAGTTGAACAAAGCCAGAGGGTGATTGTAAAACAGAGACTTTAGACAGCTTTGCTCTGTGGTAACCTGAATCATGTTGAAAAACAGCTTTTTGCTATTGTTGCAATGGAATTGTTGGGTTTTGACAAATACATCTTTCAACTTCTTGTTTCTTCTTCCTCTGACAGAGCTCTTTTTCAATAATTCAGATAAATTCTCTTTGCATTACTGTACTAGAATAATTAAACTCTGAGATTATTCCCCTAAAGTGTGGCATCAATCATGTCTGCCAGCAAGACTTTCCTCTGCTGTAGCAGCAGGAGTATTGGCTCAGCAGTGGTCTGTGAACCAAAGAGAGGCAACATAGGTAGGGAGATACAACACCTTTTATTACACCAAATGACAGAGCTGAGGAAAGGCTTTTGTATGAAAAGTTGCCCATTTTCTCCAGTAGTGTGTGCTGGTCTAATAAAAGACAGGATTTCTTCCTGCTAGCCTTGTGTGCTTACATTACCTGTGCTTTGATCAGGGCCTGCAGTTCACTTCAAACACTTCCCCAGGACATTTGCTTGTTTTAATCACCCCTGGCTGTTTCTTTTGCTATCAAAGGAACTATTTTTGCTAGCTTTTGATATGGGAATGCACCATTCTGTAATCAAAGTGATGTTTAGCTCATCCCCGAGCATCTGGAGAGAAACCTTGAACAGCAGTTACTGGCTAAATGTAAAATAGATATTTGTTAACAGCTGTGCAGACTGAGGGTGGGGTATATATATATATATATAGTATATAGTACATATAAATAGATACTATATGTATATAGGATATAGTATATATACATATATACTATGTGTATATAGTTTGTTGTGCTGTGTTTGTATTGCTGGAAGGTGAGGTCAGCTCCATTTTTTATATTACAGATTCAAGGCATATCGTCTTTCCTTTTTACACAGGGATGAAAAATTTTAAAAAAATAATGCAGAAATAAAATTAACTTCTTATTTTATAATACCATTCAACTAATGGAGTGTCTTAGAACATCACAAACCCACAGTTTAAGGCTTACAGTGATCTTGTGATTGTCATTGTAATTATTATTAGTGGACTGACAAATGGCTTGGTAAAAATATTTGAAATTTTAAATATTAAAGAGCAAGAGGCAGGCAGAAGGTGAGTGTCTTTCTCATCTCACTGGGGTCACCTCAGAAGCCTCTTCCAGAATTTCTGCAGGCATCATTCACCCCTAATTCCCTTTACACCCTCTCTGGGTTGTGATGGAAATACAGAAAAGCAGGCTGTAATTACTCAGAGCTGATCAACAGGTATGTCTTACGTATATAGACCCACACAAGAAATTTAGATGTATGAAAAAAATTCTACTCCTAGTTTGATACCTCTGTTGTCTCAAATAATGATTTCACTGATGATGCCACTACCCAAGGTAAGTAATACAGGCCAACCTGTGTATCACCCAATTTTAAAGTTAGAATGTCCAGTGTTTGGCCTGAGCAGGGGGTGTTTGTCATGGGCACTTGCACCTCATATTAGGATTTTGGTAATTATGGCTTCCACTGAAGAAATGGTCGAACACACTGCCCTGCACAACAGTCCACAAAGTGATCCATCCAGTATTAGTGAGTTACTGAGAAGATGAGGAGGACCAGGGGGACGTTCCTCATCATGCAAGAGGCAATGGAGAGGACCAGTGCCCTCAGTGGGCTGGTGCTGGACCATCTCCATGTGCAGGGGAAGGCTGCTCCTGGCTGAGTGCCTGGGACAGGCACCATGGAGAGCCTGCAGTGCCACTGAACCCCTGGGCAAGATGCTGGCAGGGGAGATGAAGGGCTCTCCAGATGAAGGTGTGTGGCCTATTTTGGTGTATTTATAGCATAGCCTTCCTTCATTCTGCTGTGTCCTTGAGGGATGAGAGTCAATTATGACTGTCAGAGCTAACATCGCTGCCCATAGTTGTCACAGGAACAGAGATGTCCTGGTTTCGAGGACAGGTGTCTGCCAATAAAAGCAGAAGCTTCTCTTTAAAATGGAGAATGTAAACCCCCTTCCTCCAAATTATTATTATAATTTTGAAATTAAGGGGCTCACAGGCAAAGATATGGGAATTAGGAATAACAGTTCTTTACTAGGAAAATCAAAATAGAAATGAAGTATAACAAAGAACAATCCCAACCCTGACAGAGTCAGAATACAACCTGACACCCCGTCAGTCAGTCAGGGTGTTGGCACAGTCCCATTAAATGGTGGCTACAGTCCCCTGCAGTGGCTGATGTGGTTCAGTTGAAGCAGTGCTCCTGTAGAAGGTGCAGTTTTCCTCTGAAGGTCCAGGGATAATGCGGAAAATGTCCAGTTTTCCTCTGGAATCCAGTGGAAAGAAGGGTAACTTGCTGTCCAACCGTTTTTAGCTAGGTAGGAGAGGCTTGGTTCCTCCCCCTGGCTGGAGCATCTCCCAATGGGATGATGGAATTTTATCAGTCATACAATGGGACTTATTGGTCCAGCAGCAGATGATATCTTCCTGGAGGGAGTGTGGGTTGTAGAAAAGATAAAGGTGATTGCTCCATCTTGTCTTAAAGATAGCCCATTAGCAGATAACGTGTGCCACAGAGGTAAGGGTCACTGCCCCATCCAGCTTCAACAGATGGTGATAGAATACACATTTCTGGCCACATCCTGTATTGCAACCCAAGACAGGAGAGGGCTGTCAGGAAGGCCAGAAGCAACCTGGCACCCAGGAGCAGGTAGGGCAGTGAGAGGGGCTGGGGATCTGTAGTGCAGCCTGGCCTTTTGTCAAAGGAGTGATGCCCCACCCTTCTCCTCTGCAGTACCTCTCCAGGCCCTCACTGTGAGTGCTGCTGTCACTTCAGGCTGCAAAGTCCCTGGAAGCAGCATTTCCCACTGAAGCCAGATTGACCCACCTGAAGGTGTAATAACCTTGCCAGCTGCCTCAGGCACAGCAGGGCAGTGGGCAGCAGGTCCCTGCAGCCAAAGGCACCTGTCCCTTGGAGGGATGAGCCACACTCTCCAGGTGGGATTAATTCCAATTCCTCCATTCCTTGCTTGGGAACCTGTGCTGTGCGCAGATCATGGAGACTCCATTTTACCAAATCAGAAAAAGATAAACCCAACGCAGCAGCGTTTGAGCTGGAGATATTCCCAATATCAGGAACAAATAGAAATCACGGCACTCTCCTTGTACAAAACGTTTGTGGTGCTGTTAAATGAGCCGCTGCAAATGCTGTAATGTTCCACTGATTCTTTGTTACTCAGCAACTACTGTGGTGGTTGAGAACTGGATAGGCTAAGCTGAGTTTTCCTAGCAGAAAAATAATGAAAGAGACTGATGAGACTGGTGACACAGCAGGAGGGAAATGAGAAGCAAATGGAAGTTTGGCAGCCTGGAAAGGTTAGGTTTCAAGCAGAGATCCTGGGAAGAGGTCAGAGGTTCACCATCCTATTAGGACATCAAGGGAAGGCAAGTTTGAAGCCAAATGGAATAATTTAAAGGAAGCTAGTGAGAGGCAGAGATGGGGACAGCACAACATACCACTAGGTCAGAGCTGGCCTGGCTTGGGACAAAGGAGTTTGGTAGGACTATTATAATCCTAATTTTCCCATTAACTGAGCAATTACAGAAGACACCAACACATACTTTGAAGATACATAATTTCAGCTTGAAATTAAAACTGATTGAATCTTAGGGGCGCTATCTCAGGTTAAAAGGAAAAGCAAATTAAAAATGAATGTTTGGCCAAATCCCTGCGGCTCTGCCTGTGCAGGCAGGACAGCTGATCTCCACTGCTGCCATCAGGTAAGGGAGCACTCATGCACAGCCCAGAGCGCTGCTCCCTGTGAGCACTGATCCTGCTTGGAGCTGCCTCTCTAGAAACCCATGTGTGCTCATCCATGGGAATACAGCCTCACTCTAACTAAGGGAATTATTTTAGTTCCTCCACCTGCTTTAACCTATTTTTCATCTTCCTCAAATTCTCCTTAGCATTTTTTCCCCATCTGTTTTTTCTCCCTTCTATTTTGCACTTCGCCCTGTTCCCTTTATTGGCTGCTGTCAAAGATAAGGTGGACCAGGTTCATTGCTAGGCTGATGCGATATGGCCCTTTTTAATGTTCTTCCTTGGATAACAGCTTGCTAAAATTAAATCATTTAGTGAAAGGACAAATTAAATCATCAGCTGGGGTTCTTTTTTTCTGCGGGTAACATAAAAGGATGTCTGTTGCCTTTCATTTGAATTAAGGATATAATCATATGCACATTGCTGAAACTATTATGTTTAATAAAGTGGTCTTATTATTTTCTGCATATTTTTCTTTGTGTGTGGAATCTTTTTTTTTTTCTGTTAAATTGCATATCCATGGAGGATTTGGGGGCACTCAGCCAGTCAATCCAATTTGGAGTTGGATGGTGGCGGTAGTGGACTAAGTCCCTTATCTGTTCCCTTCAGCTGTTTTACTCCTCTGCTATTGATGGAAACATAAAATTAGAAGTGGAATCAACTCATAGGAAGCAAGAGCCCAGCAAGAGACTTAGGAGTGAAAAGTTGAGGAGGGAGATTCTGGCTAATCTCTCTACAGATGGGGTAATGTGCTGACAGATTTGATTTTAAATACACATGCAGTAGATTGGGTATTACACAAATATTGCCATTTTATTTATCTTAGTGGGCATCAAAGCAAGTACAAGAAGAAAATTGAAATCAGATTGGTAATGGTTTGGAGGTTTTTTTGAGGAGTGTGATTTATGGAATTCTGGTTTCCCATGTGATGTGTACTGGGAAATTAGGAAGCTTGAGGAATGAACAGGAGGCCTGAAAGTGGATTAGCCATTTCTACAGGATGATAGCAGAAGCATGTAGAGGAACTAGCCAGTGTTTATACTTGATTCTGTGCATGCTTCATGTCATGCACAGGCTACGATGGAAAAGAAGCTCAAGCACTTGAAATCAGTGGTTGCAGTGGTGCAAAGTTTGATGGAAATATGAATTAGAATACGATGGACCAGACTGCCTGGTGTGTCTGTGGGATTCACAGTTCTCTCTGTACCTTTTGATTCCAGACCAGAGAGGGCCTTGCATTTCTTCTACATTGGTATTTCTCAGTAGGCTAAATGGTGACAGCTTCCTACATCCCCCTATGACCCAGATTGCACAGGAGTCAAGTGATGCTGCTTTCTTTATCTTTATACAAACCTCTCTGCTGTGCTTCTGTTTTGGGCTGGCATTTGGCAATGCACACTGACAAATAAAATCTCTTATGTAAGGGGTTCTCCCCAGGGAGGATCCTCTGCCTCTTGTATCACAGTGACGTGACAAAGAAAACCTCACAGTCAGCATCACACCCCATCAGCAGGCTGGTCCCTCTGCAGTGAGGGCAGGAAAAGGACAATCCTTTGTGCTCAAGGGCCAGATAGGCACATCTTCCTTCTCTTGAGCAAGTGTTTCTTGCCATAGCCAGTACTGAGGACTGATGGGATAAACACCACCTCTTTGTAGGATTCATGTCCTTCAGGTCACTTCCCTCTTGTCCATAGGGCTGACAAAGGTACCCCTAGGGCTGGATTTGGCCAGGTGGGGAACAAGCAGAGCTTTGGAAGGAGGAGGGCTCTGTTTGTGAGATGAGTAGTGGGAAAAAGGCAGAACAGCTGCAAAGGAGTCAGGAGGGGAAGGTAAAGGATCAAGGGAATTTCTCTGATCAAGGAGGAGTGAAGAATAGCAAGGGAAAGCAATATAAGGAAGAGGGAAACAGAATCTCTGTACTTATGTTCAAAGATGCTGTCATAGATGGAAGGAAAATGTAGCAAAGGGAAAGAGAGGACAAAAGCAGAATGTAGGTGGTTTTCAATTCAGGAAATGAAATGCTAAATGAAGCAAAAAGAGCACATTGCTGGTGTGAGTGTGATTGATTTGATTGACGTCGGTTTGCTCCCTCCTACTGGGCAGCTCAATGGGCTGCTGAAGAGAAGGATGCATAAATAGGTGAGGTGTGTTGATGAAAAAAGCTTGGCATCTTGTGGACTTGCCTCCTCACTTGACTGATACTGATGTCTCAGAGCACAGACATGGCTTTTTGGATCTTGTACAAATTCTCTGTGGTGCTGCAAGGGGCCATTCCTCCCCACTCCTGTCCTTGTGCAGGCATGGGCACCTCTGAATCACGATGCTGATGCTGAAAGCTGATTGTCCTGGTTTGGATTAATGCTTGTGGTCTGAAAAGCTGCCTGAAAGCTGCCATAAGTGCAGGAGAGGTGATGAGAATGGGCAGCTGGGGGTGGTGTCAGAAAGAACCTTCCTGTACAGCGGTGACACAGATTTATGCCGGATTACAGCGCTCATCTCATCACCAACTGGCAGGACAAGAGTCTCCATGCTCATAAGAGGTCTTGATTCTCTGGTGCAATGTGGGAGCTCTTGTTTACTTATCAGAAACAAAGCTGAAAAGAGAAGGAGAAGCTCAAGGCAGCCTCTGTTTCTGCAATCTGTCAATCTGGGTATAACTCACCAGCTATGATCTCCTACATTTTTCTTGGCTCCTTTGCAGCTCCCAAGGCTGCTCATTTTCGATGGTCCTATAGTACGTAGAGGAGGCTGTGGTCAAACCCACTAGAACTCCACAAAGATTTTGTCCCAGTGCCTATAGTGAGGGCAGATTTCACTGGTCTCTTGGTCTTTCAAAATACACAAAATACACATTCAGGGTTCACTTGAGCTGCTTTCAGAATAGAAGAGCAAAGCCCATCTCTCAGGGTATTTATAGATCCTTCATTGCTCAGGGAGATTTCCTCACTAGGATTTCTCTCTTGCTAAACAAGGACTGCACTTTTTGTCTTCTTTTACATATAGTAATGAAGAAAAGCTGTTTGGGTCTCCCTTTGTGATTAGAGGCCTCAGTGAGTTGCACTTGGATCAGTTCCCTAGCCCTATTCACAGAACTCTGCCCACCCTTTCAGGGACAAAACTTAACTACCCCTTTGTGTAAGTATTTTCTTTACATGGGAAGAGATTGCCACATGGTGGCAACTTACCTCCACTTTGCTGTTACATATACAAATGCCTAACCCAGTCTGGATTCTTTTCCAAATATATTTTCCTTCAGCCCTTCCTTTGCTCTTAAGAAACACAGGTGCTTCAACATTGAGATTACTCACTCCTTGTTTGGTTTTGTGGGGGTGTTTGTCCCTCTTGTCTATTTCCTCCCACTCCACAAGGCGTAGGATGCCATTACTCTTTTCTTCCTCTTTCCAGGTGTCCTACCAAAAGAAGATACTGGAATGGGTTTGGATTTTATGTAATCCTTGACTACCTTCTTAAAAAGCCATGTAAATTTTTCTTTACAGGCACTAATGGAATGGCCATAGGGACAGCTGAGGGAGCAGGGAACCATGCCAGGACAGGTGCAGAGGGTTGAGGCAGACTGCAAGCCCAGAACAGCTTGTGTGACCCTCTCTCCTCAAGCTGGCCCAGGGAACAAATGAGGAGCCCTAACCCAGTCTCTGCCGAAATACTACTGAAACCAAACTGTCTCTACAAGAAGTTTACACAGGTTCTTTTTAGAAAGGCAGCAAATGAGACAGGAGTGCTCTGTAACAATCACTCTGTGAGGATGTTAACCCTTTGGTGCTCTGAAATATGTCCAAGCAGAGCCCCATTCCCTGCTGTCCCTCACATGCAGCAGCTCAGGGTCCAGCGCTCTCATCCTCTCGCCTCTCAAAAGAGCAAGCACCCCTGAGGATGCTGCTTGCAAGTTGATCTCTAGCACTGAAGGAAAAGTGTCTCACTCCACTGCACAAAAACAGCAAGAAAGAGAGGATTCCTGGCACAGCAGGAAAGCCAAGATGTCCCTGGAGTAATTCCAAAGTCTTGCAGGCCGATGTATTTTTACAGCATCACAGAAACATGAGATCTTGTTTTCCAAGAGTCCTGATTATAGGTTAGTGCCTTTTGTACTTCCTTTGTGCTTTCTTTTAGATATGAATTTGTTAAGAAGTATTGAAATTGACCTCTTACTGAAATTTTTCTGTGCCAACCTACCACTTTTTGTTGGCATGTATGTTTAAAGCCCTATTTTCCTCTGTATTGAATCTCATTCTTGGCTGAAATAGATTTAGAAGTGTATTTGTTGAGCAATGTTTAGGATCATGCACCATTTTTTGCTGTTTAACCATCATAACAAGCATATATTCATCAGACATTCTGAATAAAATTCCGTTGTATGTAATTGTCCTCAGCTGTGAATTATATTTTTCATGACAGATTTACTCCTCTGACAGAGAAAATTCAGTATGTAGCTGCATTTCTATTACAGATACAGTCTTCTGCTAGCCAACAGATAAGCTTTTTATCAGTAGCCATGCTTCTGTGGCACTCTTCTGGGCTGCTGCCAAGCTTTGCCATCCTTCCTTTCATGAACAGATCAATGTGCAAATATTTGAAAACCCTAAATAATATAATAGCTACTTGAATGCATGCTTGAAAAACCCAAAAACCTCCAACCAAAACAACACAGAACAAAATCAATTTCAAAACACTTACACCTACATAATGTACCTAATGCAAATATAGAAAACCAAGAAGCACAGCTGCCATTCCCAAAGCTCATGGACCATATAGATTAGCTTTTCCTCCAAGCCACAGTGGAAGCCTACCTTCCTTTTCCTCATTGCCACATCATCCCTCAGACAGAACATGCAGTGCCAGCTTCAACTAGTGCTGGGAACAGGAGTCTGGGTAAAGTACATGAGGAAGAATAAGTGGACAGGAGAGATCACGCTGTGTTGTTTTTTACTATGCATAGGAGCAATGCTGAGGTGTGTGGGGTGTACAGCCACCGGTTAGAATTCAGCCTAAAATTCAGAGATGAGCAGCAGGTGCAGCTGTGTTGTCCACTGTGGTTGCTGAGGGCATCCTCTGCTGATAATTGAGCACCCTGCATTTTTAACGAGGCAGTGAATCTCTTCAGCTCACACTGCCACACAAGCTGCTGGCTTTAGCCCAAGCGCATTTTATCTCCTCTGCTCTTGTGAACTGTTTCTCTGTTCTCCTTCTTGCAGTGGAATAAGAACCTGTGGAGATAAGATCCTTTTTCTCCCCTGTTGCCCTTCAGATGTTAGGATGTGTGCTTGGAGTGATGCCCATTAGCGGAAGCAATGTTGGAATACTGGAATCAAAAAATTCCCCATGGAGAAACAGCAGTGGTAAAAGAAGAAAACTGAATAAAGTGAAGTGACCTTGGTGGACAGCTATTGAAGGGAAAAAAATGAGAAAAGAAAAAAGGAAAACTATCTGGAAATTGGTTAATTTGTGAGGGCAATATAAAATATAAAAAAGTACAAGAAAAGGAATGGGAAGTCAACAAAAATGTCACAACAAGCAGAATGAGAAGGCATCAGCAATAAATCAAGAGAGGCAAAAAGATTAATCAAATCTCTCCTTACTGCAGAATTGTACCACAACTTGCCTTATGGTTTTTTTAAAATGTAAATCTATAAATAAACCTCTTTGGCTTTTTTTCCCCATTGGGGGGATATAAAAGATGCTAATAAGTTCTTACAAAGGGTAAATAGTTTAAGGGGATGATACTAGTGATACTGAAGTGTTAAAATGAAGATCAAAGCTAGGAATGCCAGTATAGGGTCTCTAGGTTATCCATACACTGCTACAGCTCTAACAGATTAAAGACTCATTTGAACATAAAAAGATGAAAAATCGTAGGGATCACAGCTGTTATAATAATGCCTTGATTACAAAACATAGTAAAGGCTGATTTTTTTCAGGCTCAGACCAAATAGCTCTTTATGAGGAGTTCCATTAAAATTGGTGGAATCATATTGGTGGGATCTGTTCCTCATCAAGAGTAAGGATTTCCAAGGTCAAGCTCAGTGATGTTTTTCTTCTTTTAGACCAATTTCCATTCTGACCCCTGGAGCAGTAAGGGTCACAGTGATGTTTTGACTGTTCACTTCCATCAGCAGCAGTACAGTTATATAGAGAAATATTTTCATAAGGAGAAGAATCTGTGCTCAGCAACCTAAACTCATCAGAGCACGGAATATTGTTAAAGTAGGTGCTACTTCCAGCAGCAGTCTCTGGGGCCATGGGGATGAAAGTTTCTGCACTGAAACTCTACAACTCCTTGGCAACAAGGGCTGTTCTGGGACTAGTAGGACAGGTAAACAAGTGTACCTGCTCTCAAAGCCATAGCTCTCTTGGGCATTAATATTTCAAACTCACTCAGTAGGTTAAAAAAGGCCCTGAATGATGTAAAAGTCACACCACAGAACAGAGAAGAAAAGATCACCTTTTAAATCTCCATTTCAAATGTCACTACTATAGTGATATGCTCTCAAGTCAAGTCAGGTTTGTAGAGAGAAGAAAAGTTGTGTTTGAAAGAGAATGTGCTTCTGAGATGGTTTCTTTCTTGCCATTTCCCATGCCAAGTGCCAATGATTCTAGGATTTTACATAAACTCTAGAGTAGGATTGGAAATGTACAATGTATGTACATTTCAGTGTATTAGAATTCTGGAAGTTGCAAGCCACTGCTAAAAAGCAGCAGGTTTGGTGTTCATACCTGTACATTTCCACCATTTACCTGTCTGTTCATTTTTTCTCTCTTGTCTCAGACCTGATGCTACTATTATGCACGTTATGATCACTGTCACCTTCCACACAGTACAGGTAAAGAAAGAAGGCAAAACCCCATGAAAAAGCTATCATGCCTTAGTAATTACCTTTAGGATTATGGCTTCCAACATAGACTTGAAACCTGTGACTTGGATTCCCCTATAGGTCTGCAAGAAATCTTTAGAGTACATCCGCTCCCGCTGCTGACAGATGGTAGAGCAGAGAACAGCGACTATGAAGATAACAGCATTTCACCCACGGGTTTTTCTTACTATGCAGTAGCATAAGGTAGCTGTGAAATCAGTGGTGTTTCAGAACACTTCTTGCAGTACTGAGGTTTCTGGCTGGAGGTAGCCCAAACACACAATCAGTCTAGAAACTCTCAATCTCAGCACAGAGGTCAGCACCTAGAAGAAGAAGATACCTAGCCAGATGACAGGCAGGTTTATGTGGGTCACGGCTGTTTCTACTATGTGCCAGAGGTCAAAACTGCTGCTTTTCACCCTGAAATGGCCAACTGCAAAGCTTTAAACCCCTCGGGGATTTTTTCCCCCTCAGCTCGTCATGAGAGCGACTGGGTGAGATACAAAAAGGAACTGCAGAGAGGAAAGACTGAAAAAATGGAAGCTTTAATGTATTCCTACTCTCTGGCCCCATTCCTCTTTTTTTTTTTTTTTTTTTTTTTTTTGTGCATCAACAGTTTTAATAATCTGGCAAAAGCAAACCCTGAAACTAGAAAACCCTTTCCTAACCAGTGTCACAAAACCCATTATGAAACCCATTAGAAACATTATGATGCGACTCAATGGTTTTAATATGTTATCTCTTCTTCTATTTTTTTTCCTTTTCATTCGATACCACTTAGTTCCTCATTTTTTTTTTTTAGCTGTTCTGAAAAGACCAGTTTGCATCTTAAACAAAAAATTAGAATCTGCTTATGGATTTGAGCTTAATATGGCTAAGTGGCTGTTAAACAAGATACATGAATATGAATAACAAAAATCACTGAAACCATTCTTACATATAATCTCTTCACTATGAAATAAGTGCTACATCCACGCCAAGTGTATGTAAACAAAACAGATGGGGGATTTCCCACTGCTGGTTTCTTTCTTCTAAGGGTGGTTATTTTCAGTTCATAAACTCTCAGCTGTCATCCCTGATTTATCTTCGCAGCAGATTCCTGTTGGGGTCACAGGGCTGGGAGCTGGGGCGATGTGGCACGTCCCCCGCTCGCTGCGCTCCGCCGCCCCTGCCAGCCACAGCGCTCGTAGCTGGGGTGCGTGCTTCCCTTTTAACCCCTTTCTCATCCCTCCCTCCGTCAGTGCCTGACATTTTGTGCATCTTGATGGTGCTCCAGCATAGTGCGAGCCGTGTGAAGGAGAGGCACGAGCTTAGTTTGTTGGTGAGCATCCTCCTTAAATTCGGTGACGGGAGAAAAGGCTACTACAGATAACGAAACCCCGCCTGCGTTCAATCTGCTACTCAAACAATGGTTTATTTAAAGATACGAAGACACCGCTGTGTGGAGACCCTTTAAAAAATGTTTTAGCCTTTCCCAGCCGTAGAGAGAGCGACCACTTTATTTGCTGGAAAAGGGCTCTTCCCGCCCCTTCCTACCCCTGCCCTGCCTCCGCCTCCCGCCTCCCTTCCCCATATATTATTACTCTATGCCAGCCCCGCCGGAGCAGTCCCGCGCCCGGCGGCGGGCGGGCGGCCTTTCCGCGCTGTCCCGGCGCCGCCCGGCCGTGCGGAGCTGTCTGCCCGCCGGGTGCTGAACCGCCCGCAGCGCGCCCGGCCCGCGGGGCGGCGGCCGAGGGGCTCGGCGGGGGATGGGGCGGCCGGCGGCCACCCCGCGCCGCCCGCCTGAGGAGCCCCGGCACAAAGCCGCGCCGCGGCCATGGAAGAGGAGCTGAAGTGCCCGGTGTGCGGCTCGCTGTTCCGGGAGCCCATCATCCTGCCCTGCTCGCACAATGTCTGCCTGCCCTGCGCCCGCACCATCGCCGTGCAGACCCCGGAGAGCGAGCAGCACCTGCCGCCCCTGCTGCACCGCGCGGGCCCGCGCCGCCCGCCGCCGCGCCGGGAGCGGGGCCGGGAGCGGGAGCGGGGCCGGGAGCGGGAGCGGCCGCGGCTCCGCCGCCTGCCTGGACTCGGAGAGCGCGGCGGGCGGCGGCGGCGGCGGGGACCACGCGGACAAGCTGAGCCTGCACAGCGAGACCGACAGCGGCTACGGCTCCTACACCCCCAGCCTCAAGTCCCCCAACGGCGTGCGGGTGCTGCCGCTGGTGCCCGCGCCCCGGGGGGCGGCGGCGGCCGCGCGGGGCGCCGGCCCCGCCAGCTCCTCGCTCACCTGCCCGCAGTGCCACCGGAGCGCGTCCCTGGACCAGCGCGGGCTGCGCGGCTTCCAGCGCAACCGGCTGCTGGAGGCCATCGTGCAGCGCTACCAGCAGGGCCGCGCCGCCGCCGCCGCCGCCGCCAAGTGCCAGCTGTGCGACCGCAGCCCGCCCGAGCCCGCCGCCGTGCTGTGCGAGCAGTGCGAGGTGCTGTACTGCGCCGCATGCCAGCTCCGCTGCCACCCGGCCCGCGGGCCCTTCGCCAAGCACCGCCTGGCCCCGCCGCCCGCTCACCCGGGCGCCCCCGGCGGCGGCGCGGACGGCGCGAAGGGGGCGGGCGGCGGCCGCAAGCTGCCGACGTGCGCCGAGCACGACCTGGAGAACTACAGCATGTACTGCGTGAGCTGCCGCAGCCCCGTCTGCTACCAGTGCTTGGAGGAGGGCAGGCACAGCAAGCACGACGTGAAGGCCCTGGGAGCCATGTGGAAGCAGCACAAGGTCAGTCCCGACAGCCGGCTGGGAGCTGCGGGGATGCCCAGAGCTGGGCTGATGCTCAGCACTGGGGCTTGTTCATCCCAGTGCCCCAACGGTGGGTTGCAGTTTGTGGGACAGGAGGTTTTTCATGTCCGTCATCCGCTCAGACTTTTCTCCCTTCAGAATGGCACTCTTAGGTTTTTGGCCCTTCCCAACTTCCCACTGGCCCCGCAGCCTCTGCTCAGGGTTGGAAAACCCAGACGCCCTCTCATGTTGGTGTCGCCTTGGCCATGAGGCTCAGCCAGGTCTCAGGCAGATAGCTGGAATTAGCAAGTCCATCTCACTAACTTGTTCGCCTTCCACTGGGTCCTTGGCCATCCTGTCCTCAGCCTTCCCATGCTGTCGCAGCGGCAGCAGCTACCTGTGAAGAGACAGGGTGATTCTTCTTTCTTTTCACCACTCCCCTTTCATCCAGGACTCAGTACAAGCTGCCAGAACTGTATGTCAATGAAGGAGAGTGGCCCACAGCCACCCAAGTGTTTTAGACAAGAAAGCATGGTACACATGATCATGGACACTGGATATTCTCCTGGGCTGTCAAAAGGTCTCCTCCCACTCTGTTCCAAAGAAACCAGGAGTAATGGCTGGAGGGACTTTCATGACACAAAGATAAATAAGGAATTGTAGATGAGGACTAGGGACAAGTAAAGCTTTTTATGATTCACATATCATCACTGTCTGATTCATGCTTCCCTGCAAGTGATGCTCCCTATTCCTCCCTGACATCAGAGCCATCCACTTGGCTACACAGGGGTTTAGTGAAGTCTGGTAGAGCTGGTGGGTCACTTGGTCATGCTTTCCTTGCTAAAAATAAGGCTTTGCAACCATGTGAATAAAGAGAAAGAGGCGGCCTTAGAAGTTGAAAATGTGTATGAAGTTAGTTCTTCCTTGCTGAGAATAAGGGACCCTGGAAATTGATTAGTTTATATTATATGAATGTATAGAGGAGACTTCAATACCTGAGAGCTGAGGACAATCCTTTGGAGCTTCCTGCTGTACTGAGGATAAAGGACTTCACCCACAGCTATGCAAAGAGCACTTGACCAGCTCTGCTGGCTGCAGGATTCCCTTCTTTTTACTCTCTACTTGCAGTTAGCAGTAAAGAAAGCACAGAGAGATCCTTTCAGACAGTGCAGGAAAGGTCAAAATCAAGACTAGTGTCATCATCCCTCGATCTTGGAGTGGCTGAGCACAAGATAGGCTGAGGTATTTGGCAAGGCAAAAAATTGGCTTTCTATTTTAAGATCCAAAGAAGATGCCCCTTGGGGTCAGGTGCATTGTTTATCCGTGCAAGAAGAAAGAGACTTCTTCTGGAGGTGTTTCAGTTTGGATGCTCTGCCAGCAGCTCAGCCATCATTACTTCCTAACACAACAAGTGTTTGGGTAGAGGAGTTTTCTTGGCCTGGAAGCAGAAGATTAAACATTTGCAGCTGCTTTTCATATCCCAGTGTCAGGATCTACTTCTGAGCAAAATTGCTTTGATGAACAGGGTCTGAGTTCAGGGTTCAAATGTGGCTGATGTTTTGGAGAGCATGAGACCAGCTTGTGATGTATTATGATCTACCCTGAGTTAAAACTGTTTGATGCCTTTTGGAACATTACAGTCCAGTGTAATCAAAGTTCAGAATCAGTAATTTTCTCTCTTTCCTACTGTCAAATACTTTTAAAAAACCCTTTTGGCTTGTATTTTTCCTACATTTTTTTCTGTGACTGAGGTACCACAGAACATGATTTTCTTCTTGATTTGCATATTCAATCAATGTCAAAATTCTACCTAAAAGAAACTCTCAAAATTAAATAATCTGGGGACTCTGAAATTATGCTCTTGTGAATATTACATTTTCCAGAAAAATGTGCTTTGCACAAAATAAATATAATGGAACTGTATAGCCAGGCAGCCTAAATCATCAGCTCACATTCATTCAGATAAATTGTTTTGGAATTGGATACTTCTGCTTAGAAATAGTTCTCTGATACAGCAATTTCTACAAGTTTATTACCTGCAGTTACTTTGGCCAAACCATAAATTACTTACACTGACTGGTATGCCAAATGTAATTTAAGATTTATGTGTTCTTTCCAGATGCTCCAGGCATACCTGGTAGAGGCAGCTGAAAGGTTTGTTCCTAGACCAAGAACCCCTTTGTTGTTTTTTGTTTGTTTGTGTTAGCCCTTTGTTTGGCTCCTCCTTTGCCTGGGCCTTATCCAGTGACATAGTGGCAAATTACAGAGGGTATAACCTTGTCCAGGCAGTGCTGCAGACCATGCAAAGAAATGTGCACTAACCCTCAGCTGTACTGCTGATACCAAAGCTACACTGGACTGGTTGGCCCCTGTTAGTGGGGCAGATTCCCCATTGCACTGCTGTGTGTAACTTCTCCTACAGAGAAAGTAAAATTGGTGTAAAATAACAACAAGGCTCCAATGGCACAGATCTATGAAAATCTCCTGGTTTAGCTGGACTTCATTATATTCACTTGCCTAAAAAGTGCATCTGGAGCAGCAATTCAAGGTTATTAAGAAAAACTCTTAGTCTCATGTTGAAGTTTAATCTTTCATGTATTCGTAGCAGATACAGTGGTACTGTAATCACATTTAGGTAGGACTTCAGACCTATGAATATGAGGAATGATGGGGGACACATTTCAGCTCTGCCCATTCTAAAGGGTTAACTATATGTATGTACCAAAATGCTAAAAACACCCACAGCTGGATAGGTCTGTGGAGGGCAGGCAGGCAGGGAGTTGCAGGCAAGTGTAGGAGTCCACATTCCTGCTTTCATTTCCTGACCTAAAGACTTGTGTTCCAAAAACATGTGGGCTTTATGAGAATTCAATGCCAGGACAAGCTTATCTAATCAATAGCCAATCTGCTGCTAAAGAGAGATGGAGGGAAGGCAGGCTAAATGAGCACGAACTGCTTGGTTGAAAAGGGACATGGCCATTACCTGGTTCATTTTCTGAAATCAGAGGTCTTCCCTGCCCATCTGGGTTTAATTACCGACTCTTGTGATCTCTGTGTTCCTGTAATTGATGGAAATAGAAACTTGATATCCATCTCCAGTCCTCACATTATTGGTTTAAAGACCAGGTATTAAAATTAAGATAACACCAGGTGGAATATTGTTTGTTATTAATTGTCCCAGTCAATGGAGCTTGTTGCATCTCAGTTTGGCTTACAATAAATATTTCTGCAGTATGAAAGACTGTTCTGATTGTACAGGACCTTTTTAATGGCTTGGTTGGTTTACTGAGGGCTTAGTCATGTAACTCCACTTGATTTTAATGAGAAGCGCATGACTAAATTCCTCTGACTTGCAAGGTATCTTTTACAAATGCTTGGAAAAACAAAGCTATTATCTCTAATTGGGTTTCACAAATGGAAGTCTGGTCTTCCACTCAGCTTCATGCTGCAGTTGAGTTAATGCAACCACAGGTTTTAATGAACAGATCGATTTGCTTATGAGCCCTTTAGACAGTGACACGGGTGAGTTTTTGTTGCAGCTCTCTGTGGTGGGAGTGTGCCAGGAGCCAGGAGTGACTGTGCCATTGGTGTATGTGCTGCTTACAATTTGTCTGTGGTGGTTTTCTACAGCTGCTGTGATGCCTGCATAATGCTTTTGTCTCTTCTGATCTGATGAAATGCACTTTGAGGTGATTTGAGACTTGGGGCAGATGTTGGAAAAGTGGAAGTTTTATCAGGACCAACCACTGATTTTGATTTGGAAGAAAAGAACTCTTCCCTCCCTGGGACTATGTGGTCAGGACAGTCCATGACAGAGAATATAATGCTTCAGCCACCTATTTATTTCTTGCTTACACTCTAGCTGTTTTGTGATGTGCTGCTTTCACCTTGTTCTGTGTCATCTTGACAAATCAAATGCTCAGATGTGCCCTGTGAGTGGAGCAGAAGGTGTGTCTCCAAACCAGGACAAAGTGTGATCAAAAAAGGTGGGCTTCAAACTTCAGCAAACATGATCAGCCTGTGCAGAGCTGACCTCAAGTCTTGATTGTCTGATCTGGCAGAAAACAGTGACTCTTTCATGGAGCTGGAATTTGCTTCTGTGGCCTCCCACAGTGTTAATATCAAGCATCATCATTTCAGGTTTTTGTGCATTTACAAGGGTTTGTGTAGGAAAATAGTAAAGATTCAAATATTGAGAAACAGTCACAGTAATGTGTCTTCCCTTTACATTTGTTATGAAATAATTTTGTAAAGCATATTCTCATTTAGAATTTAGTACTACTGTGCTTTCAAGGGGCCACTTTCCAGCCTCTTGTTCCCAGCCTTACAAACATCCAGGGCTGCTCCATCCCAGGTGCAGAACCTTGCAGTGACATCAGCTGGATCTTTGAGTACACTTAGTGAATCCTGTTGGGACTCATAGGCTTACAGGGATCCATCTGGAGTAGCAAATCCTGCACAAATTTGGGGTTGACTGGAAATTAATCAGTCTCAGAGTCATGATCCTCCATTTCAGGGCAATGGGACCCCCTGAATGCATCACTGGGTCTGCCAGGGGCAAAACCACTGTTTCCATCCTGTCCTTGAAGTTCATCAACAAGCCCTGGTTCAGCTTAGAGATCCCAGCTGTTAGCTGAAGAAAGGGAAGGTTAGGCCTAGAGTGTGAACTTTAAAAAGACATATTCTATTTGCCTTATGGGTCAAAAGTTAGAGGAAGGGTTTTTCCCAACTTTTGCAGGAACATTCACACATTTGTTGAGTTGGAGCATGGGAAACTGGAGCCCCAAAGGGACATTAGTATGAAATCTGAGAAGGCAGATTTGTCTTCAAAGTCATAGTGTTTATCAGGTTTGATAGGATCTACCACATTGATAAAGATTTTATACTTGGATGAAAAGGAAGTGTCATTTTGGAAAGCACTTGGGGATTTTTCAGTATGACAGATGCTACTGTGTAAGTGTAAGACTACTACCTCCTTATACGTGTGGGTAGCTGTCTTACAAAAAGGTGTTTTGACTTACCAAGTTGCTGCAATAAAGTGGAACGTGCAGACACAATACTTGACTGCCCCCACATGCATATTTCACCCTCATTAAATCTGATTACAGTGAAAATCTTAACTATTCTTTTCTAGCACAAACACTTTGTGGAATTAGGAATACATGTAACACGTGTATTTTAGCACATTATTAAACATCAAATCCAAGGATTACTAAGAAAAACATTTGCATTTTATCACTAACTTTTTCTTTTTTCTCCTCCTTTTTTCTCCCTTGCAGGCACAGCTGTCTCAGGCTTTAAATGGTGTTTCAGATAAAGCAAAGGAAGCTAAAGAATTTTTGGTTCAGCTGAAAAATTTATTGCAGCAGATCCAGGTAACTGTAGAATATTATCTGTTTTGATAATACAGTAATCAATAGAACAAAGTGAATAATTTATTTGATGACTTTGTCTCCTGTGCTCTTCTCATCTTTCCGGTAATCATCTGACCTTTCCTGAATGGATTTGCTAGGTAAAAATTATTCTTCAAATAGGCCTGCAAGCCTCTCTTAGCTTCTAGATTGTTTGCTGTTTGTTGCAAAAAGCTGATACTCAATACTGGACATCTGAGCTGTGTTGATTAGTGTTTGATTGAATCCATTAGTCATGCTTCTAGGCTCCTCCCTGGCTGCAATTGCTTGAATTTGGCATTGAGAATAAGTTCTCATTTTAACACATTCAAAATTTACTGCTAGCTTTTCATCTTACATTTTCTGAAAATGCACTAATTTCTGTAAAAAATCCAGTCAGCCTGCCTATTGGAGTACTTGTAGGAATGACTTACACATGCTCAAAAATACAGGAATATTCTACTAAAAAGCCCCAGAGTAACTGCTGCTAAATCAATGTGTCGTTTATTGGAGCGTAAGTTATTTTCATGCCTGTAATTGTCCAGATTTAATAGTCAGAAAAAGGGCTCATAGTGAGTGCAGTAATTGAGGGCACAAACCCGAAATGAAACAAGCCTTAATTTCAATCAAATTTAGACTCGTCTGTGCTGGAGGTGGTCAGATGATCCACAAGGTCCTTCTCACCCAGCAGAGTGTACCTGGAAATGTGCCACTGTAGTTGGAGCTGCACAGTGTCCAGGAGGGGACACTGGTTTTCTGCTGCAACAATGCTCTACAGCCATGGGATATGCTTCATCTGCTCTTCAGCAGCCCACTCTTGCTCATCTTTCATCAACAAGTCCTGCGCTTGTTAGTAACAGGAAACCAAAGCAGAAGTTCAAAAAGTTTATCATTTATTCATTAAAGTATTCCACTTAAACCCCCAGAGGATGAATTTGTAGCACAAGAGCTGCCCAAGCTCTTGGGCTGCCTCAGGGCAGCCTAACTACACACTCTCACAGTCTCCCATGGCCACAGGGAAGGGAACACACCAAAATGAGAAACTGGTAAAATTAAAGGACATTTAACTGAGAGAAACCAGTGCAAAGCCACTGACTGGCACCTGTAATCTGGTGTATTTTGGCTATAGTGTGAGGTTTCTCCCAGCTGACTTACCCATCTAACAGTTATATAGCTCAGCTAGTCTGTTCATTTAGACTTTTTTCACAGTCCAAGGAGAAAAGACAGGCACCTCTAGAGAGCACTTCTTCCATAGGTATGAACAGCTATTTTAGGATGGGATAACCCATCCAAAACAGCAGTCTATCACCAATCTTTCTTGAGTCATCTAGCTCCATTACAAATGTATTTTTCCCTCCTGAAAGCTAGAAGTGGCCCATTATGACTATTTATGACTATGCTGTAAAATCCTTTAATGTGTTTCAGTAAAATCACTGCCAAATTGCTCTGCATAAGGGAGCTGCTACAGTTGGATCAAAAGACCAAGCCATTTATTTGATGCTGCTCATTGCTTAAAATGTTGGAGGAGAGCTCAGAAGAGGGAATTATATCCAGCAGTCCTCTAACATTTAGCCAAGTCTGGGCACAAATTGAATCTGACCCTCATGTGTTGAGCTAGTCTTCATCCTGAGCCTGAGCAAAACGTCAAATTTCAGCAAACCAAAACAGCAAGACTGATCAGCTGCATATTATATTCCTGAGTAAAACAAGGCTGGGGCATGGCTCCAAGATGATCACCCACACACTTGAACCCTTAAGGAGCTCCCAGGAATGGTTTCCTCCCAGGACAAATTGCACTCTTATGTGATGTTGGAGCAGCCTTTGATAGCAGCACATAACAGGGAATGCTCCTGGTAGTCAGGTTTGGTACAGCCACACTCTTTGAGGGGAAAGGATTTAGAGGTGCCATGAGCCAATCTGTGCCTTTTGACATTTGGACAAAGAACAGTTCTTGTACTGTTATTTTGTGGAGGAACAGATGAAGCCTTTATGCATAGGTTTATAGCCAGACACACATCTCAGAGCAGGTTATTTACAGTAGAAACTTTAGGATGCTTGCCACACTTGCATATGGACAATTACCCTTCAGCAAAAATGTATTTTAGTAATACTTTTACACAAAGGAGCAAGCAATATGTACATTTTATTATCCTTTTCCAATGCACGGCAGACGAGACAGCCATCCACACTCTGTCTCCTCTCTGAGTTTGCCAGAGCTAACATGAAACATGCTTTTATCTTACCTGGGGCAGTTTGCAAATTCATAATCTACTTTTCTTTTCCCTGCTTTCCAGATCTGTTGTTTCCCTCTTTTTTTCCTGCCTTTCTCTTCTCTGAGGTCACTTTTATATCTCTGGGTCTTTTCTTTTCAGATTCTGCCTGTTCCTCATTGCTCCTGTTGCTTCCTTGCTTCTTCTTGTTGCTGTCATGATCTGATTTCCCCATTTTCCCATCTGCTGTAACAATTTCATACTTTCTCCCTCGAAGGAGGCATGTCGCCAAACACCCCATTTGATGTGTGAGCAGAAAATGAGGAGAGAAATGATGCACTGCAGCCACCGGCTGATCCAGGCTCTGTGCACAAACCTGCACCTCGAGAGTAACGGGGTGGAAATGGGCTTAAGGGGGAGCTGGGGGTGGTGCAAGCCGAGGAGGGAGAGATGCAAACAGGAAGAGTCCAAGACAAAGCTGTGAGCAGGAGCTGAGCCGTCTGGTGTCTCCCCACCACCAGCTAAACCCCCGCTAAATCTCGCTGGCAGGGCTAGGATGCAGTGGGGACATCTCTGGGAACACTGGCCTGCATCCATCAGCTGGAGAGTGGGATGCACAGCCACAGTGAGGGAAGGGAGTACAGGGCTGAAAATTTAGAACTCAGAATAAAGAAGACAAAGCAAATGAGTAGAAAATAAAAGCAAAAGAGCTAAGAGATAGTAGTGAGTTAAGGGAGTACAATGGCTTAGCAAAGCAGTGCTTCTCCTTCAGTACATGTTTAAAATCTCACATTTAAAGATGTCTGTTTGGTTGTTGTTTTTTTTTTAATTTGGGTATTTGGGAGGAAAGTTGATAGCAGACCTAAACATCTTCTTGGAAGAGGAGCTTGAAAGTTTTCTCCTTCTAATCTCACGAGCAGAGGAGGTGAGGGAGAGTCTTCCTTTGTATGGGTACTACAGCAGCAGTTTCAGGGATTTATGTAATGCTAAATTGTTCCCAGACCCTGCAAAAGGCTCAGTGTTGTATACCTCATGCTGGTTTCTGCATAGCAAAGAATTTTACCAAAATGTTAATAGAAACTTGTCTCTTTTTTTAAAAGCTAATCAAGCACATAGATCCACAGCCAAATGCTAGCTATTTTAAAAAAAAGTACTCGAAGCAATACACAAACCTTAGGGCTTTGTACCTCATTAATTTCCTTGTAATAAGGCAGTAGACCAGATTCTGGTCCATAATTCTGTTCTAATTGCTGTGGTACAGAGCCAGTGATTTCAAAGTTGCTACAGTGGGATAATTAAAACAGATTGGAGCAGAATCTTCTTATGTATGTATGCACTGTGTATGTTACATTTAGCATTTCCATTATGTTGTACTACATCTGTTGTCAGGAAAGTGCCAGTAAATCAAGGTTTTGAATAAGACCATTTGTGGTGTGGCATCTTACTGTTTCATTTTATAGCATGCAGCTATTACTGGTACAGCTGTAATGAAATCAGAAAGACACCAAAAATGCTGAGGGTCTTGAAAGGAAATCTTTTCTGAGCAGAAAAGCAGGTATGAGCAATAGCTTAGCTGCAAAGTGTGCTTTCTTTGATGGTTTTGACTCTGTCCTTGTTGCAGGAGAATGGGCTGGATTATGAAGCCTGCCTGGTGGCCCAGTGTGATGCCTTGGTTGATGCTCTAACACGGCAAAAGGCAAAACTGCTCACCAAGGTCACCAAGGAACGGGAGCACAAGCTGAAGGTGAGCACTCCTCTCACCAGCTCAGCACAGCTGCTGATAGATACCTGGTGTGTTTTGCCAAATTCCCCAACCCTTTACACCATGACATCTCCTAGTAACCAAATCCTGAAGTTCTTTAGCAGGTTCCAGTTCAGCACTTTAATGGAACTGTGCCGACGCACGTTAGATGTTGGACATACTTCAGCAGTTTGTTGAACCAGCCATCAATCTTTATTTATCTGATGGTTTGGGGCTATCTCTTGAGAGGTGCTTATCAGTGAAACATGTGTATGGGTTGGATTTTGGGACCTTCTGCCCGAGTAAACAGTTGTGATTTTGATATCTCCTCAAATCTTTAAATTCAGGTAAACCACCTCCAGAAATACATGAGCTACTCAAAATGTATTAAAGAAATGTGGTAAAAGGACATGGCAAGAAGAAATGTAAAATGGTTGAACAAAGTGGCAGTCAAGAAATATTTAAATAGACACATTTCTTAAAATGCTGATCTTTATGTGATTTTGAGGTACTGTAGTGCCATTCACATTAAAAGTAACTAAGACAGAAGAAAAACTGAAGTGGATTATCTAACATATCAGTTAACAAAATCTACCTGAGATCAGCATTCAGCTTATTTAACAAGAGCCATCACTTAAGACATGCTGCTGGAAGCACAGCAAGCCCTGCAGTTTATTGGTGTCACAAGTTGTCCTACAGAACATAGTGCTATTAGACCGAGTCCACAGGCATGTGGCAGCAGAATCAAGGCCAAAATCTGGAAAAATTGGATGCAGCTATTTTATTTCCTAATTCCAGCAGTGTGTTCTCAAGCAGAGCAGGTTCAATGATAAATTGTGAAGAGAATGTTAGGGTATGATCTGCGACAAACCACTCCAGCAGTTTGCCTCTAAAGTGAAGGACTTTTTAAAAGCTCAGATGTTAGGGAAAGTGTGACTGGAAATGTGAACACTGCAAATGCAGAGACATGTTCTGTGCCTCTTTGCCCCAAGCAAGCCTAATCTTTGAGCAATTAATCTGCTCTGAAAATTGAGATTCCCTGTGCAAAACATTTTGCTGCGCTAATTATCAGTATTTACTATACAGTGCAAGTGAGTGAAGCTGATGGAGATACAGCAATGGCCATATGGCAGCTAAATTAAGCATAGATTTAACACACTCTCCCATTCCTGGTCTCCTCTGAAAGAATTTTATACAATTCACTGCAAGCTGGGGCAGCCATAGAACTGTACTGATGTTTGTTTTCCAGGTTGTTTGGGACCAGATAAATCACTGTACACTGAAGCTACGCCAGTCAACAGGGCTTATGGAATACTGCCTAGAAGTTATTAAAGAAAATGATCCCTCTGGATTTTTACAGGTATTTTTCTTCCTAATGGTCTGTGAAGAAAAAAAAAATTTAAAAGAGAATACGTTTAAGCTAAGTCTAAAAATATGTAGCTTTGTTAATTAGCCTCTTCCACCTCCAAGGCATGTTCATGTTAATTACTATAAGCACTGTCTAAAAACTCAGAGAGCCTGGTGACTGCATGAGTGTCCCAGCAAAGAGGACATTTTAACATCTTAACAAAGAGGGCTTTAAAATCTGCCTGAGGTGAGGAGTTAGTGGTCACACCACTCCTCTAACTCCTGCTGTCTTTCATCTTGCCAGCCCTTCCTTCCGGGCTGAGAGAGAGATGCTATGCGGTTAATGATGGCTTTTTGCAGAGCATTATTTTATTCTCACCTGAGAAACCCAACACAGGGCCCCACAGAGCTCTCTGATTAATTTGGAGAGGTCAGTGACTCAGCAGAGTAGTACTTCTCCCTCCTGTGCTTCTCCCCTTTGCTTTCTCATGTAAGAGAGTCTTTTCAACACCTGCCCTGTAAGGAAATCTAGTCTGCAGGAGCTTGCATGTAGCTTTGCTTCACTGAGATTGTTGCATCAAGACCTGGGGCAGCTCCAGGTACCTTTTCTTTGCAAAATAATTGCCTTAATTTGCAAGATATTGTTTCTTAGGTGCAAAAAGTGAAAGTGTCTATTGACGAGACAAAAATAACTGTGTTATTTTCCCATAAATTATTTTGCTTAATTTATTCTAATATGTTTATTAATTATTTTATTTTGCCCTAGTAGTTTTGTTGTCTTATTTATTGCCTAAAAAGAAAGGTACATCAAACAAAATGACCTGCACACATGAATGCATGAGTGTCAGGGATCTGTCAGAGCATCCCTAAAAAACAGGATGAAACTTAGCCAGCCTAAACCTATTAGCACTCCAGACTGATTGTCGCTGTCATGTCTGGTCTCAAGCAGAGAAGGGAATGTGTGGTGTAGATTAATCTCAAGATTACACAGATTTTAACAGGACAAACAAACCTTTAGGTGTTACCCACATGCTGTCTAGATATATGCTTTACTTTCTTTCCAGCTTGCTTTCCCTGTAACTTTTGTGGGTTCAGTTTTTGCAGCCCCTCTTTATAAAAAAAAAAACCAAACAATTTTTGTTTTTACTTTTTTCTGGCATCTAATGATGCTTTCAAGACAGCCAGCAGGCACTCAGGCACTGCATTACTTTGAGCAAGTACTCCTGCAGCCAGGATATTGAGACAGGCCAAGGGATCCAGCATCCCAGTGAGTGACTCCGAGGTTGCAGGAGGCAGTGGGATGCTCCTCCACCTACTGCACAGACTGATTAGGAGCTGCTGAAGCAGGGGCTCAGACAGAAGTGTCCTCAGTAAAAGTAATGAGGAAAAGTGTCTGAATTCTTGCAACAAAGGTAAACTCTTTCTGTCATACACAGAAAAAAATTCTACTCCCTGTGATTTACAGGAAGTTCATTGTCAGGGACTCCAGATATCCAAATGGCAGCTTCACTGAACTCGAGGACAGTTGAGTTCATTGATTTCCACAGAGCCAGGATTTAACTTCCAGAAGTGTCTGTTGTGATCATTTTAGTTTGACTTTTGGTCTGATTGTCTGTAGACTGAGCTAGAGCAAAGCTTTAAAAATTAAATTCAGTTTTGATGTAATGGTAGAAAATCCATCATATATGTGAGAATCTATCTGACAATTTATGACCCTCACTGTGAGTAATATACACCTTCCTTACCATTTCATTTTTTTAATCCTTTAGCTTTCATCCCCTGAATCATCTCTACTGAATGGAGAGACTCAAACATTTAAGCCTCTCTTTGTGCAACTTCCTTTTAAACAGGAGAGCAAAAGTAGACCATGCAGATCAGAGAACAGAGTACAGAATTATATGTGGCATTCAAAGGCATGACAAACAACATAATCTTAACAGGCTTTATAAATGCAGTTTTTACTTTCCTAGCCTGAGATTTATCTTGAAAAGACAAGATGAAAGGATGCAACATGGACCTCACCCCAAAACAACCAGATCCCATCTCATCTGTTTTGCTGTCTTAATCCTATTTCCTTTGTGCTGTATCTCACAGGCATTCTGTCATTTTTAATGTGTGCATCTGCCATTTCATTATAAACCTGCTACTCTCTTTCAGATTTCGGATGCTTTAATCAAGCGTGTTCAGGTATCTCAGGAACAGTGGGTCAAAGGAGCCTTGGAGCCCAAAGTATCTGCTGAGTTTGACTTGACTCTGGATAGTGAACCTTTACTGCAGTCAATTCACCAGCTGGATTTTATTCAGATGAAATGTAGGGGTGAGCTTTTATGATTTTCCTTTTTCTGTTTTTCATGCATGTGTTGAAACAGTGCTGGGAGGTGTGAGGACACCGAAGGAGCAAAGAGAAATGACTTGAATTTGCTGGATAGGTTTAAAAGGTTTTCAGGCAAATTCAGGTTTGGAAAGGTGTGCTTCCCTCACTTGTATAATCTTTAAGTGCATATTTCTATCTGAGCTGAAAAGCTCAGATAGAAATACCAGATGCACTTTAAGCTTGTAAAGATAAATTCTACAGAGTAGGGCTTTGAAGATTAATAAGACATGAGCTGCATGATACTTCATGCTGTTTTGTAGCTTTTCTAGGTTTGACATGGTTAATTCAAGATACCAATTACCCCTATCTTGTCAGAAACAGCTGAAGTAGAAAATAAATGTTACACACATACACACACATGATTCAATAGGAAAAAAAAACTCCAGCCTTTGACCTTTGACTTGTATCTGAACTGTGCTGCAAACACATCTTAATAAAAAAAATCATAAGGAAGAGATTCACAAGGGGAAAGTACCTCAATGGCTGTACTACACAAGGTGAAACTTGCTCCATGGCTGTACCATCCCATGGTTCCAGGTATCTGGATAAATCTGATGGACAAGCTAGAGGAAACTGAGGTTATAAAATGTATCTAAAAGAAGAAACTGATGAACAGGACATGTCACTGATATAAAAAAAAAAAAAAAAAAAAAAAAAGTAACATCAAAAAGTAACATCATGAGCTTGTATTGCTTGTAATGGGGCTAGTTTATACAGAGCAGGATGAGAACTGCATCAGAATTAGATAGATCTGTAGAACAGTTGGGTTTGAAAGCCATTGTGGTCCCTGGGAATGATGTCATTAGTTAAGGCTGCCAGAAGTCAGTGAATGGGTTAAGGATATTTGTGTAGTGATGTCAGATGTGCTTTTTTTTTTTTTTTGTTTTAAGCAAGCATAAAGAATTTTGTTCAGCTTATGTGTTCTCTCTGGGCCTAATTCTGCATCTAAGACACCCAAGATGAAGTAATTAGGGTGGATAATTTGGCAGATATGTGGAGCAACAATGTGCAAACAGTTAAAGGCCAGAGTCTGCTCACCAAGGTTGCTTTGCATCTTGGCATAAACAGGCTGTGTTAAAGTTATTCAGTAAACTTCTGTGAACTGCTCCTTTGAAATGTTGTCAGACAGGCAAGTGGAGTCAAGAGAGAAGGAATATCACTGATAAAACTCCTCAGAATGCTGTCTGCACTTGTCTTTTTAAAATCAGTTTATATTTAATGCAAGCCATATTTATTGTGAAATATATTTAAAATTATTCTCCCCTCACTCTCCTTTACAAACATATAAAAAATTTAGTTGAACTAGTCACATAGATTGCTAATTAACCACAGGTTACCTGAGGTGAGAGCAACTTAGGTGTTTGACTTGTGGACATTCACTTGGCTTTAAGCTTGAAGACTTGCAAAACTTTAATTGAGGCAGATTGACATGTGCTTTATGAAAGATAATGTTATCTGTTGTGCTCTCATTTATAATGGCAGGGAAGCTCTAGCAGTGAGTTAGACACAGTCTGAGGAGCAGAGAAGAAGACAGGACCTTTTGCAGCCCAAACCTGTGCAGAGCTTCCAAACACCCTTGGGCTTTGCTCTCCAGAGGCAGGGTGAGCCCTCAGGAAGGGCTTTTGCTTGAGCTGTCTTGGTCTTGACCAGGGATTACCTGCTGCATGTCCCATCAGGTTGGTCAGCACAACTGGTGTGCCCGTGCACACACCATGCAAAGAGTAGTGGGAAGGGTGTTAACCTGGCCACCATTCCTTAAGGTGCATCAGGGATGGCATTATTCCCCTTCACACCTCTGTGTGCCAAGCAGAACAAGCCACTGACCAGCTCAAAGCTAGCATTCATAGCCATTGGGTGTTCTTTAGTATACAGACATGCATTTTTCTTCCTCCATTTATGACAGCAAGTCTGTTTCCATCTGAACTTCTCAGTCTGACACTTCGGCCTTTTTTTCCCTGAAATTTTACTTCTATGACCTCAACCAACTCTGCATTATTTTAGAATCATAAAATGATCTGGGTTGGAAGGGAGCCTTAAGGATCATCTAGTCCCAGCCCCCTGTCATGGACAGGGACACCTTTTACTAGACCAGGTTGCTCAGAGCCCCATCCTGTCTGGCCTTGAACACTTCCAGGGATGGGGCAGCCACAGCTTCCCTGGACACCCTGTTCCAGTGCCTCATCCCCCTCACAGTAAAGACTTTCCTCCTAATGTCTAATCTAACCCATCTCTCTCTCAGTTTGAAGCTATCCCCCCTTGTCCTGTTACTAAATGCCCTTGTAAAATCTCTCCATCTCTCTAGTAGTCCCCCTTTAGGCACTGGAGGGCCACGGTCAGGTCTCCCTGGAGCCTGCTCTTCTCCAGGCTGAGCAACCCCAGCTCTCTCAGCCTTCCTTCAAAGGAGATGTGCTCCAGCTCTCTAAACACCTTTGTGGCCCTTTTCTGCATCTACTCCAACAGTTCCATGTGCTTCCTATGCTGGGGGCCCTGGAGATGGACACAGTACATTGAACCATTGACCATAACTCTTTCAGTGCAGCCATCCAGCCAATTCCTTATCAACTGAGAGGTCCATACATTAAAATTATTGTCTTTCCATTTTAGAGACAGGTATGTCATGTGGGACACTGTCAAATGTTTTGCAGAACTCCAGGTAGGTGACACCAGATCCTCTTCCCTCATTCATCACTGCTGTTATTCTGTCATGGAAGGCCACCAAATTTGCCAGGCATGGTTTGCCCTTCTTCAGATGTACTATTTGCATTTTCTTATGCACAGTGGTCTTGCATCTAGAAATATAGGTATCACAGGGTAATCAACACAGCACTTCAGGAGCAAGCACCCAAACTAGTTGGGAATATCACTTTGCTGGCTGTAAGGAGAAGCTGCATTTACATGGTGATGTTTTGCTATTTATCACCATGAACACTGGAACAGATTGCCCAGAGAGGTTGTGGCATCTCCCTCACTGGAGATATTCAAGAACTGTAGGGACACAATCCTGTACCAGGTGCTCTGGGATGTCCCTGCTGAAGCAGGGAGGTTGGACCCCTGTGGTCCCTTCCAGCCTGACCCATTCTGTGATTCTGTGACTCGCATATTTCTGAGCATCCACTTTCACAAAGAAAAAATATGTATGTCTCTTCACATCTGCTCTTCTTTCTTCTATGCTACCTACACCAGCACACCAACAAGTCATCAGTCTTTGCCAAATGTTGGTGTTGAGGTGAGTGTTATTAAGTCATTTAACTGGTTGATCTGAGAAGAACAGAAGCTTTAAAAATGTCAGTAAAGGAAGTTTTGGGGAGATATAGGAGAGCATGGCTTTTCCAACTCTAAGCTGTTTTTTTTTCCAAAAGCTTTACAATGTAATATCTGTATTGCTGTTATCAGTGCTTAGTACATAACTGAATTTCTATTTTTTTTTTTCAAACTCTGGCCTCATTCAACCTCATTGAGCTTGCATGGGTCATTTAGAAGGAAAGCATGCTTGTAAGTAAACATTGATTCACTGTGTTAGACAAAGAAGAATGAAAATGAGAGCAAATCACATTACATTTGCTTTGATGACATGTTCATCATGATGATGACATTACTGATGCACTCTCTATAAGCACAGATCTAAAGCTCATCTCAAAAAATAAAGATCATAGGGTTCTTTGTCTTTTTTACAGAAAGAAGATACAATCTGAGAACAAATTAAATGTGCAGAGATGTGATAAGTGCAGAAGTCATTCTTAGGCAGTCATGTTGACCAAAGGGTCTCACTGAGTCCCTCACTGCTTGAGCCAGCTGACTTGAGAGACACTGACACAGCTCTAGTATTAGCTGGCATTTTGAACTCTCCCAGATAATTTCTTCTGTCCATGTTTTCTTCTCTCTGTTGGGTTTACTGAGTGCCTTGGCACAAAGTTCCTCTTCTCTGATGCCTGGCTTAACGTGTACTTCACATATTCTCACTTAAAGTTATTGGCACAGGCAAATGCATGTTCTGGATTAGTTTTGATCACACAGCTGTAACTGGCATGCAGACTTGATTGGCTGAAAAACAGGACTAGATAGAAAATAGGAAAACTTACAGCTATTCTACTTCTCTGTACCACCTCTGAACACCCTTTCTCCTTGTCCTAAATGACCGACTCCTTTCCTCTTCTGCAAACTATGAAGATTCCCCAGACGCATCTGCCACAAATCTCTGCTTCTCCAGGCATGAACTGTACAGCCCTGATAACTAATGGACAACTGTTTCATCTTAAGCTTTACCTCTGGTTCTTTCTGCTCTATGTCATGGACTCAGCTCCTTGTGCTCTCTCCTCTCCTAACACTGTAAGGCACTTGCTACAGCAGTGACTCAGGGCTGTTCTGAAGTTTTGGAGGAAGTAAAAGTTTTCTTGTTTCTGGGGGTCCCATTCTTTTGGTGCATTTAGTGAAGGTGAATGACATAATTGCATCACTTGCTTGTAAAGATGACAAAAGGCAACATCTTAGAGCAGCCCAGCTGTACCCTGTGAGGGGACTACCCTGATCAGCCATGAGATGCATTGAGCAAAGTGTTTTGGGAACTGCTCAGTTGACAAGAGACATCAGTCAGTGTCACCTTCCTTATCGAAGACTGATCTGAGTGAAGCACTTTTAAAATAGCAAGACATCATTCAGACTCATTAATAAGTCCCACTGTGCCAATGCAGTATCATTTCTCCCTTTATATTTTTAATATTTTCCTTCAAAAAATCCCTTAAGAACTTTAAATTGGTCAAGAAGTGGGACAGAACTGTAATTTAACATCTGAGTCTTTTTTTTTTTTTCCTGGCACTTAGCCCATATTTTTCTTTTCTTAGTCCTATTCCATTGCTTGTTGCTGTGAAGTATATTCCAGTGCCCTGATTATTCAACTCCATTTGCACTTTCTTATGATTTTTACAAGTGTTTGTCTTTTCTCCTCCCATAAGGAATTTGAGATCAAGGCAAATCTCTGCCCATCCACATCCAGTGAAGGAAGCAGGAGGGCATAGCTGCTTGGCAGGAGCTTCTTGCCTCTCCTTCAGGAGAGTTGTGCAGCTCAGGCCACAGGCTGGCTCAAAGAGAGCAGGAGGCTGATATGGATTACTCACAAAGCCTTGAGTATCCAGCAACACATTAAAGAAGCCAAAGCACTTCCCCATAATATGTGAGACTCTCACACATTGGGCCAAAATTCACACTTCCTCTGGGAAGTGGGAACAACAGCACTCTACTGGATGAAAACATATTTTATTCCTAGACAGCATCTTGTTTACATAATTAAAAGGGAACTGTAAAACACATACCCTCCCTCAAAAATTTTGCTCTTTTTTTTTTCAGCATTGTGCATTACATGAGCAGTTCCTGAAAGCCTCCTATCAGTGTTCCTAGGAGTTAGGAGTTTTTTTCAGAGGTTGAAAAGGTTAGTGGTTTAGTCAGAGGTGAAGGGGCATTGTTTAGTTTGCATCTTATAAGCTTCAGGAATTCGGTTTTCATCCAGTCTTACCAGTGGAAGTCTCAGAAATGGGGAGGACCAGACAAATGCCTCCTGAGAGGGCTAACCAGCCAGCAAAAGTGGCAGGAGTGTGGATGGCTGACAGAGCCCTGTCTTCTCCCAGGCTTGTCAGTCACCAGGAATACATAGGCTAACAAGCACAGACAAAACTCTAAACTTAAAATGGTTCACCTAAAAAAATCCCATTACCTCTGAATGCTTCATTTTCAGGTTTTTGACTCTTGTTACATTTCTGTGGCTTCTCCAGACACAGTGTCTCCTAGAGAAAAGTCTGAACTTTCCATGTGAGAAAACAAGCAGGTTTTTATTTATGACACCCTCTGAATCATCCTTAAATATCAAGGAATAGGAACAAGGCTTCCTTTTCACAGAAAAACCTTCAAGAGCTAATTTATACAGCTCTTTTGTTTCATTCTTCTGGGCTACCAACCATCTGCATTCGCTGTGGTGATGGATAGTGCCAGCGGAAAGCCGTGGTAGCTTCTGCACTGTTTGTCACAAGTGTGATGTTGACTTTCATGTCACTTCCAAAGTGGGGGTGAAGCCTCAGCCCTTTCACACAGTAGCATCCATTTTCCCACAGTCTGCTTGGTACACAGAACATGAACAGTCCTCTTTTATCCAGAAACGTAAAATAGGACAAAAGGAACAGCTCAAGGGCTTAGCTCTCACACAGACAGAAGGAAGAAAATAAACTGGAGGGTCAAAGCTGAGTAGATAAAAGAAGAGCAAACTGATATTGTTAAGCCAATGAATTTTCAGAGCACTCAGTTCCTTCTGAGACATGATTGAGCTTGGCAGAAATGATATTGAGATATTGAATGGTGAAATTTAGCCTTGGGCAGAAGACAGGCAGGCTCTGTGCATCACTGGCATCCTACTTAACCTGTATGGTTTCAACAGTGCATAAGATGCATATCCAGAAGACTAAATTTTTATTTTATAATTGCCAGGAAAGAGTGAACTGTGAGTTCAGTTGTGTTTAGGAGAGATTGGATAGAGGTTTCTTTCCCACAGAGACACTGAATGTTTTACTCTGTTTCTTTTTATTTTTAAGATGCTGGTCTGGTAAACAGTCTCTTGGTGTTTCTTCTGAGCAAGTCACTGAAAAGGCATGTTAGTAGAAAACATGGCATTTGTCATTTCCTTGAGGAGTCTCCTGTGATGCAGAAGTTCCTTTTGTTACCTGAACCATGGGATTTAGATAAAGTTTGCAAACAGAACAATTTGCTTCAACAGTTTATTTTAAGTATGGTTGCCATGAAGATAACATACCGAAGGTGTTTTTGATGAAAAACTAGGGGGAGAGGGAGGGTGGTAAATTAGATTTTTAAAATCCCCCACAACTGTAGTGAAGAATTGTTTTCCAGCTGTTGGTGGAGTTCAGGCTGTCTCTCAGCTGTGCTGGGAGGAGTGGCTACTCTGTTTGTTAACAACCCAATTCTTTATTAATGCACTGGGTTTCCTGGCAGCATTGCATCTGCCATGCCACCCTATGGCCTGAGACACCCCTTGCCCCTCCTTCTGGGGACAATGGTTGTGAAAAGGAACTCGTCCAGACAGTGATTCCTGGGAAGGAACCCACACATGGATTCCCTGGACTCTGGCTCTCATGAGACATGACAGTCAAGTCCAGATATGTTTCTGTTTATTTCAGTGAAATAATTTGTCTAACTAGGTAACAACATTTTGTTATGTAATTTTACTGCCTTTTATTTCAAGGAAGAGAATGGACTCTCTTCCTAACAAACATTGGCTCCCCATAAGGGGAAGGAGGTGAATAGTTGCCATACTGCTTATGGCACAGACTAATGGGGTAGGGCAGAGTTACACTAACCTGTACCCAGTTCCTGTTTCAGTGCCACCTGTCCCATTACTGCAGCTGGAGAAGTGTTGCACCAGGAACAACAGTGTGACCTTGGCCTGGAGGATGCCACCTTTGAGCCACAACCCAGTGGAGGGTTATATCTTGGAACTTGATGATGGAGATGGTGGCCAATTCCGAGTGAGAATTTCATTCAGCATTTATTTGTGTTTCTTTGTATGTGAGTTTCCTCCAGATACAGATCTGTTTCTGCCCAAGGGTGGGAAGAGGGATAGGGAAGATGGGGGTTGTCAAAACATCCCTAATTCCATTGTGTTGGTGGAGAAAGCAGTGCAGGTGCTGCTTAATAGAAGGTCCACTGGCTTGGGTAGGAAGTTTGTTTGAAGTTATTCTCAGGGCTCTTGCAAAGAGGGCCTTGAGGTATCTATCCCCAGAGCAGAAAATCCCATAGGAAGTGGTTCATTGCACAAACCAGAAAATTTTGTGAAGCCCCTACTCTCATCTGTCTGTAGCACTGTGTTTCAGCAGCTGACATTCTTGGTCCAGAAATGCAACTCAATCAGTCTTTCCTAATTTTCTGAGTAAAAATATGATCCTGCATACAAATACAGGATTTCTAAATCTTTCCCCTGGGAGTGGATGAGACCAGGCTGGTGGAAGCTTTTTCCACTGTCACACTGTGATGGAATTGATATAAACATAGAAAGGCTTCCTAAGTGCTGTCCTTCCAAACCCTCTGGGTGATGCCACAATGTGATGCTCCTGGTTGCAGGTGCAGGGTGCTTATGTGCTCCCATACTTTTTTGACACATCCTGATAAACAAACTAGAGAAGAAATTCAATAAGCCCTCTTCCAGCCATGTCCTCCTAGAAGCTGTGGCACTTCTGCCTCAGGCAGGCTTCATGCTCCTGTTGCTCAGGACCAGGCTGGCCCAGTGCTTTCCCTAGGGGCTGGTGCCTTGAAAGCATCTGGAGATCATTGTGGAGTACAGCTGCTCTCTTCACAAACGGGGAACTTTGCCAAAAACATGTGATGGCATTTCTTCGGGAGCTGCAAACTGGCTCCTCCCTGGAAACCTAAAGATTTCTCAAGCTGAAAATGTGTTGGCATGGATCCACCTAAGGAACTGCCAAACCACTCCAGCCATAGCCAGCAAAGGTACCTGATTTGGGCACCCCTCCTTAGAAGAGGCAGCAATATTGGCAGGGCATTTTGAAGAGGGCATTGTAGTTTTTGGAAGGTCTCCTCAGTTCCTTGGTCCAAGTAACATTTCAAAGGGATTTGAAAAGCCTGGTTTCCACTACTGAAAGTGTGAAAAGGTACTTTTGTGAATGGCTGCTGAGAGCTGCCAATATAGTCAGTGTTAGTAGGTAAGAGGGTTGTCAGTGTGTGATGAATGATGAGTTAGAATAAAGTGTTAGAATTCCATTATCTTTTATCCAGGTTATCCAGGATAAACTTTTTAAAGTATTCATGGTTTGTGAATAACAATATTTCAGGCTGGTGCATATGCAAGCTCATTTGTGTGGGTGAGTTTTGTTACTGTCAAAGGTTTTAGGACTGCCTGCAGTGCCATGTTAAGATTTTGGATTGAAAAAGATAAAAAACCATCTCAATCCTTGAAAATGTAAGGTGATAACTTCTAAGTGGAATGGTCTGCTTGCTGTGGTAGAAACATCCTCAGTTTTACCACTTAAAAAAGAAAAGACAGGCTTCTCAGCAATGCCATTTCAATAAGGGTTTGCTGATCTTTTAAATGGAGAATTCTGTATGTGAAAGCAGAGATGTTGACTGTGTTTTATCAGTATTTGATGGGTGCTTTTAAGGAACATCTTTGTTGAAGCAGAGAGCAACAACCTGCATAAACTGAAGCAGTGAACAGTGGTAAAAAATGAAGTGGATTAGAAAATGTGAGAGTTGTTCAACAAATACAATTTTTTTCACAGTCAGCATATCTTATGACATGGAGGTAAACTAAATTATTCTATTAAAACTCTTCTTCGTCTCCATGAACAATTACCAGCTAACTCAGGACCCAAGAGATTTTGTTGTTTGTAGCAGCCACCATAGTAGCAAAGAGGACAAATATGTCCTGTTGTAAACTTAAGCAATTCCTTTCTTACTCATCACATCCCTTTGGATTTATATGAAAGAGCCTTAATCATCAGAACTATTCCTAGGCATTACTGAAGTCTTAACTGAACTGGGATCTGAATGGTTTGCTTAGTGACAGGTTTAAGCACTTCAGTGCCTTTGCTACCATAAACCTACAGATTTCACAGATTCAGAGAAATCAGAAGTGGAAAGGAATTATCTTTCAACCTGCTGCCAAGACAGGATTTTCTAGGCTTCTTTCAGTTCATCATAGCCTGCATAATCTGATCCTCTTCATTGGTCTGCCTAGATGTTCCTCCCTCTGAAATATTTCACATTACATACTTGCTGTATGATAAATACTTGAGGACTTTTTGGATGTCTCAGTTTCTAGTTACTGTTTCATGTGGTACATGTAATCCTAATTATTAGGAGATAATTTTCTTCTGGATCTGCGTTTTCGGGTTTCAAAATTACATTTTAACCTAGGCATGAGGTAACCTTTCCAACAGAACAAAACTGCACTTGTTTTTTTTTATTCTTATATGCCCCCTTTTTTTGTCTTACATAAAATAGCAGCCACAGTGTGTCAGATACCAGGACTACTCTCCAAAATAGTGATTTGGAGTAGATATTTAGGATAAGAGGAGCCTGAAGATCTTTTAGTGTTGCCCTTTATTGCTTTACCCTTCTAGCCTCATCTTCACCTTAGTTTGTCCAGTGCTAATCATCATTGGTGTCCTCCATGGTGTGGCTGTATTATAATAGCATAACTCATACATCCCAGGAAACAAAGAGAAGCTGGTCACTTCTGGCTTATATTTAGAAGTTTTAACCATGTTAAACTATGTCCCTCATTCTCTCTCTCTCTTTTTGGAGTGTTTAGGAGGTATATGTTGGCAAGGAGACCCTCTGCACCATCGATGGCCTTCATTTCAACAGCACTTACAATGCCAGAGTCAAAGCTTTCAACTCCTCGGGCGTTGGTCCTTACAGCAAGACAGTGATTTTGCAGACATCGGATGGTGAGCTGGGGGTTTGCCACTTCCTAAATGAAAAGCTGCAGGTCTCAGTGGCAGGACACTTCCATCCCTTTACACCCATTGATGTGTTTGACACCTACTGGCATTTTCCATTATCAGTAACACTTCAGGCTTCGAGTTGTGTGATTTTAGTTGGCTGTAGAAGTCTAGGATCTAGCTAAGATACTTTAGTGTACAGAAACAGTTATGCAACTCATGGGATGTTTTTTGTTCCGCTCTGTCTCCCTTTCCCCATATATCTTTGGGATTTGCCTTTTTCTTCGCTACTGCTTCAATTTCCCTGCAAGGTTTGATAATACAGAGATGGGAATTCATGCTTGTTCCTCTATGATTATACTTGACATCCATACGGACATTACAGGAAGTTCATCTTCATTAATGATATTGTAATGAATCGAGAAGTGCATGCTATTATCACTTCCATTTTTATGCTGTGTTGCCAAAATAGGCCAGTATAAAATATTTATACTTTAAGAGCTTTTGGGGCTTTTTTTGTCTTTTTAAAAAAAAAGCCCTTCACTTTGATAAACTAGTGAAGTCAATCCTAACGAGCATGGACACAGCTCATCTCCATTTCCATTAAAGGTGATGCTGAACCAGTTAACCTACATGAGCAGTTTCCATGTCATTGAGAAGCCTTTGTCTCCTCAGTGACTTCCTTATTACTGTGTGTGGACAGGACGTCGCTACCCTGAGCAGCTAAATTTCGGGGGAGCAAGCGCAAATAACATAAAGCACTTGTGAGCTGAAGAACAGCGGGATACCAGCTCAGATTAATCTTGTGCAGCTGCCTAGAGTAACAAGGAGAGATGGTCTTTATTACTTCAGAGTGCAGGGGGGTCTTTACAAGGGCAGCTGCCAGGGCTAGGGTGGTTCTAGCTTCAGGCTGCTACAGGGTCTGGACAGCTCTGGGGGCCCCCGGGGCAGGAGGTCAGTTTCTCAGCTAGCTAGGAATGAGACTTTGGGAGTTGCTGTAGAGGTTCCCAAAGTAGCTTTATTTCTTCAAGTGTTCTACCAGCAAAATCCAGATACATAGCATAGCAAGGGGTTTTTATAGGATTTAAGGGGATTGAAATTCTAACCAGTAAAATTATAAGTTGAGAACTATCCAATTACCTTGAGATTCTAGGTGAGAAAAGATCAATCATTTAATGGAAATCCTAAATTATAACAGAGGTTTCAGTAGGGAGGGGGAGCATTTCTCATGAAAAGTTTCATTGTCTCAGGGTATGAGATCCCAGGGGCCCTTTCCAGGGACAGTTGTATCATCCACAGAATTTTATCCTTCTTACCACTGTAAAGCGGACAACACAGCCCCTCCTGATAAAATCCCGCCTTTCCTTTTGCCCTCCCCCAGTGGCGTGGTTCAGCTTTGACCCCTCCTCAGCTCACAGAGACATAGTGCTGTCGAATGACAACCAGACTGCCACCTGCAACAGCTACGATGACCGGGTGGTGCTGGGCACCGCAGCCTTCTCCAAGGGCGTGCATTACTGGGAGCTGCACGTGGACCGCTACGACAACCACCCGGACCCGGCCTTCGGCATCGCCAGGATTAACGTGGTCAAGGACATGATGCTGGGCAAGGACGACAAGGCCTGGGCCATGTACGTGGACAACAACCGCAGCTGGTTCATGCACTGCAACTCCCACACCAACCGGTGAGTGCTGCCTGCTGCGCTTCTCACAGACAGCTTCTCTGCCCTGCTGCGGAGGCAGGTGTCTCAGCAAGCCAGCTACTCCAGCTCCCAGCTACATGTACTCCTTTTATTCCTTCTTGAAAATCACTAGTGGCAGTGACTGCACCTTGACAGTCTGTGTTGGTGTTTGTTATCATCACTGTAATCAGTTTTCCTGAGATCTTGCCTAAATTCCACCTGCTGGGATTTAAACCCATTATTGTGTGTCCCACCCCATCAGTAGACAGGGGCACAGCACAATGGGATGCAGGACTTCTCTCATTGCTGGAGGGAGAAAGGTGGTTGGCTCTCTTCATTAGGAGGAATCTTGGCTGCAGATTGTACAGTAATTGGGCTGCAGATGTTAGTTTCCAGTCCTGGCAGCTATTAAGTGTTTTACTGTAGGTCACACTGAAGCAGATCTGGATACACGGGACTCTTTGGCAGTGAGGGCTAAATGACAGCTTTCATTCTAGAGAGCCATTGTACCAAAGAGCTTTGAAAAGCACCTCAACTAGTACAGCCAACTTAGACAGAGGAGGATTTCAGAATGTCCCCAAGCCACTGTTACCAAGCCTCTCTCTCCCACCACTCAGAGGCTCTGTGTTCTCAATGCAACTGAGCAGTGGAGAGACGTGTCCTAGCTGCAGGTGCCTCCAGGGATGGATCACACAGAGAGAACAACTGTCAGCACAGATTCTGTGTTGTGCTGACACAATTGCATGACTTTCAGTGCTCAGGATAGTTACCTCTGCCTAGTGCTGGCTTCTGTTTCATTGAAGTCATGCCAGGCTGTGCAGGGGACACATGGTTAACTTTGCTTGAAGGTATCAGAGCAGAACTGCACTGCACTCTTTCTGTGTCCCATGAGAGGGTCAGTTTTAGCTGAAGGTCAGTTGGGTACTGAGACCCTTGAGAAGATCTCCTCTGAAGAGGATCCTAAGTCCCTTGCTTATTTTGAAAAATGGTGTATTCATATACCTATCCTACCACAATGGGAGATTGATGTATGAGTAAAGTGACTGACTAAGGATATGTAGAAGGTCTGTGACAGAGCTGGAATCAATTTCCGTTTCGTTTTCTACTGACTGTCCCAGCAGGTCTTCCACTCTCACTGTTTCAGGTGTTTTTCTCGTTATACCAAATGATTAAAACAAGGTTTTGCAGTGATTTTTAAAACACTGAAATGCAGGTGTCTTCTTAAAGCAATAAGGTTGTGTCAACAAGCACTGTTATCCTAAGGTTGGTTGTAATATCTCCCATTGAATAGCCATTTACATTCTACAGCATACCTGTGCTTTAAGTAAGTACACTGCAGTTGCTGGGAATTTTTGTTTGAAACATGGTTTGATTTTGCAGTTCATTACACATGGAAGAACCCTCTAGCTGGATCAAAAGCTATCTGAAGTCACTCAGGTTGTTTTCCATGGGTCCAAAGACCTTAGATCATGACCTAAGACAATATAGAGTAAAATAACATCAGTGTAATTAAATATACCAAAAAGTTCTCTGTCCCTTTAACATCTTGATTCGGTTCAGGGCGGAAGTAATGTTAAGCTGTATTAATTTTAATGCTCTGTGGAACAGCTTATGTTTTCTGGAAAAAAGCTGGCAACCATTCTGTGCACCACTGTCCCAGAAACCTATTTTATGAACTTGGTCCTCGGCATGCTCCTCCCGGCAAGCAACACACAAGCTAAGCAAAAGCTTTTTTCTGGGAAGCACAAACAATGGAAACACTTAGGATTTCCAATCATCCTGCTTAATCAGGAGAACAGAGTGCTTTCTGTTGATGATATATTCCCAGTTTTTACCTGATGAAACACAAAGGCGTGTGCAAGGCATGGATAGACCCATGGAATATCTGTTCAAGGGAAGTACACGCACAAAGGGCATGTAGTCTTATGAAATCACATGCGCTTCAATGAAATTAGGTCTAGGCATTATATTTTTAACTGTGACAGTCAACTAGGTCAGGTTTTTAACTCATTAGCTGTAATAGTCTTGTGGAAACAGTTATTACTGCCTATTTGTTTTTCCCCACTGGACACAAGTGCATGACAGCATAGCATCACAATCCAAAGCAAATTCATTGTCAACTTTTAGCCTCTGGGATGTTGTTGTGATGAAAATTACACCTTAGTAATAGTTTCTTGCTTCCTAATGTTAATGAGAATAAATTAGGGTAATTAATAAATACTAATTTCAAGGGTAACCTGAGGTAGAGCTTGAAAGACTAATTTGTGTGACCTGTCACATTTAGAGGCCTTTTCTGTTTCTTTCATTCACCGCATTTGGATCTAGCATGACTTCTGTACTGCTGGAAGGGGCATGAACAGAAGACTCTAATGCATCCAGAAAGGGATCCTTTTGAGAACAGGCTGAGGAAACTGGTTAAGAAAATACTTTAGGGCAGAGATACAGGATTGGGAGGCACCTTTAAGTCTAGTTGTTCTCAGAAATCTGAGCCTGGGAAAATCATGGAACAAATCTTTCCAGAGTCTGTGCTAAGGCACATGGAGGACAGGAAGGAAATTGAAGACAGTCAGCATGTCCTGCCTTACCAACCCTGCCTTCTATGATGGAGTGACTACAGCAGTGGTCGAGGGAAGAGCCATGGGCAGCATCCATCTGCACTTCTGTAAGGCCCTTGATATGGTCCCCCACAAAATCCTTCTCTCCACATTGGAGACATGGATTTGATGGATGGACTGTCCAATGGATAAGGAATTGGTTGGGTAGTCACATCCAAAGGGTAGTGGTCAACAGCTACATGTTCAGATGGAGGTTGGTGACAAGTGCAGTCCCATACTGGGGCCAGTTTTATTTAATGTCTTCCTCAGTGTCCTAGAGAGTGGGATCAAGGGCACCCTCAGCAGGTTCACAGATGACACCAAGTTGACTGGTGTGGTTGACACACCTGAGGGACAAGATGCCACCCAGAGGGACCTGGGCAAGTTCAAGAAGTGGGGCCGTGGGAAACCTCATGGGCTTCAACAAAGTAAAATGCACAGTCCTGCATCTGGGTCAGGGCAGGATGGAGGATGAAGGGGTGGACAGCACCCCTGCCAAGAGAGACTTGGGGGTATTGGTGCCTGAGAGGCTGATCATGATCTGTCAGCATGCCCTTGCAGCCCAGAAGGACAGCTGTGTCCTGGGCAAAAATTGGCAGAGGGATGGAACATCCCTCCTTTGGAGGAAGGCTGAGGGAGATGGGGTTGCTCAGCCTGGAGAAAAGAAATCTCCAGGGAGACCTGACTGTGGTCTTTCAGTACTTAGAGAGGGTTTATAAGAAAGATGGGGACAGTCTTTTTAGCAGGGCCTGTGGTGCTAGGAAAAGGGGAGATAGTTTTGAACTGAAACAGAATAAATTCTGACCAGCTATAAGGAAGATTTTTTTTTACAATGAGGGTGGTGAAACACTGAAAGTGGTTGCTTAGATAGGTGGTGGATACCCATCCCTAGAAACATTCAAGGTCAGATTGGATGGGCTTTTGAGCAGCTTGGCCTAGTTGAAGATGTCCCTGCTTTTTGCAGAGGCTAGATGACCTTTAAAGGTCCCCTCCAACCCAAACTATTCTGAGAGGTGCTGTATGCCCATTGACAAGAGGCACTGACATTCAGTGCAATAGATCTGTTCCTTGGCAAAGTTCCCAAGAGCAGGACCACCAGGTGCTACAGGCAATACTCCAGCCACTACAAGCTTATGGAAAGAAGGAGATCTAAATCACACTGAAATGTTTTAAACTGAAAAACAACAGAAAGTTGAAATCTAAAGTATTTGCATTTTAGTCTTAAAAGTCCCTTGCAACCAGGAGAGTCTCTTCATTGGCTTCAGCAATCTCAAGAGCAGGTTTTTTCATCACACAGAAATGCTACAACTGAATGAAAAATGCTATAATTGGCAATAGGGATCATAAAGTTGTTAAGATGCTGTAAAGCTAGCACTTGAACTATTGTTAATGAAGAGTTGAACTAATTATTCAGTTTATTAAATTGTTCTTAAATTGTTAATATTTATTTTCAATAATCGTGGAACTACTCTTCTTAATTCCTCAAGCCCATTCATGCACTTGTATTCTGCATATTTTCAGCTGTTGCTGAAAGCATCTAGGAATAACAGCCTCTACTGCCACAGGCAATGCCATTTTTCATGGTAGCCAAATTCCCCTTTCTGTCCTCTGACCTTCCAGGTTTTTGCACAGCACTTCTGCACTCAGGACTTACTGTTGCACACAGAAATCAAAATGTGCAGGACAAATGGGATTTACTTGAAAAAATGAAACAGTGTTGCCTCTCTCCAGATTTGGATTGTCCTTTAATAAATACTAAGTATTTATTAAGGGAGCATTGCAACAAAAGAAGTTGTATTTTCATTTTACATGAAAGGTTACTGGGGTTGTGTGGTGTAAGTGTCATTAAGTAGCTTTAAAATGCATTAAAAGAAGCAGGTTTTTGACATGGTGCCACAGAAGTGTACCAGGAGGGAGCAACATCAGTTTGTCTCTTGAGCTATTTGGCTTCTTTTACCACAACAAAAATATTTATTAGAAAAATTATCCTGTAATGCTCTCTAAATGGTGTGCCTAAGAGTGAGAAAATATGTTGCATAAATTTTCTCATAAAAGAGACTCTCCCAGTTCTCCTCCTACAGAAAGCAACCAGGAAAATAGTCCAAAAAGTGCTGGAGTCCTCCAAGTAGTGTTCCCAAGGAAGGCCTGGGATGCTGAGTAAGAGCAGCTGTTCAGCCCCAGCAGCAGCCCAGCCTCCCTTGCAGCAGTGTGGGGAAGAGCTCCTGTCTGCTTCTGCCCTCCCTTAGTCCTGCCAGAGCCAGTTCCACACCGTGGGGAGATGGCAGGGCAGGAATGGGGCAATCTACCTGCTGAATTCCTGCAGAACTTGGGGCAGGAATAAAGGGAGAAGGGCCCCATCCTTCTGCTCTGCCCCCACACCCCTGGGGCTCGTGGAGGGGCCTCAGCTGGGTCCTGCCCTTGCCTGGGCTGGAATCTGCAGCAGAATCCATCTCATCTTTACTGGGGCTGTCCCCAGGGGCTGCAGAGGAGTCACTCAATGTCACTGTGCAGCCAACAGCTAATTAGCCCATGAGGAACAAATTAGCTTGTCTTATAGGGAAGAACATCACCATCTCAAAAACGCAAAGTTGCTGTTTCTGTTTCCCTAAGAGAATCAATGTCATTTGAAAGGATGTAATAAAATCCATTTTAAGCACGATCTAAAATGTGGTGTCCTACAATCAAAGCTGTTCCTAAACAGAGAGAAAAAAAAGTTAACTACTTGTAAATAGCTCCAAATCATAGTACTGTTGCTTCCCACAATCTCATAGTGAGTTTTATGATTGCGGGTTTTTAATAAAAACTGTCTGTATAGTGAGATACCCAGAGAAGGTAAGCATCTTGGATTTTGATGGAAAATAATTTATCTTGTGGTTTTGGAGAAGAGCTCAGAGAGAAACCTATTAATGCTTATAGGACCAGAAATTAAATCAAAGGAACTTGAGAACAGAGAATTTTCACGTCTGCCACCTTTCAGACTCAATTTATGATTCTTAGCTATTCTATTATTGTTTGAACAGCTTTAGATGAAGAAGTCAGAACAGTTTTGTATAATCTACCTTCAGATGAAGTGCCAGGTGCCACTTTTTGGTCTAAAGGAAAACAGTTTGTGACACCTAGTGGAGGAGAGGAAAATTTCTTATCCTGCGTTATATTCTTCATAATCATATTCTAATGCCCACCCCCTTTTTTTTTTTTATGTTTTGCCTACCTATTGTGATAAATTTTATGATCAAATACCATTAATCTTGTGAATGCTGTGTGCCTGAGGCAAGTGCATGGGACAAAAGACAGCTGCTTCCTTTCCTACCGCAAATTATTTGAAATCTGATTTACCCTGAACAAATTGTGTCAGGCTGTAAATCCATTGCAGAGCCCCATGATATCAGCAGAATAGCAGTGCCTGTGGCCAATCTGCATATCTAGTGGATATTTTTGCTCAGTGCTCTTTAAAGTAATACTGAGTTTGACTAACCCCCAAGTCAAAGTGCGTTAATGTCAAATCGCTCAAGCGTGTAATGGCTGGCTGAGTCTGTCCTGGCAAGCTCTGAACTACTGTAGCTCTCAGCAGCTGCTCCTGACACAACCAATTATCACTGCTATTAATAACTGTGCCTGCACTCAGGACAGCTCCCAATCCTAGAGCTGAGCACCTTGTCCATCAGAAGCAACACTTAGGCCTAACCAGTCCCAACTTCCCTTCATCCCCAAAACCACTGTTGTAGCTGTGCTGGCTCCCTGGGCTCTGGAAATCTGGATACCCTTAGAGCATGCCAAGGTGAGTAGTTGAACTGGAAGTCTCTCTTACAAGCTGTCAGCAGGCATATTGATTTGAAATAAACACCTAGCAAAACGGCTTCCTGCTTTTTCATTTCCTGCCATGCATCACTGTAATGTGTTTGCAGGACTCCACTGGCTCACGTGCTAATTTGTCATTAGCTGAGGGGACCTGTTAGCTCTGGATTCCATTTTCATCTCTTAAATTGCAGTTGTAGAAGAGGTGAATCTAATTTCTCTTTAGGATCCCGTCATTAAGCTCCCATGGATGTGGGGTAAATGTGTGGATCAGTCATCACCAAATGCCTCAGGGGTAATCATTTCCCTGTGCTGCTCCCCTAGCTTGGTAAGGCTGGCTTGTCCTAGAGAGAGCAGCACAGTGAGCCCTCTGCTTCACCAGCAATGTGCCCTTCATCCCTTAGGACCGAAGGAGGAGTTTCCAAAGGTGCCACCGTGGGTGTTCTCCTGGATCTGAACAAGCACAACCTGACCTTTTACATCAATGGGCAGCAGCAGGGGCCCCCAGCGTTTGAGAACATCGAGGGTGTCTTCATGCCTGCCTTGAGCCTCAATCGGAACGTCCAGGTAAATCTGCTGCATCCAGCCCACTCACCCTTTCCAACTAAGGGAGCTGAAAGCATCATCCTTAGCCAGTCAGGGCTTCTGTCCTGCTCAGGTTTACATCTAGGCTGCTCACACTTTTTGCTCACACATTTGACCTTCTGCCTTGCCTGGCCAATGTGAGGAGTAATGCTGTAAAACAAGTAAAAGTACCTGCACACACTGATTCCTGCTCTGATTTTCCTGTGATGCTCCACTCAGAAAGCAGTGTCTCTAAAGTTCTCCAACTAAAGACCACCTTAATTCCTCCTAGATCTCATGTTTGGAGATAATTAACATTGGCAAATGGCTGAAGTATGAGCAGCACACTGGTAAGGAAAGCAGCATAGAGCAAAGGCAGCATAGGTCAGAGAATTATCACAACAGAGAAGACCCAGTCAGCACATGATGTACACAGCTCTGTGTACAAGAGGTTTTCCTCTTGGAGGAACTTTCTTTAAATATAGCACATTTTTACTTCAAGACCACAGCTTATGGCTAGAAACTGGGTGTGGTATAAGAGAGAACCTGTGGAAACACCCAGGAGCCTGAGGACTGAAGGAGGCCAGCTTAGGTCAGGCAGGACCAAGACAGCCAGGGTGGAACACTCATCCTGTCCTCTGTACTGAAGCACTTGGGGTCCCTCACGCAGAGATCCCATCCACCTTGTACCTAGCAAGCACCACTTCTGGATACCTACAACTGGTGGCTAGATTTGGGAAGGGATACAGACACCTGGCTTCTTGGTCCCAAAGTATTCAGGAGGAAGGGGGAAGGAGACTTGTTTATTTCAAACATTAGATATCGTCTCCATTAATAGTCTTGGTTTAAACTTGGACCCTCAGCCCTTTCCATGTCATTTACCTGCACTTTGCCTTCACAAATGCTCTTTGCTGAGGATGTCTCAGTTTTGAATCTAATGTTATTTCTTCTTTGTGCAGGTGACCCTGCACACAGGACTGGAGGTGCCACAATCTGTAAAACAACCCAAGTTGCCCAACAACTAATGAAGCTCCCGTCTGACACTATGCTGGATTCTGTAAGCTTTCTCAGTGTGTTTTGGCACTTTTCAGTAATTCAGTAAAAAAGCAGCCTCTTCCCTGACTTAAAACACTGTGCAGCATGCTGCCCACCAGCTGGTTAGAGCTAGGCCACTCCATTTTCAGTTTAACAGCCATAGCAAGCACATCACTGGACTGGCACTCAACTGCAGATGGGTACCTGAACATATCTATTCCATCCATACATACACTCGTGCACACACACACACACCAACACATCTGTAAAGCAGAAGGTCAAATGAGTGTATTTTCTCTCTCATGGCTGGATTTGTGCTTAAATATTGGGGATGCTGGAAAAAATGGGTGAGGCTGAAGGACAGTGGATGTTGGAGCAGTTTACCAGTAAGATGAACTGGATTCCCTTGCCACCTGAAGTCCTTAAATAAATAAAGCATATGTTCTGACAGCTGAAGTGGAGGTTATATGCTCAAGAATTCATGGTTGTCAATTACATTCAGGGGCTCAAATGGCCATGAATTATTCCTTCTGGCTCTAGACTGCAGTAAGCTATAATAAGATAATGTCCCATTAGAATTCGGTGGCAGAATTTATTATCTGCAGTGGGAACAAGATTGGTTCCCAAACACTGCCATGAAATAGCTGGGCTCATTGTAGCTAACACCATGATACATGCAGAATTCAGGTACAGAAAGTCAAAAGAAAAACATCCTTGATGCATTTTAGTGTTTGTTATTTAGGCATGACTGTGGAGACACAGAAGATCTGATTGTGGTTATCAGCACAACTCTTGAAAAACAGTGCATGGGAGATTCCTTTGAACTAAAATGATAAGAGATTTCTTTAAATATGGCACATGCAAAGTCTCCCACATTGAGAAATGCTGCTTTCCAGCCTTGATCCTGATAAAACCTGTGCAGCTGTAGTTCCAATGTAGCTTTGAGATTTGAAGCCTTAATTTTCTAGTAGATTACTGTGAGTAATTAATGTCTTGATACTAATGAAACACTTGAGTGAGATTAATAGCAGTAATGCAAAACCTGTCCCTAAGAATTTTTCTGGATTGGGACATAAATCTTTTGCAAGACTTGACCTGTGCCTGGCATCTCCCACGAAAACGAGCAGCCATTTCAGGTGCTGCCTGTGACAACTGGAGTCTGACTGACAGTGATCTTTTCTCACAGCCATGGCACTGTCACCTGCACGCAGTTGTCAGAAAACCAAACCTTGGTTTGCCTGTGTGCTTCGTTTCCTCTGAACCCAGTTAAGGTACACAAGTGCGTGTGTGTGTATAGTGGCAATGCACGAGGACCAGAGGCAGCAGACCTGGTGAGCCCATGACATCTTGGACTCTTGCCACTCTAACCCTATAGAAGTGTGGTGCTATCAAACAAGAAGAGCATAAACTCTCAAATCCTATCAATGTACTATTTCCTTTTTTAAAATCCTGCTGCTTATACAAGTTTTCCTCTTCGAGCATACGTATACGCACACGCATATTGTTATCGGGCATGTAACTATTAAACCTGAAAACAAATATTCTAACCAAAATCCAGCTTACTGCTTTGCATTAAAGCATAGCCACAGGACACAGCCCAGGCCTGCCTTCAGGCAGCCTGTCAGGCCCCAGATATCCTGCTGGAGGCCACTTCTGGTCTCTGGAGCAAATCACTCAGGCAGTGCTGAGTGATGGCAAGGCTTCCCTGTGGCCAAGCAGCCAGAATCCTCCCGTGGGTCATCCCACCTCACAGCTGTTGTGAGAAGGGAAAGGCAACCCAGAACAGAACTGGGCTATTGCACAGACACAGAGCAGTCTGCCATCCTGCTGCCTGTAACCAGCCAAGCATCCTGTAGCCCACCTCTCCTGCGGAACAGCAGCGCACCATCAGCAACGTCAAGACTGAAATAGGAAATAAAACCAACGATGGAACAAAAATAATGTATGCTTTTAAGTGAGGAAGCAACAGTGCTTCCTTTAAAGGCTGGAGCAGATTGTATTAGTAAACTTGTAGACAATGGAATAACTGTGCTATGCTTATCTTGGTTTTGTAAAGAATGTCAGAGACCAACTGTGTCATAATCTTCGGTTTCATTCAATACTACACAAACTCATGCAAGATTTTCTAATTAGCAGGTCTGTTTTAACCTACCTCAGCTAGAACGCTACCAGACCCCAAATTTCCTTGAGTGTGCTCTTCTATGAACCTAACAGTTGTAACCATAGTATTGGCTTTGAGTATTGCCAGTCAGAGTAGTGTATCTGAATATTGTACATAAATTGCACATAGTTTTTTATATTGGTAAACATCCTGTGATAATTTTAATATGGAAGGCACTCCACTTTCACTTGTATTAAAAAAGCCAGGGCATTGTTTGTTTTGGGACAGAATCTTTGTCTTTACTCCCGACTTCTTGAGTAAAGGAAACTCAAATGAATTTACATCTTTCTAATCTTCAACCATTGCCAGATGTTTAAAATTAATTCTGAATGGGTTTTAGAAGCATTTGCAGTACTCAGTTTTTGTTTTCATAGTTGCTTTGGTGTTGGTTCCTGGTGTATTGTATCTTGGGCAGTACACATTGAGTGACATGTTGTTCATTTCTAATGAATATAGGGACAGTAAGTAGGAACAGTGAATAGAGAAGCTCAGTTTTTACTCTCCACACATCATTCACAAAAGTAGGGTAGCTACCATTAAAGCCTCCTTTTAACCTAGCAGAAATGCAAATAATTTAAAAGGACTACAATTAGAAGTAGGCTTACCTTAGCAAGACTGCTTTACCTTAGGTCAAAAACTAAACATGTTTGCATGTGTTGGTTGTGTACACAATCAAGGACTTGCATTTGGCATGGCCTGTAGCAATAAACCAGTTATCCTCATAGAGTGCACTCTTATGAGTTCAGCTGGATACATTTTCATAGTTTGATTAACAGAAATAATGCTTAAGTAGTTAAAATTACTCTATGAAACTAACAACTCCACACATAAATATTTATACAGAGCATGCAGGGGCCATCTGAACACAAAGCAGAGCAGAACCTTGCTTTTGCAGAACAGCCTTAGGTGGGGAGAGGTGGGCCACTCCCATGGCTCTCCTCAGGCTGGAGGTAGTTCCCTTCTCTGCAGGCAACTTCCCCAAGGTCCATCTCACAAACGCTGCGGTTTGTGTATTCTTCATCTGTAGTATCTCTTATGCCAGTTTTTGTTTCCTCCAAACCCTTTCTTCAGGACAGAGTCAGCCTTTAGTCCCTGCAGAAGCTCTGTTGCTTACTGTCAAGGGAGAACCCAGTGAGCAGAGGAGTGGCACAGACACCCAAGGGGACCGCTTTGTGTGCTCTTCTGCTTTTTGTTTCCTCAGAGTATTTCTGCAGCTCTCTGGGGCTCCAAGCTCCTCTGGCACCTGGACCCACACAACACTCACTGTCACAGGACTCTTCAGCTCCTAGGGGCCAAGCTGCTTCTTATAAGCAGGAGAGCAAAAGCCTTTTGCACTGGGATAAATCCCATCCACACAAGGTAGCTGTAAATTGACTTAATGTTTTTAAAAACCCACCAAAACACAAACCCCACAAACACAAACTCGCCTTATTAGCAAAACAAAGTTTGGCTTCTTCACCAGTAGGGAACCTGGGAACAGCTGCAAAATAAATACAGCAGTCGAACTTTATGTCCTGCAGAGCAACAAAGGACTCTCAGTTTTCACCTACCCCTGGGAGCCCCAACCTTAGCCTTTTGTAAACCTTCTTCCTGGCTCTTTCCTCTGTGAATTTCCATTAAGTTCAGAAGCACTGTCAGACTTCCCAAGGCATGCAATGCTATACAAATTCCACTTCCTTCTTTTCCCTCATCAACTTGAAAAAAGCTCACAAGATCTTAGTAAGACTTAATATCAATATAAGCACACATGTAGCTGACAATCCCTTGCTCCTTCTGCTGTGGAAAGGTATGTGCTATAAAATAAATCTCAGTGAGGACAGTAGCATACTGTGATGTATTACAAATTTGGAAAGCAATTTGGTTTCTAAAAACATAGAAAAGATAGGCAAACAGCACTGTCACCTCCTATACTTGCCTATGCACTTAACATACATAGAGGAAAATATATTGGACTGAACAAAATAAATTAAATAAGCATGAGCTTACATTTATCAGAGTTTAAGAGGAAAAGTATTAAATGTAATTTATTATATGCATAACATACCATCATGTTGTAAATAACTCCATGATAGTGTATTGCTGTAGTTTGTTCTTGGCTGGTGATAGAGTTCTGTGGTAGTGCTGTGTAAGTTGTCTTTTATTTTATTTTTCCCCCTCAGAGCATAGTTAGCAAAGATGGCAGAGACCACCCCACACTCTGTTTTCCCAGTTGTTCTAGAGCAAGAAGAAATATAAGATGCAGCTTTTTTTTTCTTTCTTACATGATAATATTTCTTAAGGTAAGAGAAATGAGATTAAGGCTAAGCTGCCACCACCACTGTATGAAAAACACTGTGCTTGCAACTGCCAACAAGAGGTAATGCATTTCTGGGCCACAAATCAGATCACCTGTATGGAACCTCTGAGAAGGAATGCAAAATTCCACAACCTGGGAACAGCAGCTTTCTGGTGCCATCTAGCATGTCCTTTGGTCACCAAACAGAAAGATTAGGAAGGAGAGTTGTTAGGCCTTATCTCAGGCCTTACCAGCTTTGCAGCATTTTGCTTAAATAGCAAAACCAATAATTCAATTTTGAACCAGGCAAGATAATTTGAAAACACCAAGCATCTTGGCTAGATCAACTTTGGAAGGGAGATTACAGTTACAAATCAACCACATTGCAAATGTAAAAGGCACTTGTCACTGAAAGTTACCAGGCAAAGATGGAGAGTCCTTTTATTTTCTTTTTTTTTAGGAAAAAAGAGTGAGCTGCTTCTAGTTTTTACTGACAACATTTCTGGTGGTTCCTCTGCCCAGCTCTATTGAATGCTGCACACACAGAGCCAGGTGGAGCAGCAGTCTGAAGCACAAATCCATCATTAATAAAACACACTTGGTCTTCTCAGGTGCAGAAGCTCATATGCAAATCTCAGAGACTGTATGTGTGGGGCTCCTGCATCTTTGCACAATACAGGAGACAGATGTGTGTTTCACTGACAGAGGCACTCAGCAGCATTTTCCCCTTCTGTTAAATGACCTTTTTATTACATTTTTATTGCAAACACTTCCAAGCAGAATTAATTAAAAAATTATTTTTATGCTAATTGGAGAATTTCTAACATTTTATTGTGAAGCAGTAGATAGAAATATTCCTGGATCCTGATTGCATTCCTTTATCCTCCACCTCCCTTAAATGTTGTCAATAAAAACACTTAACCTTTCTAGGTAGCATGGTGAGAAGACATGTGATGAATATTAAAAATAAATGCATGAGGTAAACCTGCTGTTATTTCTGATTGTTATATGAAGCATGAGTAACACTAATTTAAATGTTGGCAACTAAAAAACTGCAAAGGAATCAGAAAATGGTGTTCAGTTCCGGTTAAATGAAAGACAAGTAGTTGTTTCTATGTTTTCTTAACTACAACATTTTTTTCTTTACTGTCATTTCCCATAGCTTATATGAATTTGGAGCTGGTGAAATATACATCTCTACTATATGTGTCTGTCACCAGATCAAGAGGAAAATACAAACTTTTTATAATTTTGTACCTGTAGCAAACGTTTGTATTTTTTGAATTAGAAACAAACTGCTTTTTGTCTTTTGGTCCAACTAAAACTTTGTGTATTATTACTATTATTACCCTTTTGGAAAACCTGACATATAAGTTTATGCTGTTTTACAGTTTCTAAATAAATTCTTATAACATTGCCAACAAATCCAGCATCAGTACCCTATTTATTATTACAAATTATGATTAAAAAATATTATGCCATTACGTAAATGAGGCATTCATACAGTTTGCATGCCTATCTCCTACTGTTGATACAGCTTTGTTACTACAGTCAAGAATAATTCAGTAAATGGAGAAAGCCAAGAGTGTCCTTCCTCAGAGCAACCTTAACTTCAGACATTCAGTGTCATTCTCAGCACCACTCTGCTAGCTCTGGCTCATGTTGGTTTTAGAACACCTGGGAGAGCCGTGACACACCTTAGACACTTTGGGTAATCACCCAGTCTCCAGAAGTTTATAACACTGGAATAAGCAGATGCTGGAAAGTAGGTTCTCACTGGAAAGCCCTTTGGGTAAGTGTGAAAGACTGGACAGAAAGCTTGTCAGGGCAGGGAAGACACAGACTTTGAGAGATGGTTTGAAATGACCAACAGTCGTGGAGCTGCACACCTCTATCAAGCAGATGGCATGTGAGGGACTCAGCAGTGCTTCAGAGGCAGCACACTGAGACCCTGCAAAAAGGTACTCACAAAGCTGCACAGCCTTCACAGATGTCTGTCAGTAAGGCAGAATGAAGCATTCTGACACAGCACCAGCAGCGCCAGGGTAAGAAACAGGAACCCAGCCAGAACAATCAGGACAAAGTACAGACAACAGTGTGGAGACACCATCAATCACAGCCTTTCTTTTTTTCTTCTGCAAGGAACACACCTTGTCATCAACTCCTTTATGGCAATGGGTTTGACTGGGAAAAAAATGATCACATGTGGCTTAACACATAGGAAAACAGAGAATAAAGATAACTGCAATAGGAAAAGGCATGAGAAAGTGCAGATAAGGAGAAATCCCTGAGTTCTTCCTTCATACCTCATTCCTCTATGCAACTGCAGACAGAGGGCAAAATTAGACATGCCCTACTCTCCTCTTCCCATAATTAATGTTATTCAGTCAATACTGGATTTCATGTACCAGCATGTGCTCCAAAACCAACACAGCTTCCTGTGTTGTCTTGGTACACTTGCACACTGTTCATCACCAACACACACCAGCCAGAGAAACACTCGGTGCAACAGGTTCTCAACACTCTCATTTGCCAATGTTCTTGATGCACCTAGTAACAAAACAGGACTGAAAGTGCCATGTCTACCTGAGCACAGCATTCCAAAAAAATGTACCATGCCTAGCTCAAAACACCTTGGAGATATGATATGAAAAAGCAAACCTATCTCCATGTAACAGAAGTCTTTCATAATGCATACGCACAATCAACAACTGTGAAAACACAAAATTTTGAATAAAGTTTTCATTTCCTTACCCCAAAAACTTCCACATTCCACTGTCAACTTGGCATTTCAGTTTTCGGCTTTTTAGTTTAAGAACTGATTCTTTTCAATCTTTTAGAGATGTTACAAGCTCAACTGTAAAAATTACACTTCATTCTGACCAGGTTTCACTCCTAAATAGCTTTTGGCAGCTATGGAGGTGGAAAGTGAACATTTTAATTTACCAAAGCTGATGGAGAACATAAAGTTCCACATTATACACATGGTGAGCTGAACAAAACTTTATCAAGAAGTGAGCAGCAAAAACTAAGCTCAAGGGTTAACCAGGAATTGTAAAATACAGGTTATCCCACAACATCTGAAACCTATCTGTTGCCTCAACAAGTCTTGATGCTCTGTACGAAATTCTTAGTGGTTACACCTTCACATGCCATCATGATTTGACATTTCTCTAATGTCAAATAAGTCATTAAGCCTGTAACCAGACAGGAATCTTAATTCCAGTTTGAATCTGCAACCAATACTCAGTAAGAAGAAATCAAATGATGCAATTATGAAATGTGATAACAGCATTTAGCAACCAAACTCTGCACACCCCTTCTCTTCCTCCATGGCTCCAGAAACACTCCCTTCTGCTTTTTATCTGGCACTTGACCCCCTCCAAGCCCTCTCCCTCCTCTTGGTCCTCTCTGTGCTGGCAGAGCCCTCCTCCAGGACCTGCAAGGTGGAAGGTGTGGAGGAAGCAGCGTGCCAGAAAGCATCCCTGTCCACAGTGTGGCTCTCCCTATCCCAGAACACTTTCCCATCCTGGGAGAGGGGCAGCCTCTGATGGTGCTGTTCAATTTACCTGCTGCAAGCTGACACAGACCTTGGGGTCAGGGATCACCTTGCCCACAAGGGTACCAGTACACCTAGAACAAGCACTAAAGGCTTTTTTCTTCTCATGTACACATCCTTCACTGCCAGAGCTGTTCCAACAAGCTCATCTCCTTACAACACAGAAAAATTCTGTCATTTAAGTTATCTTTGTCTCCCCCAAAATACTGAATGTTCATTTCGGAAGTGTTACTAACAATTGCCATTTCTAATGGATAGACCTTAAAAGCAACAAAATATATTTAGCTACAGAAGACAAACAAGTGTTGTTCCAGAAACACCAGACTGCTGAAATCCAAATAGCACCAAAAGGCAGTTTTGGTAAAGATTTCATAGAAAAGCCTTAAGAGGCATGGAGTAAAAAAACAACACGAGTTAACTGGGAACAACCAGTAGCTATTGAGTGTCCATGCTCATTTGGCTGAGTCTTACATGGTTTTGTTTTTAAAAATTAACCAACCAAGCCACCAAACTACTATTCCAAAGTACTTATTTGGAGATCTCTGCAGAGATATACAAGATGAATGTGTAATGCTTGCCTGGGACAAAACTTCAGAAAAATATTATTTGCATTCCAAAGCAGGTAATTTTGAAACATTAAGAGGTTTTGCTGGGCAGAAAAATTATTTTGCAGTTCCACTATCCACAAACAATCCATAAGGATACAGAAACAGATTTATGTCCAATAAATGTTTGGAGAACACCTATTTCCAGTTCAGAATGAGTAAGATACTGCTTTTTCCATATTCCTTCCATATAAAAGTAAAGATTAAATTAGTATTTTACTTACAGCCAATAAGCTGATTCTACAAAGAGAAATGGCTTCTTTAGCACATATTGAGTAATAAAAATAGCCTGTATAACCTTCTTAGTAAGAACTCTAATTTTTATTTATAAAATGGTAAATTCTAATATTCATCCAAAAGCAGAATAGTACAGAAAATTCCTGCAATAACAAATAAGATTAAAAAATTAGGATATGGTGGATAGGCAAAAGGCCCCAGAAGTCTGTGTTGGTAGCAGTGTGAATTCTCTTATGCATATTGTCCATTTCACTCTGTATCATGAAGTTCATTTGCTAACTTTAGATGATTTAATTTTCTTTATGTCACGGCTTTGCAGAATCAAGGTCCCATTTCTGAATTTTCCAACTTGTCCTGCAGGCCAAATGCTAGGCACTGATTTCTTCCTTTTGGCCTTCCTGAAATAGGGAGAGGAAAAACGATAATTAAAAGAAACAGCAGAAACACACGTAAATGCTTAATATGGTGAAAAAGTCACCTATTTATGCAGAGTTGGTATTATGGACTATCAAACCACAGCATGTAAAGACTTCAGAACATTTTTCCTTCACAGACATGCAAAATTTGCAGCACATTACAGCATGACTTACATTTTAAAATGTTTAGAAACACTAAGATTTTTGGATAGAGAAGGAAGATAGAGTACAGAGGGAACCTGCTGCAATAGGATTAGGAAATGTCAGCTCACTTTCAAGCCTCTGCAGACTGTTGCTTGTGCTTTGCAGAAATTATTTCTTAGGGCAAATGCTCTGAACAAGTGGTGTCTCATGAGTCTGCTCACAGGCATTTTTCATCCCTCTGACTTCCAGCTGCAGTCTTAAGACGTGTTGAGCAGAACTGACATACTTCCAAGTAAAGCTGTGAAACTGAAGCCTCTGGAACCGCTAGGCATAGAGCAGTATCACTATTTTTTGAGAGCTCAGCGCTTGGAGAATTTTGTTGCACTGTGATGTGCATGATTTCTGGAGTAAGACTGTGCAATTACATAGGGGATATACACTGGGGAGACCATGTTAAAAACACCTCACCTGTCCTTCTGTTCCTTCTGCTTCTTCTTCTTCTTAAGAGAATCACCTTTACGTTCCTGCTTTAAAAGACACATATTTTAATGAAAAAGGGACAGAGTATGTCGGTTGAACAACCACCTGCACAAATAGCACGCAGTAAGTAGCCTTTGCTTTGCAGAGCAGCAGGCACTTAAAGCAAGCTAGGAGACCTTCTGATAGAACAAGTGATGCAACACATTATGGAGCCACTGCCAGGAGCGCCCAGAGTCCTTCCTATTGCCTTACAGGAAGTACAGCCCACTCACAACCAACGTGCCATTCTTGCCACGTGCAGAAGCAGAGGCTTCCTTCTCGGGCATATGACAGGTCCTAGGGTCAGAAAATGGACTTGCTAGGAGGCAGGTGTGTCCTGTCACCCAGCTGAGGGCAGCTGTCAAATAACAGGGTTCAGCTGTGACTGGTCATGCACTGGATGCACTTTGAGCCACATGACAAGAGGAGAAGTAGGTCCCTGGGTAAGAGGGTGACAGGAAGCCGGCTGATAGAGCAATTATCAGCCTCACCAGCCTGCTCCCACCTACATGAGGAGGCTCCATAGGGAGGCAGAGAGTAGGCTTAGAGCCAGATGGGCTGTGCTAGAGGATGGATGCAACAGAAACCTCACCCTTGCTTTAAATAATGAGTAAGATCCTAGATGGAATTGTGCTGATAAAAAAAGCAGTTGAAGATCCGGCTCTCTGTGGTTAGACAACATGAAACAAACTTTAATTGAGGACCATTTTGTTTCCTCTTAAGAGGAAAGGATTAAAAAAACCCTGCTGATTTTGTGTCACCAGTCCATCAGCCTGGAAGGGCGAGGCAGTGAAACTGACCACAACACAATCCTAATTCTGTGCCTTCATACTGCACCCAACCAGCTTTTATCAATGAGATAATCCTGTGGGAGCCAGGAAACCCATCAACAGGGAGCAGCAGGTGTCAAGCTCAGGCACTCCTCCTGCACCTGAGGCATTATCTGTCAGGCTCTTGGCTGGCTCCTACATTCTGCCTTTCAATACAAAAAAATTCACACAAACCTGCTCCTTATCAGCATCCTTCACTGCTTTTTTCTCTTTCAGTTTCTCTTGGTAAGTCCTGTAGTTCACATGTGCTTTTTTGGGGGGCTGTAACAAAGAATGGGAGAGATACCACTAATTAAATTTTCAAATAGGTTCAAAAATTATTCACAGACTTGCACAGACGGTATTTTTCACATGGTGGTGGCAAAAAAAAAAAAAAAAAAAAATAATGCTTATCATTTCCTTTTGGGTGAGAGGAATGGATTAAGGGATGCAAGGTAGACACAAAATGTATCTTGGTGAAGACAGTAGAGAGAGACAGTAATGTTCTGTTATCAGTCCTACAAGGTTTACATGTACACTGACGTAGGAAAAAACCCCACTTCCTAAAAAACACCTAAAATATTATATTTTTCTTCTACACTAGTTATGATAAACTAAGAAACCACTTTTCCATCTTTAACTCACTGGGAGAAAGAAGTTTTAAAAAGTAAGTCCCTTTGTCCAACTATTTATTTTTGAATGGCCTGATTAAAAATTCATAAATGTTGGTTTTCAGCCTGATCAGTCATATTTCATCTATACTACTTCCCTGATAACACAGCTATACTAGTTTTCCAATCATCTACAGAAAACAGATGAGACAGAATAGATGATGTAAAAGTAAGGATGAAGTGGGAGCAGAGTCATGGCAGGGGATCTTGTGTTTTAAAAGAATAATATCAAAGCCCCTCATGTTCTCTACTGCTTTTCTGCACTGTAGCAGCTGGGTGACCTCCAGCACAAACCAAGGGACAATTACCTTGGCTCCCAGCATGACGGCACGCTCCTGCTCCCAAACACGTTGCTCCTGCTTCTTGTAGCCAGTGATCCCAAACTTGTGCACTTCCAGGCGAGCCTAGAACATTACAGAAAATTGCAGGCATTTCATAATGTCCAACTTGTTGCAAAGTAATGCCTGGCAGAATGCAATGAAATCATATTCCTGAGGAAATCCTGACTAATACTGGAAATTGGTGCACTGTAAAATAAAACTGATTTCATAGCTATACTGCAGAGCAGTTAACCACTGTCCAATTAATCTCTGAATGGTGAGGACTGTCAGGGGGACAATTTTCCATTCTCCTAATTTTACATAAAGTAACACATGGAATGGATTTCCTCCATGAAAAGAAGAGCACTTAACCACTGTGAAACATGGATGGGCAGATGGTGAAGTGGTATGACTACACACACAGAGTTAACGCTACACACAAACACCTTGGCAAAACCACTAATGAAACCATAACTTTTTAAAAATCAGTGATTAAACTGCTACTCTTCTTAGCAGTACAGAAGTCCATGCAGAATCTTCAGTGAGAGATTCCACTGCATCATAGCACATCCTGAGCAGAGATCAGGCACATAAAACAACTTGCAGAGATCTGTAAACAAATTAGTAGCTAAGGTGGCCAAAGCTAGTTATGCTTATGTAAGAAGAGATGAGAATAAAAAGACAAACGGAAAAAGCCATTTGTTGTTCCAAAAAACAGATGCCAATACACCTTTTTCTCCTTCCCAAATGAAATGCCAGAGATTTAACACCAGGGGCTGAAAGAACTATGCTAAACATTATGGGAACTCAAGCATCTTTACACCGCTAAAATACAGTGATCCCCCTCAAATTCTCATTGGGATATCAGAAAGGTCACAGATTTTAACATGCCTCTCTCCACACTGAGAGCTGACTGCTGCCAGCTTGCTCCTCCTTTGGCATGGCATGTGAATAACCTATTAAGAAATCCTCACCTGCAGGAGATAGCCATTTCTGGAAGGGCTTCCCATTAGTCCTACTGTAGCTTTCTCAAGTATACACATACAGGTAACTTTACACTAGTGACATTAGACTGATCCTACTGACTTACCTTTTCAAAGTTAAATTCTTGTCTGACTTCATTTTTCTCTTCATCCACTATTTGGGTCTAAAAACAAAACAGAACATTTCAAATTAATATGACAAGTAACACCAGTTTAAATGCTGATTGGGATAGCTTTTTGAAAAGCAGTGAAATGTAAAGTCAGTTGTATAGAATATTACACAGGTTTCTAGCAGTACTTTTTCCAAGCTTTATTGCCTGGATCTGTTAAAAGAGACAGTTTCAATGGCATTTTTCTAGGTAAGTAAAAGAAAAACTGCCACATGTGAACTATGCATCACTCATATCTCCATTTCCAAACCTGTACCAACAGCTAAAGGAGGACAGACTTTTTTTTCAAATAGTTAAGTGATAATAGTGCATGTACTCACAGCTGGGACAGCATGCAGAACAAGCTTAATTCCTAACTGCATGGACATATATTAGTGTCCATATCCGGCATCACTACTGCCAGAGAACCAGCTCCAAAGGGTGCAATGTCAGCAAATTACAGAACCCACTTAGTGCAGGCTGAAGAAAGAACTTCCTCAAAAGAGCTCAGTGAAAACTACATCTTTTCTACTCCACAGTTTACATAAACTTTTCATCAGCAGTTCTCAGTTTGGAGGGGGACTCTCCAGTGGGAACAGACTAAATCCTAGAAAGAAAGAGTAAGCACAAAATCCCCGGGAGAGAGTTCCATGTTTTCTTGTTACAGGAATGTCCCACATGGGACACTGCAGAGCAGTTACAAATCTCCCAGGATTATTTTAGACTGTCTGCTTTCTGATTTCAGGGGGATGTGCTAAGCCACCTGAGTGGAAGCTCTGCTTACTTCCAAGCATGCTGACACAGGCAGGCAAACAGCCATCTGTTCAAGAGATTACCCTGTTCACCTTCCCCGTTTGCTCCCAAGGGTACAATCCACTCAGAGGAAACAGGAGTACTACATAAGCATTAAACCTGAACTGAAATATGTTTCATGCATTTCCTTTTCACTCTCCAGGGCCTCAGGGCACAGTGAGTCACAGGTTCAGGCCCAAGGGTTACACCAGGGCTTCCCTCTGCATCCACCACAGCCAAACTCCTCTCAGCTCTGCAAAGGCTTCTATATAGAATTGTGATTTCGACCACAAATAATGCAGTTATCTTTAGAGCATTTTGCTAATAATCCTAACATCAGTATTTTTGGGCAGAAAAGCTATAAAAAACTTTAGAAAAATTTTAGAGGAACACATGCTGGAAAAAACACAGATGTTTATGAATTCAAACAACTCTTAAGAGTCTCTTGAAGTTCTCAATTCCAAGCAATCAAACCCTCAGAATCATTAAGTCTTTCTGAATACAAGACAGCCTTTTGTTGGCCCATCAGAGCTTATTTTAGAATGGACTTCTGATCTTACGGCCATAAAGACAATTCAAGGAAAACAACCAGAGAAGATGTAAAATCTGAAGAACAATTAACCCCTCTGCTCAGCTTCCAGCCAAAGCTATCCAGACCTCCCTGTTGAAGCAACTCAGCTACAGGTCTAGCTAGTGCAAAGCAGTTTAGCAGCGACAAACCAAACCAGAGGACTGAGATCTAACGCTGTTCTGCCTTCCCCTACTGACTACCTAACATCGATCCTCCAAGACAAATGCTGCTTGTCAATGGCCCAGTGCTGCTGCGATGCCAGAGAAGAGGAGCAAGTTTTGGCACCTCACATCCACAGCTAGTGACAGGAACAGAGCAGCACACAAAACTCAAGGGCACTCAAGTAACCAAGAGGCTTTGCTTTCCATTCCTTTCACTTCCTGCCGTAACATCAGGCCTGTCAGCAAATCAATTTATTTTGCTGAATCAAATACAGGATTCTTATCCGGAGATCTTCTGAAATTGAAAAAACTGGTCTTCAAGTCCTGCCCCTTCTCCTGCTTCATCCTGCCCGTTTAAAGCAGCCCCAATGGGAATCAGCAGGCCTAGATGCCATCGAGCTGAGCACGCGGATGGCCAAAGCATCCGGATTTCCAGGCAGCGGGATCAGCAAGAGGGACAAACAGACCCGGGCAGGGCAGGGAGGGGGCGGCTCGGACCCCTGTGCCCTACCTGTGCTCCGGCGGCGGGCGCTGCCGAGGGGCCGTGCCGCTCCTTCCTCTTCCTCGCGCGGAACACCACGACCTCCACGGCGGGCGGGGCGGCGGGGGCCGGCGGGGCAGCGCCGGCGGCGCTCAGCTCGGCCCGCAACTCCCCGAAGAAGCCGCGGGCCCCGCGCCGCCCGCCCGCCGCCGGCTGCGGCTCCCGTCTCTCCTCCTCCTTCTCCTCTTCTTTCTCCGCTGACGGCGGCACTCTCGCTCCGCCGTCCTTCGCAGCGCCCCGAGCGCCGCCGGGCTCCTCACCTGCGCCGAGCACATGCCGTGGGTCAGCTCCGCGCCGCCGCCGCTCCGCTCCAGCGCGCCCACGCCCGGCCCCCTCCCCTCCTTTCCCCGGCCCCCAGGGAGGATCGCGGTGCCGGCGCAGCTCCCGGCCCGGCCCCGCGCACCCACCCAGGTCGTAGAGGCGCCGAGCACCGCCTCCAGCCGGCGGCGCGGCTCCCGCGGCCCCATGGCTGCCGCGGCGGGCGAGCGGGCGGGCCGAGCCGGCGTGTGACCCCGGCGGCTCCCGTCGCAGCCGACATGGCACCGCCCATGGCGCGGTGCCCCCCTCCGCCGCCGCACCGCACCAGGCAGCCGGGCCGGGGCGGCGCGGGGCCATGGGCGCCGCGGGAGGCGGCGGCGGGCGGCAGGGCAGCACGGCGGGGTAGGGCGGGCGAGCGGGGCGCGGGGCGGCGCGGCGGAGCTCGCAGGACCATGGCGGCAGCGGCGGCGGCGGCGCCCCGGCGGGCGCGGCGAGGGGCGCCCATGTACTCGGTAGGCGGCAGCGGCGGCGGGAGCGGTGCCGCGGAGAAGGGGCTGCTCACCTCATCTCCCTGATGGGGAATGACGGCGCTTGGCGCAGTCTGCCCCTCCGTTCCTTACTCCCGGTTTGTGTACCCGGAGGGAGGGACGAGGCCTTTCCCCGGCCCCGGCGAGTCCGGACGTTTCCCCTCACCAGTTCACCTTCCCGCGCGCCCTTCGCTGTCTCGGCTGCTCTATCTTCCCTATCTGCCGTGTCAGTCGCGACAGGCAGAGCTGCGGATCCGAGCGCCGCGGCTCCCCTCAGAGCTGTGCGGAAGGCCGCCGGGTCAGGGGAGGTGGCGGTGTCTCTCCTCACGGAGGCAGTGTCCCGGGGTGGCTCTCTGCGGGGCGGCTGTCCGGGCACCGGGCACGGCCTCAGCCCCGCAGCAGCCTGGCCTGCCTGCCATGGGAACCCAGCGCGGGCGGCTCTCGTGGGGATGGAGTGGCTGAAGCGCGTTTTCCCGTGTTACATAGTGAAAATTACTTTGTTGACCGTGAGAGAGGGAAACAGCTTCTTGTTCCGGCAGAGATGCCCAAACTTCTCTTCTGTGTCTTGTCTGCATGCTGGTATCCCAAGGGCATCGCCAGCACCATTGTTAGATTGCATATCCTAGTTATATGGAAGCAGAGGGGTTCCAGGCTCCCGCTGTTTTGTTTCCAGACTTCACCACTGTCGCAGTAACAGTGCATGACACTGAATTTTCTGTTGTCCAGGTTTCCAACAGTTGTGTTTTCTAAGTGTGTTCTCTACCAGCTGGCAATTGAAGCTGGAACAACAGCCTGGCTCTAAGCACAGTTACAAATCTTTAGTATTTGGTAAAGTGTGTGGTTTGGCTCCCTCAGTGCTCCTTCAGAACAGGGCGTGAAAATAGCTATTGCCATGGAGAGAAATCAGTTGCACGTCAAGTCTGAAAACATCAGATGAAGCGCAGAGGCAGACAGGTGATTTTTCAATGGGCCATGGCCCTTACAAAACTCTGCTCAATTAGAGTTGCCGTGTGGAACAGCTGTAGCAGTGTGGTGACTGCTGATGTGGCTGATAATGCCCGTGCTGAGGGCTGGCTTTCTTTGTCTGGATTTCATGTAGTTGCAGATTGCAGGATTTGAACTTTTGTAACTGGCATAAATGTTGCTTAGATTTTCTGAGCAATGACTTGTCACATACTGATCTGAGTAGGTGGTACTTAGAGCCAAATAATATTTTCTGCTACTATTCTGAGCTATCTTTTTTATTATTATTATTATAGAAAGTAAGGGATTTATTTCTGGTTTATTTTTAATCAAGGGAGTTGATATAAGGTGTCAACAGCAACAGATGCCTAATAGAAGCTATTTCCAGTCATCTTAACAGATCTTAGCTTACTCATCTCTTGCAAAATACTAACCAGTTGAAAGCTGTGAAAGAAGGGAGGTTGAAAGTTGTAATGCTAAATCACACAGGACAAAAACCCCTAAAAGTTTTATATTAATAGAGGTCTGAGTTTAATACCTGTATGGGATTGTTTCTAAAATCTCTGGCGAGTTTGTTCTGCAGTTACTGTGAGGTAATTCTCTAAACTGCAGCTGTGGAAAGAAAAGTTATACAATGTACTAAATGCAATTATAATAGAGAGATGTTCTCCAAATTTGCCTGCTCTGTGTAGGCAAAAGAACTTGAGAGGGTCAAACATTATAGTACAAATTGTCCTCCAGTAAAACAAAATTGACTTTTGATATAGATGAGGCTTTGAAGGATTTTTTAAGTGGAGATATTCCTGATTTGAGTTGTTTTGTTTTATTCCACCAAATTACCTTGTGATGAATGGACTGGAGCTAAAGGTTTGCTCTCTACTAAATGTCAGCTGCTCTGATAGCGTTGCTGATGTGGCTCTGGTTGGCTGGCGGTGAAACCTGACTCCCTCTCCCAAGGCTGAAAACCCACCTGCCACTGCTGGGCATTTTGCTTGTCTGTGTTCCCCTGTGTGTTTGCTGGCCAAGCTTTCCACTCAGCACCAGAAAAGGTCACTGTAAGAGCCCATGAAACATGTTTTATCCTTCATAATCAGATTGGTTCTGCATGGGTCATATATAGAAAGAGGAGGCGGATTGAATGAAAAGGTTACCAGTGCTACCCTTCAAGTGGAACTGTGGAGAAAGACATAAGCATTTTTATTTTTCATATCTTCAAATAAATATACTTGGTCATAACTATTACCTTTATAGTTTCATTTCACAGAGGCTTAGTCCAGTTGTCTTACTTATCTGGTGGCTCTTGCTGGTGTTTTGAAGTTTAGAGAAATTTCAGTTTTGGGAAGACTGAGGGGTCATTCATACCAACTGTAGTGATATAGGAGATAATAGGAGACATCCTCTCCAGCACAAGGGTCTGCTGGCTCAAAGGGAAGAGTTTTGTCTCTGAATTTTTTCCAGTAGGATGGATCTACAATTACTTCTTGATGTCCTGGGTTTTTTTCCTGCTTAGCAGTGGTACTGGTTCCTCAGAGGCCGTGCTTTCTTTTTACCTACGTGTGCACCATATTGCATTCACTTGGCTTACAGTGAGGTGGTTTGTTTTTTCTTTTTTTATTTGTTCCTTCCTGATAATGTTTCATGTACCTTACATCCAAGCTTTGTGAAAGCCACAAATCACCAAGGCCCCAGACGCAACTTTTAAGTAGCAGGGATTATTTTCTATGTGTTGATGATTGGGTTTTTATAATGTCAATCATGGCACTGTCTTAGTGAAGCTGTGAGAGTTGGAATCAAAGGTCTTTTAGTTAATACCCATTAATCATGGAGAGGCTGGAGGCAAGGCACTTCAGCTTTAAAAACCCATGTCTTCCCTCAGCTTCTTCCTGTTGGGTGGAATTAAGTAACGTGGCATAGGGTGATTTTGGGGATCTTTGCAATTGAAAGAGATTAGGATGGGGGCTTTTTTTGGGGGGATGGGATGTTTGTTTGTTTGTTTGTTTATTTTGATTTTTGGTTTCTTTCTGGATCACTCTTCCAAGCAGGTAGTATTGGTTCCTGCAGTCACAGAGTGTAGCCTGCAGACATTGTTGAAAGCTAAGAATAAACCCCAAATGTTGCAGAAGTATTGCATATTGTTATTTTGGTGCTGTAGCCAAGGAGGTCACCAAATAGCTCAACACAGTGTCTCATTCTTCATTTGTATGTTCCTAGCAGAAAGAGCTCACATCAAAGAAAAGAGATGAGTTTGAGGATATCTTGGAGGAAAGACGGTTGTCCAGTGACTTGAGATACGCGATGAAGTGTTACACCCCAGTGATCTACAAGGGGCTTTCACCGTGCAAGCCAAACGCTATCAAAAGTGCTGTGCTCCAATCAGAGCAAGTTCAGTATGTTATCAAGCAGGTGAGTCTGGACAGAGAGCACCAGCATGAGGTGGACTGAACACAGCCAAGCTTTGTGTGGCAGCAGGGAAAAAGCGATTGTTGCTGACCTCCTTAAAATGATAATTGTAGTTTGGAAGGTAGTCCAGTAAATAAATAACTCTCTTTTGGCGGGACAAAAACAAAACAAAACTGGAGTTGCTACTAAAACTGTCAAGTTCATGAAACAGTGTTTTGATTTTGCATATACAACACTTTGCGATTAATTTATTTTGCCCGACTTCTTTTTTTTTTTCTTTCTCTTCCTACTCCACTGTTCTCACCACAGAGCAACATTGTAAAAGACATCAGCACTCCTTTTTAGACATTTTTGTACTTTGAGGGTGTCTTGTAGGAACTCTGTAGGTTAATGATGGATTTATGAACAGCTCCTAAATGCTAATTTCACTAAAATGAGAGTTATATTTCATAGATAATTCGTTCAATTAGAAACACTGTTTAAGATGTAACCATAGGGCAGCTACTACTTTATAACAAATAAAGTATTTTATGGTTAGGCTGGCTGTTACTTTGCACTGTATTTAAATGCCTGAAATAAGTGTGTGTGTTAGTTAGCAGGGTAATTAATTTCAGTATCCATAAAAAATCATTCCAAGCATGTAGAAATAGGTAAGATGTTTTGGTTAGTCCTGAATGACAGACTACTGTAAATTTTTTCTATTTGTTTCTTTTAACAGTTAGTATTATCTGTGATACATCAAAGTGTGTTACAATGTGACAAAGTAAATTATGTCACGCTACACCACAAAGTAGCTTTGTTTCCATTATGGATTGCTAAGTAGTATGAAAGCAAAAAAAATCTTTCAACTCTAGATACATTAAAAAATCTACTGAAAGAAAATACAGAGGATTTGACAGGAAGATGTTTATGTGATGTTTTCTTCTTAAGTGCTTTTTTGATGGATGTTTTCTGGGCTGGCATCAAGTGGTTGAAGGGATTTAGCAGACCTGCCATTGCAGCTTGGTTACCAGCTTTGCACTAGAGATTAGTGGAAGTTTCTAACTGGGAATGTCCTGGGCAGTGTGCCCAGCAGTCTGTGATTAGGGTCCCTACTGCCTGGGCAGGGTTTGCACAGCTTTACACAGGCCTACTAGAATTTGTTCTTGAGCCAAATTGTTGAGGTTACTAAAGTTCAGTGTGGGAAGTTAAGGTCATTTGTTTGTTTTAGCTTGCTATATGTGACTGGTCTGGTTTTCTGATTTCTGATTTTGGGAAGTTCTTAGTTCCATAGTGGATTTGCCCTTAAATCACACAAGGGAACTTCATGGTAAGCCTTTTGCTGGTGAATGAGAACAGAATCTCTTCCTGCTGAATAACAAGAAGAATTTTTTGGCTTCCTAAGCAAGACTGATCTTTTCAGGCTTAAGTGGAAGCAGTTTTTGGCTTCTTTAAGCAGCTAAAATAATCAGTTTAAACTACATGTGGAAATACTTAGGATGATGGGTAATGCATTTAAGAAAACACAATTGACCTAGTAGATATGATGGTAAGGTATATGGAGGTAGACTGGAGGAGATGGATTTTCTCATATGTCACAAAATGGAAATAATAGCACTGACTTCCAAACAGAGATATGCTTTTTTGGAGGCTTTTTCTTCTGCCATTCCTTTCTTTTCCTCCTCTGTGACTAAAAGTTGTGTTCCTTATTCTATAACAGTAAAAGGCTTAACTTTTCATTTAAATATTTCTAGATTCAAATACCACATTGGAGGGATGGCCATTATTTAAGTCTATTTCAAGGAACTTCAAAAGGGAATATGCATGGCAATAGAGGAGAGATCATTGATATGCACAGTTGGTAGAGACTTGTGTGCTTTGTATGCAATTCAGCTTTCCATTGCCAAATGAATACATTACAAAGAAATGGAAGTGTGATACAGCTGAGATTCTTTGGAAACTCTAACCCAAACGCACTTAAAATATTTACATTTTGACTGTCTTTAAATCTCCTCTGAATATGCTACAAGTTAAAACATTCTTCTGATGTGTTTGGAGGGAGGATTGTTGTACACCCTCCCCTCCACTATTGACATCTAAGCTTATTTTGCTTTTTGAGCAGCTTTAACTTGGCTTTGTCATGTTGGCTGGCACCAAACAGATTCTGCATGATTAGACCCATGCCTGTCACATGAAACAAAATCTTGTGGAATATTGCAGTAGTTCTCCTGTAGTACCTGTGGCACATTAGAATGGTGTGCATGGGCAAGGAAAAGGGAACAAGTTGTCACTGCTGTTTTGTTTCTCCTTAGTTAGCAAAAGAAATGGGAGAATCACCTGATATTATTCAAGAAGAAGCTATGGAAATCCTGGATGAGATGGGCCACCGTATGCAACTGGGAGCTGTCCGATTTTTTGCCTTCACTCTAAGCAAAATATTTAAACAGCTTTTCCAGAGAGTTTGTGTGAATGAAGAAGGAATGCAGAGAGTGAGTATGGTGGGAGGAAAAAGTTAAAATATTTTTCAGACCAGTCACTTGGACAAGAGCTGTAATCATCAAATAACAAATGTGAAAAATACCCTCTGGGAAAAAAAAAAAAAAAGACTGCACTCACTTTTGTTTATTAGTGCATTTCTTAGTAAATGTGGGAGGAAGACAGATGATATGTAAGTATTTTAGAGGCAAACAGCTATCAGGATTTTTTGTATATTTTTCAAATGCTTATTATGGTAAGGAATACCATGTGCCTGTGATTCTGTTAGATTAGCCACTGAGAAAGTGTTTTCTATCTGATATTTAGAATAATAATGCATTTAGCTGAATTGGGGGTCACAATATAGTATTACACGACTGAGCAGACTGGCTGTTCAGCAAAACCCTCATACAACTGAGAGTGGTGAAACATTGTGCATCTCTGAGACAGGAGATGCTTTAGGTTTGCCTCAGTTTCTAGGAACTGCTGTCCCCCTCTTTCATTTTAGGATGTTGCTGTTCTAGAGGGTGCAGTGCATTCCCTGGAAGTCAGCAATGGCAGTCCCTGTTTGGTTTCCCATCCCCATCAAAAGGGCTTGGAATTAGACTATCCCATGATGGGGTGCCCCTAGTTTTTGAGTCCTGTGGTGCTTGTGAGCCTCAGGCTGCTACTCTGAAAACAGCTGCTCCAAGTTGTGTATGCGTTCTGCGCTGAAAGGGATATTGATTGTGTGGACGGAGAAACAACCCTCAATGGGGTTTTGTTTGCCTTAAGCCATGTGCAGGTCTATATTTGCAAATTTCAACAGTCAGTAAATATTGGGACATTATTGTTTGCACTGTTCTTTTCCAGTTGCAACACGCCATTCAGGAACATCCCGTGGTGCTGCTGCCCAGCCACCGAAGCTACGTTGACTTTTTGATGCTGTCTTATTTGCTGTACACGTATGACTTGGCCTTGCCTGTCATTGCTGCAGGAATAGGCAAGTATGTTTTTAACAATGTTTTCAGGATCCAGAGAATTGGTAGCATTCTCTGGTAGCTGCAACTAGAACTAGTTGTGTTAACTTCTGCTCCAAATATATCTTGTTAAATCCTCCTTGGGTGAGGTGCTTACAATGTCTGAAAGCTTCTCGTTGGTGCTGAGTCCTGTCAAAGGGGAATTCTTTTCATAGCAAGTTCGCCCAGAAGTACCCCATCTGTAGACCTGAGGGTGGGGCAGAGATAAGGGTTGTGAAGAATACTTCTGTTTGCCTTCATAGGCTGGTTACAGGCAAAAACTTGCCCAGGTGCTACTGTGGATGCAGAATTTTTGTGATACTTTATGCAGTTTAAAGTGCAGTAGCCTGATATGAAGTACCAGACACCTCATGCTTGTTTCTGATGTGACTGATTCCTTTGAAGTATTGGCAGAAGTTTGTGACATGCTGAGAAGAAAGCTGGCAGGGAAGTGATTTGTCATATCAGAGGTCAGAATTTTGGGCATACTTAGTTGTAAAGCAGATGAAGCCAGTATATTTGTAAGAAACAATTCTTGAGGGCCTGAACAGTAAATGTCTTCTGAGTTAATGTGCTTTTTGATAATCTGGATGCTGTCAGCACTGAACTTAGAAACCTGATCTTGAAAGTTGTATGTATCAAACAGTTCTTCTAAGCAGCAGCTGAGGTCAGTGCAGCACAGTAATATGCACAGGTAAGCTAGCAGAGATCTTGGGACCTGCTGCTTTACTGTCGTTTGCTTTTCAATCAGGAAGTTAGGAAGACTGATAGAAGCTGTGAGAACATGCTTGCTATGGAAGATGAGATTTTCCTGGTCTTTGAGTTTGCTGCATCTGGGTGATACAAGATTCACAAGTCAGTGTTTCACAGCAGCCTTGATCAAGGTGTTGCAGTTTGCTTGTATTGTTCAGAATCTGCTCATATGTTGTTATGGACATTGGTGAGAGTTTGGACCTCAAAATAGTATCTTAAGATACTAATAGTGTAGCTTACAAGGATTTTTTTAATGATTAACATTTTTTGAATGCTTTGGGTGCTTTGGGATCAAAGTTCTAAAGAATTAGGGGCTTGTAGCTTGATGCTGCCTGCATGTGTGTATTATTTTAAATACCTCTGGAGAAAATACAGTTCTCTGTCGTGGTTGTATTTCATAACTGCATATCATGTTAGAGGTTCACAAGATGTGGTTTACAAACTCACTCTCAAAGCAGCACTTGTGCTGAGTGGAGAGACTCTCCTGATACAGGAGAGTAAGTGCCTTTCTTTGCTTTGTAAGTTACCTCTTAGCTTCAAGCATACCGATAGCTCTGTGGGGATTAGCTAAGGGAAGGTAAACAGTTGCCAGTAACTCTCTAGTACATCCTCATACAGTACATTAGCAACAATCTAGCTGGTGCTGGGATGGTGTTTCTGACACCTGTAATATCTTCAGGGCAGTCATTGTCAGTGTTGCAACTAGAAATATGAATTTGACTGAGTATCTGTTCTCCAGTGTTTCATGGATTTAGGTGGCAAGGAGGTTGGAGTGGCACATTGCCAGCTGATGTGTGGACTTGTTTTAAATGCTTCCATAAGAACTTTGTTAACATTAAGTGTTTTTTCCTACTTTTGACAAGCTAAGCATTGACTATCATTGCCTAAAATTGAAAAACTAGAAAATAATTTTAGCTGGTTTGGTACACCCAAAATGATGAGTCAGGATCATAGATGATCTAATATAGTTTAATTGGCTGCCTAATTTCTGTGTCTTCTGGGATACGTTCAGTAGGAACTGCTTTTTTCTAAGGATGAATGAGACAATATACTTCAGAAGCTAAATTATTATTATGGCTGAACTTTGACCATCTAAATTATGAAAATAAATTGCTCTAAGTGAATACAGCTTAAAAAATGGAAAGCATATTATAATATGCCATTCTTATCTATAAAAGTCCTGCTAGACAATTTGAAAGCAAATAAATGTGTTGGCAACAGAAGAATCCTTGAAAGAGATCTTCTGTATTCTGGTAGGCAATGTGCTAGAAATTTTGTGGTTGATTCTGCTGGCAGATATTAATCACTAAATTTTGTGTGTGTGGTTTTGTTTTTTCTCTGATTGTTTTTCAGATTTCCTAGGAATGAAAATAGTTGGTGAGCTGCTCCGAAGGGCAGGTGCCTTTTTCATGCGACGTTCCTTTGGTGGGAATAGACTCTACTGGGCAGTGTTTGCTGAATATGTAAAAACAATGTTAAGGGTAAATAACTTGCTGAACTCTCAATATGTATTCTTAACAAATACTCTGTTTGAACAATTCCTGTGAGATATGCAGGATGTCATGGCTGTGTGATTGAAAGTCTTCATGGTGATCTGATTAAGTTCTTTTTACCTCAGATTTGCTGTAGGTGAAGACCATGTGTGCACTCTATTATTATTACACAGTTCAGTAAGTGATAAATTACTGCTCATCAGTTGCTTTGGGTTGTGTGCCCCTATCTCATGACAGAATATTTTCATTAATTAAACTGTTTGGTGCAGCAAATACAATGGATGAATACAGGCTTACAGATTAAGTTAGATATGTTTGTCTTTCATTAGAAACAACCAACTTACTTACATTTGAAGTACTTAAAACTATTTGTGGGCAATAAAGAAAAATTTTTTTCTTACTTTTTGTTTGTTTGTTTGTTTGTTTACTTTTGAAGAGTGGCTATGCCCCAATTGAATTTTTCCTTGAGGGGACTAGAAGCCGCACTGCTAAGACTCTGACTCCAAAATTTGGTATGTTTATTTAAGATTTGGAACTTTTAATAATATTAATGTTTTCATTAGTGGCTATGTGCTTTGTAAGTTCTTTGGATAGAAAAGGATGTTAGAGGGAAATTGGGGAAGTCTGTCTGGGTATGGAAAACACCATGGCTGGCTTCCAATGCCATTCAAAGAACAGCAATACATTTCACTTGTACTCTATTGCTTTTTCTCCCTTTGCCCCACTGTGTACTAAATTCAGTGACTCTTCACCCTTTTCTTCCTAGACAATAGGCATTCCCTGGCCAGCAGAGAAATATTGTAGTTCTAACTGTAGAACTAATGGGGAATCTTTAAAAGGAAGGTGCTGTTTAAGCACAGAGCAGTGCTGCTGGAAAGAGCACAAATAGCTGTCCAAGAGTGTTGCTTTCATTTACCTCCTGTTTTAAGGCTTGGGCAATGTCTTTTGCTTCTGCTTGTTTGAAGAGAGAACAAGCAGAGTGCATACCTATTAGCAGTTTCTAAAATGCAAAGATATAATTTTCAAAGTTAAATTGCAGTTGTTTTTCCCTTTTTGAAAGAGACTGGTTATTCATGTTTGTTTTTTTCCCAATTGGCAGGTCTTCTCAGCATTGTGATGGAACCCTTTTTAAAACGTGAAGTCTTTGACACATACCTTGTTCCCATCAGCATCAGCTATGAGAGAATATTAGAAGAATCTCTCTATGCATATGAGCTCCTAGGAGTCCCAAAGCCCAAAGAATCTACATCTGTATGTAAATTCCTTAAGAGCAGAACATAACTGGATGCATACACACCCTGTAGCACCAGAATTTATGTTTTCCTCTTCTGTTTTCATAGGGGTTGTTAAAAGCCAGGAGAATCCTCAGTGACAATTTTGGTACCATACATATCTACGTTGGCCAGCCAGTATCCCTTAGAACCTTGGCATCTGGGAGGATCAATCGGTGCCCATACAATTTGGTTCCCAGGTACCGCATCTTTCCATGGCGTATGCACAGGAAAAACATTTGTTTTGTCTACACCTATATGAATTAACTAAGATGTTCTCTTGTACTTTGTTTTCATCTTCTCTAACCTCCCTCCATCTGATTGTTCAAACTGCTGAACAGACTGGTTTGAGCAGAGGCTTATTTTGTGCTTGTGATTGGGTGTTTCTGAAATTGTTACTTGTGGCTTTGCCCTGTGTTGAAAAGAGGCCACTTTAAAATTTAATGGTGATGCATGAACCAGGCAAATCTCTGTTTCCTGAGAATGTGGTGCTTTTGCCACTTAAAATGTTCACCTTCCTCTTTAGTCCTGCAAGCTGTTAAGTGACCAAGTGTCAGAGAGCTGTAGCTGTGACTGGATTGTTTTGCTTTTGCATTTTTTTCTGTAAAACATAATGCTTTTGTATTTTGTTTGAAGACAGCAAATGTACAGCATCAGTAGAGAGGTCTGTGCTTCAGGTACTATCATGCAGCTACTGATGCTTTGCACTATACTTCTGTTTTACATAGCACATAGAATCATCATGCAGAGGTAAAACAGCTTGCTGTAAAGTTATGGATTTGGGGGCAGTATGGAAGAAATAAAGAGGGGGGTGATTTATATTTGACTTTTTGAGCTCTTTACCTTAAATTGCATTGCTTTTTTTCAGGCATCTTCCCCAAAAGCCATCTGAGGATATCCAAGAATTTGTCAGTGATGTAGCTTATAAAATGGAGCTCCTGCAAATAGAAAACATGGTTTTGAGCCCGTGGGTGCTAGTTGCTGCTGTCCTGCTCCAGAATTTGCCAGCCATGGAATTTGAACTTCTAATAGAAAAGACTCTGTGGCTTAAAGGCTTAACACAGACTTTTGGAGGATTCATTGAATGGCCTGGTATGCAGAGAAAGTGTTATTTCTGTTCCTCTTGTTGCTTATGAAAGATAAATTATATTTCTATGGAAGCAATGTATGGTAACAGCTTTACAGAATTCTTAGAGTTATAAATGGATTTTAGGATATGCTAAAAATCATGCTGAAACCTGACAGGTGTTGACTTTACCTGTTGAAGATAATACTTTGAAAAACAGGTGGAAACAGAACAGATGTTTTACTGTTGTATCTTGAAGTGTGGCAGGAGAGGGAAATTATAAGATATTTTATTAGAGTACTGAGGTTTGTGTAGCATCTGTCTTTCTGAACTCTGTGTAAGTCACAGGCTTTTTCCTGTGGGTTTTTAAAATTTATTTATCTTTTTTTAAACTAAGGATTTGCCTTTATCTCATGTTCACTGTTTGCAATAAATGATAGTACACAACCTGATGTGCATCAGTTAACTCCATGTAATGCTACATTTCCTGCTTGGTGCTGACTACAGTATAAGTTGTTACTGATACAAAGAACTAGCAGAAACAAATGGGTTGAGGAAATCAAAACTCTCAGTTGTCTGTTTATTTTTTAATTTCACTTTATCTTTATAAACAATGATGACTTTTGAAGGGAAGGCTTCTTTGGTGGTTTTATTAATATGCTTATACACACACACACACACACCTCCCTTTTATATATATATCTCTATATGTGTGTATAATGTATATATTGGCTGCTGAAAGGTTGATTGTGCTTTTAAACTTTCTGTTTTAAACTTCTCTCTGAGAGCCAGAGTGACACAGGCAATTTTAGAGCCTCAGGATGTAAGTGGTCAGGCTAGCAAAGAACAGCATTGTGTAATGCAAGTACATTTAGCTTTCTGCTGTAGGTAGACTTATACCAAGGATCTTTGCTTTTGTAGTCCTGTGTATAATCAAGGATCCCTCTCACTACTACAATAAAGAAATAGGAGTAGGCTACTGGTATAAACTCTGTCACCTCTGGAAAAAACCACTTATTTCAGGGATCGGCACTACAGCAAATGCAGGCAAGGTCTGCTTCTGCCGGACTGGTAAAAGCAAGAACTTCATGACAATGCTTAAACATTTAGAACCTTACTACACAGTAAACGGAAAAATGTACCACTTTCAGGTTTGCTTATCTATTTTGTTTATTTTCTTAGCAACAGTGAATAAGCATTTGCTTTAGTAGAGTTGTGATGTAGTCAGGGAATAGCAAGTAGACATGGTAATGAACTGGAGGAATGACAACAGCTGAGTGGATTTTGTTGGAGTGTGCTAGCTGTGCTCAAGACATCAGTTCCATAGAAGCTGAGTTTGTTGTTTTGGTTTGGATTGTCAATTTGAAATTAAAAATACATTTTAAAGACCAATTTGCTGATCCCAGCAACTACATGTACCCTCCATTCTTTGGTCTCCAAACAGCTGGTTATTTCTGCCTTTGTCTTGAAATCAGTAATAAAGGAAAGGAATATGATGGGTTTTTCTGTCAGAGGCTATATTGATTTGAAATGCCTGTGGTGTAGTGAACATGTAATGTGTATTTTAGTATTCAATATGACGTTTTTATTGCTTGCTTGTCAAATTTATTCCATTTGATGGAGGGAATGTTTCTCATTCAGTATGTTATGTAACGATATTTATGTTAAGAATTTTTATAAATTTTAATTTGAGATGAGGCTTTGCTTGTGTATGAGAGTTGATGAAAAAGTCTATAAAAAGACCTTAACCTCTAATTCAAAACTTGTAGTGTTGGAAATGACTAAGCAGAAGTATAGTCTCCATTTCCTTACTAATGAATGAATCCATCAAACAGATCATCCTTTTTATATTTGGAGACTCAGAATACTTATTCCAGTGACAAAGGAACAATTGCAATTTGTAATTGTTAGTAAGTGGAAGAATTAGAAGTGTTTTAATTATAGCAATGTCTGAAATTTGTTCTCTCCGTGTCATACTATGCCTAGTTTGCCAGTTCCTGGTATGGATTATATTGGAACATCTCTCTAACTGAAAGTTTGGTGTAGTGTCTGAAATACTGGTGCATTTTAGGCTGTTTCAACAGAGTTATGCTCCCTTTTTCAACTTCCTGAGTATTGCATTTTCCTCCTAGATAACGTGTGTGCCAAAAAAGCAGTCCTGTCTGGCCTCACCCTGCATTCCAACATCGCTAGCCTCGTCGATGGCCACGTGGTCCTGAACGACAAGGGAGTGGAGGATGGAGCCGTTGGGGAAATGGTCTTCAGGCACGCGCTGGCTGTGCTCATGTGTGCCACGTACAGGAACCAGCTACTGAACGTCTTCGTGCGCCCGGCCCTGGTGGCAGTCGCCTTGCAGATGGCATCCAGCTTCAGAAAAGGTACACTGGGGCTCTGAGAAGCTGCTGGTTTGCTCCTTGGGCCATCAGCTGGGAGAGGAGCACGAGGTTCCTGTGACTGCTAGCAGGAGCTGTCCGAGACTGTTATACTTGGGATAACTTGGGAGGGCATGGAGATATTTTGCTTGCCATTTTTTTGTTTGTTTACCTTTTGATCCTTTTGATTGTGGATTTGATTGTCATATTTAATGCATGTTCTGAGAAGCTACAAGCCCCCGCTCCTTCCTTTTCCTAACAGTTGAATCAAGTGCTTTGAGTACCTGCTGTTCTGTTTTGGTTTTTCCCATTGCATGTATGCTTTAAATGTCAAGTCTATATTTTATTTGAAGTAGGTATTCTCTTAAATAAGAAGTAAGTGGTTCTTCACTTGCATTTACAATATTTTTTTCAGAGGAAGTCTATAGCTGCTTCAGCTTCTTGAGGGATGTTTTTTCTGATGAGTTCATCTTTTTTCCTGGCATTTCATTGAAGGTAAAACATCCTTTATACGAAAATACTGATAGTAATGCAACCAATTAAAATAGCATCTGATTCCAGGGCTCTGCCAAACAAGTGAGAACTTTGTGAAAAACACCTACAGGGATATCACCTTGATCTGTAAATGGGAGGGAGAACTTAAAAGGGGGTCATTATGTTGGTTGCAAAATATTGTCTAGATCCACAAAGTTGCCAATGCAATTTTTCCCCACATTCCAGTAAAAAAAAACAAAAAATCACGAAATTGTCCAATTCTGAACTATTAAAATGAACTGTAGCACAAGTTTGGCTTTTTTGCATAAAGCTACCAGTCTTCCAGCACAGATCTGAAAATATGTGTTAAAACAGTCTTTTCAATGAAGTGTAAGTGCTATCAGGGGTGCCACCTGTGAAGGTTTTTGATGTCAGAGCTTTCCTGATGGCATAATAATTTCCCTCTTAGAGTCTTATGGAAGCTTTACTTGCATCCTTTTTTACTTGAAAAGGGTTTCCCCTCATTTTACCTCCTGCCCCATGCAGCCATCAGTCAGTCAAAACCAATATTGTTCCTGCACACTGCCTTATTCCAAGGCTCAGTGTGCCTGTGTGCACCCCTAGCAGCTGTGTACAGGCAAGCCGGGAAATCTGCAGGCTCTCTGCAGGACTTGCTCTGTCAGTTTGTACAGAAGCCAGCTGGCTCTGGTCCAGCCTGCTTGAAATGCAGGTGAAAACTAGTTTATCAGTAAAAAAAGCTGGTTCAGCCTCACACCCAATATAAATTGGTATGAGTAGTTTTTATTTGGATTTTAAAGTGATCACATATGATTTTATCAATGCTACGGACAAATATATGATGATGATCCTTCCTGCATTAAAAAAGATATAAGTATAATTTTCACAAGAGAGTTGGGCCTTTTTAAAAGGCTGATTGGCACTGTTATGTTAAGTTTTATTTGTTAGCAGTTGTTGCCTCTTGCTTTTGGAATAGCAGAAAGTAGCAGGGAGCAGGAAGATGGTTGGCTATGACTGACTTTGCTGGAGTCAGATGAAAGAGTTGCTGTGATGCTAAGGGATCTTTTACCCACCCACTCAGCCCTTTATTCATTTGTGTATCTGTCATGTCCTTGTCCCATCCCTTTGTATTATCTGTCCCCTTTTTGCCCATATTGGCAGTAAAATGGTTTTGTCCTTGACATTTCCATACTTTTTAACTTTTTGGCATTTTGTTTTCTGTTCGATAGAGGGCAGGTCAGTGATCTGTATTATCATTTATTGCAAACAGTGGACATGAAATAAAGGTAAACCTTTAGTTTAAAAAAAGATAAATAAAAAACACCCACAGGAAAAAACACTAAACTGAACAACTTGACCGTATTTTTTGACAAAATCCTGAGGGAGCTCAGGCTGTCTGTTGCAATAGCAGCCATGGCCACTTTCTTTGTGCCAAGGCCTGTTGTGCATTGAGGAACTGCCATGTTTAAGAATATGTTCCCACTGCCTTTTTATAAGGGTGTTTTTGGGAAACAGGAAAGTTTTGGTTCAAGTCTCTTTAGAACTGAGTTCAGAAATTAAAATGGTGCCCTGTTGTGTTTCTGTCGGTGATTTTGTGAGAAACGGTTGCTGCACTTCTGTAAGTGTTAGAATTTTAGTTCTGTATTTCTCGCACAGGATTTTGAGGAAGGATGTTTTCTACTCACAAAATGTGATGCCATTCAAACGAGTCAACAGGAGATTTACCCTACTGACAAAGGAAGTGGTACAGTGTCTTTCTTGTCAGCTATGTTCCGACCTTTTGTGGAAGGTTATCAGGTATGTTGTCCTTCAGAAAATGATCTCTTTTTTTTCCTGTGTTTTACAGGGAAAGTAAGAGAGCTCTGATACTTCTGTGTAAATATGCTGAGAAATGCAAAAGTTAAGAAATAGTAGTAATAAATCTTAAACACCAACCTCCCCCAAGGATCCCAGTTTTTACTTCTGGCTCAGCCTTGTCCAATTTACTAAAGCAGTAACTACTGTGTAACGTGATGGCTCCTTGTGGGTTTATAAGATTCATAGGGAGTGTGCTGCTACCAGGTTCATTGTTCTTTTTTACAAGGAGCTCTTGCTTAATTCATTTAATGTGGGCTGTCCTACCAGGTGTGGAAATGAGTTTGCATCTCCTGTCTGATAGCTTTTATGGGAGTCATTAATTCCATCCAAATCTCTTTAAATTCTTCTGGTTTTTCCAAGGTTTTAATAAGATTAAACACTTAGATTCCTGTAGTAAGCAATGCATACAAACCCAGAAGGCTAAAATCTCAGGTAAGTCAGTATAAGATTGGTGAGATGTAGATGTTTAACATAGTGGAATCTAGTTAGTGATCTGATATGTGAGGTGGGTGGAACTGTACTGATGTGCCTATTTTTTCTCATTTTCCGAACAGGTATTGCTTTGAAAAATTAAACTCCTTTTGGTTGTAACAACAAGAATATAAAGTTAATGTCTGAGGTAGCTATTATAGAAATACTGAATATTATTTTAATACTGGGATTCTCTTACCTGTAAAAGAGCAATAAAACTGTCAGATGCCCTATGCAATGGTACCTTTTGAGTTCCTCTCCTATGCTTTTCAAAGTGTATATAGTATTGCCTACAAGGACATATCTGTTTATATTTCATTGCAAGCTGACAATCTAAAAGAAAGACATGCTCATTTTCTTGAAAATGTTAGTTAATTTTCAGATACCTCTCAAAGGAAATGAAAGAAGCATTTACTGAGAAGCAGTTTATACCTGCAGTCCGCAACTTTGTTTTTCAACTTCTCGAGAAGGGTGTGTACGGCTGTTATGATTTTACAAGAGTAGCCTGTTAATTGAAAATTATAAAAATTCTAATTATGTTTCTACCTTCTCCATAGGGAGTACACAATGTTATGAAGCGTTGTCTTCTGACATGCAGAAAAATGCCTTATCAGCTCTTGTGCAACTGGGTGCAGTGAAGAAGAAGAAAATGTAAGTAAAGTTAGATTTCTGGTGTGTAGAAATCTTAGTGGCAATTCTTAATGTCTGAGCTCCTAGTAGAACAGCAGAACCCCAACTACCTGAACACCAGAGGTTGACTGGATTTACTTCTTTTGGAGGAGACCCTATAGTTAATTCCTGTACATGATGTGGAAGGAAGTGGAATGGCACACCCTCATAGTGGAAAGACTCCTGTGGGACCTAACAAAAAAATTCATTAACTCGTCAGTAGGCTGCTTCTAATTCCCTTCACCTTTTGGTTTTCAACTTTCCTCCCAAGGCTCTGATAAGAAAAGAACAGCACTGCTTATTTGTAATTCTGTGTGCTACAGTAAGCCTTGTTAGGCAATGTAAGCAATAAGGAATACTGCTAGTTTTGGGGGACTTCAGCACTGAGCTCGTCTCAAAGCAATTTACTGAAAGCTTAGTTATTTGAGTCTTTTTACACAGTTCATGGTTTATAGGCCTAAGATTAAAACCAATCTGTTGCTGTATTATGCATTATTCTGTTATCAAATTATTTCGTGTTGTGGTGCTTCTTACTGTGTTTAAAAGTATGATCATGGAAGTCCCCAATACAATAAGTCACTGCAGTGTCTTGAGTATTTGACAGAACAGACTTGGCAACTGATGACCTGAGCTATTTCCTTGTTTGGCCTCTGTTCATGTAATGAATAGGTTAAGATAGACACCTATAGCTAAATTCCCCTTTCAAGTAAAAGGAATAAATTAAGTGTAACAGAATTTGGGGACTGTGAGCAAGAGAGAAGATAAAGAAACCATCCATAACTGTTCTTGAGTAGAAGTCTAACATTTCCTTAAATTTTATATGTATGCTGGTAGAATGGAAAATATTATGTAATTATGAAAATGTTAAAGTTCAGATATTTGTGTAGAAATGACTAGAATTGAGTAAACTTTTTTTTTTTTTGTAATTGTAGGCCCAATGGATTCACTTACAATGTAAATCAAGAGGCTGTTAGTAAAATCCTGGATATGTTTGGTAAGTGTTCTCGAATTAATTTGAAGAGAGCTTCTCAAGTTTTTTTTTGGACAATGCACATATGTTAGATGTAGTGCTTTTCCCCTAGTAGTTCCATAGATTTAACTGCATAAAAATCCTAGTAATATTTTTTACAATGCTTTTTCTGGTGTCCTTAGCTGCAGCTTTGAATCTCCCCCCTGTATTTTACATACTGTGCGACCCAGTGGCTAAGGGCAGTAAAGTAAGAAGTAGTTTATTGGCGTGGTGTTTACAGCATGTTGATCAGAAGTATTTAGTGTGGGTTTTTTTGTTAGATGCTCGGATACCTGTACAGAAACCTGTGGCTGCACGACTCTAAATGGTTCCTGATGCTGTGAGTGGATGTAAGCTCCTGCTGAGAACATGGACCACAGCCCTGCTGGAGTAGGGATAGGAACAGATGAAACCTGTCTTGCCCAGCCAGCCTGCAAGCGTGGGAGGCACAGAAGTGTTTCTTCAGCTGGACAGCTCTCCATTACCACTTTGGAATTGCTGCTGAGGGGCTTGGAGGTGTACATACATCCTCACCATGTTTTGTTTTTTAAAACAAATTAAACATTGTCTCTTTTTTTAATAAATATTTAAAGAGATGTGCACAGCAATGGCTTCCTAAATACATTTTTCTAGACTTATAACAAGGAATGTGATTGGTTTCAAATATTTCATGGATGTGAAAATGTAACAGGGAATTAAAAGACTTGCTATTAAAATTAATATTTAGAAAAAAATGTTACTGGCTGGCTAAATTCAAGTCAAGGCCTTCATGAATGAAGAGCACAAATCAAACCCTGGGCAATAACCAGAACTGATACATATGTTGGGTTTTGTGTTTCGGTATTTTGTGTTTGGGTTGGTTTTGGTTTTGTTGTTTTTGTTCTTTTTTCTTTTTTTTTTTTAAGACAGCTTGGCATTATTTTAATTACTTAATGAATGTTATATTTAAACACTGAATTAAAGCACCGTCGATAATGTGTCTGTTATCTCTTCTCCCAGTCTGTGTTGTCGGTTCAGGCGGCAGAGCTCTGCCTTCATCTTCCTGGGTACTTATTTTCCCAGCCGGGACAGGGGCGGGGCCGGGCCTGGAACGGGTCTCGGCGGCCCAGGGGAAGCGGCATGGCTCCCGGCGTGGAGCTGGGATTCGCGGCGGTGGCGGAGGGCCCGAGCGGTGCCTGGCGGCTGCGCAGCGCCTACTTCCCCAGCAAGGTCGGGGGCGGCCCGCGTGGCTGGGCGAGGCCGGGCTGCCGGGCCCCGCCGCTCTGCGCTGCGGCCGCTGCCAGCAGCCCTGCGCCTTCCTGCTCCAGCTGTACGCGCCGCTGCCCGGCCGCCCCGACGCCTTCCACCGCACCCTCTTCGTGTTCGCCTGCCGCAGCCCCGCCTGCTACCGCCTGGCGGGCCCGGCGGGCCCTTCCGCGGTGAGGCGCGGGGACGCGGGAGGGACGGGGCGAGGGCCGCCCGCCGCCCCCCCGCTGACCGGCGCGTCTCGCCCGCAGTGTTCCGGAACCAGCTGCCGCGGCGGAACGACACGTACTCCGAGGAGCCGCCCCCGAGGAGCCGCCCCGGGCCCGGCCCCGCGCCCCCTCGGCGGCTGGGCAGCGGCGCCGCGCTCTGCCGGGTGTGCGGCTGCCTCGGGCCGCGCAGCTGCGGGCGCTGCCGCCGCGCCGCCTACTGCGGGCCCGAGCACCAGGCGCTGGACTGGCGGCGCGGACACCGCCGCTCCTGCGGACAGCACGCCGCCGGAGGTGGGTCCGCGGCCATCCCGGGCCTCTGGAACGGGGGCAGCTCGACACGAGTGCCAGCCTGTGGTTAATATGCGCCGAGCTGCCGAGCTGCAGCTTTTGAGTTCTTAAACGCTGCTGCTTGCACTGTCTGATCTGTCTTCCACACCACTTGGATTTCACTTGTTGTTCTAAGCAACAAGACGCCTGTTGCATTTTTCCACTGTCCTTAACGTAACAGTGTTTCTTACCGTCAGGTCTAGCAGTGATGTACATCTTTCTTGCTCATGCAGTCTTTCTGCTATGTACTTTTCTACGTAGCTTTTGGGGAGAAGGACATGAAATACCGAGATGACGGTGTGAAGTGGTATCTGTCTTCTGTTTTCTAGATGACTCGGCAGATGCAATTCCAGAGCATAACGAATTCCTTTTTCCAGAATATGAAATTTTGATAGAACCTGAGGAACCAGAATCTCCTGCTGACAACAATGATGATGAACAAGGAGCTGAAGATACATCAAAGGACACAAAAGAACAACAGAAACTTGGAGCTGCAGGCGTTGCAGGTCAGAAATAAAATGCTGCCTATAATTCTTCCCAATGATGCCTGTTATCACATCTTTAAAATATCAAATACTGTGATTTTTAAGCGTTCCTTGTAAACTACTGATGAAAAAAGACCAAGTGTATGGTCATTTGCAATGCTAGTTTGTTGTAGACATCCCATAATATAATATAAGTTGCTTTTATGGGAGAGACTTACTAAGCTCTGACTCTAGGAGCAGTTGAAGCCGCAGTTGCTGCAGATAGCTCAGAGTTACACTGTGTCCTTACGTGCTTCCAATAGGTAAGGAACAACTCGGGTGAGAAGTACAGGACTCTGAGCACCTGCTGCTGGATGCTTTTGTAATTGTCTTAGCTTGACTTAGTTTAATTTGTCTTGATTTATGGAAGATAAAATTTCCTTCTCTCTGCTAGCAGAAAACTGGTTTGAGGATATTTGAACTTTGAATTAAGCAGTTGAAGTGCAGGCTCTTTCCTCCCTCCTCCCCCTAAATTCATGATGGGTTTGCTGCGACCATGCTGGCTTTGAACACACCCACGATAGAGAGTTTCTGGTGGTGCCAGAGAAGGATGCTGGGTTCCTGGTGGTCCCTTGCTGTGGTCCAAAGCTGTCTCAAGCGTTTAATGCCCCCAGCTGATGTGTTTGTTGAAGTGTAACAGATACACTCTTCAGTGCTAAAAACTGAAGTCTGGCACACGCACAGCATGCAGGGCCTTTTTCAGATGTCCTATCCTGAAGGTTCTGTAGTCTCAGTGATACTTGCTGGGAGCCACAAACTTTGGTAGATCAACTCCTTCCCTTTCCAGTATTCCAGTACTGACATTTATGTTTAAAATGCAACTAAAACTAGTAAACGGACCTGTGTGAGACTGAATCTTAACATGCCATGAAAAGAAAAAGTCTTAGATTTATGCCAGGAATTACTTCTGAAGCAAAATGAATTTACACGTGCTAATACTGTTTTTAATTTTTAGTGTCTTGTATTAGCCTGTTTATCATTCTCTTTTCTTGCTTAGATGAAGCATTTCAGTCCTTAGATGAAGAGACATTGGAAGCAATGGCAAAACATGAGACTGAAGAAGAAAAGATCTTCCGAATGTTTAAAAAACAAGTAGCTGCTGAACCAGAGCAGGTCAGAAGATGGGGTGGCCTTTGTAGCATCCTGCTGCACATGCCTTTCAGTATTTCACTGCCTTTTGTACTTAGTTAGAAATGGGGATGCCTCCTCATCCTCCACACGCCTAACCCACACACTCTCATCTTCCTTATGTGCTGAACTTAATTCATGCCAAAATAAGAATTTAGCACCTGCTCATCCATCTTCAACAGCTGCTGGCCAGGATGAGATGGCACGAAGGTGCTGAATCCCCCACAGTCTGGAAGGAGCCACCATCCTGCAATGTGGTTCTAACCAAAGGACATGGGGAACCACTGCACTGTTCCCCAGCCTGTGGCCCTGGTTGGCCTTCCTTCTCAGCAGAAGAAAAACTGCAGAGAAGAGCTGTCACTGTCACCAGCTGCACTGGGGGGTGGCTTGGATTTTTTTAAGGGTGAAGGAATTGGTGATGGCTTTAAAATTTCCACTATTTAAAACAGAAATATTTCCCCCATGGTATGTTTTATTACTGCAAAAGGCTAAAAAGCAACATTGTAAAACAAAACCATGGTCCCTGGTTTCATTCCAAGAAGGCACAGGCCTAAAGCCATCAAAGTGGTAAAGAAATTCTCTCCATGTTTTGCCTGGTAGCTGAAGGATTAAGGTACACACTCAGAAAGTAGCAGACTTTGAGTCTGTTCCCTTCTCCGCCTTAGGTATCTGCTTCACTCTCTCTGACCATCTTTGTACTGACTGATCTGTCTATATGTCCTTTTGCTGATAATTCCTGATTTGCTAGTAACAGAAAAAAAAAGGATATGTTTGAAAATACCTTCTTAAACATTAGGATTTTCTGCTAATATGCAGAACTGCAGACAGAAATACCTGGATTGCATTCCTGACTGTGTGCAGGTCTGTGTGCTAATTATTCTGCTGCTCTGTCCCAAGACTGTAACATCCACAACCTTGCATTTCCAGGTCCCCTGATTAGGGAATACAAATCACTGCAAATGATCCCTGGATGACTGAAAAAATGCAGTATGAATACTTGCATGATTCACATAGTTAAGAAAACTCATATAAGCAACCTGTCTTATTAAGAATGCTGCATTTGCAAATTATATGTTGCCATGGTTATTACTTCAAAGAACTGACCTTTTTCTGCTCCATCTACAGCTTTGTCTGTGTCACTGAATACTAATTTTATACCAAGATTAAAGGATAGTCATGAGAACTTAAAATTCTGCTGTATTTCAGATTATTAGATACTGCAGAGGAGGAGAAGGCCCACTCTGGGTGTCAGGTGAAAATAGGCCTGAAGAAAAAGACATCCCAAATTGTGTATGTGGTGCCAAAAGGAAATTTGAATTCCAGGTATGTAAGCACATTTAAAAATCATACAGGTAATGTATTTCAGACTCAGGATCTAATTGTGTAGGTATTTGCTTGTAATTCCAGCAAGAAGATTGAAGTTGCAACAAATGATTGTACAGAGCCTTTACTCTTTTAAATGCTTTTTCACTTCATGATGGACATAAATAAGTTTGGCTGGAAGTATTCAGCTGTAGAATTTTGAATGCTAGAGGTGTATGTACGGTGAACACAATGTCATGTGAAGGCAAAACATAGTTACTAATGGAATTCCAAATGGTGGGAGGCTCAAAGATCAGGCAAGTCTTATAAGGTCAAATAAAACTTACCTAGAATTCCAAATTTATTTGAGCTGCCATATACACAGTAGCTTCAGTTGTGAATTTGGTGTAAGAGAATATAAATTCTTACACCAAACGCAGGACTGCTCTTCAGGAGAAGTGGGGATGGGGGAAATGTCTGTGGCCTGCCTCTAAAGCTTTTGGTTTTCCTTGAAGATTATGCCACAGCTCCTGAATCACCTTCATGTTGACAGCCTCGGAGAAAGCATTGACTGGGGAACGCTGGTGGTGTACACTTGTGCTGACAGCTGTGGTGGGGCAGACGAATACCTGGAAGAGTTCATATGGAAACAAGACTATTCCACGGGCTGTACTATATGAAGTTGAGTCATCCAAATGGAATACTTGATTTGTTTCACTGCATCTCTGCACTATGCAAACAAGTAGTTGAACTGAAGTCACTGTGCATCTTGTAACATGATAAAACTGCTGGAACTAGACCTTGACAGCCTCTCTTGTGCTCCAGAGGAGCTTCTACTTCAACCTGATAATGAAGCCAGATGCGTTTGTTCAAAAAGCTTCATTTCAAATCTCATTTCTGAAAGTTTATTAAAAAAAAAATGAAAAACTTTTGGATTGGTGAAAATATCTTTTGTTGGCAATACAACTTCAAAAACTTGATTGTAGTCTGTCCGAATTTTCAATGGGCTACTCAAAAATTAACATTCATTCAAAGAAAAGCAGATTACTGTAAACCCACTTGAGTGCTTATGTTGAAGAGCTGTACAGGAGTCAGCTAAGACAAAGCTGCATAGCCTTTAGCTGTGGAACTTAAACTCGCTTATTCAACAGGTACACTAAACCTAACTTGGGAGTTTGTCACATGTTCTGATTGAGTGGCTACTTGAAATAAAGTGCACAAAAAATATTTTATCTGACTTTATTAGCCCCATGCAGAAGTAGTTTAACTCAGCTACCTGGTGTAGAAGCAGTTTAAACCAAGTCAGCCCCACCAGAACACATTTGTCTTGTTTCACACTGCCTGTGAAATTTTCAGGCTGAATTGTACCTTAAGTTTGCCCTCATTGGTGAAGTTTAAAAATAAGTGTCCTTTGCAGGGATTCTTCCACTTTATGACTGCCATATAGCTGAGGTAAGAGAAAAGTGAAACCATAATGCTGAGCTTTACTGTGGTAGTTGCTTAACTACTCCTATGGCTATGGCTGTATTTGCAGAAAAGGCTTTTTGTGCACTTCTGTATAGAGCTGACTTCAGTTACATATCCCCTTCTCCTGCTGCAACCATTCATGGCTGCTTACCAGTGACTCTGTGGGGCCCACTGTGGGGTTTCTGAAATTATTTAGATGTTGAAAGTACTCAAGTAAGCAGGCAGAGAATGCTGTACCTAGAAGTGGTTTTGTTATAACAGAACTTAATTTCTACCAGGGTAGTTTTAAGCCCTGGTCTGTGTTGTGAAAGAGCAAACTCTCTTAACTTACTGTAGTACAGTAGGTTTTGTTGAAAACCATCCTATGGTTTCTTAGGGCTCCAAGCTTTCTAAAGGGTTGAAGAGTTTTGCACATAAGTTGGTAATAGTTCAGGTCCTGCAAAAGCATGGACAGCCATGCATTTCTAGTCAGGAGCTCTCAGGAACATTCAGGAGCTCACAGCACAGAGTGGAACAGCACTGAAGGCAAAACAGTGTTTGAGTGTATCCTGCACAGCTACATTAATAAACAGCATGCTTCTGGTAAGATCCATGAAACCAGTCATGAAAACACCTGGAGAGACACTGGTGTAGAGAGAAGACTGAAGATTACGGTCACTCAGGATTTGCAAATGGAGCAGTATCAAAGCCAGCCAAAACTTAATTTTGTCTGGAATGAAACACCAACTTAGTAGTGAGATCACTGTTGACATCTGGGTTAGTTTCAGATAAAAGCTGTTTGAAATAATGTGTAAGTCATAGAGAGGTTACTATTACTGGAAATTTACTGAAGAAAAAAAAAAAGTTTATTTTTAGTTCTCAGCACATTAGGCTTTAAGCATGGTTCAAAAGGAAGATTATGTACATGCTGACTCCAGTTGGAAGGGCTTTGACATTTTACAGGATCACTAATATAGTGAGGCTGTCACAGCTGGTAAAATACAAAAGTAGTAATTTAAAGAAATTCTAGAAGCTAAGCAGGGGTCTATTACTTCAATTCAGTCAAGAGCAGCTATTTAAGACTTGCCTAAAGCCCATCTGTTGAACATAAGGCAACACATACTCAAACACAAGCTTCTTTAAACATCTCTTCTGCTTTAACACACTGGAAATATTCAAGGTAGACATTGCCAAGGATGTGACTACTGGTATGCAAGCCAGAGCACTGCTAAGATTCTCTCAAAACAACATGTCATTTAATAGCAGTGCATCTGTTATTAAAAAAAAAAAAACAATTAAAAAATGTATTTCATTCTAGCAGCTGTGTAATTTTAAAATTTATTAAGACAGTTCCCATAGTTGTATAAACAGGGTTTATTGTACATGTGGAGTTGAAGAAGGAAAGAGAAGAAAGGAATATATTATATATATATGTACAGTGAGCCATTTTAATTAATAAATTTATTCTATCTTGCTTAATACTGGAAAGAGGGAATGTGTCTGGCACCAAAGAAATTTAAAATTGAAAAATTTAAAAGCTAAAGTTCTGAAAATTATAAAAACCATGGTCTTATGGAAGGAACTTAAAACATATATACATGGCAATTTAAGTGGTTTATACACTGAGTGACACAGTTGCATTTGTCTTTAAACCAACTTACAGATTTTCTATTAATAGAACTGGCATTAAAACTATTTAAAAGCTAGAATATAAATAAAAGTTGGAGGGGCTGCTCCAGGAACAGCCCAGTAAAGCAACTCACAGTAACTCAGTAGACATATTCAAGAATACAGTTCCCCTTGAGCATCAGGGAAGTAGGCACTAACTGGGAAATAGTCCAAGTCTTGGTGTTGCAGTTGCACTGGAAGTCCGTTTCTTGTTACTGCTGTGCCATACACAATACCTTTTAAAATATACCCCTGATTTCTCTGAGACGTGTAGAAACTGTTACGTTGTCTTTCTGAATCCCTTTAAAATAGGATAGATGTTTTCAAATGCTTCATAGATTTCTGCTCGTACTTTAGCACCTGGAAAAAGAGAAGGGATTAAATTAGTTTTACCTTTCTCCAAATACTTAATTTTGGGTTTTAGAATGTGTATTTGAATGCAACTCTATATAAAACCTATGTGTATCCATAAATCTCTATTTTTACAATCCTTTTTAACACATTTCATAGAGAGCTTACATTACCAGCTTTCTCTGTTTAATCTGACAACTGCTAAAACTTCCACTGGCATCTCTGTGAAATTTTCATATACATAATTTCCACAGGAGATGCAACAACAAAGCACAGCCCTGTAGGATGTTTGTGCAGAAACAAGTGGAGCTTTTTTTGAGAGTGTGAATAGCAGGGGGAGGAAGGTCTGGCAATGGAGACCATTGCAGAGGACTGCATTTCCCCACATTGCAGGGACATGATCCTTCTTTTGTCTGTGGGTCTTGTGGGTTTTTTCTCCATAGTAAGACACAGGCTAAGAGGAAGGGAGTAGGTCAAGCACCCAAGGTTGAGGAGGTCCTAGAGCTCAAATATGTCCCCTTCTTTGGCTGCTGTATCATAGAGCATGGCAGCAGCTTGCAGCCAGGCTGCCAAAGAAAAGCTAGCTCAGTCATACGTGCTCAGCCACAGAAAGAGTCTTTCAGATTTTGCCGGAGATAGCACCTGCATTCTTACAGCTTTTTGGGCACCTACATACCTGACTAGGGTTCATGATCATTGTTGCTTTGATCTTGCTGTGTGCATTCTCATCTGTTAAGGAATATGGTACAGGTAGCTCTGTGTGCAGTGGCAGTGCTGAGCTGCAGGCTGAGCTCTGGGTGCAGGACCCTCAGGCAGGAAACTTTCTGAACTGCTGAATCTTTGCATAATACAGCCTGGTGCCAAGCCCTCAAGAAAACCTGGTGTGATTGTGTGAGTGGGCTGTGTAGGGAGTCAGGCAGGGCCCCTGCTGGTTTTGCTGGAGGTGCTCACTGCAACAGGCTTTGGTCCTACTGCAGCTGGTGTGGCTCCAACTGCCAGAATGACTGCTGGATGGCTGCACAGGAAGTTTCCTGAACATCACCATCCATGAAATACTCTATTAACTCTCCTTTCTCAGTACTGTCATCTCTAAAGGGAAAGTACCTGGCAGCTTACATATCCCTGTGTGATCTCTGTAATACAGTCCAATCTCACCTCTTGGAGTAAGATACTGTCTGCACTTACCAGTTAAAACCACTTTTCCAGAAACAAAAATAAGCAGAACAATTCTTGGCTTAATCATTCTGTAGATTAAGCCAGGAAACAATTCTGGCTCGTAGCTGTAAGAGAACAGAGTGAGTGTTTAAAAGTCTTGCAGACCCATGTTCCACCCTATCTTCTGGGCCCAGTCTAGGACTGGGCAGAGCAGATGTAAACTTCCCTGAAACTTGGGGAGATAATTTTGACAGGTTCACAATGGGCAGCCTCAGTTACACCTAAGGCAGTGCAGAGATGGGAACAAAGATGCAGGTTTCCCTGTGGTGCAAGGGAATAATCTAAACAGATGTCACTTTCTAAGACAGTATGCAACAAGAATGAAATGTAAGCCAGCCTTTTTTTTACCTGCTGAACTGCTGGTGTGTGAGTACCAATCCTTCCAGTCTGATGGGAAATTTCACATCACAGCTGCCCACCATATTCTGAATTTTAAAATCCAAAAATTTTGCAGGAAAACCCAGTTTCTGAACAACTCTTGCATACTTCCTTGCTGCGAGTCTGGATTGCTCCTCACTGAAGTGAGAAAAGGATAACTGTATTACTGCCTCAGTTAAGTATTAGTTCAAGCAAACAGCATTAAATCATAAATACCTAAACAGAGAAAAAGGTCTGTGTGGAGGGAGAGGGGAGTTCACATGCAAAATTTTTACATCCAAAATTAACAGCTAGCATTGACTGGTTTTCATGCTAATTTTGGTGATAGGCTCCTGGACACCATTCGTGTTGCATTTACTGTTCATGAGACACAAAACAGTAAATTATAAATACATACATCTTACACTTTTATAATATTGACCAAGGTCCCTCTAATGAGACACTAAGATTGTTACTTAAGTTTTCATGATAGAACAACCTCTACTGCTAGAGAACTACTACTGCTAGAAAATGCAGATTTCTATAAAAGTTTGTCAACTGGCAAAATCTTCTGCTTGATTCAGCCCAGGCATTCAAACATGGGTTTAACACAACTGCACAGCCTTACCCACTGTTGCGGAATTCAGTTTGCTTCAGGTTTGTAAACAGCTGATGCAGAGTAAGACAACCTGAATTTCAAGTGTCACCAGGCAGAGAAAGTGTTTCCCTGTACAGATCTAGTCATTCATCTCTGCTTATTAGTTTATTCCTTCTGGATTCCTAGCAGATTTCTTTGGAGCAGAATTTCTGTCCTGCCCACCAGAATTAAGCTTATGTTTAGTTTCCAATTCTTGTGCTTCAATGGTCTTGTTAGGAACAGATCAGACTACAGGAACCAGAGATTTGGAACTCCTGTCCTGTGATGAATGAAGCTATTCAAATATAAAATCATTCTGTCACCATCCTTACACTTTAAGCAATTCCAATGCATAACTGCTGATTTTTTTTTTTTTAATTTTTAGAAAAAGCAAGTAACTGCAAAGCCAAAAAACTGAGTATAACCTCTACAAACCAGTTTGTCAGACTGAATGAAAGTGCTTCAGAAATAGAACTACCATTTCCCCATAAGTTAGGAAGCCCCTTCAATCATGAACTGGCACTTTTTGTAGAAATGTGTATAATCTGAAGCAACTGTGAAGCAAGTAGTTGTATCTGTACAGCTTTGATGTGTATATATAAATAAGCATCATGGTACACGAGAAAAGACAGCCTGAATTAGTTTGCTTGTAATGCCTACATACCTTTTTGCTCCTGTGCACACCATTTTTCCAGAGCTGAATATCAGTGCAGTAGTACGTGGTTCTCTTATTCTCATAATAACAGCAGCAAAACGCTGAAGTGTGAGCATTGAGACTGTTAGTGATATACTGCTGTCATAATTACATTAAAACCAAATCTGCATCATCTATGTAGCAAGTTACACTGTAGTGCAAGGAAAACTAAGGTCAAGCATACTTATAGATCACTTAAAGTTTACTTGAAATGCTTAAACCTTCAAGCACACATACTGAGAGGTAGAGTCAGGCAGGAAGGATATTTACCACTTCATTCCTATTCATCTCTCATTACTATATATACAACATACAAATAATGCTAACATTTGCATCAGAGCAGTAGAAACAATTTTAAAAACAATTTTTAAAAAATTCCACCATATGTGTTGAAATGTTCTCTCTTATAAGTAGAATGGAAGACTATACAAAAAAATTGGCAGTGTTACAATACCAGCAAACAGAACAGCTGGAGATCAAAGTCCTGTGTAAACAGAAGTCACCTCAGCTACCACAGTAGGACACAGCAGCCCGACTAGCTCTAGCCTTTCATCCTAAATAAGCATTTCTAAATATTCTTAAATTCCTTGAAGTTAGAGATACTGGAAGCTGATGTGGGCACACACACACACACACACACACACACACACACACACACACACACACACACACAGAAAACCCTGTTTGTTATATTTAACTGGGAACAGCTCACCCTGCAGTCCCATGAATTGTTCTGCTGACATAACCAAGGCGGTAGCGTGGGTTACCCAAGAGCACATTTGTCAAAATATGACTTAAATAATACAGCCAAGCAACATCTTTGATAGATGGATGTACTGACTAAACGTCAGGAGTGTGTTACATAACCCTTCTATCCCTGTGCCATGGAAAACAGTGTTTCATATTGATTGTTCTAGCCTACAAGTTTTACACAGCCACCTACCTTAGGAGTTACCAAGGCATGCTCAAATTTTTGCTGCACTAAGATCTTACTCACAATTATGTAAGAGCATCACTAGTATAAACTTACAGTAACAGTAATTTATCATATATGCCTGCATGCGCGCTTTAACCTTTGAGAACAGAGTTCAGGTCAACTGCAGCAAAACACTAAATGCTAAAACAAAAAATGCACACACAACCTAAGAAAACTGAAGCTTTCCCAAGACAAGCCAATTCCACTATGTGACATCTAAACTTTATTAGCATCCAGCTACTGTTGTGGCAAAGATAACATTTTTGAGAGGAGACACCCAAAAGAAACATGAAGCAACGTTATTTTCTTCATTTAATGCTCCAGGTCCTTTGCTGTTGTTCAGATTTCCCAAGCTAAAAAGAAGCCATTTATTTAGAACCCCACTACTACTAAGAAGCAGCAGGCAACTTTGAAGTCAATATGCCCAAAAAATCAAATTAATTTTGCTCCGTTTTAGTGTTCCACCAAACTCAGCCATCAAAAGGAATGAGATGGCAGAAGTACTGGAGGAGAACATGAGAGAACAAAGGGTAAGCAAGACTATGAAAAATAAGTGAATGCCCTGTGACTGTAGGAATTCCAGAGAGGCAGCTAGGTGGAGGAAACCACAGGTCTGGCAGGAGCCCAGGATTTTTTCTTTCCTTTCTCCTTGTTGGGAGATAGGGAACAAGATTTCATCATCAGACATTTCACAGTCATATGCAAAAAGAGCTCACTGACCACTACAAACAAATACACCCATATGAACTGCAGCAGAGGCCAGTTCTACCACAAAAAGCTTGGGCAGGCTATTACACTGTTGGTTAAGGTTTTTCTAAATCTAACTACTTACAACCTGGTGCACATCACAGCTACCTCAGCAAAAAAACACTTTGTACTAATTTGAATGTCCCAAGTTTATTAAGATTTCTCTTTTAGCTACAGTATAAAACTGCATATATAGCAGGTAAGTTTTTCAGTGTACTGCAGCAGCCTGCAGCCACAACCTGTGCCTTTAATTTATCTGTTATAGGATGAACCCTTAATACATTTCTCTTACCTTGGGATTATATTCAGCATTTCGGGCACGAAGTGCAATAGTTTTTAGGTCAAGTTTGCAACCAAGATTCACTGTGGACACAATATTCCTAAAGATAGATCAGAGAAACATATTAAAAAGACAATAAGGAATTAATGTGTCTTCCCCATTTTTAACCAAGCCTAATCAATTTCGTTTTTTTATTATTTTGTTTCTCCAAGTGAGTTTACACGGCATCTTTCCTACTAACAGGAGCACTGAGCAGTGTTTTGGCTCAGTGGAACTCCTTTTGTAGGGCAGAAGCTCCTAAGGCATAATTGCTGATTCCTCCTTATCCGTCAGCTATTATGAAAAGTGCCCCATGAGAAAGAATCTCTATTTCAGTTTGGCAGGAAAAATTACTGATGCTGAGAGCCTTCACCACAATCAGGGAAGCTGCAGGAGAAAATTAGATAGTACAACCTGAAATTTTCCTCACTATGCCCTTCAAGGAGGAGGGTGCAGAAGTAAGTGGGAATGACCCAGGAGGTAAATGCATTGCCAGGAGATGGGACAGCAGGTCTCCAGAAAGTACAAAAATGTTACTAGATAATTTTTTTTCTGGGAAAACCCTGAAATGTAAAGGTCCTCAGTGAGGGGGAAAAAAAAAAGAAAAATATAAGAAACTACTCCTTCAATTCATTTTATCACCATTTGTCCTTCCATAAACTTCTGAAATAGTCTCTTTAAAATTGAAGTCCAATGAAAACACTTCCATACCTAAACTTAGAACTAGTTCTAGGGATTTTTTCCTTCTCACAAACTCAGTGTTAGCCATGCATTAGAAAACGGAACATCATGAACTCCTAAAGTGCAAGGAATTAGAAATTACGATGGTGTTAAATGAAGAGATATAAAACCCTCCACTGGTATGCTCCAAAGATGTACCATTGACAAATCACTAAGAAACTGCTTATATTACTAAGCAGTTTAGTAATGAAGCTAAGCTAAAAATAAAAGTAAAAATTACTCACATTGCTACAGGAGACTCAAATTCTCAGGACCTCCCTTCCCACCGAAATGCAGTACCTAATTCCTGATGTACTTTGGTCCTAAATCTGAGGTCTGTCTGAGAAAGGACATGATGCACTAACATATGAGGTACTCACTGTAGTTGTGGCACTATGCCAGAGCTCTCCGAGGCCGGTGTTGCAGGAGTTATTGGAGTCATTGGAGTCATTGGAGAGGGGTACAGAGGTGTGGTTCCTGGTAAAGGGGCTGTGGTAAGAGTCTGTGAATGGAAGAGCTGGGGGGTTTGACCAGATGTTCCCTGTGTGGCCTGCTGAGACGTGGACTGCTGTGCTGCTTGCTGCTGCTGCTGCTGCCGCTGCTGTTCCTCCAATATGGACAGACTGTTGGTGCTCTGGACAGGCTGCGGTGTCAGTCCTGTGCCATATGGCATCATCGGGCTGAAAATTGGAATTCCTGGAGTCATTGCACCCTACAGAAGAAAACATGACACGAAAACCACAGATCATGATGACTCCATTTTGTTTTTGAGAGACAAAGTTTTCAGGAGGAGTCTAAAAATAAATCTGTGTTACTGAGTTGCTCATACCAAACCTGAGGCATAAAGTGGTAAATTGTTAAGAGCAGAACATCCTTGGAAATGCAGTTGTTCTATAGAATGAAGTACTACTCAAGGAATCTAGGTACTTCTCACACTATCTTGGAAGCATGTCTCAACTCTGACCCACAATTTAACTTGAAATTGTCTGAACATCAACTGTGCTCCCTGTACCCAATGCATTCATAGCCCAGCAGTAATCCATTATGTACAATGTTTAGGGAGCAATCACCAAAATTAAATTAATCTTTCCAACTTGTCAGTCATATTTCAACTTAAGAGGAACCCCATTAAGAAATCTCACATATATTCTTACACCCTGTATATCAGAAACTGTGTTTCTTATATTTCTGGATATAGACATCAGCAGTTTTGAAATTCTGCTTTATATAGTATTATTCGATACCTAGCAGAATTTTTCAGATCTGCAAAAAAACCCCGTGAAGCTAGACGCAAGAAAGAGAAAACATGTTCATAAAGGAAATTCAGATCATAGTTACATCTTAAATAGTTTATTTTTACCTGAGGGGATGCTAAGCCTTGAGCGTAGGGTGGCAAACTGTTGTTCTGATCCATGACTGCAGTTATTTCTTTGGTGAGGCCAGAAGTATTTCCTTCGATTAATTTAAATAAACTTCAAATCCTAGAGGTTTTCTAACCGTTTAAAACATTCCAGCGAAGTAGCTTTTAAAGCCAAACTGAAAGTGTTAGGAAAACATCAGCTTCAGAGAAATATGAGTCTGAAACACTAACCAAATCCTGGAAAGAAAAAAACAGTAATATCTTGAGAATAATATCTAAACACAAACCCAAAAGCAAACCTATCAGCTGCTGACTCAGATAAGAGACACCCACGTACAAATACATATAAGAACATTCACGCGTACGCACACACGCATGCACAATCCATAAAAATAACCTTTTTCAGGCACACTCCATAGGAATTTTGCAGTATGATTCTGCTGAAGTCCCTGGCAGGCTACCTGACTCACAAAGGCAGGCCTCTGTACAACCAAACCCTCCTGCACAAACAGCTCAAGCTGTTGATGCTCACTCTAGTCCAAGCTTGCTTTAGCTGCAAAAGCACTGATTTTTTTAGAATTTAATTTCCCTTACTAGTAACTGACAAGCTTACATGCCACATTGCTTGTAAGTCTCTTCCTGGCCATTTTAAGGCTTGGGCTTTCAAAAATTACTTTTTTCTTCTATGAGAAAAGCATTGCTGCTCAAATCAGAGCTAGGAAAACCTCTTCCATCCAATTCCATAAAATAAAGCACTAGCACATTTCAAACTATTATGATATGCACTTCATGAGGAAAAAAAATATGTGAAAACTAATTTCAAGTATACAGGTGAAACATACATTGATTTTCTTTTATTTTTTAACTATACTTCTGTTGCTGTGTTATAAACAGCAGAAGTGGAGAATCTAAATTTTATGATACCAATGATATAAAATATTATCCTATTAATTTCTACGTTTCTTAACTACTGCTGAAAAATATTCAAGGTCATCATCAGGCCTGAGGTAGGCCACCTCAAAATCTGAAGACAGCCTATTCAGCCTTTTTTTTTTTTTTTTAAGATATAAGAGCTTAGAATTACATTAATATTTACACCGCAGCTAAAAAGGCCTGCTTTTTTCCGCCCATGACCATAAGATAATATCATCTTTACCGTCACCAAAGGTATCAAGCAGAGCACCCAGGTTTTACAACGCGGGTACATTAAAAGCCTAAACATTGATCCTGGAAGAAACAAAGCCAACTCCTCGACAGCCAAGCTGTTTAGTAAGAAGGCTGGAGACCAAGCATGCCAAAACCTGCAGCCAGGGCACCTCTACGCAGAGATCCCTCCTGTCTGCACCCACTTAACGCCGCTTAAGTGCTCGGATCTCCGCTACACACGTCGGGCGGCGTTTCGGTCGAGGGACCAGAGTCCAGAAGCAGGAGACAGCCCGCAGGAGGCCCCGACCCACCCCGAGGCCCTCCCGTGCTCCCCCCCAGCAGCGCTCGGCGTGCGGCCGCAGCCTGCCCGCGCCCCCCGCCCTCCTCGCTCCATGCAGCACCGGCCCCGCGCAGCCCCGCCGCCCTCGCAGGGTCCGCCGCTGCCGCGCCCACCCCGCGGCCGCCCCGCTCGCCCCGAGCCGCGAGGGGCACGGAAAGGCGGCGGCCGCCCCGCGCCCCGGGTCCCTCCCCGCTTCTCCCGCCGCGGCTCAGGCCGCCCCGGAGGTGCGGAGCGAGCCCGGCCCGCGCACCGTCCCCGCCCTCCAGGCCCGCCCCATCGCGGCCCCAGCGGCCCGTCCGCGGGCAGGGCCGAGCGGCGGCCGCGGGGCAGCGGCGGGCACTCGGTACCCGGCACTCGGTACCCGGCGCTCGGTACCTGGCGCTCGCTCCGCTCCCGCCGCGCTCAGCGCCCGCCGGAGCCCGGCCGCGCCCCGCCCCCGCGCCACCGGCGCGCCCGGCGCGTCACTTCCCGCCGCCAGCGGGACAGAGCCGCGCAGGGAGGAGCCTTCAGGAGCGAAACAAGGGCGAGGGCAGGGCCCGGCACCTGGAGAGGCGTAACCACGGGCGCAGCACAGCCTGGGGGCCAGCCCGAGGGGAAGCGGCTCTGGGGAGAAGGTCGTGGGGCTCCTGGTGGACAGCAGGCTGTCCATGAGCCAGCAGGGCCCCTGTGGCCAAGAAGGCCAGTGCTGTCCTGGGGTGCATTAGGAAGAGCAGTGCCAGCAGGTCGATCCTGACCTCAGGCTGATCCTCAGCCCCGATGAGGCACATCTGGAGTGCTGTGTCCTGTTCTGGGCTCCTCAGGCCAGGAGAGACATGGAGCTCATGGAGCAGATGCAGCAGAGGACTACAGAGATGATGAAGGGATTGGAGCATCCACTTCTGAGGAAAGGCTGAGGGACCTGGGCCTGTTCAGCCTTGAGAAGGGACAACTGAGAGGGGACACCATCAACGTGAATAAATATCTAAAGGGTGGGTGTGAAGAAGATTCAGCCAGGCTCTTCTCGGTGGTGCCAAGCAATAGGACAAGAGACAATGGGCAGAAACTGATGCACAGGAAATGCCACTTGGATATGAGGAAGAACAACTTCACTGTGCAGGTCACTGAGCACTGAAGCACATTGTCCTGAGATGTTGTGGAGTCTCCCTCACTGGAGATACTCCAGAACCATCTGGACACAGTCTTGTGCAAGGTGCTCTGGGATGACCCTGCTTGAGCAGGGAGTTGGACCAGATGAGCCCCTGTGGTCCCTTCCAGGTGCTGTGAATGTGTGGGGGTCCCTGTGTGTGCACCAGGCCCTCACAGAGGCTGTGGTCCCCACCTTGAGCTGTACAGAGTTCTGCACTGCTGTGCTGCTGCCTGTGGCTCTCGCTGCTGTGTGCACAGTGCCCATGGAGACTGCAGCCACCACGGCTGTGCTTCCCAAGCAGGGCGACACACTCCTCAGCAGCACCACATGTGTCCCCTGCATCTCACTGTCCCCGCCCTGCTCCTCTCCCCTAGTACCTCTCCGAGCTTCTGTCCCAGCCCTTCCCACTGGTTCCACTTGTGCCACAGTCCCTGGCACCACACCCCATGGCCCACCTCAAGGACCTGGTGAGACCCCATCTGTGTCCAGGTCAAGAAAGACCCAGACTTGTTGGAGCAAGTCCAGAGGACGGCCACCCAGATGCTTAGAGGGATGAAACACCTCTTGTACGAGGAAAGGCTGAGATATTTTTTATTATTCAGTCTAGATAAGAGAAGGCTTCAGGGTGACCTACTAGAAAGCTGGAGAGGGACTTTTCACAAGAGCATGTGACTTGAGTAGTGACAAGACAAAGGGGAATGGCCTAAAACTGAGACGGTTTAGATTAGATATTAGGAGGAAGTTCTTTGCTATGAAGGTGGTGCACCACTGGCACAGATTTGCTCAGGGAAGTTGTGGCTGCCCCATCCCCGGAAATGTTCAGTGCCAAGCAGGATGGAGCTCTGAGCAACTTGGTCTAGTGAAAGGTGTCCCTGCCCGTGACAGGACCAGATGATCTTTAAGGTCCCTTCCAACTCCAACCACCTGATGATTCTACGATTCCCGACTCTTGCTCTTCGCAGCGGTTCCAAAGGCGCTCTCGCCCACAGAGCAGGAGCCACCCTGCTGCGCACCCGCCCAAACACGAGGGCTGTGCGATGGCCCCACCACAGCTACCGATCAGCCTGCGTGTTCCCACGAGCTGACAGGGCAGCGCTTGGACAGGAGCCGGGGCTGCCTGGGGGCCCGGGCACACACGGTCGGGCTCCGCTGCACAGCAGCCCCGCGGCCCTCCCGCCAGGCCCCGGCGCTCCCGCCCGCAGGGCGGCCCGGAGGAGGCGGTGCTGCCCTCCCAGAGCGGCTCCGCTTCCGCTTCCGGTGCCGCCATTTCGCCGTGAGACAGCAGCGCTCGGCGGCCGCGATGCTGTCCACCGCGGGATACGGGCCCTGCCGGCCCGAGGCGGGCTGCGGGCTGGAGGCGCCCGTGCGCTACCGCTTCTCCCCGTACACCTTCAACGGAGGGTGAGGGGCCCGGGCAGGCAGCGGGCGGGACGGGGCACCCGGGGCACGGGGCCCAGGGCACAGCGGCGCCGGGGTGGGGCTGCCTCGCCTTGCTCCTGCCTCTCCTCGGTGCTGGTTTATCTCCCCTCACGGTCTCCTCTTCGTAGGGAGAGAGCCGCAGCACAAGGAGGGGCTGGGCTCGGGCTTGCCTTGAGGCCTTGCAGCCTTTCAGGGTGTTCTTGGCTGTCCGTGTGGCTTTTGGAACACCCGGGCTCCCTCAACTTCGACTGGTGCTCAAGTACGCATCTTTTCTTTCCCAAAGGGAAACAGAAACGGTCCCCGAAGGGTTGTTTCTTTGTAGTGGCTTAGGAAAGCCAGGTAATGGTCCTATTACAGAATCACAGAGTTGTTAAGGCTGGCCGGGAGCTCTGGAGATGATCCAGTCCAACCCCCCGCCAAGGCAGGGTCATCTCGAGCAGGTGACACCAGAACGCATCCGGATGGGTTTTGAGCGTCTTCAGAGAGGGCTTGAGCTCTTTGGGCAGCCTGTTCCAGTGCTCTGCCACCTTCAATGTGAAAAAGTTCTTCTCATGTTGAGGTGAAACTTCTTGTCTTTTAGTTTATGGCCGTTGCTCGTCACCGTGTTGCTAGTAAACGTGTTACTGGGTTGAATGCTATCTTGCTGTAACTGTTAAAGGCAAGTGGTGTTTTACACACCCGAGTTGGTGGCATGATCTGGCCAGGTAGGTTTTTTTTTGTGATGTCTACTGCTTTTTAAAGGGCATCTTTTTGTTACTTAATGGTAGTAGACCTGTGGTGATCACAGAAGTAGTTGTTAGGAAGTAATAACACCAGATTTTAAAAGTGACATTTATTTAAGTGTAGTGATACAGTTGTTCAATACTTTGTTTATTTTAGAAGGATGAGTCATTATCAGGCGTATAAAATCCATTGAGTCTGGTTCTTGCCTGGTGTAGAGTCTGTATTTTGCCAAAGTTCCATACAGTTTCAATCAGAGTAGAGGGCCACATGCATACATTTTCTTCAGTCTGTCTAATGTCTTCTTCCTTTGGTGTTGAGTAGGAATGTACATAGTTAGAAACATAGCAAGGAAAATAAGATGCTTGACAAAATGTGAGTCTGGGTGTAGACTTACTATCTAGTTCATTTCTGTGTTGCCTAAGAAGATAGTTGTGCTGAAGGTCATGACTTACCAATACTGTTTTTACTCCTTTTCAGGACTGTGCTGGCGATTGCTGGAGAAGACTTTTGTATTGTCGCCTCTGACACGCGTCTGAGTGAAGGCTATTCAATTCACTCCCGGGACAGTCCAAAATGCTACAAGCTGTAAGTCCAGATCTGCAAGGATTGAAAAAGATGAAAAATCTTCTTATTGCTGGCCATGTCACCTGCCTCCTGCTTTAAGCAGATTTCTTAGAAGAAAAAGCATAGTGACAAAGTAGATGTTGGAGTCCTGGTGACCTTTGCTGTAATGCAAGATGTGATGTGATAGTGTAAATACTCTTGTTTTAGATTTCTTGTTTCATTCTCTTCAAGTTAAGTGAGAGCAGAACATTTTTAGCATGGTACAAAACTTAACGTGGGTTTTTTTGGCTGGATAATCAGAAGAATTTTGCACTAACTGTAGCAAAACTTAATCCTGTGATAACTCATTCTGCTTTATCAGGAGTTCTGGTGATGGTGTGCAAGTGCCCACTGCGGCCAGTTGTACTGTATCTCTCTAGTTAATTACCTGGCACTTTAGACAGGTGTTTGTTTTAGGAGAGGTAAGCCTATCAGTAGTTCCATAATTTAACTTTCTATGCTCATCTTATCCTTAATTTGACTCACCTGGGTATCATCTCCTTGGTTTACAGCTACACGTTACTTATGTTCATTTTACTGCAGCAGGTGCTTGCCTTGTAGGTGGTTGTCAACTATGTAAGCTTTTTTTTTTTTCTTCTAGCTTACTGTTTCTTTTTCTAAATTGATGGTATGAAATCAAAATAATATGGGTTCCTTCTGGCTGACTTGTTACTACTATATGTCAGATTTTCTGGTGCTGTTCAGATGGAGATTAGTCTGATACAGTATACATACTGCACACATGGCTTTGTGCAATTCCACTGACAGTCTGAGAGAAGATTTTGTTTTAAGGTGTTTTCTTAATGACTGCTTTGGGCTGGTCTCTGTGTATTAATGTTTCTAGACTCTCTTCTATTTCCTAGAATTAAAATTTCAAGTGTGTGTTCCTGTGGTTAGGGTTCATAAACATTTCAAAACTGAGCAGAGCTACACTTCTGTAGTGCATCTGCAGCCAGATAACTTCTGTTTGTGCTGACACAGAAGCCGTAAATGTCATGTAACCATCCTACAGACTTCAGCCCTCTGGTCTGATGGAGTAAAAATTAGGCTGAGTGATAGAATCTATGGTTCCCCAGTGTAAAACAACAGATCTTCTAGCAAGACTGAATTGCTACAGCTGGAGTCAGGGGTGCATGAAGAAGTGGAGAATTTCTTTTTGTCAGTCTTACTGACAGCCCAAGAAGGAAGTGGGTTGAAGAAAGACATCTGCGTGGTCCTGTGTTTAATTAGTCCTCTTCAAGATGTAGGTTACAGGTGCCTTTTGTACACCAGAGATCTGTTACTACATTTTAGACAACTGTTTTTGGCAGCACTAGAAAAACTGAAAATACTTTCATAATAACCTACTGTGTAAGAAATTGCTGTAGCTCATGCTAAGTCTAAAATTGCAACAAAATTTTACGTTTTTCAGAACAGAACAAACGGTCATTGGATGCACTGGTTTCCATGGAGACTGCCTTACCCTTACTAAAATTATTGAAGCCAGATTAAAGGTAACTACATATCTTACTGTATTTAGAAACTTAGATTCTTAATATTGTAGTTTAGACTAATAATATGATATGTTTTAAATATAACTTCTACTGTGTTTTTTCAAGTTTTTGTATCATAACTGTTTTGCTAGTGAAAGATATGTCAGGGAAAATTGATGCTGTGTTCTTCCTAAGTGTGACACCACAAATTTATAGACTGGAGGAGCTGGAGAGGATATTGTAAATGAGGCAACACCTATTAATTATAAAAATTTGAAGATAGTCTTTAATCTTTGGCTTGTTGAGAGGCTTTACCTTTTAGACCAGTGGGTTTTCACTAATTGTGCTGGTTAATAATTTTGCTTAGCGTCAGATTCTTCTGTAGTGAGAAATTACAGAAAATGTAATTCTGATTGAATTGTCAGCTTTAGTGTTTGACTGTTTTCTTGGATGTGCTCTACCACTGGCAGATGTACAAGCATTCCAACAACAAGACCATGACTACAGGGGCTATTGCAGCAATGCTGTCCACAATCCTGTACTCTCGACGTTTCTTTCCCTACTACGTTTACAATATAATTGGTGGACTTGATGAAGAAGGTAAGACTTTAAACAGCAAAAGAAAAAGAGCCTGCATTTCTGCAGGGTGGATAGCTATCCCTTTACATCTCAGGTGTACTGATTGAATAACAAAGTTTGTGTTCCTATTCCTAGCACCTACCTTTAGGCATTATGGTACTTAAACAGATCAGATACATATTATGTATCTAGCTTGTTTCCTAGTTTTTGTTATTCACTTGATTTTTCATTTCTGAAAGTCTGAAATTCTAAAAGCTATGTTATAGTTATTTGGTTACAAATAAAGTCTCTGAAGTGAAATAACTCATACTTTAGACTGGAAAATTTTACAAGTATTTTGCTGGATTTTTTAATTGCATCTTTAAAATAGATGTCACCAGTAATATTGTATACATTTCTTTCAGACCTGTGAGTGTGGTAAAGACTATTTAATACTTACTTAAGACTATTTAAGACTTACTACAGAGAAAGGTTTCTACAAAGTTATTTCTAAATGTTAACTAACCTCTAATGAAAATCATGACTTCTACATAGAAGCTGTAGTTTAATGTACAGCCTTTCCAGAACTTAATGGGCTCCTGTCCAGTAATTTGGTTGAGTTGCTAAAATACTGTGTTCTCTGGCTTTGAGAAAGAGCTCAAGGGTGGTCTTGTTTGGATAATTTTAGCTATTCCCTGCAGTTTGTTTTTACCATTTAGTTATACTACTTTCCCAGTCTTTCTAAGACATGTCTATGATTTCTGGGATCTGGCAGGGGATTAGTCTGCCATGCATAATGGTAAATCTCAGATTATAAGGGTGCTGTAGCAGCTGATAGGAATCAGAGGTTTGCTTGCATGGTCTAAATTTGGGTCCAGCTAGATTGATTTTTGATTTGGCTGACTTTCTCAGGACTGTTCAGCTCCTGTGCTCTGCTGCCAAGGGCCTGGCCAGGTAATTTAATTGGGTGCAGCCTGTCTGAACACAATTCATTCTGCATTCTTCTGGTGTGTCCTGGTCAAACCCAGGTGCTTCAGAGCTACAGTGTATCTCTATCTCTGGTGTTGGTGCAAGTCAGTAAACTTTGCACCACCTGGTCTGGATGCAGAGGGAAGTGTGCAAGAGACCAGAGCATCATCCCTGGCTGTGGGATTGATGCAGAGGCATCCAAGCATGCTTCCTGGAGGTAATTCAAAAATGTATCATTCAGGAACAATGTCTGAGCTGCTTGTTTGTGTTAGCCTTGGAACCCCTGGGGCTCTTGGTGCTGCACTACACTCTAGCACATTTTTCTGCTTTGATTATTCTGCATCAGCACTTTTTCTGTGGTAAGTACTGTAGGAAACATCTGTTGAAGTGTGGTTGTGGCTTAAGTAAAGAAAATAACCTTGGATGATGTACCAGGCTGCAGCCATAGCGAGTCTTCTGTAAAAAGCATCATCTGAACATAATCAGTGTTGTTTGGTAAAGATTTACTGGGGTCTGCAGTATACCAGGCAGTGCTTATCCAGAGAGCAGGTTTTATTGAAAATGCTTGTCAGTATTGAGCATCTTTCTGAATTGTGATAACATACTAATTTTTTTTTTCAGGGAAGGGAGCAGTTTATAGCTTTGATCCAGTGGGCTCCTATGAGAGAGATTCTTTCAAAGCAGGTGGATCAGCAAGTGCCATGTTGCAGCCTTTGCTGGATAACCAGGTAAAACAGCTTGTTGGCTTTTGTTTTGGTTTATTTTTTTCCTTATCTCAGTAAACATTTGTGACATCCAAATTAGTATAGCTTTACTTCTGGAAAGTACTACTTTTGAGAGAAGTTTTAAATCTATGATCCTGGTAGGATCTGGTAATCCATACATTTATAAATTTTGTGGCTTTACTTTCTCAGGAGAAATTAAAATTTTGCTTTGGGATCTGTTCGGGTTTTTAATACATTATGAATAGTGGAGTGCCTATTTAAAAGACAGAAATGTTTTAATTGGGGAGTTACATTTATCCTAGAAGTTGTTTGGAGGGGTTTTTGGGAGTTTTTCCTTGGCTGATAACTTGCCTGTTACTTAGTATGAAATTAAGAAGATAGAATTAATACATGAATTTTATCATTTAACATACCCTTTTTAAAGTCCAGTTTTGTACAGTTCAGATACCATTTTTCAATAAGAGTGTTTTTACATAAAACTCCTGGAAACTTATTCAGCTAAATTTGTCTGAAATACTTGAGGGATATTTTCATATTTAGTTGAAGCTGTTAATGATTGAATGGGAGAAATACCAAAGCATGTTTTACTCATTTTATTTTTTTGTCATTGCTGTTGGTATTTAGTCACTTGAACCTGATGTCAACACAACTTTTGTGCTTAGAAAAGTAGTAAGCATTCTTGACTCTTACCAGATTAGAAAGGAATAGAATACTTCCTTTCTTCTTCTTTTTTTTTTTTTTTTTTTTTTAACTTTATTAACTGAAGGAAATATGTTCTGCAAAAACCAAGTTGTCATAATAATCTTTTATTGCTTATGGGTTTCAGGCAAAACATGGGACTCTTGTCCTTCACCTGTTCTGATGCTTAAGTTGACAGTTTCATTTATGAGCTAACTTACACTATTTAGTAGAACCAGATATGCTCCAATATAAATTTAGTTTTGAAGTCTGGGTGTCTTAGGGAATATTTGCTTTTAAGAAATGTTCCTAACTACAAGTGACCAGAGGAAAAAAGGCTCATGTGCAGTTCCGGTACTGCCAACTTTGTGAGAAGTTTGTGAGCAATTAGATTAGATCCAAATGTTCATTGTGATCTTTTACCTGCTGAAAGAGCAGGACGAGCTATGCTGGCTGTATATTGGACCTGCTTCTGGTTGATTTTCTAAGGGTATCAGTATTGGCAAAGCTCTAAACTGTTAACTGTGGAGGAATACTTTTTCAGCTTTGGGGTTTTAAAATAGACAAGCCATTTCCTCTTTGTAATTCATCTAAATCTGTTCATTCTAGTGCAGAGACTGAAACAGTTTTCACAGATGGATAAAATGCATTTTCATCTTTTCTTAGATTGGCTTCAAGAACATGCAAAATGTTGAACATGTACCTCTGACCCTGGAAAAAGCTTTGCAGCTGGTTAAGGATGTCTTCATTTCTGCTGCTGAGAGAGATGTGTACACTGGGGATGCACTAAAGATTTGCATTGTTACAAAAGAAGGAATTAAAGAGCAAACTGTTCAGTTACGGAAAGACTAATTCAGTTCATGTGTAAGCAAGTTATCTGTCTGTGATGTACAATTTACCTGTTATGAAGACATTTGTCTTATTAAATTTTTTCCAAGAAGTTAAACTACTGTGATGCTGAGTATTTTCTGTCTTTCTTAGAAGTTGTGTTTTTTAGAAACCAGAACAGTTCCTCGTAAAGAAACAGCTAAAAGTTACAAGTGAGTTTCCTTCATCTCATCTTAATCTGTTGATCACTCTAATTCTAATGCAAGTTTAATCCCCTTCTCACAATCCCTTATGCTGCAATATGGGGGAGTATTAAAATTTAGGTTCACAGACTATTCTGATAATTCTTTCAGTTCAGCCTTGGTTTAGCAGGTGAAAAGCATTTGCTGTGTTCATGCTGCCTTCTCTGCACTTCATAGCTTGCTTTTCCTATCTTTATTTCTCTGATGTGCTGTTCTGACATTTGACTTTGTGTACTTATTTGCAAAGACTGTATGAGTCATCTGAAACCAGTATTACTGTGTTAGAGGGAAGAATGTTATATGGAATCTTTCAGAATTTAGTCCTGGACTCTCCATCTGGGCTCACCTCTGCATGTTTCTGTTTGGTTAGTTCCCAGAATTTGAAGCATTGTCCCCTTGTGGCTACTGATGGAAAACAGAATGGAGATTCCTGAGTGCCTTTTAATGCCTGGGTCCTTTGTTAGCCCTACTGCTGATTTTGATTCTTGGGAAATTGCATCAAGTGTAATTTTTTTAATGTGCTGTATCATTCTCCTGGAAATTGGCTTCAGTGTTAGGACCTTTAGAAAAACAGCTACATCATCAAGGGCAAGATAATTTTCTCTTGTCCAAGAGTCCTTTCATAGTCTGTAGCTCTTCAAAAAAGGACATACAGAATATCTTGTTGCTTCAGGTGGGCATACATTAAAATAACAATTTTGCTGACACAGTTGACCCTCCTGTTAACATTGTTTGTCTGTGGCTGGCTGATTTCAGTGCAGCATTTTGGGTGCTGTGCTTTATTCTTAGCTCTGGCTAAGAATAAACTCTTCTCCAGAGATGGCAGTCTCAGGCTTTTTAGACGGTTTAGAAAGCGGGTAGCATTTTGAACCTCAGTAATCAAACAACTAGTGCTTTTAAACATTGACTTGACTGTGTTCAGGAAATCCGCCAACTTTCCCAAAGTGTTTGTGAAGGCACTTGACCACTGGGTGCCAGTGTTGGGCTGGGTAAGTAGGGAACAGCTCATTCCTGGGTAGTTGGGCAGTGGGAAAGGTGCACAGCATCTCACTCTGAGTAACGCTGTGGCTGAAATCATTTGGAAGTCAGAACTTCCAGGCGTATTCAGATGTCTTAAGGGGATATTTAACATTTTCAAAAGTCATCTGAGATGGACAAGGTTGATTGTATAAATGACTGTAGCTGTATGCTGTCTACTGAGCAAATGGCACACAATGCAATAATTCTAAGAACAGAAAGCCTGTGCCTACGTAAAATACAAATCAGCAATACTGGATTAAATACCTGTTCTGTTACATCTGTAAAATTAAGTTAAAACAAATTAAACTCAGCTCTCTTTGATATCAGATGGATGTTGAGTTGCTCAAGTGTTTCACAATAGGCTGTGAAAGCTTAGAGCTTTACACAAAGTTGTTAAAATCTGCTGAAACTAAATAGTGTTTCAGTTGCAAAGAAAAGTAGGAGGGCAACAAATTGACACACCTGCTTTTGGGACAGGTTTGCTTGCAATATATAAGGTCTAAACAGTGAAGAGCAACAAATATCCAATTTCTACACTAATTTATTTATTGTTCTTGCAGGATGCCGGATGTGTAGGAGAGTTGCAATGATTTAACTCAAAAGTGTTTGGCTGCTCTTATATTTAAGGATAAAATTTACATAAAAAATAAATGCATATTGACAGATTTTAGTAATTACTGGCTTTAGTTTGATGTGGTTAGGCTTGCCTCTGTAAGTTCTTTCAGAAGAAACACGAAGTGATTAGAATTTTCAGGTGTTATTTGCAGTTTCAGAAGAGGCACGAGAGCAGGTACCTGTTTTCCTGACACTGTATGTCAGTGCCATCCTGTTGGTGCACTTGCATGGCCATTTTGTCTCCTTTTCAGATTTCCCTGCAGAGTACATCTAGTTGAAGAACCAGCAGGGAAGGGCAGCTTTTTCACTGGCTCATTGGACTGAAAATACCAAGTTTCTTTCACCAAAGAGTGTAGCACTGTGCTCACTCCCTTTGTGGATGGGTTTGGAAGCAGTGAGATAGGGAGGCTTGTTTCCCACATTTTTAACTTTCCAGTTATACCCTGGCCTGATGCCATCACTGCTTGTGCTCTGAGTGAGGAGTTGTAGGAGTGACAGGAGATGTGTGAGTAAAAAGTATTCACAGGCTGTTCAACTAGAAGTTACTTGCTTATTAGTATTAAAACATCCCAAATGTCAGATGTATATTACAGATGAAAGGCATTTGCTGTTTCTTTTTTTTTTTTAATCCACCAAGTTCCCTAGCTTTGTTTGTGAAGATTGTCATCACCTCAGGATGAAAGGTGGGAAGTGCCTGACTGCAGCTCTCCGTAGTTCCATGCCTGTACTTCCCATGTGTAATTCAGCTGAGTATTCATCTAGCACTGTGCCTACAATGTAAATAAACAGTTTATGAAACATTTTGAGCCTTACTTGGTTACAGAAGTGTCTAGGCAGGCTACAGAGGTGCAGCTAGGCAAAACAATTGTAACAATGCCACTTAGAGGTGCTAGAAGCAAAGGGCTGGGTTTGGCAGATCTACTTGGATGGGGATTAGACGTCTTGAATACAATTTTGTGTAAGAGAAAAGGAGGGGGCAAAAACATTAATCTTGGAAACCTTTTAATAATTTTAAACATGTTGTGTGTAGCTTTTGAGAGGGGTGTGCACTGCAGGATTTTAGCTCTAAGGGTGTACAGCAAGAGCAGGGGCAGGCAGTTCTACTTCACCTGCAGCAGTACTGAGGGCTGCCCTAAGGTGGCAATAGCTGCTTGCTGTGTCGCGGGCCTCGGCACAGTTCCCCGCGGGGCGGGTGGAAATAGCCATACATAGTTCCCAGTGTCCCACTGAAATGTGCTTTGTGGGACTGTTTTTGGGGAGATGGGAGGCTTTATTTTGATCTCAGCCAAATGGCTGTGTACCCTTGCTTGTGTAAGGGACTGTACAAGGTCACAATCAGCCTTAAAAACTAGGTTTGTAAAGCAAAGTCTTCTTTACTAATTTTGGACGTGTTTTCATCAATGTTGTTTATACATCAAATCCATTTTATGTGCCAAAGAGAGGGCTTGGTACTACAGAAAGTGCTTGACAGGACATAAATATTACATATATGCTTCTAAAAGCTTAGTTCACTGTATCAGTCAGGGATAAGTTTAATATTCTTTTAACTAAAACCGAGACTTTCTCAAGGCTGAATTCTAAGATGTTGTTATATAAACCAAATACCAAGCTTTCTCACTCTAGAGTGACATTTTTCCTTTTACAGTGAGATATGCCTGTAACATTACATATGCTTTAGTGTGATGGGAGCCAGGACTAGGCTGCTGACTAGAGAAAAATATTTAAATGGAAATTTTAAAATACTTTATGAAGTACAGTAGTTTGAAGTGGTCCTACAGCATCTTAGTCCTTTATATTCTTAAGTATTTATTTACTTAGGGGACAAAGTTGTAATTTTTCACATTTGATAAACCTTTTTTGGTACCCTGTAATCATACATCCTAGAAAGCTGCTTTGGCAGTTTTTTTCTCTCTGTTTAGCAGTTCGGGATTTTACAAACCTAAACTTGGGGAAAGGTAGCAGGAGTAAGTGGGGCTGATTAAAGCAGCATTCACATGAATCCAAGCAAAATAAAGTAGTCCTGCTTCTCTCCAGTCAAGTTGAAGATAGTTTTTAGGAGCATAAAGTAACTGCTGCCTTATTCAGGGTTCCTTATCGAAAGTCAGAAACCAACTTTTGAGTAGAAGGGATTTGGAAATGACAGCTTTCAAATTCCTCTTTTCTCTTTCTTTCAGCCATTGCTTTTGTTTAGTGTGAATGTCCTTTGCTTTTAGGCCATTTGGGGCAGTCGTAAACCAGACAATAAGGCACATGGGCTTGAAGTTAACTAAGATTTGTCTCCACATCTCTCTTCTCAAGCCAAATTCCTTCTGAGAAGGGGTTTTGTCTCTCTGAGTGCAACGGAGTGAGACTGGTTTTATATTCTTTCAACACTAATATGTAGTTAGTTTAATTGTATGGACCATTTTTCTGTGTACTTCCTTTTCCAAGCAATTTCAACAAAGTATTCATAATTACAAAAACATGGTTTAGCAGAAAAAACAAACAAAAAATCCTGAGTATCTTTCCTGTTAGGCTGTTCTTGGCCCCTTTCCTAACAGTTGCTGGCAAAGTTCAATTTCACTGTTCATTTCAGAGGCTCAAGCAGGGGTAGGGATGGACTTCACTGTAGCCTACAATAATTAATATTCTTTGGCACAAGACACAGATTAAAGGGCTACTGGCAAGAGAGTAGTCACGGTACCAGAAATTTAACCAGTCCTTTGTACTTAAGCTCAAAGAATCATAAAAGGAAAGTTATAAAACAAGATTCCCTTTTGTGCTGAGGTAAAGGAACAAGGTGTCAAAGTTTGCGGTGTTACATAGATACTTCACGGTTGAGGTAAAGTGCTATTGACTTTCCCAAGACTTGGCTTCTCTGAAATGTAGGTATTTCTGTTGCTTAGCTTTCTGCAGCTACACAGGTTTGGAGATCTTGATGGCTCTACAAGAAGTCACCAATGTGCTGGTTCACCCAGGTGCCCACCCAGGTGCAGGTATGTGACACTCACAGTGCCTGGCCCTCTGAGGTGGCTTAGCTGAACAGGACTGCAGCTTCCCTGGACCAATCCTTTGTGGAACTGGCTACACTCCCACACTGGAGGCCCTGGGTGGCTCAGCTGAGCTCCTCCTCTCCAGCCTGGGCAGCTGATGGAGGTATCACCAGCTGGAGGTACCTGGCACGTGAGAGATGCTGGAGAATGCTGTGAAAGTTGGTCCTCTACCAGGAGCCCATCCTCAAGCATCCCAGTAGCAAACACACTTCTGTTTGTAGCTTGCTTATGCAGTCTTTGCGGAGAACCTTGTGCACTAAGATAGCAGAAAGTCGAGAGTCCTGATGGGGAAATGCTCCCCACACACAACAAAAACCATGACTTGAGGTGCAGGCCTTTTTTTCAGGGTTTATATAAGTGACTGTTCTGGAGAAAGCTGCATTCCAGTGTCGCTGCCTTGTGCTTGATCTGAACTTTTCTTGACATGTACCCTTGAATGCAGAACGGTTCACACAATCTCCGCTTAGTCCCACAGCAAACAAACATTTTGGTGCGGCTGGTATGTGTTTGCTAGTTGCAGACAAGCCAATCTCATTAGAACTGCATTTACAACTTTTGCCAAGCGTTTTGAAACTGGTTGACATGCACGACAGCTGCCTGAGCTGGAATGGCATTCCATTCCCTGCCTCCATCTTATTAGCACAGGGGATGGCTTGATTAATGATGATTAGATGGGGTTTTTAAAAAATTAAAGATAATTTGTCTCTGGAAGGGCCATGCAATATATTTTCATTCTCTGATTTAAAATAAGTCACAAAGTCTAGGTTTTTACAGCTTTTCTCAAAAACCAAGAGAAGAGCTTACCCTGAACTAGCCCACAAAATTTAAAGTGAAAACATTTTAAAGGGTGAAGCAAAGTGTTTTCAGCTGGTACACAGCTCGATTGCAGACAAAAGCATTTCCACAGGAACCAGAGCACCTCATTTCTCCCCTTGTTTCTCCAGGCCCTCAGTGCAGAGCTGTTGAGCTTTCAGCCTTGAATGGAAAGACTCTTGATTCAGAGCAGGCTGTTACATCTAAACCACTCACTGTATTTTGTTTGGCTCTACAGCTTTAAAGTCAGTGGCTGTGGTGCCCTTCACCTCTGTTAAGATGCTTCTCTGTCAAAGGGACACTCTCCATCAAACACAGCAAAGCACCAAACAGACAAGATACATTTCCCTGAGGAGCTGGGGAGTTACAGTGGCCAAAGCAGTATCTATATGCTGGCATTCACATGCCTAATTTAACCCATAAAACTCCTGGGCAAATCAAGAGTTTCTGGTGGTTGATTTTAAGCCTAGTGCTTAGTTTAAGCCTAGTGTTAGTAGAAAAGCCACACTGATACTCATTCTCTGCACAAACTTAGAGCTCTGAACTCCAATTTGCGTTTTCAGATAAATTTGACTATGCTGCCAGAAGTCATCATTGCAATTTAATTTTAAAAAGGACAATGAATCAGACTCCTGAAGTAAGTGAAGTCCTTTCGACTAATTGGCTCAGATTAAAAATAAAATAAAAAATAGACTTCTTGTAAGAGAATGCACTTGCAGTGTTTTAACTAGTATTTTGACCTGCACAGGTAGAGGGCTGTTTTCATGAACATTTCCATTTGAAGCCAAAATGCATTTTAGAACTACTCCAAGAATTTAGTTTCTATCAGAGGCTACACAAATCTGCCCTTTTCTTGCACCATTTCCTCCTCACACTCTTGCCAACAAAAGAACACCCAACAGGCTAAGCTATCCAACAGCAGCTAATGGATGGCCTTAGAATATCCCATTTGAGATCCCAGCAGTCTCGGCTCTGAACTGGAGAGTAAAAGCCACCTGTTTGTTGATTTTAAGTGAATTCCTCCAGCTAGTCTCACTACAGAGAAAGTGAAGTCAGAGGTGGTCTGATACATTCAAGCTTTATCTTAGGAGCTGTGGGATGAGTTCACGAGAGAACAATTTTCCATGCACATCCCAAAACCCACGTGCAAGCACTTGGTCAGCCAGTGTGGCTCCAGCTACAGTGTTGGACTACAGGACTGCTGCCTTGTAAGTGCCAATTGTAAGTTTTAATGAGACAAACCAATTAGATGGCTTGACAGACCATCACAACAGTGACGCAACCGCGCTCAGCCCCCATTACAGGAGCAGCAGAATTTCAAAGAACTGCTATTAAAGAAAAGTCACAGAATAGCTCGCACACGGCCCTGCAAACAACAACATCACCCACAGGCTGTGGAGCCAGGGGAAGGGTGGTGAGAGTAAAGCAGAAACAAGTGAAAGGAATTAATCCAAATACTGATTTTTCCCTTTCTAATGTTCAGCATGGGCACAGCTTGAGTTTCAGGTATGTACCATCTACGAAATACAGCTGCTGTGCATCACTCCCACTGTATTATTGGTCCAACAGAGCCTACAGAGAGTTGTAGCATGGCCTTTGCAAAAGCACACATGTATAAAATCAATTGTGCCAGGCAGTGCGTTACATTATCCCACAGACACCAACTGATACACAGGGCTATATTCACTGATCCACCTACACCCACAAAATGTCTCCTTCCTGAAACCCAGAGGAAATTTTTATCACTCCACATGCTGACTTGCAGGTGTGATACCTGCAGAGGATCAAGGGAGTTTGGAATTTTGTCTCTTCATCCTCCCTTGGGTACAAGTTCACACATCAACTGCTGTCCCTCCTGGTTTGAACTAGAGTCTGGCAATCCCCACAGCTTGCTACAGGCAAGGTCTCACTTGTTTCCAGCACATTGAGCCCAACACCTTAAATGTCACTAGAACACAATCCAATCAATGGAGTGCTTGGGTGATGCTCCCAAGATAAAATTTCCTTTGCAGAGTGTGCATTGAGCAGTTCTCAGTGGTTACAGTCCTCTCCTGTTGACACTGAAAGAGACAACAAATAACAGGTCCCACAGACATGGCAAGGTCCTGCTTGTCAAACCAGAGAGCATTTTACAAAGTTCTTCTTTCCAAATGAGCCACTTTGCCTTATTTTTGCATATGTGCCAAGGAGGATCCAAGACTAACAGAGTAATGAAAGTTGCTAGCTACAGAACTCACTGTGGCTTGTCAAAGTTATTTTCCCTAAATTAAAGACCCATAAACACACCACTCTTGGACTGCATGACACACAGATTACAAAAGGAATTCTCAAGACCTGAGCTGATGCTGAGAGGATGCTTTGTTCCCGTTGCTTATGAGAGTGAAGGGGACCCCAGTGATGCTGTGGCACACTGAGAGGGTTGCAGGCGGCAGGGGCTCGTGTGACTGTGTGGAACATCTGTTCTGCCCCAAATATGCTCTCCAAGTCTCTCTTCCCAGCCTACTGCTAGTCATTATTCAAGGAAATACTACACAGAGCCACCTCCTTTGCCATCAGCTCTGAGTGAGCCCTGTCCCAGTAAGCTGTTGGTGGGAAGCATCCACCAAGGACTGAGGCACCATGCTGTGGTTCCAGTCTCAGACCCAGTAACCACAACATAGCTGGAGCTGCAACGCAGGCCACCACAGGCTGAACACTCTCTGCCTGCTATTCATGTTAGTATAAATCACTTGACACCATGTGAAGTGCCTCTGCCAACTCTTGACAACCTCTCAGTAAGATCCAGCAGACCACAACATGTCAGAGTGGGAATTTTGCCTTAACAAGTCCAAACTGAACTACCCCAACCCTTGTGAGCAGAGCAAATTAACGTGTCTGTATTTGTTTCTGTGGGGTAAAATATTCTGTCAAGCAGCAGGTCATTAACACATAACTAGGTAGTTTTCAATAAACTGGTGCCCAGGCACTGTGCCATTAAATGATAATCTAGTGCCTGGTAGCATCAGTGGAGGCAAAGGATATGCCATTCCTGGCCACCACAGAGTCATAGCTCTGATTCTGATATGCACAGCAACAAATGATGTGCTTCAGAGAGAGGGAAGACAAGGCAGAGCAACATGGCACAAAGCTGCTCTGCAGTCAGTGAGCTCACTGTAGGTGCAAAAGGTTGGCAGGGTGGGAGATACACACCCTGGAGCTGCTCTTTGTCCCAACCCCAGAGAAAGGGATGTTCTTGGGGGTACATCCCCTAGGCAGGTGTGTCACAGACCCCAGTGAGGAGGTGCTGTCGCAGGGATGTGTGGGCAGCACGCACAGTGACTGCTTTCCAGGGACATGGGCTCAATGAGGGGAGACAGCTGAGTGCTGCACAGCAACTGCCTCCTTTCCACACCCATCCACAGCACCAGAGCCACTAGTGACAGCTCAGACCTCTGCAGACTTATGTCAAGGGTTAAACAAAAGCCAAGCTGCTGTCAGCAGCAAAGTGAGCCTGCAACCGTGAGCCAAAACGTGAATGCAGTTCTGCAGTGTGCTCCTCTTGAACAGCACCCTGACACACTGCTCAGGAGGCAGAAGAACAAAACAAAACAAACAAACAAACAAAAGCAAGACAGAAGGAAAGTATTGCATGTGGCTTACAAGGCCATTAGCTGCAAGATAGAAGTCTTGCATGCAGTGACTTCATGGTTAGTCCAGTCAGTGAAACTCGGAACTGTGGACAGCAACAACAGTGGACAGTTGCTGCTTACATTGCCCAGTAAAATGACTGAAATATGAACTGGAGAAAACACACAGGCACAGTGCAAAGCTCTGAGCCTCTGTGCCCACAGCAGCTTCCTTCTCTTTGCTCAGGCACCTGTGCAGCAGTGTCACAAGCTGTCAGAATGCAGCGCCGCTGCCTCACCCCTATCTCCCCTCTGCCCCCCAAAACCCGCCCGAGCTGTCACAAAGGCTGGAGAGGGAGCGAGGCTCGCTCTCCTCTGCTGGCCCCCTCCCTCACAATAGAGGATTGCCCTATTTGTGTGTGAAGGAGAGGGGCTGCTCCCCAGCCCTCGCATCTGTAAGGGCTGGGGAGCAGCCGCACAGATAGCAGAAATCAATAAGCTGGCGGATCAGAGGGCCCGGCGGAGGAGCCGCTCCTTGCACACGCACAGGGGCCGAACATCTGTCAGGCAAACAAAAAGCAACCCAAGCGGAACAAAAGAGAGGATTATTTTAACTCAAGTTCTTCTTCGGTCTCAGCAGGCAACGTTCAAGCCGTCCTCGTATTCAGACACTGAGGCCTTATGGAGTACGGGCTGTCCGGGAAATGCCAAACGCTGTTACCAGAAGACAAAAGAGGGGGGAAAGGAAAAAAAAAAAAAAAAGAGATGGAAAATTCAGAGTGTCTTGTTGAGTGCGATGGAGCAGGGGGAAGGTGGAGGGGCACCAAGAAGGGGGCAGAGGGCAGGGAGGGAGGAGGACAGAGTGACGATGCAATGAAGAAGTTGATGACAAATCTCCACAGCAGTACTTGAAAACAAAGCTGATCGCATCAAATCTGCCAGAGAAGCATAAAATATTGTCACACAGCTATGGATTGACAAGCACTGAGGCTGCACCCCCTCATGTGAAAGGGCAGGCTTGCTGCAGCCCTTCTGCTCCTGCAGATGAGCCCTGGGGAACTGGCAGAGCTGGCCCCACACCCCAATGCCCTCCTCACCTGGAAGAAGCCCAGCTTTCATCACAAGCCCTTGGCACCTCTGGGGGAGCAAAGGATTTAGGATAAACTCAGGAACAAGCTGCCGTGGCTCTCCCTTGTGCCTGGTGTTAGGCAATGTGCATGGTTACTTGGCACATTGGTTTCTCCAGCACAGCTTTCTTCTAATTGGCTTGTTGTAGATATGCTAGAAATAGGTGCAAAGCAGTGAATTCAATATAAAATAGGTCCAGTAAAATCAGATTTGGGCTTAAAATATCAGAAACTTTTAACCTTTCTGAAAGAGAGATCATGTCATAACTGAGAATGCCCTGTATTGTATTCACATGCTACTGCTCTGTGCCCTTATGCTGCTGTTGGCTTGGTGCATTTTTGAACTGAAGTATTATAGGGAAAAAAACCTTCTAGTTTTTGGGTTTCCTTCTGCAGTTTCACAGTATGTAAGCTGCCATCACTGCTGAAAGCAGAAGCTGCTCTGGATAAAGGTGGACTTGTTTAGTTTAAGATTCTGAATCTGCAGTTCTGTGGTCTGGGATGCACTCACCATCAAATACTAGCCAAGAGCATCCCACAAAACAGATACACATCTCAGCCTTAAAATTGATTTGCCATAGAAGACACGGGTTCTTAATGGCATTTTAGGAAGATTCACAAAGGTATTTTACCCAGCTTCATTTTATTGCATTTTGTTTGGGGTGGGGGAGGGATGTGAATTGAAAGAGATTTTGGCTTAGAGAAAACTGTCTCCTTTATAAAAAAAAATAAAAACAACGTAATGATTTGAAAAAAACAAAACAATGCAAAACATATGCTTAACTGCTGCCTCACCTTAGAAGGCTCTAAATTTTCTTAGGATTATTTACAGTGCCAGACACAACTGGGCTGGCTGTCTTAACAGACATAACCCTCAAAAAAGAGCAATCCCAGCTCTTTTGTTGTTGTTGTTGTTGTTTTGCTTGAGAGAGTAAAGAAGAAGGAAGGGCTGCCTTCCTTATCCCTGGGGAGGGTTTGGGCACAAAGTCCCATTTGGCCACAGCTAACTTCCTGGATCTCTTGAACTCAGCCTTTACACATCAAGGAGGAGCAAGTGAGACTTTGAGGGACTTGAGCCACTTGTGTATTTTGCAGACAAGTACCACCTACCTGAGAGGAACCAGAGGCAGCAGAATAGGGGCTCTGTCAGCAGCTGGAGACAGGCACAGCAGCCTGGTGCTGGCAGCATGCTCCTTCATCACCAGCCAACAAGGGCATCTGCCATAAAGTGCAGCACCCCTTGGAAGCCTTGCTGAGATGTACTGTGAGCATTTCATAACCCACAGGCAGGACAGTAACCTCTACTGTCCACTGCAGATCTGGGTACCCTCACCCCATCTGCCCTGGGAACTCCCCAGCATTCACAGAGAGAACAAACCGAGGTTCAAGCAGCAGCAGACACACCCTGCAGGTTTGTGCAGGGACAGCACGTCCAGCCCCCTGCACACATCCTACACACATCATGCACATGGGCTATCTGCCCAAACTCTGAAAGGGTTCACAAGGCCAGAATGATCAAACTCTCCTCCTAAAACACAATAATTCAGATGCCTTTGACATCTCCTTATCCAAGCTTCACTGGTCCTGAGCCTTCACCTCTTCTACAGGGAGGCTCATCCAGCTTCCCCCTGTGAAGAGCCCCAAACCCAGAAGCAGAGACTCTTTCCCACTGCTCTTTCTGGCCTACCCAGGTTGTTGTTGAATTTTCTTCATCAGCATTTACTCGACTCAGCTGCAGCCTTTCCTGGATGCCTCACTTCACCTGGGCTGCAGTTTTTGTAAGAAGTGTTTCCAACTGACTGCTTGGTCATGTCTCAGGAATTTCAGTGGTCTCCTGTTTTACTTTTGCAAATAAATACCTTCTTATCTCACTGTTAGGATATTACTAACATTTGTCCATAGTAAATGTTATTCCTTATAGCCAAAGTTCTTGAGCTTCTTTTGCTCTTTTGGGTTATTTTTTGCAGGTCTTGAACCACATGCAAGTCCTTTGTTAAGCAATACAAACAAATGCTTCTTTAGAGCTGAGATTTAGGTAGAGGCTGTTAAAACAGAGGGTTTGATGTTATGCTTGTAAATAATAAAAGAAAAGATACAAAGCTGAACATTTACAGGAGAGAAAACTGTTTAATGGGAGGAACAGTTATGGTAAGGGATGAGTATAGTACATTGTGCTATAATAAAACAGGGAAGATATTGCCCTTCAGCATTCATCACAGAAACATGCTTCTGATCCTCCTCATGCACTGGCTCCTCCAGAACCTGGATAAGGACCAAAGGAAAAAACAAGGAGTAAAATTAATAAAAATAATGTGTATATTTTTTGTGAAATTTTGCCTTTGGTAAATAAGTTTGTTTGATGTGTTTAGTTTTGTCATTGTCCATTGACAATGAAACAGTAGCCATCTCATCAGTAGGATCTTTTTTTTGAAGGGGATTAGGCCTGAGTCAATCTGGCTGTGAGAGACCCTGGATTAGGGTCTTTTTTGCACACAGTGTGGCATGGCTGTGTCCTTAGTAAAACAGGCTTTGGGGTTGTTTTGATGCCTGTGAGCTTGCTCCACAGGCAAAGGATGCACTGGGATATGCAAACCAGGGACAGGGAACCTGGACAGAAGGTGATATTGGTGACTTGTAAATGGAGACTGACAGGTACCTGCTCTGACAGCAAATATGATCTGTCAGTCTGATGGGTCCCCATTTCCTCTGGAGCCACAGAGCTCCCTGCAGTCCATCCATGCTCCTTCTCAAAGCAGGAGAGACACAACCCCGATGTGGGACAGAACACACATGATGTGTGCTAGAATGGCTTTGCAGGTGAGTTGATGTGGTCCATTAAACTGCACCTTGGGCACTCCTGCTCTTGGAGTAAAAGGCAGAGAGGACTAACCAGCAACTCTCAGACAAGCAGCTGTGACATGTGATCACAATAAATTGATGGTGGCCACAGTTTTGATGGCTAAAATCAAAACAACTGAACAATCAGAGCAAGTTTTTGTCTTGTGGCTGCAATGAATTCCCTGGTGGCTGCACGCAGTCACTATTATTGTCTTTGAGAGTCACTGCCCTAAGAGATGAGCTCTTTAACAAGTGAACAAATAACTCAATTAGAAATTGAAACTACATTCCTGAGAGGAGTTCACAGCCTCTTCTCCCATTAGCAACAGTGGGAGTTGCCATGCTCTGCACATCACCCAGTGACAGCTCTTCTCCTTCCTTCAGCAGACAACTCTGCTGTAACTGATTGCTTCACAATGTCAGCCCAGCTTTCCTCTTTTGGGTACCAGTTGCTGATACGTGTGAATGTGCTGATTTTGGGGCAAGTTTCAGCCTAGGAAAAAATCCTGTTACACAAAGTGAAATGGAAAGAGCAGGGAATTAGACATCAGATTCATGAGGTGATGAGCAAAATTTTGTTGAAAAGTACTTACTGAGTACTCACTTTGTGGATAAGCTTGTTCTATCAAAAAGAGAGAAAACTAAGTCATCCTAGGATCTAAAACCATTCAAGAAATCAAACTTAGACCGTTTGAGGATGATAGATCGGTCAATCTGAATTTTATGAGAAGTACAGATATATTAACTTTTCTCCAGGGTAGGAATGAGAGAGATAAGTATTTTTATTAAATGTATTCAGTGGGCGTGGGAAGCCTCCTGCAAGGAATCAAATGTCCTTTGAGTCTATGTCGTGGTAGCATGGTACTGAAAAACAGAAGGGGTGAAGGAATTGTGAACAGCTGGTGAGTGGCAGTCCTATACCAAAAGAATGAAGTGTGGAGGAGGGGAGAAAGCAATTAAAAAACCCAAAACAACAACAAAAAAAAGAGCCAAAATCCTAACGACAATAAAATAAAACCCGAACAGAAAAACAAAACTGAAGTTTTGGGAGTGTACTGTCAAACACCAGCTTCCCATGGATTGTAAGAGCAACAGAAGCCATTGTCCTCTGTTGGGGATGGGAACCATAAAAAATAAACTGGGCTGGGAACATAGCTGCTGTGTGCTCTCACTCACATCTCTCAAGCAAGCCCAACACAACTCCCACTCTTCAATATGCTGGATGCTCCACGGAGTATGAGTGCACCCCTGCCTGGCTGGGAGATGATCCGTGAGCGCTCACCTTCCTAAAAAAAAAAAAAAAAAAAAAAAAAAAAAAAAAAAAAAGCCATCAGTTAGAACGCGATTCCTTCATTAAGGCTCTCAGGTGAGAAAGAAGCAATCTCTCCGCGGCGGGCGGCGGGGATGCGGGCCGGGGCTGGCGGCCAAACGCGTGGCCGGCCCCGGGGAGAGGCACGGCGCTGGCGGGCGGCGGCACGCCCGGCCCTGGGCGCGCAGCTGGCACACAGCTGGCACACAGCTGGCACACGGCTCTGCCCGCGGCTCCCGGCTCACAGCTGGCACACGGCGCTGCTCCGGGGCCCCTCAGCTCGCAGCTGCGCTCCTTCCCGGCAGGAGCAGGGCAGAGGTTCGTGCCCAGCCCCGGGCGCCGTGCGCTGGCTTTCCTGGCAAGCTGTCCCCGCGGCGCGCCTTTGTCCTTGCGTGCTTCCACCTGGCACCGCGGGGCTCCAGGGCTTTGGCACTCGCCTACCTCTGCAGGGAGGAGCTGCCTGCTCCTCCGGCTTGCCAGGCACTGCTCGTGGCTCAGGCGAGCCCGGCACGCTCCGCAGTGCCCTGCCTCCCGCCCCAGCCGCGCCGGGAACTGGGTGAAATACTGCACGGAGATGCTGAAAGCACAGGTGATTTTTGGTCTGGGCACGCAGACTCTAGCGAGCAGCAGCAGCGGTGTGTAGCACTGTGACACACGCAGGCAGCAAGGGAAAAGTTTTTCACTGCTTCTCACAGTAAAAATATTAATGGACTTCACCTGAAACAACGAGAGAGCAAGGTCAAAACAAACAGAGAATGTTATCTCTCCCTGTATAGTGTCCATTATAAACACAAAGAAACAAAGCTAGATAAGAATGGCCTGTAAATGCAATTCAACACAAAGATGTGGATACAACGTGAACTCAGAAATTCTTAAATCGCAGAATGCCAGATACCAGGAGGAAACATAGGAAGAATTGTCTCCCTTTGCTATCCCTGTTCTTACACAGTTCTCCTGACCACTGCAGGAGGCTGGAAAGATCTTTACTGAACACAAGTCTTGTTTTCTTTGATTTTTCATTTCTCCTTTGAATTTGTCCTTTAGTAATTAAAAAAGAATCTATCTTTGAAATAGATATAGTCAAATCACATGTATCCAAAGTCCTATGTAACCCTTACTGCCACATGTTTTGACATTCAGTATTTTTAAAACTTCTTAAAAGGCTTCTGCTCAGGGATGGGCTCATCTTTTTTCAGGGCATGATTGACAGGGGTCTATTTCAAAATACCTCCCATTAATGGAAAAAAAAGAAAAGAAAACTACCTTAATGGTGAAGCAGGGAATGACAGCAGCAGACAAAGGATCGTGGCTTCTTTGTTCTTGAAATCTGAAGAAAATACACAGAACTCCATTGTATGACTTTTTCATGCACAACATTGTCTCCCTTGACCCCATGCACATCTGCAGCCTGAAGTCCTCTGTTATCTCTGGATAACAGCTGTTGCATCACTGATTATTCATCAGTTCCACTTTAGTCTGCCTAAGGTGCTGTGAAAAGACCACAAGTTGCTGAGTTTACTAAGTGAATGAAAGATAAAACCTAAAATTGCTGGGGAAAAAAAATAGGAATAACAGTGGATAACTCTTACTGGACATTTTGTCTGGTTGTCTTTAGCACATAGGCCTATACTTTAACATATTAGAATTGAAGGATTTTTTTAAAATATCATGGAATCCCCTAATTTTCTCACCTAATTCTTTTATACTTTTCATTTGGCTTTGGAGAGCAAAATGCAAGGGCAAGGAACACGTGCAGTCAGTACCAGAGAAACAAGCAAGCCCTTCAGTTATATGATGTGCAGAAGCAGCATCTGCAGAGCCATGAATTAGTGAGGATTTCCAGTTAAAAGAAGGGGGACAAAGAGGTATGTGCACACCCCAACCTCTTGGAATGCAAATACTCCTTGATCTTTACTTGGGGCAGAGGAAGTAATTTCTCTCCTGTCCTCTCACACTTGCTATGGAGATCACAATTCAGTATGCACCTCCTCCCCAGGTAATTCATCTTCTGGGCTCTTCCATCACCACCTCCCCCAATCATTTTCCACCCCTGCCACTCCCCAGTTACCAATGCTCATATTCCCACATGGGTGCTAAATCCCATCAGTTTTTCTGTCCGAAGCACAAGGATGGAAGAGGATTTCTTTGATCTCCAAGTCTCTTTCATGGGTCATTTGAGAGGTGAGGACAGAAGAAGGTGAAGATTTCGAGTTTATCAGCAAAGCATTGATGGCCACAAGATTGCTGGGAATATAATAGTGGATATTCCTGAAAAAAAAAAAAAAAAAAAAAAAAAAAAAAAAAAGTTGCTTTGCAGCCCAACACTAAGTTGTTAATGAGCTCCTGGTGTAAATTCATGGGGTGCAGGGAGTGACCCTAAGCAGGTGGCTCTGCAGTGACAAACAGCCTCCACTTATTTACTTACAAGTAGGTTGCACAGCTCCTGTCACTGCATACTAAACATGGGAGTTTAGATTAGTACTATGGAATCCACAATGTGCTAGGCATATTACCAGAAATATAAATACACCTTGCAGACTGTAAACCAGAGAAAACAGTTTCTGTAGGACCCCAGAGGAGGCGTGGGCTATATTGTGAGGTGGCCCTGACTCCTGGTACTGGTGGCTCCTTTCCCTTGTTGCCATCAGTGAAGCAGAAGGCTTGGAAGTCACCAGTCTTTGATCTCTCCAAACATGAAGATGTTGCACACTCATGGGTGTTGCAGGTAGCTGCAGTTTGTCTGTGGGGTTATGAGTTCTGTAGCTCAGGTACAGGATGTCAACACCTAAGTCTCCAGCAATGACACAGAGGGACTGTGTGATGCGTATGAGCCAAAGGTACATATGCAACCTTCGTTCCAAATTCCCTAATTTGATTGCAAAATGAATTTTTTCATGCTCTCAACTTGTCTTTTGTCTCCTCCGGTTCATCTGCATCACATCCCTTGCAATTATATCACACTCCCTTTGTCCATATGCCAAGAATTTGCCAAGAACTTGCAAAATCCTCATTCCTGATTGTTTACCTGTTTGGTACAGCATTTCTGCCTTTCTTCAGAAAGCAGTTCTGCCATAGCCTCCTTCTGTTGGGCAAAATTATGCAAATTGCATAGATTAAATTGCTGTATAATGGTTGATCAGCTTTTCCTTATTGTTTGCCATTTGCTACACAGGATTTGCGTGCATTTAAGAGTTTTATGTGTTTAATAGTTATTTAAGAGGCTTAGCATAGCTAATACCTTCAAGCAGTTCTGCCCCTGCAGGCTGGAGAGAAGTAAAGGCTACCTCTGGCATTGGTGGTTTTCACTGGGGGAGTGTTAAAAATTGTTTTCAAAGCTGGAGTGGTGAAGATGCAGTGACTGCTGACACTGTTTGGAGAGAGTGCTGCTGTTTACCAAAACTCACTTCTGTCTCTCTTTGATAAAAGGAGGTAGAAAGCAGACCCGGCTCCCGCTGGAGGAACGGGTCCAGCAGGATGCGGGTCTCCAAATTCCATGTTTTCTATTGCAGCCTGTTTCCACTCATGCACATGCAAATGCTTGGATTCACTTTGGCATGAGCATAGGCTCCTATTCCGGCTCAAGGCTGGTTGCAAGAGGGCACATAGGCATTTCCTCTCAGTTGCCAGATCCTGTTCTCATTAACGTTTTGCCAAAGCATTAATCATACCCCAAATCCCACGTGCCCCTGAGCAGACTCTCCCTCCCAGCTGCCTCATCCCCGTTCCTTGATAGACAGACTTCCATCTCTCTCCCACTCCCTGCACATCCCCGATTTTTTCCAGGAGCTGCAGCCCCACCAGGGCAGGCAGGGCAGGAACAAAGAGTGCTTTGCTGCCATCGAGCTGCCTTTTAGGCATCCTCGCTGGCCCCATAGCAGAGGCCACTCCAGCGCACTCAGCAGAGCACACAGAATCCCAGCAATACCTACGGCTTTTCTGCCAGCAATTAACTGAAGAAGTCAGGTTGGGTTTTCTTAAACAAATTAGCCTTTTAGCATTGAGTTAAATACACCGTTGAGAAAACATAGAGTAAAGTAAATACGTCCTTGAAAAGCAGCCCTTCTCGCACGCAGCCCCAGAGAGTACTACTCACACATTTGCCCACTGCAAACAGATGGGCCATTTTCTTGTGTCTCTATTAGGTAATAGGCTCAAGCTGTGAACAAATAAAGCCGAAAACACCCAATATGCCAATGTGTTAATTTTGTCTTCCTGTAGGTGTCCCTGTCGATTGCAAAATTGAGGCAGCCCCAAGTTTTGTTTTTTTGTTTTTTTTTTTTTTTTTTCAACAAAGACAAGTCATAACCTTTTTCCTGGGCAAAATAAATTCTGAGCATTTTTCACAGTAACAGATAAATAAAAGTTGTTGAATACAAAACTAACTCTCACAGCCTGATGGTCCCTCTGTAGCTGTGTTATTTGTTTAGATAGCTGGACTCTCCATTAAAGTTTACATCTCTGTACACATTCTTTACCAACCCAAAGTTTTAATGATATGCCCAGAACCATTGTACCCAGTATGCCTGTGAATACACACGGTATATATAAATAATTGTCACTTGCATGTGCTACATGATGCATTTCACTGGGGTGCAGCTCAGGGCAGCATCTGGCTCATGCTCCACAGATCCTAAAAACTAGAAACCTGTGAATTGCTCATCATAATTTTTATGCACAAACTGTCCCCATGCTTGCACTGGAACTGCCAGAAGGTTTCCACTGGGAACAAAATGGAAGATATGAACTCCTAAAAAAGTCTAGATATTGACTAAAAAACCACCCAAACCTCAATATTCTTTCTCCAAAGTACTCAGTCCAATTCTGCAGTTTTACTTATTTTGCCTAGAAAGCCTTTCTCCTTGCAGGGTCGAATTCTATAGCCCCAGGAGGAGCAAGTGCTGAGTGCCACAGGGATTTGTGTACTTCCCAACACAAATTCAACAGTTCTTAATGCACTCAGGCCTGTACCCAAGAGATATAAAGGTGCTTCTCTTTCTTTAAAGCTTAACCTGATTAGAGTCACTCCTATGACTCTTAATTTACCACTATCAAACTGCCTCTCCTATTGTTATAACCTTTCTTTCTTTCACGAGGGCTCTTTGGAAGCTTTTCACATACTTGTTAAATGCTCTTGGTCACAAAGCCTGCTCAAAGTTCCCTTGATCATGTCATTGCTATGGTGTAAAATTGAATTACTTTTACAATGCGTGCTGTACCCTGGCAAAGAGAAGTCTTTCCCACAGTTAACAGAGGTGGAAGGCCTCAAAAATAAATGAATAAGGGAGAACCAAAAAAAGTGAATTTTCATTAAAAGGGGGAAAATAACTTTTTCTTGAAATGCAGGGAAGGCAAGCTCCAACAGTTCTTTAGTGAGTGTCTGCCAGACACATTATATCACTGTTTTGAAAAAGAAATGGACTGTTGGGGAGGGGTTAATAAGAGGGAAAAGTAAAACATTTAAAGTCTGATTGATTGGTTTTTTTTTTTTTTTTTTTTTTTTGTTTTTTTTTTTTTTTTTTTGTGGTGGTTGTAGGCAACATCTTGTCTCCCAAGAAGAATCAAGAACAATGAGCTGCTTTTTTGTTTCAGAAAATGGCTGTGGGATATTGTAGGGCTGTGGATCACAAAATTAGTTCTCATCCTTACCTGTGTCTTTTTTATAGGATTGGACATCAAGTGAATGAGGTTACCCAAACCAGAAATAAGTATTAAAACTAAGCAAGCATACACTGAGATCATACTCCCTATACTCCCAAAAGAAACCCTCTCACACATCCCTTCCTGCAAAATAGGCCAGGCTTTGTTACTTGTATTGTATCACCTAAATGAAGGATTTTGATTATCCCTGCTTGTTCCAGGTTCTCGTTCTGCTGTACAATAGCAGGGCCAGCCCATTGCTCCCTGCACAGACAGCAGAGTGCCCCTTGGAAGGCAAGGCTCTCTTTGGGAGAGCTCCCTGGTGTCAGGATCTCAGGCTCATTTTCCTTTCCCCTCTGTTTTTGGTGTCTGAACCTGTTCATTGCTATTACAGTGGGAAGCTCACGGTCCCTGCTGTCACAGCCACAGTGGCCTCCTTCACCTTCAGGTTTTCACATCCTTAGCAGCACATTCAGCCCTCCAGCAGGAGCTCACGGCCAGGGGTGCAGCAGTCGTGGCCAATGCCCTAATTGGAGAGGGTCTAGATGCACCCATTCTCATCTTGGGCAGCTCAGCCTCAGGAGTCCATAAAGTTCATGACAGTCCTGAGTGGCTTCAGCCCTGCCTTTTCTGTAAAAGGTGCTGTGCTGCCATATTATGGGGTGAGTCATCTTGCCCAGGTGGTGTCCTTGCAGGTAAATATTCTGCTAAACACTGGCTTTTATGAGAGCTTGGTCCTGCCAAGAAGGGCAGGATTATAGTGTTCCATTATAGTGTTATCATGGAAGGTGTTTGTGTGGAGCTGCTTCCACAGTGCCCTGCCCTCTGATGCAGGCACAGCACATCTGGACACATGTGAGCCCTCTGTTGCTCAAAGGGATTCCCAGTTAACCAAGCAGCAAGGAGAACAATGGGAGCAACACCCTTTTGACTTGCATGGTTTTCATCTTTCTTTTGCTTCCCCTGGATTTTCTGAGGCAGGCTGTGAATACTGAAGTGTCACCACTTGCACTTAAAGCCTTTGCAGGTGATAGTGTGGTGCTTGTTCACACCAATATGAGAGGAACCCCCCAGCAGGAAGTCAGTTCTTTCAGACCTCTTTAGAAATGTGTGATAATCTTATAGTGCATCAACACTTTCTCCCTCCCTCTCTCCCTGCCTCTAATTTCTCTAAAACAAGGCTGTGCTAGTCTCTAGGTTTTGATGCTGCTGCTGACATAATTCTCCTTTCTTTAAATTTGCCTGTTTCACACCTCACAACTCAGTGCTTTGAGGACAGGTTTATGCATTCAGTCTACACCTACCCTGCTGTGTTGCACTCTCCATGATGCTTTTTTTCCCACATGCTTTGGAAAAGACACATTTGGTGATAGATATGCAGGCCTTTTTGTGTTCTCTTTCTTTTTTTCCCCTTCCCCCTTGTGCTTTGCCTTCTCTCCAAGTGTTGGTCCATATTTTATATTTGCATGTATGAATCACATTCCTCCTGTTCTTATTATGTTCAGACCCAATCAGAATTTTTTTTTTCTTGACACAACAAGCTTTTATTATGTACCATAATTCTGAAGTTTTCCAGGAAAGGAAAGCCTGAGGTTCAAGACCCTCTCTGGAGTCAACGGCAATTTAAATGTGAATCCACATCCCATAGGAAGACACTTACTGACAAAATGATGTTTGTTCTGTGTATGTATTTGTTTCAATTACCAATCCACCAAATAACCTTTGAAAGATTGTTTTATCTTGATGTGCAATAAAGTTGAAGAGATTGAGAAGAGTTTCCTGGCCAGCTCTATTTATCTCACTGTAGTCTCTGAGCTTCTCTGAGAGCTTGATTAATTTGCTCTTGCAATTCAGCAAACAGGGCAGCAACTTGAGTTTAAATTTGGGAAATAATGACACAGAGAACAGGTTAAGCAATAGTGCCAAGGTCACGCTCCAACCAGGAATGTGTTCTGCCACAAGACTAATTGGGAACATGTCATGCCAGGCACCACATGTGCCCTGATTGTCCTCACCACGAACCTGAGAGAGGTTTGAGAGATGAGAGATGAAGGGCTTCAGAACTTAGACCTTGGCTGCACTCAGTGCCAATGTTTTGTTTGATGCAGATGAGAAGCAGCTCAGGAGTAACTTATGTATGAACAGGTAAGTGTGTGGCTAAACCATCACCTCTGGGAGCTGAAGGGGAGGACACCTCTGCTCACTACTGACCTGTAAAACTGAGTGAGTAACTCAGATTAGGTTTGAAGTGTCTCTCTGGTGACAGGAGATAAGGTCCCTGTGGCTTGTTTAGGGAGAGACAAATTATGTACAGTGAAAGGCCTGGAGGGAAGGAGGGGGAGCTGTAATGAGAGAGACAATACATTCAGTATTGCCCTGACCCTGTAAAAGAGAAAGGGGCAGAGACCAAAGCCCTGGCCTAGATTAGATCCAGAGATCTGGTTGAGGCTGCAATAAGATCATCTTCAAAGCTTGAGTCCTGACTTCAATATTTGTTTTCTCATCTTGGGTAAGACCTGGTTTGAGGATACTGCTTCAGGCACGCCTTGAATACAAAATAGTGTGAAATTCAAAGTGATAAAATAAACAGATAGAAATAAGCCATTTGGGAGATGAGAACTTTAACCAACACTGAACTAAATTATGCTTAGGAATTCCAAGGTCAGTCAAGTAGGGTATCTTAACATATTTTATCATGGTTAAATGCCTATTAATGTGGGCCTTCCCAGCAAGTGCAGTAGAAAGAATCAGCTAAAGAGCATTTCTCATGGCTCTTTGAAAAACTCTTGATCTTTAAAAACTTAGCTAAGAGTTGGATTTCTGCCTGAAATCCTGTATCACTGATTGTCTCTCCTAGGGTGAAACTCTATGTTCAAACATGTGCACATCTTTGCTATATCCAAGCCCTTTATTGTCATGGATTATTCTTTTTAGAGGTCCCTGAGGACTTTTAAGTAATTTTCTTGTAATTAGGGGTACATGGTGAAGCATGCACAACAGCACTCAAAATGGAAATGCTCCTTTACACTGCATTATCTGGCACACTCCTTCTGAGGGATGTCTGGTTTGGGCTGTAGGGTTTTTCTAGTTTGTGTTTGTAGAGTTTGTCTTACATCAAAAAAGAACCAAAAGAGAAGGGAACAAAATGTTGAACCACTCTGTTTCCTCTGGCACTACAGTGAAATATGTTCCCAAGAATGGGAGCAGGTCAAATTATGCAGCGTTGGTATATAAGTGCTCTGGGAAGGGTTACCAGGGCATTTCCATTATTTGCTGTGGTTGTTCAGTGGTTGTGACATTTAGAGGGTACTTTGAAGAAAATAGCCCGGCTGGTAAATGACAGCAGAGAAAGGGGAAGGCAAGCAAATGGAGAGGAGGGAAGTTCACAGAGATTTCCTGACAAGATGAAAGGAGAAAGAAAACTCAGTGAGTTCTTATTCAAAAACCATTTTGGTGGCCTCTGTTTGAATGTCAGAATTGTTTCTTAGCATGCTTAACAACTACTTGGTCTTGTCCAGGAGTACACTTCACCAAATGTCTGCTGTGTTTAACACCACAGTCAGCTTTGTAATGTGTGATGAGAATTATTTTTACAGCTGAGCTTCTTAAGGCAGGCCCACATGTGTGTAAATCCTGGTGGGTTTTAACACACCTCTGTTGCACTAAAGAGAGAAGTGCTGATCTTCACCAGGATTTATAAGGTACACAAAAGTCTTAACACCTGATGTTTAAGCCAAATGAAAAGCAGCCTGAGAACCTGGTGTTTTCTACAGGGAACACAGAGTGTGCATGTGTTGAGATGAGCATGATGACAGCACGGTTTTGGTCATGTTACATCCAAACCCTTACACAGAATATGATAATGATAATTGATGCCAATGAGAAGAAATCCTCTGTCTTTGCTTATAACAATAAGCCAACAGTGAAAAGCTTTGGCTTTGGCTTTTGCTGAAACACTAGTGAAATGGCCAGTGGAGTTTGAAGGAAAGGAGTCCCAAGCCATTCAGCAGTGTCTCTGTGCCCTGGGCAACCTGTCCTGCTCTGCTTTCACTGCAGCCTCTTGGTCCATGTGGAGCTCTTCACCCAACCATCAGTACACTGAAGGTCATCATTTCCTAACCTGCCCTGTTGGCTTCCCCGTGGGATTTACTCACTCCCTGCTCCTGGTGATCTCATTTCCATGTGTATGGGATGAGGTGAGAGCATGGCCATTTCAAAGCCTCGGAAATGGACCTGCAGCGCTGGGGTGCTGAAGGAGGACAGGGGAATCAGCATGAGAATGTTATCCTAACACCTTGGCAAGAATGAGAACCCTCACACAAATGTTTATTCAGAGGCAGAGGGATGGCCCTGCTGCAAAAATAAAATGCTGGCAGTATTTTATTTTTCACTCTTAGAAGTGTGAAAGGGGGATGGGTAAAGAAATTTACAACTTTTAATTCCCCCCTGAGACCTACAATATGCTACAGAGCTGTGGAAAAGCAAAAGGCTTTTAAGATGTGAGAGGGAATTCACTGCCCACGGTGAGCTTAAACCTGCAGCTTGCTCTTCTGACAGTGCTTGGAAAGAATTCAGACATTAAGTTGATGTCAGCAGAAGATGGATCAGAAAAGAGCAATGGGATTTTGCCCAAGTCATGGCTTTCAAAACCAAACAAGATCATTCTTGTTTGTGGCTGGAAATGCTCAGCAGCCTGATACAATCTGGCCACAGAGCTGTGAAAGGGGTGAGGTACCTACCAGGAGATCAGCAAATCTGGTCAGGTAATGAAAGCTATCCACAGGCAAAAGCATGTGTTAGCATGGTGATTGCTGCTGAACCAAAGCAGTGCCTGCTCCTGCTGCTGCTCAGTGCAAGATGCAGGAGAATGCAAAGGTCCTGTGCTCTGAACCAGCCCAACCTGCTCTCAGCTGTGTCCTGGGAGCTGCCTCAGCTTCCAATAGCTCTCTCTCATGTCTTCCATCTATAACCAGAGCAGGACACATGGTTTTCCACATTAACACATCACACCTTTCTCCTGGATGAGTGCACATATGTGATATTTCTAAACATTTTGCCCAACTTTAGGAGAGTTTTGCAAGTAAACCAAGCCTTGTCTGCCCCCCCACAACATCCCTTGGGAGAACAACCTGTAAGTATATTTGACATGCATGGAGCAACAGCAAAATATAATCAGAACATACTGCAAACAGGCATACTTCAAACCCAGAAAGTCCATGAGATTTTTCTGACCTGAACAGTTCCGTCCCAAGGATCCTTGGCCATGGAACTCCAGCCCATTCTTCTGTACTGAGAAGGCTTTGACTTGGGGAGGATGACAAATTGTGGTGCCCTGAAGGAGATTAAAGTAAGTTAACAGAGAGCATGGCTCTATTTCTCACACAATTCACACGAGTGAGTTCACCCAATTTCTAAGGTTTCCCTGCCTGTCAATGATGAGCAGTTTGCATTAGCTCCCTGTTTTAACCACCAGCCCCTGGCTACCTTGTGTTACAGTCATGCCCCTACTCCCGATCAGTGAGTCCATCCCATGTCCAAAGCCTGACCAGCTGAGGAGGAACTGAAGTGAACTGAAGCCTGGCACAGTAGCTTGATCTTATTGATCAACTACTCCAGACAACTAAAAGAGATTACCACACTTATCTGTACATCAGAAGACAGTGGCACAGACTTCTAACTTGTGTTAATGTGACCAGGACTAACATGAGCAAGGCCACTTCTATGGAGCAATGTGTTAACAAGTTGCAATTTTTCATTCTATTTAGCTTTTAAAATAAAAGCAGGCCATTTAATAAAATATACAAGCAGGAATGTGTTGTGCTCAGGTGTCAGAGCAGCCAGCCTATTTTCTAATCAATATAGCATATATTTTCACTTAATGAAATCCAAAGCTTTTGATATGGCACTTTTGCCTCATAGATGTTAACACTTAGTCTTTGAGAGCAACAGATTCCAGAGATTTCTAGAGAATCAAAAGAGCTCCTAGGTTCTGTAAAAAGTCCTCTCTCCCTCTGCTCTGGTATAAGACTTTAGGAAAACAATCTGGTTTCACCCCAATGCTATCTGAGCTGCCTATTTCTAATAGCCAAAGGAAAAGCAGCACTTCCCAAGAACAGATTTAGGTTCTCAAGTGAACTGAATAACCTCCACAAGAGACTGGCTTTCCCCTAGCTTGAGCAGAAGCAAAGGACCCATGGGGCTGACTGGAATAACACACCTCAGGAAACCAAGCCACCACCACCACCAAGCCACCAGGCTTCTAGTTTGTGCCAGCACTGCAGGCTCCCTTTACAGTCAGAGACAAAACAGGCACAGTCAGGTGACAGGAGGAGAATATTTTCCCACCTATTTTAGGAGAGGCTCTGAAAATACTTTCTGTGTCCTGGACTGGCAAGTGAAGAAAGACAGACTACCAGTTTGGATCTGCAGCTTCCAGACAGCCAGTGCTGGATGAGTGCCCTTAAGGACCATAGGTTAGATGCCTCCACTCAGTTGATGGGAATCTGGGCAAAATACCTTTGTCAGCCTCAGAGAGGAGCTTCAGATTTTCAGAAGTGAAACCCTTTAAAAAAGAAGCAGAAAAAAATAGCAGAAGAGATAAATTCATGTTGCAGACTACTTGTTGGACACTTATGTCTTCAAATTGAATCACCTTCAGCTATGTGACAGCAAAATAAGAGCAACCAGAAACAGCTGCAGTGACTTTTGCTGAAGGAAAAAGCCTTCCAGCCTGGGCTGAGACCTTGCACACAGCCTGGTCACTCTGGCTAGTGATAATCTCACCAGCATCTTGGAAGGTCAGATGATAAGCTTGCACATCCACATGGAATTTGCGGCAAGAGCCACAGGCATAAGTTATTTTCAGTGATCCAACCTCAAACTTCCTATCAAGGCATTTCAATTCCCATATAACTGAAGGCAGAGCACAGCTGGCTACAGCTTTCAGGGGTAGTAAGCCCATATGGAAAATTGAGGTTGTAGATTTAAAACACTCAAATAATTAAATTAGACCCAGGACACTCTGAGTTTCATGCCTGATTTGGAAGAATCATGCAAACAACTGATAGTGAACCAAAGAAGTGTTATACATTCTTTACAATGTTATAAAGGAGCATTCCTGATTTCCTTATAAATTATCAGGCTCAGTCCATATTTGAAGATAGTGTCAGGCAAAGTGAACTGATGGTCTGATCTGGTGTAGCAAATCCCACTTTGTTTTGATTTCAGCCCCTTTTTCCAGCAGCAATAGTTAATGTTTGATATGCAGGGCACAGGGATAATTATCACCACATCTGTTTTCTCTGTTACAGACTGCATTTTTAGCCATGTAATCACTTACAATTGGATGGAGGATTCTCAGAATATGTTTATCAACGACAAGTATTGAGAGGCATCTGTTTAATTTAGTCTGGAAAGAAAAGAAAAAAACATCAAAATTGAATACTTACCCTGGAGCAATGCTGAAATTATGCTACACACTAAAGTCCAAGCTACTGCTCTATTAAATCAACTTTTAATGCCTCCTTGTTAAATCTACTAACCTTTCCTGCTCCAGATATGCCCAGATTTCATGAACATCTTTCCCAATACTAGGAAGCAACTGATGGTAACCAAGAATAGAACGCAGCAAAATTTAATTCCCAGAGTCAAACCAGCTTGTATTTTCCACTGTTATAATAAGCAAACTCTAATTAAGTGTACTAAGCAAAGGCCTGGCTTTCAGAAGCTCTGCACAGACTGCAAAAGCTCTGAAGGGCAGGACATGCTTTATTTGACAGCTTCTGCTAGAGAAAATAAAAATAAATACTTACAAGGAACATTCACATAACCCCTTGCTCATTTCAGAGTCTGTGGTTTGCAGATCATTGCAGACAAACTGAAATTGCAGTGCTTGGCTGAGTGAATTCCCACATATCTGTCTCAAAGTCTTGTTGTTCTTTGAAGACAGAGGAAGTTTCAAGTATTAAAATCATCTTTAAGATCTTTATGAGGCAGTGTGACAAGTTACTTGGTGCTTGTAAGGAGATGAAAAACCAAAGATCTGTAATTTTTTCCCAGCTATTCTTATGCTACTGGTAAAACACCCTGGTACAGGGTGATACTCTCTTCTCACCCATCTATTCTCCTCTCATCCCTCATCTCCCCTGCAGTTCCTGGCAGAGTTTCTGGTAGAGAAGCTTGGGCTGCAGAGCAGAGACATCCATTATTTGAGAGCTGACATTTCCCAGGTCTCAGTTGTGCCTCAGCTGTGCCCCACTTGACACCACTAAGAGGCCTTAGAGGTGACAAGGTCCCCAGATCCAAACCCTGAAGGATCAGGTGGGAGAAACTAAAAGCATCTCCTCCAGTAGGGAAGATCAGAAGTTGCTTTGCATGAATTTTTTGTCTGCATTAAAACTCTTAGATGTATGGTGACTTCCAAGAGGGTCTGGAACCATCCATCCATCCATCCATCCATCCATCCATCCATCCATCCATCCATCCATCCATCCATCCATCCCCACCAGTGTTAACTGGTGTTAACAAACCAGTGCACAGTATTTCAGTATTTAGAACACCCAGCAGCACGAGGTCAGACCTAAATAGAAGCACACATTTCAAATTCACAAAAATGCCCACCACTAGCATGACTTCATGCTAGTCTCTCAGCTGGCTGCTGTCAGTGTGATGGACTAAGCAATTCCATTTTTAATGCCATGTAAATGATAGCACTGTGTTGTGATACATCAATTAAGTTCTTTGAATAAATTAATCAGAAAATTCTGTAAGGATGCTTCTTTGCTTTCTAAAGAGAAAAAATACTAAACCCAAACACAACCCCAGGCTTTGTGTTTATCTGGTGGTTTGTTTTCCTCTGCAGTTAATTCATGGGTTGAAATCTCCATGCATATATATTCACACATGTAAATAAGGAATGAAAGGCTCCACATTCTGTGTGAAAGGGCTCGAAACACTTCTCATAATTTAACTTAATAGATGTTAGCAACATGCCAACTAAATAAAGTGCCTTACACAAATTTAGATGAAGCATCAGTTTTGCAGCTGACTGACTACTTCTCCATTATTTCTACTAATTACATATTTATCTGCCTTAAGGAGCAGTTTTAACTATTGATTTAACTAGAAACAGCTTGCACAAAGCCAAAAATAAAACAGCATTTTGAAGTCAGACTTTTACATGCAAATACAGGATCCAGTTAGCAGGGTATAAAGCAGCAGTATAAAGCATGTATCTTCAGACAGAGCTGCAGCACCTCGTGTGACAACTAGAAGTATTTTATCTCAGATATTAACATAAAAGCACAGAAGTTTACAATCAGAGGAACACGAATGACACAGCACATGTGAATGTCCTGTGGTCAGTGTAAACATATCAGTGCTACACAAAAGAACAAGAGCCAGATTCATAAACGCTGAGTATTGCTCAACGTCATACAAAGAGCTTGGGACCTTCAAAAGGGAGCAATGCTGTGTTCTGGACAGACTCTAACTTCTCAAAAGTTAGTAGTGTCTTCTTTTTGCTTAAGTACTCCCAGAATGATCTGAATTGAAATCTTGCTTATGCTTGACCTCTGTTCAGACATTACAACAGTCAACACCTTTCCTACCTAAGTCTGGATTGCTGCATCAAACTTACATCTTCATGTATAACTTAAATCCTGAATTCCATTTATATAAATTAAATCATGATTTTCAGTGCTTACAACTTCTCAAGAGAGGCTCTGGCTATCTGTGGAAATTAGTGCAATGTTTATCTGTTGCGCAGAACTCTCAGATGCTGATTTTGCTCACCCATCTCCAGTTACAATACACTTTCATTAAATCATAAAAAGTGCATTCTATCCCTTGTCTTCCCCAAAAAACCATACAAACCAAAAAAAGCAAGCATTATTATATGCCATGGGTCTAAATCTCACTGGCATGGGCCAAGACACTAATGCCGAGAGTCTGTGGAGTTGCACTGATTTATGCCAAACAAAGAGACTAGATGCTGAACTGCTGCAGTTTCAAAATATATCCCTGTAATGTTCTCCAAGACCCAAAGCCCATAAGAGAACAACATAGCCAGGACAGGCAGCAAAATTTGAGATTTTGCTGGTGACAAGATTTTGGGAGCCAGCCTTCCTTCCTTCCTTCCTTCCTTCCTTCCTTCCTTCCTTCCTTCCTTCCTTCCTTCCTTCCTTCCTTCCTTCCTTCCTTCCTTCCTTCCTTCCTTCCTTCCTTCCTTCCTTCCTTCCTTCCTTCCTTCCTTCCTTCCTTCCTTCCTTCCTTCCTTCCTTCCTTCCTTCCTTCCTTCCTTCCTTCCTTCCTTCCTTCCTTCCTTCCTTCCTTCCTTCCTTCCTTCCTTCCTTCCTTCCTTCCTTCCTTCCTTCCTTCCTTCCTTCCTTCCTTCCTTCCTTCCTTCCTTCCTTCCTTCCTTCCTTCCTTCCTTCCTTCCTTCCTTCCTTCCTTCCTTCCTTCCTTCCTTCCTTCCTTCCTTCCTTCCTTCCTTCCTTCCTTCCTTCCTTCCTTCCTTCCTTCCTTCCTTCCTTCCTTCCTTCCTTCCTTCCTTCCTTCCTTCCTTTTTAATAATTAATGTATATGCTTAGAGATTTTGACATCTAGCATACGTAGGGTATGTATGTGATCACTGTATAGAAAAGGTGTATATTGTATATAGTGCTGGAAGTGTTAACACTCATGCATGTGTTAATGTCCATATATGCTATGTATTTTCAAGTGAACACAGGAGTGCTTCTTCTGGAATAATGAACAGAGCAGTAGATGATTGGGGGGGTGGAAAAGTCACCCCATCCTCTTACAAAACCAAGCATCGTCTACACTGCAGGCTGGCAAATAACAAGCATTAATGCCCTTAAACAATGTGTGCTTGAAAAAAAAGGGATGGATGTATTGAGGGAGGGAAGATTTGTAAATATTGCCCACAAATCATTCAGTGCTGCTTTCACAGTGCAGTACTAAAGACAGACTAAATTAGCAGTCCACTTCCCCCACTCTCCTTCCCACTCAAGTCATGTCTGTTTACCCTCAGCAATGACAAAACGTAGACAACTGTCTGCGAGGACTGTGGTGACATTGGCACACACAAACCAGACAAGCAGAATGTTGTGGGAAACAGAGATTGAAGCATCTTGATATACGAGAAACAATTATCTTGGGAATTGTTGTTTCTCAATGCAACAGCTATAATAAATAGTTGCCATATGCTAAGCACAGATGCCTCCTTGAAAAGCAGCCCTGTGATGGCACAGTCCATGTTCTCCAGAGTCTGGGGCTTTGATGAAATGACTGGATTTTTGCAAGAACTGCTGCCCCAAAGAAAGGTATCTAAAGCAACTGAAGATCTTAAGGGTAAAGGAAAAAAAAAAAAAAAAGAAAAGAAAAAAAAAAGGCAAAGCAGCAGCTTTGTGTTTTGCTCCTGCATTTTGCAGGGGAACCTGAAGCCGATTCCTTCAGTCAGATGAGAGAGCTGGGATGCTTCTCTGTAACACGATTTTCACTTCTGCTTACTTCTCAGAAAACCAGGGGCACAGATGAAGTACTGCCCATATTATGCATGCATCACAGCTGCAAGAGGATTTGGTGCACAGCAGGGGTCTCAGGCTTTGTTTGATTTCAGGATTTATGGGTGGAGTGCTCCATGTACATGTATGCATGCACACACACACACAAACATGTATGCACACATGCATGCATGCAGGTATCTGCTCCCATGTACCACAAGACTGTTCTGTCAATCTAGACAGGGAAAAGTTGTTTTTGTAGCAGAGGAAGATAAAGAAGCAAACAGGAGGTGATGATGTTCTTCCACCTATTTCACTAATACATCACAGGAGATTTGTGCTGCTCAATACAGAAAGAAAAGCAAACCAAGAAACTAACAGGTCCAAATAAACCAGGTAGTCTGACTTGCACAGTGTCCTGGTGAGGCTGTCAGAACTTATGCTATTTTGTCACCACTCCTGACTGCATCTTGCTAGATCTCAGGTTCTTTAAAACCCCAGCTTCCTGGCACTCACAAAACCCTGCAGGCACATTCCCAGCCTTTCCCCCAGCATAATGCAAAACCTAAGACCTTGTTTAGGTGCCTAAGAAGAGCCCCAGGGCCATTCAGTCTGAAGGCAGCTAGCTACCAAGTTATAATGACAATTGGAAGCTTCTTCTGAAAAAAAAAAAAAAATTATCTTTATCATTAGGCATCAAAAACTTACAAATAAGCCCTGCCTCTGTGTTCTTCAGATTTTACAGCACTCAGCAGTCTCAATTCTTGCACTGTGCTACAAACAGCTACTGAAAATTCCTGCTTCTTCACTTGTGCTAAACTGGAATTACAGCCTCGATCTGGGCATCCAGGTGTTATTGCAACAGAAACATCTGGTTGACACTTGGGTCTTCCCTACCAGGACACACAAGACCTGACACTCCAACAGGTCCCACCGAGTGAGAAATGTGGGTGAAAATCTAAACCTGGCAATGATGCAGGCTTAGTGTGTGTTTTTGTGTGTGTCACTTTAAGAACATGGCAGGGCATATATTTGGAAAGCCAGATGTAAACCCCTTAGACAGGCTTTGGAAAAAGCCAACCCATCGTGCACACCAGATGCTGGTTTCATAAATGTCACAGAAGGCAATGATGTAACCTGCTGTACTGTTAGGCTGACATAATTTATGTGTGCTATCATACAGAATGCTAATAGTGTTTAAAATATATTTTTTAAAGTGTCAACCAAATGAAGAAATGTGTTACAAAAATATCAGCTACTTTTTCATTTCTCATATGATTAACACAGCAGTGGTTTACAGCTATGAGGCATTTCCAATAACTTTTCACATTTTTCATTCATGCAGTCCCTTTTAATCAGAAACTTTCTTTTATCTGAATTCAGTTGTATGCTTTGCTAAGAACTGTTACTTCAACAATACAGGGAACTTCCTTATTATTATCCTATTTATGCCAAGGATTCTGATTGCTACCCCCCACTCCCATCTCAAATTTAAAGGAAAATGGAAAACTGTTAAGGAAAATTAAACCCTGCCGAGTGGTTGCTATGCATTTTGAATAGCCCTTTTGTGCATGTATTATACATACATACATACAACATGAACCTTTTATTGGCTAAATTTGTATCTAGTGTATGTTTATTAAACAGCCTAAAAAAAAAAAAAAAAAAGGCACTGTGAAGAGGCTGCCTGTTTTCAACTCCTACTGGATTTGCAACAGCACAACATAGCTGATTAAAGGACAAATGCTGAAGTGTTAAACATCCTTTTTTTTAGCATATCAAGACTTTACAGCTTCACACTTGGAGTTCTCAGAAGTGCCTCTGTTTCCAGGATCTTTTTGAGCCCTTAAACCTGTCAAACTATTTTTTTTTTTCTTTAAAGCTGACCTATTGGTCATTAAAGAAAAAAAAACCACCACCACCACTACAAAAAAAATAAACACCAGGATTTTTCCCATCAGCTTTTCTATTAGCCTATTAAAGCTATCATACAATGATGACAACATCATTGCACAGGCTATTTTAACTCTGAATTCCACAGCACTGTTATTTGTGAGGAACATACAGACTCAGATCCCACAGCTGCACTTGGCTGGCGACACAGCAGCCTTTTCAGTATCTGAGGGCTGAAGAGAAGGAACTAAGTTCAACACTGGCACTAGAGTCTGCTTGATTTTAGACCAAGGGCTGGAGGCATTTTGCAGTCCTTACCTTAACCTTCTCTTGACAACATTTCTATGGAAAGCAAGGGAAGCACCAGCTGGAGTGAGAACCCCATCGGGTAACATGTAGGTAACACTGTGCAAAATAAGCTTTTTGCTGAAATGAGATTGCTCTTGACAAGTGTGGCACAAGGAAACAGTTTAACCTACAAAGTGCTACCCAACATTTCAGGGCAACACCTGCAAGAAGGAACTGAAACCATGTGGATAAGATGGAGAAGTTCAGTTTCTCCAAATTTAGCTGGAATTTAGCTGCAATGTGCAAGTTGGCACTTGCCAGCTGTGAAAAGTAACAAAAGAACGAGTCAGGACCTTGCCTTTAGAGTCTGTTTGAAGGAGAAGTTCAGGCACATCAAACAGTATCTATGATGGACCAACTGTGTTGGTAGAAGACAGGAAGCATTCCTCCTCTTTTAGCCCACGCTCATTAAGGAGGGCAATTTCCTTCTGCTTCCTCTGGATGAGAAGGCTTGCTCTGGAGATATTTGCAAGTGAAAAATCTGACACTCAGATGAAGGGAAGGGTTAGAAAACCAGTAGCTGGTGGAGTTAATGACAAGAGGTATCTGCTATTATGGTGTGTCTGAGAGGAGTGGCACAAAGCACTCTGCAGGACAGGTCCTGATGGAAAGAAGGACACTCACCTGCCGAGTTACACATCTCACCTGCCAGCAGAAGCCTGCCCAACCTCCCTGTACAGATCTGCTGGCTGAACACACTCATCAATCAGCAACACAAGTACTGCCAGGCCTAAGGGCCTAAGCTTTTGGAAAAGATAGATCTCTAAACCATTTCCTCATTTCTTCTTATGAGCTCAGGTGGAAGTGTGTTTTGTCAAAACAAGTAGTTTTATAGCACACTGTCTGCAAGGACTTCTCCAGGAATGGCCTGAGCTTGAGCTCTAAATGTAAAGCAATGTCTCCACCATCCCTCAACCCCTGTGGCTCGCAGCACACCCTGCTCCAGATGTTTCCTGAGGTGCAGCAGCTGTGGGCCAAGAGATCCATCACTCCCATGCCTCACCAGCCACTGGCTGCCATGAAAGGGACGAGTATGAGTGGCACCAATATGTCCCACTATGGTCCAAAGGCCACCACAATGGAAATAGTGAGGGAACAGAGGGCCAGAAAAAGACAAGTGCAAAATTTTACTCTTCACTCCAGCCACAGTGCTTCTCTACAGCCAAACAATTTTGACACTTATTCCATCATCTCTAAGCACCTCAGATGATTTATTTCAGTAACATCTGTATTTGTTTTGTGGCAGATCAGATCTCAAATATTGTGCACACCAGCAGTTACCCCATACCCTGCCCTGAATGGGGGCTATTGCAGCAATCCCGAGGGACACCTCCTGCCCCTGTTGCTCACCCAGCTTCCAGGGCTCCTTTTCCTTCACCTCCTCTGTCCCAGTGACTAATTCCTGATGGGCAGTGAGGCCCCGGGGAGCAGGGCTCAGCCTGCTGGGCACAGTGCCTTTTGTTAGCTCCACCTTCTGACACGTTTAACTCAGGGCAGCCTCTTAAGCTTTCAGCTGGAGTGTCAAGAGTTCCTGTAGTGGGATCTTCATCTAATCTCCTCTGTGATAGTCTTAAATGCCTTGTTTTCCCTTTTCCTTTTGCTTGGGCATTGTTCTTTTTGGTTTGCATGTGGCTAAATTCTCGAGTTGAAGGCAGTTACTGGGAGTGTGGAGGTAACTTCAATTACTTCTTTCATGGTGAGAAATCCCTCCTATTTTCCTCACCTCTGCTTTACATGGACTGAGTGGTTGCTTTGGCTAATTACCTTAATTGTCCTGCTCTAAGGCAGATATACTACCTGTGTTTGATTCTCAAGTTTTCAAAGGCATGGGGGAAAAAAAAGGCAAGAATGACCCATTGTTTCAAGCATGCAGAGCATGTTTGAAATGGGACAAAAACCTCACATTTGCTCCTTGTACCTTCCTAAATTTTCAAAGGAGATAAGCTGTTAGAAAAAGTGACCTTCACATCAGATTCCTGATGGAATGGACACATCAGTGGATAAGAAAGTGCCCAAAGCATCAAGGATTCACAACTGCAACAAAGGCACTAGGAGGACGGAATATTATTGCACAGAGATAAGGGCCTGATGTTTCACAATAATTTTAAACCAAGTTTATTAAAAAGAGTTTTGTTCAATAATTTTTCTGCACATTTGCTTGTATTCATGCACACTCAGCTCCCTAAATGGCCTTCCAGTTGACTGACCACTCTCCACTAGGTTTTATGGAAGTTGAAATTATACTTCAAGTTATTAAAGTTATTAATTAAGTCTCATAAAATAAATAGACACTTGGGGTGAGGAAGGTGGTCTGTTTGTGGCCTCACTGAGGACAAGTCCCTATCAAATGCTAAAGGTGCAGGGAATCTGTTTGTGAGACATTGCGAATTTCTCAGACGTGGGGAAAAACCTTGCCTAGAGCCAACATTTTATTAAACATCAGAGTATACAAACACAAAGGATAAACCCTGCAGACATCATGCTCCTCTAACTCCTCTACTCTTGCCATGAATTTCTTGCCTTAAATTTTAAATTAATTTGCTTAGGTGGAGGATTCTCAAGTTTCCCTGCCTTGCTCATTATGGGTCTTTTGAAACATCTAAATCAAAGCAAAAACACAAAACATTATACAGGCAGGCAATCTGCATTATTAACCAGATTATTTAGTCTTGCATGTTTGTCCCTCCATTAAACATACCATGCAAATGCAGGTCATCAAAGAAAGGTGAACAACTAACAGTGTTGTGCACAGGATATTGCTTTCTGAGGGTAATATTTATTTCATTTATGGCACTACCAAATACTGCTCTCTGGGCCTAATGAGGGCATTTGCAACCACATAAATTTTTGCTAAATATGTAATTTTATTGAATATTAAATTCTTCCCAGGAATATTTCTATTTCAACAATTTTCTGGTCCAGATCCATCTAGTTACTTATTACAGAGACAGTAAAGAATGGAAGGAAAGTAATGAAAGGAAAGGTTTCAGTTTTCAAGACTATGTACATGAAAATCCAGTAGCAAGGGAGTTCTCTATCTGGTTCTAAAGGGGAGACAGAAAAATAATAGCAATATCAGAAATTTATGTGAGTTGAATAAGGCAAAGATTTGAACAAAAGCAATTTGTTCTGATGGAAATCCATCTTTGCATTATTTTGCTGTTGTATTTTACTGAAGTTGTCAAATTCTGCATTTTTTGCTAAAATTTCACACACTTTCTGTGATTAAGTGAAGTCAGGGATTGTGTAAAGAATATTTGTATTCCTCCTCCTATTTCTGTTTGAGTGTTCACTGTGGTGGAAATGGAGCACTTTTCTTCTTAACCAATGACAATGGTAATTAAGTGATATAATTCAAAGGGCCAAATTTTGAGTTAGGATGGATTTATTATATTTTATTTTTATATGAATCATCAGACTTTTCACTATTTCTTTGATTTGGTTGTTGTTACAGAACTTATCTATGTGTTTTAGTAGTTTGATGAAAAATTACTGCTGTCAATCTGGTTAGCTTTTCCAAGATGGTAACCAAATAAATGAAAACTGAATGCCATGGTATCAGTTTCATTATACATGTACTCATTCTCTTTATGTTTACATGATGGTGAACTTTGCTGCTGGCTCCTGTACTCATCTTTTATTGCAAATTTGTTACATCAGTAAAAGTAAGCAGTGGAGAGAGGAGGAGCCAATGTTTCTGAAACAACAGAGAAAACATGTGAGGGTCCAAACAATTCACACAATTTTGGAATGCTGAGCTCTAAGCTAAAGTCACATTTGACTGTTAATTTGAAAATACTCTTCTGAAAGCTGCCTAAATCTGCAACCAGATTCTGTTTCAGGATGCTGCCTGAGGCTTGAACAAAACTGAAAAGTATGAATAACCATGGCCAAAAATATATCTTTTGGGGTGTCATTAAAAATATGTCATAATATGTCATTCGGGGTTAAAGCAGCAATGGCTGCACAAAAAGACACTTATAGAAAAACAAAAATCCAGGATCCAAGTAGTATGAGTTTGTCTTCAAAAAGAAAAGAAGCACAAAACTTAAAACCCACTGCTCCCCAAAACACTTCCCCCACCTGAACTACTTGAGAAGACAGAGGAGTGAGTAGCAATTGCCTGTAAGGTGTAACACAGAATGTGCTGATGCACAAGCAACATTGCAAAGAACCAGGGTCCTTGCCATTTTCAGTAGAGAAACTGTGGCAGCAAGAGTTCACTAATTTCTGGTGGTGCTGCTATTTTACTTTCAACAAAAGGCAACCAAAATATCAGCACTGAAAAATACCAAATGGATAATCCAAATTTTCTGTATTTCACAGGGAAAAACCCTTTTGCATACCAAGCTATCTTTGCATTTTTCATGGAGTGTCTGTCAATCCAGATATGATAGCTTTCATCTCAAAGCAAGAATGAGAAAGAGAAAAAATAGAAACCAATAAATAAGTAATAGTTTAGCTGAGGATAAAAACCTTTGGAGCCCAAAATACCAGGTTTGAAGGAGACACTAGGTATGCATCAGCCAGGGTGACAAAAGGAAAACAAATCACATATCCAGACAACTTGTTGATGGATATGCTTGCCAAAGATAATTTAGTGCTGAACACAGAGCTGAAAGCAACCAAGTAAAAATCAATAGGCATCCAAGTGGTGCTGTGTAGAGCAGTTTTACAGAGGACAGCAGACATCAAAGTAGGCAGTGAGAGTGAGCTGTGGCCTTTTCAGGGCGGGGACCTGAATTAAGTCGAACGCACATGGCTTCTTCATACAATGCTAACAGGATAGAAGGAAGACTTAAGCCCATCAGCAAGAACAGAGCAACGGATAAACCTCTTTGACTAAGACTTGGTTTATTTAGTCAGATGGGGAAAAAAAAAAGCAATCCACCAAAGCCCCCCTGAAACCATCACTATCCCATCTGTCTGTGTTATTAACAAAGACTTGTCCAAAGGCTGAGTGGTGTTAACAAGGCATCTCTGCTCATTTGAACTAGATGAAGGTGCAGAAAGTCATAAAGTTAAAACATTGTCAAGCATTTACCAGACAATAACAACAAAAGGTACTGAGAACTCCAAGAGGATCCACTGCCAGCAAATATTTCAAGGACACAACTGCAGGACGTGAAACCCAAATTAGAGACAGGTATTTCTCTTGTCCCATCAGCAAGTCAAACCTCATGAAATTCTTTCTTTAAAGATGCTCTGTGTGTGTGTGTGTGTGTGTGTGTGTAAATCACAAAGGTAAAGTACATCTCAATTCCACTGTGATCCTCTCTTTCTTCCTAGTCAGACACCACCACAAGAACACAGGACTTGTCAGAGAAGGAAGATGTGTGTTATGCTGCACGCTCAAACAATGGGCACAACCCAGCAGAATTATAGATCTTGGCTAATGCATGAGAAAGTCAGAAAACAGCCACAAAGCATCACTCACTGACAGAAATATAATAGCCTGCTCCCCTGGGACTGATGCATGCAGAGGCACTGATTGGCCTGCATGTCTTCTGGGGATGCAATGCTGTTGGTGTTTTTTTTCAGACAAAGGAAAACTGGGAGCCCTAGAACTCATGCAAAGAAAATGTCATTATCAATATAACTTCTCAGTGTTTGGACAACCCTGGGAGCTTTCATCAGGCCTCTTTCAGAAATTACAAGAATTCACATGCCATCTGTTTGTCCCTAAAAGTGCAACAACTGATGCCATTATCAATCCTTCTCTGCCAAAAGGGATGAAATCGACTCCAGCCAGCTTCCCCCATGCAAAGATTGCTTATTCCAGCATGAACTGCATGCAAACCATTAAGCAGGCATTTGGAGATGATTCCTGCAATGTGAACCCACTCTGCTGGATCCAGCAAGTTATGGCTGGACAACTGATGCCAAAGGGAATTTGGACATTCAGTGGATGCCTGAATCATCATCACCAAAACCGTCTTGAAGCTTATGAATTACAGATGTGTAGTGTCCATTCCTGCCAAACTGATGAATGCTTGTGCATTAGTAATGGATTCAAATGCACAGAGATATGCAAGTTCCAAGCTGTACCAAGTAAAAGACTGAAAAGAACAGTTTACAAGATCACTTCAGTGAAGATTTGGTAGAGAAAGATTAAAAAGAGAATAATCATGTTATATAAGACCTGTGAAGCAAATATCTGACATGATTCCACAGGGTGAATAATGTTGTTTATTATGGTATATTTAAAATTATCAGTTCCCTACTTGCATTTAGAGTCTCTTTTTTACCCAATAACTATGTACTCTGATAAAGGGAAGGTTGTTAACAAAAGCATGCTTAGCAGCTCTGAGCTACCCCACTGAGGAAACTTGCACATATATACAAAGTCTAGAGGTAGCAATGCCTGCAAGGAGCTTCAGAAGAATTTTGACCACAGGAACCATGAGCAAGAGGGATGCCTGACCTTGAGCTGTTGGCTGGACAAGACACTTGTACTTTGTAAGATCTCCTGGACTCTCTTCTTTTGAAAAGTTATCCTTTCAAAGCTGCTAAGAATGGTAAACTTATTTAATGGAAATTAAATAAACTTCAGTGAAGGCAATAAGATAGTGCTAACACAGGGGAAAAGTGGCCCTGCTCTCTCCATGTCCTGACTGTCACTGTCCATCCTGGTGGTACCTTGTCCTGCCTAGTGAAACAAGGGCTTGTTTTCATGCAATGAAGTAGACTGGGGAAAGCAGATTCAGGTGCACCCTTGTCCTCTCCCAGCTCCAGCTGACTCTGCTCCAGTTTGCCATTAAGCTAGTAAAAGTAATGTGAAAGGAAGAGAATAGCACAGGGTGAGAACAAGCAGTCAGAAGCAGAGGAAGTGTGGATCTACTGCTTTTATCAATACTGACAACTTATGCCAGCCTAAATTATTTGTCTGACTATGATCCTGAGATCTTCTAAATAGCTTCTCATTCCAGTTTATATATTACCACTCCATAATCCTGTCATCACTGCCTGAAGCTGGTCAAAACACTGCAAGGGAAGAGTTTTTTGGAAAAGAGAGTTTCTTTTTAAAAAACTAAGCTCAAGACTTTCTTCATGTGTGGAAAGGACTGAATACCTGAATACTGCTCCTGCACATTTGGATCATCCCAAACCCCACTTTGTCTCATTGCCCTCAACAATCACTGCTGCCTGATTACTGAGCACTGAAAGTTTAAAGCAGAGAACATCTTACTGTGATGATGATTGAAGAGACTGAGGAAGAAAACCAAAAACCAAAAGCTAAAGCTGCATAAATTGCTCACACTCATTCAGAGACCAGCCTAACCTAGTACTTCTCTCCCAAGTCACAGAAACAAAACCATTCCCCTATTTCCCTCTTTTCTTGCATGCCACACACAGTTTCTTGCTGAGATCTGATAGTGTGCAAACCCCATGAAGGTCTCTCATCTTCAGTGGGAAAAACAAGCATTATTCACACAGCTTTAGATCACTAATTTCACTAATGGTGTCAGCAACAAGTGCCAGCTTGAAACTTTAATGTCAGAATTTTAAAGTAAATGTCTTAATGTCCATTAGAGCCCCCATCTCCAGGATGCTTTGATTTTTACATTGCTATGGAAAGAAAATCTTTATACTTTTAATTTTATTAATTTTGTCACAATTTCTAAGCTTCAATTAACTTGTTATTAAATTGGCTTCTGTAACTGAATTATTTTATACATATTTTAATAAATATTTTATTTTAAAAACTTACCGTAATCTGCCATATTCTATCACAAATTAATCTGCCTTTTAATATTGCATTGTTGAGTGCTTTAATATAAGGAGCATAAAGAAACTGACATGACCGAAATAAGAATTTCAGCCTTAATAAAAATATTCAATCAATCTGAAAAAGTAGAAAGTCCCTTCTTTGACCTAGATAAACACTTTTTCCTTCCAGACTGATTCTGTGAAAAAGCATCCCTGACATCCATGGCCCATCTACACCCACCCTGCACCCCTGGCTGTGCTGGCTCACTTGGAGGAGGAGCGGGTGCTGCTGCTCCTCCTTTGGACAAAGCATAGTGCTCTCCTCACTACCAACAACTTTACAGGCATGTTGTTTTGGTTCTGCACTCCTCTTGGTGTCTGCACACTCATTTGCTTGGCTGGTGGAAGAGATACCAGAAAGAGCCCGGAATTCCTCCTGGAGGGTGGCAGGTACCGCAGCTCGCTCCTTGTCCCCAGCAGAGCCTGCCCCGGACGGGAGCGCGCGCGAGGCTCTGAAGTGCCATATGTCTAATTGGCTGAAAGGTAATATTCAAAGGCTGCCGCTGCTCCCCCAGCTCAGGGACTGCAGCTGGCAGAGTGTTAAATCAGCCAACAGTTGGGCCCTTTGCGCTGCACCACTGCTGCTGCTGCTGCTGCTCCCGGGGCCGCTGCCCAGTTCGGCTCATTGAGCTCCCCAGTCAATGGAGGAGGCATCTCTATTGTGCACCTCAAAGCATGCTCACGGCCCCTGAAAGGGAAACAGGCCCCAAACTACTGGGGCAGATCGTATGACAGGATTACTTGCTTGTTGTTCCTCTTTCTTTCTTTTTTTCTTCTTTAAAGGGCTTCTATTGGACTACAGGAAGGAATTACGTGAGGGGGAGACCGTATTACATAGTGACAGCTGGAAAACTGGGGATTGCAGGCTAGTAACGGAGCTGGGTTCCTTCTGTGCTGGCTGGACACCTACCTAAGGCATCTTTTAATTAATTTGGGCAGGGAGTGATCTCCAGGGCAAATCCTCGCACAACTGGTATCAGTGGCAGCCCGCCCCCAGCACCGAGGTGAGGACGGGATTTTTTCCCAAAAACACACACAGAGGCTCCTCACTGCCAACCTTAGAGCACAGAAGTGCAAGCATTTATTGTTCTTGCAGGATCCAGACATCCAGATTCAGGAAATGTGTTAAGGCTGTGATTAAGCAGAACTCCTGAGTGCCTGACACTCCAGTCACAGCAGAGATCAGGTTCTTGGCTGGCAAAAATCATCATTTCTCCAATGGTGTCAATAAACATTGCCCAGCTGATGAACTTCCCCAGCAGTGCTTCTGTAACTGGCTCTGACACACCTGCCTAAGCAACATCAGGCAATTTGTGAGCACCCCTCTGCTTTCTGCAGCCTGAGTTCCAGTAAGATGTCTACAATTTGTCTTCCAGTGCTGTAAACAGGCACAGCACCAGGGACCTGGTGCATTGCTCAAGAGGAGGACAGGAATCATTCCACATGATGGATTCCCATGATGGCAGCAAGGGAATCACTGTCTGGAGTTTCAACATCACCCTTGGCCTCTACACTTCCCAAAAATACACAAACATTACCCATTTCAGGTAAATTACATGTATATGCCTCATCCCACCCTGCTGGTAGCATCTCAAGGCTTCAAAGCTCTTTAATTGACTATTCTCACTGTTCAAATAGTACTCTGTTAAGACACAGAGTAATTTATCTTCTCAGCACATGTAGAAAGCAGTGCCACTGTTTAATCTAGGCCTAGAAACTGCACAAAATGTGCAGTCCTGCCCTGGGTAAAAACAGCACTTTCAGTTGGGAACACAAATCCTGCTGGGGGCTTACAATGGCTTATGATATCAGTGTTCCTTCACATTTTTGGACTGAGGGAAAATCAAGCTGTCAAATCTTGAAGCAAAATTCTGCTTTGTTTTGATTCAGAATGCAGAGTTGTCTCGGTCTGTAAAGATACCAAAACTCCCAAGCTCTATGGCATTCTTGGAGAGAAGATTGGCTCAATTTTCATCTACATGCTTGCACATTTCACCATTCAACAAACAAGGACACCAAAGTGGATTTAAAAGCAGACTGGCTTGAAACAAGTTGCCACAAGAGAGGGTTTGAATTTAGAGTGCTCAGGCTCCATTGTGGTAATTGTGATAAGCTGCAGATAAATGCTTTTATCACAACCACAATAAAGGCAAGGTAAAAGACCCAGCATGCAGCTTGACACAAGCACAGGGCAGTACCCACATGTGCCACAGAATAAGACCCAACACCCAGGCACTCACCACAAGGCAGATGAGGCAATGTAAATCTCCACCCTTGCTGGCTTTGTGGTAATTTGTTCATGTGCTTGTCCCTGGGGTGAGTAAAACCAGCCTGCTCTGCCAGAATGTCCTGAAATAGCAACATTTGCTGAAATTGTACATTATTATTAACACCTAGCATTACGTCAGAATGGATCATATCTTATCCAGCTCTACCACACGTCATGTAGTCTCTGAGCACACAACATTATTGCACTATTCAGTCATTTAATTAAAACAATAATTGATGCATAGGATGAAAAATGAAGAGCCTTTTTTCTGAAAAACTTACAACTTAGCCTTACAAAAAGATGGTATAGACACCTGGAAAAAATGTGAAGAGAATTTTTTTGCTAGGAACAGAAGAAAAGGGGATTTTAGAAGCATGAGAAGTAAGGAGAGCTGGTAGAAAGCCCAGCCAGAGTACAGCCAGGCTACAGGAATGACTGGATTGAGGTAGGAAACAGAAAGGATAGGCTGGATTGAAAGACTAGAAGTTTGTTTTTGCAAGCCAGGGACTGCAAAGGAACGATATATCTGATAAAAGATTTTCAGAAAACTTGAAAGAGGAAAGGCTGGGGGGAAGAGAGAGAAACAGAAGGATGAAGGGATAGTCTTCAGTTCCAAAGTTGGGGCTGAGAGATCAAGTAAGTGACTGATGTCATCCAGGAACCAAAACCCCAGGGTCAGTGAGGAAAACACTGAGGAATACCAACACAGAAAGTGAAAGACCAAGACATTTCACAACTTCAGAGCGTTTAATGTCCCCAGACTTTCTGTATCCTGCCAGCTGTCACATTTCACCCTACCTACTGCGGTCAGCTTCACCAGCAGCACTCATTTATCAGGTGCTGCCCTATCCCCTGCACATATAAGAGGGAAGGAGCTGGCAGCATGGCAGTGCTCAGCCCTGGTGTCTGGAATGCAGCTCTCTTGGCACTGTGGCAGGGCTGGGTAATGGGTAATGAAGGGCAGTCTGCTCCAGTGATCCCAGCAGGCGAGGCTGGGAGGTGGGCATGCCGCGTCTCGTGCCAGCTCCCACACTCGCTGCTCCCTCTGCAAAGTGGGAATGCCACCTGCCAGCCCCACAGGCTTGTCAGGAGGGTTGATTAATGTCTGTAGACATTTTTAAGAGAGGGGGAAAGCGTACCAGACAGAGCTGCTAAAAGGCTGTGTGTGGGAAAATGGTTTTATCACTGCTGTGGCTTAAAAAACTTGTTACATTTGGATTCAGTTATGTCCAAAAGATCTGTGGCTCTCAGGCACAACTACAACATGCAGAAGTCTCAGAACAAGTGACTCTCAACCAAGGGAAAAATAGCCCATCCCTTGCCTTTTGCTTTTCTCCAAAAATCCCTCTGTAGCCTTGCATAGCCCTTCAGGGCTATGGGTGTTTCTGCATGATGCCAGTCACAATCCCATCACAAAAACTTTCTAACCACTACCAGACACGCTCCCTCGACCCTGGGCTCCACTGCCTGGCATGGGGAGAAAGCATGGCCCTGTGTCCTAGCTGTAATGCCAGCAGTTAGTTCCCAGGCACATCAGCTCTGCCGCAGCCTTCCCGTAGTTTGCCCCAAAACTCGCATCCTGAATTTTGGCTGCGCTCTCCGCCCAGGCCAGGGAAAAGGCAGGGATGGGGCAACCCCTGCCACGGCGGAGCTGCCATTCCAGAGCACAGATAAAAGTGAAACCCGAGCAGAAAATGTTTGCGGTGCCACTGGCAATCAAGGGCCGGGTTGTCCCAGCAACGGGAACACTTCATCAGCTCAGCTAACAGATGGTCAGTGAGCAACAGGCAGCATATGTTCCAATAAGCACTGACATCAGCACAGATGGAGGGTGGGCAGGAGGCTGGCCCTGAAACATAACCTGACATTTCCTTCTCATTTGGTGCTGCATTGTTATAACTCACACAGGAAGATTAGCAGGGAAAAGTGAATAGCATTAGGGAATCTGCTCAGGAACCGATTACTAACACTTCACTGCAGTTTTAGATTTTTACTTAACCAGAGTGCAACATTGTTAACAACATTCAGGGGCAGAAAAGGAAAATGCACTGGTTTTAACGATGGGGCTTTATTTTCATCACAGACAGGTTTTCCCAAGAACACTAATTAACAGATTGCCACCTTCTAGGAGTCTAGATCTCCAGTTCACTATTTCTACAGCTTTTTCTTTTACTCCTCCCATCCCTTCCCAACAAAATGCACCCAAATACCCCACAGGATTAAATAAAGCCCCACAACACATTGTTACAAAGGGCATAACTTTCCTCAGCCCAAAATAAACTTTAATGCTTGCTACAAAAGACAGAACAGCAGCCACAAAAAGGAAAAAAAAAAAAATCAATTCCTGCTGACGAACATTCAATAAAAAATAGAATTCGAAGGAGACTGTAGTCCTTGGAATCAACAACAGAACGATCTGGGACCCAGAGGATCAGTGTACAAACAGGTTACATGTAAATATTCAAATTGTGTATTTATAGACTTGCACTGAGGATAATGGGCAAGCATGCTGCGTGACTCCAAAGTGCCTCTGTGTGACAGACAGTAAGATGTCAAGCAGATACACCCAAATGATTCAAGTGTACAGCTGTATCACAGGCAGACATTAAAGAGAGGCAGTATGTGCAGCCACAGCCTTCTGCTACCTCGTGAGATACCTTGAGAAGCCTTTTCCTCCGCCAGCGCGTGGGAAAGTTTAGCAGGCACCTCCCTTCAGTGCTAATGGGACTTGTATGTACATCCATCTCCTGTGTCAGCAGAAGAACAGACCCTCCAGCGAAGCCTGTCTGCAGTCCTGGGGGACTGCCAAGCTGTTTTGGAAATGGCAAATGCTTCCATCTCTGTTCCTTGTGCCTTTCTTTGGAGAGCATGAATTTGGTCAGAGATCTGCAGCCTGGATAACCCCCTGTGCATCCTCCTGTTTATACACAGTTTCTTCTCTGGGGCTTTACCCACATGCTCAGCCCAATTCACACAAGGATCTCCCATCCTTCTTCAGACTACAATACCTCTGAGAGGTGAATACAGCTCTTTAGCAAACAGCTGCACAGGGAGTCATCTGCTGATATTTTCAAGTGGCTCCCAGTTGTGCACAGCTCAGTATCTGGCCTCAGCATTACAGAGTTATTGGGGTAATACTCCACACATTTAGTGGCCACACACTGCAGCAATCACTTCTCATGTCTCTCAGCTTCCTAGAAACTTCTAAAGATGGATCTGTGCTCCAGCTGATGACAATGAGTATCACAAGAATCTGGTATATCTTGAGCAGGGTCACAGAGTTAGTAAATGACAGGTCTAGGAAGGTGCAGGAGAATCAGTCAGGTTTCCCAGCTCTGACCCCCATCTTAATGATTAGACAGAATCCTCTTACAGCAGAAATTAGATACTCATCAACTCTGAACACATGTGTTCAGTGAGAACTCCCTAGTGACCAGCCATGTGTGTCAGTGAGTGGACAGACACACACAAGCTGCAGATCACTGCATTGCTGCTAACTGCCAGGGGCAAGCACTGCAACTCTGGCAAAGCCACTTAAGAACACTTTTAACCTGAGAAGACTGAGCAGCTGAGCCAGTTGTGATAAATTTCAAGCACAACGATGCCAAGCTGCTGAGAGATGCTCATTTTATGCTCTGGGCTGCATTATGCTTTATGTCATCAATGACTTTGAGTATCAAAAAGGCAATCTTGAAGTTTGGGACTGCTCCTGGAAGTCCACTTCTTTTTGTGCTATTTGGGGAATGGTGTTCCAGTCCTCGGGGGTGCTTTGCTCCTTTCCTCCACTGCATGTACAACCAAAGCTGGTAGATACTTCCTAGTTTGGTGCAGCCTCACTGTCCCTGTTACACCAAAGACTTTATTTCAGTCATCACCATTTAGTCCTCTAGCAAATTTTCACTGATATTAAAGCAGTGCAGGTCCTTTATGGTGAATGGTCTTCTTAAGTGCAAGTTGGAGATGGTCAATGATAAATCCAAAGCATATGTTGTAATTGCAGCAGTAATGCTGACTGTTTACAAAACAGCTGCAGGGTGAGCACATACAGCTAGTATCTGCCAGTTAAGAACATTTGGAATGACATTTAACAAATGAAGTCTTTCAGGATCCAGAAGGATTGGTTTGGTTTCATATAATGTGCTTTTCATGAGTTAAAAAAATTCCTGTATCTCTATTTGCACTACATGTGTTCCAAAATATGAGGCAAGTGGGGCATTGGGATTATTTATCCAACAAAACAGGCCCTGAGTGTGCTATTTCTGGACAGAGGTAGTTTTTCTAGGAAAACCAGCAGCCAAAGGATTTTAACATTGCTTAGATCTCCAGAAGTTCCTGTCTCCACATCCATCAGTTAATGAATCTACTGGCCAAGATACCTGAGCATCCCCTTCTAGTGAGTCCCTCAGTTCTCTGAAGCAGTGTGGATAATTTGATGGGTATGCAGATGGGTAATCTGAACAAGAAACAGAAAGAAGGGAGATTGCTTCTACCTCCCCTTCATTCTCCAACTTCCTGATGCTCAGAATGAGCAGGATATTCATGTTTACTGAAATAAGAAGACAGGGGGCAAGGGGTACAAGTTGCATCAGGAAAGATTTATAGTAAATAAATTACAGTATCATAAAAATCACAATTGATAGTAAATAAATCACTATATTTACAATATAGTAAATAAATTCTTTACAGTGAGAACAAACATTCCTTGGAACAACCTCTGCAGGGATGTGGTAGAGTCCTCATCACTGGAGGTTTTCAAGATGTGATCAGACAGGGTGCTAAATAATCTCATCTGGGCTCCTTCTCCCAGGGAAGGCTGGGTCGGCTGATTTTACAAGGCCCCTTCAAACCTGGGCTGTTCTATGATTCCATATATCTCCCATTCCTTACAAAGAAAAACCAAACAAGCTTTACAAAATGCTTTTGGGAAGTGAGACTGGTTTCACCTTAAAGTGGAGCAAGTCCTTCTAAAGGGAACGGAAGGTTCTGTGTTCCCCCACCTGCTTCCAGCTACCAGTGTCTGTGCCTTCTTTGTGCAGGCCAGAAGAGACAGATTAACTGGTCAAAAACTAGTCTGTTGTTGGTTTCTTGGGGGGGTTAGCTTTCAGTCAAGCCAACTCCCTGACTCTGTAAACAAGGCGTGAGCACAGCGAGCCTGTGGACAGTAGTTTTCAATCTGCTATAAAACACTCCACTGGGATTTTCAGAAGAGACAAGGGTAATGTCTTTGTGGACACACAGCCACAGACGTGACAGACACTGGTGGGTCTTGGCTTCAGTTCTAACCACTGAGGCTGAAAGTGAGACCACAGGCAGGACCTGTAGAGGATGTGCTACACAAGGAAAATCTCATTCAGGCAGAGAGATTAACCTGGGGCACTGTCAATGATAAAATACAGAAGAGCCTGTACTGAGAGCATATCCTGAGCACATCCTGAAAAAGCAGGGTGAATGGTGCAGCTTCTTCTCCTGGTGTCCCCACCAATATGGGGGCTCCAGTGACAGGTTAGAGAGCTGCAAATAGAGAGATCCCAGCACAGCCTGCTCTGAAGCAGCATAAACAAAGCAGTTCTAACAAGGCTCATGCAATGCCAGGAACATATTTGTGCAGGGACTGGCAGTGTCTTAGAGGCAATTGCAGGTGCCTGATCTTAATGCTAGCAACTGCTTCTTTTTGTCTGTACTGTAGCCAGGACTTGTGAGAGAGATTGAATGCTTTGTAATGAAGGTATATTGTAACATTTCTCTCCAGGTGGCACTTTGTTAACAACAATTAGATCCTGATTCATCTTTGAAGGGCTAATTCTTATGTGGTTTGCAAGGGTCCTACAAGGAGCAAGTGTTGAGTGGGGGCACTTTAAAAGTATTAGTGAGGGGGGGAAAAAAAAGAATAGTGCCATAAGAAATTTGCAATACAATGCCCAAGCCTCCTTTGCACCCCACAGTAATTTGTTCTTATTCCTGTTATTATCCCCTCGGGCACTAATGGTCACTTTATTAATTAGTTGAAAATTGCATTCTAGGTCAAATGGCAGCTTTTTTCCCTCCCATTGTTGCAAATTGCTAGTGGTATGGCCCAGTAAATGGCAGTGTTACTGCAAAATGGGAAAGATCCTTTGCTTTTCAAGATAAAGCCTATGGACCAGCTGCACTTTCCATGACATTTCTAAGCAGAGCATTTCCCCAGGCCTGCTTTTAAGCAGTTAGGAATTAAACAGAACTCACTGTCATTGTTAAGATTTCTAATCATAGGCTGTTACTGTATTTGCTCTCACTCTCCTCACCCTCCCCCCTATTTTAATTCTAGCTGAGCCTGTTTTCTAAGGTGCATCTCTGCAGTGCTTAGCTCCATTTTCCAGCAAAGTAGGCAGTGTGTTTAGGTGCCTTCATTTCTGGTGCTCTGGTGGAAATACTTTGGAGACATCTGCTTTTGCAGAAGAGGACAGATGCTTAGCTTATTTCTGAGAAATAAAGCCATGTCTGTGGCCTCTGAAGTTAGAGACCCGAAAATTACAATTCACTCTTGAAAATATTTGCTGGCTACTGAATGTAGAAATAGAGCAAACCACAGTCTCAGAAAACAAAATGGAAATTACAGATTTTGTGAAAGTTTTTTATAAAGAAAAAACTTTATAAAGAAAACTCCTACTGGGGACAATAGATGTTTAGCCTTTAAACCAGAGGATCAGCCCACCAGAAGTGAACATCAAAGCAGTCTATTTTCCATTAACTACTTTCTGCAGCCTACTGTGCTGGATGCAATCTGTCATGCCAGTTTGTAGTCCAGCAGTCAGGGAAACTACCAGAAGTCAGAAGGCCTGGGCTAATTTCTCAGCACTGTCAGCCTAACACATCTAAAAGGATGCAGCTCATATGAAGTAAGTTGCACAAGCTAAGACAAAGCATAGCCTTTAATTTTTAGTTTTTCAAGCTACCCTGGCCTCATATCTGCTTAATTTTCTTCTGTAAAATTACTTTTAAACTTCTGTTCTGGTAATCCCAACTTAAAACCAACAGAAGTCAGGAAAAAAAAATAATTGCAGGGCTCCCTCTGTCCCTTCAGGGATTTTACTGAAGTCATATAAAGAGCAAGAAAACTTTTTGTATGGGAGAAGAATGCTACAGAGTGTCTTACAGAAACCTACACAGGCTACCCTCACATACCTAAGAGCACAACTGTTTTGGAGAGATCATATCCAGCACACAGGGAGCAGGCTGGACACTTCTCCTGTCAGAATCTAAATGCTCGAGCTGGCACCAGCTGTGGCTCCTAGCAAGCATTACACAGAGCAGTTAACACCCCCCTGAAATACTGCTCTCCTCCATCATAAGGACAGAAGAAAAGGTTCATTTCTCTTTTTTCTTTTTGCCTTCTCCTCTCCCCCCTCCCTTCTGAATTTCTAACATCACAAACTACCAGCCTTGCTAAGCTGGACTCTTTCTACAGGCAGATGGGGGTGTTTATGAGGGAGAGGGATGGTGGAGTGATTAAGCAATAACACGTTAGTGTAAACAAATGCACAGTGACAAATTTGGGATTTCTTTCCTGCTCCCAACGAGGAAGTGTTAAGACATGCAAACTGAATCCTGTTAGCCCTTAATATTTTTTCTTTGATGCTATTTTTTAACTTGCTTGGAGCAAAAGTTTCTTACAGCACTATTGCCAAGAATTAATATAGTAACCAGCAATGCAAAGAAGTAAAAGAATTCTCTCCTCAAAACAAAAGAAGGCTGAATTTGCAGGTTAGTATTTCTTTTGTTCAAAAACTTCAGGAAATCATTAAAAATCTAGTCTTTATTTAAAGCATAAACCACAATGCCTAAACTCCCGCTGGTGTCACAGTTACAAGATAAGCCTAGATATGCAGGTAGTCAATGAAAACACAAACAAATCTGCATTAAGTGTATTCCACACCAGTATATGCTCAAGGTTTTTGATTTGTTTTTAAAACCTAGAAATTTTGGTCTAGATGCACCAGCCAGCTTCTAAATGCTCTGTGCTACTGTACATCAACTGTATAGCTGCTCTCCCTCTTCTGTTTGGAAATGCAATTTCATAGTGGATTTGTTTGAAGCTCTCTTATTTGCTCCTTTGTGAAATCCTCCCTCTGCATAGTAAAGGTGGAGTAGAAATTAAATCACACCTACAAAATGAAGGCTTTGTAAAAGAGAGGAGTATTGCAAGTCGTTCAATGATGGTGAAGATCTGGGGGCAGCCTTATCACCCTGTTTAAATGTGGAGATCTTTCATATGGGCATCACACAGCAAGAGGTTCAGCTTCATCACCAGCACCCTGCCTCAGATCCTCACTGAAAACCCTCCAGCAGAATGTAGATCAGGACTGAAGGATCTGATGGGTAATTAAACTACAGGACAAAGATGATTATCAAAAGGCAGCACATGATACACTTACATCCCTTTTTAGATGAGCAGCATCATGATTACAAGTGAAAAGTAAAGTATTATCAGGAACTAGATACAGAGCCTGCCTGTCTTCTGCTATTAACAAACAACCTCTTGCTTAAAATTAAGCTGAATATGATGAAGGTAACTCCTGAATGATTACCTTGATCAAAATTTTCCAAATGCCATAAATGCCATGCAAGTTTCTCATTACTTTTCTGAAAGCTATAATTGCTTTCACTGATTAATGAATTTTAAAGCCACCTAAAGCATATTTAGGAAACACATCTGATATCAGAACAGCTCTCATAGTAGTACAGTTTTGCTCTTTAATATGAGTCCAAAAACCAGCTGAAGACTTGACTACCTAATTTTTGAGACAGGATGCACTATTTTGTATTAAAATGACTGCAGCTGTTGAGCATTTTTAGAGAGCTTATATTCAGGATTGGTTTCTGTGCCTAGTATTTCTTGTGTGTTCTAGCATGAAAAAGAGAAGCTTGATATATTTGAAATATCAATGTATTAATATAAAAAAGATCATGCCTAAATTAACTATATTAACAATTAATATATCCCTGTTTATCTATGTGACCACTACTAATAAAAGGTCATTTGATAAGTGATTTAATGTGTAACTGGGAAAATAAGACCCAACGCAAAGACAAAAGCCCCAAAATACTAAATTGATGGGTTGTGTGCACCCATCCCTTGCATTCTGTCTTGTCCTTGCTTCCCTGGCCTGTGTAACTTCCAGGTTTGTGCTTGTGTCTGATCACCAAATCAAATCCTTCATCTCCAAAGGAATGGTAAAGAGTTGTACAAATATCACCACTGAAGAGAGTCTTTTGGTGAAGTTTATAGGCAAGAGACAATTTTTATATCAAACATGAACACCCAGTGCAGAATATAACTCTGTGTGACTGAAATTCTGCACTCAGAGCAGTTCTTTGCCCTGAAGAAATGCCTATCTTCCTGTTTCACACAATATGCCCAGTAGGATCGTCGAGCCCAACCCCTGGCTCTGCCCATCATCATCCTCAAGAGTCACACCACATGCCTGAGAGCATTGTCCAAACCCTTCTTGAACTCTGTCAGGCTTGGTGCTGTATTGTATTTGTAGTTTTCAGAGGTATGGGAGACAGCAGTTGCAATTGCTGGAGCTGATGTTCTGTCTGCACTCTGATTTCAGGCGTGTTAGTGAGTTTCAAGCTGTGCACTATAGCTGCTACCCAGGCAATGAGCAGCACCAGTCATCAGGGTCAGTAACTGGTTTGGATTCCTTACCTGAACAAATACTCCAAACTGTAAGGTCAAGGGGTTTTAATAAAATAAAGATGTATTTTCCCAGTTGGCACCAGCAAAACCAAACATCCGACCTTAATTTAGTAAGATTAAATAAATTTAGGCTGGCGAGCATTCAGACAGAATACCTTGCCAGCTGCCCCTGTTTTTTACAAACAACTCTTCAACTCATCATGTACTGTCTCAATGCCACACTTCTAGGTAAAAACTGTAGGCTAAACTTAGTGTCTGGTCACAGCCTAGGGCTCCAAAAGCAGTACAAGCCAGAAAGCTCTACGAGCATCAGTCTCAAGAACATAATCTTTAACAAATGAGATTCTCTGTTCTGAACCAGCTTCACATTGTGGTGGGCACAACTGAAACACAGTGTACCCATCAGCCTGGCTATGGGTGAGAAAGGTCTGAGTGTTAGCTGCAGGGTCTAGGAAAGCAATGAAAGCAAGGTCCTAATTCTGTAGGCATACAGAAAACCACTTGGCTGGTTTGTAGCCATTTTCAGTCTTTCCAGCTGTTTTCAGCCCAAGGCTATATCTATTGTTTTGACACTATACAAATGCTATGGTAATTTCAGCCAAGCTTCTTGACCCCCTGTGCTGTCAGGGTCTTAAAGCTGTCATGGAGCAGCAAGGGGGCCTGTTCCACAAGGGAAGGCAAGCCAGCAGTGGAGGGGCAATGTAGGGCAGTGACCTCACTGCTGAGGGTGCAGTCCCACAGTACCTGAAGAACAGCAGAGCAGGTCTGATGGCAGGAACCCGCTTCACACAGCAGTCCTGTGATCACTGGGCAAGTCCATGGGGGTGAGGGATGTGTATGTCACACAAGGAAGTCAAATCATCAAGGCAAACACAGAATCAGACAGGCACAGGACTGAATTCCTGCAAAGTAGACTAGGCAAGCACCATAGGCAAGGATCTGGGCTTAGATACTGTTCTTGAGCCAAGGGTCTTGTGACTCCCAGGAGACCTCCCACAGCTCTCTCACACAGGTCTTCCTCACTGACCAGCTGGATCCAAGGTCACCCAGCTGTGGGCAGTCAAATCCCTTTGAGCACCAGGAGGAGAGCCTGGCAGAGCCTTCAGGATGCAGACATGGAGCTGCCAGTCACCTCTGCACCAGGGACACCAGGAAACACTGGTGCTTGTAATAGTCACCATCCCCGAGCGCTGTCCTGAGCAACCTCAGCCATCCTGAATGACCCACACCAAGGAGTTTACCAGGGTATCAGCAACCTCAGCCATCCCTAATGACCTACACTGAGGAGTTTATCAGGACATCAATGTGTACCCAAGGGCAGCCTCACCAGACTCACAAAACCTCATGGCATTCCTGGGCTCTCAAGCATCACATGCCTTTATGGCAGAAACACACCAAGGTTTCTGCATATTTACTGGGCTGACCATGTTTCCATAGAGCCAAAAGATACTAAGGAAGAGGCTCTGCACCACAGAGGAATATCCCATCAAACTTCCAAGTGAAGGAGCATATACTAGCATGTGTCCCAGTTTAGCTGCCAATGGGGAGTCAGTGTTTAAATGTGAACATGTAAACTTCTGATTTTCCTCCCCAGCATTTAAAAAAAGACCATTTTGCAATATAGTATGTATGTATGTATAGTATGTATGAGTATCCTTACAATTTTGCTCAGACAGCATAGTGCAAAAAGATCTGTAGAGCTTTAGGACTGCTGTTCCCCTCCATCTCAGCACAGCGCTTGCTAAGATAGCAGAGCAATTAAAATTGTAGTCTCCTGTTTTATAAAAGAGGCGTAAACTATACATAGTTTTGATAACTGCAGTGCCACAGCATCCTAAGATTAACTCGTTTTTTCAGGGTTTTCTTCAGTCCAGATTCAGACTCCCAGTGTGATGGTGTCACAAATGAGCACAGTAATTTGAGAGGAAGGATACATAAAGAGAAAAGTTGATAAATATGTTCTTGTCAGTCACTCTCACAATGACCATGTTACAATTTCTGCTGAGTCACTGTTGATTAAGTTATTGGTGCTACAGAATATTCTCTGGATCCCCTGCCAGAAGGGGAACACATAAAGCTAATAAATCAATCCACAGTTTCACTGAACATTAGATGAAAGGCAGCTACGCAGTGCACAGGCTAGAGAAGACTAAGCAGTACAGCTGAACAAGAATGCTTTTCTTCACAAACATACCTTCCTTTACTTCAAATCCGCATGTCTGTTTTTCTTCTGTTCTGTAACCATTCAAAACAACCCTGTAGTCCACATATTAAGGAAACCCTATTAAACTGGAACTGTTATGGTTCTTTGATTTGATTTCTTTCTAGAGTCCATAAGCTTTGTGGTATTGTGAAGAATTCAAAGTTCAGTGAGATGGAAAAGACGCACCTCTATGTTTCAACTTTATGCTTCTGCTTTCCCTCTACTATTCCTGGTGGGAAAAAAAAAAATTTGGCTTAGAAATAATAATAATAAGCAGCTTCTGCTTATGGTCTAACATTAGGAAGAAAAACAACCTCACAGAGACACTATCAATTCTTCAGTAGTCAGGGTAATTATTACCAACAATTCATACCACAGCTAGCACAGCAAAACTCCCACTCTAACTGTATTTAACTTTGTTTATTGAGGACAACAGACATCTTTTCTCATATCAAAGCCTGAAGAGGGAATTACCAACAAATTCTGGCACACGAACACATTCTTTTAAAATACACTATTATACATCATGAAATCCCTGAAACCAGAGAAGTTTCCTTAAAATTCAGACCACATTATTTCAAAAGGTTTGGAGGGGAGGGATAAAAATGATAGTAAAAAAAATGATAGTACAATTACAGTCAGTGGCAAATCAATTGCAAAAGGAAGCAGGAATACCCCTATGATGACAGTGAATTTCCTAAAATGCAAATCAAGACACTGTATTGTGTGAAAGGGTGTCTGCTCAAACTTGTATTAAAACAAGAAATCCTTATTGCTTCTTTATTCAGTTGGATTGTTGCTATATACAGAGTATGAAAAATACATTTACTGGGTTACAAAAATACATGTGAGGAAATTGAGTATGGAGTTACGGATATCTGACAGTGCTATTCATTTTGACATCACCTGGATACTAAACAGGAATGAAGTTCCACTGACAGTTGACTCAAAGAAGTTACCTGCACAAGGCCTAAGAAACAACATTAACTGAATAATCACAGAATCACAGGCTATGGAAGGGACCACAGGGGCTCATCTGGTCCAACCTCCCTGCTCAAGCAGGGTCATCCCAGAGCACCTGGCACAGGGTTGTGTCCAGATGGTTCTGGAGCATCTCCAGTGAGGGAGACTCCACAACCTCTCAGGACAATCTGCTCCAGTGCTTGTTCACCTGCACAGTGAAGAAGTTCTTCCTCATTTCAGATGGAATTTCCTGTGCATCAGGTTCTGTCCATTGCCTCTTATCCTATTGCTTGGCACCACTGAGAAGAGCCCAGCTCCTCTCTTGACGCTCTCTTGATTTGAGAACTAAACAAATCATATATTTCTGAAACTGAATCACAAAGTGAAACATACCAATTTTTAAGAAATAATTTTGAAGTTAAGTGTTTAAATTAGACTTCTGGACAGAAAAGAAATACTGAGTTCTCATATGTATTATTCATTATAGAAGTAAAGCATGATACATTTTTCCTCAGTTGAAAAAATTATAAAAAGTTGCTTAACTAGAAGTATAAATTTCCTTAACTAAAAGTATCAAATGTAAATGCAATTTTTTTCCTTTGTAAAAAACTGTTACATTTTACAAGAAGATCACACTTTCACTGGCAGATGATGTTTACATCAGTGATGTCATGTTTCAAACTTTTCAGGGTTTCAGTAACAATGGGATAACCCTTAAAACACAGATATAATCCACAATCAAGACATAAACCATAATACAGCATAGACATGACACATTATTCATGATGAGGAAAGTATTGTAATATAAACAACTATTACAAAAATATGCAAAAATTATAGTTTAAGTCTTAAATTTCAACGCAGGAATACCTCACAATGCTATAAAAACCAATTCAGACTTTCCTTTGTCAAACGGACAAAGCAATGTAGCTACACTGGGATGCTACTGTACCCCAGGTACCTGTAACTTAAGTTTTAGTGATTCTGGTCTCATAACAAGCTTAGACCTAACATGATAAGTGATTAACAAGCTGAACAGCCTCAGCTTTGTGTGATTTCCTCCCCAGTCACACCATTCAGTTACTCAGCAAAGTTCTTAAAAACAGGCTTTCATAAACAAAAATTATCCCAGTGGCACTATTCCACCATCCCAGTTAGCCACTTGTAGACATGAATTCTTTACTGAGGAGGAAGGTGATATCTCCTCGAGTGTGGATGTCCCGATCCTCCACCTGGAGGAGTAAGACAGGAATTAAATACATTTAACAAACATTAAAGCAGGAAAACAAGGATTATTAAGATAGACTGCAAGAAACGTTATATTTATACATATCTTAAAAGAAATACATGTCGTTGTCCAGCTGGTGTGTAGTTATGGCTAGTATTCTGAGATCTTGGAGGATAAAGCGCATGGTGGCTCTTCTTAAAACTCTTGGGTGACACTGCCACTTTCAAACTTAGTTCAATTAATGGGTTGAGATAGTGAATCTCATCTCTAGCTGTTAGATCTGATTGTATGAATTCAGGTAAGGATAACACAGTTTAGAACCAGACATAAGCTATATTTACAAATATTTTCACATTGGTTTAAGTGTGCCTATGCACAACACTGCTGTAGTTAGAGAGTCCTATTAGCAAAGCAGTACTCACAATGTAAATTAAATCTTTTCTCAGCACTGAAATTCTACCAGGTCACATCTGCATTATAGTTCTACCAAAATCCTATCAATCAGAAACATGCTTCAAAGCAACACTAGTGTAGAATTCTTGACTAAGTACCTTGCAAATGAGAGGCTGCTTGTATTATCAGCAGCTATGTGTTTTATAGTGTGCTATGACTGAAGTGAATGTACTCTTTTGATGCAATTACATTCTGTGAAGGAACAGATAATTAACAGTGATTTAGTTCTTAATGCTCAGTTTATTTTTAGGTTCCTATAGAATGAGTTAACTTTGTGATGTAAAACAATGTATTAGTGGCCTTAACTTCTAATTAATGAAGTTTGTCTACCAATAGGGTATATGAGCTGTGGTGTTGCAGCTACAAATCTAAAATCCATAAATTATCAAACAGTAAATATTGAGGGAAAATCTACCTTCCTGAGGCTTAGATGTCCTGCTCTGAGTAATATGGATGTGCTTTGATCCATTTGTAACACACAGCCAAGAAATTTATGGAGAGAAGTTAAATGAATAAAATCAAACAAAAAAACCCCTCAACCCTCCCAAAATGCAAAAAAAAGCCACAGCTGAATTCCCTGCACTCAGAATACAGCTAGAGGATGAACTGCTTATTACAGCAACTGGCTGGTTACTATTGAGCATAGAATGAAGAATGCCTGAGTCCAGTTCTTGTTCTGCCTGAGAGCATTCAAGCCAGCCTCTCAGAGAAATACCACTGCTTCTTGGGTTGATGCTTTCTTGGTGGAGGCACTCATTCCTCCACTGGTGAAGCTGAGACATTGTCACAGAATTCTTAAACATTAACTGATAAGAGAGAGCAAAGGCTGCCTAATCTTTATGTACACTACTGACACAGAAGATATGGGTCCCATGGTTACTCTTCCATTACTTTTTACTGCATTTAATCCAATGATTTATATATTATATGCAACAGCAGGAGCCATAACAGCATAAAATATAAAGGCAGATAGAAGATGGGATAGACAGATATCAGCAATATTACTAGGGAGTTTTATCACATAAGCTACCATGAACAGAAAATGGCTATATTTTTGTTCTTTTTTACCCCTCTCTTTGGTGAGATACACATATAGCAGAGACAACAGCTACACAGAGAAGTAACCCAAATACCTGTGCTAATATTAGCAAACAGGACAAGAATTTTGTCAAAATGAGTCATGTTGGCAGATCACTTTAAAGGGAGCTCTAAAGCATTGCAGGGCTCTTTTATAAGGACAGATGTATTTTTCCCATGAATCTGTTTTACTTATAACACAGATGATTAAACTGCAGTTATGGGATCATGTTTTAAGAGTGTCTTGAGGGTAAGAAATAGGGCTAGTGTAGAAGAAGCCAAGATGTTTAAATAATGCTACTGAAAGATATTTGTAACATGCAGCACAGTTACTGTGGAACATACTTTGTGGAATATACCTAGCCATAAGATCTCTAGAGCTGGTCAGAGGTTATCTGACCCCTGAATATCAGGTTTTTTCAGATGGTCAAGAACTGGTAACAATGACCAGTTTGGGTTTTGCTTATGGTCAGCATACATACTCTATATTTCAGCTTTATATTTTACATAGAGGATCAAATAATATTATTTGTGAATCAAATGGTATTATCTTACTCTGAAGCATTCAACAGTGGCAGCTGAAACACATTAAAGACTTCACTGTATCTATTTATTATTTATCTTTCCTAATCATATCAGAGATCTTATTTGAAAACCTTCCCTGGAAACATAAAAGAAATTCAGGCTCTGCAACTTAATAAAACAACTGATTTTTCTTAGACACCTCTTCTCCTTTTGCTTATTTTCCTTAATCTAGGTGTATTTGCTTCAACTCACAGTAATGAGGCAGTAAAACTGAATTAAGTCAGCTCAACAGTGTTATCCACAGTGGCATTTCACTGAAATGTCTGTTCTTTTCAAGAAGTGAGACTGGTGAATGACTTAAGATTAATGCCAAGGCAAGACAGAACTAGCATTTGTATCGCTTAGGCAGTGACCTGGAAGTGGAGACCCTGATCTAGAAAACCACTTAGGAATGTGTTTAACTTTATTCATATGCTTGAGTGTTTTGTTGAAGTATGAACGAAGATCTGCACTAAAAACTTCAGACACATTTTTGTGCAGCTGTGCCAATTTGTTTTAGAACTATTACAGTTTTAAACACAGTTCAGCTGAGACCAAGCATGAAAATTACAAATACCACATGAAAGCCTATTTCCCAGAACACTGAGTAGAAGATGACTGCAGATTACAATGCTACACTCCACCTCACCCTGCAGAGTTACTTCTTCCAAGTAGCAATACACAACTGTGTAACTGATGCAAGCTTTGTTGCTGTCTGCTGTAGGGTAGCTGCACACATAAACATGAACTGCAGGTAGACACAGAGCTGTTACACTGGTGATAGGGACAATTCCAAACCCACAAACATGTACCCCTTTTTTACCTTGGGACTGCAGTTGTCTTTGTGTGAACTCCCTCATCTGGTTATGATATGGAGAAACAACATGACTTCTGTGTGGCTGTTGGAACCTGGGATTAAAATGTCTTTGTTCTCTTCCTGAAAAACAATATTCACTAAGCAACTCTGACAGTATGTATGATTAAATGAAGCAAAAGAGAGATGGTGTATTCTTTTTCAGGAAGCAGCATTTATTACTTTTGTGCCAAAATACTCATGCACAATTACTATCTTCCCAAACTAAAGTCAGCCTAACAAGCATGGTTCTTGTCCTCATTCCCATCTATGCACATCATGATTACAGGCTGTTAACAAGTGTATTTAGAAACCAGATCAAAATTTTATGACACAGATTTGGAGACTGCAGTCATTAAAACAAACAGAAATCTCTCTCCAAATTGGAATCACAAATCATAATTAAAATGGTTAAATATAGCTCTCAAGGAAAAGCAGATGCTACCAAGGTCTGGTATTATAAATCATCAACAGATATCCTCAATTTTCAGCATCCAGCATGAGCTTGTTGTAGAGCCACATCAGAATTATTGCTGTCACATAATGCAAAGTACTTAACTAGCAAAAAATCATTCTGTCTGCTGTAATTTGCTCAAAGAATTCTGAAAGGATAATTTTTATCCTCACAGATGTTATAACTGGTCAAGTAATAAGCAAGTAATAAATATAACATGAGCATAAACACTGAAATTCAGAGTAAATTATTTCAAAGTCTCAAAGCCTCAACATTCAGGCTGATCTGTGACTGATGTTAAAAAACTTTTAGATGTTTTTTTCCCCAAAAGTCAGGCAGATCAGGTAGGGAAAACAAATCTGCAAACTGAGTTCTTTAGCAAACTGAGCCAAAAAGTTGAGAGAAAAGAGCAAGATCTCAAACAAAAAAGCACAGTTCTTCAAATTGCCCAAAAGCTCTCTTCTATTTTGAAATATGTCAGTGAGTCCAATAAGAAGAATTTCATCTTCAATGCCTCACTCAGACCTTCAACTACCAATGTTAAATACCTCCCCTGAGGCAATGAAAGAAAAAGCTGAGTCATTTAATTTCTCCTATAAAAATATCTTTAGTCACTGAATAAATAGTGATGTTTCTGTCGATGAATGATACTTAGTGCATTTATCTCAGTAACTATGTACTCAGATGGAAATATTATTCTATGTAAACTTGGGTAATCAAATTCACATAAATTGCTAAAAAAGGAAATATTTTCTTAGATCTATTAATTGGTTCTTGGAGAAAGAACTTAAAATTTACTTAGTTTGATGGGCTGCCTATGTAATAGCTGCTGCTGTTGAAGGATAATTTAGCTCATCAATATATTAACTTTATTGAGAAAATTCACAGAATGCCAACCTGTGTTCAATCTGGTCCCTCTTGGTCTGCTCAGTATCGTTCTTTTCTTTGCCATGCAAATCTTGCAAATGAGAGATTTCAGATTCTGGAAGGGTGTGTACAAAGACTCCTGCAGAAAACACAGTTAAAAATCAATGGCTCTTCTGCTCTTCTCTCTTCAGGTGTAGCACAAATTAAACATGTACAAGACAACTACAGGTCTTGTCTTAGCCACAGTTGTGCATGCATGAAGGCAGTAGATCTGGTTCACACTTTTACAAGAAATAAAGTTTGAACATTTAATATTAAATGTGGATACTTGGAAGGATGAGGAGGGGTGCATAAGAAATGCTTTTCCCTTTCTCAGTGAAGTATTTTTTCCTTCTCTGCTCACATCTCTAAATCCCTTGCTGTCCTATTCTATGACCTTGCACCTTTAGATACACTTAACTAGACTTCTTCAATAACTCAGGCAGAGATGGTTAAAGTCACCAGATAAGGACAGATGAACTCATGGAAAATACACCAGTTAAAATCAGTCTCTTAATTCTCTTAATCTCATACATTAGAAACAAAACTTAACCCAGCAGTAACACATCTGCTCCAAGTCCTGACTGATAAAACATAACTAAGTCTAAAAAGAAACGGGGAATTAAACTCAAGTGTTTACCTTGTGGTGTGATGAAAAATTCTATTGCCAAAAGAACAAGCTGAAGCTATCTAAGTATGCAATATTGAAAGATGTGATACATCCTTAACTTTCTCTGATTTCTGTGAGCTTTGAAAAACTGACAGATCTTAGAATGTATTTCTTTTTTCCCCGATTGGTACTGGGCACGTGGGACTTACTACACAATGAAGAGAATTAGGAAAAGAGAGATTTTAGAACAATAGCATAATTTTTGACTTTCATAAAATTGAACTGATTTTTACAGGATGACATTTCCTTTTCTTAGGAGCAGGAAGGAGAGAAAGGAGGAAAGGATAAGCTAAAAAATCTAATAGGCAGCAAGACTGAAGTAACTAGAGAGGTTTCTTAAATTAAAGTCTGACTCCCTGAACCCTGCTGAGAACTTCCTTAATACATTTTTTGAGTTAACAAACCTCTTTAGAAAAACTTAACTAAAACACACAGATTTTAAAAAAATTTTGTTTTACCACACGAACTGGGTCTAGCCTGTGAAGAACACCCTCTAAAGGAAAAAACCTTTCATTCTGTTCCTGGGAGAATAAATTCAGAATGTATGGAGCTCGGATGAAAAGCAAGATCAGAAAAGAACAAAACTTATCATTTATGCCGACTCCATGATGTAATTTGGTTTTAATTTTAAAAAACTGATCATGCACATACTCATTAGTGAGAAGCACAATAAAAAGGCTAATAAAGTGATAATATCATTGCCTCACTTCTTTATGTGACTATTACAGCCAATTTTCTGTGTGGATAAACAAACTAATTTGATTACAGTTTTGAAATGCAGAACATGCATAATATGACCTTAGCATAATTTTTTAAAAAAACAAGATGGCTCTATTTTTACTCTTATCAGAAGCTGTCAATTTTTTATATCCTTAACAGCTGTTAGGCTACAAAGAGCTGAGTTACACAAAAAGTTGCCCACAAAAATATCAACTGTATTTAATGTATGTATTTTCTTCTTATGGTATAAGAGCCTGTAGGAAGAAAACCCTAAAATGTTCAAAAATTTTGATACACATGTAAATATTTAACCAGGATTGTATTTCCACTGTAATTGTCAGAAACCTATTAACTGTATTTAAGCCTATCATATTCAAAACAACACTGAGATTGCCTCAAGGCCCTGAAGTAATGCAACTGTCCTTCTTCCAGAGAAGGGACCCTAGGAGTTAGGAGACAAGCACTGAACAACCAAAGGAATAACTTTTTCTTATTATTTTTCTTTTCCATAACAAAACATCCCATGTAGATTTTTTTTTCTGAATACAGTACTGTTACCAGATTAGATTTATGGTGCTCAAGGTTAGATTACTAACAAACAAGTGCTGAAAGATCTTGGCTTCCAGCAGTACATTAAGCTCTGCCAGGAACTAAGTACCATTTTTATTTATTAAAGTTGAACTTATAATAATAGGAAGAACCAATCACATATACTTGTTGCCTTGCCAGTGTTCCCAGCTAAACTGGCATCTCTTGGCCATTCTCCCCAAAACAGATTCTTGCCTCAGACTGATAAGCTGGAAAGCTATTTTATTAGTCTGGGTACATATCTCTGCCATATATGTACCATAAAATTGTACCTAAAAAAGAAAAAGGTATTTAAACTACTCTGAAAGTTCACATAGCTAGAGTATTTTTCTTCACAACTGAACAGTTTATCTGTTTCTTTTTTTCTTTTAAACAGAGCATCAGGCTTTTAAAAACCCTAACCTAGATATTTCAGTTGACCAAGCATATTTCTAACTCTGTTCTAGGAAAGTAAGATCTTTCTTCATCTTTGTTATAAAACAGAATAAAATAGAACTCCAACACTAACACAAGATTTTAAAACATTAGCTAAAACATAGTACATAACGCATTTAAAAATACCTGCATCAATTATTATAAAAGTTGTACAGATTTAAACATGTATTGTCCAAGTTATTCACTAACCTGCATTCTACCCAAATGGAAAACAAGTATCAATTTCACACAGATCTGGATATTTTTACATTTTTCCATTTATTCTTTAAACCCTCTATTGTTTTGCAAAAGTTCTGCACGAAATTCCTGGATGAACCATTAGCCCAATCCAAAATCTACTGAAATCAACAGACCAATTAATAGGAACCACAGGATTTGGACAGACGTTATGGTCCTAATCATATGATTGAACACATATGGAAAGGATTATTTCCTCCTTCATGCTAAAAACATGTTCATTCCACCCATCCACAAGAGCTGCACTCCTCACTCCAGACCAGCATGGTATGCAGTTGGACACAAAATCACTAAAGAAAACTAGTTATACAAAAACAACTGGCATGGAATGCATGAGATCAAAATAAATCAAAACTGAAACCTTTTTTCTCTGTAATTACTTTAACCTCAAGTGATACATTCAGTAGCAGGTAAAAGCATTTCAAAAGTAAGATTTTCAAAACAGGCTTTTCTGACACATTAATTGAAAAAGATATATTAATTGCAGGTCTTTAGAGCTACCTTCTCAGATGGGTACAGACCTACCCAAGCATCTCTCCACATATTCTGTGCTGGTGGGGCACGAGGCAGGTCTGGTTTGAGGCTTCACCAGTGCATCAGTACAGCCTTGCACTGAGTCTAGCAGACCCTACCTTGAGCCTGGACAATGCACAGTGCTCAGCAGGACCCTGGTACCTCCCTGCCCAGACATGTTTGAAATCATACTGGTCTTCTGGTAAGATAGCATGCAAATCTTATAAATCTCCAGATTTGTAAGATAAAGTGGGACTGAGAATTAAATAAATACTTAGAGCTACAGGAAGGTAATTGGTGGGATTCTAAAAGAAATACCCATACTCACCTATTCTAAAAAATGTACCTTCTTCTGATTTCTAGTTCATCTTTGAATTTGTCAACCTTTTATCTCAGAATTTAGGTTCCTTAGTACCTTTAAAAATATCACCCTTAAACATCTGGTTTTTTAAAGATTTTCTTAATATGTTGCTTGAAATCTTATGGGAGAAAGATCTCATTAATATCTCAGTACTAGAAAACTATCGTGGGCATTTTTATTTTTGAAATGGACAACAATTTTCCTACTTTTCTGAGTAGTGGGAACAAAAATTAAGATAAAATTACAGCTTCCTTCATAAGCTCAGTATTTCTACTTTCTTTAAAATTATTTTTTGTGGAGAGAAGGAAAACGGAATAAGAAAGAAAAGAAAAATACAAAGAAAGGGGAACAGTGTAAACATGAATATTAAAACAACAAACAAAATGGACAGGGACATTTTTACAAAGAATTTAGAACTAAAAGGAAGTGAATGCTTACATTGCCTTCCAAAAGTTCTTCCACAGAGCAACCTCGGTGTGACTTCTGGTATTTTTCTTGAAAGAGTTTTCCATCAAACACTGCCCAAGGCATCAGATCATCCATCCTGAAGGGAAAGCCACAGGCACTGTTGGCCAGGAGCAAAGTCGTAAGGCCACGGATAATGACAGCACCCAGATGTACAGCCCTGGGGTCCACTTCTGCAAGCTGTGAACACACACACACATGCAAAGGCAGGTCTCACAAATCAGGAAATATGAGCCATCTGACCATCACATATAAACATGCAAACAGCAGACAAAATTATCAACTGTCCCTCTGCTCCACGATGGCCCTCTACTCCACAGCAGAATTTGTCTGAGGGTTCTGTACCTAGTTTTATTCAATAAAGTGAAATAAGTGAAGTTTAACAAACACAGCATCTCATTCAAGTTTTTAAGACAAATACATCCAAAATGTAAATGGAAAGAAAAAATAAATGGCTCTGTAGTATTTTTCAAGCATTAGCAGCTCTGCAGGAAAAAGTGTTCTATTAGTGGAATGCAAAACATGAACTGGGAGTACAAATTGATGTGTACAGTGATCCACTGACCTTCCAGAGTTTGCTTACCCCGGAAATGTTACAGCATTTAGAGATCATTTAAACTGCAGGATTTGACAGAACAAAGTTTATTGTATCCAAGCTTTTATTTTAAACACTCTAGAATTTCCTTTGACTGCAATCTGAAAGTCAAATTATTTCACTTCAGCCTGGATGTCTCCAGAAGAAATACTGGAATAGTGTGACAACATTTAGAAAATGCAAAATGAGAAACTCAACAAGACAATTAAAACTCACAGCCAAAATAAACTCCATGGGTGAATTTAACATCCTGTTGGGGCAGGGGACAGCAAAATATAAATACCTTGAATCTAGTATGGGGAAAACTCTTATTTTAAGTATTGTTTAAACAGTACAAAGCTCCTTAGTGGGCAATGCCTTTTCCAGTCTGTACCAAAGCAGTCTGTTAGGATCAGGAGAGATTGTGTGGCATCAATACTGTAATGCATGGCAGCTGTTGTACCCTTATGGTATAAATTATCCCAGAAATGGAATAAGTATCCAAAACAGTCCAGAACAGAAAGGGCAAAAAGTGACTCAAATTGTCTTAGCCCTAGCTTCTAGGGCTGTGAACTGTTTGTCTGAAATGCAATGGAAAGGGCTGGCCATTATTACTACATCTTACATCTTGAAAGATCTCCAAAAGACTTAAAGGTATGAACATACACCATCAGTGCCTTATTTTTTAAAAATGAACAAGAAGTAACAAAATCCATGAAATGTAGTACTGATGGGTCACATTTTTTCCTTCCTAATGTCCACATAACAAAATCAGGAAATCTTTGATAGTGGTAAAGAACTACAAAGCTTCTTCCAAAAATGAAAATCACAAATCATTTGGAGAACAGAGCCACACCCCAGTGAAGGAGTTAGGTTTTCTGCACTGTTATGCAATGAGCTGAATTCTGTTGCAAAATTTGCCTAGGTGAAGCCGACTTCTGTGATGGGGCTCTTCCTAACCACAGACAAGGGGCAGTAGGGTTCTGTTAAGCTGACTTGAAGATAAGAAGCCATAAGATGAAGAAGCCATGGGCTGCTTTCTGTAAAACGCAAATACAAAAGAGGACTCAGATATGAAGATGCAGGCAGGGAGATGCCAGGCAGGGAGGTTCAGAGCCCTCTGGGAAGAACTTCTGTCTCTAGTGATTCCTGGAAAGGCAACAAGCTGGCCACCAGGGCACTGACCCAACATGACAGTCGTAGTTGAAATTCATCCAGTGCAGACAACTGGAGACAACCACTGACATCCAGAAAAATGCACACAACACGAGCTAATTTCACAGAATTGTACAACGGCTCGGGCTGAAAGGGACCTTAAAGTTCATCTAGTTTCAAGCCTCCTGCCATGGGCACAGACATATCCCACTAGAATTTGAGCAGTCATTCAGAAAATGAAAGGTCCATATTTTTCTGATCATGACACTTCATATTTGAGTAAGGAGACTCTCTTCTGCCCCCCTTTTAAAACTAATGCATTTTCAGTAGGAGATCAGGCCACTGAGTTTCAGGAAGTTATTGCCTCCAGATGTCAGCTGCCATTTTGCCAGCTGAGACTAGTAACTACATGCACACTCATAACTCTCTTGGTCTGGCAAGTAAAGAAGGGGTTTGCAAACTGTTTAACAATGCTTAAGGGTACTTGAGAGAGGAATGTGGTTTAAGTGAACCAGTATTTGTACTAAAGTAAACTGCTAGAGTGCACACAGTCACTTACCATGTTGCAGCTGACATTCTTACATTGCATTTACTAGATTGTTCCTGATGACCAGATCAAATCTTAAGACCTGCTAAGGAAGTGTGTTCACATAATTTACAACCCTAGCAGTGCTTTTTTCAGTTAAACTTGTGATATATTGACCAAAAAGATAAAATAATATTGCTGGTGACAGGCTATACAGTTAGAATCCTAGACTGATATCCCTAGACTTCATTGTCTTGGGATATCAGTCCAGAACTTTCCTAAAGCACTGCAGTATTGGGGGATGGAGGGTTTGTTTGTGTGTTTGTGTGTGAAGATATCAGGTAAGGCTTGGTGTTTTAATGGAAATTATTATGGGCAAGACCAAGGCAAGAACTATCAACAGTGATTTCTTTATTTTAATAGGACAGGAAATACATTCACTAAAGGGTAGTCTCTATTTTCCATGTCTGGCAATGAAAACTAAAGAAAATGAAAGCACAGTGAGCCTGTAACAATGAGGCTGTGCACATGGCAAACCACAGAGTTGCCTTGCCATGGGAATGCTCACAACTGCTTGGTGTCTGCAATGTTAAGACATCATGATGAGAAGTGGAAAATTCCAAAAGAAAAGAAGTCTTGTCTTGCAGGGCATTACACCCTAGAGATTACTTCCTTTTGGAAATTGTGCTCTTTTTACCATTTCTATAAACTCAGCACCCCAGTGAACCATGTGAGATACAGCCACTGATCCCACTGCTGCTACTCCTACCACCAGCTGATGACATTTGTGTGAGAGACACAGGGAATGTGAGAACTGCTCCTCCTGCACCAGCTGTTTGTGCTGCTGAGCCTACCCATGGCAGCTCCCCTCCTTCCCAGTACTTGGGGGAAAAGATTACTTTCTCCTATTTGGCAGCATTAACTGAAGACTGAGAACTCAGAAGCTCACAGTCCTCTAGCATCACTGCAGCAGAGGTTATTGATATCAGAAGTTTGATCTGAATTGGGTAAGCTACTTGAAAAGAGCAAGTGATACAGCATACACAACACTATAAAGTTTTTTTCTAATAATTTAAGAAATCTCTTTGCTAAAAGACTTATAGATTTATCTCATATCACTGGGATCAGGACGAACAGAATGAGGCTTGGTAGTGTGGAAGGTGTTTGCTCACAGCAGCACTCTGCAAATCTAGACCAAGAGACTGCACATCCTGCTGAATTGTTTTAACATATGGGAAGAGAAAATACATGGATCTTGTATATGAAACACAATTTTGCAGTTCAATTTTCATCTAATGAAATAATAATTTTTAAAAAATAATCAGGATGCAAAAATACCCTTATGTTTTAAGGAAATACTATTAGTCCTCTGACTCTTCTTTGTAGATTCACAAGGGATTTTCTGATAGAGGTGTAAATCTTATACTATGAATTTTGAAAGCTGCACAAACTATTTCTAAGAACATACCAAAAAACGTTTGCCCCTCAACTGATTGGAGTTTAAAGGCTTCAAATTCTGTCAAAATAATAAATAGGTTCTATGATAGTTGAAAATGTGAGGGTGAGTATCTGAATATGCCAGATGTCAACAGACATAGCAAAGGCATCTCACCATCTGAATTTCTTGAAACCAAGGAGAAAAGATATGATGAAATTTCACAGTTCTTTACTTGTGCTGTTTTACATGTCCTCTGTATCGCTATGTACTAAATACAACACTGCATTTAAAAACTGGTTTCTTTAGTAGGATTTTCAACAATATTCTGGGCATGCTCTTTTTCAATGAAAAAAAGTCTGTATTACTAAATTGTTACATAGGTTAGAGTTTACCTTTGTACTGTTGCCTTTCTATGATGAAGCTGAATACAGAAGATATGACTATGGCTAACATTTTGATAAAGAAATTTAAAAATAAAAAGCTTTAAAATTACGTAAGGCATTTCACCTACTCCTCCCTTCCCCACCTTCCCCACACACCTACAAAACAACATACCTGTTTTTGTGATAAAAGGGAAAACATAACACTCAAGGACAGGTATTTGATGATTTCTAGTTAAAATGAATCAATTCAATACCAATAGTTACAAATCAATGTAATTTGTCCCATGCAATAAACTGCTGGAATTCAAGTGGTAGTGATCAAAATCTGTGTACCTGTCTAGTTTAACCAGTTCCTTTCAGATTCATTCGAACCCAGTTGGTATATCATCAGTATTGCTGCTTCTTATATTAACTCCCCCAGCAGCCACCTGTATCTTAAATGATCAAATATTTAACCATAGGCAATTTGTGCTTGAGCAATAAAGGCAGCAGGTAGATCCTATCTCAGGAACTTGTCATTAAAACAGTAAGGCTTAGCTTTGCCTGAGAGCACTAAGGCACACTGTGTTCTAAATATAGAGAGATGAATGCTCCCTGATGACAAGTCTTTGCAATGGAAAGCATCACTAAAAAACCTAAACCCAAGGACAGAGACCAGGTTGTCCTGCATTCAGCCATTAGTATAAATTCCCAGTGTGAGTTGGCAAAGGATGCTAAAGCTCCTGCCCGCTGGAGCTCTATTCTCTGTTCTTGAGAAAAAGAAAACCTGAACTGGTGCAATGTTGGTAAATTACAGGAGAGCCACCCTGCAGATGTGGGCTGGTGAAACAGTGCATTTACTAGGCATTAGTCAGCTTTAAGCAGTAAGCTGCTGGGTCCTGTCAAACAGAGGGGGGAGAGGAGCACCAATATTTTGAAAACAGACTAAAGTTTATTCTGATAAAAGATTACGGCTTAAATTAAGCTCTTCCTGCTTAAACAAGGTGCGTGCAAAGGAAAACGGGGATTGAAAAGAGATCCTATGAGGGCATCGGCTGCAACAGAAACTAGAAAAACCTGTTTTTAAACACTTTTGAGACTTTGAAGTAAATATTTAGCTGTAAACAACCCAACTGTTTAGTATTTATATGTTCAGGAAAGTTTATTTAGTGGGTTTTATCAGGACTTTGATGTAAAATGATACCTCTCTGTGGAATAGCACTCGTATTTACATTAAGCCAAAACCACCACTAAAGTAAACTTTAAAAAAAAATTTAAAAATTGCTTTTACCATTAAGCACTCTACAAATAATAACACAAAAGTACTACTGCTAACCAATTTGCAACTAGAAAAAAATTTCCTTCAGTTCCAAAAAGATTACATCACATTTTTTGTTTAATTTTCAGAAACAGTTGCATTTATCAGACCTCTTAATCATATCCACAACAAACCCCAGCATAAGAGACACTTCTGTGATAATGAATTTCACAATTAAAATGTTTAGTCCTCTCAGCTTATTTATTCAGTTCTGCAATGGACAGCATATTAACACGTGCAGAAAGATTGAAATAACATTACTTCTCTTATTTTAGTCACAACTGCTCAACTGTGACCTAAAATCCTAGTGACAGTCCACAATATCTGTGACATCTACAGAATGTCAACACCCATTCTGAATTATAGTCACCAGGCTAACTATCTGACTGTAGCCCAGCCAGCAGCCATGTCTCTGCTACAAAAGTGATTGGATTCATTTGGATTTTAATTTTTAGTGTCTTAAATATTTGCTCATGTTTTTGGTGACATACCCATCCTCGAACCTCCTCACCTTTCCATCATATAGATAATACTGAATTTAGTTGGTAGGAAAATGCATTTTATTTTTTTGTGACTCTGAAAAGTCTTGTAGCCTGTAGCGATATCTCCCTCTCCATCCTCTCCATGGATGCCCTGACACAAGTGATGCCACAATAAAGTTTCATCCTGTTGGGCAACTTAGAGTGTCTTCTCCATCTTCCCTGCTGTCTATTTAAAACAACCAGCAGCAAGCACTGCTCTGCCAGACTCCTACATTTCTGTCAAATGCAGCTGAAATTGGCTAACACATTCAAACGTTATGTGGGGATATACAGAAAAAATGTACAAAGCATGAAAAAGGTCACTTCTCTCCCAGTAACTTTCCATTGTAAGCCTTCAACCACCAAACCTTCTCCACTCTTTTACTTTCTGACACTCACTTAAAGCTTAAAAATCAGTATTCTTTATCTTTCTCCCTAAATTCAGAGTGGAAGTTCAAGATTTATTCAATTGCCCTAATGTAGGACCACCTCCTCTTTCAAGCTGCTTGAGTTTTTATTTCTTAAGGGTCTGATTTATTTCTCACTGAAATCAACAGAAAGATTGGTGAATTTCAGCAGAATTAGACCAGGCAAAACTTAGCATGTCTGAAGCACTGCAGCTTCCAGAAACATTATCAGAACTGCTATTCATGTCATAAGCTCATCAAATAAAACCGTCATTGAACCAAGATACCTTGTATAGAGAATTCCAGCAGAGCAAATACTGTTTGCCAGTGCAATATAGGTTTTGTTGGTCTTTTTTCTCTCCTTGGGTTTCTTTGTATTGCAAAGCAGCTGCACAGTAAGATTGTTGATACTGTATTTCACCCTTTGAAGTGATACTGTCCACAGTAAACAGTTCTGGCAAAGGAATTTTCTAGGTGTTAAGTCCACAGGTTGAGGAGGAAAAGAACTTGTCTGCTTCTATTTCCTGACAATCCCAAGCTTCAAGACAAATCAAATGGGTCACACAGCAGCATTTCAGATGACCTATGAAGGGAACTGACAAACTGTAACCTGTGATCAGGTATGTTCAAGATATTAGGATTTAATTTATAACTAAGCTACAATAGAGTATCCACTTCCAGAACAGCTATTCCTTTGGAAATGGAAAATTACCATATACTGCTTGACAGTTGCTGCTTTTTGGCATAAGAATGCCAACCCTGTGCTATGGTTTAGATGAATATAGACAGAAAAATGAGAGAATCCTTGTTTAGTGCACATAGTGCATAAAGATGGTCTTTTGAGCTATTCAAGAACTGACTACAACTTTAGGTTTTAAAGAAAATAAAATTATTTACAAGTAGTATTCTACATTTTCATGTATTAGCGCTATGTCAGAGCAAATTTAAAATAAATAGGGAAAGAGTTCATGGGAGAGAAACTTGGCCATTTTAAAAGACTTATTGAATACAGAGAAGAATGTTGTTCTAAAGAAAATGCATGCTCTGTAATAAGCCAAACTTTGGCATGACAGCCCTTCAGCCAGCTTTTGACTCTGCAGGCACTTTGCTGATAACATTTCAGCCTCAGGAACTGATCTGCAGCCATTTTAAAACAAAGGGTACCTTTTTATTTTTTTTTTTTTTTTAATGCAGAAGGTGCTGTGCCAAAATAAACTTCCTGCAGAACACCACTACACTTTCAGCCTCCTGTAATTGAAAAATACTAGTTACCATTGCTCCTAGCCTGAACTATTCCTCTATTGTACTGAAGCCTCAGGGTACAAATACAACACACAATTGTATGATTTTGCTAGAAGTAAAAAGTACTGAGCAGGCTGAGGGATGTATTTTTAAAGGTTTATTGACATAGACATAGCTCTGGTTTTACATTCAAAAGTAAAGCTCTTATTGAGGAACTTAGAGAACTTAAGTCCTAGCACAGTAACATTTTCTGCCAAGATGTGTTTGGGTATTCTACATAGAGAGAGTATATAGAACACTATTGCTAAATAGGAAAAGATACTTAGGTATGCATTGTCTGTCCTTGCTAAAACCAGTACCTATATAGCTTTGTACTTGGGAAGGAACTGAATGTCTCTTCTTTTAAATCTATCAGGGTAACACACAGCAGCCTAGATGAATGTAATACACCTTCTTAGGTCATGTGCATAGTGCTGGTGTGACACTAGACATGCTGATGACATTACTAAACAATTAACTAAACCTCTCTATAAATCACTAATTATCTTTGGAGATACCACTCAACTACGTTTACACATTTGGTGTTTCTTATCCCTGTTTCTTCTTTCCTCACATGTAACACTGGAATTAGAATGTCTTAACAAGTGATGATGTCTTGAGATGCTAAAATATAATGATGGTAAGGGATATTATAATGAACTTTTATCACTTTTCTCTTAACATAGCTCCATTTCTTTAACAAAAGTTCCTTCAACCACATCTGTTTCTCAGTGACCATTAAATGAAATAACCCCAAAACAAAGATGAAGGAGAGAAGAATATATGTATGACATCAAAATTAATGTTAACATATTAAAAGTTCACATTTACACAGCACTTTTGGATAAAAATCTTATTGAGACTACTGGTGCATGACTGTTACAAGCAAGAACTAAAATACAAGAAAGAACTGAACAATTTAACCCAAGTCATAGAAGAAGCAAGAGATAGGATCTGGACACTGTCTGACTCTTAAATCCTGGACAATGGCCATGCCAATCAAGAATACACTTGAAAAAAAAGGGAACAAATCAGTTCTTGGTTAGTCTTGCTGTTTTTGATATCTTCCTACTGAACATTTTCTACTATAATAATTTGAAAACCTCCAGTACACCCACCAAAGCACTGTAACCATACTGCCTACAAATACATCCACCTCTAAGTGGCTCATTTCAGAAAACACTGGGCTTCTCTGAGGCTGCCCACAGCCATCTGTTCTGCAGGGGCAGCCTGGACAGATGTGCAGCTGGCACAGCAGTGGGAGGCGCGCGGGCAGGTGCCGGCGGCTCTCGGCAGATGACGGGCAGGTGCGCGTGTGCCACCGCTTCCCGACAGCTCCATCCCCTCCCTGCTCCAGCCCTGCGTGTCACCTGCCCGGGGGGACACAGGTCAGCCTCCAAGGCAGTGGGGAGAGCCCCACCTACGCCGTGCAAACACCACTGCCAGCCCTCGTGGGCTGCTCGTTCCTTCCAGCACACAAGGAACTATTCCTGCATACACTGGGACCTATTGAACTCAGGAGTAAACGTACACTTTGACCAACACAAACCTGGCAGGAAAATGTCAGTTGATACCAGAAATATTTATTTTCCCCTCTCCATAATAAGTTATCTCTGACTTTTTCAAAGCTGTCAGTTTGCTTGATATTTTGGGAGAGCTTTATTACCCTCACTACTAATAACTATGTTTCACTTCCTGCAATTTTATTTCGCGTGGCTTAAAAATTAACAGCAATTTTGTTATCTGAAATTCCAGACTGTCTTTTTCCTTAAACATCCTGAAATATTATTTAAGCTATACACAATCTAAAAGCAATTTATAACTGAAACATTGCTGCTATTTCCATGTCGTTGAAACCTTGCTAATTATGAGCAGCAGGACAGTAAAGGGGAAAACTCAAAGAAACGCACAGCAAACTTACACAATTATGCAGAAAAATGCAAGACCATCTTCCAAAAAGCAATGAAAATCCTCTTTTTAAGACCCTTGCTCAAAACCTTGTGCAAGATTTTCTTCCTGGGCAAACTGAATCCATCTTAATAAATGAATTTTTTTCACAAAGTGGAAGACATGACCTACAACTCAGCTCTCTATAGCTACCTGAAAAGGAGGCTGTAGTGAGGTGGGGGTTGGCCTCTTCTGCCATGCTTCAAGTAAAAGGACAAGAGAAAAATGGCCTTAAGTCACACCAGGAGACATAAAGATGAGATAACAGAATTTTTTTTTCACTGCAAGAGTGGTTGGGCACTGGAGTAGGTTGCCCAGGGAGGTGGTGAAGTCATCATCTCTGGAAGTGTTCAAGAAGCGTCTAAAGGTGGCAAGTGGGGATGTTGTTTAGGGGTGAATGTGGTGCTGCTGGGCTGATGGTTGGACTAGATGATCTTGAGGGTGTCTTCCAAACCTTGACAATTCTGTGATCTAGTTATGCTGTGGTTTGTATTTGTGCCAAATTTATATAATAGAATTTACACAGCTATGTGAATTCTGGTACTGGGGCTCATGTCAACTGCAAAAGATGTTCAGGGAAATAGACTCTAATAATACTAAAAAATACACCAAATTTGGTCAAGAAGAAAATGGGGAGAGTGGGGCAGAACACCAATCTTGTCTGCAAGTTGAATAGGTTAGTTAAGCCTAAGATTTCTTTCTAGTATGCTTATGAACCAACAGCAGCAAAAAAGGCAGAGCTAGTTGTCAGTGGACTAGGAAAACTTTCTTCAGAACTTCCAAAGATGCTTATGAAAATAGCCACAAATTTAGAGATGAGTCTTTGAAAAGTGCTGTAAGCAGTGAGTAACTACAGCTCCCAAAACCTTATTGTATTTGCACTAATGCTTGACCCATGTAAGTGTTGTGGAACTGTTCTATTTGGACTAGTTCATTTAAGACTATATTGAGTATATGAGGAGAATATTTCTAATTTTGAACAGCGACTGAACTAATCCCAGTTTGAAATCATATCCCATACTGCTGCACTTTAGCTCCAGATTAGCCCAGAACACTGAGGAAACCTGAAGACTGCAGATGAGAAAATGGGCTGAGAAGCAATGCCAAGATCAGCAAATCACCTCAATCCCCCCTGTTCTCCACCACCTGCCAGTTACAATCTCACCCATAATTTTTAAAGCACTTTTGACAGATGCAAATTTTGAGGGAATATAAACCTTGATTCAGTAAAGCATCTGGGAATGCACTCAAATTCCATTTTAGTTAATACTAATGCACATCACAGAAGCAGGTCCTTTGTATATAAGAAGGGTTTATCCCTAAGATCTTTACAATATTCTTACTTGCATTTTATGTTTTAAATCCAATTAGACTTCAAGAAAATATTAATTAGGAAACAGTCGCACAGTCACAATAAACATACACTCCCTGGGGAAAAAAATTTTTTTCAACAATCATATTTTGAAAAATACAGATAGGTTTGGGATCTGTTTGAAAAATATCACACATAAGGTGTTGATAAACATAGCTTGTTTTGCCAACAAATCAGGAGATTGAAATTATCGAGTGTTCAGAATCTGGGTATTATTTTTGCTTTTCTGTCTGCATGGCATAGAAGAAAGAAACACAGAATAGATGTAGCAACATCCTTTTTTAAATCTGAGGGATCCCAACCAAGACACCTACACTACTACTTATGACTCTAAAACATACTGCTATTTTAAATAGATGTGGCCAAGTATCCCTCAGGAAAATATTCAGAGAAAAAGACCTTGTGTAATACTGGTATAATACCAAGGTAAACCAAGTTATAAAACCAAGGTAATTTTGTTTCTAATTTTGCAGTGTTTGACACTGCACTATGAAAAAGACTCAAAAGTTCTGTGCAACTAAAATTCTTGCTGAAGCTATTTCCAGCTTTCAAGCTAGTTAACTAGTTTGCTGAGTACTTCTTCTTCTTGTTCCAAAAGCTAATTAAATAATACTAATACATATTGTGTGAAAGTTCATTTGCAAAGACTCTCTGAATTCTCTAATTTCATCTAAAGTGATTGTGCCCGTTTCACATCAGTAACAATTTCAAATAACAAAAATCTCTTAGAAAGTTGAAGGACTATGTTTCAACCCTTGACTGCATTATACCCCAGACGCAGTACAAAAGATGACATTACTCTTAAGCAGATATTCTGGCATAATGGGACATTTTAAAGCAAAGCTATATAGGGTTTGCAAATGTCCCAAATTCCAGCAGTGATGTGGAGCACCCGTACACCTGCTATTCAATTTGATTTCCTATTTTCTGACATACATTTCACTTTTAAAATCATTTATCAGGAGCCAAAATTCATCTACCAATTTCCATTTAGTATTTCTTTTTTAACCAAATTTTTCCATCTCATCTTTGGTTATCACTTTCAGAAAAGATGTGATTCACAGCTTTACACCTCCAACACAAATTTTTCATATAGTCATATGTTTAGAGAAATATTAGAAAAAAATTTAATTGTGCTTATAAGTCACTATGGTTTTTCCTGTTTGGGCAGTATTTTACATGCATTACTGGTGAAAGCTGACCTGTAATTGCACTTGCAAACAACCAGGGCCAGCACAATATAAGAAACAAGTCTGGAAGCACAACTGCTGGTGCCTCTTTTTCTCTGCAATGGCCTCAAAGTTAGAGTGATGGCTCTCCGGGCTTTTTGCCAACACTACACACCAGATTAAAATAGAAAAGAGGGAAACAGACAACCTGGGGTCCAAAATTTAATTCTGACCTTATGTATAAGCTCTATGGGAGGCTTGGGCAAAGCAGAATGCTAATCTACCATATAAGGGGGGCAGCACAAGAAAACTAGTAAAAATCTAACCAGAAAAATGTCTTTTCTATCGTGTGCACATTTTGGTATTTTGAAACCATCGATCTTGAAAAATAATCAAATCTTCATGTATAAACATTATGTTATTCTCAGAAAGTAATATTTAATGTACAACGTAGTTACATGTTCACAGCCCACTTTCTTTCAGCGTGAGATAAACTATATTTTTTATGGCTTTAACCCACTTTATTCAAACCATAGGCTTTTCTGTTTCATAGACTTGTGGGTTTATGGATCTCATTAACTATGAAATATGGATAGCATATTAGAAAGTGGATTTGAAAGCTGAAGGCTGAAACGCTCTCTTCATTCCATCAGAATGGGTCCTATTTATATTTTCTCTCGTATATCATAGTGGAAGTATTCTGCTAAAACATATTTGCTAATGGACTTCTTAACAGAAAGAGAGAATTTTTTTATCAAATTAGTGTTCTCCACAGAACTGTTTACAAAAAATAAACATGTTTTTCTATATTTAAATAATACTATAATGTTAAGTCCAAAACAGCAAATGAGAAAATATCTTCAAAAAATTTTGCAGATGCTGACTAATTTTACTGTAACTTCTTTGGAAGTTCTGTGATTAAGCTGTTTTCTTTAACTTTTCAATGGAAAATAAAAAGTATGGTAAACAGATTAAACGCTATTCCTGATTTCTTACTAGAAACTCCATTTATTAATCAGCTACATGTTAGTGTAATTCATTGCACTTGGATCCTTTGATTTTAAACACAAATATCTGGAAATTAAGTGTTAAATACCTATTGATATGTTATTCACTAACAATTAAAGTAACTCAATAACTCTATTGAGCATAACTCAATTTTGTGAAATGACTGAATAAACAGAGTAATGAGTAAAAACAGTTTAAGCTATTCTGAGTTGGGATCTTGAAAATTAGATGTTCGAGTGGTAATTCTCAGAAAGTTTGATTTATTGATCATTATTCTTAGAATATTTGTATAAGATATTCTATTTATTTAGTCTCCTGCCCTTTCAAGAGAGAATTCCCAGGACATATATTAAGTTCTCTATTCTTGATACAGCTTGAAAAGACACAGATACACATACAACTGAGAAACAGCAACTTTTTTCCACAGAGAAATTCAGGTCATCAAAACACAGGAAAAGAGGTTAATTTGAAGGCTATGAGGGAAAGTTTTGAAACTATTATTTATGTATTCACAACCTCAGAAGAGACCAAAATCTTTCCTCACTATTCCCTTCAGAAGGATTTATTCTGGTGCAAATTATTATCAAAGGCACTACTGTGAATTTTGACAGAACAAGACAAGGAGCTGATATACAAGAGGCCTGATACAAAAAAATTTCAGCTCCATTACATGAATCATGTGCTGGTTTCTAGCACAGCAGAAGGCATTGTGGGACAGTGCATGTAGTGCTTACATAAGCAGCAGAGTGACATAACTTTGGAAAGGACTTGCCAATGGCATGCAGAAGTCAATTCCAACAACATTCTGTCCACTTTATAAAGTGATACCTGACACAGTGTAAGACCAGCTTCACACTTCATGCACTTCTGTGTGCACAGCTGACCTGCCATAATCTTTGTGGGTAAGTAACAAAATTTTGTGAACAACTTTCAGTCAGCACAATGCTGATAATAGCATACATTGATTAATTTAATGTGTTTGGATGAGGATTTATATTTTCGAAGAGCCACAACACAAATGAATCACACAAAGATCTCTAATTCAAGCAGAATAAACTTCGAAGCACTTTAGAAACTTATGTAACAACCCCTGTAAGTGCATCAATAAACAAATTGTTTCAACATTTCCTGCTTGGGTTTGATTTCCTTTATGCTGTTGCTGAATGACTGCCACGCAGACTTGATGAAGTACTGATCCTCCCAATGTTGACTGCAACACTGTGTGCAATAATGTATCTGACAGAAATAAATCCTACATTTCTGCTGTATTCCATATTGCCTTCATTCCATTGCTTCCTTTTTTTGATACACAGTCAGCTACAAATCAAATTTGTGATGAATTTGAAGAAACTAATAGGAACCTGGACTTCATCTGTTATAAGGAATCAAATAATGGAACTGGAATCACACTAGTGTTGTTATTTTGGTACTTGTGCACTAGAAACAAATGGATAGTAACAGGGCATTACCTTGAGATCAACAAAAAGTACTTTCAAAATTCCCTCATGGACTGTTCAAAGAAATAAGGAATTTACTGGAAATACAAGCTAGATTTACAGAAAGAAAATATGTTAAGGTTCTAACCATTTCTAACCCTTTCCCAGTTATTTTTATGTAAATCCACAACTCAAATAGCAATTGACATGGAATCTGTGCTATACACTGCTAATACTTTGATTACAATTTCAGGATACAAAACTGAAAATAATCTAGCATAATTCATATGCAGGAAGAACTGTTTAAATGGTTCTTCTGTAATAAACATCTAGGAACCTTCAATCCACATGTGGAAAGGCAGAAGATAAGAAAGGAAAAAACAGATTTGCATGGAGTGTGTATAAAATATTTAAAAGAACTTCCAAATAGTTACAGAGTGGTATAATCCAAATAGTTTTCACCACAGTGAGTCACATTAGGTAACTTCTTTCTGTTTAGGTTTGTACTGTTTATATACTCCCTCAAGCAGTAATACCAAAATTTAATTTAATTTAGAGCTTTTCATACAACCCATGTCCAAAACCAAAATCCTCCTCAGTAAAAAAAAATTAAGCAATATTGTAAGAACAGATTCACCACTACCAGTTTTTCATCAGATGAAAGTTTGGAAGCTAAGGAAGGAAGAAATCTGAGAATAATTTGCTCACTCTAGGACTACAACCACTACAAAATATCCCTCCCATTTTAATTTTTTGTGTGATTAGCAAATATAAGTATTCACACAAAATATAGCACATGAAAAGCCTATATATTTACCCTGATGCTTAGTTCCTACATCTGTAAAAAAACTAATGTAGAATGATTTATCCCCAAAACATTTATCACAATGTTACCATGAGTATTTCATGCTACACAATTATTTCAGTCCATACCTGCAGGCCTGTCAGTTGAGCTGCTGACTTCCCTTTGAGGCAGAGAATGAGTGCCAGAAATGCATTTAAGTCCTCCAGAGAGAGGCTACTGACCTAAAACAGATGAAAAAATGACACATTATCTGAAGGCTCTGAAGAAGAGCTTTCTGAAAATTAAATCCTCTTGCTCAAGCACATCAAACTTGGAGCAGTTACCTCATGTAATGATGAGCACCATGAATGCATCATATAGGAAAACACACAGGGAACAAAATAATTTCTTTCACATCTTGAATGAAGTGCATACCCCAACACTTGTGTATAGTGTATACACATAACTTTCCACACTCCAAACAAAATGCCCACCCTTCATTTATTCCCTTTTCCACTTCCCTTGGAGTTTCTTAAAAACAAGAAATTTCTCTCTCTCTGTAACATCAAGTAAAAAAACAAAAACCAAAAAAACTGAGATTAAAAAAAATTCCTTTATAATCAAGACATAGGATAAAAACCATCTCAGTGAACCACAGATATGATGACCATTAGGTATTTTAAAAATGCTTACATATTTATCTGCTAGAAATTTCTAAAATATTTCAATTACCTATTTTAACCTAAATTTCAGGATTTATCAAAACATATTTGATTTCTTTCAGATCTTAAGGCTACATATAGAAGCAGGGAAAACTCAGAACTAAAACCTAAAATGTTCAAGCAGGGAAACGGAAATTACAAGTCTAGATTAATGCAACAGTTCACTTCTATCAGTAAAGGGGGAATGGGCACTTCTGCACTTCCTCTTTGTGAAAAAGTGTTTTGAGATTTTGCAGAGGCACGTGATCATCTCAGAAGAAAGCACCTTGAGCAGCAGCTGGCATGATTCCATGACAGTACCAGTCGAGTTTTAATCCCTCCCTTCCTCTTGTAAAACACACTATGTACTGTATAAGTGCACCAAGACCACACATCAGTTGAGGATATACAGGGAGCTCCAAAGTGAGATCCATAAAGCATGACAATTCCTTATCAATTGGAACTTGAAGAAAGGTTTCTCTTGCAAAATGTGGAAATGTGCATTGTGGGCAAACAGAACACTTAAAAGGCTGCCTAAAACTCTGCAGTGCCTTTCTTTCAACAGGATTCAAAAATCATTCAAACACTATTCAGATTTTTTTTTAAAATCATACCCTACTTCTTGTCCCCATATAAAATAAATTCCCCTCTATGATGCTGCAAAATCTTGCATAAAGCACAAGAACATGAGGGATATCAGAAACATTTTAAGCTTTCAAAATACTCCTTGGTATTCATTAACTCCACCTGTCTGCTAAGATCTGATAATGGCTCTACTTTACCCTGTAATTCAAGTCAGGTGTCACCTTTGTGTAGATGGAAACAAGAGAGGTTTACTAAACATGCACATTTTATACACTGAAGTAACAGAAAAAGTGACTGTTATCTACAAAACAATTCTTAATGCTTGCACAATTTTGTCCTAAGAAAAGGAAATCAAAGATTGCTTGCAAGTACAACAGCAAGAAAATGCCCCTAACAGAGCAGCCAAAAATGCTTATGGATATAAAAACACTTATTTAGAGAAATATTTTATTCAGTAATCAAACTTGGTGAGTTATCACAATTCCACTGTCAGCTTTAATCCAAAACTGTTAGAGATTGAAAGAAAAATCCCCCTTGTCTTGAGGCTTCACTATTCGATTTGAACTAATTCACTGCTTTGCCAACTTGAAAGAGAAACGTAATATTTTGTAATTTTTTCACAATTTCTGTTCTTAATTTAGAGAATATTTGAAAAGTATCCTTGAAAAAAAAATATTTTTCATATCAACACTTTTTTTGCTTAGTTAAGGTTTGTTCTTTGGAATTTTTTTCTTACTTTGAAAAATCTGCACCTGAAGTTTTCCTTAAATACTTAAATAATGAGGAACATAGATGAGTTGATTAGTATGCTGATTCCTGCAAAACCCTCATTTTTATCTTGGATTAAATTATAAGGAATGAAATGTTTAAAAAATTATTTTCCCTCATATCAGCTGAAGGAAGACTTCAGGCCTGCTTCAAGGCAACTTACAATTCTCTCAACTTAAATAATTTCTGAGGAAACATTTCACCTACCTTCTCTAATAAAAACTTAAGACTGAGCTGTAAAGACCAGAGTCTGAACACAGCTAGACAAGCCTTGTTTTCTCAGCTATAAAACAAATGGAAGCAATATGGCCAGCTCAAAGCATGGCTACTGACACTCCTGCCCTCATGTTTTCCTCTCAAACACCCCAAGAGAACAAACAGACAATATCAGAGAAATAACCAAAGTTTAAAATAACTCAGCAATGAAAAACATTTCACTCCAAATCAACTCCCCAGTCTGCTTCCCAGGGTAGATTGTATCAGTGCAACTCCCAGGGCAGAGAGAATCAGGAAAGTGGGGCACTTCTAGAAAAACTGGCTCTGCCATGAAACACCTTCCACCAAGCTGAGCCCTTTGCATGATCTCTCTGCTGTTACTCCTGTTGAAAGCAAGAGCTGTAAATCTGACTTCGGCTCTGTTTATAACAATGGCCACTGGACAGTAAGTTCTGAAAACCATTTTCCTGACAAGCATTATTTTTCTATTTTATTAATATCCTGTGATCATGGTTCAGTAAATCCACACTTCCGTAGGTGTTCCATCCTGTTATTCCTCTTCTTAATCCCATTAAAGAAACCCTTCTCAAATAATTAAGTTATCATGCTATGAAAGGGTGCACAGAATAACTCAATAAATAAGTGAAATAGTGATAAATTAAACTGCATTTTCACATTCTAATAGGAAAAACACTTCAAGTATGTTAAAAGGTAGGTACATGACATATATCATGCTGACTTGAAACTGCAAGGCATGAAATGATGTTTAATAAGTGTTATATTTGGAAAATTTTCAATTTGAATTGTTATACAAAAATTAAGGAAAAAAATTACCTATATGGACCATTTGTGTAATTCCCATATCTACTTCCTCAATATGTCATCTAAGATTGAGTAAACAAATGAAGGGAAATGAAAGAAAGGAAAAATCAGGGAGAACTTGTTTTCATGTGTCACACACCAGTACAAATCTGGTATTGAGGAAAATTTGAGTCTAAAAAAGCAAAACAAAAGACAAAATGCAGTTCAGTTTAAGTACAAGTGAACCTGAGCTTATCAGATTAGATAAATGCATAATTTGCTCATCCTCAGAGAGGAAAATCTGCTTGTGAGATCACCATTTGAAATGTGGCAAGTACAGGCAATATATTAAATACCTAAGAGAAAAGTAAATAATGAAGCAATACTGTATTTCATCTTGTGTCCCTTTTTATTACAATTAAGATAGTCTGCAGGCTGCCAAGTATTTGGAATTATAAGTGCTACCTAATGATCCCCTCTTACTCAGAGTTTAATGAGAAGAGCCATATCCTCAATTCTGGCTTGAAAATCAGTAGACTGACAAGAAGGCATGAAAAAGTAGTGAGAGCTGACTAAATATTTATATTGTCTGTTTGCACAGTCTGCAATGTCACCTGAGGGAATGTCTCCTTTTGATGCCACAAAGGAAACACAGAAGGAGCTGCTTTAATTTGCAAACAGGTCCCAAAGAGCAGGGGAAATCCCTCAGTTTATGTTCTCTCTGCTAGACTGCTCGAGGGCTTTTGTCATGGGCATGTGAGAGTTATGAATAGCTACTAAAAACCCCAAGTATTTCTTGAACAGGATGGTGCACGTTAAGTGGAGTAATTAAAAATACTGTAATGCAGTATTATTATATTTGATCAGCTATGCCTACAGTAAGGATTAGGAGAAATGCCCAGCACAGGCTAGCAAAAACCAGTTTATTTGTCCTTTGCACTGATCAGGGCTGACAGCTGAGGGAAAAGCTACTATCCCTCTTACCTGCATCATAAGATAGGCTAGCAAGCAGCAGAATCCTGCAACAGGTGCTTCCAGAGCTTGGAGTTCTTCCATCTCATCTTGAAGGTGAAAGCATGCCAGAAATGTAATGTACCGCTGCTTCTCCACGTCAGGCCCCTTGGCAAGCCACAGTGTTTTCAAATTAGGTGTTCCACCTACAAAAGAAATCCATTATTTTATTTTGGCAGCAACAAGATAAAACATGTCTAGCTCATTACAATCTGAAAGGAAATGACTGTTCTGGCAGGAAAGGAAATGAAATGCTCTTGGCACTTGCCAGGACCACAGAGTCAAAAATAAAATGCATTTGACAAAACTTGCATTTGAAAAAAAATTAACCAAAAAAAAAAAAGGCCTGTAATTTAAACAAAATTTATTGAATACAGGCATGTTTAAGCAGAATGGACTGTATCCCTTACAACCCTTACAACAACATGGACAACCTTGAGACAGCAAGCATTTAACCTATGCAAGGGCAAAGTTTGCCTGCAAGTGTGTCCTATCCCTTGCGGATGCACAGCATTAAATGAGGCTCACTTCACCATAAAACAGTGATTCAGCAGAGAACCACCATGTGTGTTTTTTTCTCTCTCTCTGCTAGAGTTGACATATCAGGGGTCTCCAAAGGATGCTCTCATTGTCTCCCTCATGATCACCTGTTTTAATGAACACCTAAGCCATTTGGTGGTGAGCAGGCATTCTCCACAAGGCACTGTGTGGGTTTGACTCCTCTGCAGCAAGTTCCAGTTTGGGAACGAAAACCAAGGCAATCTGGTATTTTTCACTTCCTAGGCTACTGTATGAAACACTGTTGCAAGCACACACAAAAGAACTGTCATCAGTTATGAATAATGGATCTTTCCAGACTTTCTCTAGTATCATTCACGCTTGCCTCTAAATCTTTAATATTTATCCCATGCTGACATCTCCCAGCTTGTGACACGTGTGGGCTGATGCAAAATTTGCTCCTCATTTGAATTACATTTAATCTGTTATCAAAATAAACACTAATGCACGTGAAATAACAGAACAGCTAACCGGTTATGCCTGAGAATCTCAATAAAAGCCAGAATTGTACCATAAAGTACGGCTGCTTCTGTAGTTAAATAAAACGAGGTGTGAATTTTAAATGTGGACTAATTAAGCTACATTTGGTAACACCTCTTCCTTTTTTATGTGACATGCAGCAGCTGCAGACCAGTTAGGAGCACTTGGTGATAATAAATGGTTAAAGTGACAAGGTGTTGAAATCTACATAGATGATGTTTATTTAGCCAGGAAAGCCCATTAACCAAATGGCACTAATTCTTTGGAGAGTGGGAAACTAGAAAAAAAATTAGTATTTTCTTTCTTTATCTCCCTGATGAATGTTTCCTTTACTATTTTTAAGGCTAACTCTCCTGTCAAAAGTTTTAACCATAAAAAGAACTACTATCATATAATCTGTAAGTTTCTAACCATATTTCTCAGGGAAATGTATTATTTAGAAAAAAAAATGGTTGCTTGACTGGAGGTAGAAATGCATGTAAGAGAGAATACAAATAGTGGCAGTGAGTAGGAGTGAGACAGCACAGCAAGACTCACATTACTGCTTTTGATATTGGTAATTGCTGCCTTAAGAAAAAAAGAAAGCAGGGACTGACTTCCAGGAAGAAAAGACAATATAACATGCAAAAAACAAAACAAAGACAAATTTTTCTACTAAGCCTAAGCAACCCTGATGTGTGAGACAATCTGTACATGGGTAAACTCAAATGGTTTTGATGGTTTCTGCATATAAAGAGATATACCTAGAATCAGTTAAAAGGAAAGTCCTCTTTTGCATCCAAGGGCATACCTAATAACAGAAATCCTTCTTCCTTCAGGGTAGAGCCATTAACTAGGTCAATATTCAAGATTATAGACCTATGTTGAGAGAGCTCAACAAAAAATTCAAGACATCTCTTCCATAAACAGTTTCTTATGCTTTCACAAACATCTACTTGTGCCTGGGAAAAAAAGGTACTGATAAATTATGAGTTATATACTCTGGGAAAGAAAACTTGATGCTGTCTCTTTTTGGAACAAATCAACAAAAGGCGTTTTTTTTTTTCTGCAGGGTTCTCTTCTTCAAGTAATAAAATTCCATGTAATACCCAAGACTAATCTATTATAGCAAATGAATGAATTACAAACATAATTACTCTCAATATACACAAAATTGTGTGAAAACCATATTCAGCATTATGTGAACTGCAGTCCTCAGGAACCTCAAGAAGAGGAGCTTTAAAAAGACCTCCATGGAGGTGAGATACTACTTGCCTAATAACAAAAACAAACTAACCACAAGTTAAAAAAAAACATGGAAAAATCACTTTTTACCTTTTCCCTTTATACTCACACATTTAATACCATTATCCTACAGAAGGCAGCATGAGAAACAAAAGCACTTCAAGAGACTACACAAACATTTATTTCATCTGCTTGAATTTCAATAATCAATTTATGGATATGCAATACATGCAAAAGTTGTGGAATGCATTAATTCTATGATATCATTTAACTCAACACTTACACAAAGGTGATCCTCACATTTGTATCAGCTTTAAACACAGCATTACTGTTTATACGGATATAAATGTATAATAGTAAACATTCATGCATATATGAAATAATGACTAGTGATATTTTATTTTATAACGCCAGTAATACAACTTTAATACTTCTTCATTTTTACATGCTTATTTAAATATTGAGCAACAAAAACAAGTTTATAAAAATGTACTTGCTAAGAACACTCAACAGTAACTTCCCAACAACTGTGGCCAAAAACCTCAAATGCCAATTAAATCTGACCATTAAAGACAGAGACAGCATTTTGAACTTAAACATATTTATGACACATTCATGAAGGATGCAATGATTAGAATACTGAAAGTACATCCAAACTCTGTGGTATGAAGCTACAATATACTATACATTTTCTGACATAAAATGAACAGCAGAATCTATACATTTCCAGCAAAGACTTTAGAACTTTTCCTGTTCCACATAAACTGCACATATATCAAATATACCTGCTACATTCATAAGATATGGATGTTAAATAGTATTTTCCCAGATCATGGATCTTCTAACAAAATTGATTTGCCAGTGACAAGTTTTATCAATGTAAGTGCTGCTCTGTCAATGTGTGTAAATCATGATCATATTCACTCAACTGAAAAGAAACATTCTAGAATGAAGAAAGAGACATAGATAATGGAAGCAAGCACAGATACTAATTCAGAAACTGTCTCTCAAAAAAAAAAATAGATAATACATACTACTTTTTAAATATATTTTATCGTCTTACTTACCATCCTGCCTTTAGGACTGGATATGTTGTTTTTAAAAAAAGCTAACATTCAATCTATCACCTGCAACCTTTCCAGATGCAGGGCACTTCTGCTGTTTCATGCACACACGAAACGTTAGTAGGAATTCTACTTTTTTTTTAAGATCAATGCAGAATTTAAAGTATTTTTCAGTATGTACACTACAGTTTAAAGTTCATAGTTTCTTTAGACCAAATCTAAATCAAACTCGAAATAGTTAGGATTTTCCATATATTCTCAGTACAGCTCTAAAGTAGTTTTGATGATCAGCCTATCAGTTTTTTTCAAAAAAGATAAAGAGCCTTCCCAAATTAATTGCACTTTTGATGTTTCAAATAGGTTTTTGGTAAAATATTTTTTGTCTTTTTGAGTAACCTGATCTTGATTGACAGCCTTGAACTCTAACTTCCTAAAACATCTTTAAATTTAGCTCTAAATATGATCCTTGTCTGAAAAATGTGATGTGCTGTTGAGAACCTTATTTGGTGAATTAGAAAGTCATACTGTGGAAAATCAAAGATGCATGAGCGAATGTAAGGCATACAAATATGGACTGCAAAAATTTTAGAAAAATATTTGTCTGCTGAAGGAATGACAACAGAGCACTAAAAATAAACACTACAAGTCCTCCTCCCATTTTTTAATAGTCTGCTTGAACAGCCTTTCATTACTGAGTTAGTAAAGATTGTATCTGAGGAGAGTCTGTTTTTATAAACTCCACTTATGTGGTTGCTATAAACAAACACACATAAAATCCTGTTTATTGTCAACATGAAGGTGGGTTCTATGTGTTGTATGTTTACAGAGCTATAGAACCAGAGTACATGAGATTAAGTGAATTCCCCTCCAGAAAGGAAGGAACTATACTATCTGGGATGGCAAAATCGCAACAATAAATACAGTATATTTGCCAGACAATTTGAAATGTAACTACATAGGTATGGTTTATACTTTGTTTTGTTTCCTTGTTTTGCAGCATGTTCCCAGACCACTGTATGCTGAAATAAAACAGTTGCACATGATGGACTGATCAATTTTTACTCTCCATATTCATATTGCATTTGGAAAATTTCACAGCAATTTCATGCTATCATAAAGCCAATTAGATAATCACTCTCCTAATATTGTGTCGGGGTACTGGACAGTGAAAGTACTGTATATCAAATAAAAACTCATTTGTACTTTGTCTATATAACCTATTTCTTTCTGAACAGCCCTTTAAAAAACTATTTTGAAAAGGCTGATATCTAAAAAGCAACTGGTTTTCCTTCATCTTTGAATTCAAAGACTCTCATCAAATATATCAGTTTCAAATATGAAGATAAATGAGCAATCTCTGGATACCTAAAAAGAAAATTTACAATAAATTTACAATTAATTTACAATAAATTTACAAAGAAGTGCCTGCATTTCAGCTTCTGAATTTGGATTTAGACCAGATCAGCACAAGGACTACTACAGAAGGCTCTGAATGCTGAAGGAAGATGTAATTACTCTCCAAATGTTGAATAGAGAGTAATTTTTCTTAACAAGATATCAATGGTATCAGTAGAACAAATACATTTCACATGAAAGACTAGAAAAACCTCTGAGCTGCTGATCCATTTGATAACAGATGACAAGGAGAGAGAACTGTGAGAACAAGGATGACTACCACTGCATGGACAAATGAACACTTATGGCAATTTTCCTCCCCGACATAACAAAATTGTTTACTTCCCATCCCAAACTTATACTGCATGATGCAATTGTGTGTATGTATATATGTACATAAATATAAATATAAATATAAAATTATATATATACAGTGCTCAATCTTTTCACTGAAATGTAGGATACTTCCTCATAAATGTAACACATTTCTCATAACTCTAATTTCACTAAAAGTGTTCACTAATGCACTTTTTTACCAAAGGAAAGAAGATAAAACCACAAAAAATACTTGAGGCTTAAAAGAGTAGAAACAGCTTCACAGAAACAGATAGCCCAATTTTTTTTTTTTTTTTTTTAACTAAAAGCATGTATCTCAAAGCAGAATCATATTATAATTGCAAAGGGTAATTAAAAGCAACTACAAGTGTGCAGCTCTTTAGCTCATTGTTCTCCACAGTCATCCTGGATTCTATATCAAATATATGATGGATTGTCCAACCTCATTTTAGTGAAGTGATTCAGTTTACATTTATACACATATATACACTTCTATACATTTTTATTCTACCTGTAACAGAAGGTTGTACAGGTTGTATCAGATCTGGCTGCTTGAGAGGATTTCCAGAATAGACACACCACTCCTTTACCAAAGGGTAAGTTCCACCTAAAAAGGATAGAATTGGATCAGTAAGTCAAATGCAAGTATTGACACTAATGTAACAGCTGGAATCAGCTGTGATCAGGATTCTAAAATAATAGAAGGCACTTCTTGACGACTTGTTTGCTCAGCTTTAGAAACAAACCAAGAAAAAATAGTTTTAGTATCTTTATGACAAATCATCAGAACAAATAAACAGAGTTTCAATTACATACTATAAACATGAGTTTGGACTGGGGAACTGCAACCAAAAATGTAAGTACAAGAGTCTGTGGAAAACATTCTCAAACAGGCTTAGGCCTTCCCAGTCAAGGCAGCTCAAGAAGCTCTTCAGGCATGGGGCATAGCTCAGGGACGTGCATGAGCTACCTCAGTCTCTCAGCACTGTCACACTGCCACATTTCCAGGCAGTGCTTAATATGATTCACCTCCCAGCTTGCCCTGACATTTCCTGTGCAAGGGTTTGAGCCAAAATATTCATAGGGAGGCCTTGATGGCTATTTGAAAGCTGACAGTTATGGAGCCATCCCACCATCAGATGCAGAGCTTTTACAGCCCATTGTTCCAGATCTTTTATCTAGCATAAAGGAATTTTTTATACATAGTAGCTCAAGTGGCTTTCCTAGTCCCTAACCTCAACTCTGCTTAGCCCCCCTAAAGACACCCCTTAAATTAAAAATTCCACTATAGGAATTGTGCATCTAACTACTTGATGCTTAAAAAAACACAAACAAACCAACCCTCAGGGAAAAAAAAATCAAGCATTTAAGATTTTTTGAAATGCAGACTACCCAATTTACAATAGTAATCTCTAAATCATTCCAATGCAAGTCTTCATTAAAAAAAAAAAAAAAAAAACAAAAACACAAACAAACATAGAATCAGTCTATCAATGATATTTTGCATTCTGTCCAGATTTTTACTTATAGTAGCCATGTCATAGTGCCCTAAATTTTCATGCTCTGTAGTCTGGTAAACAGAATGAATTAAAGAGGTTTAGCTAGTCCTGGGCACTTGGAGTACTGTTTTCAAATATTTTCTCTTTTTCCTTCCCTTGTCCCTTTCCAGATTCACAGAATTGCATCTCTTATTTCTTTGAGCTCTCTCCAGTACTGAAGCCACTATCCTCAAAAATTCCTGCCTTTTATCACCAATTCCAATCTCCCTGAAATTTACTGCAAAAGTGTTTTTGATGCCGTATTGTGAACCCTAATCAAAAACTTCCCCTAGATTAAAACAAACCAAACAAATCTTTCCAACATTGTCTTTGCCTCGTCCACCCAAAAAGGTTTTGTCACACAATTTCATGATCTCAGTCATACCTCAATGCTGGAGATAACTGTTGACATGAATGAAAAGGTAGTGTGCTATGGTGCAAGGGCAGAAATTCCTCAGAGGTATTTCTAGTGTCAGGGGTAAGAGAAGGAAAAAAGAACAGGACAAAATCTGTCGTACAAGTCTGTTTCTTTCTTCCTTCCTTCCCTGTGGGCCTGCAGCACAAACTCCCAATAAAGGTGAGGGACTGAAGAGCCAATACATGGAGTATGAGGGATAGTATTACACATGGCTTGCCATGCTTATCTGTTCAAAAACCGATTATATTAAAAATAAAATTAAAAATGCCTACACTAGAGGGAAAAAAAGCCTTAAACTGTACATTCCAGTAGCTGAATAGTCTCATATCTTGATTATAAATCATTGTCCACGATAATACTATTTCATGATCAAAACCCTCCAATTAAATAACCCAAAGACACTTTCAGAAACATTCTGACATTTTAACATTTGGTTTTAAGATTTAGTGTGTGGATTACTCTGCTTTATTCAATTTATGCAGCTCACTCAGACTCCAAAATTTTAGCCTGGTTTCTTAAGGAGACAAACCTAATACAATTAGGACATCTGTCTTATAATTAATTCATGGATGCACTGCTCTGTTTCAACTAAATCTGACAAAGGAGAAGTGATTTCAAATGGATTAAAGTCCTAAACATTTTGTGAAACTGGAGACTCAGCTGACAGAGGGATCCTATTAAGGCACCAACTAAAAGAAAGGCAAAATTACCTGTTGTACCCAAACAGACCGAATGGCAAATCAATACACAAATAGCTGTAGAAGAGCAAGAGCTGAGAAAAAAGGTAGGTGGGATTTGGGAAGGGCAGGAGGCAATAGGGAACATGCTTAGGAACCATATACTGCAAGAGGTAGTTGTCAAGGACATGAGGAGAAGTTAAGATGGTGTAAAGAAGCATGGAAATAGAAAAACTTTGCTGGCGGGGAGCATTGCTCTTTATGAGTTCCACAACTCACAGAAAAACTTATCAAAACAAGTCTTGATTCTAAATACCAGTGACAGATTATTTTTATATCAACCATTGAACCCATGTAGAGTAAAAAGAGAAGTCGGTAGGAAGTCTATGGTTTCACTCTTTTACTGTTTGTGAATGTAGGTACAGGACATAGCACCACATCAGCTGAGTGCTTTTCATTACTGTAGTCCATTAGTAACAAATGTATATTACTGTTTACATAAATAGCCCAATAAATATAGCTGAAAGTGAAGTCTTGCAAACTGACAGTCCATTAACATACCAAGAACAAAATGGAGATATGATTACTAAATGTCAACCCTCTCCACATGGAAATGTCTTGGGGAAAAAACCCACTAATTTTTCAATCATTTTTCCCCACAATGCATATAAAGAATATCAGCAATGAAATGGAAAAAAACAGCAGTTTCTTTGTTTAAATAGATTCTGAATGCCCAGTGAAAGCACTGCTTAGGCAGCCTAAGGGAAGCTTCAACTATGTGCAAACCACGAGACAGCTGGAAAATGTTGTTATGTGTTTCCCTCTACACCTGCAACAATGCCAACTCTCCTGAGCAGTCACTGGTGATAACTGGCAAAAATTCTACTAATGGACTGTTTTTGACAGTGTCAAAGCAAGGATCAGTCTGGCCTGCTAATGTTAGAACTGGGAGTGATGCCAGGACTTCGAGGAGCTGGCCACGAGCTCAGGCTAAATTTCATAACCTCCTAATTGGCAATGGACATGCAGGTGCAGGTATTTCCATGGACTGCACTAGTGCCAAAACCTGCTGGCTTTGTACTGAACTCTTAGCACACAGAAGAAAGCTTGGCTGGCCTATCAGGGTGTATTATTTACTGTTATCTTCCCCTCCTACTTGAATTTTTCCAAAAGTACTTTTTCTCGGAAGGATGCTAAAGCCTTGACAATTTCTATCACTGCATGCAATATTTCACATATTGATCAGAAATGGCTCAATTAAATATAAACTTACTTTTGAAATACCCAGGCAACAAATGCCCTGTTGTCAGAATCACTATCAGCGTGCTATTTATTTCTGTACGGTCAAAAATAAGGCTGTGATTCTCCAATATTTCCATGAGTTAAGGTACATGCCTACCAAACTATAGCAAAGGCAAGGTTATATAGGCAATTCTTTCATCAGGACTGCTACCTTTTACAGGCAGGCAGTGATTTGCTCATTCCCACTCCCTGCCATTCCCTCGGGGTGTTTCACCACAGCTGTTTGTGGCTACACAATGCCAGATAGGGAAACAGAACCAGGTTAGTTACCTGACCACAGAAAGGCAGGGAAGACAGACAGAGGCTATTTTCAGTTTCTTAAACTAGGCCACCACACAGCTGCACAAACAGCTGCACCAGCACAACTGAGACAATGCACAGGGATTGAAACAAGTGGCTGTGCAAGAGAATTACTTAAAGGGGTGGTAGCAAAAGCAACACTTTTCCCCTGTGGCTTCAGGCAAAGTGGCATGGTATGGGCCAATGGTTTCAAAGGATATGACATCCTGCCCCTATGGATTTGTGGGTCTCTTAGGCACCCTTGGAAATCACAACCTAGATGTTCAAAACTAACGGTCTCTTGTTTCAGAGAAGGGCAAACAGTTTACATTAGTTTTAATCTGTTCTTACTAAAACTAACCACTGCTTTTATTAAATACTGTCTGCTTTGCCTATTAACAGCAAATAAGCATATCTGCAAACTGCAAAGAAGTCAGTTTCCACCATATTTTAATCGACAATATTAAGGAGTAAAAGAAAGGATTACTAACACACACACCACCACTGCAAACTGGAATATTGTTAGAGTTAGTGGAGTTAGCTTCAAATGTGCTACATCAGCAGCTGTATAATGATGCCAGACTCCACATGGACATGCCAAATGGTTGTCTTGTTCCAGTAAGCTGTTTTTTAAGGCTAATCCAACATGATCCTACATTATACTACAACCTACAGACAGTGTAGAGCTACTTCTTCCCATCCTACCCCTTATCAAATTATAAAAATAGTGAACCTGACCTCATCTGAGGGAAAATGACAAAGGATTCTACTTACTTTGTAAGAAACAAAGCTTCTTTGTAGGTCTAGCAGTGAATCCATTAAAAAAAAAAAAAAGCCAAAAACAAACAAAGAAACAAACAAAAAAAACCTTACACATACCTATGCATTCCAATACAGACTGTGACTAATGATCTACATTCTTGACTTAGAAGCAACTATACATGGAATAAAAAAACAATTCATGTCACTAGGAAGTGACATAGTTAAAGCAGTTAGAGGTAGATACATGCACTCAAAATGCAGATTTAATAGAGGCACCCATGAAGACACAATTTACCTACCTTTCTGGAAGGGTTAAGAATTGAGGGTGTACTACGACTTAATTTAGAAAACCATCTCTGGAACTGGAAGCCTGAACTGAGCATAACACATGCTATCTGTGGTTTTATTCTAAAATCACTTCCTTAAAAGAAGACAACTTTCACATTAAAATTTAATTTTCAATGTGACTCTAAATAAACGTTTCTGTATTTCAATTCTAATCTTCTTTGAGTACTAAAGCCACTGTAACACAAATGCTAACCTGCCTACTACCCTGCTGTCTTGCAGCAACAATTGTTAATTAGGAACTTTGGTCTGGGTGTTTCTGAAAACATCAATGAATATCCTGCTGTTCAGATGAATAAGTAAAACCCAACCAAGTCATAATTATCTACAAAATTTGGAGGCAGTACACCAAAAAATGAAAAATGACAGATGTGCATGATTAGTGCTGAGATTTTTGTTATTCTCTCCAAATTGCTATGTAAACTCTGATTCAGTTTTTCCTATTATGGCACAACTTCAGCCTCTGGCTGCTGAGGGAAGTCATGTACTTAATTACCTTTTTGTGCCTTTCTAAGCAAATAGTTTGAATATTAGGTTTGATGGCGGTGTACTTTCATCAATAAAATGTAAAGCGATTACCATGGCGAAATCAACACATTCAAAAGAATAAAAGTTCAGTATACTTTTAATTTTCAATTCGCTGGCTGAAAGACATTGTAAAGATAACACTTAACTAATGGAAGTCTTAAGAACATGAAATTGGTCCAAGGATGTGAATAAAGAACTCTGTCTTCAAGGAGATGAATGCAAGCACAGATATAAGTACCTGCTACCAAATCTGGTTATACCACTGGATAAGGAAATCATACTTTCTAGCACTTGGATGAAAGAATTAATAATCGCTGGCATGACTACTTGCATTTGTATTATTACAGGAACTGTATTTGACTGTTCTGAAAATTGCAGGCTTAAAATCAACAGAAGGTAAAACTTTAACAGTGCATTATTGTTCTGTAAAAGTGTATTACAACTCACTAATTCATTCAAAGCCACACTTATCCGAGCAACATTAGGTTTCATATACTCTCAAACTTTCAAAAATCTAAAGATCATTGTTTTGCTCAATCTTTCGATCATTAACAACTTTCACAACTTCCCATTTAGCAAGAAAAAAGGCTCAAATTTTAAAAAATCACTTTAAAAGCACTGAAATGGAATAGTATGTAGAAAAAGCTCCACAATTTCACTCTCACATTTCCTTACTTCCATAAGAACTACATTTCAGCAGCTCAGTGTTTTTATCCTAAATGCATTTTCTATCCTAAATGCTGATAGAGCCATTCAAGCAATGAATTCAAGATTTCATATTTCAAAGTTGAAAGTATACTTGAATAACTGTGGAAGTAGTTTAATCCTTACCTTCTCCAGATTCCAACAAGATAGAATAAATATGCTGACGAGCTGGGCGGAAGATAAGTGCCTGTCCAGGAATCTCTGTATCACAGTCATCTTCCAAGGAGTTGCTGCTCTCAACTGTTCCATGACTCAGGATATTGAAGATTGTAAAATTTTCAGATTGGATATGCTGTTCTTTAGCTAACTGTTTGTTCAAAGAAGGAAGAAGGCATTATCTTCAAAATTACGAAGAATCAAAAAGTAACAAAATGTATTCACTGTTTGAGGAAACAGATATTTCTCTATCAGTAGAAATGGAGGGAATAGCCAGAGAGTGAACAAGTGCTTTTTTGAATAACACCAGTATAGTGTATTTTCAGACATCCATCTTTTTGTTCTAGAGACAGGAATCCCCAGGAAAATCACCACTGCCTTTCTTAGCCCCTCCTTTAATTCTTAAAACCTGGGAGCTTGAACAACAGTTTTCCAGAAAGTAATTGTTCTTAAAATTAATTCTGAATTCCAGCATAGCTGCCCTCCTTTGGTCACCTGAAAATATATCTTCTTTCTTTAAACAGTGAGTGAAGGCACAACAAAATGCAAACTTTTAATTTTATTGCTAGACAAACTATATAAGATAGCTGTATTTCTTTCCCAATCTAACTTGGTGTAGTTTACATTCTGGTAAAATTAGAATACTTAACTTCACCACACTTTTACTTTGCAATAGCTCTCCACCATGAAAAGAAATGCCATCTGCTCTAGTGAGGAAAACCAGGAGTGTTGTTGAAAAGCAGAATTAACAGCATCACCCATGCTGCACATTAACCACGCACTGGATGCAGATACATCTGGCTACAGCAGCTGGCTACCAGCAGCCTCAGTACCAGCATGGTCTGCTGGTCGGGAACAGCCTAGGTGAGAAAGCAACAAAGATGCTCAGGCAGCACAGAATTCCAACCAGTAACACTGGCAACCTGGATTGGCCAAGTGCACAGCCAGACAAGACTTTCTACTTCACAACCCCAGACCAAAACTCTGGAGGTGTTCAAACAGCTGAGTGGAGTGAATACTTCCATGGGGTGCCACTAACAAATTCTCCAGGACCCATGCCATATGGTGAGCAGGCACTGACGTTTCCCTGCTCTGCACTTCTTCCATGTGTTGTGCTATCTGTACTCTTTGGGTCATGCCATCCTGCTACAGCAGCCACAGATTCTTTCACTGGGAGTTAATGGATCACTGGCAGGAAACAAATTCACCATTTCTGCAGAATTCCTATATCTGCAAACCTGGGAACTCAGCAGGTCAAAGCTGCAGTCATGCACTGATTCATTAGTGATCAAAACTAATTCTACTAAAACGTCATACTTTCTGTGTACAGTGCAAATCAACAGAGCACTTATACAATAAATCAGAGGTTTCCCTGCAATAAGTACTTCAGTATTCCTAATACGTGTAAACATTGTAATCCCCCACGTATACTTCTGTATAAAATAAAAACAAGGCATCAAGTAATTATAAGCACAATTTTAATGAAGCACTGAACTATTCCACAGAAACCAGCCACAGATATGAGATTATCAACAATGCTAGTTTATTATAACTTGCCAATAATCTACACACCCTTATGTACTAAAAAAACAACACACTGATTTCAAAAGTATTGCTGTATTTAATGTCTGTATCTTGAAAAATATTTCATTTCTGATTCATACCTACAATCAGCTAGAGAGTTATGCTCTTCTGAGAGAATCAGCAACACGAGGCTGTGCCCTCATAGCTGGAATTGAGCTGTGTGCCATTTACGTGCAGTTCAGACAATGTGCAAGGTAAGTAGAACTACATATGAGTTTCAAAATACAAAGCAAAGCACACACATTACATACACAAATATTTGAACACTTGTAACAAAAACAGAAGAGAAGTTAACATGTCTAACATTTTGACTGTAATTTCCTTGGCCCAGCAACTGGCTTCATGTAGGATTCATGCAGCAACAGTGAGACATTCTTCAATGGAGCTTCTAAACATTATTATTTTATTAGAGCAGTAGCTCAGCATGATGCTTCAGAACTTCAACCCTTCAAATTAAAGACCAAGCCAAGAAATAATGACCACTTGTCATAAAGACCACACGGTACATTCTCTTAAGGAATAAAGATATTGCCACTATTGTCCTGGCCATAATCCAACCTAGATAATTGCATTCTGGCTATTTTTCCCTTGCACTTCAAGCTGAAAGAGGATTTTTCAACACCTCATTATGATGTATGGCTGGTGATTTTAAAAAATATCTTCTGTTTAACTACAACAATCAAAAGTGATATGTATTGTATCTATATGTGATTAATATAAAAGCCAAAATATGTCTACAGTTTAGCCAAAATGAACATTGCATAGGTTACAATGCAGCTTTAAAATGTTTCATGGTCTTTTTAGAAAGGAAAATGTAAATTATATTATTACTTTAGAGTAATATGAGGAAACAGAAAAATAGTTTTAAAGAAAATGCTCAAGATATGCAAGAGAAAGGAAAAAAGTTCAAAAAGTGTTTGAAGTCTATGAGGACCTAATAAAATACGGAGTAACAGATGGCTAATACAGGGTCTAAAATACACTTCCTTGTATAGATTTTTTAAAAAAATCTCAATATGTTATCTTAACTGCCATAAATTTACAGAATTGTACTCCAGACTTACTACTATTCCATAAACTCTGATGCAAAGTAGCACATTTTCCATTAGCCAGGTATGCCACCCTAAGGTAATACATCTAATTTCCCAGAGTGACTCAATCTGACATACCATAATCTCACCCCAACACCAGTGCATCTCTGTCCATGTGGGATGCCATAACTAAAACACTCCTGCCCTTTGGGGATTCAGAAACCCATTGAAGTGCTTTTGGGTCATTCCGGGACAATGAAAACAAGGGCAATTTAACCTGAACCAAGAATGACAAAATGCAGACTTACTGCATTTGACATTGTCCCTGAACTGGAGAGGCATGGATTTCCCAGATGGACCTCTTGGAGGATGAGGAACTGGTTGGATGGTCCCACTGAGCGAGTGATCAATGTCTCCATGTGCAAGGGGGGCCAGTGACAAGCGGTGTCCTCAGGGGTCAGTACTGGGACCAGCACTGTTTAACATCTTTGCCATGGACAGTGGGATCGAGTGCTCCCTCAGCAAGTCTGTTGGTGACACCAGGCTGTGTGGTCTGTTGACACACAGGGGGGAAAGGATCCATCCAGAGGAATCTGGACAGGTATGAGAGGTGAGCCTGTGCAAACCTCATCAATTTCAACAGGGCCAAGTACAAGCTCCTGCACTTGGGTCAGGGCAATCCTGACACAAATACAGGTTGGATGGGGAAAGGATTGAGAGCAGCTCTAAGGGCTTTAGGGTGTTGCTGAATAAGCAGCTTGACCTGTGAGCTTGACCAGCAATGTGTGCTCATACCCCAGAAAGCCAATTGAACCCTGGGCTGCACCCAAAGCAGCGAGAGCAGCAGGGCTACTCTGCTCTGGTGAGATCCTACCTGGAGGACTGTGTTCAGCTCTGATGTCCCCAGAACAGGAAGGACTTTGATCTGTTGAAGTGAGTCCAGAAGGCTGCAAAGACGAACAGAGGGCTGAAGCACCTCTGCTAAGAAGACAGGCTGAGAGCTGGGGTTGTGTAACTGGAGAAGAGAAGGCTCTGGAGACACCTTAGAGCAGCCTACAAATACCTAAAGGGTGCTACAAAAGAGCTGGAGAGGGACTTCTCACAAGGGTATGTAGTGACAGGATGAGGGGAAATGAATTTAAACTGACAGAAAATCGGTTTAGATGAGATATCAGGAAGAAGCCCATTGCTGTGGAGGTGGAGAGGCACTGGCCCAGGCTGACAAGAGAGGAGTTGGATCATCCCTGGAAGTATCCAACACCAGGTTGGTTGGGGCTCTGAGTAATTTGGTCTAGAGGAAGTCTCCCTGCTCAGGGCAGGGGTTTGAATCTAGATGATCTTTAAAGTCCCAACCCAAACCATTTTATGACTCTACAACATGATTCTGTAGGAGTTCCCATGTCTCCAACATGAGCAATTTCAACTTCTGCATTCTAAGCACAGGTACCTTTGATACCTCCATTGCAAGGTACAGCCAAGCAGTTCACTGACCAGCTTATGGCTGACCTGTGGGCTCTCAACGTAAAAACCAAGTCAATACACACATAATATAAACATGGGAAATCATATAATACATGGGAAGTACATTTCTGTGCCCAGTTGCTGTCCCAGACAGAAGTTGCTCCCCATTATTTGACCTAACTGACACTTCAAAAAGAGAGGGACTACTTTTTATTAAACGTGCTGCATCTGTGCTCATATTAATGCATGCAATAGTCCTAACTGGGGCTCTACTTAACAGATAAAAGATTTTTGCACAAGCAAATTTTAATCAATAGGATTGATGTACTCATTACTAACTTCCACTAACTAGTCATGGCAATAAAATTATCATTGAGCTTTAAAAAACAAGTTACCTGAAATATTTCTTTATCTTGACAGAGAGCTGATTGTTGTTGAAGGGATAACATTTGACAATTTGTTACATTGGGAGGAATCCATGGAGACTGCTGCCCAGGCAAAAGATAGGAGCTCACTCCTCTGCAAAGCAATGTCTTGTCTGATCCCAGAGGTATAATCTCTTCCAAGTGTTTCAGGCTGCTGTACGAGCATGGAATTTTTGAGATGTAATTTGCTACGGATAGCAGTATGTTTGCTCTTCTGTTGTAGCTCCTATTCCGAGGGGGACTGGTGGTTAAACATTTGTACCAAAAGCCTTCCAACATGCTTTCTGGAACAATATCATTGCCAAGCAAGCATGCAAAGAGAGGAAGGTGTGTCAAACTAATACCCAGCACATGGCAAAGAACTTCTCGAGAGTACATGACAGTGACCAGTCTGTCCAAACGGAGGTTCTCAATGGAAAAGTAGGGACATGTGTTATAGATGAGGTAGTCACTATCTTGCCCCAGAATTCCCATACAGTTGTGCTGCAAACCATATGCAGCCACCTCAAAGTCTGCCTCTAGCAACGTGCACACTGTTTTTTGACCAAGTGATTTCAGGGCATAACGTGTAAAAGTAGGCAGAGCTGAAGGAAGAACAAACATTTCCCTCCCTGGCTGTTTCCTGTAAGTCTTGATAAAGTGAAACAATCTGGTTATTTCCTCAGTATTCTTCATCCTCCGTTTGATCCACTCATCTCTCTTTTTCTCTTCTACCACCCCATCGAAGTAAAACACCAACTTGATACCAGCTGCCATAAAAGCATTGATAAAATCCTGTAAAACGGCAAGGTACTCCCGCCACTGGCCACCGCACACCCAGGATTCCGGAGTGTACCAGCGTCTAACGCAACTCATGGCATCTACTACGATAACAGGCGGGGAGTCAGGATGGTCGATGCGATGCTTTTCTGCCATTTCTCTCAGATCTACCGTTTGGCACGCATCAGGGCAAACTCTTGCCACAAATCCCTGCAAACCTCTAACACCCATGGCTGATGTCCGAAACTCACAGCAGCCTGAAAGAAATAAAATTAAAAAAAAAAAAGTTCTAAAATTCAATACCGGAAAACAATGAAATTCTACAATAATATTTTAAAAAGCTGCTTGGAAACAGAACTGTTATTTTTCTGGTTTTACTGATAGCTCTTAGCCGTATCCAGGCTTTTATAAATTTCAAACAGTGTACTTCCCATCAGCAAACTGAACGTAAGTACTCGTTTATTTTCCCTTCCACTTCTGGTTTTTGTATCAGTGAAAAATGTAAGTATCAAAAGATTCTCATAAGTATGACCAAACAAAATTCACAGAATCATTGAATGAGTAAGGCTGGAAGGAACCAGAGAATCCAACCTCCCTGCTCTAGCAGGATCATCCTAGAGCACATGGCACAGGATGGTTCTTGAGTATCTCCAGTGAGGGAGATTTCAGGTTAATGGCATAAAGAGAAGTACACAATACTAGGAAAACAAGGATTTTTTTTTTTTATTAAAAAATATACACGCTTACGGTATTCAAAAAGAAAAGAAAGGAAAGGGAGCTTACAATATATTGTGAATAGACAGCTTTTAAAAGCATTCCCGAATCCCATCAGTTAAAGACAGAGTTCTAAATACCACCCTCTTTAGCTTGGCAGGGGCCTTTCAGAACGCCGCAATGGGCGGGGGCCGCTGCGCGCAGCCCCGGCAAGGCCGAGCCCCCGCCCTGGGGTCCGTGCGGCGCCCGGGCCGCGCTGCCCTCGCACCCCGGGGGCTGCCCCCGCCCGGCCCCGCCCGGCCCGCGGAGGCCCGGGCCCCGTGCCCACCGCCTGCACTGACCCGAGCGCCGCTTCCGCTTCCCGCGGGGCGGGGCCGCGCCTGCGCGCAGCGGCGGGGCGGGGCCGGGCCGGGAGGGGCGGGCCGTGCCCGTGAGGGGCCGTGCCCGTGAGGGGCCGTGCCCGTGAGGGGCCGTGCCCGTGAGGGGCCGGAACGGGAGCGCCTGTGCCGTGCCCGTGAGGGGCCGGGCCGCTGGCCGTCGCGGCTGTCCCCGCCCGCGGGCTGCGGTCCCTCGGCTTTTACGGCCACAATGGGGTCGGAGGGGCCATTGTGCCCCTGAACAAACCCGGCCGGCACGGGGGGACAGGGCGGGGGACATGAAAGCGTCGCGCACCGAAATCGCTTCAAACCCCCCGAGCCGCATTGGGAGATTTATGTCCCTTCCTTGGCAGCGCGGCCTTTGGCGGGGGCGCGGGTGGCGGGTTCGCTGTGCCCGGCGATTGCCAGCGGAGAGGAACCCCCGTTTTCCCCGGGCCGCGCATCCCGGGATAACGCCCTGGGTGCGGGCCGGGAGCGAGACCCGCTGGCAGCCCGCCCGCAACAGGTGGGGACCTGAATAACTTCACATCTTTCCGGGAGGGGAAAGAGGGACACGGGGGAGCCCATGGGAAGATTAGATCAGATGTTATCGCCGGTGAAAAATTAAAGAGAGCGGTGCTCTGGGGAGTGCAGATTAATATATTTGGTGACTCCGAGTGCACAAAGCCTCGCCATTGTAGCGGTGTCTGAATGCCTGTGAATAGGATGGAGCATATGTGGCCTGTCACCGCAGGTGCCCACATCTGTTCGTCTCCGGGCAGATGCTCTCAGAAAAGGGGAGAGCATTTCCAAAAGCTCAGGCCCGCCCCATCCATACCCATCCTCTTTCTCATAATCACCTTCTGCAGGGGAGTTTTTTACCCCCACCTTCTCCCATCTCCTGCCTACCCTGAACGTGGAGAGATGCAGAAAGAAATAAAAACTGCACAAATTGGAAGTGGCTTGGAAAGCTCTGGAAGCATATAATCAAACTGCTGCCGCCTCCTCCCCCTGAAGTTTATTAGCAGCAGGTTTTGCGCTGCAGCCAGCATATAGTGCACAAGATACACACACTGTGCAAAGGGGGGAACACAAAAACCCTTCATGCATGAAATGCAGCGCAGTACAGCGGCACTCTGTGCTGTCACAGGGCTCTAGAGACCAACCTGTGCTGGAGTGGGAGTTTGCAGCTACTATTTAGAGTTCTGGCTTAAGAGGATGGTTAATAACGCTGGGCAAAAGAGGGAGTTTTCCTACAAGAACTGGCAGAGGCAGTGAATATTGCTACTGATGTTGGTAGCTGAAGGGGGTCTTTCCAACCATCCAGCAAAATCTCATCACTGCAATGCAGAACATTTTTTTGAGGCATTCCATCACATTTTTTGTCACCTGCACATGATCTGAGTCCTCTTGCTCACCCTCCCTCTCTATGACACTCCTGCCAAGACAAGCAGCTCAGCGCTGCATGGGGTTGGTTACACTGGGCTTGCTTGACAGGGCAAATGGGGTGCTGGGACACAGGATAAATATCAGGATCAAGGGATATTTCATGTGGTAAGGCACTTCAGAGGGCTTATCAGTTCAAATGTGTTCTGTGGCTTCTGGTGTGGTGAAGATCTTGAGTATCCTTGAATATAAAGGTGGACAAAGATGCCAGTACTCCAAATGCAAGGCCGAGGTTCTCCCGAGAGGGGCATGGGCAGGAAGAGCATTTGAAACTGCGCGTCCCACAGCAGGGGCCAGGCGAAGGAATACTCAGGGCACCCACGGGAGGTTTCAGGAAAAGTTATGTCCCAGACCAGGGAGGTCTGAGGGAGGGCAAGGCAGGGAAAAACCTTCTTTCCCCGAGCCCCTTTTGTCCCGTCGTTCCCTGGGGAGTCCCATGGTTCTGCCTCCCGGGCGGAGATAAGCAGCCCTCCACCATTCCAACTTTGGGAGCAATGACAGCTCACGCACACGAGTGACCAATTTTATCCCTCTTAGTTTCCCACAAGCAAAATCCCGTCGGAAGCGAGCCAGGGAGCAAACCCAAACAAACAAGTAGCGCAGGGAAACGGGGCCGGGGCGGTGGGAGGGGGTATCTGGCTTTCTCCTCGTGTGCAATCAGTAAAACACATATAGGAGCCACTTCGGGATTTGCCCAGGGAAGGGTTGGAGAGCAGCTGGCTTCGGTAATCTCCTCGGGAGACAAAGGAATGCCCCGTCCCAGGATCACAGGTAAACACACAACCATTGTAATGAAAATGAGGGGCTAGGATAGGGCCGGAGCAGATGATTTGCGATTTCAAAAAGGGGGCTGGGGGGAAGGGAAGACCCAGAGCTGCTTATCTATCATCTGGCCTCGCTGTGTGCCAGCTGAGCCACGCGACTGCCCTTTCTTATTCTAATCAGCACATGCCTTTGCAACTTTGGGCTAACCTACACGCTAAACTTCTTAATCCTCCTCCCCGCACACGGCAAGGGCGGCGGAGCGCCCTCCGGCTCCGCGCCCGTCCCGCACCCGCCTCGGGCCGGGCGCCGGCGGCGGGGCCCGGGGCAGCGCCAGCACCCGGCCACTCCGCCGAGCCTGGGGCCAGCGGGGGAGCCAGAGCCCATCGCACCCTGCCTGCCCTCCCCACGCTTCCCATCCTCTCCCTCTCTCCCGGCCCGGCCCGGCCCGGCCCAGCGGAGGAACAGGTGAAGGGGGCGTGTGGCGGAGGGGCAGCCGCGCACACATACCTCCGTAGGGACTATAGGCCTAATTAAAATATTATGCACACTCGGCTACACATAGCTCCACACGTACACGTCCCTCCGCCGACGCACCGTTCGCCATATGCCCGGAGCCCTCCGTCCCGGGGAAAAGCATGGTTGCACGCCAGCGATTGCAGCGCGTCGCCCTAATTAACACACGCACATATCCCACCCACCTCCCTTTTAAAGTGACTTTTCCCGTAATCTGGCTCGCTTAGAAATAAAAGCTGCGGCTGATGGGGAGCTCTCGGGCGCGCTGGTGCGCGGCGCGACCGTAAATACTCGCCGGAGCGGGAGAGGGGGGCCGGCGTTGCGGGAAGGGTATCAATTAGGGGCAGGGAGGGAGAGCACAATACCCCACCAGCCCCAGCGAGCCGCTGGCAGGCGGGGCCGGGCCCGCCGCGTCCCGGCCGTGCGGGGTCACCGCGCCCCGCGCCCGCCCCCCGGGGTCCTGCCGCCGGCTCACCCGGCGGGGCGGGTGCGGCCGCGATCGGCGTCGGGCGGGACGGGACGGGACGGCACCGGCAGCGGGGGCCGGTGGCGGTGCGCGGGCACGGCTAACAGCGCGGGGGCGGCGGGGGCGGCGGGCGAGCGCGGTGCGGAGACACGCGGTTGGGAGCGAAAAAGCGCCATTTGGTTGGGAGCAGATGGCTGGCTGGGGCTGATCGCGTCTAAAGGCGTGTCATCCCCCTTCAGCGAGAATCCCTAAGGGCTCCCCTTGTCTTCGAAATCAATGAAAATTAAAGTGCAGAGAATGGATGAATAGTTAGACCTCGAGTCCCTCCTTTGTTCGCCTCAGCTACTGGTGGGCAGGAGTTAAACTACAACAGCCTCCTATAGAAACACTTAAGTTAAACAGTCTCCCCGTTAGTCCAGCATCTGAAAGAGAGAGGGAGAGGGGGGAAAAAAGCAGAAAAAGGAGCTTTCTGCTTGATTTCCCCAATACAGAATCGCGTGGCATAAATTAAGCCAGAGAAGAATGAGCGCCGTGGGCAGGATCCTGCCGGCTCTCACGGCGCCTTTCAGTCACGCTCAGCAGCGGTAATCGAGAAATCTGTGCCACGTCAATTTAACAAATACCCGGTACCGAAGGGGGGTTGTTAAGGATTTGGGGGCAAGTTTTTTCGGTTTGGTGTTTTTTTTTTTTTTTTTTTTTTTCTATTGCTAGGTTAAAGCCCTCGCGCGTGTAACTTTTTATTTCCAGTTTTTTAAGCAAGGGGATGCCAATGGACCAACTTTCTATCTCTCGTAGATTAAAAGATCCGCGTTGATATATCACTTCTCGCTTCCACCGACGGGCCACCACCCAAATTTCAAGAGAGATATTGTCGCTCACCCCCGCCCCCCGCCCCACTCGCTTAGTAAACCTCATACGAAGTGATGTTTTCCTCCACTCCTTTTCCCCGGGATAACGCCGCAGCAAAGTTTGCGAAGCAGCGACAAGCCACTTGAAAAGATGTTGACGCTAGGTGGCAAAAGTAATGTGCAGTGAAAAGCGGCGCTGCTGCGGGATGCGCCCCCCCGCTCCCCGCTGCTGATGCTGGGCACGGCGGGGGCGGGCGGCCGGGCCTCCGGGGATCCACCGCCCGCTCCGCTCCGCTCCCCCCTGGGCCGCCTTCCCCACGGCCTCGCACGGTGCCTGCGGGATCGCTGGCCCCCTCTCTGCCCAGACACAGCTCCGGCGTAAAAAACAAACAAACAAACAAACAAAAAAACCAAAAAAACCCAAGCATTCCTGTACATTTTAAACTTTTGCTTATACGTCGAGGGGCGGGGAAAGGAAGAGCACCTGGATGTAGATGGCTCGTTCGATTACAATTATATGTAAAGGACACACGTTGAGTGACAAAGTGTTGCAAAGATCTGGGTGCTTGTAGCAAAGGTTGGGGTAGGTGGCCTGGGTTTGGGGTAAATGCCACAAACTCCTAATAAATGAATGTGGGCAGCTACACTCCTGGAACAGTCAAGAAGAGCTGGGCTGAATGAACTCATTAGTGATTTTCTTTTAATTGGTATTACTCAATGCTTTTACTTTAAGAAGTCTTTAAGATTTTTTTTTTCCTAGCGCATTGTAAGATAATTTGTGATCAAGACATCTGCTTCAATGGAAGTCACATTTTGCCATGCAAATGCACGTTTCAACCCAATAAACTCGCCATAATAAGGCTTTTAGCACGGCATACCTACAGTGAGGTTATTGTAGCCAAATCCTCTCCTTTTGCACACAAGCTTAATCTGTGCTGAAATGATCTGTTACAATTAAAATGACATTTACAGAGACAGTTACACCTTGCATCCTAATGAATCCGCCTGCTCCTACCAAAGGTGTTTAAACAGAGGGCCTAAACAAAGTGGAAAGCCCTGCTTCGAGTGACATGCCAGAGTCGCCCTCCAACTTTTATCCCCTGCTTCCATCCATCATTAAGAAGCTGTTCAGATGGTAATAGTCTCTATCCCTTTTTCACCGCACCAGTAAACTCCTTTCCATGTTTTAAAGATCAAAACAAAAGTTGTACTGTGTGATACGTAAAAAAAAATTGTAAAGGTGACGACGGGTGTAAATTTGGGCTAGTTTATTTTGTGCGCACGTGTGTGTGTATGTGTGTGTGTGTGTGTGTGTGTGTGTGTGTGTGTGTGTGTGATGCGGAGGGGGGAAGTGCTGGAAGGGATTTCTTTAAAAAATGTGCGGACATTGTTGTAGAGGCAGTAGCGTGCGCCGAGGGGAGCTCTTTCTCTCCCTCGCATTGTGCAGGGAGCAGGTGCTGTCTACATTACCATACAGCTGAGAGCACAAAGAGCTAACTGATTCAGCCCTCACACAATAACAAACGGCCTTAATGACAGCCACGCGAACGACACACACCAAACTCACTTTTTACTAAGCTGAAGGACGAAAAAAGAGAGAGGGAGAGAGAGAGAGAGACGGAGAGAGAGGGAGAGGTTGCTGGTGATGATGATAATAATCATAGAGGGGTGCGGGAGCCGGGCGCAGCGAGTGGCTCTCTCCGGCGGCGGTGGTGGCGGGGACGGGACCCGCGGAGCCCCGCAAACGGGTCCCCTCCACGAGTCCCCGCCGCGAACCCGCCCGCGTCCTCCCTCGCCGCAGGACCCGGGGGATCCCCCGTGCCTCCGCCGGCGGGATGCGCGCCCGGAGCGGAGCCAAGGGAAGAGCGAGCCCGGGTCACTTCGTCCACGTTCCTTGTCCCCCCTCCCCAGTTACCCCGCTTCTGCCGAGTAAATGCAGTGTGAATTTCACGGGACGAGACTCCCCTCGTTGTGGCTCGCTGGCTCCCACCTCCCTCGTCCCTTTAACGCTGGAGATGCCCCTTGGAGTAGTCACGATCACCGAGTCACTTTTTGGGGTCACGGCGGCTGCTCCGCACGTTCCAAGAGGCAATTACAGCCCGCCGTCCCCGGGGCTGCTCTCTGGCCGGAGCGTGTTGCACTGCCTCTCCCCGGTGCAGAGGGGGTGTTACCCTCTCCCCGGAGCAGAAGGGGGATTCTTGCGGTTACCAAATTTGCAGGAATGTAAATGAACACGTTTTGTGAGCGCGCAGGGGAGGGGGAGGAGGGTTGCACATTTTACAGCTCACTGACCATTTGGCGATCCATTGAGAGGAGGGTTTGGAAAAGTGGCTCCTTTGTGACAGCTCTAGCCAGATTGGGGGGCTGCTCATTTGCATCTCATTAGGCATGCAGTCGGCCGGCGGGATATAAGGGCGGCAGGCGCCCAAGGAGAGGCAGATCCTTAGCGCTTCACCCTCGGAGAGAGCCGCCGAGCCGAGCCGAGCCGCGGCACGGAGCGGAGCGGAGGCGAGCAGAGCAGGCACCCCCTCCCCCGTAGGAGCACACCCGGACACGCTCTGTTCGCTGCTGTTGAGACACGAGCTTATTTTTGTTGGCTGGGATTCCTCTAAAAACAAAAGTAAACCCACAACAAGGAAAGAGAGCTTCGCTTCCTTTAAAAAAAAAAAAAAAAAAAAAAAAAAAAAAGAAAAAAGGGGATCAAGGCTCCGACGTGACCTGCCCGCCACCGCTGCTGTTTGACACCCACCAGCCCCGACGTGCGCAGGGCGAGCGCAGCCGCGCAGGGCCGCTCCCGAATCGCACCGCCCCGGGAATTATCGCCACTGCCTCCGCCGCTGCCTCTGCAGGGATTTCCAGATCGCCAATTTTTAATCTTCCTTGGGAAGCCTTTTCTCTGCCTCTGTTGGGAATTAAGTTGCTTTTATTTTATTATTTAAATTTTTTTTTTTCCTGGAGAAAAGGAGGAGCATCGTGGATTGCGAAAGAAAAAGAGTTTAACAGATAAATATTTTTTTCCCGTCCTTTTTTCCTCTCTTTTTCTTTTGCCATCCGAAAGACCTGACAGTTGCCGACAGACTACATCTAGAGGTATCGACAAAAGGGAAAAAAAAGTCAAAGACACTCCTGAAAGAAGGAGACCGTGACAGTAACTCTTCCAGCTCTGCTGGGACGAGCGGCTTTGGCCGCCGTGTTTTTTCCCTTACACCGAGAGACTCTTTCCCCTTTTCCCTCTGACGAGAAGATAAGGGGGAGGAAAGCGGGGGCACCAGAGCTGCACCTCCAAAATGGGAGGTCGGTTCCTGCTGACGCTCGCCGTCCTCTCGGTGCTGCTGAGCCGCTGCCAGGTAAGTGCCCGCGGGGTGGGGGACAGGAGCGCCTGCCCCGGGGGGTCCGTGCTCCGGGGGGGGATGCCAGGGACCGTCGCTGCCTGTTGCAGCCCTGGGGAGCGGGGAGGGGCTGCCAGTGCGGCCGGGCCGGGGTCGGGCTGGGGAGCGGGCTGGGGAGCGGGCTAGGGAGCGGGATGCTCGGCGGCTGACGGGCGCTGTCCCCGCCCCGCAGGTCGGCTCCTCCGGGGTCTTCGAGCTGAAGCTGCAGGAGTTTGTCAATAAGAAGGGGCTGCTCAGCAACCGCAACTGCTGCCGCGGGGGCGGCCCCGGCGCCGGCGGGCTCCAGCAGTGCGACTGCAAGACCTTCTTCCGCGTCTGCCTCAAGCACTACCAGGCCAGCGTGTCCCCCGAGCCGCCCTGCACCTACGGCAGCGCCATCACCCCCGTCCTGGGCGCCAACTCCTTCAGCGTCCCCGACGGCGCGGGCGGCGCCGACCCCGCCTTCAGCAATCCCATCCGCTTCCCCTTCGGCTTCACCTGGCCCGTAAGTGGGGGGCGATGCTGGAGGGGGCGGCACACACCCGTCCCGTCCCGTCCCGTGCCATTCCAAGAGGCCACCAATCCCCTTGAAGTGTCAAGGGGGAGGGGGACAGCGACTGATAACTCCTGGGGACTGGTGGCACTGTCCCTTGGGCCTACCTGCTCTCACGCTCTCCTGGTGGGTTGTCTCTGCTCCTTCTTTCCACAGGGCACCTTCTCGCTCATCATTGAGGCTCTGCATACGGACTCACCCGATGACCTCACCACCGGTAAGTGTCCTGAAACACACTTTTCCCTGCAATAATCCCAACCCTGCAGCCCTGCTTGGCCCCTCTCTCTGCAGTGTGTAGCACATCCTCCTCTACAGCAGACCTGTGGCAAGAGAGGCCAACCTGCTGGCATGCAGCCATGTCATCCTGCTTCTGCAGTTCCCCTCCTGCCAGAGATGCCTCTACACCCTGCTTGCTTTGGGCTCTCTAACCACTCTCCCCCTTTGCCACAGAAAACCCTGAGCGCCTCATCAGCCGCCTGGCCACCCAGAGACACTTGGCAGTGGGTGAGGAGTGGTCCCAGGACCTGCACAGCAGCGGCCGCACTGACCTCAAGTACTCGTATCGCTTCGTGTGCGACGAGCACTACTACGGAGAAGGCTGCTCTGTCTTCTGCCGCCCCCGGGATGATGCCTTTGGTCACTTCACCTGTGGAGAGCGAGGAGAAAAAGTCTGCAACCCAGGCTGGAAAGGCCAGTACTGCACTGAACGTGAGTATCCACCTCCTTGTCTTCTTGGGTGCCCCTCGCAGCAGTGTCTCTTGAGCTCCTGGGGTTGGCGGAGGGGTGTTTCTCTGACATCAGGCCCCATGGGGAGGGAGAGCCAAGCAATGGTGGGTGGATGTCTGGTTCTGTGCCCAAGCCTTACCAGTGTGAGGGATGGGAGATCCTCGGAGTTGCCACAGAAAGTGAATGCAGACAGCCCTTTCTCAAGCCAACAAACTGTCAGTGCTAACACTACACCCTCATCTGCTTTAGACCATTTAATCTGGTAGAAAAATGTTCAGCAGTTGCTTGAGGATTTATTAAAATATATCAGGACTATTTACATTTCTAACCACACAACTTTGATATCATCATCAACAGGGTACTCAGCTTCAGGGGAGGGAGCTAGGCTTTGGCAACATCCATGTGACAGGCTTATGGGTAGGCTTGCTATGCTCTGATCCTCTGTGACCTTGTATTAAGAAAAACATCAGGAAGTCCAAGACATTCTCTGTGGCTTTTAGGCTGTACATTTCTCATTTGGGGTACTCATATGCTGTCACTAACAGAAATGCTGCACAAGAACATTCAGCTTCTTTCCCAGCTCTCTTCTGTGCCATTGCCACGATAATTGACACTAATAAAGTAGTGAGGGACATGAAACATACCCCAGAACTTGAAGTTTTTGAGGCATGTGGTGTGTTGTTACAGCAGGAAAAGCTGGGACAGTGAGCAGAGCACAGACAGGATAGTCCAGGATGTCAGATACTTTCCGGTTGTACGAGATTCCGCCCTTTGTAGATCCGCAGTGGTGTACACCCCAACGTGCACACAGAGCCCCTGCTGCAGCGTGTGATGGCATTCTCTGTTTGTGTGTATACACGGATCTGAAATATGCTGGCAGATGACGTACTGGGCCAGTGCTCCTCTGCAGTCATCAAAGGGCTGGGCAGGCAGGAAGAAAACAGTTCCAGGCTGTAAAGCAGCCTTTCAGCTTTCTTCTTGTAGTGTTTTTGTTTCTCTTTAAACCCACCTACACTGTGGTCTCAGCTGATTGATTATTCACACTGTTAGTGATTGCTAGGATGCTTTTAGCACTTCAAGGTACGATGTTGCACAATAAACAGCAGGCAGAGGGGCTCGCATTTTCTTTGATAGTGTTCTAAATAAGAGCTATAACCTTTCCTATGATCAAAAGTGCCTAGCCCAGTTGTGTCAAGGGGTGGGGAAAAAGGAAGCATTTTGATAATGAGCTCTTTTGGGGCTGTCAGCACATTTGAATGCCTGTACATCTCTGCTATTCCCACAGCAAAGCAGAAGGCTGTCCATCTTTCTTGACTCATTACGTACGTTCTTTGCTGTGTTTTCCTTCTCAGAAAAAAACAGCTTATAACACTGACACAAACCTACTAGGCAGGGGAGATGTGTTTATGTGTGCATGCAAAAAGAATGTTTTGCCGTTAGTGAGTGGAGCTGCCAGTTGCAGATTGCTTCCCATTGCCTTGCCCCCAGCTCCATTCTTTCCAACTTGGAGGCGATCTGATTATCAGCACTGATTCTTTCTTTCTTTTTCTTCCCCCCTCCTTCCCCTCGCATGCCATTGTCTCCGGCTGGCTTTGTTGAATTAAAACTTTGCAGTGCCTGCTTAATGAGTTCCATAACCAGGCGAAGTAATGAGCAGAAGTCCCTTTTTTCCCTTCTCTCATCCTCCCTCCTGCTGGCCCGCTTACCTCTTTTTACCAGGGCTGCACCCACCCGCCCGCCCCTTTTCGGAGCAGGGCGGAGGGGGGAAGGAGGGAGGAAGAACTTTAGACTTATTTATTTGAATAAGAAAAAAAAAAAGAAAAGTTTTTTTGCAGCGAAATCACGCGCGTGCCATAGATTAGCTGTGGGCAGGGATAGGCTGCCCGATCGCCGGCCGCCGGCCCCATTGGCTCCGGGGCCGGGGTATTGTTGCAGTGGGGCAGCTGCTGGGAGAGAATAGACAATAGAGCAGCTGTCTTGCACTGGCACCCTGCACACCAGCTGTCCACTCTTATCTGCACACACACTTTCGGGGGATATTAAGAGGTGGAGCTGTGTGCATAGAATTGGAAAAAAGGACTTCTGACCCTCACTGGGAAGGGAAGGGGGGTGGGGGGCTGTGGGGAAGGGAGCAATTGTGAGCCCTCTTTTGTCTGTGTGCAACTGTATTAAGAAGAATGCTCATCCCTGGTGATAAGTAAAGTGCCCAGTTACGGGGCAAGATCAATACTCCTGCAGACTCCAGAGATTAATTCAGCTGCGCTTAACTGCCCCAGCCTAGTAAAAGGGACTCACTCCCCACCCGCAAGGTGCTCTCAGACTCAGACTTGTAAAAGAGAGTTGTTTTGGCACCAGTGCTGATGTCTTTCCCTGCTTGGTTTGTTTACAGCGATTTGTTTGCCTGGATGTGACGAGCAACACGGCTTTTGCGACAAGCCTGGGGAATGCAAGTAAGTTTTCCCCTCCCTTCCTGCTTCCTTCTTTGTCTTTCAGCGTTGATGCTCTGGTGTTAAATAAGCCATTGGACATTTGAAGGGTTGGTTTAAAGGCTTCTCTTCATATTAGATGGAAATTTGAGATATCTGGCTGATGCCAGATTATTCCATATGTCAAAGTATTATTCCATAAGTCAAACATCAGTGCCATTAATATTAACTTCATGGGTTTACAGTGCTGTGTTTAAGATTTGGCTCTTTGTTATTAGAATAAACAAATTAACTATCTGGAACCATGGTCTCTCTAAGGAAGGGGAAGGAATAGCTGGGACCGATGAAAGCTGATGCTATGGTTGGACTTGGTGACTTTCTCACATGAAGGATCACCGAGGGCTTTTAGGAAACTTGATCCTTGGCATCAGTGTGCTTGCAGAGTTTGTGATACGGTTTCCAACTGTGAGAAGTCTAAATCTGATGAAACTTTGTTGTCATCTTTTTTTTTCAGATGCAGAGTGGGCTGGCAGGGGCGATACTGTGATGAGTGCATCCGATACCCAGGCTGCCTTCATGGTACCTGTCAGCAGCCGTGGCAGTGCAACTGCCAGGAAGGCTGGGGTGGCCTTTTCTGCAACCAGGGTGAGTTCTCAGTCCTCACTGGAGCATCTTCTTTTTAAAATGCAGAAAGCAGGCAACTGTTTTCAGCTCACCCACCCTCTGCTAGTCTTGCAAAGTAGCAAGCATCATGGCTGCTCTCTTCTAAAAAAGAAAATTTATCTTTTACAGACCTGAACTACTGCACCCACCACAAGCCCTGCAAGAATGGTGCCACATGCACCAATACTGGTCAGGGGAGCTACACTTGTTCGTGCCGACCTGGGTACACAGGCTCCAACTGTGAGATTGAAATCAATGAATGTGACGCCAACCCTTGCAAGAATGGTGGAAGCTGCACTGTAAGTACGAGTTGTTTGTGTCATCTGAAACTCCGAGGGAGGATTAATGTCAATTTTACTAATTTTCAAAATCCCTTTTTGGATTTCAGAGCAAGTTCAGACAAATGTTTTGATCGTTTCTTGTTTCTTCCCCCCAGGATCTTGAGAACAGCTATTCCTGTACCTGCCCCCCAGGCTTCTATGGGAAGAACTGTGAGCTGAGCGCGATGACTTGTGCTGACGGGCCATGCTTCAACGGTGGGCGCTGCACCGACAACCCTGACGGGGGCTACAGCTGCCGCTGCCCACTGGGCTATTCTGGCTTCAACTGTGAGAAGAAAATCGATTACTGCAGCTCCAGCCCTTGTGCTAATGGTAAGGCCAAGCAAGCTACGGTGGTCTTCTGGAAGAAGACCATACACTTAATTTGGCTTCTGGTCTGGAGTTCATAACAAGGCACCCTGATCAATCATAGGATCATAGAATGGTCTGGGTTGGAAGGGACCTCAAAGGCCACCTAGTTCCAAGCCCCTGCCATGGGCAAGGACACCTTTCACTAGACCAGGCTGTTCAAAGGCCATTCAACCTGGCCTTGAACACTGCCAGGGATGGAACATTCACCACATCTCTGGGCAACTTGTTCTCTCATAATAAAGAGTGTTTTCATAGCATCTTATCTAAACCTGCTCTCTTTCAGTTTAAAGCCATTCTGCCTTGCTCTGTCACTACATCTTCTTGTAAAAAAGTCTTTGTCATGTCAATAGTTGACTTGGTGGAGGATCTGTGCCAGGAAAGCAATGGCATGGCTTGGGCCGTTGCTGCAGATTGCATTTTCTGATGGGGTGGCTGTGGCCAAGTAACTTGGTCTGAAGCTTCATGCATGAAAATCTGGAAGATTATACTTTCAAATCCTTTGCAAAGAGTCTTAGAGGTCTGTGGATATTACTTGTAATCTGGTAACAGTAATCTTCCTGATTTGATTAAAGCAGTGAAGACTTTCTTTACTGTAGTCCTCCTTACTCATTGCCACTCAAACTCTGTAACATGAGATGTGGTATTAACCTGACCTGGACTAATGTTCTGGTTCAAGATGAGTGAAATGTTAAAAAAGGAATAGGACTGAGAATGAAAAATAAATCTGCTTAACAAAAATCTTTCTTCAAATGATGTGCTTTTTATGTTGGGTCAGACTTGGCAAAGGTTGAGCTAACCTCTCAAAAAGAAAGCTTTCCTCAGCTGCTGGTTGTGCCAGTTGCCCCAAGAGCAGAGAGTGGGGGGCTGTTGTGTCTGGCTGCCCACCACTCAGCTCGTCCCCCTCCCTGTCTTGCAGGAGCCCAGTGTGTTGATCTGGGGAACTCCTATATCTGCCAGTGCCAGGCTGGCTTCACCGGGAGACACTGTGATGACAACGTGGACGACTGCGCCTCCTTCCCCTGTGTCAACGGAGGGACCTGCCAGGATGGCATCAATGACTATTCCTGCACCTGCCCCCCAGGATACAACGGGAAGAACTGCAGCACCCCGGTGAGCAGATGCGAACACAACCCCTGCCACAATGGGGCCACCTGCCACGAGAGAAACAACCGCTATGTCTGCGAGTGTGCCCGGGGCTACGGCGGGCTCAACTGCCAGTTCCTGCTCCCGGAGCCACCGCAGGGACCCGTCATCGTCGACTTCACTGAGAAGTACACAGAAGGCCAGAACTCCCAGTTCCCCTGGATCGCCGTCTGCGCCGGGATTATTCTGGTCCTCATGCTGCTGCTGGGCTGTGCCGCTGTGGTCGTCTGCGTCAGGCTCAGAGTGCAGAAGAGGCACCACCAGCCTGATGCCTGCAGGAGTGAGACTGAGACTATGAATAACCTGGCAAACTGCCAGCGCGAGAAGGACATTTCCATAAGTGTCATTGGTGCCACTCAGATCAAAAACACAAATAAGAAAGTAGACTTTCACAGCGATAACTCTGATAAAAATGGCTATAAAGTCAGATACCCATCAGTGGATTACAATTTGGTGCATGAACTCAAGAATGAGGACTCAGTTAAGGAGGAGCACAGCAAATGTGAAGCCAAGTGTGAAACGTATGATTCAGAGGCAGAGGAGAAAAGTGCAGTACAACTAAAGAGGTATCTCACATCTGAGTGCAGAGGGCAGCTTGGCTTTGAAGGGGGAGTGTATATCACATAGGTAGCATTAAGCAACAGCCATCTGACTTGTTCTTTCTCTTTTTGCCTTTAATAGTGATACTTCTGAAAGAAAGCGACCAGATTCAGTATATTCCACTTCAAAGGACACAAAGTACCAGTCGGTGTATGTCATATCAGAAGAAAAAGATGAGTGCATCATAGCAACTGAGGTTAGTAGTGTTGGAACAGCAGAGGAAAGTCTTGGTTTGCAGCTCCCATCCAATACATGCCAGGGCAGATAAACTCCTTTCCATAATGCCACAGTGGTTTGCACCTGTTGAAATCCAGCCAGCTTGAGTTTGTCATGCTGTGAATGTTATAAAGTCAAGCTCAGTGACTTGCTGCTGTGGATGTTGTGGGTTTGACAAGTTTTGTGGACCAGGGTACAACGGCAGAGTGGTTGAGGTGTGCTGACCCACCCTCTGGTATGCTTTGTGCAGAGTCCTGACCCTGTGCAGCCTTACAGCCCTCTTCATATGTTTCATTAACCTCTCCTGATCTCTGCTTGTGTTTCCTCTTTCCAGGTGTAAACCAGAGGTGATATGGCAAGGTGGTTGTTCAGAACAATTTCAGAGGAGACGTGCCCCGATGAATGCTGCTGAAAGAGGAATGGGAGATAGATTCCTTCACTGACTGCTGCTGAGAAACTAAATTCAGGCTTGAGCTGGTTCTCTACTGAAGTTAGCAAAGTGACTGCAAAATAAAGAAACAAGATGGACACCAGGCAAGGGTCTGTGTTCAAGGATTACTGTTGCACTGCCTTTTATGAATTTTATCATTGCACTATGGTCAGTTGCTTTTCTATATATATTTAAATGAATGGACTTAATTCCTACATAAGAAGCATGCACTGCCTGAAGTGTATATTTTGGATTATTATGAGCCAGTCTTTTCTTGAATTAGAGACACAAACACTGCCTTTATTGTCTTTTTTGATACTAAAATGTGTTTTTACTAGGTGAGAAAAAGTGTGTTATTTTTTTGAATTTGTAAAAATATTTTCATGATAATTGTAAAGCTTGAGTATTTTGTGATGTTCATTTTTTTATAATTTAAATTTTTTGGTAAATATGTACAAAGGCACTTCGGGTCTATGTGACTATATTTTTTTGTATATAAATGTATTTATGGAATATTGTGCAAATGTTATTTGATTTTTTTTACTGTTTTGTTAATGAAGAAATTCATTTTTAAAATATTTTTCCAAAATAAATATTATTAATGATAACCAGAGTGCTATGTTTATTCTATATCTGATGATGAACTGACTGAACTTTGCAACCAGGTATCTCACAGGCCTCTGTGGACTCATGGGGGCATTGAGGAGGACTGAGAAGTATTACAAAGAGTGGGGAACAACTTGTTGTGTGTAAACTCTCCATCTTTCCCTCCTAACCTTCTGACCTGTTGACCCCTTGGTTGTGCTCAGCCTTACCCCAGAGGCAAACGGCAAAACCTTGAGTAATATTTGCCCAGTCATGTTGGGCTGTGTGTTTATATAAACACATATGGAGTCACTTCCTGAGGAAGAGCAAGAGTTGAGTGCACTCCACTGCAATCCAGATCTGGGGCTTGTCATGACTCAAGTCCTCATTTTTTGTAAGCTCAAACACCTGCCTAGAGTTCAGGGGAGTTTGGGACACACCAGTGAGGGAGGGCCCTGGCTCAGGTCCTTGATGCTCTCCCATGGGCTGTGAGCTCCCCTAGAGTTCCCTCTCCAGGAAATGATAACAGTGAACTGACTGGTGGCCATAACTCCCCTGACTATAACACCTACTGAAGTACCAGCTGTGTCTTTGGTTTCTACTCTGACCTTAGTGCCTGCTGCCTTCATAGTGGGACAGAGTTTGATCCCATTCCCTGGCTTGGCTCTGAATGCTCAGGCAATTTCCCCAATTCAGTTTGCTCTAACGAGCTCACCCTCATGTTGTGCTGCATGTTAATCAGCAGAGGCCCTTCAGAAACAGGTAAAGGGTTCTTCCACTTTAGGAAAATAAGGAAAATCTAGGGAATAATCCCATTTTTGCTCCATTAAAGCCAAACCTCAATCATTGCGGGCCACCTTCTGCACCTTTGCAAAGATGATGAAAATCCTCTGTCCCCATTCACTTCAGGGGCAGGGGATGATATTCTAAACACATAGAGTGGGATAGCAGATATAATCAAGCAATTAGTGCAGCTGGTGATCTTTATGTATTCCCCTTATTTTAGTGTGTATAAGTACATGAACCACTGGAACTCCATTTTGGTATGAGGTCAGTGGAAAACTCACCCTGACTGCAGAGGTTTGTCTGTTTATAAGCTCAGCTTTTTGCTTAGCAAAATCTTAGACAAGGCATACAGGCTGACTTCTTACAAAGTGTCCTGACATGGTTATTGTCTTCATCTATCCCGAAGTGTACTTTTGAGGTAAATTTTTGAAAGGAGAGTGATGTGAGGCTTTGAAAACCAGCCTGTCAGTGACAGTCTGAACAGCAGTTTCAATTTGAGCAGTGACATAACAACCTGCCAATAATCAGTCAATGCATCATATATTAAATGAGGCATGATAGTCTATATGGCAGCAGGTGTTCAGTGCAACATAATCTCACAGATTGGACAGAAAAGTGAGCCTTGGAAGGTGTTGTTGCTATCTTTACTGCTAATTTGTTTTTCAGCATTTTATTTCTCTGTATTTCTTCTTCTTCCCAAGCTTTATGGAGCAGTCTCCTCTCTTATGATGTACTGCCCTTTGCAGTGAATGCCACAGTCTTGGCTAGGCCTTCTTAATACTGCCTCTGTAGAAACAGCAGTAACAAAAGGAAGGCCATCAGTGGCTGAGTACCTCTGTAATACCTGGTCTTTGGTGCTACAGCAAGATCTACTTTAATTTACTGTCATGTAAAGGTCTGAAAAAGCACACAGCTCCTTGCTCTTGTGAAAATGCACAGCATTGGCAGCTACCTATCTTTGCTTAAAAATAAAACAGCTTTGGAAACATAAGTTTCTCCAAGTATGCTATTTATCAGCAGTGCTGAGTTTGGTGAGTGACAGAAAACTATAGGCAAAGGGAAGGGCATGGTCCTGTCCTTCTGAAACACCTGAAATGATGGCTACACAGATCAGCCCAACAGCTTCTTCTGTTTCTGTCTTGAGCAGGGTTAGGGCTACAGCCACACACAGGATCTATTTCTTCCCCAGGATCAGCCATTCCCCCAGTGCTGAGTATGTGTGTACACAGTGGCTCTCCGTGACCAGAGGGGATTGAGGTATGCAGTGTGGAGCTCTGGTTCTGCTCTCCTCACCTTACTGGGATTAAAAAGTGGATCAGGTGGAAGTGGATCATGTCTTCCTTGAGAGAGAGGATGGCAATGCAGGTGTGGAGCCATGTGTGCAGGTGGTGCACACTGTGGCCGAGGGGCTGTCCTCAGTCCAGGAATGGGAGCTCTGCTGCCCAAGAATGGTGGGAACCTCCCGGTCAGCAGGGTCTCCAAAAGGCTCCTCATTCTAAAATGAGAGGAGAGCCTGGCTGGGGAGTCCATTTAGCTGGGACAGCTGGGAATTCAGGGCCCAATTCAATGCCCATTAAATTAATGGAAAGGCTCCAGCAACTTCAGGGACCCGTGGCACCGTGCCCCTCCTGACACAGCACATCTCCATCTCTCCCCAGGGAAGCTGTGTGCTCTGATGCAGCTCTTGCCCTCAGGGTGGTGGGCATGAAAGCCTGTGGCTGGCAGAGCCAGGTCTGTGCCCTGGGCACTCATCTCCCTGGAGCCAGGACTTTGGGGTCCCTCCTCAGGCTGTCACTGTGGCACTGTTAATTCATGTGCATACCTCAGCCTGCAACATCTCCTCCTCTCCATCCTGCAGCAGCCAGGGAGGACTTGGCCTCCTTCTTTGGGGCCAGTTCTCAACAGGGTGAACAGAGAGGGCACCCCTCAGCCCACACCTCTGCCAGCCTGTGTCTCTGTGGCAAGTGGCATTTGCGTTGTTGGCACAAGGACAAGGACATGCCAAGAAATTAGGAGCACTGAAGAAGCAGGAGAGATTAGCTGCTGGAAGGTATTAGCTGACCTGGTGGTGGACAGAGATTACATAAGAGTGTCACATCTTTCAATGCATAGAAAAATTTAGGTTCAGACAGGTCTTAGGTTTAATTGCAAGACACAACTTTATAAATCGATTTAAATTTACGTTTGTGTTACTTTGTACACAGTGCAGGACAGTTTGTGTGTCAGGAAACTTGGGTGCTATTCCTGGCTCCAGCACAGACCTGATGTGTAACCTTGGGAGAGGAAGGATGGTCTTGTGGTCAAGGCACTGCAGAGGGACTCCGGAGGGCCCCCTTCTATTTCCAGAACTCCCTCCAGACTTCCTGTGCAACCTTGGACCTGTGTCACTTAATCTTTCCAGGACCTGAGGAAAATGGGGGCCTCCTGGTTGTTCTAATAGGGAGAAGGTCACTTGCTTGTGGTGGTGGGGAATATTAAAACACCCTTCGAGGCAAGTAAGGCTATTTCCTATTTCTGTGCATCAGACTGCTTGTCTGTGAGGGGTGAGCTATTTTTGCAAAGCACTTTCAATGCTTGCATGGAATAGAGACCCCTCTCACAATTGAAACATCCATCATCTCAGAGAGGATATGCAAACCCTGCACTGGCAGTGAGCAGACAAACTGGAAGGGGGAGGGAGGCAGCTGTGGAGGGTACGTGTGTGCACAGTGTGCAGGGGGATGTGATACAGCTGTGTGTCCATGGCCCAGAAAGGATGCCACACACCACAGCATTGACATGGATGGCCACAGTGCCAGCAGCCTCCTCCTGCAGATCAGCATCTGCAATCAAGATCTGTAGTTATCTCTGCTGTGGTAGGTTCTCTTACAGCAAAACAACTTTGCAGGTAGAGATACAGATTAAACTCAGCATGGAACTATGAGGTTCAAGGAGAAAAGATGCAGAAATGATACAGATGGGACTTTTTTACCGACAGGCCCTGGGAAACTTCCCTATTGTTACAGCCTAACATCCAAACTCATGTACTCCAAATAAAATTACCTGAGAACTATTCCTAGCCAAATCCAGAAGCAGTCTCTTCTGACACCTGACATCTACCTGTGTCAGAAGAATGAGGAGCCTCTCTGTTCCCTTCCCTCCTTGGGAGGTACACTTTTCCCCTGGCTGTTAAGACCTGGCTTTCTGCCTGTGTCTGTGTTACCTGCTATGCAAATCACAGAAATCAAGAGCCTGGCCAGAAAAGACCCACCACATACTGTGAGGCAGATTTTCACATGAAACCTGGAGCCTACTGTTGTGACAACAGGACAGCTGATCCTGCTGCTCTCAGTGGAGCAGAGGTGGCTGACAGACCCACTGCCATGTGGGGGCTTGCTGCCTTGACAGTGGGGCAGGGCAGTATGGGAGGTGAGGATGGAGGTCACAGCATCCTTGTGACAGGCTGGCTTTTTTCTTGGGAAGAATCATGCTATGTCTTTGCTGCTGCTGCAGCAGCCTCACCTCCTGCACCAATAAATTCAACACTTCTGGGGCTGCTCCCTGGCCCTGTAGCCAGTCAGTGTGGATCAGTCTGCACCCATAGTGTTAAACTGCCTTACAGGGATGGCTCCTGTTTTGTGACAAGGAACAGCCTGGTTCTCTGATAACTGTGGGGGCAAAAGCTTGGCAAGGACCACCATAGCAATGCAACCCTACAAATGATTGCATTTTAGAGACCAGAAGCTACCTAGTATTCCAGGACAGGTGTATCCAGAGTATTAGTGACATGCTCAGGAATGCCTTATTCCTTGGCACAGATGAGGAATGGTGTGTGTCAGCTGTGGGAGCAACTCCAAGGGTCAGTGCAGATCCATTTCACCTGCTAGGGCAACTATATAAACTGGCATTGATTACTTTGAAGCTTGCCTTATGCATGTGTTACATATGAGCAGGGCATTTTTTAAAATGGTATAAATACCATCTGAACGTCCAGTGTAGATTAAGCTATATTGAAAAAAGTCATGTACATCACTGCAGATACCTATCCTTCCATTTTTTATTTATCTAAAGTGTGCCAGTAAAGGCAAGTTTGTACCATTGTGTTCTCCAGAACTTGGCTGTGCAGCAGTAAAGAAGCATCATTCAAAAAATACATGGCTGCTTGGACAAGGTTTGAGTGCCTACAGCAAGTTAGTGGATCTTCACATGGTAATTTCCCAGGCTGCTGGAGGCTGAGCAGGAGAAAGGATCAGAACTGGACTGACCTGTGTTCCTTTTTGTAACATGACACTGGAACTTTGTGAGGACAGCACTTTTCTGTGGGAAAGAACACAGGAGACAGACAAATCTGACCAGTCCTTGCAGCAAGGATGTGCTGCAGAGCCATTTCTGCTCCCACCGTTGCCAAACTTAATTCTGGAGGCAGCTGATGATCATTTCTAATCAGAATTTTTACTTACCAGAAAACTATGTTTTTCCATAACACTTACAAGTCAGTGCTTTTACTAAGAAGATTTTCAGTGGGAAAACTGTTTTTCAGCAATGGTAAACTGAAATGCCCTCTTGAAAACCTCTTATGAGTTTCATTTTCTTTGTGAAGCAAGATAGCAAAATGACAAGTATTTCCCAGCAAACAACAAATTATCTGGAAACTTCCTTTTTGTTTTTTTTCCCCCCCAAAAATAGAACTGATCTGGGAATTTTGTCTCATTAAAAAGTTGTATATTTTAGTTTTGATTTTGCTTAAGAATGTGAGCATTTTTAAAGATAAGTTCTCCCCCTTATCCCATTTTCTGGCCCTAAGAAGCACTTCAGTGTCCTGAGGAGGGTTGTACTTAGTGTAAGCAAACTGCATTTTTGGCCAGATAACAGAAAATACTTTTAATGGTAGTTTGGATAAAGAAAAAACTGGTATTCTCAAGAGCAACTAATTACATGAGACAAAAAGTGTTATGAGGTATGAACTTTGCCATAATTCTTTAACATTAGCCTAAATAATTCAGAAAGTTTACAACAGCCACGGAGTGAAAATACCTTAACTAAAACCCAAGCTATGTCAAACCACGACACTCATCTACATTTAAAATAAAAATTGTATGGAGGAGAAAAAGGCCTTCCACATGATGCAAGTTCTGCAACCAAGATAATTTGGCTAATAGTTGTGTGCTTTCTTTTTTAAGGCACTAAGAGATTTCCCTTTACAAGGTTTTCCATACAAGCAAACGGGGGTGTTTACCAAGGCCACCTGTCTGAAAAATGCAAGCCTCTCACTTCAGTCTGGTTTTACCTTAGTGTGAATCAAAGGGCCCATGGAATTCTCCATTGCCCTGCAGTGGTGATGGTTTGGCACAGCTGCTGCTTCTGTGACTGCGGGTGTCTTTGGAAAAGTCGGATGTCCATTACTCTCACTCAGAGCGAGTTAGTTCAGAGCAAAAACTAACACAAAACAACTACATATCCTGCTTGTCATAGCCTGTATCTTTTCTTTCTTTCTTTCTTTCTTTCTTTCTTTCTTTCTTTCTTTCTTTCTTTCTTTCTTTCTTTCTTTCTTTCTTTCTTTCTTTCTTTCTTTCTTTCTTTCTTTCTTTCTTTTTCTTTCTTTCTTTCTTTCTTTCTTTCTTTCTTTCTTTCTTTCTTTTTCTTTCTTTCTTTTTCTTTCTTTCTTTCTTTCTTTCTTTCTTTCTTTCTTTCTTTCTTTCTTTCTTTCTTTCTTTCTTTCTTTCTTTCTTTCTTTCTTTCTTTCTTTCTTTCTCAATTTAAAGAAAGGAACTGTGAAAAATGTATGATGATGTGTAAGTTCTTCTAATTGACTTCAGGAAGTGTTATCTGGAATGGCAGTTGTGAGCACACAAACTCAGCAGACTTATCTGTGTTATCTAATTACCAGACTATAAAGTTCTGCTGACATTTCCTTTTGATAAACACAATACACTGCTTTCTTTATCTATCTGTATTAAAGAAACAATATTCTCCAAAATCCAACCCCATGCATGCTTTTTACTAAAACAACATTATAAACCCCAAGACTAACAGAAATGTTGTCACAACTCCAACAGTCTTAAATGAAAACAGTGGCTTTCAGTTGAAAAGCATTATCTAAAGGTGGTAGGAAACCACTACAAATCTCAATGTTTTAACTGTGAATAAGCATGAAACAGATTTCACAGATATTTATTAAGCAAAAAAGGAGACCTAGAAAAAGAAAATGGTGACAAAGAGCAACAATATTATATACATGCTTAAATTTCTTCACTGGTGCTGCATTTAACTATGCATAGAAATTGAGAATCATAGAGTCATTCAGATTGGAAAAGATCCTTAATTTTAGTCCAAGTGTTAACCCAACACTGCCAGATCCACCACTAAACCATGTCCCCAAATGTCACATCTACACATTTTTTATGTGATATTTTATACTATAAATTACTGTTTACCATAAGGTTTTTAAACCAGGCTTGTCCTTCAGGCCTTACTTCTGCACATGCACAGGAGGGTTTTGGATGATTGTGGAAACAGCTATGCCAAACTCACTTTGCTGCTGGAAGTCTACAGGTAATGGACACAAAGGAAAGTGCCTCTAAATGATGCTTGTTGCTGTTTGATTTTCTGTTTTCTCCTGATTCAGCAGGTTTAGATGCCTCCTGCATTGGGTAGAGAAAGGAAAAGAGGTAGCCAGGGATTGATGTAGGAAGAGGTAAGGCAGGATATCGTTTTGCCTGGGGAATTCTGCTTCTCCAGACAGTGTCAGGGTGGGGACAGGCAGGTGAGGAACCTCCTCTGCACCTCTGTGGGGTACCCTGACTATACTTGATCTAAGAAGAGAGGCTCTGACAGCACAGGAACATTGTGACACCTATAGCACCAAACCCCCAGTTTTTGTGCTCTCTGCATTTCCATTTACCTCAATTAGAATTAGGCACTGGGGGGGCACTTTGGTTGGGAATTCTTTGGCACTTGCACACACTCCACAGGCACTGTGTGCCCCCGTCTCTTTAACCAGCTAATCAGGGCACACAAAAAATTAGAGGCTGCACAAATATTCACCAAAAGATACAGTATGTTCAGTGCTTTTAGAATCTACATTTTTAAAAAGAGAAGGAGCCCACAAGTGAAAAAGAAAAGCTGTGAGAAGATGTAAATGCATGTTGTAGATCAAATATAGCCACCGAGTTCTGGGGATGTTCCAAAGATCACTTTTCTATCAGTTAGAAAAGATACCCATTTCTGTCAGAAATGCTAAAGGAAGTGTTAATGATGGGAATAAATAACAGGTGCTGGGAGCAGCTGTTACTGATTAATGACTTGTCTTTTTTTAAATAGGTTTTCTGTTGGGGGAATCAGAAGTTTTCAGTAATACTCCATTGTCAGACATTGGTGGAATGTTTTTTTCCTTTTTCTAATAATGTGCTCTCTGTTATTTCTAAAGCTAAACAGATTCATGATTTAATCTAAATTAATGTTTGAATTTCAGGCCATCAATAATTGAGGAGGATTCAAACCATAATGCTTCTCAATCACACAAATTACTTGCTTTCTTTAATTTCTTTTTTCCTGCCAATTTCCTTCTTGTTTTCTCTCACTCTTTTTGCTCCCCTCTCTCTCCTCTCCTTTCTCTCTTCACCTTTACCTCTCCACGCCCCTCTTTCTTTTTACCTGAGGTATCTGGAGAAGGTGGTTCCAATGCTGGTTATATTTGGCCCTGAAGTCGGTTTTTTTGTAAGCATATGAAGGATGATGAGATTGAATGTCACAAGAAAGAGTGCCACTTTTGCCATTTCTCAATGATGAAGTAATTTAAAAGTCACTGAGGACAGCTCAGTGAAAACATCTGCTCTGTGCCTTGGGGCCATCAGGGAAACAAACAAAACAGTGTGATGGAAAATAAGATGGAAAATACAGCAATAATTAGAATTAATTCTTATTTAATAATTTTTATTTTATATGCACGTAAAACCACTTCAGAAATAATGTCAAGTGCCATAATATCTTATTTTTAGCAAAAATGGCACAGGGGCTTCTATCCTGGCCCCTTTGAAGTCAATGGCAAGGCTGGTATTGACTAAGATGGAGACAGAATTTCTTACAGAAATCTAGGTCACTCAAGACTGCCAGTCTAGATCCCCATTTCCCTGCATCCTAAAATGGACAGAATCCACAGTCAGTTTCCAGCTCTACATTTCAAAGCAGGTGGCCTCATAACTGAATGGATTTCAGGGACTGGTGGAGGGGGTGGGGCATATGGAAAGGCTTCAATGTCATAATAAAACATAGGTTTTCTCACAAAAGGGTAGGTGAATATGAACAATAAGAAAAATTTCAAGAGCTTAGTATGCTTTAGAAAAGCATTCTTGTTCTTATCAACCATGAGGCAGAGACAAAAGGTAATAGAATATAAGCCTTAATATGGTGAAGCATAACTTTACCATATCTGGGGCATGCCATGTGTTATATCCTCTTGCTCTCTTTATTTTAAAGTGGTGATTTAGAAACACCACCAAAGACAAGATGCAGTATGAAATATACACATTGATTTTTTCCAGTTTAGAGAGAGAGTTGAAGTTTTGATTTCTACCTGACTGTCTATGAGCATACAGAAACTCTGAGTTATCTTAATCTGGTCTTTTTTTCCTCACTCATCTGAATATAATGTTAAAAATGCTGTCAAGCCATGACTTCCATATACTAACCCACTTAATTATCTTCGCTCACATAAGGAAAACACACTTTTTTTGCAACAGAGCCATAACTGGGGAGAATACTGCACTATTCTGTACAGTACCACTTAGTTGTGACAGTTTTGAAGAGAAAAGCAGATACAACTGTCAATAGGAGGGGAGGAGGAGGAGGTTATGGCTAGGCAGAAGGTAATGACATGGATGACAAGGGCCAGCAGCTCATGATCTATGAGGAGAAATCAGCCCCTGTTGTGTGCTGTGCAAAGCTGTGCTGAGCAAAGACACATGGGTTTGGTCCCAAGCCAATTCTAGAACATCCTGCACCATGGTGTCTATTTGCCATCCACCCATCGTATTTCTCACCTGTAACCACATCTAAGATTTTTTTTTAGCTGACATGACCAAAACAAAAAGAGTCTCTACATTTAGAATAACTGATTGCTATGAACACTTCACATTGGTTTCAAGAAAACACCCTGGGCTCAAAACAGTTTCCAAAAACATGATGTGCCAACCCTATGGGATGTCTTTGGTAGTGCATCTTAGTCATGACCATCTCAAACTGGTTAAAAGTTCTTTAAGAAGTACTCCCTCTCCCCAAAGAAATCCATTCCACAGTTTTCAGCATCCCTCTTTGACAACCAGGATTTCAAATCCCTTTATCTGGAGACAAACAGAAAGAGTGTGCTTGTGGTGAATAATTTGAGCTGATATTCTTGCCAGCTGTTAAGGGACACATGCAAAAAAGAAAAAAAAAAATCAGTGACATCTGGTCAGCTCTGATATGTCCTAACAGAAGTATTTGTTTGGGAGTGGGGAAGGGGTGGTGGGGGTAAAGAGAAATACCATCTCCATGCACCTCCTTGCCCTCTTTTGAAAAGTGAAAGCGATAACATTGACCACAGCAACTGGAACAAAAATTGCAACTTACATCATGGGGAAACAGTGACATTACATTAGCCCATATTACACAATGGTTGAGCAGTTGCTTTCACACACTAAGCTTTCAACTTTAACTTTTTTTTCCCCTTAACCTACACAATGGATTTTTTTGCTGAGTTGGAAAATATCAGGAGACAGGCAGAAAACCTTCCTTTTGTTCCTTCATCCTGCCAAGCACCTCATCATAAAGATTTTTTTTCCCTTCTGTTCTGTTTTTCTTTCCCAACTTCCTTTCCCCCTTTCACCCTCCCCCACTTTTTTGTCAAATAAATGTGACTAATTAACAGCATGGCTTCTCTCCACTAAATCGTAAAACCACCTCCTTTAACTTCATGAAGGTGATAACACTGCATCCTGGTTTCTTCTTGGGAAGCAGACTTGTAAACTACCTTCTGAAGTGCTTTGATTCAAGTGATGGTTTTCTTGGGCCTAAAACTGGAGGACAAGTTGGCTTTAGTTCAATAGGAACTCCAGCTCTCTCTTTCTCTTTTGGGCCTGCTCACTGAGGTACACCCAGCACAAGTCAGTAGATAATAGAAATCCCAGAATGGAAACGCATAAAAAAAAGTTGTTTCCTGGGGTCAACAAAGGACAGGAAAAGAGCCAACAATCACTTAAATAAACAGTATTCAGAGAAACAAAAACAAAACAAAACAGAACCAAAAACCAAAAAAACCAACCCACAAAAAACTCCCAAACAAAAAAAAAAAAAAAAAAAAACAAAAAACCCAAACCAAATGCCCAACCCCTCCTTGTCTGTATAAACTGGTTTACATATGAGGGAAGCAATGATTTAAAGCAACCTACTGCTCATTCTGCTTAAGTTTAATACTGTTAGGAAAAGGAAATCAAAACCAAATAAAATTTGGAGGGCACTTATTCTCAGAAAAAGAACTTTTTCCCCTGCTTCCCACCTCATAATTACAGTCTGTTTTTATATAACACTTTTCATCATCAGAGCAGTAATGTCTGCAGGGTGGACATTTCCTGGGGATTACTGACTAGATGAAGGTTAATGATTTTCTGCTGCACCTCAAACCAACAGCTCCTCCCAACTTCTCACTAACTCTTTAAATATATTGCTTATCAAGATTAGAAGAGTGGAAGACTGAGCATGAATTTTGTAACCTGTGGGTATCTTAGAAGAAGAATGACAAGAAATAGAGAGATGAAAAATGTCTCCAGCTGCAAGAAAAAGATACAACGGGGAATTCAGTATTTGCTTGCTAATGACTACGATTTACTGTCAACATGGCAAAAATCACCCATACTAGCAATAACTAGTCATTTCTGGCTTCTCAGAGAAACCATAGGACAATTTCAGGGTAGAACAGGCAAGTGAATTTACCCTGTTGTGAGAAAATGTTTTGACTTCATATCCAGAATGCTCAAGGAAAAATCCAGATTTGATAATAGGCAGGTGATCTGTGAATTTAAAATGTGGAAAGCCATTTGCTGTGCAAATGCATTGGCTTAGCTCTCAGATGTCCTTTGAGAAAAGTCCTTGGAAAAAGTCCTTTGGATGTCCTTTGGAAAAATTTAATAGCCTTTTGCAGAAAACAGTGTTTAGGCAGTAGATAAGAGTCAGGCTCTGAGAAATCTGTAGAAAAGGTGGGTCTGGCTCTTCTTGAGAACCTGTGTAAAGAAGGGCACGTGAGGACATGTGATTTATCTTTGTCATTCTTTTGAGTTCTGCTTCCTACATTTCCCTCTGCACTTTGGTGTTAGAAACTGGCTCTCTGCCCACAAGGTGGGTGAGGTGTTCTGAGAGAATCCATTTGGTATGATAGACCTGGAGCCTCCTTTAAAGGAAGGAGCCCTAACTCTTGAATAGCCATTTCCAGAAACACAAAACCTATCAGAACACATGTGAAGATCAGGTGAGTCACTCAATTCTATCTAATTTCTATCTAATCTGCTTTTCCTAATTGAAATCTCTTTTTGGAAATGTGAGTTCAAATGGGTGAGACATTTCAGGCCAAGTGAGAAGAGGAATACTTGTGTCTCCAGTTTGCTATGGTACCACTTTTTACCTTGTGAAGCCTTGTGCATGGAACTCATGTCTTGCAGAATATCAGTAAAAAAACTATGGGTCCCTAGCATTTAAGTCTTCAAAACAAGAATTCACTGGCACACTAGTTCATTCTGCCCATATGTTCAGAGGCTCTTTGCTCTATAAGAAAAATCCAGTATATTCCATATCAACATCAAAAAGTTCAAGAAAAGTTATTCTTGAACTCTAGAACTTAGAATTACTTGTTTATTTTAAATTCATTTATCAAACACCTAGAAATAAAGAAATGAAACAATAAACCTAGTGAGAAACTTGGAGAGATACACGTACCTTTATCTGTATCAGTATCTCTGACATACGTGCACACATACACTACACACATCATCATATTCTGTTTATTTCTATAAACTCTGCAGAGATTTTAGAATTTATTTTATGAAATTGAATTGTTCCTTCAAATATTTTTGAGACTGTCTTATCTTCAATGAATTTCTGGCAGAGCTAGTTGGAGCTACTCTCCTCCTCAGAGCTCCCACGACTAAAGTATATTTTTGGATGAAGGTGTTCTCACAGTCAGGAGAGGGATCTAATACTTCTGGATCATAGTTCTTACACTGAATTGAGGACAAGATATTGGGTTAAGGGTTGTGCTCCAATATCCTATCTTCAAAAAGTGAATTGTTGCACTTTGTACTTCTTATTGTGTTGTGTAAGTGCCTCTGAACATTAGCACTTCAGTTATTCCCTCCAAAACAAAGTAGAAATAACAGTGGGATCACTTCTGTCAGGAAGTAAGTAGCAGCCTCACAGAGATGGCAAACAGCCCTTCAGAGGGCATATAGCACTTCAAGTACAGTATAATCAGCACTTTAGGTGCAATGGCTTGGGAAGAAAAGTGTTGCATAATTAGGTGAGCAGAAGTGCTGAGGTTCAGTGGTGAGTGGCACTGAAAGCCTTTTGGATTATGAGTTCTTTTAGAGCAGTCAGAACTATTTATTTAAACTGTTGATCTTGTGTGGTTGGTTTTCAATGTTTTTGTCACTGAAGCAGCATTGAATTACAGAGTGTCACAGGTCAAATATGAGAGCAGAACTATCAGACCATCTGACTGATAAGAAACATTTCTGCAGTAGAATAAGAGAAAAAAATAAAAAAGCTAGTCACATCAGGAAGGTTGCTCAGAACTGAGCTTAACTTTATGAGGATCAGTCTGAAAGCTGTGATACAAATGACCAAATATTAATCATATTTACATATGATTCATTCAACTGTAGCACCTTGAGTCACCAGTGAAGGATCAGGTACTAACACATGATAAAGGCATAGGGTGGGATTGAAATTACCCTGTACAGGAGCTAAACAAGACTGAGACACAAAGGGATTGATTCATAAACCCAGTTCCCCATTGCTGGGGAGACACTTGGTAGGATTCAGCTTCTGAGTTTTGGATCACATAATTCCCCAAAATTCCCCCATTTCTACAGGAGCTTTATGATTCTGGGAGCAGGCACTTGCCTCCAGGCTGAGCTCACTGAACTTTGGAGACACCTATGCTCTGCCTGGGGAACCCTAACAGGGCTGACCTCACAGTGTGTCTGGATCCTAGTGCACCCCAAGACATGGAGACCCATACAAAGGATGCTAGGTGGGTGGAGTGGGTGATTGCTTAACTCACTGAGCACCCAAAGAAAACAAACTGTGAGCATAGAAGGATAAAATGTATGCTTTGCAGACATCGTAGTTTGCTGATAAACTGGCAGCAGCAATGATGGAAATGATCCTCTCAGCTGAAGAATTAGGAAATTTAGTGGGGAGGAAGGCAAACGTAGTCCTACATTGTGCCTCCCAGAAGAGAGTCCAGTTGAACATAATGGCATTCATGCAAGCAGTTCATCACTCATAACCTGTGATAGTCAAACTGAAATCCAAATTAAATAGCTGAAAAAGATTCTTGTTTAAGGAGTGAGAGAAGAAATCCTGCTTTGAGAGAACTAAAGACTGGCCTATCCAAACTAGAAATAGAAACAAACGCAGATAACTTCTGTGAAGTTACATAGAAGAATATAGAAAAATCTGAAGAATTAGAATGTGCTGAAAAAGAAGCCTGCTGGGAACAGTTTGCCAGTAATCTGTGACAACACTATTCCTATGAAACTGGCAGGACTTTACAAGCAACTCAGAATTAGCACTAATAGAGGCACTTTTGGGTCACAGAGGGTTTTCAACTGTGAGGTATTTCTGATTTTTCTATTCCTCTTTTTCTCTTGGTGCTTTCTGATCCTCAGCTGCATTGCAGAGCCTGACATGGCAGTGAGGTCAGCTTCTGCAGGTAAGATCAAAGCCCAGAGGCAGGCACAGCTTCACACTGTGCTCTCTGGCCAACCCATTTTCATTAATGGAGGCACAATCCAAAGATTGCTGCAATTCTTGGCACATATGCAGTTGTGGGACTAAATCCCCATACTGCTTTTTGCAGAAACACAACAGGGATCTCTGCTCCTTGCTCTGGCCTGTCATCTTTTCAGTGATTGCAAGTAAAAAGCAAAGTGTGTGTGGGGAGAGAAGAGCAGATTCTGCAGTAGGTGGAGGGGGTCACGGCGCGTGTGCATGGCCCGAGTGGCAGTGTGCAGTGTACGCCTGAAGCAATGTGCACTTACAATTAGTTGAATTTCACTGTGTTGGAGATGGAAGCTGACAGGCCACCACACAAAACCTCCCTGCAGCCAGACTCATGCTGAGATCCAGAGCGGAAAAGGATTTTAACTGAAAGGCTTTGAAGGCTTTAAATATGGAGGCAGTGAATTCATGCACTGTTTACCTTTGCAGGCCTGGCTTTGACTCTGCCTTTCATTTTGTTTTAATGAAGTAGGTGGTCTCATGTAATTCCCAATTACCGTAAAACTCCAGTGCCCTAAACCCCATAGCTTACAAGTTATGAATATTCACTGAGGCTTGCCCAAATTCTGAAGAGCTGACAATATTGCAATATTTAGACATAAACAGCTCAAAACAGGTGTATCTTCACAGAACTGTCCATTACAGGCATGTAACCGCTTCTGAAGAAGCATGTGCTGGTGACTGCACTGGGATACTGAATTAAATGGACCAGGGCTCTGAGCCACTGTGGAAATTTCTGTTTCCAACTGAAACAGCATTCTGCCATTCACAGTCTATTTATTCCAGTACAGATCTAACTTATGAATAGATCAAATTATTCAGAGGAAGGTCTGAAACCTCATAGGTGCAATTCACTTCTGGATGATGTTTCTATCTGCCTCTGAACTTTTCTTTCTGGTTTGTAGTCTAAGAGATGAAGACTAGCATACAACATACAATGCATGTTTTAGCTTACCCATTTATGATGTCTCAATGACATTCCTCTTAATATAAATCCTTACCCTTTTGTGAATCACAGACCTTATATCCCACAGCATACTGTGGACATGGGCTCATCCTACAAACTCTACATCCTGGCTCTGCCATTTAACTTCCTTCCCCATGGCAGGACATTCATTCCAACTCTTTATCCATGGCAGCAAAATTAATTTTGCACCTACCCTACTGGTGAGCCTCTGAGCAAAGTAAGCTTAACTTCATTTGAACAGAGAAAGGATCCTAGAAAGTAAAAGACTTCACCCAAAGCCCAGATTAATGTCCAGACTGAAACCGCTGAAAGTTTCCAGGAGTTTTCTTTTCTTGACAGAAATCAAACTGGGGATCACCAAAGAAAACTGAAAAGGAGTATCTTCCATGCATATGTATCACTTATTTCTCTCCAGCTCTAGAGAAATGCAGTAGAGGTTATATATGCCATGAGGACCACTTCCACCCTTCCACATGGATTGCCTCTAGCCACAGTCCATCTGATGATGGAAAGGGAATTGTGGGAGCTCAGGAGGGCACCACATGAGGGACAACCATACCTTTTTATGAATCTACTTTGAGAATTGAGGTGCTGCTTTCCTTAGTACCTAGTCTGCCAGTTAACAGTGATGCTTGATGTAGGGCTGAAAAGGACATTTGTGTATATGCAAGAGGACCACATACAGTAAAGACTTGCACAAGGCACAATGTGCAAAAGACACATTCCCCCTAATATTTTAAGGCCTCCTTCATTCCTTGTCCATATCCCATGCATCTATGTCTCACAGCTGTACTAGCACACAATATTCTTGTAAAATGTAATCTTGGGAGTAGCTCATTCAGATGCCAGGCAATCCACAAGCAGCATGGATCCTCCCACTTGGAGATTGCCAGATAGGAATTCACACTCTTAATACTTCTGTATGTGTCCCTGAAAGGGAAAACAGATACTTACAAGGTGCATTTTCCACTTTTTGAGGTCTGGTTTAACAGCTTTGCTAGCAGTTCTGGCACCCTTCACTGCTTTTCTTTCTTTATGCAGTGGGGCAGGCACAGATTTACCTAGTGGAACATATCACAGGCCAGCCCCATGTGGGCAGGCTTTGGAGCACCTGTTGGTACCCCAGTTAGCTAGACCATCCTGGCATCTCTGATGTCTCATGGTAAAACCAACATTCCCAGGAGGCGTCTGAGGGATGCAAGGTAGGTGGCTGTGGCTTACAGTGTAAATGAAAGTTCTCTCCATTATATCCTCTTCCTAATATTTTCTCTCCTCACAACAGGATGTATCAGCTGCTCAGAGAAACACTGATCAAATCCTATATTATTTTAACATCTTAAATTGAGCTCACTTTGTCAGGTGCCCGCTTATAAAAGGTTATTAAAGTTCTTTGGACATATCTGCATGTGAGCCCCGATGTCCCTCCACTGACATCAGTGAAAGTTTGGCTTAGGCTTTGGTCCTGTTTTGCAGACAGAATTTTAGCTATAGACCCTTAGGCCCCAGGGACTGGGCTTGATAGCCTGATGGGTCCTTTCAGAGCCCCGTGCTCACACCAACACCCTCCTGGGGCCACCAACAAACAATGGTATCCACCTGCAGGGCACTGCAGGCCTGGGGCTTTACTGCCCCTCAGCATCCCCAAGATCTGTGTTGATAAGAGGTCTTTACCACTTCAGAGGACTCCCCTTTGCCCTGAAGTCTTTTGTTGGCTCAAAGAGCAGATGTGGTGCAAGCAACAGCAGTGCCAGCTTCCCCCAGCACTCACCTGGAGGGAGCAGCTGAACAAGAGGAGGAGGTGGTTCAGCCCTACTGATTTTCCCATTCTTCAGCCTTTTAGCTGAGCTGGCCTCAAAAAAGCACCAATTACTGCCACCTGTAGCAATGGCCTTGATGATGGGGAGAGCTGTCAGCTGGGAAGTGGACTGACACAACCAGTTCATTTCACATAGGTCAGCAAACAGCCATCAGATTAAAATGATTTTTGTTCGCTATCGACCTGGGCTCGATTGGAACCAGTGACCCGGAGATGAAAGGCTCAGAAAGAAGGGTTTCTATCTGGTGTATGGTCACACATCACTTCTGTCTCCATCTCACTCATTTTCTTGTCCAAAATGCTTTCTTTTCTTTTTCTATTCTCCACCCAAAAAATTAGAAATCCATCCTCTACTCTTTTAATTGCAATGCACCATATGGGGATCTGTTGAGGTTTTGTTAAGGCTTCAGTAATCTATCAGTCATTCTCCCTTTGTGTTTCAAAAGATCTATCCTTCAAGAGGCAAGTATTGATTTCAGCATTTCTGCATCTTGTTTGAGTTCAGAGGATACTTGGTGAAGCAAAGCAGAACATAGGTTGAAATCAACAACGGCAGCAAAAAAGCATAAATAAGAATCATTCTTACAGAGGCTTCAACATGCAGACCATACAAAGAAAAGTTAAATGAATGGGACAGGAGATATGCTAGTAGCCCAGATCTGCTTTTTTTTGGTGAATAAAGCAGTGTTCTCTTGGATCTGAAATGTCTCTATCCATTTTTAAATTATGGACAACTCTTTAATTTTATTTTATCACCCCATTCTCTTCCATTTTTTGTTCCTCAGCCTCCCCCTACAACATATAAATGAAGCTTCTAACTTTTTTTTTGTTAGAAAAAAGAGCATATACTGGGAAATGAATATGCTTAACAATTTTTTTGGTGATAACACACTGTTCTGTAGCTTCTCCATTTATTCTTTGTTAGAGAGAGCTTCCCTCTATGCTTAAGTACCACTGCAATAATAGAAGCCCCAATATTCTATTGAATTGTTTCTTATGAAATTCACAAGATGCTCACAAATCTTAGTTTTATGTTAGCAGATGGATAGTTTTGGGGGGTTTTTTTGGTGTTCTTTTTCTTTTTTTTTTTTTTTTTAATGTCAGGGACAAAGCAAATAATGGACCCAAGTAAAATTTTAGAGCTTAAATAAGTGATGCCAATAAAGATGTGGAACTCTGCAGCGGTTCTCCTTGCCATGATCATGACATTAATACCCATTTTTTAAGTACGGCAAAGAATATCTACATAAAAATGCTATGTTCTCTCTTCTCCTAAATGAATAGTGCAAATATGGTAGCCCACTACTTAAATCAATGTAATTTCCAGGCATTCAGAACAAGGCATTTTTCTAGGACCATATTCCCCTGTAAAATTCATTATCTGTGATAAACTATTCATTTTGATTAAACCTGTAATCCGTCCCCTAAAACACTGGTTATTATCATCCTTGCTACAGTTCAGCAGTACCATCATCATCCTCACCACCATCATTACCATATGAATCACTGGTAATAACTGATTTTGTTGGGATAATTGCTTCTTTGTCATGTCTGCAGTTGCATTTCCAGCACATGGGTGATGGTTGAGAACCAGGAATGGGCAGCAGTTAATTCCTCCAGACACTTTCATTTAACCCACAGAAATCTGCTGGCAGTAGCCCTTATTCTGAAGCTTTTAGCACATACAAGCTGGAGCTTGCTAACACACTGATTTTTGGGTCTTTAGAGGGAGAATTCTTTCTTTTTTTTTTTTTGGAGAGTGAGCCCTTTACATTCAGGCTGTAATACTGTCAATACAGAAAAACAGTCCTGGAAGGTACCCTGGGAGGTCTTCAAGTCCATAGCATTGCACCAAGGAAGAATCATCCCCCTTCCTAAGAAATATTTTCTATCTGCTTCTTTCAGACTTTTAGTGACACAGATCCTGCAACCACTCCTAGTGATCCAGTTGGGTGCTTCTCTGTCACGACTGTCAGAAAGTTTTTCTGGCATCTGAATAAGCTCTTGACTTGTGAATAAGGAGAGTAGATTATTCTCTCCTTTACTGGAGACCTTTTGCATATTTGAAGACTTTTATCCTAGTGCCAGTCAGACCTTTCTGAAATTTTCTGACCGGCTGAAATTATTCAGCCTTCTCTCATCTTCTCTGAGATTCCTCCAATTTCTGTGCCTCTTGCTTCAACATTTATACTCAAATTTGCACAGAGCACCAGTGGTGAGCTAAGTTCAGGACTGTCACACACAATACCTGCTGTAAAGTCAATATATGTGTATAACATAGAAGATAGATTATAAAATTATATATATTTATGAAAATAAACAGAACATCTTATACAAGCCAAATGAATACAGCACTGGCATCATTCATACAGTGTGTACAACAACTGCAGTCTGGCACAGTCCCAGCATGGGGCTGGTACATGTGGCTTTATCAGTTGTTTTTCTTGGGGAGAACACTATTCTGCCCTTGAAAAACTGCTAGACTAGATATGTTTGCCTCTTTCCTGGAGAGAAGTCACTTCTAGATTAGAAGATTTTGACCTGTTTTTGTCTAACTACAACAAATTCTAGAAACAAGATTTTTTTTTTCTTATTAATTGTACAGCAATATTTTTTGCTAAGAGGTCTTATGTAATGGACTTTTAAATGGTTTTTGCCCATCTCTTGTGCACACACGAGTATACAGAATGCCTTTTTGTATGGTGCTGTGTGATAATCTGCTTGTTCAATGAAGTAACTGGACCCATGGTAGCTCCAAACTGAAATCTGTGGCTAAAGGGATGCTGAGCCCTTGCCAGGAAGTCCTGTTGAGAGATGCAAGAGAAACCACCTTGGATCCATGCAGCACTAATACAGCTGCATGGCCGCTAGAACAAAGTTTCCTTGGTTTTGACTAGGGTGGAAAGAGTTTGTGCTTGCCTGCAGTGTGGGCAGAGCGAGCTTGTGTCAGCCTACAAAGGTTTTTGCAGCCAAACCCTAAGACAGTGATGCAGAGTCTAGGCATTTCTTTAATATGTTCTGATTCATTTCAAAAACTCTGTCCCCTGGAGCCTTTATGAAATACTGCCTAATCATCTGCATTCCAGCCTGAGTGCAGTACACCATCAGCTGTCCAAGGAGCTAGTTTATAAAACAATATTCTCATTGGAGTGCATTGAGCTAAAAGATGAATGTTTAAGGTTACCTCATGACAGATAGAAATGTGAATGGCTGTCACAAGTCTCTGATACAGAAAGCCTGATACCTTCCACACTGAGAAAATCTCCCAGCTCTGCATTTCTTCTTCTCCAACCAGTCGCTGGTTTACAATACCACAAAATCTGGTATTATTCAACATGCCTAAATATAATGGGTCCACAAATAGGACTCTGTAATGCTACAGAAACATAAACAACACAGGAGGCAGTGCACAACTAATGATGGAGTAGTTCAACCTCGAAAAAGTGTTTATTGCTAGATATTGTGCAATTTTTTGAAAAATGTACACATATCACTCAAGTCTCTTTTTACTATTGTGCTTAGTTCCCTTGCTGATTTATTTTTTGGTACAGATTCTGCCTACAAGCTATTTTTGGGTAAACCAGGGATTGCATATATGTTGACCAAAGCAAATTGTGTGAATGCTGGTAAATGGAAAATGTAGTTTTGTTCAGCTTTCCTGACTATCTGCTGTGACAGAAATTCACCGTCTCTGGCTGAATCATTGGGAATAAAAATGATGAATAATAATAATAACAATAACAACAGCAAACATTATTATGTAATATATACAACTATAGCCACTTTTTTCTATTTCCTCTTTGATTTGCAAGAATAATTGTCATCAGCCCTTTTTGTAATACTATGTTGGGTTGCAATTTTTTGCTATAAGAGGCATTAGTGCTGAACAATGTGGTGACTCTCCTTAAAACCCAATAGGTTCCTCTAAAGGGTATAATAAGGGACAAAATTTTGAAAATTGATAAGGGACAGCCAAAGTTCAGTAAATTGGTAGCTGGGATTGCTAAAGACAATGAACAGGAATTTTTAATTTGTAGGAACAAAAGAAATCCTATTGATGTGATAAATATTAAGAGATGATTACAAAAATTGATTACTTGGATGTGGAAAAATAGGTATTTCACAGCTTTCTTCTTCTTTTCTTGATGTACTCTTATTTTCATAGAAGTATCAGACACTGAATTACTGGAAGAAAAACAAGGCAACATCTTCCAGTGATAGTCATTTATGAAACATCAGGAATCAGTAACTTACACACAAAAATTTGGAAACTACTGACTGATGAAATCCTGGGTTTGTTGATATTCAGTTTAAATTCACCTCAGAGCCAGATACTCCGGCTGTAAAGAGTGCAAAACATTCAAAGAGAGCAAGTAGGATGATTCAAGAAACAGTGACCCAATTAGACTACCATTTATCTGATATCTGAGAGGGAATAATGCTTAGACTGGTAAAGATTTTAATCAATAAAGAATTAGATGATGGTAATATTTTTTGGTTTAATGACACCAAAGAAAGCTGAACTTGCCAAAAAACTGCCAACTCTATTAATGAGATTCAAAGTTCAATTACTAAAGATAACTACAAAAATATAATATACTTCATACAACATTAATGTTATAGGACACTAAATAAGACTGAAATCCTTTAAAATATCACAACAGATCATTTTATAAACAGATCAATATCTAGACATTGGACTGTATGGAAAAGATGTCCCTGGGTAATTATCTTTCAATGAGATTGTTCACACTGTGCTTGACAACAGCCAGATGCAAGCCTCATCCTGCCTATCTTGGAGTAAAAAATTGCCCTTCTAAATATAAATTTACATAAAAAGATTAGTGGAATGCTTGAGGACACAGCAGTTCATATGGGGCAATGTGTTCGTGTGTCAGACAAAGAAAACATCTTCAAAACTCCAAAATGGTGCATACTTAGAGGCAAAATAGGCAGGCCACTCCTGGAAAAAGTGAGTTTGCCTCCTGAAATATGACAATTTTGGAAAGAGGTGGCACTTACAGTGGACAAGGTGCTTGAGCTATGGCAAAGGAGTCAAAGCAGTGCCTGCACAGGATTTCCAAGTGACAGCAGTCAATCCTCACTTAATAGCCAAGGAAGATCAAGGAAGTGGCTTTCACTGAACACCTTAAGGAGTTCAACCACTTTATATTGTCAAAAAAATTTAAATATAGACACAAGTTTGTCAAGAAATCTATATATTTTTACAAGGTGAAAATGTCAGGTTTGGGAAGGCCAAATCAGGCAAAAATGGACATGGAAGCAGGGCCCACTCAAATGAAAAATTAGGTACACGTTTTTCAAAGTTAAAGTCATTAAATTACTGGCACAAACTACCCTAGGAGGTAGCGGTTTCCTTTTTTTTATTCTTTTTATTTTTAATTTCTACTCATTACAGCAGGATGGGTGATCTGTTTTAATCAAGCACAGGTAATTAGGCTCAATATGGGAATAACTGGGAAAAATATGATGGCATATGGTATGCAGAAAGTCAGAGCAGATGATCTAAAAATCCCTGTGGTCTTTGACTCTGTACAATTATGAAGTCTGTCTGATCAAATTTAGTGCTAGTCAAGTGCAGACCTCCAAATCTAGGCTTAGCCCAGGACTGTCTTCAATGTCTTTGGACCCAGGCAGATCAGCCTGGTGTTACCTCAGGCATCACAAGTGGATGGACTCATTGAAGCAAGGGAATGTTGAAACTGAGCAAGTTTACAGTATCTACCAGCTGTGTCTGGGTCTGGCTTGGTTGAAGAAGGAGGCAGGCAGCAGCAGATGTTTACTTTTTGGCAGTGACTGTATACAGATACACTGTATACAGTGGTAGGCTAAATCCAGGAAATCAGGAAGATCAGTGGGAGGATTCTCACTGATTTAAATTGATTTAGGATTATGCCAAACCAGGATGATGATATTTCCACTTATTTAAATAGGAACAATTCAAATCCAGAGGAAGTGATAAAGGGTTTAATATAAATACCATACACATGCTGCTAATGGAAGTTGATGGTGCAATCATTCTAATTCAGCAGCTACTAGGTGCTGAATGTTCCTCTCTGACATGTCAGACACATTAGGCTTTTAAATATTTATCATACTGTAGACTCATAGATTGCAATGTCATCGTTGCTGTCACCTGTGACACAGAGCCCAGGCTTTGATGAGAAAAAAGCTGTGGGGGGAAACATTCCAAAACTAAAGAGCACTTAGGGTCAGGCCCAAGCTAACAGGAGGCACAAACCACCAAGCCCAGGCTGAAACACAGGCCCCTCCCTGCTCCCCTTGATGCCATAGAGCAAATGGCCTCACAAGTTATGCTGGCAACAGGACTCTCCTTCCATCCCAATGACACTCCAGCACATGGCGTGGTGTTGAGTCAAGCTGCCCTCTCCAGGACTAGCCAGCCACACTCCCTTCTCCTTCATATTTCATTTATTCATTATTCAAGGAATGTATTGAAACTAACCAAAGCCATCTCCTTCAGCAGGCACTCACTGTCTTCAAGTTTAAAAAGAAATGAATGAATTAAAGGCAGGACATCAGACATGCTGTTGAATTTCCTGTCTTTTGTGGTCAGTATCTTACAACACTCAGACATTATTTCCAGGCTGTAGTGGAGAATTATATAGATTTGTATTTATCAATGATTTTAGTGAATGTGGGGGCTAGTCACTCTTGTGTGTAGTTTTGCTTTTTAGGATTTTTTTTTTCATGTTCTGTTGTTCCTGCTGCTGCAAACACTTGTGCCTGGAGAAAAAAAGAATTAAAACGGGGGAGGAAAATAGATCAGCCTCTATCAATTGGCCTGTTCAGCAAAGAAGGAATAGATTTTACTCTAATCTGTACCATTAGCATAACAAGAGAAATGCTGGAGCAGTTGTTAATAACAGCAAAGAGGTTGTTTAAGTCAAGCATGTGTTTCAGCTCCACGGGCTGATTAATCTTGTCACCATTTTTTTTTTGGTGTTTTTTTTTTTTGCCTTTTTTTGTGTTCAGAAAACTTTTCACTGGAGGCAGTAGGGAAGGGAGGGGAGTTAAAAAAAAAAAAAAAAAAAAAAAAAAGAGGCAGCAGAATAGCCCCGTCCCCGCCTTCAAACCTGTCTCTGTGTCTACCCTTACTTCTGCCTGGATTAGTCGACATAAAGCTGTTTTCTACAGGCAGGGCCCTCAATGGCAAGTTAAATTCAGACAGATTGTGAGGAGTGGAGAACATGGGCCTGAGAAAGGGCCCCGGCTCCCGGGCTGACCCCGCTTTGTTCCCCGCCGTGGTCACCTGCCACCCCGCACAAAGGCCCGCGCCGCCGGGCCGCCACCGCCAGGCCGCCACCGCGCCGCCTGACCCGCCACGGCCCCATTGGCTGCCGCCCGCTGTTGCCGGGGAAGGAAGGCCGGCGAGGGGCCGGGGAAGGCCGGGAAGGGCCAGAGGAGGGTGCCGGCCGGCCCCGCAGCCGGGCGCTGCGGCAGCGGCCGGGGACAGGCCGCTGGCTGTGCCTCACGGGCCATGGGAGGGAGGTCGCTCACGGCCCGCAGACCTGGGGCGAGCACCTGGGTGGCCGCTGCCTTGGTGGCGTGGGGATCACCCGTGCCTGGCCCCCTCGTGACCCCTTGTGCTGTGCTCCAGCTCTGCCTGGCAGGGCTTGGCTGAGGGCACACGGAGCAGCGTGGGCGAGCAGGGGCAGCCAGCATCCCTCGCTTGCCATCCGAACCTGCCCGCACACAGCAGGGGCCCATCTCTATCCGCTGGCAGGAACGCTGCAGGGAGGAGAGGCAACACTCCTCACCTAAATACCCTGCACACCCATCCTGAAAGGAATTTTGTCCATACTTGTTCCCGCTGCTGGAACAACAGGGGAAAAAAAAACAACACTGCTGCCTCCCTGCAGTATTTCCTGACACGCGAAAGCATTTATACACAGGCTCTTCTGTACAGGTGCCAGTGCTGCTCTTCACTCGGGAGCTGCTGGCAGGCTGGCTGACTCCAGTCCAGGTGGGGCTGGTGCCCCTGGCTGGCACCTCTCACAGGAGCCATGCGCTGGCTTCAGCCGGGCCACCAGCAGAATGGTTAAAGGAAGAGCACCAGAATGTATCAGAAGCTGGAAAAAATATCCAGTGAGGCTCACTGAAGCCATAATGCGCCATTAGGGTGCAAATCTCTTTCTGTTGAAAGCAGCGCTGATGTGCCTCCTCACATCACATCTGGGGCTTGCTGTGTTTTACTGAAGATCTTGGGAAGGACAGAGTGCCCTTCTTGACAGGTCTTACCTTGGTTCACCTTGTTACAGGAAATAATAAACACACAGGTCCTCCTGCAAAAAAATCTGGCAGTAAAGGAGCCCGTATCTTAATGGCAATAGCAAAGTGGTACCTCAGGGAACTACAGACTCAGGAATGGGGGGTTTGCAGCAACTTAGCTCTCACAGCCGACCTGGGAAGAATCTGTAGCTTCAAATCTATCATTCAGAGCATTTGTATGTTATAATCCTGCTCAATGTCACAAGTTATGTTTTCTGGCTGCTAAGATAATTTTATTGCTTTCTGCCTGTGGATATAAAACTTTGTAAAAGTGAATCATACATACACAGTTTGTACATGTGAATTCCTTCACATACACTCTCTCTCATCCCCCTTTTTTCGAACAGGAGTAGTGAATTTCTCCATGCAAATGAACTTGTTCAGATTTTGTAGCCATTGTGGAGACTAGATACTAAGTCTAGTAACCAGCTTTAGATAGTCTGTGCTTCCCCAAGCTCATCTCATTGTAGAAAAGCTGCAAGTGGGTTACCCAGACATGTTTTTCTGATACCTGTTGCCTGTGGAAAAAGGGTTCCAGACTGTAGAGAGAACCTCGACGATGGATTCAGCAATGTATTTAAATGGTCTTAACCAGCAGCAGCTCAGCAGATCCATCATACCTGGCTTAGCCTGTAAAGTGCCCTTATTCTCCCTAAACTTGTTACATGCACAAAGAGAACACAAATCTGTTTAAAATCAGAAATCCTCATATAAATTTTTGATAAAACTGAAAATGGACCTTAAATAACTTGCAAATGTGTGAAGGCAAGGTGATCTGGTGCTAAAGAGAGTAGTATGTGTACACAGTACTTCTTCTTCACATTCCTTCCATGCTGGTACTGCACTTGGCGTTATTGGAGCTGGCAGTGTAAAAACACTGTTAAAATAGTGCAAGTCCCCATTTAAAATAGGAATCACAGAGATATTAAATGCCACAATTTTTCCTTTCCTCAGCATTTTTCCACCTAAAAATGTAATAAAGATGAGGCAAAATATAATGCAAATGAGACTAAGAGAAATAGTAGCCAAATTAAGTCTTGTAAATGCTTCTCTGGTATTTGTTTTTCACCATGTGCTGTATTGCACTGCCTGACTTCCTTAGACTAGGCAGAAGGAGAGATGATGATTTGGGGAGTTGGGAGCTAGTTTTAAAAGCCTTCTTCACAAGTTCCATAGTTGTTTTTCCCCCTCCTTCTCTCCAGTATTTTGGTCAGCACTAAAATAGATTTTAAAATGCAGCTAATTATCGTTACTACTTCCAGAGTCACCCACCTTGGCTACTGTAACTACTATGAAATTTTAAAAGTACCTCTGAGGGGATTAAGTGTGATTTTATGTGTAGTAAGTAGCTCCAAATTAATGAAAAGTTGAAGAGGAAAAAAGAGGGTAAGAGCTGCGTGAATACGTTTGAGGAGATAAAACATTGCTTGTGATCTATGTATTATAGAGAGAGAGATTTACAGTCCTTATGTGGATATAGAAATTGCCATAAATACAGATGCAAGTGATAACTATATTATTTGAAAATCCACGGAGTTACAGATGATTCGGGGGAAACGGGAGAGGCGCGTACATATGAGAGGTGTGATGTCTATTTTAATGGCACTGGTTCTCTGTGTGAAGATTTATGTGAAAAGAATTGACTTTAAAAATCCAACCGCTAGGAACCTGGCTGTCTTTTAAGTGGGTTTTGGTCAGAAGGTGCATAAAGGCAATAACTTTACTGAATTGTAAACATGGTTTTACTAGTAACATCTGTTGTGCTTTCTTTCCCCTTGCCCCATAGTGGGCTATTCTGAGCTGACACCAAGGATATTGTCGTGAGTTAAAAGTGGCTCTCTGGAGACAGGACCGTTCTGCGCTTCCAGTCTCGGACTCTAAAAGTTCCCAGGAGAAGTGCTTGACACACTAACTGTTTGACAGAAGGACAAGGCAAGATGACAGCTTGGGACGCCTATGTCCATCAGAAGTCTCAGTCTGTATCCCACTAGCAGAGGGTATTTAAAGATCAGACACATAAATAATAGCATTCACACACATTTGGTTACAATGCTTAATAGCCGTATCAGGAATCAGGAGAAAAAACAATGCATCCTTTATAGTATTTTTAAAGGAATTAAAACTGTTAGTTAAAGGAATTAAAACTGTTAGTTGGGACATTTTTTGCTTTTTGCATCTTTGTTTTAAAACCTTGACTTAATGCCAAACTGTCACTATTTTAAAAGCAAAAAAGAAAAAACAAACCCCAAACCAAAACAACCTAACCCAAAAAAAGAAAAAAAAAAAAAAAAAAAAAAAAAAAATCAATCTGCTTCATTTTCCCATCCATTGCAAGCTCTGTAGCTTTTCCTACCAAAAATGGTCCAGCCTCTTTCTTTTTATTTTAATGGTTTGATGCATAGGAAAAGGGTTAACTGCATAACTCAATCACACAATATCTTAGATTACAGATAGCCTGCAAGAAAAGGTTCTGCAGCGTGGTAATAACTACCACTGCATCGTGGGAACAGGCTGTGGCAGACAATGATGGAATTGACAATGGTGCATACAAAGGCCACCTTTGGGAGAAACCATATCTCACAGCATGCTGGGAAAAGTGAGAAATAGTAGCAGATGCTGTCAGGACTATAAGCAACAGATGCCTCCTGGCCAGCGTTCAGCCAGTACAACCAGATCACACCATTCATAAGCAGGGAACATTTTTTTTTCCTCCCTCTCTTTGTAGGAGGGAGGTAGCAAATACAAATATTGCAGAGGAATTAAAAACAGCAGATGGTGGCAGCAGGATTTGATGAGATCAGGGTCAGGTATGGGTATACATTTGGTAGTGGCATTAATCATCCTTTCCCTTTGGGAACTGAAAGTTCAGGCCACTAACACAGCATTAAATTGACCACCTTCAGGTTATGTTTTACTTACCCAGTCACCCTCAATACCCCCTTGTCATCCTCCCCCCTCTTGAACAGCATGGCCGCATAGCTCTCTCGTGCAAGGCTCTGGTAGATTTAAGAGAGTTTAAAAGAACATATGTTCAATATTTGGTTAATTCAATTTGTGCTTAAATCATTAATAAGCCAGCCAATCCCGAACAGGAAACGTTAAAAGCCTCCTATTAAAGCCGCTGCATTATCTCCCTCTCTCTCTCTCCCTCCCTCCCTCCCTCTCTCCCTCTCTCTCATGCCAAGCTGGTTGTTTTCACCTACAAATGCTCTCTGTTTATTATCCGCTTGAATATATTTGGTCACCTTTCATCTTCCATGTATTGCTCGAAACATTTAGCTTATAGCTCCCGTCGTAAATGCTCCAAAGGAAATGAGGAGGTAAATAATACAGCTCCCTTGGAAAAACAAAGTTGGAAGTGTAAATGAGCTTTCTTGCATGGGTTGCTCAGTGCATTGGGTTCAATACAGTCAGATCATTAAAGGAATGTAAATGAACAGTTCATTTCAGAAAGTGACACAGATTCCTTTTCAGAAGCTTGTTTCAGGTTTTAGTTTTAAGAGTGGTTTGAACTTGTTACAGGTCTCTGCGTGAGGACTTGTCAAACCTCTGAGATAGTTTTCCAAAACCAAAGTGTATTTTCTCCCAGTCATTGCTCTATTACTGGATTGTTGAGTAAACAGGATGGTGATGACGGTATAATCGTTCCAGTGCTAAGGTTGTGGGTTTATTTGGCAATTAGAAGAACACAGTCCAGTAATTAGAGGATCTGCATTCTAGCATTGTCTGTGATGCTGGTTTCCTCACCTTGGGTAGGTGATATTTTTTCCATTCCTCAGTTTTCTCTGTTGTGAAATTGACATTTTCATTATACCCGCATCAAAGGAGTAGTGTGGATAGTTAAACAAATTATTCTTCATTTGCCCAGTGAGTTTCTGGAGTCTGAAAAACATGCCCAGTAGGCATGTTGTGTCAGATGCCAAAGTCTGACAGAAAAACGCTTGTAATCTGAAACTTTGACACATAAAATGTAGGTCCTGAAATTCAAGGTGCAAGAGAGGTGAGACTTGACTTCCCTTTGTTGAAGTTCTTTTTTCAAACTCTGGCCCCAGGCTTGTGCAGTGTTCTGGAAAGAGACCCAGCATTGCTCCAGCACCCTGACTTTCCAGGCCAGTGGACCTTCCTGGCCATCCAAAGCATTGATTCCCTAGAGACATAACAGGGTATCTGGCAATGGGTCAAATCAGGTCCTCCAATAAAACCATCAGATTTAACTTGACATGATTTGGTCGATATTTGCTATATGGATGATAAACTTCTGCACCCTGGTTAGAGGTTTTTATTTTAATTCTAATTCTAAAATTAGTCTTATCCATGCTGGGGATAGACTGGAGGTTGGGGAGGTACTATTTAATTTATTAATCTGTCTGTTGCATAAATATGCTGAGATGAGCAAGAATGCAGAAGATATTTTTTGCCCAGCAGGGGAAGAAAATATTTGCAGTCTCCTTTTCATATGTTTTCCTTCTCCCAGAATGCTATCTTTGGCATCATCAAATTCATTTGCCTCAGGGTCTGTTCCTACTGAGACCAGGTGACTCATCACTACTGAAAGGGTGAAAAACCTGAGCTTTCATTATCCAAAATACTCTTCTGTTGTAATTACTTAACCAAAAATGAGGGAAAATCTGTGTTTTCAATGGGAGATTGCACTGGAGATAGATGTTATTTCCTACTTACTCTTGCACACAGAGTACATGAAAAATGAATTGTCTCCGTTAAAAGGCAGCGGGTGTAAAATGAGCAGAAGGGAATGATTTTTTATGCTAAATCGTTTCACAGAGCTGTGGGCCAGATGGGACAACTAGAAAATTTAGTTTGACCTCATGTTTATCAGAAAAGATTACATTTTTTCCAGTTACCTTTCTCTCAAGCCTGGTTCAATGCATGCCTACCTAAAGCACAGCTTGTGCTCTCCTGATGCACAGGTGATTATCTAATGAAATTCACAGCTTTGGAATGTTAATAAATAAAATAAATAAAAAAAGCAGTAGAGACCTATATGGATAAAAAAGATTACCTACATGAATGCTATCCAGTCTTTTATTATGAATGATAAGGCTCTTCTGGGACATTAACGTTCAGGTTATCTACAGCTACGATATTAAGGGGTTTATGACACATTTTATTATTCTTTTTGAAGGCTCTGTCTTTTACCAATATATTTATGATACTATCAAAGTTATGAGAGAGGAGTATTTATTCTGTTACTGCTGTGATATCCTGCTATATGGCAGGGTTCTACTGGATCTTATTGGAGGAAATATTTGTACCACAATCTGGGCAAGCACTAAGTTTACAACTACCAGCAGCTGAATGTCTACAGAGTAGCATAATCAAAGAGACTGCTTTTACTGGATAGATATGGTTCCTCTGACTAAAGGAAACCAAGCAACCATGTTGGCTCTGACACCTTTGAAATTTTGAAACTCGTGTGATTTTGTTGTACAAGGTGCCAGATTGAAAGTGAATTTTTGTGGAGTCTAAACTAGACCTTTCTTTTCAAGAGGTATGGATAACATACTAAACTGATCCCTAAACCAGACACTATAGAGCCCTGTAAATATGAATTTGAATGATGGTGTTTTGGAATCCACATTGAGTTGTGGAGCCAGCTGTTCAGAAATGGGAAAAAGATCACCCTGAATCCTGGACTTTGAGGTACTGAAATATTGCAAGGAGGGTTATAGATTTGTTCTCCTGGAATAACTTTGCTTGTAATAAAATGACATGTTTAAATGTTGGCTAAATGATCCTTTTCCATATTACCTTTGATAGGATAAGAAAGATGTTCAGTATTAAGTACACATCACCCAGCCCATAAAAAGACTTACTGGGGACTGGCAACAAACACATTTCCCAGCAGAGAAGGCAGAGCTGTGTTCAGGGTGGTGTGGTGGGCTTTGCAGCATAGAGACAGATGTAGACAGTAGTCAAGGATGTTGGCAAGATGAGACATGTCCATGCTCCAGTGGGAATATGAGGATGCAGCTTTGAAGACTTTGGAGTGACAGCAATGCTCTGTGACTCTGTCAGAGTGCAATCCATGTTGAGATACAGGTATCTAGAGTTACCTCCTCAAAGATCTGGCCTGTCTTTAAGAATACTGAGCTCCCTTTTAACTTATGCAGACGTTACCAAAAGCTTTCTAATGCCTCTGTAGATCACATCTTTGATTGAAGTTCTAAGAGCTGGATGAAGCTCTGACCTCCCACACCTGTCTCAGACAATCAGCAAGATCCATTCCTTTAATTTCCAAATTGAAAGAAAATGGCTTGTTCGAGAACTATTTTTTAATTGCCAGTTGTGTGTGGTCAACACAATTCTTTTTCCTTGCTCTTTCCACGGAGTTTGAAACTCCTGTGATTGCTGGTGAAAGCAAAAATTAAAACCCAGATCTTTTGAAGCCTGCCCAAGCTTGTGTATTTGTTTTCTTGCTAGTTTTGGGATAAATCTTTCTACCCAATAGGAAGTTCTTTTGTTTTAACTTTCTGTCTCGAGGAGCCAATCGTCAAACTTCCCCCAGTGCCCACAAGTTCAGCTGTCATTAGTCTTTTCTTCTGAGATGACTAATTTCCATCACTCCATGTCATCCATGAATGGGAAAGTAATCAGCACCATTTAGAGAGAAAAACCACTTGAGCTGCAGGATCCTTTTCTCTCTGTCGGCTGATTGTGATTTCATATCTTTTATGTAAAGCAGACTTTCAGAGCTGTTACCTATTTAAGGAATTTTTCAATTAACATTTTTTTTCTTCAAGAGTGACCAGGGCCTTTCGATTCCATCACAAAGGATTGGCTTACTTTTCATATAACACTGTGCTCAGCTCAGTTCCTTCATCCTGAATGTCTTTTATTTGGCAGTGATAATTTAGTTTAAACCCTCACCAATCAATAGCTGATCAATGCACAGCAGGAGAGGATTTCTATTGAAAACCCATTACACTTCAAGGGACTAAAAATTTCTCATTTGAACAAAAAGTCCCCCAACCTTATTCAAAATCTGTCTAATTGGCTCTTGGTTAAAAACAAAAATAAGCTTAAAAAGGGAAGAAAGTTCCATATGAACATTAAGGAGAGACTGAGGGCTGGTCCTGAAAGGTAATGAGAACCTTTAGTTTTTGGAAGAACTTGGTCTATTGGGACATGCCAAGGTTAGGCTCCAATGTTAAAGTGCATATTATGAAAAAGGTCATATTTATTATTAGGATTTGATTTTTCTGGAGTGTGAATTATATTATTTCTGAATAATAAGACTTTCATAGTTTTTCTGCCTTCATAGGATAGTACAAAATCAAATCCCAAACAGCATGTATAATCCATTATTGCTAGCTAGTTTTTCTCTAAACTAAGAGTATCATAATCACAGGGTGTAAGTATTGTAAGGCTGGGCTTAACACTACTTGTGATGTAGAGCTTTGTGCTTTCCTGCAGAATGATCTTCAGCTTCCTCCTGTGCTGTGAACCTCATGTAACTGACACTGTGGGAAACTTTGTCATTGATTTCTGTGTCATCACTTCTCTGTCCAGCCAAGACCACAGAACCACACTGACAACAGTTTTATGATCATTTCTGAGATTGCTCTGTGAATACCCATTGCAAACTCCTGTTTTGGCAGGTGCTGGTGCTATCCTGCTCTGATTCCCCCCAGTTTTGTCTCCATCTCACTTCTTGTTCCTGTGCTACTTCTCTCCACTGTCTCAAGCAGATGAGGTGAGGCATCTCCACAGCTGTAAGAGCTTGTGCTCCTGCCAAAACCAGTAGCTGTATCTGCACCCCAGCTGTGTGACTGCTGCCACAGAGCAGTGGTGGCTGCCCCTGGCCTTGGAAAGAGCAGAAGTATCAGCAGTGCATCTCTGCAGGGGTGCCCCAAGGAAGCTCCTGCTGAGTGTTACCTCTCTGAACAGAGGACCCCCTATTCCCCTAGTCCAGGACAGGCTGTGCCCCATGCCACCTCCCTGGGGAATCAGTAATGGTTGCAGGCTTCTCAGAGGTGGGGGAAAATTGTACTTCTCCACATGATCTGCAGAGAGAAGGGAACACCTTGATTTCTCGTCTTTAACCCCACTGGGCAGCAGATACCTGGGCTCTGTGTTTGCTTTGTCCAGCCAGATTAACCTAGAGGCCCCACAGAACACTGGTATCCTTTTTGACCACTCCTGAAGTTGGCCTCCTGAAGTGGGAGACCCCATGCCAATGAAAACCTTCATCCCAGCTCCCCCCTCTTGTAATCCACGTCCTCTGGAACTATTGATAACTCCAAACTGTGAGACCCATACCAGACTGACCACCTAGATGTGCATGTCCTTTGTGTCACAGTGGAGTTCAGGTTACCCCTCCTAGTTTGGCATGATCCAGAGATGGACTTAGGCTCTTCTGTGTGGAGTTAATTCCCCAGTTTTCATGCCAGAAGCATCTTTTTGAAGGAGATCCTTTAAATGCCAGAGACAGATCAGACAGATGTTAGGTTAAATGAAAAAGCATGGGAAAACTAGAAGGGATCCCGTTTTCAGACTTCAGTTCCACCTGCAGATCTTCTTGGACCAAAATAATAGTAGTGTAGTAATAATAGCAATAGAAGTAACAGTTGCATATGATGCCTACTTTTCAGTAATTTATTCAGGAAATCACACTGTAATGCTGATTCTGTAGATTTTGCAGGAAATGAGTTTTCACAGGTTGTCATTTTAGTGCTCTTGATCTTCCATTACACTTTCTTGCCCATTAGGCAAGATTTATTTTGAAGAGTTGATGTTTTGCTTTACTTTACAGAAGAATTTGGTTCTTTCTTTCTTTCTTTCTTTCTTTCTTTCTTTTTCTTTCTTTCTTTCTTTCTTTCTTTCTTTCTTTCTTTCTTTCTTTCTTTCTTTCTTTCTTTCTTTCTTTCTTTCTTTCTTTCTTTCTTTCTTTCTTTCTTTCTTTCTTTCTTTCTTTCTTTCTTTCTTTCTTTCTTTCTTCTTTCTTCCTTCCTTCCTTCCTTCCTTCCTTCCTTCCTTCCTTCCTTCCTTCCTTCCTTCCTTCCTTCCTTCCTTCCTTCCTTCCTTCCTTCCTTCCTTCCTCCCTCCCTCCCTTCCTTCCTTCCTCCCTCCCTTCCTTCCTCCCTTCCTTCCTTCCTCCCTTCCTTCCTTCCTCCCTTCCTTCCTCCCTCCCTTCCTTCCTTCCCTCCTTCCCTCCTTCCCTCCTTCTTTCCTTCCTCTCTCTCTCCTTCTCTCTCTCCATCTCTCTCTTTCTTTCTTTCTCTCTCTTTCTCTCTCTCTGTCTTTCTCTCTCTCTTTCTCTCTGTCTCTCTCTTTTCTCTGTCTCTCTCTCTCTGATTTAGCAGCAAAGTAGTAAAGCCACCGACATTCCCAGGAATGCAATCTTCCATGCTGATATAAAGTAGTAACTATCAGCTTTGTACTTGTCTTTCTATACACTTTAAAAATTCCCAGTCTAAGCACCTCCAATGATGGTTAAAAAGTAGATAACAAGCATAAGGAAGAGAATTTCTTTTGAGAAGACAAAGTTTTGGCACCTTTACCCGCGCTCCCTAATCCGTTAACCCGAGCACTGGCTTCAGCAGGCTCCTGGGACAAGGTACTATTCAAGAGGGCAGACTGAAAGCCCTTACTTTAGTTCTGAGTAGTTAAAATCCAAAAAGGTGCATTGTGCTAGTAGTCCTTTCATAGCCCTGTGCCTTTAATGATAGCCATTTCTCCTTATTGAACCCTTTCTACTCCTTTTCTTCTCTGTTCCTCTCTCCTCCTCTAAAGGCTCCTTTGAGTAAGTGCTGTGCCTCTTATTTTTCTTTTCCTTTTCCTGCTTCCTCCCTCTTATTTGTTTAAACCATTCCCTTGTTCATCTGCTCTCATTTTCTTTCTGCCTTTAACCCCCCCCCATTCAGTGTTATTCTCTGTTGTTTTTTTTTTTTTTCCTGTGTGGGTGTGAGCACATTCTCCTGCCTTATCAGCTCTCTGGCCCTTTCTCTACAACATCTGAGTGGATGCTGGAATGATCTTTAGCCAGAATCTCCCTAGGGGTCTCAGTCCCAGGCTCCAGAGCTTCTGAAATGAGATGGAAAAAGAGAGACACCCTGGCAGCAGCTTGTCCCTAATGGCCAGATGGCCAGCACTCACATTAATACAATATCAGGCATTGCTGTAGTTCTGCCTTGGAAACTGCTTGCCTGTGCTGGCATCTTCTCACACTCCTCTGACAGCCATGCCAGTCCCAGCACCCTCTTGGGAAAAGAAATGGAAATGACCACTTAAATACTTTGGATTCAAGTCACTGTGCAACAAGAATCAACTAATATTTTCATGCGTGAATGTTTACGTTATCCCCTCCCCCTGCACACCCTCCCTTCTGTCCCCCTCCACTTCCATTATACATTGTCCTTTCCTGTATGTTTTGCTGATATTGAATTCAGCTCCCTTGCAGCCTGGGACTGGTGTTTTTGAATTTACCCTAGCTTTCATGTGTACATCCTTTCACACTGTGCTTTGTCGGGTGGGACACCAGAAAGCGATTGCATATGTCAGGGCTGGAAGCAGCCAACTATGTACAAAGGAACAGTCAGTTGTTAATGTTTGGCTGTGCTGAGATGGAGGAACAAGCAAGCAGGCAGTGCCTTTATTTTATTTTATTTTATTTTATTTTATTTTATTTTATTTTATTTTATTTTATTTTATTTTATTTTATTTTATTTTATTTTATTTTATTTTATTTTATTTTATTTTATTTTATTTTATTTTATTTTATTTTATTTTGTGTTGCCTTTTTTTCATGACCATGGGGCTTTGCTTTATGTCATGCCATTCCCATAAAAATACAGATGTGAAACAGAAAGTTCTGTGGCTGATGGCGGATCAGAGGAGACAAAGGTGGAAAAAAGCTGTCGAGTTCATCTGCGCTCACAACCACTCTTCCTTGTGCCAGCAGGAGTGCATGACTCAGCCTACCTCCAGGGCCAGAGCTGCCTCTCTGGGTCTAGCTTACCAAAAACTGTGCTGAGCATGGTGCAGTGTGAGCAGGGCTGCCTGTAGGGCTCTTTTCCCTGGCCTTCGACAGCGTGTGTTTTGGTTCAGCTTTGGCTCTTGTGAGCTCAGACTTGCCCTGCTGTACAGAAACATGTGTCACTCGAATGTCCAAGCTGCAGTTGCTCACCTCTGTGTGTCAGCTTGTGTGTGTGCAGCAGCCTCCATCCTGTGTGCCAAAGGAGGAGAGTTACCTGCCTGTGTGGGAACACTGTCTCCTCCCATGGATCCTAGAACTTCACTCATGTGTTGGGATGTGTGGGCAGCCCAAGCACACAGGAGCATCTAACACCTCAGTGCAGCATGGAAGCATAAACCACTGAGCAGAGAGGTGAAATGTGAGGCACATTTTAATTCCTCTGGAGGAGCAGTGCGTGGAGTGCCTCATTCCTGTTGGTAAGGGACTGCTCAGGTGGACATTCCCCTTCTGGTGTGAATAGGGGCACCACCCAGTGCTATGCATGCAGCTTTGTTTGCTTTTTAACCTCTGCTTGTCTCTTGCTTGCCTGTCTCCCTGACAGCTTTCTAATCTTTCCTGGTTTTCTTTTGCTTGGGTGGAAAGAGGAGGGAGACTTAATCCTATACCGCTTCCTTTTTTTTTTTTTTTTTGGTAAGATAATCCTTGCTTGTTTAGGATCTGACCCTGTCCCCCTGAAGTAAATCCCAAAACTCCCATCTAGTTCAGTGAAAACAAGAGTAGACTCTTAAACCATTACTGTTGTTAATTACATTACCTTGATGCTAAATGCAACTGCTATGACTATGATGTCCTCTACAACTGTTAGTATTGCTAGTGTTCTTATTGCAACTAATAATATGACATTGCCTATTTCTTTTCTCTTTCTCTAGTGTTGGAGCTCTTTATCAAAGCTGGGAGCAACCAATGCACCTTAAAGGATTTCTGGTTGAGAAGACAGAAATTATTTGGTGGGAATCTAGTCAGGAAATTGCCTCTTATGCTAAAAGAGGCAACAGCATTTAGTTGAGTTTGGATCGAGAGAATGTACAGTAGCTGGAGTTAAAAAAGATAGAGGCTGAAACAAATAGATCTTGGCAGATCTGGCTCAGCTTGTTGAAGATGTTTATGAGCCTCTAAAGCAACTTGGATGTTGTAGGTCTAACCAGGCAGTGTTACCTTTAGACTTAGGGAGACATAATGAGAGGGGAGAACAGGTGGCCTGTCACTTTATCACAGAGGGTTAGTAAATATTTGTCTGCAAACAGGGCTGGCATTAGCACACAGGTCTGAGTGGGGCTTCATTAAATGCAGTTTCTGCTTGAGATCATTAATTCCTTTTAACTGTGTGTCCACTGGTCAGCGTGGGCGGGGGCAGATGTGGAGGCAGGTGGGAGCGTGCAGGGATGCCGCGTGTGCGGTGCCGGAAGGGCGCCCTCCATGCACCCAGCCCACGTGCACCTTCCTCCTCCCTCTTCCTCTCACCCAAGAGCTAACAAATTGTGTGCAGGACATTTCCTCTGGGATTAAATAATGCCTGGCTGGGGTTAATGGCACTTGGCTGTGCTTCATGTCAGCAGCTCCACCTAGCTGGTCATTAATCCATGGCCTCAGGGGAAGTCCCGTATTTCAATTATTGTTGGATTAATGAGATTAGATCTAGTCTGTACCACTCAACACTAATTTCCTCATTTGAATGTTTAAAATTATGTGAGTGATGGGAGAAAATTTTATGCTCTTAATATATGAAAAATTCTCCTCTATGTAAACCACATCTTGGGCCTTTGTTTGATTGAGGCAGCACCTGAGGAGACAGAGGGTGCTGAGGGAATCAGAAAGTGCAGGAAGGTTAAGGTCTGTGTCAGAAACAGAAATTGCACTAACCATGGCTGTCACATTAGAGCTGGTGCAATGGACTGACAGTGAGTTCCACTTAAACACCAATCAATATTAATAGCAATGGAGAGAGCAGCTTCTGGCCTGAGCAGCGTGTGAAGTGGTTCTTGTGCATATTTATCAGGACATAAGTGATAGTATAGGATCCTCTTCTGCTGATCTAATCTGATTATATTGTCCAAGACAGCTAAATATAACTAGATAATAAAAGCATATGCTGATATAGCATTAGCTTGAACAACAAATATGCTATTTGATTTTCCTCTATGGTGGGAGTTAATCTTGATTCATCTGTTATCATTTCTGTCTCTGGATTGTGTATCTTTTGTTCATGTCTTTTCTCCAGGTATAAGACAAGGTATTAATCTCCAAGTATTAATCTCAAATGCTAACATATGTGCACCTTTGTATATGTGTATCCTGAAGCCATTTGGGTTGGTCTTCTCTCCGTTCTGGCCTCTGCCTTTACATTTCATGCCCAACAGTTAGACGCGCCACTGCTGCCCACTTTTCATTCCTCCATGTAACTGCATGCTGATGAGGTGTGCTGTGTCCCTTCCTGGAGTCCAGACTTGCCCTCCTGTCCTCTGCTCTTGGCTGCCAGTGGGCACAGACAGGAGATGCACCCTGTGCACCCTGCACACTGACCCTTGACTTTCCTGAGAAAAAGGAGGGAATCTTACTGATTTCTTTAAACTTCTGATGTGTTTTCAGACAAAACTGAAGCAGCTGTGAGTTCTGTGAGAAGAAATACAATATAGGCCTAATGTTCTTTTCAAAAGCCTAACTAAAGACTGGGATATCCCCATTACAAATCAAAACGAGCAACTTCTGTCCAAAGACTGGATCATGTTAAGTATAAATCCACAAAGGGGAGGGCTGAGAAATTGAGACTCATGTACGCCTATAAATGTGAAGACTGCAGCACAGGGCTCTGTTTGACACTTCTCCTTCTAGCCCTTGAAGCCTTCATGCAGTGGCCCCTTGTGGGAGGAAAGATGGAGGCATCGCCTCTCTGCTCAGCCTCTTCCTCAAGGCTTTCCCTCCCCAGGCTGGTGACAGCATGGGATCAGGTCCTGTGGGAGCAGGGAAGGAAACAAGCTGAGTTTTCCACTTTCTTGGGGTGTGTTCCTAGCCCAAGTACGCCACATCAGAAGGCCAGAGGAGCTGCTGACATTTGTCCTCCAGCTGTGTTTAAAGGGTAAGAAGGTCCTGTTTAGCCCTGAGACATAAAGCACTGAGGCATTAGCCTTCAGAAGGGCAGTCAGGGTGGCAGGTGAGTGTACGGTTTGTACAATCCTCAGTAGTGTGGTCACATATTTAAGACACATTTTTTCCCTAGCTGCTCTCTGAGTCCATCATGGCATAAACTGCTTTGGACATCTATGGGCAAAAAGACTGCAAAGTGCCTGGAGTGTGGGGAGGCTCTGCACTTCCTCTTTCTTAATGCAGGTGCTGCCAAGGGCTGCAGAAACCTCACTGGGGTTGAGGCCAAAGAAGGAGAAATGAATGGACAAGAAGATTGGCCGCCATTACTTTTATCAATATAAAAAATTTCAATTAAAAAATAAAAGCAGGTAAAACCTGCAGGTATCATGGGATCTCATCAGTCATCTTATCTAGCCCATTATCCTGTCTTGATAATGCTACTATTAGGAACTTGTCTTCATTAGAGGAAGGTGTACTAGTCCCCTCAAAATACTTACAAAATAACTAATTCTGGTAATGTCAGTCATTGTCTGAATTACACTGAAAGCCCGCAATATCTGTATATCACATATATATATGTACGTAAAATGATTCTGTCTGCTGTAACCAGATGTCCCCATTATCCATGTAAAGGATAGAGGGCATCGTGAATTTTTCATGCAGAGTGATTTCCATTTAAGTGCTGATCTGTATAACATTGATCTGTAGTCCCCTGGTCATGCTATTATTCTTTCATAGACACGAACAGTTTTGATTCTTCCAAAGGAAATATAATTTTTTTTTTTCCTCTAAATTGGTGTAATGAATAGGACACAGAAAGAAAAAGAAAGATTGAATGGAGCAGGAAGCCGGCGTGTGACATAACAAAGAGAAGAGTTTTATAGAGAACTTTCTAAAAAATGCAAAATGTTGACCAGACGTATCCTTTAGGAAAGTGATACATTTGATTATTATAGCCGTAACAATGAGCTTTAGTTACAGGAGTGGTAAATTGAGCATCTCACTGGGGACAAGGCTGCAGATTAGACTTCAACTTGGAAATGATATACATTCAAGTAAGCTGAATTTGATCCCAGCCTGACTGTGTAATGTGGTTGGGGGGGACAGGGAAAGCAAGAAGAAAAAGAGAAAGAGATTATGGGGTGTGTAGACCATATAATGCTTGTGTTTGAACTTGATCCACCTGAGGAACCAGCAGGATGATATAGTAGAGGCCCACCTTGTCCCTTTCGTCTTAAAATTCAGAGAAAGAAACTGCATCAAAATTTGTCCTCTATTAGAGGTTTCTTCTGTAGTAATCCTCGTCTATACTAGAAAAGGATGGGCAAACATCCACTTCCATGTAAATCATCTGCATTCTCAAACACACGGTAAGCATCAGGAGAGCTGCTAACATGTGCAGAAAGGTGGCAGAACATGATGAGGGAGAAGATCTTTACCATCTTGCTCGAACGTCAAACTGAGGAGAGCAAGAAAGCCACCACTTGGTTTGCCCAGGCCACTTTTTCTGGGTAAAGCTGACAAATATCCATCTCACCTTATGACTGTGGCCCATATCCTGTGTGGTGAGATGCTGCTGAGCAATGGAAAACAGCATCTGTGAGAAGTGTCCCACGTGTTCAGACTCTCTCGAATGTTAGTCACTGTTCCTGGCACTGGTTCCTCTGTGTCCGAGCTGAGCACTTTCCCAAGCATGTGGTGCAAGGCTTTGCCTGCTCTCCTGCCACAGCAGAGCCAAAGCTGAGAGGTGGAGGGTTCTGTGGCAGGACTAAAGCCTGTAGCATCCGCCCCCAGAGAAAAAGGAGTGGTGTGTTTAGTCTCTTACTCTTTTGTACAAACATTCCCTGAAATCAGCGGATTTGCTCACTTCCACGAATTTTTCACTTTTGCTTCCTGTGCTGGGGATGTTGTTTGAACAGACCCCTGGGTACCAGGTAGCAAGAGGGCCGAGGCAGTAAGATGTCCTTCCCTCTTCCCCCACCCCCCCTTTTTTTTGGAAGCCACCAAATTTTACACAATCTGTTCAACTCATCTCCAGAGGTAAAAGACAGAAACAGTTGCCAGTTATGTGGGGCTCAGTGATCAGCGGTATCAATGCAGTCCCTTCATTTGCCTCCTGGCTCTGGCTTCCTGATCGGTATGGCCGTTAGCAGAGACAATGCCAGCAGAGCAGATGCAGAACTACAAACCACTGAAGGATGAAAGGGAAAGAGAAAAGTCTGTTTATTGCAGCCAGCTCTAAAGGCGGGGGGGGGGAGAAAAAATGACCCAAACTCCATCCAATTAAATTTTCTAATTAAACTGGGGACACACACATTCTCTCCCTCTCGCATTCCCTTTCTGCACACACGCACACGCTCATGCACACGCGCACCCCCGTGCTTTCCAAGTGGGGTCCTGCCATGGAACTCATCCTCCCAGCTCCTAGTGGGGCACACTGTAACAAACTGAGGAGCCTGGTCAGGCTGTAGAAATGATAGTGATTTTTTTTTTTTTTTCACTGTTTCAGCAATGGCATTTATGGGAAGAAAAGCTGATAAGAAAAATATAGAAGAAGCAGTAAGGAAAAGAAGAAACAATGTGAATTAGTCAACTCCCCCGTGTTTCATTAGCAGAATCATAAAATTAAACACACTCTCTGGAAGACTTAAACATTCTCTATATTGACACAGTGCTTTGTTACTTTTCCAGTTCTGTGTGTGGCTGGAGAAATCCTGATGTGACTAGCTGAAAGTCCTTGGCTGTGCAGCTGGCCCTGGGAGAAGATGGCTGGGGTGACACACTGCTGGAACCAGCCTTTGAGTACCATAAGAGTCTTCAGGCTTACTTTTCTTAAATAGGGCTTGGAGATGGATTGGTCTCACTAGAGCACTGAGGAACTCCTGTTTCCCCGAGCATCTCTTTCCAAAATAATTGCAAGGGAAATGCACAAGGTCAGTCAATTTAGAAAAAGGAGAGCTGTAATAATACACTTGATAGTAAATACATCCAAGCTAAGCATGAGTCCCTATGGTAATTCAGCTGCGCTTTGAAACTGGCAAAAAAATGGTCTTGACTTGAGACTTAAAAAAACTATAGCCAAAACACAGTGTATGATCTCAGACATCGTTTGTCAGCTGAGCAACAAGCATCTATTGATGAGTGTCTTGAGACTTATCACCATAAACATTCAGTGTGATGCTCAATACAAGAACTTGAATTTTGCAGGGTTAAACTGAAGCACCAAGTATAAATGAGTATCTGAATTAAAGTGTGTCCAGCATGCTGAGAATAGCAGAGGTCAGGGCAAGGGCTCTGCAAGTAGATCATGGCAACACCCAAAGCTACAATCAAGCCAATCATGCACCGATTACCTCCATCACTTTCCTTTGGGACATCCCAGTGGAGATCCCAGAGGCTTCAGGTGTCCAGTCCCAGAGGGTGAGCCAGCAAACACCAAGAGTAGTGTCTGCAGCATGGGGCTGAAACCTAGTGGGATGTTTTCACCATAGCTGGTGTTGTTGGTGTGGAAAAGATGCTCTCATATTTACAGAAGGTTTGGGCTGGCATGAAGGTTAACTGGCAGGAGTTCACACAAGATGACACAGAGGGAATGACTGACTGCAGACAACCACCTGTAATTGTATCCAGAGAGGCTGGATATATTATATTACTCCCACCAATTATGTATAGGAAGCTGTGATTTATGAATCAAGCTAAAAAGATGCCACTGTTTACTAGGCTGCCTCTTGAGTTCCCAAGCAGCCTCTGTGTTGAAGACCCCACTTAGGCTTGGTGATGGTGCTTGTGTGTTCACCCAGGACTGTGGCACCTTCAGGTGAGACAAGCTGGGTTGGGGGTACCATGTTCTCTCCAATGCAAAGGCACCGAGACTCTGATCCTATGATTTGCTTTCCTGCCTCAGTTGTCCCTTCTCCCAGGCTCCATGGAGTGGGCTGGGGTTTGGGATTGGCACAGCCTAATAAAACACTGAGCCCAGCCCGATCGTGGTTTTTCTGTGTAGTTGCTCAAAGCGAGTTAAGATGGATTTGCAGACTTTTGATTTTGTTCTAGTGAACAGAAAGCTTGAGATCAACAGTTCTCAGTTTGGCAGTTTCTAAATCAAAATGGGTGGCACCCCAAGCTTTCTGGTTGTGGGAAGTTCTGTATACAGGATTGACACAAAAAAATAAATTGAGAAGTAGGCAGCAAGCCCTCATTAATATGTCAGCACACAGGTGATCAGAAGTGCACTCAGACTATAGAGTATGTTTTTCACAATCAATCAATCAATCCCCTTTTCAGTCTTTCCAGCTGCCCTCCATACAGTCTTTTACATGAGCATCTGCACTGCCAATTATACCTGTTTACCATGTTCACAATATCAACCTTTGGAAGCTTTTCAGGGACATATTAAAGCTCTCTCACACTGGACACATCTGTTCGTTGGAAGAATTGTTGTATGTCTCAGGATGTAATTCTGCAAAGGCTGCTGAGATCCTACCTTTTCAATAGGATGAACCACATAGTTTTGCAGTGCCATAGATAGTAATTCTCCAATGTAGGTGCTGGTGTTCTGCCATATTAATCTGCAAGACTAACTTGGATTAGAAAAGTAGTTTTTGCTGATTGTCACCAGTGAAAGGAGGCAGATCAGAAGAGAAAATAACAGTTGACCCAGTTTTCAAATCAGGACCAGGTGCCAAATTACTGTGTCTGAACATTCAAATGAGTGCACTGGTCCCTAAATACCTGTTTTACTAATCTAAAAGACAATTCAGGAATGTATTGCAGGGTCAGGGTGCTGAACTTCATTGTCTGAGTTTGAAAATGGGCCATTTCATCCCAGGAGTGCAGAAGCAGAAAGGGCTGGTTGCCATCCACTCCAGTCTCAGAGCTTCACTGGCAGCCAGTGAAGTGTGCCTCAGGCAGAGTCTGAAGCAGAGAGACAGAAGTCTAATTTTGGAGGGAAGAAAAGGCCTGGGATCTGGGGACAGGGCTGGGTATAAGGGTGCAGGAGGGATCAGGCCAGGTTTGGGTGGTATGGCCATCTGCCCATGGAGAAAGCGTTAGTTGAGTTTAATGGAATAAATATTTAACAGCTCTCTTGGCATTTGGATAGTCTATGGCTCAATACCCAGGTAGCTGATCAAGCCACCTTCAAAATGCCTTTGGTTCTGAAAATCTGCTGTTCATACTCCTGACTCATCTGACCAGACACAAGCAAATAGAATTTGTGCCACTGATATTTACATGGACACACTGTCTCCGCCACCATTAGATAAGGGAGCTATTTTCTGGATAAGGGAGCTATTTTTGCTTATGTTTCTAAATATGAATGACTTATTTCTACTTAAGGTGATCAAATACCTGTTAGCTGTGTTGATCCATGCTGCCCCTGTGGATAGCCTCTGGCCTTTCCTTTTTCTGCATTGTTTTGGACTAATAGAAAAATACATAATTATTTTCTTTAATGTAACTGTCTTCTGATTCCCACTGACAGTGCAACCCCTGGATGCTTCTCTTCAATGTTCTGCCTCACCTCCTTGATGAGAAAGTGGTATTCCTCACCAAATGCATGAGTTGCTCTCACCTTTCTGAGGAATTTGAACTTACTCACATTTGAGGTGTTACAGGTATCTCTGTGGGGAGAACAGAAGTAGATGGACAGACAGAAAGATAAACAAAAGAATAATCTATGGTTAGATTAGAAAGAAGTACCAGGAACCCACTATTTTCAGAAAAATAAGTTTTTATTATGTAAAGGGGCAATGGTTTATTATTACAAGATAAGTATCTTCCTTAGGACTACATGTTAATTGTCATGTAGTGAGGTTTGATTCTGTGCAAGGTTTTCTTCATTCAATCTGAACTTTTTTTCTTACATGAGGTTGGGGCAGTATTTGTTATACTTGAACAGAGCAAAAGTAATATCACATTTACATTCTTTCCATGAAAAAAAACTAGTATTATCAGTTTCCAGAGGAAGACAAGAACCTCCTGATGTTTTTCAGTATATTTAAGGCAGATACAAAAAGCAATTTCACTTTCAAAGAACTTTTGCACCAGATTTCCCTGTGGGAGGGGATTGACCTGCAGCCTCTAGCAGAGACCTGTTTCCATTCCCCCCTCCCCATCTCTGAGGTCCACTTCTTCTGCCTGATGTGGTGAGACAGTGAGGGATGGATCCTCTGCTTCCTGTGATGCAGCTGCTGGTGTATTTGCCACAGGAATGGTGTAGAGTGGCTCCACCAGCCAATCTCCTCCCCAGGGTCCCTGATGCTTCTTAACCTTTCCATCTCCTCTCTTAGGGTTGCCACCATGATGAGCAGATCATCTGCCTGGTTGCATTTCACACAGCTGTTGTTTCTGCTGGCATCCAGTTCCAGTGGCAGACTCTGGCACTGAGACCTGGGCAGCTTTATGTCTTTGTGGGAGCTTAGTCTGCACCATGCATCCTTTCCAGGGACTGCAGAGGACATTGCTCCCCACCAAGTGGGTACCACGGCTGAGCTCCTTCTGAGAGACTGATGACCACCAACCAAGCCCTTCTTCTGAGCTGCTGGTTGGCTGCACCTCCCTGCCTGTCCTTCCTGCTTGAACTGCTGTGCCCACTGCTGCAGGGAGCTGGGATTGAGGATGGGATCGTCAAAGGTTCTGAAAGGAAATGAGGTGATGACTTCTTACCTTCAGCTCCTTTGAAAACTACCACCTGGATTCATTTCAATGTTGTAATAATGTGTAAAACACATTAATTTGGGAGGTGTGTTTTAGCTGCGAGGTCAGGAGTGGAACAGTGCAAAAACAGCCAGGCAGAAAGTAAAGCTGTTGCAGCAGTCGAGGGGGTCAGTGTCTTCAGGAAATAAACCAAACATTTCCAGGTAATACTGAGTCATGCAATATCTTTCTTGTGTCTTTGAGAGTTCTGCCTTGCTGCCTTGAGCGAATCTAAAGCTAAGCTGATCAAAAGATAATGACACAGCTTTTTGGACTGCCTTTTTCCCCCCAACTGAAATACCTTCTGTTGGCCTTCTGAGAAGTCTGCTCCTCGTAGGAAGCTGGAGGGAGCTGTAGATACCTGCACGCTCAATTTTGGAGTGGAGTGCAGTTCAGTAAGATGCAGACCAGACAGGTCTGGAGAAGTAATCTGGCCTCTGCTTGGATTCTTTGATGTCTAATAATGACTGAGAGACCCCAGAAAGCAGAGTCCTTCTGTGTTAGAACTTAAGAGGGACTTTTTCCTGATAAAACCTTGTGAGAAGGTGAAGTACAAAATATCCCTATCCCTCTGACAAAATTAATTGAAATTTTCCTACGAATTCAAAAGTTTTTGGACAAAAAATAGACATAAAGTGACAACTAGCTGAATTAAAAGGTAACTTGAGGTAGAAAACTTGCAGTGCAGGATTATGTTTGCTTTTTCTTTAGCTTTTAATACTGTACATTTGTTTCTCAATGCTGTTCCTGTGACTGGGTGCCTTTTCTGCATGACATGTTAGTTGACAAGATGACATCCAAGAAGATACTTGAAGAAGCAGAGCTCAGAGACAAGAAAGGTGAAAAATCTTTTTGAAGAAGGAGCTTCTCTCACTTGCATGTCTGTGTCTCCCACCAAGGTGGATGCAGATTACAAGTAAATAAGAACTATTCATTCTCTAACCAAAGTTTGATCTGAATTGGCAGCTCAGCCCCACCAAGTCCCTGAAACACTGTTTGCATTGTTTACTTTATGTGGTACCAGGAAAAAGCTGGTGTTACTGTTATTTAGCACCAGCATCCTCCAGGCTGCCAAAATCCTTGTGCCAAAAAAGAAAGGTCATTTGAACCTCAGTGTCTGACAAAACAAGCTCAAACTGTCTACTGTGGGAACATGCTTTTTCTTGGGCCGATCCCATTCTGCAGCCAGAATGGGTAATGGCAAGCTCTTCCCCTCCCGCTGTGTCTGGAGGTGAGTTCTAAAATCCCAATGAATCATTTTGTTTGTTTTGTGAGGGCTTTTATTTTTTAATAGACACTGCCTTTTGTGAATGACAAAGAAAAGGCTCCTTCCATCCCTGTGAATAGCAGTTGCTGCTGCGGGCGGCGTGTGCGTCTCGTGGCTGCTGGGCTGCGCACCGGGGCTGGGAGGAAAGGCCTTTTCCAAACAGCTCTCCTTCTCTCCACATGCCTGTTCTATACATCTGCATTGCTGATGAGAGCTTTACCTGGCTGCAGTCCACAGAAGTTTGATCCCTGGTTGCTCTGTGCCCCTCCAGCTAAGTCTCTGAGCAGCGTGGAGAGGTCACAATGATTGATCGTGGGGAATAAAGGCTCCTAAATCCATGTTTCAGATGCTGAGTGCCTACATGCCTCCCATGACTCGCAGCAGACACAAGATCTATTCAGTGGGTCTGGGAAAATGAAGCCACAGAATCACTTAGGAAGATGAGGAACTTGCTTTGTGGTCTCATGTGTGGTCTTGTGAACCTGCTTGTGGTCTCAGGGAACAAGCCATATTTTGGAGATGGAAGGAAACCCACTCTTGCAGGCATGTCCATCTAAAGCAGTCTGTTGCTGCATCACAGCAGGGTTGGGGCAGTTTTCAAGCCTGGCTGGAGGCACATGTGGCTTGCAGCACTTGCTATTTCCTGCAGACCAGGATGGCAGCCTGGCCTGGCTGAGGGAGGCACTGACTGGGGTTTTGGCAGGGCCAAAGGGCTCTAGGCTCTTTGCAGCCCCAGGGGCATCCAAGTTGGACCCATGTGCAGCCCAAGCAGACTTGGTGTCTAGAGAAAGGCCGGGTGAGTTTCATTCACAGGACACTTTGTCTCCAAGGAGGCATGAAATTCAAATAAGGTTGTGCTTCAAGTCACTCCCAATGGTAACTGAGCTTCAGGAGAGTAGATTGTGGCAATTCCCATGTCTGGGAATGATATCTCAGGAAGTAGCTAAAATCTGGTTGAGGGCTCAGTGGTTCCAAATGCCAAGGCTTAGGAAGGTTTTCACTCAGCCAAATGCAGACTGACTCCCTTTCCAAGCGCTAGTGGCTGGGAAGTACCTCAGGTCACCTGGCAAGTTTTACAGCACCACATTGCTCCTGGGGTATCACCAAGGAGTCCACAATTATGGCCTCAGTGATAATGCTCACTAATGTTTACTAATGTGCATTTTTATGGTTTCTGAACCATGGTGGTTGTGGAGTCCTTCACTGGAGATATTTGAGAGCTCCCTGGACACAATCCTGTGCCAGGTGCTCTAGAATGACTCTACTTGAGCAGGGAGGTTGGGCCAGATGAACTCCTGTGGTCCCTGCCAGCCTGACCCCTTCTGTGGTTCTGTGAACTAGTGCCTGTTTATCTCTTTCATGCAATGCCTAAGCAGTAAAAGGTCCATAAAAAGAACCCTACTGAGGGAGTAGGGGTACTGACTTTGTGGTCTAAACAGAAGTTTGTTTTATCTCTGTACTCTGGAACTGTAGATACAAATCTAGGTAAAATTGATACTACCTTCAGCCACTCTGAAACTCATGAACCAAGCAGTTTGCTATGCAGAAGTGGCTAAGTCATGCAGTTCATGGTGTTTCTTAAAAAAGTAGGGGTTTACTCAGAAGGACTGAATAAATTTCCTTTTCTCTGAATCAGGCTTGTCAGCTGCATGCACTCCAGCCTCTTAGCTTTCTTGATATGCAATGTGCAATGCTGCACGTGAATTTTCAAGCCTCACAGGATGCCTATGCTGTATACATATACATATACATATACATATACATATACATATACATATACATATACATATACTTAATTCAAAAGAGCACTGCACTTTTTTCAAAGACATGGATAGTTTGCTTTTTCCATGACTCTATTAGTCTTTATTCATATATTCAAAAAGATAATCCCTCTGTCCTGTCTTTTATAATACTGTCATGTCCCTTCCAGCACTGCGTATACATCTTGTTTATTTTCTTGGAAAAGCCTTTCCACAATAAAAATATCCCATCAGAAGTAGTTGTGTGACCTTGAAGAGGGTATCCCCTAGTGCCAGTGGAGAAGTTCATTTGCAGAGCTCTGCCTTCAGCCTAGTGCCACGCTCTGCAGTGTCCTGCAGGAGTGTTGCCACCCCTCAGCACTGCGGCTATTTTCCTTGAAAATAATGCTAGAAAGGGAACAGGGCTGGTTTTTCTGAAGCAGAAGTTGGGGGAATCACTTATTAATACCCATAGTATCCCCTGGGAATGGGCTTTCAGTATGTCACATCTGCTGGCAAACTGTCACTGTCCTTGTGGGAACCAAGAGTGCCCCCTGAGCACTATTAACCAATAACCAAACCATTGGTGCTGCAGCTTATTTGCAATATGGGAGCTGAATATGGGCACAGTTTCAGTCACCTCAAGGGGAGTTTGGCATGTAGATAAAGGGTAATGAACAGTGTCTTGCTTTGATATGACATAAAACAATAAAGTGTTAAAGTGTAGGTAGCAACAGACTTGTTCTTGAAGAATAACTGCATGTCAGTTAGGTGAAATGTTCCATCATGGAATGTAGGGGACAGCTTTCACAGGAGACCAGAGATTTCTGCAGTGACCAGAGATTTCAAAGCAAAGAACAAGATAGGAGAAAATTTTGTTCTGAGTACCTCTGCACCAGTCCTGGTAAAACGAAGGTGCTTACAGTCTAGAAGGGCAGAGAAGAAAAGAACAAACAAGATGGGGCCCTGCATTTCAAGAGTCTCTGCACATAGCTCTCCTCTACTGATGGCTAGCATACTCTAGCTTTGCCTTCCCTTCCAGGAAGAATGCAATAGCACTAGCAAGGAAATATACCTGCAGCTCACAGACAACTGGTATAGCATAGTCAAGGCTGTCAGCACAAAGACTTTTTGTGGCAAAACCTAGTTTGCAAATATTGGTGCCTGTTCATAATCTTCAAGCCCTGGTGCAACATATTCCCTGCCTGTTTGAGGTTGTGTATATTGTGTTCAGGCTTGGCTTAGAGCCCAGAGCAGCCTAGGTTTTATTTTCCTTTTGTATGAACATGGAGAAGATTTTCCAGTAGGATAGATGGCTTAGCAGATAATGCACTGGCCTTTCAAAGTTGGGATCATGGTTTGGGTTCAGTTTGAGGTCTCAAGTGAAATGATATTACTGGTCTAGGCAATTCACGGTCAATTTTATACCACAGTCTGCATGCTGTAAATTTGCCTCTGAGTTGCCTTGCACAGGTTTACTGTATTTAAAGCACGATGCCAGCAAGGTAGTGGTGTTACATCAGCCTTAGCTACTTCCACTCCACTCTCTTCCCTTCTATGGCAGTTCATATTAGTATTTGAATTCTGTTTGTGTGCAGAACTCCAGGGTGCTGGGATCTTCAACTTTTTTCATCTGAGCTTGACTTCCTCTTTTATTGTTTGGGTTTGTTAGCTGGCTGCTGTTGTCCTTCTCAAGTCCCAATAACCATTTTTCAGCCCCCTTGTTTTTCCACAGGAAAGCCAGGAAGAAAGGCATTTTCAGCAAGGCCTCCCTCCTTGCCGGGTTTCATGCACAGACTTTAATCATTGCCTTGCCTGGAAAAGGGAAAGAGCTTTTCTTAGAATGTCCTACTGCAGCATATAAAGACTTCCCCCCTTCTCCCTTCCTACTCATTAAAGCACAATTGTTGACTGCTTTGGGGTCCCTGTGGGTAAGGCTTGTTTGTAATGTCAATTACCTGGAGTTTATGAGTTAAGAGCTGTTGCCGGTCCTCTGGAAAAAGGAATCCTTCATGTAGCTGTCACTGGCGTCCACTGCGGTTAATTCGGCCAAGAGGAAATGGGGACTAAAAGCCCTGGTCCTGCTCCTGCTGCAGGCTGTGGTATGGCTCCTGGTGAGAACAATGGGAGCAGACCCCAGCCTCAGAAGAGAGGGTGGCCCCAGCTAGGGTGCTCCCCTGCTGCCCCTCTTCCCTAAGTGAATGATGATAATTACGGCGGGAGCGTCTGCTAGGTTCACTTCCTCCAATTGTTCCCAAGCTCTTATTTTGCTTGATGCTCAGAAAGGGTCATTTGTTTAGCTGCATAGCAGAGCTTGTCTGGAATGACTTAATGTGTTCCTGAAATGCTTGGAAAGGTGGGTGACCATGGCAGAGAGAGGCAGAGAGGGTAGCTGAACAGAGGCTCCTTGCATACTTTGGCCCATCCTGGTCAAAGTGATAGGGGCGGTTGACAACGCTGGTGGCACAAGGCCAGTTTTTTGATGAGATATAAAGAAACTGTGACCTCATTTCCAGATAGAAACCTACTCTGGGATAACTTGAGTCAGTGTTCAAGAGCTCTTTTTGAGGAATTAAAGGGGTTCACCTGTCCACTAACCAGGTGCTTTGCTTTTTGTCTGCACTGGTTCCCCACTGCTCTCTTAGGGAAGAGACAGAGTGGTAGAACATGAAAGAGGGAAGTTCTGTCAGCAGCCCAAACCTAATGAAGGCCCAATTTTGACACTTTTCACCCAGGTGACTTCATTCACTGGAATGGGCTGGTCTGAATGGGATGGAAAAAATCCCTTTTGTTTCAATTACTGAACAACATGGGACTGCCTTTATCACACCACTATGTATTGGTATAATCAAGTAGACTTCCAGCCTGTGTGCTAAGCTTTGCTTGCAAATGCATCCTCTGCTGCTGGTAAGACACTGAGTGTTTGTGTTCGCTTTTCTATTGTGGAAATGTGTTGGGAAACATCCTCAGTAACAGCTGAGCTTTAATTGCTGAGAAAGCCATCAGCTCCACTCTACGTCACAAGTTCAAGTAACAACAGTTGGAAAGTGCAGAGATTTTTTTTCTGCAGCAAGAGATATTCTCATCCCACGGACAATACTTGTTAATAATAACCCTCCCTTGCATCATCTTCCCTTTGAGGGCCTTATGTTGCTGAGCAGGCATTAAACAAATCTCAGAAGACCTCCAGTGAGGAATTCTAGAGTTACTTCTTTTCTTTAGAGAAAGGATGTCAAGAAACAGAAAGAAAATCAAAAGCTTAAAGTTGTGGTGTGGAGCTGTGATTGCAGTGAGCCCTGATGGGAAATGAAACTGAAACAGACTTCCAAGTCTGAGTGTCCTAGGCATTTAATGGTGGAAATGTGGTCAACCTCCTTCCAGCTTAAATGGGATCTCTCAGCTCTCTTGTCCTCAGATAGCAGCATTTTCCTATGCAATTCCTCTTGGCAGAGTGATGAGCTTTTTCTTTTTTAGCTTTGAATTGCCATGAATATTCCTCACATGCAGGAAGTGACTGATGATGCATGGGCTGTATTACAGCCTTAATCAAAACTGAGCATATTCAACATCTTATTGAGAAATTTGGAAATGTTATGACATCAGCTCTTTTTTGTAATCAGCCATGGGTGCATCTTGAGAACTCATATCCTGTGCAGGCAGCCCCAACATTCAGTGGCTTCAGGTTTCTGATTTCATTGTAAGGATTGCCTACTAAACCTTTAAAGACTCTGCAAAGAGTGCTTTGCTTTGAAGCAGGGAATACTTCACTATTCCATGCTCAGCTCCTAGGCTTCTCTAGTTCCAGGCAGCAAAACTTCCAGTGAAAGACTTCATATTGAAAATACATCTCAGTGGCATCAGATTAATATGCAACCTCCTGAGCCTTCTGGATTTCAGAAGGAAAATGTTAAAGGACTGATGTAGTCTTCACCCACCATTCTGTTTTCACCTGGTTGTGTAAGCGTCCTCTGCAGAGTGCCCTTGCACACAAGCCATGTGTCAGCTGAGCTGTGCCAACCTTGCTAGCTGCTTGCCATGCATGGTTTTGCTCTGCCCTAGATGTGAGGTAATGCCATTTGGCTGAAAACTTGCTGAAAGAAGCTTAAACTGAAACAGATTAAAAACACAGACACGGACAAGTACGGAGGTTTGACTGACATATAGCAGCTCCATAAGCCCTGCACACAGGTTGTGTGTCTGAACCCTTGAGCTGCTTGCTCACAACCCTTGGTTTGTTCACCACACATGCACGTAGGCTGTGATGCACAGGCAGTGCTTTTTGAGAGACACTGGCTCTGGTGAGCCTGGTGTGCTGCCTGCTCCTCCCGTGCTCTCAGGGAGAGGGTGATTTTTCTGGATGCAACCTAAAGGACTGACTGGTCTGGTTTTACCAAATGTGCTGATCATATGATGATGTGTGTTTATGTCAGTATGCGCTGATTTGGTACATTCTCATTTCCAGTGATCTTGGCTAGCAAGTTAGCTATTTAGTTTCAACAGCAGCAGCATGTTGAAGGTAAAACAGGCTGAGCAGAAAAATTGTGCTGCTCACTGAAAACAGAACAAGACCAGGCTCTAGTAATTTTTTAAACCAGTTGCTCCAGAGTGAAAAAAACACTGGATATTTTTATCTAAGCAGGTCACATTTTGATGAGGAGCCATAGGGTCTAGGGTTCAGAGGGCAGGAGCGAGTGTCGCTAAGGATCTTGCTGTGCTGTAATCCCTCCTAAGCCATGGGTTTGCAGGGTCACCTTGGGTGTGACACTTGATCAGTCAGCTCAACCTTAAGCAAGAGGCAGCCAGACTGTCCCCTGACAGCCCAAATGTCACAGTGTCCAGCTCCATAAGTTATTCTTCCTTTCCCTAGCAGAAGTAGTTGTTGATAAGTTATAATGCAACAATCAATCCCTGGTTTCCTGTGCATCACTAACAAATAACTGGCATCATTGTGAGTATTGTGAATTTGAAAGACTCGACAGGGGAATGTTCATTGGTAAAGGGCTGTTGTCTTAAATGGACAGAGATTTTGAGTGCTTCATTGCCAGATTCTACAGTTTGGCTTGGTATTTGCTCTATTGACATTTACTGTTTTCTGCAGAAAAAGCTGAGAAAGTGCTTAATCAGGGCTTGTCAAGAGTCATAAGACAAGATTATTCTGAACTATAGAAGTTTTTTTAAAAGACATCATCAGTGTTTTTAGAGTAGGAGAAGCAAATGTGGTTACTTAGAGGCTGGAATCTCAGCCCAGAGGGAGGAAGGAATGTAGTACCTACACAGAGGCATGCAGTGCAATTCCCCACACCCACCTGGCATCCAGCTCCCACTTTCAAAGGGTGCAGCTGTTCCCTAGATGTGCTGGCACATCCCAAGTGACACTGGACACCTATGTGTTTGACTTATTGTTGAGAGATGTGAAAAAATCCCAGCACTGGTGAAACTGGGATAGGAGACAAATGTGTTTAACCCATTTCTTAGGCTGGTTATGTGGCATATTAAACTGCATAGGAACAGCTGAGGACAGTGTAAACCTTCTCTGATTGCATGCAAATGGGAGGATTAACAAAACAGGAGTATGGCTGAGTCTCCTCTGGAGAGAGAGACAGCTCCAGATGCTGGCTGGCACTGTGGCACTTCCTCCTCCTGAAATGCACAATTGTGAGAAGGACAAGGAGGAACTTGTGGTGGTAGCTAATGCTGCTTATCAGAAGGTTGGTTGGTCTCAAATATTGCCATGAAAAGATGAACAAGATCTTAAGTGGATTGCCTTTATCTATTCCAATTCACTGGTGATAGACAGAATTTGGTTACTTAATTTAACTACTCATGATTGTGGCAAGCAGGAGAAGATTTAATCCCAGAAGCCATCTCTTGGTAGCACTTTCATATTTTATCTCCTTGTCTTTACTTCCACAATATCTGGACCTTATTTTTTCATTAGGGCTTTTGGCAAGACCAGTCAACTTTTCTATAGGCGTTTGCCATTCTTCTGAAATCTCAGAATATACCTCTCTTAAAACCTAGATAGCCATCTTCTCTCCTTTTCCTTCTCCTCAAGATGTTTTCATTTCTTATAATTTCTAATCTTAAGCTTAGTGAAGATGTTCTCAGAATCAAAACCATTGAGAAGTGTGTCAGGATGGGCTGATCTAATTGGCTCACAAACACTAGGAACTGGCCTGTGGTTGAAAGAATGACTCAAAGTGTTCTCTTATTATTAAAAAAGCTGAAGACTGTGTTCTAAGAGATGTGGATAGTATTTTCATGTTGGTAAAATTTTAGCTGTATGGCTGGTGGTAGAGGAGTTTCTGCATGCATGCTGTGTTTGAAATAAAGTGTCTCTCTATCATCTTTCCTGAAATATCACCCCACCTGCACAGAAGGATGGCACATGTGCTTGTGTGATGTGTGGTAGTGCCCTGTGCTGATTGTGAAGTCTCAGCATCAGCCACTGAGGCAGGCAGGACTCCAGGCAACAAAGACACAGCACGTGGCAGTTCAGGCACTTAAAACATCTGCTTATGTGGTCCTTGGTGCTTGAGTAATTAAAAAAAAATGTTAGATGCAATTGGGGTGTGAGAGGGAAGCGGAGATTTTGACCACAGAAACTTTCACTGTCTCTTTGGCAGCAGAAAGCAAATCTATTAGACACTGAACACAACAAGGCTCCTTGGGGCAGTGCACAGGCCCTGCCAAAGCTGGGGATCAGGTCTTTCAGCCTAACTGGTTCATCAGGGTGGTCTGGGGCTGCTGGGCCAGTCTTGTCCCCCAGCAGAGCTTGGCTGTGTTGTGCAGTGGTTCTGGGTTTCATTGCAGCTCTGAGCTCTCACCTCTTCACACTTCTGTTGTACTTGCTCATGTTTATCTTGTGGGGATCAAGATGTACTTGAACTTTAGAAATGAAAACGGAAATTTGAACAGGAAACATGGCAGATTGACATGTTCCTCATTATCACTGCTACATTTGTTAGACATATGTTTTAAAAATCAAAACATTGCAGTATTCAAAGTGCTGGGGGTGAGGGCAAGGAGGGAGACCCATCCATGCCCCACCCAGGGTGTTTATTCTTGAGGATGATTCATCTGTGGATGAAGCTACACAGCCAACCATAGCTGATGCTGAAAAGTACTTAGACACTATTCAGAGATTTCCTGCCTGAAATCCCATCTCCTCCTCAAAGATGATGTGAGCTTACTGTACAGGGAAAACACCATGGACCAGATTATGCCTCCTAGGAAAAAATAAAACAAGCAATAAGGAAAGCATGATAGATGGCTTGCTCCTCAGAGCTTCAGTTGCTACTGTGCTGAGAGAACTGACCTTATCCTGCTGCTGGAGTGCCTTCAGGCAGCACAAAAAGGACTGATGTTCCCTTGGCACCTTGGCCCCTGTATGCACTTCAATCAACCTCAACATCAGCACAAGTCAGAGGAAGGAAGTACCTCAGAGAAAAGTTGTGCTCCTGATATACCAGCCCCTAAACCTGAAGGATGCAACTTCATAACATTAGGAGAACCTCTGAAAACCATCCTTGGAGAACAACAGCAATGCCATGGATATAGAACTTCCCACAACATTTTATTTCCACCAATTAAGTCTGCATGGCCTCTCCTGGCCACAAATAATTACAGGAGAGAATCTGGGAGGAAGGTACAGTCATTACCAGTCAGTAAATTGACTTAGGAGTCATTTTTATCTAATTGTTGAGGAAAAAAGTCTTCTTACAGAAGAAGTGAACTAGCTGAAGATACACAGTCTTTCCTGGTATTCAGTGAATGAGAGGAGAGGTTCTATCATCAGCTTGCAGCCATGTCCTTGTTCACCCAGCTGTGCTAGCCATGTACAGTGTTAGCTGCAGAGATCTGGAATGAGGTTTTAAAATGCTTCTCTCTGATAGGCCCTTAAAGGCCTGGCCAAAAGGGAAGTGACATGTCAGAATCAGTAGGGACAAAGCCATTGAGACAGATGGATTCAGAGCTGCAGGGATGAAAATCTCTGGATGGTCTCAGACATGGAGGACTGTGTAGGTAAAGCTACTTTTGGGAGCCACAGCCTTCTTACTTTCTGCTTTATGGATAGAAGAATGCAGACAAAAGGATTTAACTTGGAAGACACCTCCTTTTTAAGATGCAAAATGCAAGAAACTCTTCTTGGGCACACAGCTGTGCCTCCTTGGTGTAAGTCATGCTGGTTTTCTAAGCACCCTGTGGTCATATGGACATTGCTCTCCAGAGAAAATAGTGAGACCCCTGGAAACAGTCACCCAGTACCACTTCTGCAAGTAAATCTGAGGAAAAAGAAATATGTTCTACAGAAGTTGGGAGAAAAGAGCTCGTACATTTCTGATCCTTCATCTGTCCTGATAATACAAGTTTGAGTTAATTTTAACGCTTGCTTTCCTGAGGTAAGTCTCTGTGAGATAATACTTTTCCTGTGCAAGAAGATCCAAAACATGTACAAACAGATCACAGAAGAAATGGAATGTAGGTAGTTTCTCAGATTCTTCACTTTTTAAAACTGCTATGGCCTGCCCCTTGTAAATTTGTCTAGGTCACTGAGGGCTGTATTCTGATAGGCTTTATGAGGGAACATGGTGGTGTTTGAGAAGGTGCAAATAACTCAGTTTTAAACATCTCTTCTTAAGCAGGTGAGAGAATTCTTCTTTCTAGGGTGGTATGAGGTCGGGAATTGTGGAAGATGACAAATCATAACCTTGCTTTTTCTTTTTTTTTTAAATTAGGTGGAGTGGACACTGCTCTAAAGAGGTGCCAAAGTTTCTGCATGTTCCCTCTATGGCTGCTGGTATTGTTTTTCCATGTGCTACTGGGCTGCCTGCTAGATCTGCTGAGGTCCTGGGAGCAGCTGAGGCTCATCCCTCTCTTGACCACAGACATCCTCGAAAGGCTGGTTTGTAAATTAGGCACCAGTGGTAGCTGACCTGTATGTGGACTTTACTCTCATTGCTGAATTAAGAGGACCCACCTGTGGAGAAGAGGTACATGTTTCCCAGACACCAGTCAGTCTGAGCTCCTAGGAGGGGGCTCCCTTGAAAGGTCTCTGCTATGACTATGTGGCTTCTGGTGTCCAGGTGTAGCTTTTTCCTCTGTGTTTATTTAATTCCATGCCCATACAAGTGTATACTTACAATGTGATGGGAGAAATGACCCTCTGTTGCATGGTAAAAATACTTACAAGATGATCAATCTAATATAACTGTGAGGTGATATTATATTTTCATAATTATGCAATCATCTACTCTGTTTAAAAACCCCAGTTTTTGATTTTCAGTAGTAGTTTTTCTGTGACCAATGCCTACATGTTGGGAAGATGATGGAAGTAACTAATCCATTTCTCAGGTTTTCTGTTTCCTATTTTATTATTCTAGACTTAATTTTATACAGAGTTCTTTTTTCAGGAAGGTTTCAAGAGGTAATAACTGGAGCCACCTAAAATAAGGACTATATTTCAATTTCCACATATTTCCATAAATAGATGTGGGGAGAAGGGGAAAGGGAGATGCATGGAGTGGTTGTTTCTGCACTGGCTTTTTCTCAGCTCAACTATATTGAGAAGGGGTCACCTAGTGAAACTCAGTACAATTTTTTTTTTATTATTTAATTCAAGTGTGATATGCTGGCTAAAAGCTGAAGGTATTATCCTATAAGAGAGAAGTATTTATTTCTTCTTACGATACCTTCCAGTTAAGTGATGATATGCAAATTGCACATTGGAATTTTCTATGTACCCTCCAAAGACTGATATCCTAGCCAGCTCTTCCTGGAGGAGGTGTCAGCTCAGAAAGAAAACTGAGCCTGTAATGTGTCAGTCTGATCCCCAGTGAGAGGACAGGCTCCAAAGGGAGAGCAAAGATTTTAAAAGGAAAGGGTATTAATATACCAGCAGGTTATATGATATGTAGTGTAATTTCTGGGGTCTAGAGTTGATTTCCTTGGCTATGCATGTGAGACTGACAAGTACACTTGGTGACATGAAGTGCAAAGTTTTGGTTACATAAATGTTCTTGCCTTTCTTTCCTGTGCCTGTGTTTCACTTACGTGTTTGCTTTTTTTGTGGTTTATTTTACAGCACCGAAAGCAGCAAATCCCAGGTGCAGACTCTAATCACAGCTAGCTGTGAAAGAAACAGGTTGAAATGCTGATTTCACATGCACCACTGTAAATCTAGAGTGTGCCTGCCAGCTCCAAGCTAAAGGTTTAATCTGGTAGCCTGGATGAATTTTGTTGCATTTTCTGTGGTTTGTGGTTTTCACTTCTTGTGTTTTGTGAAAAGGGACGTGAGGACTAAGACGTGAGGCTTGATCTCTCTTAAATTGAAATCATTACATGTTACAAGATGGGAGAGGTGATTCTGGTCAGTGCCATGGCACTTCAAGCTGTGTTGGCTAAGTAGCTGCTATAAAAGGCTTGTCCACTTGTGTCTGCCTTGCCTGTTTGCCCAGTGTGGTTTGTGGAAAGGCAGCATGCAGGAGGACATTGTTGTCATGAGCAGCAGCAAGACAAGTGCAGCAGCATGTAGTATTAAAAGGAGAGGGTAGAATTTTCATGTGTTTCAACCAATATTGAAAAAACCACCCTCCTTTACTTATATTGGACAGGTTTCTGGACCCAGAAGAAATTTATAAATGACAATGGTCACACTAGTTTATATCCATGTGCTGGGAGGTGCAGGCTCTTCAGAGCTAATACAAAGAATAACTTACAACTTTCTTTTCTATTGTGGTCATTGCTTTTCATCTCCTGGGGTAAGACTTAGATTGTAGGTCACCAAATTGATTCATCAGCCAGTCTACAGTAGCCTCAAAACTGAGGAATGTTGTTTTAAAAATGCAAACATGTAAAATGAGAAGACATCTAATGCCAGACTTTTGGTGGAGACTAGATTTAGGCTTAAGACAGCTGGTGCCAGAGCATTTGCCTGTTTCTAGGCTCTGGAATCCCTTGCAAGAGGATATCAGAGCAGCAGACTCAATTAGTGGTCTTAAAAGTAATGCTTAAACTTCTGGGTGACACTAATTTTTTACTGAGATGAGCATATTTTATGAACTGAACTGCTGGCTGGAGAGATGCAATGTCATTGTTATAGGGAAGCAGATAAACCATTATAAAATTCCCCTCCCAAGACAACAAAATTCTTCAGATGCTGATTTGCTTTTACTCTGTGTTTTACCATGTGGGAGCAGGGAAGAAGAAAGGAATTTGCACGTGAAATGCACAGATTCATACCTGCCCGACCATGCTTGGATGAGTTAGGACTAGGAGTTTATTCTGCTGATCTTTAACCCAGATTACGTGCCAGTGTAAGGGAGTCAAGGTGCATGAGCATTCCCCTCAGACATCTAACAGGAAGATTCCATCTTTTATCCAAACACATCACAGTATACAGGACTATTTGGCTGATTGGCTTCTTGCTGCAGCAAATGTCGAGCACTGACAGGTATAGTCTGTCCCTCCCTACGTAGCTCCAGCTGCCCATGACAGAGTGAAGCAGTAAATGCCTGCCTCCCTGCAAGTCAGAGGAGAGACTTGGTGGGCAGGGAGACCCCAGAGGGATTTCTGTTCAAAACCATAGTGCTGCCCTCTAAGACTTAAGAGAATGTATTGCCATGCTTTCCTTCAAGAAGCATTGCTTCACCTGAAAAGCTTTTCCCTTGTGCTGTCAGGACTGATGCCTGAGAAGGAGAAGGTGGGAGGGGATGAGAGCTGTCATTTCTCCTTGTCCTTTGCTTATAGAGTGAATGATGCAGGGATCCCTTTCACAGAACCATGATGCAACCATGGAATAACCTGTGCTCACCAGGGTTACAACATGTCATATCCTGCCTATGGAGTCAGTGCTCCAAGTCTTGTCCTATAGCTCTTTCCCAGTACAGGAGACTGTCCAGAACTTAGCCCTAGAGAATGACAAAATTGTTTCAAGTAATCACTGACTGGTGGTTTTGTCTTGATGCAGCAAGAGTAAAACCTCAGTTCTCCAGTTCTCAATGACTTCCTGAATGATAGGATGGCATTGACTATACATCTCTTAAGGGACAGCCCTACAGTCGAGCCTATTGAAAGCATAACTCCTTAGGAGAGTGCTCTGATAAGCAACAAAAACAATGAAGATAACAAATGTAGGCTGAGTGCTCTTATTTGCTGACCTCTGTCCATAGTGATCATAGAAACAACTCGGGCAAGCCATAAAATTTCTCCAGATGGCAGCCACTGAACCCAGTTTATAGAGTAGTAGTTTACTCTATGAGCAGTCCCAGGGATTTCAGCAGGACCATGAAGTGCCACGTGCAGGGAAAATGGAACAGGAGTGTCTGGTCTTAGTCTGCTCTTTAGTGTTTTTAATGAACACCAATTTTTGGCTGTGTAGGCAAATTCTTCACCATGTACAATACCTTGATTTGGACAGGGGTTATGCCAAATGCTGCTATGTCCACACTGTAGAAGGGGAAGGGCTGCAGAGAGTGGGGCAGAGGAAGGATCACTGCAATGTGGCACTTTCTTTCTTGTGTACCCACTGCATAGCGAGTGTGCTTTCATCAGCACTCTGTGCAAGGCAAACACCTTTGGGGTCTGTACAGAACAGAAAAAAGGACACAAATAAAAAGCGAGATTGTGTGCTGCCTGGTTTTGTCAAAGCTGAATTGTGCCAGAAGAATCTGATATCTTATCAAAGAAAGCTAATTGATTTTCCTTGTAAAGGAAACATGGCTGATCTGACTATCAGCAAAGCATTTGATATGATGCCACATGGGAAATTATTAATTCAATGGGGGATGGTGGGGTTAAGCAGAAGAACGGTGTGTGGAGGTCTGGCTAAGGAGGGGATGAATACAAGTGATGTTGGTGTGGGAAAGATCAGGCTGGAGGAGGAACTGTTTGTGCAGTTGCTCACAAGGAATAGTCTTGGGTCTGATTCTGCTTAATATTTTCAGTATGTCCTCGTGATGGAATGTAGAAGAGTATGGATGAAATTTGTAGATGGCAGCAAGTTTGGGACCACAGTTATTATGCAAGATCAGGGTATGATACAGGAAGCACTGACTGACCTTGAGGGCTGGACTAATAGAAATGGGATGAAATTCAATATTACAGAGTGCAAGGTCATGCACTTAGGGACTAATAACATGAATTTCCACTATAAGCTGAAAGCTTATCAGCTCAAAACAAGCGTAGAAGAGAAAGACCTGGGTGTATTAGTTGATGGGATAACTAAGAAGCAGAGATATCATGCCACCATGAAAAAGACAAATGTGAGTGTGGGGTATATGAGTCACAGCCTTCCCAAGAGGCAGGGAAGTATTAATGCCACTGGAGAGGGGTGAGATCTCCCCTGGAGGACTGCTGTCTGCTGTGGTAAAGAAAGATGAAGCCTGGCAGCGCAGGTGCAGAGACAGGCTATTAGGAGCATCAGAGAATTGTATCAGCCCTGGTCTCCATCACTCAGTGAGTGGCAGCTGTGAGGTGACACAGTGGCTTTCTCTAAATAAGCGGTGGGTAAATGCAGTGGAGAGGAAAGCATGAGTTCAGAGACAATGCTGGCAAACGAACAAATGCAGACTGATCATGGATACACTGAGGATTGCCAGGTTTATGGTCACTCATGGGCAGGAGATGGAATAAAGGCATTAATTTGGTCTTTGGGGAAGATTCCACAGTGTGCTGACAGTGGCAGCAGTCATGGGGTTGATGTCCCTGCAGGTTCCTTGCGCCATGTCTTGCTGGCTGGCACCTGAGGCTCAATGGGGCTTGGTGCAATGGTAAATGCTCTTCACTCCCTGGGGCTTCCCAATGTCAGTCTGCCCTTCTGCCCTCTCCCTGGGTATCTGTGTGCACTGGCTTACCTGACATTTGTGCCAGATTCTGGCTGGCATTCCCATTTGACTGACAGGAATAATAAAAAACTCAACTGCAACATGTCAGTGTGGTGGCACTGCAAGTGAGATGGGATCCAGCTTGGGCTTCACAGCTTCATCATTTTTGTGGGCCAGCCAAGGCCATTTTGGAAAGCCATCAGGGTGATCTGATGGAGCACAGAGATCTGGCCAGCCATGTTTCAGCCCTTCTTGTGTGCCAGGTGAGCTGTCAGCCTCCATTTTAATTGCTCTCACACAGCATCATCCTCTGCATATCGGAAACTACAGTGCAGAGTTTTTGTCCATTGCTTTCAAACAAATATGGTATTTTTTTTTCTTTATCCCTTTTTAGCCTCTATCCTTTCCCTCCCCCTATTTTTTCCTTTTTGTTCCCTTTTCTCCCCTCAACGCTAGTTGACATTTACCAGAACCCAGTGTGATTTAGTGACCTTGGGCATACTGTGCACTTTAATTTGTCAATTTGGGAAATTAATTTGTGGAAGAATGAGTGGAAGTCAGAGGTCAGGCAGTTGGAGCGCAGACCTGCTGACAGGTTGACTGTTGGTGGGGGGCTAATGAGAGCACACCACCAAGCGAACGGAACAAAGGCAGACAGATTACACTGCCCGCTCGCTGGCTGGAGTCAATAACACCGGGCCCTTGTGCCTCCCGCTCCGCCACGGCCCTGCCTCATGCTGCTGGGGCAGCAGTGCAGGAACAGCCTTCTGGAGGAAGGGATGGGCCCCTGGGTGTGGGGCTGCTCCATGGAGAGACGAGAGCCGGCCACGGCAGCTGCGCCAGCCCGGCCCAGCATGGAGGCGCTGACCGGAAAGGTCGCATCCGGGCCTTGGCAGTCCTGCTTGTCTGCAGCCACCTGCGCTCCAGGTGAGTCTCAGCATCTCTGCTGGGCACCCACAGCCATGTGCAAAGAAGGGGGATTTGTTTTCTGCAGGCACTGTCTGCCTGGCTCTGCCCAGCCTTTGAGAGTGGCTGAACAGGAAGTGAGGAGCATGACGGCTCCTGCTCTGCACCTTTCCACCCCAAAATCCCTTTCCTCCCCAGCTGGCAAGGCGTGTGTTTGCCAGGCAGATTCCTGTGGGCGCATGCCACCATCTGCACGCAGCACGAGCAGCGGTTTGACCGCAAGCGAGGGCCGAGCGTGCCGGGGAGAGATTGCATCTCTGCCCTGCAGCAGCCGCAGTGCTGCATCACGTCAGGCTGCCCCAGCCCCTGGCACACTGACTGAGCACAGAGGATGACCAACAGAGCTTTAGAGTGACAGCAAATCCTCGGGTGCTGCCTTTGAAACAATGCAGGAGTCAGGCAAGAGGCATGATTAGGTCACGTCGAAGTCACGACCATAGCCTCAAGGCTGCTGGGGAAGGGACTCAACAGGACGCACTTGTTAGTTGTGCACGTTGAGGCAGAGGCTCCCACTGCCCTAGAACAGGACAGCTTCTGGGTCTCCGTGCCAAGGCTTTTGTCTTTTGGAGCTACAAGAGGCTGAAGGGCCAGACTCGGCATGCACAGCCCACAGGGCACGGGAAAACAACTGCTTGTTTTGGTCTGACAGCTGGCACTGCACACATGAAGTGAGGGGAGGCTTGGAAAGGTGTTTCTTATTGTAAAGGAGCTGGCTAAATGTGAGGCACTGGCAGCTGTTTGGGGAAAGGAGCTCAGGGGACTATGAAAGGAGCCTCTTTTCTCCTGTGATAACAAGAGGAAGAAAACCTCCCTGAGGCAGCAGCCTGGCTGCCCAGGAAGGGCTCCACAGCTGTATGTGTGCTTTGGCATTTGTACCCAGAGTAGGGCATGGCTCTCAGAGTCTCATATTTTGGGGTCTGAATATAGTTTCCAGCTATGGCAGGACAGATCTTCAGCTGATCCACATAATTTGGTGAACGTAGAGATGACTCTCAAATCTCAGGCAAACAATGCCATGGGAAGTGCAGATGAAGACAACTTACCATTCCTTTGGTACAACTTCAGCATGAAGTCCACTTCAGCAACCATTTGTCTGACTTCAGCTCTCATTGATAATGTAGCCAGTTGTTTCCTCTGTTGAGGACTTAAAGTTCCCTTGTTTGGAAGGACTAGAGGGTGCCTTGTACTTCCATGCTTCCCTCAATGGCAGCAATGACTGCTCTCAGCCACACGCCTGCTCCATCTCCACTGGCTGCTGTGACTCTGCATAGTGGTCCTTCCTCATGGACTCCTTACATTTCACTGGAGCTGGGGAAGATCTAACTCTTGCAGCTTCCCTGAAGCTTCTGAGGTTTGGAGGAGACTGGGGGGTCATTAGACAGCATCAGAGATGCCTCACTGAGGGGCAGATGGGGTCAGGCAAGCTGGGGGAGCAGAAGAGGACCAGAAGGTGACTTGTAGAGACTGTCAGGAAGCAGAGACCTTGCAGTCCCTCTCCATCCTTGCAAATTGTCTTGATCTTTTGGATGTGCAGCATTTCTCACCTCTGGCTAAAACCTAGCTCCTGTGCTCCCCCTTTCCTTCACATGTTAAGGTGTTCCCAATAGACCTTGCTCCCAAGTTGACTTGTCCATCACTTTGCAGTAAGTAGTAAGAAATTCCTACACTTTTTTTTTTTTTTTTTTTTGTTGCCAAACCACAGCAAAGGTTGAGCAACTCAGCAGCTTACGGTTTCATTCTCTTTCGTTTCTCAGAACTGACAAGCGCTCTGTTTGTCAGCGTGCCGCTCACCCGGGAAGTGCAGCTCGTAACTTCCAAGAAAGCGGCAGCGATTCAGGCTTCAGGCATTTAAACTTCACCCTCTCCATGTTGGCTCCCTACTCCATATATGGCCCCAGCCCTGGAGCCTCGGCTGCACAGAGAGGGCTGTGCTCTGGGAGGGGTGGGCAAAAGTTCTCAGCCTCTGTCTGCCTGCAATTTGCCACGCTCTCCCTAGACACACAGAACAAGCCATGGCTCCACAGTGGCCTCTGGGCAGAAATATTCTAACTATTATATAAATATTTTAAACATTTTATTATATTAAACAAACCAGGTGTATCTTGTAGTCTAAGGCCATTCATTTTCTGAGTGTTAGAGTATCACTTCTTCATCTGGAGGTGCTGAGTCCTCTCAGCCCCTTTAGCTGAATATGGTGGAGTTGAGTTGTGGCACGGGACAGCCCTGTAGCTGAAGCATGTCTTGATGAAGTATTGCTGCTCAATGACGGAAGTTGTTTTCTTCTAAAGTCAGGCTGCTATCCCCAGTGAACAGTATACAAAACACACCCAGTGAGTCTGGGAATTTACTGTCATCACTGATTGGATGATTTGGAAATCTTCATTGCCTGTTTCTGAGAAGGTTACCCAAGAATAAATAAGCAATCTCTCTTCTTAGGGAGGCTGTGGAAACAGCTGGGACCAGAGCAGAGCAGAGTTCCAGACAAGGCAAAGTGCAGGAGGACTAATCACCCACGGATGAGACACTGCAGGGGACTCATCATGGAAGAAGCTCCTCTGAGCTCTACCACCCTCATCTCACTACTTGCTCCTTCCTGTCTCAGCCTCACAAACAGCCACACACAAACAGAAAAATTAATAACAGATTCACAAAACCTCAACAGAGGCATATAAAGTGTCTTTGGAACAACCTTTTTTTTTTTTTGTTTCTAGTATCCCAGCCACTGCAGATGAAGCTTGATCAGGGCCTCTGTGATGGGAAAACAGCATAAAGCTCCTTCTCTTCCCACTGGACCTGACAAGGGGGTCATGAAGTCATGGTGGGATGATAACTGTGCAAGCAGGTAAGGAAAAGCCAATACAAGAAAAGCGTTCAGGGCTGTGTCGGCACCATGGAAAAGCATGTGAAAAAAAACAAGCCTTTGACTGACTCATTAAAAAATGAGGTGAAACTCCTGTACTGATGGACAAAACTCTGTGCTCATCAAGAGTGAAAACAATCCTTTCTCCCCGTCTGTCTTCCTTCCTAAAGAGTGAAAGTTTCCTGTATTCCCTCCTTGACAGCCATCAGTTCTGGCCATGACTCACTACACCTGTGTGAGGGCTCCAACTAGCATTAACCCCTTGCTTGCTGGAAGCCAAACATATCCTGTGGATGTTGGTCTCCTTGGTCTCAGCCTTTTCCCTCCCCTTAGTACCCATCCCTGACAGTCAACTCAGCCCATCTGACCTGTGTGATGGCAGAGCCACACATTGAGCAAGGCCAGTGATGTGATCCCTGTGTATGGTCAGGATGAGGGAGGGAAATTTTTTCTGGAGGGGAGCTGTTTCCTATATGCCAGGCCTTCCTGTTCTTCTTCCAGAACAAAACAGCATATGAACAGCATATTCAAAAGCCAAGACAAAACCTCCAGGTCTCTGCTTGCTTGGGCTCCTGGCAGGGCAGTGGGGAAGGTCATGGCTCTGTAGAAGTTCTGGGTACACTGTAGTGTGCACTAGCTGTGGGACACAGGTGCAAAGGCACATTGAAATGCCCAGGGGTAGGAAATTCAGCATCTCTGTGAATGGCACTGCCCCTCCTTCTCTATCTTATCCTCCTTAATTCTCAGTTTTACTAAATCCTGGTCTCCTCACCACACTGGGACTCTGCTTTAATTGCTAATTTACCTTTTTTGGTCCTTGCCTACCAGCCTGCATGCTTATTTTTCTGCCATGTCTCCTGTCCTCATCCCCCATCCTGGTTCTCCTGGGTGTGCTCCTTTTGCCCACTGAGTTCAGATCAAGGGGAGAAGCACTGCTGCAGGAGCTCAGGCTTGCTGTGATGCACAGAAAGGAGGACTGACTCCTTCGTATCAGGCTGGTGCACACCCTCTGCAAGCAAAGGCATATGGAGGTGCTCCAGCAAGTCAGTGCTTGGTAGCTCTTCAAACACTTCCACAAGGCCAGATTTAGGGGAGGAGGCAAATTTTCAGAGGGACATTGCAGGACAGACTGACTACGTCTCTGCCTGGTTCTTGCTCCACAGCACAGTGCTACTAGCTCTGCACACTTGTCTTATGTCAGCAGACAACACACTTATCTGCCTTGTTTCATTCACAGAAATGTCTGAGCTATTTGGGAGATGTGTTCCACAATGTGCATAGCAGTGAATAATTCACTCTGAGGCAAAAGTCTGTTTTCAAAAGAATCTCTGCAGGAGAGAAGTCTGACAAATCTGTAGGCAGCTGAAATAAAAATTGTCTTTTAATGGGAAGCATTGGGCAACCTCAATATCTCTCTTTGAAATGTAATATTATGGCCCCACAATCCTTTTGCAAATCATCTGCAGGTATGCAATTTTTTTCTTCACTTAATGGCTATTAATATTAAATACAGCAACCATACATTATTTATACTGTTTTATTCATGTATTAATTTTAAATCAATTCTTAAAAGGTGCAGTGCCAAGGATGGAAATGAATTACTCAGGGCAATAAAAAAAGGGCAGATCAAGGAGGAAATTAACCAAAGATATTAAAGCTATCATGAAAGACTTATATTGGAAGCTTCTAGACTGGAACAGCATTTGATAGGAAAAGCCAGCAGCCAGGTCATTTTGACCTAGAGAGGAGAGTCCTCAAATGCACCTAACATGGGGGTCAGTCAAATAGAGGACAGACCCTGTGCAAGTGAGGAAAGGATTGCAGCAAATACATTTCTCTGCCTCAAAGACATCGACTCTGAGGATTGCTGCTGCACTTGCCACACTTAGCAGGTCTCAGGCCAGGATGTAGGCAAGACTGGAAGCTGGCCTCTGGAGATGAGGGCTCTCTTGACATTTGCAACTGCCTCCTGCTTCCAGCTGTGCTGTTTGCAGATAGCTGAAGCCAAACTCCAGGGTTCTGCTGTGGCCCCTTCACTGTGGCTTAAGAGATGACACAGGCAAGTGTCAGGGTGACACCAAGCTTGATGAGAAGGGACTGAGTTCAAACAGGTATTTAGGAGTGGGACTCATCTCACTTGGCTTCAGCTGTCAAAATCTTTATGCATCACCTTTATGCATGTGGAATACAAAAACACCCCTCAGAAGTGTTGGCTTATGTTGACTAGAGAGCTAAGGTGACCTCAGATGAATCTCACTTGGATATTTAAGTAGCTGAAGATCCACCTGAAAATTGCAGTGGAAATGCTGATAACCACTGTACCATACTGTCTCCTATTCATCTCTTGTTATCTCATTTTACATAATGGCACTTTGAATCTCTCCGGCAATATAAAGAGGGTTTAAGCATGGCAGAGCCCCTTTCAGAGCTAAAATCATTAGTAGATTGAGGCAAAGTGCTTCCTTATATCTATGAGTAAATTATTTATTATGGGTGTTAGAGAGATGGATGGCTATGGTGATTCCTGGGGAAAATCATGCTGTGACAGAGATTAAATGGAGCTCTTGAGACTCTCTCTCCCTGGGTCAGATTCATCCTAGGTCTCAGTGGTTTCACTGTTCTCTGTAGGGTTTACACCAAAGATAAGTTTACTGCTTTAGTCCCAGATCTCAGGGGAAGCCCCAGCTACTTAAAATGCACATGGGGCCTGGATGAGAACCTTGTCCCCTGAAGCAGTGGCGTGATGAATATGTGTATTATTCATAACAGTGGAATCAGTGGATAAATACACTAGCAAAAACACCTCACATCAGTAACCACACCATCTCAGTAATTTTGCTTTTCACTGGATCTCTACTCATTTACCCATGGTCTATATTAGATGGAAAAAAAAAAAAAAAGTTATATCTCTATGATAAACAAGAAAAAGACACAGCTAGATGAAAAACCAGCAAAAAGAAAACAAGAGTGTTTACACTTCTGCATTGTGAAATAGCAGCTCACTTGGGTCTTTTTTGGCTCATGGCTTAGATGCAGATAGAGGAAGTGCACTAGGACCTAGAGGAAACAGTTCTCTGCATACACCCTCTGCATTCTTCCAGCAGGAAAAGTATTATCCACAGAAGAAGAAATATACAATGACAAAAATAATCTTGTCTGGTTTAAAGAAATATAAACTACAAAGCAGAGTGTGAGACTTTTTTCTTTCACTAAAGTACAGAAGTCATAAAATATTATGAAAGTGTTCTTAGAGGAAGAGACTGTTTATTGAAGATTTAATTATATTAAATCTTCTATTATAATTGTAATTGACCTGCTAGATAAAAATTTATATATAATCATAGCCTGTTCATGGTAGTTTTTTTTTCTTCCTTATTTTTGCCTGCTTTAATCGATAATATTTTCAATTAAGCAATCAATTGCTCAAGGCAAGGCTGTATTCATAAAACCTCCATTACCCAGCCCATATTTGGTACTCACTGCATTAAGTGGAACAGGCAGCACCTTAAGGAAATTTATTGCCACCATAAATATAAAGAATAAACATGTTACTTCCATTTCACTCCAGATTTCCTCCAATTTTGCTATTTAGAATATGGTTGTGGCAGCATGCAGAAACATGTGAAACACTACACAGCAAATATGATTTGTCTTTGCAAGACACTCTGGACTAACCAAGCTGTTGCCCAAGCTTATAGCTAGTTGATGGGCATGGCTTTGGAGGATTTAGATAAACCACCCAAAGCCTATTTGTCTTTATCTGTTTGCTCTATAAATTAGAATTGAATCCTTCCATTCTGAGGACAGGAGCCCAACACCTCCCAGTTCAGTCCAAGTATGTGAAATTTTACTATTTCTTGTCTTCTGAAAATAGGTGCAGGAAATAATGAAATGAACCAAAACATGAGTATTTCTGGACACCTTTTTCTCTCTCTCCCTTCCAAAAGGATCAGTTTCAGCTTAGCAGAAATTTAGGTCAATTCTTATTTTGTTTAAACTGGCTAGCTTTCCAATGCCCTCAATATCTGCTCAGTGCTACTAATCTGCAAACAAGATACAATGCACTGATTCAAACACATGCTAATTTTAGGGCATCATTCTGCTCTTGATGTGAGCAGGGAGCTCCTATTGATCTCTGTAGGGGTTGGTAATGCTAGCTGAGAGCAGATAGGGCACCAGCCTTCCTCCCATGTATATCTGTGATAAAGGCTAAAAACATTGTCCTTCCCTGTGGCCAAATTCCCAGATGGTGCAAACCAGTAGAGCTTTAATGTCTTTAGAGGGGCTTTGTTGATTTATACCAGATGATGATCTGGATGCTACTTTTCCTACATTTCACTTGCAGGTCATTTGCTGGAAGGAAAGTCTGAGGCTGAACCCCTTGGCAGAGGCCCACAGTCCCCCACCATCCACCCAGTATACAGGGCAAATTATCAGGTTCCCTGGATGCTGAGAAAAGCCTCAAAAAGTGTAAGTGCCTGGAGAATCATGGTCTCCAGACAAGTGGCTTGTAGAAGTCAGTGGAGGATGATATATTGGTGGGATGGGCTGGGTGGTGCTGTGAGCAGCAGGCAAGATGGGTGAGGCAGCATGCCAGGATCCTGGAATAGTTCAGAACTCTTTTCCAGCAGAGCTGATAAGGCAGGGAGTAAAAAAAGCATGCTGGAAAGGATCCATGGTCCTCCTGTCCAGGTGGGAGGTATGAGCAAGTAGGTTAGTCAATAGAGAAAGCACATCTTCCTCAAGAGATTCTCCCAGCTGTCCGTGGTGAGAGGAACCTGCCAGTACCTGGTGTGCCCATCTGGCCACAGAGGTGTGTAGGGTGTGAGGTGCTCTGGAGAGCTGCAGCCTGGGCACTGACAGCAGTCAGAAAATTTCAGGTCAGTACATTTGGCACTCTGCAAATGCAATCATGCTTACTTTGGAGACTTTGTGCTTCTACCTCTGCATCTGTTTTGCAGGGTACTCAGGTTGTTAGAGGAAGCCTTTAGACATCAAACCCGTATTTGTCTATTGGATTCAACAAGCAGTAAAATTAAAATATGTACTTTAAACTTCTGAACAACAGCTGGCAGGAGACATTAAAATTTGGAACAGTTTGGGAAGATTATTCTGTTTATTGCCAGTGAAAATCTTGTTTAAGAAACAACTGTTAGGAAAAGATAAAGAATGAAAAACCATCCGTCAGGGGGAGAGTGACCTTGTTCCAGGGTGGAATCAAAACAATGCCCTGGGGAGTTACGTAGGCATTGTTTCAGGATTTAGTACATCAATGTTTGTCGGTAAAATTAATTGAGATACAACATGAGCCAAGCATGCCTGAGCTTGCTAATCAGATAAGGATAGTGCAATCATATGACATCAGTGAAAACTGGTGAACATATGTCATGTTATGTATGTGGCAAGGTGGAAGGAATGTTCCAGACTACACAAGGTAGCACAGAGATTCCTGGAATGTCAGACAGTCCTGATCTCCCTGATGCAGACATCCATAGGTGATATCAGATATTAGACAAAATTATATTGAACAGCTATTCCCACTGCTTCTACGCTGCCCAGAACCAGAAATCCCCTTTCCTGCAGGACTGCAGCTATAGGTATCTCTTGTGGCTTTTACAACAGTCCATATTTTTGTCTATTCTCATTATTTAGAGGAAGAGCATGTGAACATGCCCATGTCAGTACAACCATGCAGCCAAAGACATTTATGCTCAGCAGGTAGCTAATGGACAGAAAGCCCTTACCCCAGCCCCATTAGGAGTGCTTGTTTATGTCTGGCCTTGTGCAAGAATAATGTGTTGCTTTGCTCCCTGGCTGTACTTCTGTGGTGGGATACTTGACACTTATTTGGACAATTATGGAGGAAATTTCATCACTGCTATTTACTGACACCTTTGTAGTGGCTCTTGGTAGGGCAGCTGATATAGCAAAGGAGCTGTGTCTTCCCCTTTGGCCATCTCTCCCGAGAAGCAGTAAGTGAAGGGATGTCTCCTTGATGCCTATCCTGATGCCAGGGAGCTCTGCAGCCTGCAGACTTGTTGCTTTGTTATCTCTCAAACTGCAAAATCACTCACAAGTGCTCATCAGGCTGTGATATCCTTTTCTGCTGCTGTGCTCATACTTTGTGACACTTTTGGCTGAGGCAAGCAACACCACAGATGTGTCTGCTGCTTTAGCAGCACTTTGTAGGGCCTATTAATAGCTTGTACCTGCAGCCTACTATTCATTATGGCAGGGTGTTATGCAGTGGGGCACTGTGACTCTGCAAAGGCTTGCTTTTTCTGCCCCAAGGGAAAGAAATGCACAGTCTCCACTCCTGGAATTTCATGTGTTGCAAGATGCTGGTGTCACAGCGGTGCCTTTCTCTTCTTCTGACCTCAGTCCAGGTGTGCAGAGGCCAGTGGCACCTGAAAGGGAAGGCTTGTGGTTCTCTAGGGAAGTGGGGCAGCACCAGGAGAACAAGAGCAGCTGCCAACAGCTGTCAGAAGCCTCAGGAGTGCACTCCATACAGCTTGATTAATTCCTCTTTGCTAATTATTTCCTAAGATGGAGGGGGGTGGTAAGGAAAGCAAGAGGGTGCAAAGGCAGGGGCTGTTTGTTGGCAGGGCAGAGCAGAGGCACTTGAGCTGGCTCTAACACACGCAGAGCAGTAGGAGGTCTGTGGGATGGAGCTGGACTATTTCTGCTCTGACAAAAGAAGCCAACATTGGCATAAATGTGTTTTTATTGAGCCTGTTCAAAGTGTTCTGAGAAGCAGCAGGCACAGAAAATGCTGTGTGCCTGTGCTGAAAATTACACAGATTGAGCGCTGTGCAGGTTGTAAAGGAAAAGTACTCACAAGCTGGGAAGAGCCAAAGCAGAGGGAATTTGTACCAATAAAATTCAGTTTCTTTTGTATGTGTGTCCTGAATGGTATGCATGAATGTGGTGAATGTAGGCTTGCTCACTGCCCTGCTACCACTGACAGGGCTTAGCCCCACCACTGAATTTTAGGAAGAGGGACACTGGACTCCTTGCCAGAGGTGTGGGGGGTGAGGGGGCAGGAGAGTGGTAAGAAGCAGCTTCTGACTTTGGTGGGATGTCAGCGTGAGAGTGTTTGTGTCTGTCCCTAACATCAGCAAAAGATTTAACTGGAAAAGCTTCATTTTGCCATTCATTCTTGAAAACAACCAAGACAGTCTTCCTCACTCTCCTACCCCTTATCTGGAGCTGTCTCCCAGCTGTGGGGGCACAGGGAAAGTGGCTCTTGGCTGTAGTGTGAGCCTGTGTGAGAGAAGTTGAGGAACTAAGCTCTTTATCTGCATTCTTTCTTGTAAGAAGCATGGGGTAGCCTGATATAATTATTAGTGTTTTTCCTATTTTTCACTGGCTCTCAGAAAATCTGCTCTGATGAGCTGTTGACTATGTGTAATTGATTGCTCACATTCTGATGGAGGATGGGTTGCAGCATGAATGTCAGCAGTAGCTTGGAGGCAGTCTGGGGAGATGCCACCTTTTTCCTGCAGGGAATGCTCTCCTGAAGACAACAGGCATACAAAAGCAAAAGCAGGAATAAACCAGCTAGGATAAAATCAGAAACAACACCCTTGCATCTGCCTAACCCAAATATGAGAGCAAAACAAACTTGTGATGAACCCTTCCTAAGATGTAAAGAAAGTTAATTTCTCTTGTTGTCATGACAGTGTTTCTCAGAAGGAAAGGTTAATGTAGCTGAGTAAACACATGAAAACTGGCCTGTGGGGTTTCTGACCCAACACTGGAAATTATGATGTATGAGAGTCCCTGAGTTGTGTGCGCTTGTCCAAACTGTAGTGATCTTCCTGCACTTCAGAGGTACAGGAGTGCAGGAATGATGCTCCATGGAGAGAGCATCATTCCACCCAACACCAAAGCCAAAGCTATCCCCACCTGAAATGGCATCCTTGTCATAGAGAATTCCACTACAGCTCCTCTTTGGAGGACCTCTGGTGACTCCAGTGGTGTTACAGTGGAGATCATACCTCTGTTCTTCCTGTTTGGCTATTCACCTCACTGTCTCCTCTCAGTTCTCTGGGAAAATTTTTTCAGGTTCAACATCTCCTAGTTCACTTAATCATTTGCATCTCATTTTGAATGAAGCACAAGCAAAAGGATATTGAAAGTGATGAGAAAGGACTTTTTCAGCTGGAAACTCTCACTACCCTGTTCTACACTGAGGGAACCTGCATTACAGCCCTATTACTGTCAGACCTCAAAATTGTAGCTGGACTCTTGAAACCTTCTTCAAATGATGATTCACCAGGTTTCAGACACATATGGCTAATCCTTGCACACAAGGCCTGCCCTTAAAATCCCAGTGGTGAAAATAAGTAGGGTGTCAAACCTTTGAGAGCAGTTTACTTCAGATAAGTCCTTTTGGAATCTGGCTATTTGTTTGCTAAGGAGAGTTAAATTTCCTGTCATGGAGTACTCACAGACATTTCTAGAGACTCTGCATTTAAGAAAGAGAATGTAGCATTGACAAGACATCAGCAAGAGCAATGGAAAAGGGTTGTACATAAAATCACATCAGAACTCCCCAAAGATGTGTCCCTTCTTGCTGAAGCTCCACCAAAAGGGTTGGCTGCAAAGCATCAACCCTTTACAATTCAAACATGCACACTTGGAGTGTCTTGGGTCTATCTGAGAGAAAATATGCTCTGGTGTGAAAACACACCTTCTCTCTAGCTTTCTTCCTCCCCCTCTCCTTATATAAACTGGGACCAGCCTCCAGGGTGAGAGGCAAGGAGAACACTGGGTGCTGTATTAAAGTGCTACATGATCTTTACAGTCTTTTTATGAACTCATATTCCTTCAGGTATAGAACAGCTGGGAGAGCGTGTTTAGACTGGTAACTCTCAAGCACAGGAAGAGCCAAGCAGAAACAAAAGGGAGAGCTTAATTGCATTTTTTAAAAAAACAATTTTTCTGGTAAATTATTACTATTATTATTTACTTATTTTGCCTCATAAAGAATGACAGGCAGGAATTTCTGTGAGGAGCTGTGTTGCTTATCTTGCCTTGCTAGTATGTCTGTGTATTTTTGTGTGCATTTATGCAAGCCTTGTGCAGTCTAATTTGTCTTACTCTTCTCCCTATACCTCAAGATCCTGTTTATGAGGAGGGTGCCGGTATTTGAGCCTTTTCATCTCAAGGAAGCACTTTGCTGTCTGGTACTAAAATAACCACTGCAGGAATCAGTCTGTATTTTTAGGTTACAGGATGAATCAAGGACTGGCCTTATGAATTCCTCTGGCTTCTAAGCTTCCTATTGCATCAAAAAAACCTTGCTGAGATGCTGGGGCAAAACACATTTAAAGCTAAACACTCCAAGTGCTGCAAGGAGGCTGAGTGTCTGCAGAACAGCCTTTTGTTTCCTTGTAGAGCAGCCATCATCAAGAATTAACACAGTTTTTGGCGAAGCTCACCAGCTGGCTGTGCATAGTCAGTGGCAATCTAGCAAGTCTTTGCAGAGGCTGCCCTGGTCCAGGGACCAGGAGAGCATCCTGGTCAGCTCTAAGTCCCAGGAATGCTCTTTTGTGTCCTGCTGACATCATACTGACATCAGCTTGCTGATGTAAAAGTCCTGCAGCCTGCGCTGGATGAAGAAGGAAAAGGGTGCCAAGAGCACCATAGTATTAAAGCTCAAGTACATCGGGTTTCAGACTAACATTTAGGAACAACACCAAGTTCAGGCCAGGTGCTTTCCAGTACTGCCAGGATCTCTCAAATGAGATAAACCTGATTGTGAGGCTGAAGTGAGCTCTGCTCATGAGGCTCCTCATTCTGCCTGGACCAGGGCCCAGTGAAAAAAGCAGAAAGTGGTAAGACTGAAAGCAGAGAGAAAGAAATCCCAATAAAAGAGCTCATGGTCTGCAGTTTTTTGAAGTTTGGCTCCTCTTCCAAGTGAAGGTTAAATATTCAAGCCTAGATGTGTGTTCAGGCAGCTGAGAAGCTCTTGCTGGCAGAAATCAGGTATGGAACAGCCTCTGGCTTGACCAACAGCACATGCCTATTAAGAAAAGAATTACAGCACTAGTTTGGTGCCTAAATTGTTGTTAAAATCAGAGAGGTTAAGCACATGCTGCTTTGCTGAACTGAGCCTAGAGGCAGGGAGGAAGTGAAATTAACTAGTGAGAAATAACAGTAGCAGAACTTGGGTCTCTCAAACCAGCATCAGCACCTGCTCCACCAAGAGCTCCTCAGGTCAACTGCTGGTTGTAGATTAGAAAAACATTTATTTTGAAGGGGTCCTGGACTCTATGCTGGGTCATACACTGAAATAAGTAGATGAAACTGCTATCACAGCTGTCTGCTCCTGGACCTTCACTTCTTGACACAATTTTTTATGGGAGGGTTCAGAAGCCTGTTTGCCCTGTGAATCCACTGCTGTGTCAACAAGAGAATGTTAAACAGTTTCTCTTTTGAGTGATTGAGGATTCATTTCCCAGCAAGAAAGGGAAGGCTGAAATACCTATATGCTAATGATGTGTAGTGTTGGGTTGGATGGGCAGGTTTCTCATATTCAACTATTTAGAATGTATTAAAGAATTGTTTAGCATTTCATAACCTACATTTGATAACCTAATGCTCTCACTAGATATGCAAATCATACATCAAAGACAGATGCTTCTACTGCACACATGTGGTACTGGTAATTTCTCTCTAATACTAGGAAATTTCTGGGAAAAAACTACTTAATACTTAGATAGGAACACAATAGCCTCCCCCTGAGTTCTCTTTACTACTTGCAAAGGTTTTCTAGGAAAACATGAAAGAAAGAACATAGATTTCTAGTGCTCCATTTATTTTTAACTGAACATCATCCAAACAACAGTGGAGCACAGGAGTTTAGGCAAGACATTTTATTTGTAAAGGATTTACATATGGTAGCATCAGATGGCTTGGTTATTTAGTTGCAACTAAATAGGTTGCCATGAAGTTCCAGGGACTTCATGGGACACAGTGGAGTTGTAAGAACAATACGTTGTCCTGGTTACATCACTTTATCCAAATAAAAATAAGAAAAATGAGTTTGACCAGGTATTCTTCAGTACTAAGCACTCTTCAGCATGAAGCCTTTTTTCAAAACACAACAAGGCTGAAAAGCAGCTCTGCCAAGGCAGCATTGCAGGCTCCCACTTTGATTGTCTCTTAATAATTTCCATATAAAGCATGCGGAGTTTACAAGAAAAGAACCCAAGCAGCCTGCTTTTTTTCTATCTGCCAGCCTTGCAAAAGTAACCCCAACTTTCTCCTTTCCTGGTACTGTCACCAGCAATAAAGGCTCTGCAGGCCACATGGCTACTTGATATTAATAACTGGAGCAGTGACAGGGAAGGATGCCAGGCCTGGCACTCGCATGTCTGTGCCGTTAATTGTTCCAATGGTCCCTGGCATGGCCCAGCCTGGTGCCAGCGAGTGCTGTCCCAAACAATTCCTGGCATGGTGCTGGCACTTCCCAGGAGGTGGGCTGGATGTGGCCCCGCTGCTCTGGAGACAAGGAGGGCTCAATAGCATGGAGGTAGGCTTCTCCATGCCAGTTGGCCTTGGGGCCACTGCACAGTCCTGGACACATTCAGCTTATTAGTACAGATGTAGCCTTTATGTCTTCAGGAACACCCCTGCAATTCTGAGGCTCGTCTAAAAAAAAAAAAAAAAAAAAACAACCAAAAAACCCCACAACAACAAAAACCCACATGTGATTTAACATCAATAGTATTTTACCCTTGTTAAAGCTGACTGCAATCAGAAAAGCATGTATGCAAACATGGCAACTCTATACAACACATCTCCCCGTGGGTCTTCTGAGTTACATCTCTTTGCTTTGTTCATTAAAATGAATGTTTATTACACTTTGGTCCCGTTAACAATGCATAGACATTACATCATATCCTAAGTCACTATGAAAGGATCCCACTGTTTAAAGACTTAAAGGGGCTGACATACAGGCTCAGTCACACTTGTAAAGGGTAAAAAAGAACATAGGGATATTAATTTTTTGAAAGAATTTTAAACTTGCAATGGAGGTCTCACCCATTGAGAAGCACTTCTCAAAGCAAGCTAAATATTAGTGATCTTCACAGAGAGGCTGGGAATAGACACTCACAGTGCCTAAGTGACTTGGCTAAGGAGCCTGTAGCACATCAGAAGTCAAGAGCAAGGCTCAGGGCTTCCCCTGGCCTCTCTGCTGCTGGCCCCACAGTGATGTGACAGCTTTTGCAGCAGCAGCTAAAAATGGATGAACCTGTTGGAATAAAACAAGCACAAACTTTTGCCTTGGGCTCAAGCAGAACAGAAACTTTTTCTAGACTTAAAACCCATTATTTAACTTCTTTTTTTCTTTTTATAACATTTTCTCACGCTTCTGCACTTCCTGATTTAGGGTTGGACAGGAACCAGAAAATAAATACTGAAATACCATGAGAAAGGTTATTCTTGTGGTATTTTCACCCAGACTGAAAGTGTGGTGTGCTCATGAGAAAGCATGTCCCAGAAAAATTTCCACAGCAGAGGTTCACATCAATTCAAGCAAGTACCAGACGGTCTGTGAACTTCTGACTCCCTGTAGGTCCCTTCATGGTTTTTTATCTAAGACAAAAAGAGACAGAGCTCTGAATATCATCAGTGCTGGATCTGAGCTAATCTCCTGGGAGGGGGCAATGCCTCTGGCCAAGTGCAATGCAGGGTAGTGCTCCTGGTTGCATGGTAAGGCTGGAACACCACCAACCTGCCCTGCCTGCTCCCTGGGTCTCCCTGTAGGGCAGAGTCTGGGTGTTTGGGGGTGTTCTTAGCCCGTCATTCCTCCTGGTGCCTGGGAAGAGCCAGGCTGAAAGCATCGCCAAAAGAGCCAGCTGAGGGGGGAGGAGGCTTTGGGAGGAAAAAGGGGCCTGGGAACTGGCATTATTTTAATATACTTGGTACCAGGCCTTGGAAAATGTTTATATAGCAGAATAATACAGGTGCAATGGCTATACTTTCTTCTGACTGTCACAACCCTCTTGTGCTTTGTTTATTGGTTGGAGCTTTTCATAACCTTTTAACATTAATTTGACACTGCTTGCACTGAAATCCCTGCCTTGAATTTGTCAACTCTGTAGAGTGGCTAGCTGATATTCTCTGAATGCATTTATATTTTTCCTCCCAAAAATACTTGGGCAGGGGATTGGGTGACCATGAGCACCCCCAGGTGTGTCAGTGCAGAGGTCAGGTGGGTGGAATTGGAGGGTGGCTCAATGTGGAGCACTCCTGCATGGGTGTGTGCACACAGCCAGAAGGCTGACTGGGTGGGTGAGTCTTTTTTTGGACAAGAGTTTTCTCTATAGAAGTTCTACAAGGAGACTGCCCCATGGGTTCAGGCTAGATTTGTGTGTCCTGAAAGCTAAAATGTGACCTGAGAGGGTCACATCATGTCCCTCAGATGTGCTTGATGGGGAGTGTATGTGAAAGGATGCAAGGTTAAAACCCAGTTTGCTGATTCCATCTCCATTCCCTGAGCCAGAGAAATGGAGCCAGGGATGAATCCTCTGGCAAAGCAAACATCACCTAAGGACAAAGAAGAGAGAAGTTCATGGGGAAGTGAGACAGTAACAAAGAAGTAAGCTTGCTTGGCACAGCAGGCATTATTCAGGCTGGGAGATTCAGAGGTCAGAGGTTTTATCACTGTTGGTTTAATAAATGCACCCACTAGTGTCCCTCAGTGACTGGGGGTCCTCTTCTGTGCCTCTCTCACCCTGGTGCCAGTGTTTGTTTAATCCATTTAGGCTGCCCCATGGCAAATTCCTTGCCAGCCTGGCAGAGGTGTCTGTGAGGCCAGGAGCTGAGCCTCTCTTCTCCTGGAGGGCAGTGCCTTGATCCCAATGCCTTCCCAGCATAGAAAATGGAGCTGCTCCTGACATAAGCTACTGCTCAGCAGGGAAACATGGCCTCTTAACATTAATTATCATGTACCAGACTGTTCCTAAATAAAACATCCACTGGCAGGAGCAGCCCCTTTAAATCAACAGAAAGGGTCTCTGAAGGCAAGATTTGTAGTTCCCCCAGCATGGGAGAAATGTGGGGCAAGAGCTGGTTCCTGGCTTTGGTCTTCTGACCATCTTCAGTTCTGTTGTGTGGATGAAAATGGTCTGTTTTCCTGGGAAAAGGAGAGGGAATGGGCAATGAAAGGCAGAGGTTAGCTGGAGTACAGGCAGGAATACCCTCACCTCTGGCTATGCCAGGTGGTATTAGTCAGCCAGGCAGTCTATGGTGGGGGAAGAGCCTCAGAAGAGGCAGAAGTTGGCAGCTTGATAAAATACCTCCAGGGCTGGTGCAGATGGAGAACTAATGTACCTGTGCCTTGCAGATCCCAAATGTTCATCCTCTGCAGCCTGAACAAAGCCCTCAAAGATTCAAAGATTCATTCCTGGCATTTATTCCCTCTCTCCTGCTCCCTTTGAGTCACAGCCTCCCCCCACAGCCCCATGGAGAGGGCCAGGTCCCTGGACATCTCAGACTGGTGTTGATGGACCTGCTGCACTGTGTTGGACCCCAGCCAGAGTGTGCACAGGCAGGCACACAGCTCCAAGGTGCAGAAGCTCTGCTGCCTGTCTCTCTTCTCCCTGGAATAACACAAGTAAATCACAGCTCTTCTTTGCTCCTCTGTTCCACGTCCGGATCTCATCAGTGGCTCTCTGGGGGCAATGAAAGAGTCAGCAGAAGAGATGCTTCAATTTCCTGAAAGGTCAGATAACTGGGGACACCCTTCTTTTCTAATGGACTGCTAAACTTGCTGTTGGAGCAGCAGGCTTTAAACTCTCCATAACTTTGCAGCTCAAGGGATTAGAAATTATGTCTATTTACTTTCATGTCATGAAAAGCAGCTCCTTTAAAAGAGCTGCTGAGGTCCTGGGAACCTGGAAAGAGGTTTCCAGGCATGTGGTAACTCTTCCTGCAGAGTCCAGCAAGGCCAGCACAGCCCAAGGCTGCATGTGGTTGATAAAATGGGATGGCAGAGAGTTTTCAAGGGAAGAGGAGGAGGGGAAAAGAAAACTGGCATTTTAGATTACTGAGACCTGGCCTGTTCTTAAAACTGTTCTTGCCCTGTGTTGACAATTTCCATGACTCTTTTGTCCCGGAGCTCAAAGGAAACCTCATGCTGCTCTCACTTGCTGATGGAAAACAGGAATGAATATTTAACTGGCAATGATGACAGATGAAGATTTCACATTAGAGAGGGGTCCCTGGGTAAATCCCATCCTCATGGAAGGGACCTGCCTCCTTATACTGCTGTGTTACTCTCAGTGCATCTCAACCAGAGAAGGGGATGGCAAAGGCTGAGCTACCTTACCCTGCTGAGAAGGTAAGGTGTTTTCACTCCCAAGAAAGCACACAAAAACTATGGCACCTGGTTGTTTGCAGGCCTGAGTGTAGGAAAGCTGACCAGCAAGGAGCTTCATCTCCTTTTTACCATGCTGTAAATTCTGGTGCCACTGCAGTAGACAGGGAAGAGTGTTTGGGAAAACATTTGGCTGGCAGAGTCAACATTAGGGATTGGGAGCAGGGCTGTCTCTGCTTTCACTTTAGATATCTTAATTGAGGAAATACCAGACTCAATTCACTGACATGTACTCAAGAGGGAGGGCATCAGTGAGTGGAAAATATTTGAGAAAAAGCATTCTGACTTCCTGGACAGTAAAAAAGAAAGAAAGATTGATCATTTGATCGGTTGATCGGTTTATCTATCCGTCTCTATATATAACAACTTGTAACCTATGGGTTTGAAATACAAAATTATACCATAGAAGTTATGATACTCACACAATGGAGTTTATATTTCAAAGTAAATGCCACATCTACTTCTGCTTCCAGTTATGTGAACTAGCCATATTACACTATTCCAATTACAGAACTAGCAATTTTAATAGCTGTATAGGAGTAAACCAAAGCAGAGCTGGATTTGCTTCTCTACACCTTACACACATATCCAGGCAACCCATAGTTATACAAAAATTACACATCATATACATTAAAGTGATATTGATAAGATAAATTGCATTTATGATCCACCTTTGACCACCTCAGCTGCACTCTGCCTGCTAATGCATTACTAATGAGACTGCTTCTAGCAATCAAAAAGTGTGATCATTTTCAAACAGCCACCATTACTTTTGCAAATCAACCTGTCAGAATAGATGCTTCTGTCTGTCTTTCTACACATAGCACTTTTTCATTCTGAATTTTAGGATGGATGAAAATCCATCCTGAATTAGCCACAGGCTTAAGGTCTGAAATCACCAAAACCTTTAGGTAAAAGGACAATTTCTTTCTCAGTGTTTAGCTCAAGGAATTTTTAAACCACAATTTCAGGTGTTCTGCATAGGCTACAAAATCAACTGAAAAATAATAATGTAAGGAATAATTGGAAAGTTTGTTTTTATTTGAAATCAATATATTCCAATAACTTTTTATTTCCTCATATTTATGAAGCTTGATAATTTATCTATTCCAAGTGTGACTTTCTAGAGGTCAGGAAGAGCCACTAAAATATTTTAAAATAATATAAAATTATGTTTATTAATAAAATGTGATTTGAAAAGTTTTCTCAGAACCATCTCAAGCTCCTTTCTTGGAGTTATCATATATATACATTTACCATTAAGAATGTGTGGATTAACTAAATTCTTATTTTTTTCTATATTCATCATTAGAAATTCACCACAGCTAAGCAACTGCTTTTTTTATCCTTCCCAGATATGGTAATTTCATTCTGTCTCTGACTACTTGAGAAATGAAAATTTGTGGCCTTCATTAAAATGTAAGGAATGTCCTTCAGAGACTTGGAGGAAGCTGGTTTGGAAAAAGTTCAAACATGGCTGTTTGGAGTGCAGGATTCAACCTGGGTCAGAGGTGAGTTTTTGATTAGCCACCATAGTGCTAAACCTTGGTTGGCTCCATCCATTTCCTTGGTTTCATGTCCTGGGACCCCCTCTATGACAGCAGCCACTTTTTGGATTGTCCTCACCATTGGCTGGTGTTTGTCAGGAGGAGCTACCAGGCTGCTTAAGGTTCAAACCCAGCACTTTGTGGTAAGCTGTAAGAGCACCTTATGTGCAACACTGGTATTTCCTCTACTTTCAGCTGAGCATCTTGCACACAAATTAGAAGGTGGATTAATTTATCAGCAATTGTGATTAATGATGCCAGTAATACGAGCCCAAAGTATCCATAAATCATGGCTCAGCTTCTCTCTCTCCCACCCTGGCTGTTGCAGCTGCCTTAGAAATCATGATGTGCAATAACAAAACATTAAAGCATTGGGGTTCCTCTTAATTGTTTCTGGCTCTTGAGCCTTACAGGCTACTTGGTTCATTGGTATAGCTATTTCTCTGAGGTGCATGGCAAGTTTGAGCTCTGTCCTCCAGCACAAAGGCTAAATGCCTCTTTCTTCATTGTCTGAATTCAGCTAATATTCATTAATCCCATTGATCCAGGTGCTCTGCATCCCAGAAAAGTGCCAAATATTGTTGACACTGAAGGGGTAAAAAAAAAAAAAAAAATTTGCAACTTTGCGGCCTCCAAATTAAGAGAAAAGAAGAAAAGAAACTGAATATGTTAAGAAAAAAAAAAAAAAAACAAAAACAACCCAGAAGGAAAGAAGTAGAAAAATGCTGTACTGAATAACATTTTCCCTTTTAGTTTAAACAGGATTTTCTTTTTAGCCTCTTCTGAGGACTTCTTCTGGGTATAATTCCCTCCAATAGCCCTGCTAGTGATGTTGTGTTTTTTACCGTAATTTGTTAGTCAAGCATGAACCAGGACCTCTGTGGGTTCCCATTCCCAGCCTTTTTGAAGGCTAAATAGTTCCATTCTCTGCACTCATCTGCTGCCACAGGAGAAGAAAAGGAAAAAAAATGTAGGAAATTTGGATCCGTCTAAGCCTGGCTTGGAAATTATGCCTTGGGTGATGAAGCCGGACTGTGTCATTCCAGCTGACATTTGCATTTAGCATAGTTAGAGTTAAATGCCAATATCTGGCATTGTACGCTGCAATTAGCAGTATCATTTGTTCTCATCTGAGCACTTCCAGGGGTTTTTTGTTCTGCTTTTGCAAGCAACTTGTTGAGATGCATTTTTGCTGCAAATTTTATAGAAAAGATATCAATTTAAAATAAAAAATGGCTCTTCATTGCTGCAGTTCTTCTGATAGCTATAAGCCATAGTGCATAAAAGACAGATGCTTCTACCAACGCTGTGAAGTTTCCTAAGGACAATGCTGCTTCAAAAATGCTTGCAGTGTAGTTAGTAACCTCAAGTCTCACTTAGGCTCTTGTAAATAAGAGCCAAAGTCTTGGTCTTGCTCTGAGCACAGCATGGGCAGCCTTGGGAAGTCGGAGAGCTCTGGGTGGATGCATTCTGCCTACCCAGAGCTTGCTGCAGGATCCAGTCCAAATTTGCCTTGCAGTCCCCAGCCTTGATCTCCCTTGTGTTGTTCAGCTGCTCCGAGCTAGAACTGGAGCTGGGCCCCAAGTTTTTCTGACACTGCCTCTGCTCTTGAGCCCCATGCAAAAGCCAGAAGAAAATTCACCCAGGCTGCAGACAGAAAGTCTGCTCTGAATGGCTCTGGGCATTGTACCTGCCTTGAGAGCTTAGTATTTGGGAAATGTTTTGAGCCCTCTGGAGGGTGGGAACAGGCTAAGTCACAAAGGGTATTTTTGGGCTGCAGAATACACCCTGGTGGCTTGTAGACACAGCTGCCTCTGAAGACACTGGGAGCATTGACACACGAAGGATGACAGCAGCCAGGACCAACATGCAATAGCCACGGGAGGACTTTGAAAGAAGTTTTAAGCAGAAGCCATGGAGGGCTGTTAACACTCAGGGCCAGAGCCTGACCCTCCCACTGGGCGGGCGTGCAGCCCAGCCGGAACCGTGTCGCCTGGCGGGGCTCCATACCAAGGAACAATAATCACGTCTAAGGATGGCTGGCCTGCCTGGGTGGCAGCGCTGGCGGCCTGGGCTCTGCAGACAGCACACAGCTGAGAGGTCACCGAGGTTGTGAGGCTGCTCACCACAGGGCAGACACTCACTGACAAATGGCTTCAGAGGAGACGTGGTGGTGTTTGGTGGGGCACATGAACGTGAGGGTCCTGTCTGCCCCGGCCGTGGCTTGGGTTGCTTGGGACACAAGCTCTGAACATGGGGCAGCTGGATGCTGAGCTGGCCTGGGGGTGCCAGGAAGTGGTTCCATCCCAGGTATATCCCAATGGCCCCAATGGTATGGACTGTTGTCCATGCATCCCTCTGCTTCCCTTCAAGAGGTGTCCTGGAGGCTTAGGGGATCTGAATCCCTGCCTCCCAGACCTTGTCCATATCCCCCACAGTCCTCTATGGCATGCCTGATGGGACATACCCCCAGGAAATTGCTGCAGCCCAGACTCCTGTGCTCACCACTGGCTGCATCTCAATTCACTTGGCTCCTGCTGAAACGTGTGGCCCCTTCCTTGCACTGCCTTCTCCCCACTGCTCGTGCCCTTGGCTGGGGGACCATGGCTGGGACCCCCTGATGTACCTCCCCAAAAAGCGTTTCTCTTCCTCCCCGCTGCTCATGCCCACCCCAGATCTAGCACACACACTCGCTTGCATAAGAAACACAAACCTAAAATGCAATACATGAATTAAGTTAATTATCCAATTAATTGTAGCTACAACACATCTGCTATTGTTTCATGGGCTCTTCTCAAAATTTGAAACAGATTTAAGGGAAAAAAAGGCAAAACAAAATACAAAAAAAGATCTCTCTGCCAGGGCAAATCCTCAGCATGCTATGAACAAATAAGACATCTGTTTAAAGTAAATTTGGGCTGGGGAGGATGGACTGGAGACAATAACAAGAGCGAGAAATAATAATGACAAGGCGAAATCCCAAAGAACTACACTCCCACTTTGAGCCAGAGGCAGCTCTCTTGTTGCTATGCAGGATTCTTCAATAGAATCTGTGAGCAAGTTAACTGATCTTCTGAAAGTTAAATCGTAGTAAAACCATCAGAAAAGCCGTCAAGCCCTGTCTCTTCATGGTGTTTGTGATCAGAGGTGGTCGGGATGTAGGGGGGTGGGGTGAGAGGAATTAAATCTATGACTAAACATTTTTCACAGCAACAAAAGGACGGCGATTAAGAGATAAATTAATGCTCTGGCAACGCTTCCTGTTTTGAAGGATGCAGCAGCGGGTAATGAATGGCTGTGTTTGGAGTGAGCCTGAAGAGCCTCTTGCAGAGCTTTCTGCTCAGGCCAAACTGCAATAAACTGACCCTTCTCGTCTCCAGCTCCTGCAGGAAATGGACTTAAAAAATCTTTGGCAACCTCTGCGCCCCCTTTTTCCCCAGGGTTGTCGTCGATCGTTTGATCTTTCCCTCTTTCTCTCTCTCCCCGGCTTCTAACCTTTTCCAATTCCCCCTCCCTTGGAGTCTGAATTCTATTTTCGGTGCTCTGCTGTTGAAAGGCTTTGAAAGTTTTGTTTTCAGCAAAATATTTCCTTGAGAGCTCCCGCCCTGTTCCCTGCCCCACACTGTGGGCTTGCAGGTTATGTTCAGTGCCCCTGGAGCGAGTCACGGGGCCCCTCTGCCGCCTGCTCCAGACCGCAAGTGACAATAGATGCCCCTGCTTATTTATCTCCAGGAGAAACTCCGAGAGGTGGCTGTGCCTCCAGGCTTGCACGGAGCGCCTGTGGCATCTCTGGGGCAGTTCCAGGAGTGTGGCAAGGACAGAGTGGCGGGGGAAGAAGGGATGGGAGCCAGCCTGTCCAGCTGGGAAATTTGTACAGAGGGCAGGTCCCTTTTTTTCCTCCTGCTTTGGTGCGTGTGGCAGTGCCTGTGGGAGATGCTGAGAGCAGGGAAGGGCTGGCCGGGGCCCCTTGAGCTGAAACCCGGGCGGGGCGAGCAGCAGCACTGGGCAGCACGGCTCCTGGCGGGCTCTGTGCCCGGATCCCTCGGGAGCAGCCGGAGCGCCGGGCACGGAGCGCTGGAGCCCCGGTGCGTGTCCGTGCCGGAGCACCGCTGCCCTTCGGAAAGGCACCGCCACCTTCCCCCCCCGCGCCCGCTCAGGAACACAAAACAATTTCCTTGGGATCTGTGCCCGTTTCCTCCCCGAATGAGCTGTGAACAAGGGTTTCCTTGCTGCCACTGCGTCCCACCCATATCCTCCTGAGCCCACCCTTCCAATCGGACGGCGCGAGCTCCCGAAGGAAGTGTGGAACCACAAGTTCAGCCGGGGAGGCTCAGCTGGGCTTGCTCGGCCGTGGCTGGAGCAGAGGGGCAATGGCACCCTCCCTGCAAAACAAAGCAGAGCTTCACATGAACGACAGGAGCTGCCTTGCTTTGACATCGCTGTTTCTCCATGCCAAGGTTTACCATGGTCCTGGGGCGGTGCTGGTTGCCTGCTGCGCAGAGTGAGGGGATCCCTGGCTCGGCAAAAAGGCTGCTAAAGCTTTAGTTCTGCCTGATGCAGCTTCGCTTGCCAGCACAATGATTTAAATGTATTTTATTCTCCAAAACCAGATAATAATTGAGGGTCCTTAGTGTCTGGCGCCGCAGAGGAAGAAGGTGTTCACTGTCCATTGTGTGTGGTGTGCTGCAGCACTTTACTGTCCCTCCCCAGGGCAGCTGAGAGCTTCTCTAGGGCTTCACCCTACAGAACGGGGACACCCTACAGACACAGGGGAGGGGGAGCCCAATCCTGTTCTGTGGGCTCTGCTCTGCACGGCAGTGCAGCTGATCAGCAAACCCATTGAACCTGATGCTTGAGGAATTGTCCAGGCACAGGAGGGGCATCCCTTGGTGGCAGATTCCCCAGCAGAACAGGTACTGGCCTTTCCTTGCTGCTGGATGCAATCTGGATGTGCAGTGACAGTGCTCTGCTCTGTGCCACACGAGAGGGATTGAAAGCAAAGTGCTGACACTCAGACAGCCCCACACAGAGCCACAGGCACTCACACCCACATCCCCACAGCTTCCTTGGCTTTCCTGTCTCAAAGGTTGCAGCTACTCCAGTGGCAAAAGAGATGTGCAGATGCTCCATGCTCCATGATGTAGAGGATGGAAGAAGAGGCAGGAGAAGTTGGGAAAGCAGAGGGTGACACTGTCCTCAGGCTGCAGAGCTCAGAGACAGGGCTGCCAGCCTGCCAGCTCCCTTCTGAGGCTACCTGGATGCCTGGCCAAGCTTAGGCATGTCCTGTCAAAGTGGTTTTCACGAGTAAGGACTGTAGAAATGGTCCTGAGCCCAGAGCCTTGAGTTGCCCAGTGAACCAAGTCCTAGCAGCACAGAGCTGAATTACTCCTCCCCTCCCACCCTCTGACAGGGCACCCTTTGCTTGTGGCTAGCAAGTGCAATAAAAATTAGGAACTTAGAGGAAATAGCTTATTTTTTTCTCCCTCCTTTGTTTTTTCAGCTGTAGTAAGTTGGGCACCCTTTTCCTCTTCTGAAAGGTGTTGCAGGGGCTATATTAAACCTTCAAAACCATCTCCCATTAGCACCACCTTCCTGACGACAGGGTGTGGTGGGGGCTTGTTTGTGAGGCCCTGCAGGAAGGGGTGCAGGCACACCTCAGGGTTGCCCCTGTGCCAGCAGCCCAGGCAGGAACTGATCAGCTCCTGGTGGGCTGTACTGTGACCAGGCTGACTTGCTTGACACCGAGAGAGAAGAAATGCTTGACACCAAGAGAGCCCCTCTACCTGGCTACAGAACTGGGAAAGGAGAGAAACGCATTCACCCCTTTAGAGACCAGAGACATTTTGAGAAGATTTGTGTTTTCAGTTCTATGTGCAGATAAAGGGAGGTGGATATTTTAGGAAGCAAATGGTAATGATTAGAGTTTTGAGTCTTAAGTAGTCATTTTGTCATAAAAGACTGAATTTGTATGCTTCAGAAAAATAGTCTTTTCCTCTCAGTTGATGATAGGTTTCCTTGAATTGCCATAATTATTCATCTTTTTATGAATGCATAACAGACAATGACATGTGATTAAATCTCTGCCCAGGGCTTCCTTTCTGAAGATCATAGAGATACATAGAAATCCCTCTCTGCTCTCTGAAAGGTTGTTAATTCCTGTCCCTGGCTGCTGTATATACATATCATTCAGCATATGCATGCACAGAGAATTCCATGACCTATAGGTGGTTATATACATGGCTGTGAAAGTAATAAATTTCAATTCTGTCCCACTGGTGTTGCAGTCTGTTATCTTAGAGAATATCATGTGCTATTCCACAAATTACAGCCAAAGACTAATAGCTTTGGAGAGAGTTTGTGATTTAAAAAAAAATAAATTTAAACCTAATCTTCCTATAAAAGAGCTAATAAAAACTATTTTAATCATTTCACTTGAAAATTATGGTTAGGAATTGGGGTAGAATTGTTTGGTTTTCCTTGGAATGTAACACAGCAAGAAATTCAGTGATAGTGGGGGGATTTATTTGGAGAAATATTGTCTTGAGAGGGTATAAAAGACACCTTTTATATCCTCTCAACATTGGCTACAGCCATAGCTTGAATGCAGACACATCTTATTGCACATTTTTGCAGGTGGGGAAAGCTGGTCCAGAGTCCATGACATCAGCACAGCATGCAATGAGGAAGGTTTAACTTGAGGTTTTCCTGCCCATGAATGCTGTCAAGGCCAGCAGACACAGCTTTCCCAAGGTGCACAGTGTGACAGTGGGGCACCTTGGCAGTGATGCTTGGCTGGGGAGATCACTGCAGGCTGGGACACTCTGCAGGCTGCTGGAGATACTTTTTTGCTAGGTTGCAGTAAAATAAGCCCTTGTTCAGGTCCCTAATGAGGTAAAAACACCTAAGTCTTACAGTGCTGCAGGTCTCCTAGTTCTGAAGCTGGTATGAAGCTGTTCCCCTCAGCCAGCCCTGGGGCACAAAGTGAATGGCAGGGTGTCAGAGCAAAAGGGATTCTTATAATTCCCTGCCAGTCTGTGCTTTTATTGCATCTCAGAGGAACATGGATGCATTTGCAATCATATGAGGAGAGGGTACTGAGCCATTAGCCACTGGTGAGAACCTTGTGTGCAGTCAAATGATAGTTCCACCACACTGTTGGCAGTTTTTGGGAAGCCAGAAAGCAGCCCAGGCCTAGCAGTGCCAGTGGTGGGTCCATAATTCTGCCCCTCCCCAAGCACAACAATGCCATGTTGTCAATATGTGATCATTCAACATCAACAGTCTCCCTTCTCTCTGCCCTTCATCTTCCCCAGTATTGTAGAGTAAATGCCAGAATGTACAACTCCACTTTGAGATTAAATGCCACCCTCATTGCAAATGAGAAAGATCAGCTTTTTTCATTGGAAATATCCAGAGAAAAGTATTCTTGTTTTTTTTTCTGTTCTTGCTAATGCTTTAGCAACCAATCATTGTTTCTGTTTTTTATTCATTGCAAATTGTCCAGCCAAAGAATAAAGGTTAGTGTATGCCATCCATTCTATTCATATACTGAGATCCATAGATTTAAAAAGACCAGAAAGATTCAAGTTTGCCCTGTGCATATCAGAGGGCTCCTAATAAACTCCTGCTGAAAGTCAAAACCTTGTTAACTTGGCATAAGTGATGTCTTATCTGAAATACACCATCTGCGGTCAGCTCAGGGTGTGGGTAGGAAAATCCCTTGGGGTAGGGGTGTCTGTCCATTCCTATACTATGGAAGAGCTAAATCATCCCACAATCTTCTTATAAAATGCAAAGGATACTTCAGCTGCACACAGTTGCTCTTCCTACTACAGCCAGGCAATTAGGTCTCTTGTTTAGCTGAAGGAACTAGATTCTAACTATTGGAGGGTTTAGAGTCACAAGTACAATCAGATGGAAGTCAGTGAATTTTTATTTAATTGTGGGAACCTCTTGGCACAAGTTTCTGAGTAAATGTAGCCATGTAGCCTACTTGAGATTAATGTTTAGTGATGAATTTAATGCTATTTGAGAAAATAACTTGTCCTGAGAGCCTTTCCACCTCTACCCTAGCTGAGATTCCCAAGCAAGGTGGGAATCTCCATCCCAGAGGGGCTTGGTCAGAACTTCAGGGGCTATTCAGACAGGATGGCTTTGCCACATGTGGACATAAAACTCTGGTGTGAGGAATGTGCACAAGGAAATGCCATGTCAAAGGAAGGAGTGTCTTTAGAGCTGGATGTCAGATTAAGAGGATGGCTTTGGAGGTTGGGACCTTCAGTCTGCCCCAGGCTTGTCTTAGGTACCAGCATCTACCGTGTGATCTGTCCTTGGAGCCTGGATGTGTTTGGGCATTTGGCACTTAAAATTCCTCAGTAACAACATACGGTACTTTTGGCCTGTGATTAGCCAGCCAGTCCATATGGTGACATTACTGCTTCCTGGGTGGGTGCCAAGGCTTGATACATGGAGAAATGATGACTAAACCAGGACAATCTCTGGAGCACAGCATACGTCAAACAGCCCAGGGCCAAAACAGGAGCAAACTGGTCAGGCAGGGTAGAGAAAGGACAAGGGATTGACAGAAAATGTGAGGTAATTGCTCAAACTAAGGGATGGCAGTAAGAAGGGGAATTAGAAATGGCTAAAAAGAAAAAAGCTTGTTCCCAAAATGTTGCTTGCTTTTAGAATTGAATGTCACAAAAAGTATTTAAAGCTCTGAAAATGTGGGTAGTTGGTTTTCTTTGTTACTGTTTTTTGCCAAGAGGAAACTAAGGGAGTCTAATCCACTCCTCCTTGGCATGCCCTTGAATCATTACTCAAGAACAACCCTAGTGAAATAACTGGGATCATATTAGTGAAGAATTGATTTAAGACTCTCTTTTAATAGCCTGAGCAAACACACTGGCCTTCACAAACCACAGAGGGGCTGTGGAGCCCCTTGTCCTTATGAGATTTCCAGGTGAGTTCTGTGGAGACCTCTGTGCCTTTCCAGGATGCTTATTTGTATCAGACACCTCCACCGAATCCTTAGTATGTGTCTTGGGTTGCAATACAGGATGTGGCCAGAAATGTGTATTCTATCACCATCTGTTGAAGCCAGGTGGGGTATTGACCCTTATCTCCATGGCACATATTATCTGCTAATGGGCCATCTTTAAACCCAGCTGGGGCAATCATCTTTATCTTTTCCACAACCCATCCTCCCTCCAGGAAGATATCATCTGCTGCTGAGCCATTCAGTCCCACTGTATGACTGATAAAATTACATCATCCCATTGGGAGATGCTCCAGCCAGGGGGAGGAACCAAGCCTCTCCTACCTAGATAAAAACTGAGATTTTGGACAACAAAATACCCTTCTTTCCACTGGATTCCAGAGGATTCCTTTCCACATCATCCCTGGACATTCAGAGGAAAACTGCACCTTCTACAGGAGCACTGCTTCAGCTGAACCACATCTGCCACTGCAGGGGACTGTAGCCACCATTTAATGGGACTGTGCCAACACCCTGACTGACAGGGTGTCAGGTTGTGTTCTGACTCTGTCAGTGTTTTGGGATTGTTCTTTGTAATACTGTATTTCTATTTTAATTTTCCTAGTAAAGAACCGTTATTCCTAATTCCCATATCTTTGCCTGAGAGCCCCTTCGTATCAAAATTATAATTTGGAGGGAGGGGGTTTACATTCTCCAATTCAAAGAGAAGCTCCTGCCTTTCTTGGCAGACACCTGTCCTCCAAACCAGGACAGTATGTAACCATGTGTGTTTGACTTTGAAGTCAATCAGCTGAAGCACTGGTGTCCGTCTGTGTCTAGAAGCCTGCACTGCTGGGAATGCCAACATCTGACATTAGCAGTGGAGACAGTTGGAAGGATCACCAGAGCCTTGTGTTGCAGCTTCAGGAAAATCCATATGCAAGGGGGGAAGAATTCTGGAGGGAGAGACTGGAACAATTGTAAATATTTTGCTTTTAGAAAGTGAAGATTGTCTTTTCCAAACGGAGACAGCTGGTAGGTACATGAGAGTTGTGTAGTGACAGCACCATTTTCTTGGAGCACTCTGCATTGAATTACACAAGTCTCTCTGCTCACTTCAGGAGCATCACTACTGCAACTGTGTCCCAGAGCTTGCTAGGACCCTCTAAGAAAGGTTCTTTGAAATCCTTGCAGTTTCATCCTTTGATAGCTACAGTAAGCCACTGTGTTCTCCTGGGTTACATACACATCAGTAGGTGAAATTTCCAAAAGTTTCTGAACACAGCAATCACTGCTTTGTTAGCCAGATGTGAATTATTTGCACAGTTTGCAGTTCTCAAATATTTCACCCCTTAATTAAATAGATGCAGACTTAATTAAGTAGATACAAACATATCTGAGATCAAATTACCTACGGATCTGTCCAGCCACTTATCAGAACTTTCCTATAAGATAAATCTTTATCACAGATGCTACTCAGTTAAATATTTATGCAGAGATCAGGAGAGGGAGAATCCAAATATTTCCTCTCTTGCCTTCCCTTGTCATTTTTGTCCTTACAGAACTCAATTATAGTCCTCTCATTTAAAAAGGTAAAATATGTTTTTCAATGGTTTTTAATGTTTCTGGTAACATTTTGTTTGAGGAGGAGGAAAAGCTGGAACAGGAGCATAGAGGCAAGGGCTGGAGATCTGCATGATTTGTAACAAGGAAGCAGTTTTCCCGAGGAAGAGCACAGGATAGGAGCTGAAGGACAGCCAAGGAGACCTTTGGAGGACATCTGTGTTACTGTGAGGCTGCAGTTCACTCAGTGCCTTCCTTTGAATGAAGCTCTTTCTACTCCTCAGCAGCAAACCAGTGAAGCCACTGTGGATTCACATGGCTTTAGTTGCAAAAGTGTTGCCTACACATGGTTGCCCATCCCAGCTGAGAATCCTGACCCTGAAGCATAAGTCCTGTAATCTGAATTTATAAGTGCAGCTAAAGAATGTGCTCAAGAGCAGTGATCAGGTCAGTTACAAAGTCATGTAAGACCATGACCCTCCTGCTTCTTCGAGTCAGATGCTTTTCTCTAGGCCGTGTTATCTCTTGTAATGCAAGCAGGCTGGATTAATTAGGGCTATGTTTTCTCTATTGTGACTTCAGGGAGGTTATAAGAAAGATGAATTTGTCCCTGAGGACTGGCCCAATTCATAAATGTAATGTCCTTGTCTGTTTCATTGTGCCATGACTCTAGAGCTGGCTCAAGGTTTCTCAGCAGTGCAGGCAAAATTAATTCTGCTGCTTCAAAAATGGGGGCAAACTGTCCTGAAAATGATGTATTTAGTTTGTGGCTACAGCAAAGGGCATTTCTGAGAAGGTGAGAGGGCAGAGACCTAACACACAACAGTGAAGACCTTTGGTGGTTTGGGGATTATTTGGAGCCTTGGTTAGGGAAAATCAAAAAGATGAGGAAATAAAAGGCATGAAAGGATCCATGGGATGCACAGGGCAGGTAGAAAAGAAGGGTTGAGAGGGATCAGTGAAAGGGCTGGAAGAGATGATCAGGAGAAGCATTCAGCAGCTCTTGGAAAAAGGGCTTTTCCCTTTCCCTTAGCCCAACACCTTACTGATTCTTCACTGCTGCTGAGTTCTCTCTCTGCCTGTGTGTAAGGAGGCTGTGAGTGCCTCAGCTGGAGGTCATGGACATGTTGTTCTTTGAGCAGCAGAGCTGAAGCAGCCAGTTTCCTGGAACAGTACTTGGGGCTTGCGTTGGATTGTCTGATATCTAACAAGATGTAAGTGCTGATCTGTTTTTCCCTCTGTGGACATTCCTAATATCTCTTTCCCAGGAGGATCTTCACTGTCTAATAAGGGTCACATTCACATTGCAGTTTTCACCTCCACAGGGCCACTAATTGGGTTATTCTCCTCTAGCCAGCTGCCAATTTTCATAAAATGTGTTGGAATTCAATACCTTGGAGACCTCCTATTGTCTGTCAATTATTTTTGAAATTGGTCAACAGGTTCAAAGTTACTGGTGAGGGAGAAGCACAGCTGAATGCAGATAGACAGGTGAAGAGAAACACACACATATGAGAGTGATACTGCAGCACTACCTCTTTGGAAAATTGAACTAAAGCAAATGGATAGACACTCTGGCCAATGCTGCTGCTCTCTGCTGTGTGACAACTGCAACCATAATACCCCCAAGCCTCAGCAGAATGAGTCTACATCCTTTCACCATGTTGAGAAGTATGATCTTTTCCTTGCAAAAAAACAAAGAGAACTTGGTTCTAGGCAAACCTCTCCATCTGACTTAAAGCTCTTTTTTACTGAATGTTCAGCTTCAGATTTTGTACATGCATCCTTCCATGTGCAAAATTACTGATGCTGGTATATGAGGACATGTCCTGAGCAAAAAGATGGTCTTCAGGGCCCAACCTGTGCTTTGCAAGGTGAGGATGTGAGCATTACACCCACATGCTTCCTCCAGTACATCTTGGCACCTGACAGACTGCAGTCCCAGCATGGGTTACTCTTCCTGGGGCTCATCATGAGCATGATGCACCTCACAAGCCAGGATAAGGTGGGATCCTGTATTCAACACTCTCCTCACCAGCACAGTTCATGTGGCTGTGGGAGAAAATATGCGATTATTCAGCAGAGGATGTAATAGCAGGCATGCTCCTGCAAGCTGAGATGTTTGTGGAGATTTCTCAGTATCCCTGCCCCTTCCTGCATGCTGGCGACTCCAAAGAGTAGGGCTGGGTAAATAATTGTAGTTTTTGTTTGTCTTCCAAAGACACTGCATCTGATACTGAATAGCTGCAGGTGACTTGCCCACACGGGGCAGTCCCACTATGCATAAGCACATTGAAGTGCTCCCCAGCAGTGGGACAAACAAGAAAGACTTCCAGTTCAGAAGTGGTGATATGTACCCAAAGAGGAATATTTACAACCTAGCCCTAAACAGGTATTCATAGCAAGCAAACAGAGTCACCAGGGGACTGAGAACACCTTTTCCCTTGAACCTGCTGCTGCCTGGAAGTGTGTGCACGCTCCCAGCAGGAAAAAGATGCAGTTTTGTTGCCTTTAAGATGATGGAGCAATCCACATTGATGTTGCTATATTTGATCAAGTATTCAAATCTCACTGGGTAAAAGGGCACAATCTCTACCTCTTCTTTGTTTCTGTTTTTTCTTCCTTGGTTTTTCACAAATCTTGTCTGCCCTGTCCTCCTTTTCTTCCTCTTCAGTTTTGGTCACTTTACTACTGAGCAGCAGCAACAAAGCAACACCTTCTTCAGCTGGTGCAGGCTTGCTGGATAATCAGTTGAAGCTGTGCTGATATTGCAGTGGTTTATTTGGGTGTTCCTAATCTTGCCCCAAGAGCCAGCTGCTTCTGTATGGGCTTGACTCTGAGGATGTGCTAGTCAATGAGATTTAAGGTTGGATTTCCAATGAAACAGGCACTTCAGTGAGTACAGCTCTGGCATCCTCAAGCAGCATTTTCCAGGGATTCTTCTTATGGAGATTTCTGGATTGAAGCTTAGTGTTCTAATTTTAACACAATCCTTATACATTTCTACCCCAGCCAGTGGTACTGGGGATATTTTAATGAATCATAGAAATGTTTAATCCTTGTTAGGATCCTGCTAAGTTCTTTGCCTTAATAATTATCTTGTGGGTTAGCTCAGTTGGTACAAAACTATAAGAAAAGAAAAACATCTCTGGATCTATGCTGGAGTCAAATAACTCAGCAGTGCATTTGAATGCAATGGGAAGTGGAAGTTTAGGATCAGACAGTTCAGATTAGCAGGCCAATGAACCCTCCCAAGTGGCCAATGAGCTGTGCAGTTCATGATACTGGTCTACTCGTGCTTTTGTCAGAGGTTATGAATCAGAAGCATTTTTGACAGCTCAGCACAATTTCTGCATTCACAGCCCAGAAAGCCAAAGTGAGCGAGGTGGCAGCACAAAAATGAGTTTGTTTTCCAAAATCCTCCAGCTCCACTCAAAGCTTCTGAGTCACTCTGGAAATCTCACTGGAGAGAAATGACATGCTCAAAAAAACTCAGCTGCTGGATGACTGGGAATGTTGATCTTAATATCAGACAGGAACCTAAGGACTTGATTCCTTGAGGGCAATGTTGATACCTTATTCAGCATGAGACCAGTGTGCTGTTGTCACTGATTTTGGGGAGAGATGTTGAAACATGTCTTATGAGAAAAATTTGGCTTCAAAGGACCAACTGGACTGCAAGATGAGCTATAGAATGATTCAGAGGAGGCTGAGCAGACTGAGGGATGAACTGTCCTACCTAACCTGCCCTCAGCAGTCTAAGGTTCTATTCAGGGATCAAAACCACTTTTTTGGCAGGAGCAATCTTCCACACTTGCACACAGGTGAGCTGTTTGCTCTCCATACAGTGAAAAATACAAGTATTTCTGTTATAAGAGGCTTTCAGTGAATGGAACTGTGATTTTACTTCTGTTGAAAGAGCAAGAGCACTTTCTTGGCCCCAGTGCTGCTGTTATTTACAGTTTGGGGGATGGTATTGGGGTAGGGAGTCTGACCCTTATGGTCTGATCCTGCTTCACTGCAGGCAGGAAGAGATGAAATAGCACAGGAGTTCACTGAGCTTTGCAGCATAGACCCATGTTTGGCACTCATTAAGTGTCTGAAGCCCTGATGCACCACAGTTGTATGGATACTGCAGAATCATAGTTGGAAGGCTGGACTTCAAATGAAATCCAGACAAACTGATATCCCAGCTTCGTTTATTAGAAAATTTCCCTTCTTGCTTTGTGCGTATCAGTGATCTATGGTGCCAGTGAGAGGGATTGTGCTATTTCCATCCTATGAAACCTGCAGGAAAACCCTACCTGTGAACAAATAGGTCTAAGCCAAATTTTTTTCAAGTCCTAGGCTGGGACTTGGGTGAACTGTACATAACAGTACAGCTCTGTCAATATTCCATCCTAAGCAAGGGTGTTTCCACTTCTCTGTGCCATTTATCTGCCTATAAAATGGTGAAACTGCTGATCTCATACATAAAGCTACTTTGAGAGAGCTAAGTGGAAGGTGCAATAGAAAAGTTGCCCAGAATTACCCCCTAGACAACTGGAGAAAGCACAGTGCTGATAATGGCATGAGTTTCATATGATTAAAGCTAGTTTGCAATAGTTGGTGAAAATTAGTATCTCCAAGTAAACTTGTGAGGTTTTGCTTTCTTGGGGTTACTTTGCACTACTACCCCTGTTAAATTGATAAATACCATGATGATGGTGACTTCCAGAAGAACAGACCCTCCAGTGTCCTGCCTCTGGATGGGCAACATCAAATTCTTCCTTAATAGGCTGCTCTCATTTAGACCAGCTTCAAACCTAGCATGCCAGTGCAAATTTCCTGTTTTGCTGACAATATTGCTTGTGAGCCTTATTGCATTTACAGTGCCTAAAACTCTTCATCTTGAGCCTGATCTTGGTTAGGTCTTGGTGGCTTTGGATCTCTCTTCAGCCTCCAGAGCAACTTCATTGAATTTGAGTACTTCTACTGAAAATTTCACTTCGTTGCAATATAAAATCAGTCAGAGTAAAGTTACATCCCTGGAGAGTAATGAGAGCATGGGGCCTGACATGGCTGCATTTTTCCAGCCATTTTCAGCAGCAGTGGGCTGAATTCTGTGTTGATGTGCATCCATGTAGCTTCACAGAAGGGGATTTTTTTCCTCCAGCCGTTTTTTATGTCGGGGTGTCTGACGCCCGCACGTATGATGTGACGTGGAAGACCCTAGAGCCCAGCAGCTGCGAGAAGGAGCCTCCTGTTATCTATTGTGTGTGGAGCCCACCCTGTAGGTCTGCATCAGCAGCCACATATGGAGGGAACCCTTTTCATCTCCTCCTTGCTGGCTGCCGAGCGCTGCTCCCGCGCGGCCACGGAGCGCCGGGGGGCCCACGCTGTACAGTTGTGGTTGAGAATTCCTGGGTGGGGAGGGGAGCTGCAGGGCTGCATGGGGGAGGCTCGGCTGCATGGGGGCCAGGGCGGGATCTTTTCAATGGCAGCGCAGAGGAGCTGGGGATGGGTTAATTAAAACACTCGCAGATGGTTTAGGTTATGGGACACATGTGTGCGCCCAGCCGCATGACGCTCATCCCGGCCAATTAACGGGACAGGGACACCGGCTCGCCTGGGACAGGGATGCCATGTGCTGCCAGGGGCAGTGGGAAGGGGGGACCTGCCTGCTGGGCACTGGGGTTGGCAGGTGGGCACCAGCCGAGGGTCTGTTGGATGTCCCCGGTTCAGAAGCAGGAGGACCTGGAGTTGCAGAACGAGCCTTGAGTGCTGTTGAGGAGTGGAGCCCATGGAGCCCATGGAGCCCATGGAGCCCATGGAGCCCATGGAGCCCAGCCCTGCTGGGGGAGGACCGCATGGGAAGGGCAGCAGGCACGCCACCTGTGCGCCCTCTCTCCAGGGCTGGCCTACTCCAGTGTGTGCCCAGACCACAGGGAGCTGGAGGAGTGCTGTGGGTGTACAGTGCCCACATTGCTTGGGCACCAGTGATACATGGCCTCTGATTTTATAACTGCTCTGGTCACATTTTGCAGGGCTGGGAGCAGTGGCTGTGCCCAGACCAAGGGTAGCCAGGAATGAATTTCTTGAAATAGTTTTTTTGGGTGTACAGTGCCCACATTGCTTGGGCACCAGTGATACATGGCCTCTGATTTTATAACTGCTCTGGTCACATTTTGCACTGGGAAACCGGGGAGGAGCACTGGCTTTTGGTGATGCAAGCGTAGTCCAGGAATGAATTTCTTGAAATAGTTTTTTTGGGTGTACAGTGCCCACATTGCTTGGGCACCAGTGATGCATGGCCTCTGATTTTACATCTGCTCTGGTCCCATTTCACACTGGGAAACCGGAGAGGAGCACTGGCTTTTTGGTGATGCAAGCGTAGTCCAGGAATGAATTTCTTGAAATAGTTTTTTTTTCTTAAACTACAAAGGGGTATTTTAAGAAAGTTAGAACAGTACAGAATGTGATTTATCCTGTCACCGAGCGCTGTGCAAACCACACAAATGTGCTTGAAACATTAATAATTCAGTGAAATTATGTCACTGGCTCTAAGATTAGCTGAGAAACAGAAATATGACAGTAAAAATCAGTCAAAAAACAGATGACTAAAGACAGGAAAAAGAAAATCCATTCAGCTCCACCCTGTTAGATTAACTAATAAACAGTAGATCTTGATTATTTGCTGAATGTAAATTTGCAGATGCTCAGGAGCTTGAGCAGGTTGACAGTCAGGGAGCAGATGCTTTTGGGTACTTCAGAGCTGGTCCACAGCATTAGGTGGGTTGAAGATGACCCAGCTCTCTCTCACCATCTTGGTGAGTGCATGTGGCTTATCACAGCAACCAGCTGGGGTTGCCAAGCATTGCTGCACGTGCAGGCAACTTGAAATTTGCTTGGGCTGATTATCCCTTTAACTTCAAATATTTTCACTGTATTGCTGGCAATACAAATTTGGAAATTTGGATACACGATGCTGTTTGGGTCTTTGTTTTGTAAAGCCAAATACCATCATTGCTTTCAGGACTTCACCCCCAGCCATGCTGAAAGTCTATGTCAGTGTAGGGAACTGAAGCAAACTCTTCAAAACCCAGGGTGCAGATGTAGATTTTGGGGTCAAATGTGATCATCTATCTCTCAGCCACTGCTAGTCCAGTAAATGGCAGTTCGAATTGCCCGAGCCTTTGCAACTTGGAAGGTGGTTCTTTCATCTTGGTGATAAAATTAACTTTTCTGCTTAAATTTGTTTCTGAACACTTTTCATTCTTGGAAAAGAAACCATTTTAGTGTCAGAAATACTTAAGTTTAAAAAGCTGTATGGAGTGGCAAAGACAAATCAATCAATCTAAGTGCAGGAAAAAAGAGTCCATTAAACCAAGAGTAAAAACAAATGCTGGAAAATATTAATTGGAAACCAAGACATATAGTCTACTGAATTAGGAGCTTCCATCAAAATTTAGAAGTTTTCTAAAACTAAAATGTTTTTGTGAAAAATTAGTCTTTCTGTGAAGAGGCTGAATGTTACTTACAGAAGCTTATAAAACAGAAGAGGAAGTGATGGAGAGGTGCAATAATTATTTGGATTAAGTGAAGAACACAGAGCAAGCTAATCAGTGTTTTTCTATTATGGTTTGTACAGTCAGGGATGACAAATTTGGTGTAACTGATGACAAAGGAGGTAACTGAAGTATTGAAAGATGCTGTGAGCATTTAGTGAACTCTCAGAGAGTTTGTAGCCTTGATCATGGCTTTGCAGTGCTGCAGACATCAGGGATGGCTCCCTGGGTGCTGGGAGCTGTGAGACAAGGCTGAGCAGCTGGGGCAGAGCACCCTGTAAAAGTGTTTCTGCTGTGCCTTGAAGCCCTGACTGGCCGTGCTGCCTTGGAGATTGCTGTTTTGCTCTTCTTGGCCAGAGCCACCACCTTGCAGAGGTGTACAGGGTCTGCTGGGCACATGTCTGTGGCATTTCGTGTGGCTGTGCTAAGGAGCTGCAGAGCTTGGCTTAGGGACTGGGGCTGCCCAACCCTGTTAAAGCCCAAGCTAATTCAGGCATGCAGCTTTTGACCATGGTGCACTATGGAATAAGTGATATACGCCTAAAAAAGGGATGCTGATGACCTTAAAATCCCATTGGAAAACACAGTCTGAGCTCTCAAGGCACTGGGACACCTGAAGAAATGTCCCCATTACTGCTGTCAGTGGTGGCAGTGACACTGGCTGCGTGGTGCTGCTGTTTTACAGGGTGATGGTGCCTCTTCCAGAAGCAGGACAAAAAGGGCCAGAGGAGGACACCCTGATTATAAATATGGCAGAGACCTGCATGAAATTTCCTCATTTCTGTTTATTCTCATATTTTTGGTTATAAAAATGTCTCAAGTGAGATCAGTAAATGTATCGATCTGAGGAGCCAACAAAACAACAGCAACAAGAACTAAGCCAAAAAAACCCTCCCCACAAAGTCATCTCATGAGGAAATCATGTGGGTCTGTGAGTTCATTTTGGCTGGAATACCCAGTCATGCAGATTTTGCAGTGTCACAGGACACTTCTGCACAGAAGGTACTTCTGTAATTCAGCTATTTTTCTCATCATCTCATCAGGAGTGGGACAGAGAGAGAAGTACATGTGTTATTCTGCTCTGCTAAGCCAAAACTAAGCACAGATGACTGTTTAGCTGAATTGACTGTTTGCCATAGCTGCTTTCAGAAAACACATAAAATCTCTGGCCTCTGTCACATGAAGAAAATTGCCAGAAGGGAGCTCTCTGTCTTGCCAGAGACAGTGTTGCTTCACATGAGCAAAAGGGTGCAGTAGTATGGCTGTCTGCAGGACTAGATTTTGAGGTGATGTCCACAGCAGTGTGCGAGCTTGCTTAATTGATCAGACATTTGCATTGATTTAAAAATGTATGCAGAATAGTCTCCTCACCCTATTAAAATATTTGTGCTTTGGTTTCTTGCATGCTGCAACACAGAGTGATCAAGTGCTGCAATACTTGTCCACCCATGGCAGTCCTGAGAGAAACACAGGCTTGTGCCAATATTTTGTTTTCCCGTAGAGAGTTGATGAGTTTGCTTGCAGGACTGACTGAGCTGACCATGATCAAGATATCTTATTTGGGATTGCTGCTAAAAGGCTGAGCTCCAGAAGGAAAAGGTACAGTGAAAAAGATCCCATTTCCAGTCTAGAATAAAGAAACTTTGTGCATACAAATCCACATCCAGCTCTGCCAGCCTCAGTCGAGGAAGAAAATAAAAACATTTTCAGAAGAAATTTAGCTTCTGTTAGGGGGGACTTAATGGGAATTGACTGTCATTCACCTCACCAAAATAGAAGTGTGTTGAAATTGTTGGGTACACAAAGCTTATTATCGTCATAGCTTCTGAGGGAAGTGTTCCTGAAGCATCTCACCACCCTGTTGTGGGGATGTCTAGGTGCTTTCTGGAGTTGGTGGGCTGGCAGAAAGCATCAAAACATGCAGATCTTATCTTTCAGACACAAATAAAGAAAGGAAGGGACTTTTGTTGGTTCTTTTTGTTTCCCATTGACCCTCATTTTAATGCAGACTGGCTCATTTTGCCAAGACAAACATGATGTGTTGGTTCTGCTGCTGAGCATGGTGCTGGCTGAGGGTCGGAGAGTTAGCAGGATGTTTGAAGGAAGAAAAGTACCCATCACGAGGCAGCTGGGTGGACCTCAGACACCTAACACCTGGGTCAGGAATGGCTTCCACAATGAGACATTTTTACACACACCAATTAAACAAAAACACCACAGATAAAAAAAAAAAAAAAATCCAGTGATGCAGGAGGGGTAAAAGCTTTTCCATGTTGAACTAATAAGCACAGCACACAGAAATTAGCAGCGCTAGTATTTCACCCTTTACTGCTCTGTTAGATTTTGGAAAAGATTGGGTGGTTTTTGGGCACTTTTTAATTTCCTTTTATTTTTCCTCTATATCACCCCAAATTATCATCCAATATTATTGAAAAAGGAGGGATCTGAGGCAGTGAATTGTTTCCAGGATGGATGCGTGGGGATATGACCACCTCTGATTTCCTCTCTTTCTGTCAGCAATATTAATAGTAGTGGTCCTTTGTTGTGGGCTCAGAAACTGCATTGTCATGAAGTAGAGGGAGAAAAAGAGGCTTCCCAGGCTGAGGACATAGCCTGTAGGCCTTTCTGTGTGTCTCCAAGAGTCCCTGGGTTTTGCCTTCCTTTTGCTCCTGCTATGCTGGGTCTCAGCCCAGGTGCTGGTGGCCAGGGGGCTGCAGTGGAGAGCAGACCATGTGAGCTGGAGCCAAGGCAGCCCTGCTGGCAGGGACCTGTAGGAGTGAGAAGGTCGGTGGTCCCCTCTGCCTGTGATCCAGGACAGGAGCCCGGAGCCAGCCCTTCCCCAGGAGAAAAGGCCTTCTGCATCCAAGATGCCTTGCTGGGGCTGGGCATCAGCACCAGCTTCCCTGGAAGTACGTGGTCCTCACAAACCTCAGAGCCCTTTCCTCTCATCTGTGCTCTGACATGCCTTTGAATCCAGGATTTAATTTGGACTTTTTTTTTTCACAGACTAATGAGGGTGGGGGCTGTGTTCACAGTTTCCCCTGCTATTTATTTTTGCACAGAGCACACTTTCCATCATTGCCCAGAACAAATTCAGGAATTATCTGCAGAAAACTGCAAATCACCTGAAGCCATTTGTTTATAGTTCAAAATGAGGCATTAAAAACAATGGGTCGAGTAAAGCATGAAAGTAGATCAATCCAAACCCCATTTTAACTTCCTCTCCTTCAAGATCACTTTGAACCTACAGTAATTATGATTCTTTCTGCTAGCTTAAATCACCCTTGCCCTCATTAGAGCTGTGCAGAGTGACCATTTTCCATTTCATGAGTTGCCACGTGTAAAAGCCGCTGTGTTTGCAAGTATTCAGGCATACCTGGCTGCACTACACAAGTCATAAGTGATAACAGTCATAATTAATATCCATTATACACCTTCCATGTACACTGACATCACTGATAACATCAAGTGCAGTTTGTGTGGTGCTATGTGGACTGAAGCAAGCTTCAGTCTCTTTTGAGGCATCCTAGAGATGGGCTTGTTGGTTGTAGTGGGAAAGAGGTTCTTTTTAGGCACTCATCCTGAGTATTCTGAGGTGACACAAATGACCTAAAGAAATACCCAAAGTACTGAGTTTCTGTGGGTTTAGAGTGAAAAAAAGAAAAAAAAAAAAAAAAAAAAAAAAAAAAAAAAAGGAACTGGGTTTCCAACCACTCAAGAATTTTTAGGCTGTTTAGTCTTTAATGTTGTTTTTAAATTAAATGTTAGGTTCTTGGGACACATTTATTGTTCCAACAAGTTTATTTCAAAGCTATGACCCTCTTGGCAGCTGTCAGTCACTTTTCATACACTGAGAAACCCTTTCTCACGTACTAAGAAGATCTTTTTTTTCTAAAGTGGGAAGTTGAGAAAAAATGCTACCTGAATGCATTTGCAGTAATATATCCCTTTTCCAAGTGTGATTTCAAAAGTCTGCCGGTGACTGCTGTCAGGGAAGTGGATCCTACCTCATTCTTCTGCCTTTAAACCTTCGGGGACCTCTAAATTTCATAGCTGATGCCAAGGCACTAGAGAAATAGAAAGAAGCGGTATTCTCTAAATATCTTAATTGCCTCTCCTGATATCAGCGGTGTTACATCCGGGGTAACCCGGCCTGTTAATTACCTCGGAGCGAGTCCGAGCGTCGGGCGGGGATGACGGCGAGAAGCCCGGGAGCCGGGAGCGCATCCCCCCGCGCGAGGTCTAGCTGGCTGCCGGGCCGTGTAAACTTTTGTCCCCGCGGCCTGCCCCGGGAGGTTAATCTGGGCATGTCCTGCCGCTTTCATATGCATGAGGCGGAGGGGCGCGGAGGGCGCGGCGGGCGCGGCGCGGCCGGGGCAGCTGCGGGGCCGCGGGCGGGCGGCGCAGCCAGCGGAAAGCACACCCCGGCGAACCCGGCTGACACGGGGTCAGGGGGCAGCCCGGGCTGCGGCGGGCGGCGCGGCAGATTGGAGGCTCGCGATGCCCCTCCGACATCGTTTAGACAAACAAGCAGATGGCAGGTGTCAGCGGTGACAAAGAGCCATCTGTGCAGCGGGGACCATCCCCTCCATTCTCTCACAGGCTACTTCATTAAACCCTCACTTCAGAGTGACTGCGCCGTAGCCTTTAACCAACGGGGCCCCTGGTAGCACGGGGTGGGTTTTCTTTCCCCTTCTTCTTCTTCTTTTTTTTTTTTTTTTTTTTTTTACTTTATTATTTATGTTCTGCTCTCAGCCACCTATGGGGCAGCTTGTGTGTGCACCTTACTGCCTCCGAAGGGGCAGGAGGGGAGGAAAATAAAAACAGGAACACCCAACAAAACCCTCCTGCCACGCTGAAGAAAAACATGTTTGCGCAGAGCTGAATAAGTGACTGCAAACACGGCAGAAGGAGGTTAAAAATCCCCCTGGGAGCTGCTGGGGCTGCAGGGAAGTCCTGGGTGGAGGGATGGAGAGGGCCCTGTGGGGCAGCAGTGTCCTCAGGCCTGGCCATCCCAACTCTCCGCTCCTCTGGAAGCCGAGGCAGCACCTCTGCTCCTCCAGAAATCCAGATGTTCCTCCAAAACGTGCCGAGGGTGAGCCTGGCCTGAGGAGCGGGTGTTGGCAGGGATGGGCACAGACTGCAAAGACAGAGGCACAAAGCCAGTGACAGCAGGGGTGGCACTGGTAGAGGGGACACAGAGGAGCAGTCTGCTCTGCCAGGCTCTGGTGGCAGCAGGCCTGAGCAGAGGTGACATCTTTCTGACCTGGGGGAGGAAGGGGCAGGGGGCGGGTGTGTGCCACCCTTCATTTATTTGGTTGGTTGGGCTGGGATGGGGATCTGGGAACTTTCTAGGCCAGTGCACTCTGCGGCCAGCCGTGCTACTTTAGCCTCCCCTGCAGATCCCAGTGGAGAACGGCACCGGCGTTGCCTCTGAAGGGGCCTGCCTGTCCCGGGGAGTCTCGGGGGAGCTCTGCCAGGGTCTCCCGGGAGACTCCCTGCCCCTTCCTGCAAACAGCAAACTCAGAAAGTGGAAAATCCTCTGTAGGAAGCGGTAGGATGGGTGGAAAACATACGGAGACACCTCTTCTGCACCTCCCTGTCCCCCCATCTCAGAGAATGTGCAGACACCAGAAAGCAACACTCAGAAATGGATTTTGGGATTGGTTCAAACAAAGCAAAAGCTGTTCCCAAGCTTCTGCGAAGTTCCTGGTGAGGCCTGAACTGAAATTTTTCACACTGCTGGAACAGGTTTATTTTTTGTTGTTTGTTTGTGTTTTTGTTTTCTTTTTTTGTGTTTAAATGGGTCTCTGCATTTTCAGATTTCAGCTAAGGAAGCAGTGATAGAAGCACTCAGAAGCTTAGTCAAATGCTGTCCTTGCACCATCACTGATTTCGGCAGTACCGGATAGGACTGGAAATATCCTTGGAAAGCACATTAGGCAAGAGCTTTCAGGCTGAGGATGTCCAGATAGGTTTAGAGCTGTAACACTTGGTCAGCTGAGCTAGTTGAAGCCAATGCTTTTCCTTTGCCAGGTAGCAGCACTCACCTGAGTAGTTACCCTGTGCTTGATGACAATGCAAGGAGCAAAATTTCTTTATGTAAGTCCTGCTTATAATCACAGCTTTTGATGAATGTTGGCATGTCCTTACTCTGTTCTGTGAAATGGTCACAAATGGCATATAAAGAGTGAGAGTACCAGGCTGTTTCCTGAATCCTTCTGGATGTCAAGGTATGAAAAGTGAGAAGGGACAGAAAACTCTCCTATATCAGTAGCAGCCACGTCTGGCTTTCAGACTGGCAACATCAGATCCTTTATTAGTTTATAAACATTGGAGTCCTCCGGGGAGTTGTCCAGATCCACTTACAGCCCCTGAGTGACAGAGGCAATGCTTGGAGTAAGGCAGCATCCGTGAAGTAAATTTGGCTTCCCTGTTAACAGAAAAAGGCTCCTGGGACTGCAGCAAAAGACTGACCAGTTACATGCAGGAAGCCCTTGAGTGCCAGCAGTCACTCCCCTCAGCAGAGGGGAAATGGCTGGCTGGCTAAGAAGGCAAAGGGGCTAACTTTTTCCATCCTATTAGCATGTTTACTTAGGGCAATTCCCAGACAAATCATCTTACTTAGGCTATCTTGAGAATAAAATCTTGGCGATGTACCATCCACCTCTCAGGCCTGGCTGGGCTTCAAGTAGCTTCATCAATGAAGTCTACTCCCCAGTTAGATAATTCTCTGAAAAATAGCTGTATTTACCAGCAGCTTCCTGTTTCTCCTGATAATAAGGTGAAAATGTCTTACTCCTGACAGCTCATAAAATAACCCAAATCCCAGTCAATAAACAGACACAAAAAAGATGATGACCAGCGGGTGTATTTTCAGCCAGCCTCTAGGTGGAATTTGGAGCTGGGAGTGCCAGGTGTGTGTGTGAGCTCACAGTCACTTGTATGTGAATGAAACACAAGTTTAATCTCTTAATTGGCAGGTTCTAACGGAAACATTAAGATATTTTTAATACAAACAGGTTTTACCAGTAAGCAGCAATAATTGCCATCTGCTTATCACAAGTCTTGGCTTTTTAACTGTTTCATTCCTGCTGTCTGCAGTCTTTCCATCATTAAGTGATGTGGGATTCCAGCAGAACATTATGGTATGGTAATCTGATTTACATGGCTACAGGGATAATCATGAAGACTCAAATACCAAGTCAGTATTTCAATGATGGCATTTCCTTCTGGTGGTGGGATCTTTTCCCTTGATGGTGTAGTCCCATCCCATGGGTTTCATCATCTTCTAAGCTACAGTACAGGAAAATGAAATTTTATCAGGCAAAGGCTCAAGTGGCTGCTCTGTTCCAGCTTTCCTGTCCATTTCCTAGGGGTGAGTTTCTGGGAGAGGCATTTAGGCAACTCGATAGCAACCAGAGTATGTGGACTGGGCACATTTTTGGTACAGCTCTGACATTAGTTTTAAGGAGGATCTATCTTGTCTGATCAATATGAAAAGGGTCAGGGTTGCAGCTCAGTATCCTCCTTGTCTTCTTTGAGCAAATTAGTATCCATAGACACAATCAGGCCCTCAAATATTCACAGCTGTGGTTCAAATGAAGTCTCCTAATGAAATGCAAATTCAATAAGACAGTTACATGATCAGCATCAGCTCATTAAGGCCTGGCTAGCCTGTCTTTCTTTGTTAGACCAGCATAAAGCTCCCAACTCTGGTGGAGTTACCCTGGCCTGAAAGCTGCTGGGCTGCAGGCGAAGTTTGGCCCAGACAGCCAGCTGGGGGGAGGCCATGTGCCACATCGTGCTGTGCCGCCAGATCAGTGGCACTGGGCTCATGAATATCAGCTGAGGCTCGGGCTTGCTGCCTCTGAACGAGGGGAGAGGGCTTGGCTTGCTCCCCTTCATCCTGCACGAAAACAGCAGCGGACCTGCTGAAACCGCAAGGTGACACTGAAGCAAACAAGCGCCCTAAACCCCAGCCTGCAGCAAGACCCAAATCAGGCTCGTGCTTGGGTTTTCCCAGGACAGGCTCTCATCCTGTCTTGCAAGGTTCTTGAAGCCACTGCTCTTTCCTCGGTCACGGGTGTCGGTCAAAAGGATGTCAGGCAGCTGGCTTGCTACCTTCCTGACCCCGTTTCACAATGTCTGTGCTTCTGTGAAAGGGTTGCGCCAGACAAAGCACGAGGGATGCACAGCCCTTGCATCCAAGTACAGGGTGTTTTTTCTTTCTTCTTTTATTTTCTTTTCCTCTCGCGCCATCGAATGTGGCGATGTTTGACGGGTCTGACCTGCTCAGCTGTAATGAGTCATTGGAAGAAAAGGGACAAATGCAGTTACCTCTTGCCACAGGTCTTGCTGCTGGGAGATGAACTTTGCCATTCTGCCTTGGCTTTAACAAATGCCCCTCAGTGTATCTCAGTGCAAATGTGTTTCCTTTTCATTTTCAAATAGGGACGAATCCTGTATGTTGGATTAGAAATTTCCCATCGCTGACAAAAGTGGAGGGGAAAAAAAAGTCATGTAAAGTTCAAGAGGAGGGCAGAGGGAAGAATGAAAACAAAATGAATGGGCAAGAGCCCATTTCTGCCTTTTTTCTGAAGGTAGAATTTTGCAATAATTGGTATGTTAAGATTTTTGTATCAAGCCTTTTTTTGCAGGAGCAAACATAGCATAAAAATCGGGTTGAAGTTGTTTATACATCAGATCTATGAATTCAATGTCAGTTGTCCACAATAATCAGAGATGCAAAAACATGCAAGCATGATTATTGAAAAGGAAAAGGAGTCCTTTTAAAAGCCAGACTTTATGTATGTAGTTCTGCTAATTTATTTTCAGTGTTTTGTATCTGTGCATTAAAAATTATTTTGAGTTATATTTATCACACACAGGAATAAATGAGAAGCTGCTTAGGGGCATAACAAATCCTGGAAAACAAAATACATGAAACAGATGCAATTTTATACATACAGTGCATTCAGATTTATTGTATCAGGTTGTAGCCTCCCCTCTCTTTCCACTAAAACCTTGTGCTGTGGCTGTTGTGATCTGGGTCATGAGAGGACAGAACTGGTTTTTGAAGAAGAAAGTAAGAAAGACGATAAAACTTAGCTTTGAAAAAAATACATTCCCATAGTAGAAGTCCTTAGGAGAGCAGCAGGAATGATAAGGGCAGGCAAATACAAGCTATGAGGACAGGCTGGAGGAAATGGGATAGGTTTGGAAAAGGCAAGTCTGAAGGGAAATCGTGAGAGGAGCCCTCAGATATGTAAGGTTAATAGAGGAGGGAAATTGATTTATTGTGCATTAAGAGAGATGTAGGTTAGGAAAAGCCTGCTAAGTGCAGGCATGAGGAGCAATGGTTTAGGGCAGCAGTGGGTCCCTGCTCACTTGAAGCAGCAAGTGGCCTTTTTGCTGGGTTTGGAGTCTTCACCCATCCTCAGAGGGGAGAGGAGCCAGTTAGTATTTTGAGGCTCCCTTGCCAAGCTGTGACACAGAATGCTTTGTGGGGACATATGGAGGCAGTCGGTGGGGACACGCAAGATGAGATGGAACATTTTGCAGTTGGGACAGCACAGGCAGAAACTCTGAGTGCAGATGTGAAGATGGAAGGTTAATTTCAAATCAGGCTCTAAGACAATTGCTTAGTTTTTCAGGGTCTGAATGGCTAATTCCTCTTAGCATCACTGCTTATTCCTACCTCCTACCTTTGACCCATGTGCACCCCACTGGACAGTTGCTAAAGTCTTCTAGTCTGGGCACAATATGATGTGGCTGTGGTAACCAGCCTCCCCAGCAGCTGTGAGAAACAATCAGCCTGTACATGTTCACACTGTAGATTCCAGTCACGTATTGACCAGAATGCGCTCGGAGCAGCGACTGAATGACTTTGGTAACAGGCACGATCACAGAAGCCAAGAAATCCTCACAAACAATTTGTGAGTAAGGCTAGAAGTGAAACACGTTGACTGTATAGCTGGCTAAAAATATCTGTGCTGGCTCTAGCTGTCATCACATCTCTCCTGTAATCCTGCAAGCAGCGTGTGAAGGGTTATCCCAATGCCCCCGTGCCGGTTCTTCCCTCGGGGTGCCCGAGGAGCCGCGAGCAGATTGCCCAGCAAAGCGCAGTTTGCTCCCCGGGCTTTGTGCATCAGCCACCGCTCCCGCCGTTTTGTCACCGAGTCAGCCGCAGCCTTGCCCACATTGCTGAGGAACATGCTGGAGCGACCTGCAGCGCCACGCCTCCAGTGGAGGCTTTCACTAGCTATCAGTGGTTGTGTCATACCACATTGGAGGTGGCCCAGATGCCAAGCTCCCACTGAGGAAGAATGTAGAAAATCATAAAAATGCCACTGCAAAAAAAGGTATTAATGAGGCAGTAACATTTGTTATGCTTTGTCGTGATGCCAGATTTCTATGCCAGAACTATACGGTGTGTTAGACACTGAAATCTCCTGTTTGCAGTGTCTTGTCAAGGGAAGCAACACCAAAAAAATGAGATCTATACATTTTCAACTTTAAGCTTTACTGCTTACAGGATGTTCAGTCTGAGATACATTGTTGATTACATTTGGGGACACAGCATGTGACTTGGGAACCAGACTTTCCTGAAATACTTATTTTCCTAGCACATACTTCTGTTATTATGAAGTCTTTTCAAAGTGAGATATGTCTCCTAAGTGCTATTTATATCTTTTTGGCAAATGGATTCAAGGAACTGTTATATGAATCTGACAGGGAGATCTGACAGCTTTACTCAAAGTTGGTTGCTACATAAAAAATCTGTTCTTCCTTCAATGGTAGCAGAAGAACAAAACCTTCATTAAGGTTCACTAGAGCTGCACACCTGAAAATTCTGGAAGGTGAAAGACAATGGGTGCAGGCTGCTTTTTCTGTAGCTGCAGCAGGTTTTCCATCCAAAGAGATAAAATGTTGGAAGACACATCTTTAGCAATGGAATGCAGATAAATGAACGAACAATTGAAATATAGCTTAATTGCAGAAACAGTGGTTCCTCATCCATCCTTACCTCCATATCTCTATCCATTCCCTCCCTCCCTCCCTCCCTGTAGTCTTCTTGTTCCTGTGAAGCAGGTCCATCCTGAATGATGTTCCTGGTGCATGGAGTACTACTCTGCAAAGTTATTTCATCCTGAGTGACCACCGTCTGCCTGTACACACACGGGCCTGCCAGTGTCTGTGCCTCCAGAGCCATTCTGCACCCCAGTGGTGTTTGCTCTTATGGAAAATATTTTCCAGGTATCAGAGATACTGCTGACACTGGCAACCAACCACCTTTTGGAAAGTGCAACAGACAGAAGAAGAAAAAATGAAATGGATATTCCTGAACACCAAAGGGAGGAACTCCTGCCTTGACATTCAACAAAATTGAGTTTTTAAGACTCCAGTGGGAAATAAGTGAGAAATGAGTATCCAGATATTCCAAGCATCTCCAGAGGGCTCATCTGATCTAGAACTCTTGGGAGCTAATGGGGGAGAATCCTATTAAACTTGTTAAAATAAATATTGAATTAATATCCTATGTTAAAAATATTCTATTTTTGACAGATTTCCAGTTTTGTTTTTTTTTATCCCATGTTGCTGCTGATGCTCCCACTGATTGTTCAAGATTGTTATAACAAACTTCAGTCATTCGTTGTTCCATTCACAGAAAGTAACACCAGTTTGTAGTGATGCTGTATTTGTCACAGAGGTGCACATCCAGCTCCCAAGAGGAAGGCACTGTAGGTGCCAAAACCCTCCTGAACCCAGATGTGTTCAACTCATTATGAATGGAGAGGCAAGGTGCGAACTGAGTTCTTGGATATAGTCCTGGTTGCTGTGCTGCAGAGATCTGGCACCTTTGAGGTCTTAGGAAGCAGAAACATGGCTCAGATTACCCTACACTGTGGTAGTTTTCCCCCCTGTAACTCTCAGGGACTTTCTGTACTTCAGTTGTCTAAAGATGTAGCCAGGAAGAATACCTTACCCAAGTCTTTGGTGCCTCGGGGCTACCAAGTGGCAACATCAGAAAGTTAGAAAAATCTATCCAGTGTTTTAGACAAAGGGTGAAACTGGAGGTGGGGCAGAAAGGAAAAAGAGGGTGAGGGGACAGAGGAAAGGGATTGGAACACAAAAGGAAAGGAAAGGAAAGGAAAGGAAAGGAAAGGAAAGGAAAGGAAAGGAAAGGAAAGGAAAGGAAAGGAAAGGAAAGGAAAGGAAAGGAAAGGAAAGGAAAGGAAAGGAAAGGAAAGGAAAGGAAAGGAAAGGAAAGGAAAGGAAAGGAAAGGAAAGGAAAGGAAAGGAAAGGAAAGGAAAGGAAAGGAAAGGAAAGGAAAGGAAAAAGGAAAAAGGAGAAAATGATGTGCTGGGGAGCCAAAGAAAGTAAGCAGAGGAGATGGGAGATGGAAAAGGTGAGGTGTTACGGAAAAGTTACATGGAGAGAAGGATGGGCACTGTCCATTAGTTAGTAATTTATTTACACATTTTTATGGAAATGTTTCCCCTCTAATGCTTCTCCCAACACTCTAAGCTCGCTCACTGGCCTTTGGATTTTAAGTTCCTTATCTTAGCACTGACCTGCCATTGCCTCTCCTCCCCTCCTGCTGCAGAGCTGGCAGCCCATATGTGCAGAGCAATGACCCTCAGTCCATGTTCCCTGTGCTCACCAAGTACCTAAGACCCACACCTGTGCTCAGCACACCTGCCCCTGGATGAGGTTTGGTGTTGCATGGCCCCATGCTTGCCACTGGAGGGGATGAGGCGCAGCTAGTTGGTGACCAGGGGTGTTCATAGGCATCTAGAGGGGAGAGGGAGCATGGGAGGTGGGTACCTCCATCACAGGAGTGATGGAGAGAGGAAGGGAGAAGTAGGGCTTGCCTGTCCTGATCTCACTTTGTCACAGTACAGTGACTGCATCTTGAAACTCCACACCCTGCAATGTCCTACCAGTGCAGCCCCATGCCAGCTGCTCAGAGGCATTGCACTAGGAGCCATGTGTCAGAGAGTACCACTGCCACACAATGAGTGGCTCCAAACCAGTTGGTGTGGGGAGAAACACATTTCTTAGGGTCTGGATTGTCCTCTTCACTGTCTTGGGACACTGGTGCCCAGCGTCCTACTTGAATCATGCATTCCTGTGAATGGCCATTCTATACAGGGAAGCTGAGGAGCTTAGCTTGAGGTGTGGGTTTGAAGGATTAAAAAGGAAACCAAAATGAGTTTAGGACCCAGGGAGGTAAAGCCTGTGTGCAAGGGCTGTGTCCAGAAGGGCTGTGCAGCCAATCTTTGCTGTCATCTGGTTTCCCAGGACACAGAGATGACAAAGGAGGAGCTGACACTACATTTACTTTTCTAAGTTCTGTCCTATGCTGTTGTTTTTATTGTTCTGCCTTTGTGTGGAGCCTCTGCTGGCACTGGGATCCCCCTCAGTCCCTGCCCTGGGGGGAGAGGGCCATGTTTTCTTTAAACTTTCCATCTCCTCCGTGACAGTTTCCATTAGTGGTTTGACACCCCTGTGCTTCTTCCATGAGGGCCTTGCCTTTACCCTGTGTTTAATCATGTTGTCATATGATAATAGGATCAAAAGGAAGAACACTGAGTCTTGCCCTTCTGGAGTGCTTTACTCTCACCCTAATAAACAGCTTGTGCTTGGGATTGTGCTGCAGCTGGCCTGCCCTCAGCCCCATCCTTTCTGTGCCACGCTCGTGCTGAACTTTAACCGTGGGGCTGTCTGGCCCCAGCAGCCATCCCCAGCCCAGCATCCCCCTGCTGTAAGGGCACTCTGTGCCACTGTGCTCTAAACTGAGCAAAACCACCACTGAGCAGACAGCACGCTGGAAAACATGATGGATTCGACCTGCATTTCCATCTCTCAGCAGAACTTTGGAAAATGTTCAGTGTGTGCACATGTGTGTATATGTATCTATGTGGGGAAAAGGGAGTTTACACTCATTGGCACTTAGCACGGGACCTTTTGAAGCAGGGGCAGTTGTTACCTGTCTGCTTTTGTGCTGTGCAAGACATTTTGCAGTAGGAAGCTGGCTTCCTCAGAAATCACATCCTAAGCCTGTGCAGAGATTGCTGCAAGTTCAGAAGCAGCTTTTCCCACCTCTGCAGTGGTGTGAGTGCATGAATGGAAGGGCTGTTTGATGTGCTGCTTCTGCTTACATTACAGTAGCCTTGAGAGAGCTCAGTGAAGTGCAGGAGTCTTGCCTTCACTGAAGTATTTTCTGCACACAGGCAAAGATGGAACCTGCCTAAAAGACCTTGCAGTCCATTTGGAAAAGCAGTTGGTTCTCAGACTATCAAATTAAAACTGAAGAAATGTGGTGTTCGTGATTCCCTGCCATATGTATAGGTCCATCTGTTTCTTCAGAAATGCAGTCCAGTGCCTTGCTGACAGTAGTGACCTCTCTCCTCAGACCTTGGAAGAAATGGCCAGGTTTGATTAAAAAAATCCAATGAAGAAAATCCACCTCTGTTTGCAGTTGCACCACAAGTTCATATTGAAGCCACTGGATCCAAGATTAGGTCGAAGTGGTCATGATTGTCACTCTGGCTTTTCCTATGGCAGGTATCTGTAACTGCTAATAAAACAGTGAAATCCATTGTTATCTCCTGTCTGCCTATGAGACTAATTTAAATGGTTAAATAAATCCTTAATCTTCCACACTAGAACATATTTCTCAAATTCCTAACTACTCAGGATTTTGTGAAGTCCTTCAGTTTATCTGCCTCTGAAAAGAGGGCATCAGAAGTGGAAACAATGACAAATACACAGCACGTTCACCCTCATACACTTAGATATCTACAAACCACCTTTACTTCTCTTTCCTCAGTCCTGCAATGTGAACAGACATTCTGTTGGTTGCAGAGCTCACTGTTCAAGTCTTTTATGGAGTTATTTCTTCTCTGGTTCGAGCGTCCCAGCTTTTAAATGTTTTAAATATTGTCTTTGTTTCTTCACAATACCCTCAAATGTGATAGACTTAGTCTGTGTACTTAATAATTTTCAGCCATTTCTAGACTTTAATTTATATATTGCCAGTTTACATACAAGCCTATCTGCTTTCACTTCCCTTCTGAAACACTGGGGTTTTTTAAGCAGTAGAGCCTTCTATGTTTACTACAGTTTCTGTGGTTCCTGATTATTTTTAACAATTTTCTGTTTCAATTCTTTCTTCCAGTGAGCTGGGCTCATAACCATTGAGATATTGAGCAATGTTGAGAAATGTTCCCTTTAAAGTATCAAGTATCAATATTATTTTTTTTTGTACTTCATGTTGTTTGCATAAAACAAGGGCAACTAAATCACTGTTGCTTTTGTCTAAACAATCTTTACCGTTTCCAGTTCTCCTCTGTCTATAAAGAGGAGCTCCAGAAACAAATTTCCCAGTGTTAAATTAGTTACTATTTGAGTCAGAAAATTTCCCCTTAAAAATGCAAAGCCTTTGAGAATCGCTGTCCAGAGAACTTTGTTCTGTTGCATTCAGATTGTCCTGTATGTTCATATGTTACAGACAGGTACCTACAAACCTGATTTTCCCATCACTTGTTCAAACTGATGATCTATCAAGAGCTACCAAAGAGCTCCACTTGTGTTTTATCTAATTTAAGACTATTGGCTTATTGGCAAGTCAAATTACATTTTGTTAAATACAAGATTTTTCTTTTCCCATTTTCTTTTTGTCTATTTGAGCCTTTCCAAAGAAGTTAAAATACTTGATATAAATATTTTAATATGACTCTTCCCATTGATTGTCAATGCTACCAACTCTTTTTATGCCTAGAAATAATCAATTTAATTTTACCTTCATATTACAACCTGTGCTGTTAAGTTGTGGACGATCTCTAAAGTACCTCTTAAAGGGTGTATTTTCACAAGGTTATTATTCCAGTTCTGCATCCTCAGGAGACACATGGATAGGGGCCAGCATGTGAGAATTCACCCACATGAAATCTCCCAGCCTTTGGAGGCTCATCCATCACAGCGTTTACTGTGAGTGATGAAGCAATGATCTCCTATGCTCACTTCAGAATCAGAGATCTATAAACTTATTTTCAGGCTGCCTTCATGTGATGAGTGAGCCTTTAGGGGCACTCAGGGCTTTTGCTCAGCCTGCCTTTACTGTGTAGGCTTTTGGTTGTCCCTCAGATAACATCAAGATGCCTTTCAGTCCTGAGGACAGGGTCGTTTAGAATCAGGCAGATAATAGAAATAATGTCTGGTGTGAGCCAGAGTGATTAGGGTTGGCAGCAGTTCACTGGTAAAGAAAGTAAAAGAATACTACAGATAGTCTCAGCTGAAATAAAATCAAGGGGATTAGAGTTAACAGAAAACCTTGTTTTGGTTTGAGACTATGTTATCTGCTGGGAGCATTCATTATCAACATGTTCAAAAATAAATAAATGGCTTTTCACTAACAAGACATTGGGTAGAGATAAAGCATGTGTGGCACTCTATCAAATGCACAGGCAAATAGTCGAGTTCCCTGGTCCAATTTTTTCTGCTCTTTGTTTGCTCCTTTCATTGCCTAGAAAGCCTGTTTCTCCAGGGACACATCTGCACTTGCAGTCACTTCAATACAGAAGATCATGGTGCCACTATCTTTCCTATTCATTTTTTCCTCCCTGTGTTGCTTTATGATGATGATGATGATTATTATTATTATTTATTTTATTTTATTTTTTTATTTTTTTTAAACATATAAAAGGAGACACCCTCCTAAATCAATGGCTGTCTTGGGAAGAGCTGGAACAGAAGGGATATCACTCAAAGTCCCCTGAGCCCCTGTGAGCTGCAGTCTGGCTGTCAGCATCCTGGCAGATTTATGGGGATGGCCATGACTGGTTTGAAAGGGCAGAGGGGGGAGAAGAAGGGATCCCAACCCATTAGTAATTCCCTGCAGGAAAGTGGCAGAGCTGATGACATGCATGGAGGACACATTGCAGGAGATGGGCTGGGGGACACATTCCCATGCAAGAGTGATTTCAGGCCACTTTTGGCTCCAAGATTGGTTTCCTCTAATGATCTCTTTCTAGGCCTCCCATCCTTAGGCTTGTAATCTGTTTTGTCACAACTGGTGCCAGATCTTCCAGCAGAAGAAAAGAATCCCATGGAGATCAGTAAGTTTTGTGAAAATGAGGGCTGCAGGTCATGGATGAATGAAGAGGAGAACCCAGAACTGAAAAGACTGCCCAGAACTTGCAGCAGGACTGGGAGTATCACAGTGGATCACTGAACTGTGATGCCATAAATGTCACCTCTGCCATATCAGGCAGCCCAGCCTCTGAAAAATAATGCAAAAAGAAGGATAAGTGAACTGGGATATATAAAACAAATGCCAGCCTTTCCAAGGTGGCAAATTTTTTTGCTAGGTTGAGGTTTTTAAATTTTTTGTTCTAAAGAATCCTGTATAGAACCAGAGGTAAAGAGGATGTTCACAAGGTAGTTTAGTTTCTGATTTTTTTTTTCTGGTATTTATTTAGAATCTTATATGATGACAATAAAGAGGTCTCTTCCTACAGAAAACACAGGTATAACTGGCCTTAACTACAAGAAAATGGAGCTGTTTGGAAGTAATATGATCATAAGGAAAAAAAAAGAAGAAATAAAAATGGACACAAGCCAGGGAAGGTGAGCACAGGAGGATGCAAAGGGGAAAAGGACCTCAAATATATTTATTGTATAAATAGCCAAAACTAGAACAAAACTTATTTTTGTGGGATACTAAAGCCTAGTATAAGGACCTGGGATAATTAGAACAGTTTGTGAAATAGAGACCCTTTATTTCAAAGGAGTTTCTGACCAGTTTTTTGATTAAGAGATAACCACATTGATTATTGTATACATATATTTCTTTTCTCCTTTGATGATGTAATGCTTTTATGACACTATCCATTGAGAGAGAGAAGCACCATTTCTAACAATCAAGGGTTGAAAGTGCATAGATGTAATATTAGTAAACTCTAAAGGTAGGAAAGCCCAGGTAGAAGAGCCTGTAACAAGGCATGTAACATTTAAAGAGAGATATCTTTCTTTTTCTCTTTCTCTTTCTCTTTCTCTTTCTCTTTCTCTTTCTCTTTCTCTTTCTCTTTCTCTTTCTTTCTCTTTTCTTTCTTTTTCTTTTCTTTTTTTTTTCTCTTTTCTTTTCTTTTCTTTTCTTTTCTTTTCTTTTCTTTTCTTTTCTTTTCTTTTCTTTTCTTTTCTTTTCTTTTCTTTTCTTTTCTTTTCTTTTCTTTTCTTTTCTTTTCTTTTCTTTTCTTTTCTTTTTCTTTTTTTTTCTTTTCATTTTCTTTTCTTTCCTTCCTTCCTCCCTCCCTCCCTCCCTCCCTGCTAAGGTGACAGGATGAGGTGAGACCCCTCTTGCTGCTGTTCAAACACAGAGCCAAAAGGACACCTCTGCAGAAATAGTTTGAATTGAGGAAACAGAGCTCCTCCTGAGCTGGAGCAGTGGGGAGAGAGAAGTACCATGGAAGTGAAAAATGTTGGTCTATCCTAGAGTGTCCCAAGGGAATATGAGCACCTACATAACCTGGGTATCTCTGAGCTGCATAGACCCAGCCCACTGAGCTCTGCTTTAGTGGAATTCAGAGAATCTGGCCCTCTTAATATGACTTGGACATCATTATTTTGTTTCAGTATTCAAAGTTCTGGAGGATCTGCCTTGTGGCTGCAACAGGGAGAGCAAAAAGGGGCTTTGGGGCCAAAACCTGCAGCCATTTTCACCAGGGAGAGTCAGTGTTGTACAATGGGTTTTAGAGGAATTGCCTGGGCTTTGAACTTAGTGTTTGTAGTTAGAGCAGGCCCTCTGTGATCAGGAGAGGATGAGTTATTACAACGATCCACTTCAGGAGAGCAGTCATTAGCACTCTTCCAACTCCAAAGCAGAGTGCAGGGCCACGTACAAACAGGACACTGGGGCTCACAGGTCCTGCTCAGCCTGGTTTGGCTGTGATTTGTTCTGTATCACACGGTGGCAGAAGGGCTGGGTGAGTTGCACTAGCGGATATTGTAATGCCAGATGCTGTGCCTGAGGGCATCATGGATCCTCCACTCTCACTTTCAAACAGCTGCCAGGACACTGGCAGCCTCTCCATGGGGATGTACCATGCATTTATTGCAAATATGGACAGTGAAAGGAAGAGGGAGATTGGACAAAAGGATGGCAGGGAATAGAGAGAAAGCCTCTGAGTCTACTGAGAAGTAATGTGGTGTGGTTAAAATGATGAAGCTCTCACTGGAGCTGCTACTGAACCCACCACTGTATGTCTTCTGTCTGTCCTTTTCTCCTGTTCATTTAGTTTATACATTTTCCAGGCTGAGAGGACTAAGACAAGCAATCTTGTGTGCTCTGGGTAAGGGTGGGTATGTGGAGCCTGCCTGTGGTGCTAGTGGGATGAGGTTCTCCTCTGCAGCGAAGGCTGGCAGAAAACTTTAAAAAAAAAACAGTACCAAGCATTTTTCTCTTCAGTTAATGAAAAATGGCACCCTGTTACTCCTGCTGTCCTCCTGCATACCTCCTAGCTGGAAAAACAGCTGATTCCTGGGAGTCTTGGTGTGATTGAGATGCAGTTGCCAGGCTGTGAGGTCTAAGAAGAGCTCCGTGCCCTTTCTAAGCCTGCAGGCAGTTCTGTTGACTGACGCTGCTGAATGCTTTCCAGGAATGCTGACATATTCTCATGTTATCACTTTTCATGCAAACTTTCCCCGAGAGCCTGCTTCTCATTGCTCAGCAACACATCAGGGGGAAGGAAAGAGAGGAGAGCTGTCAAGGCACATCAGTCACTGTTGTGTTTGTACTGGAAGGTATATGCATAATGAAGGATAATATTTTCTGGCTGCAGAAGGTTGTGATATCCCAGTGTGAGATGACTGTGAGTGTATCTGGTGTGGATGTGACAAGAGAGGATTTGTCTTGGGATACAGAGCCTTTTGCATCTGGTCCCTTGTGCAAATCAGGACAAGTTTGGCAGGGATTGAAAGTCCATATCATCTGGTGACCCAAATGAATAGTTCCAGATGGACTGGGGCCCTCATCACAGTTGGTGCCCTTATTGACTGGGGAGCCAAAGCTGAATGAAAGGAGAGATTCATCATGGAGAAGGTCTGTGTACCTTGCTTTGCTCATGCCCTGTGGATGGAGAACTTTAATTCCTCAGCTTTATTGATGTGTCACACTGCACAAACAATGGGCACTCCAGTGTTGAAGAGAAAGGCAAGAATACTTATGTGAGTGAACCCATTTCAGTCCCAGGACCCCTTCCCACTTTGACAGTCCTTGCCCAGCCCTGCTTCTTTGGAGGCTACTGGAGGGCTGTGAGATCACTGGGGCCATCTTCTCTCACAGGTAACAGGCACAACTCCTCCCTGTGTACCTTAACTGCAAGGAGTGCCCATGCAGTCCTCCACCGCAGAGACTATGCCTGGGGCTCCTGGACACCATTTTTTACCTTGGGTCAAGGTTTAGAAGAAAAACATTTTCCCTTTTGAGAGACTTATTGAGACACCTGAACTGGAAGTGAAACTTGAAAGCATCTGTCAGCATATCCAGAATTTTCCTCGCAAGACAGAATGCAGCAGCCCTCCCCAACAGCCTGGCATGCCTGAACAGGGGATGCTTTTTTCTTCTCTGTTTTCCCTCTATCTCTTTGTTAACAGGTAAAAACCTGTCCTAAGGGCTGGGCCCTTGTTGAAAAATACAGCTCTATTCAGAGAGAAAGCTTTGAGGAAACCCCAGCCCTTGGCAATCCCTAATGAATGTCCTAAAGGTCTGACCTTTTCCTCTGGGATTCTCCTTCCTCTCTCCTGACCTGAGTCGGCAAGCAGTGCTGGGAGAGAAAATAGGGTGGAAAGCTTCTGAAGTCAGACATCCCAAGCACCACAAAGTACCCTTGCAAGGCCTTGTTATAATCATTGCTTGCTTACCCCATATGTCTGGCCATCCAAAAGGTTTAAGGAGTAACTGATCTGATAGCCTGTATGTGCCATTGATTTGTTAAGCTGAAGGTTTTTTTTCTCTTAAATCCTATTAACAATAGCATTTGCAGAAGGAATGCAGATTACCCAGGTCTAATTGTATATCATTTGCATGAAGAATGAATTAAAAAGCAGCTTTGCAACACATTGACTCGGGATGTTATTGAGCCATTGAAGTCTCACGGCTGTGAGGGTTGGAGCTATTTAATTAGTGGGGGTGGGGTATGTGGCTGGAGAGAAAATAGCGGAAAAGAGGTGTTTTAATCAATGGAGCAGAGAAATCACAACTGTTAGAAGATGTGAGATTATTCCTTTCAGGCAAATAACCCAAGCAAATAACTCAAGGTCCAACTGTATGAGAACTTTGCTGAATGAAAACCTGGTGTTTGAATTGAAGGGGGACAGTCATTTGGGAGAGTTCAGTGCTGGTGCTTTCCCAGGGCCAGAGCTGTGGAGCTCTGCTCAGGGACTACCTTCAGCTAGGGGCACCAGTTGTTTTATTTCATGTTTTTTCTTTCGGTTCATGCAGCCCAGACTGCACCCCTAAAGTCAGACAGGATGCTCCTGATGTCTCTCTGGGTCTCTGGCTGATCCCACAGCCAGGTGTGGGTGTGGGGCTGCCTGCCTCACCCTGCCACAGGGTCTGCAGGGCAGGAGCATTGTGGCTCGCTGTCAGGCTTGTGTGGTTGCTCCCAGCTGCAGCAGGGCAGAAATGATGACAGAAGCACTTAACCAAATGGGATGGGATCTCATAACTCTGTTCTTACCTGGCTCAAAGCTGGCAGGGTGGCTAAGGCATTTATTTTTCCTCTGTGAACTGTTAAGTCTCAGCTGCAGAAGGGCTTTGCTGATTTGCTTTCAGGCAGGGCTCGAATCTGGAACATTTCTGTCACCTAAATATCTCTGCTTTTCACCTGACCATCAGGCTGCTGCACAGAGGGATATCTAAGGTCAGGTAACAGTAATGCTGCCAGGATCTCCCAGTCCACTTTCTCTTCCTTCAACACATAACCATAGACACTACCCAAAACCCTTGTGGGTGTTCCATTTCTGTCCCTGACATGTGCTGGGTAACAAGTGCCTCATCTCAGTACTATATTTCCCAAGGAAATATATGTTAATGCAAGTAAGAATAAAAACTTCACACATTTGAGGCAGAATGTAGGATTTTTTAATGCCACAAGATCTTAGGTACAAAGAAAGTAACTGAATTCCAAGCAAGGGGGAAAACAGGCCATTAAAAATGATGGATTAGTTGTTCCCATGACATATGCTCAAGGTACACGTTAAATTAATTGCATATCCACGTTCTAAGTTTCTTGGATACCAACATTTATCTTTGCTTTTGGAGGGTAAGATTTTTTTTTTCTTTGAAAGGCAGCCCTCAACTAAAACCTGTTGAGAAGGCTGCCCTCTCAGATGCCAAACAGTCTTGTGGTATTTAACAAGAGGGCAACTTGCTGGCAGACACTAAGGTATATTAGGCCAAGCTCTTGAACATGGTATACTGAAAATGAAGCAGACACATGATAGCTGGACCACACAACATCCTTATTTGTCACAATTCCATGAAAGTGACACTTGTGTAAATAAAACTGGCAACTATTGTAGATGAATTACTTATTTATTCACTGCAATATAATTGCTTAAGTTTCAACTACACCATCATCAGTCAATGTGAAATTCAGCTACCATATCAATTACAGTATTTAAGGCAAAAGGAAAGTGGCACAAAATTGGCATTTCCTAGAAAAAACCCAAACTTCTAGGCCTACAAATATGGATCATGAAGAAAACCATTTTGGCAATCACAAGCTCATGCTGAATCACATTAGTACTGAAATTTATCATCAAGAAATGGTTCCTCTCTGCTTCAGACCATGAGGTACAAACCAGACACATGTTTTTTACCTCGATGTCAACAGAGAGAAACTGAGTGAATGTGGCTGATTTGCAGCATGTCCTTTACTGCTGACAAGGATATCAATCACTTAATCTATAGTGTTTCATGTAGCCCTACAGACTGAGGTCAAGCTTAGATGGAAGGATAGTATCTTTCCTTTATGAGTCAGGCAGGTCTATTAAATCGTAGAACATTTTTTGACAGCACATGGTAGTGACAGATTCTCATCCCTACCTTAGTTTTAAATTGTATTCTATATCTCATATCTCACACTCTGAAGGAATTGATGGCATCCCAGAGAAGCTCCTTGAACAGTAGTTATCTTTTCTCCCTTGGTGTTCCCTTCTAATTTGACAAAGGACTGTTAATAATATTTTTTTTCTGAGCAGTGAAGCACCAAGGGAAGTCAGGCACTTGATTCTGGAGAGAAGCAGTCTTTTCCAGCTGCTCACAATAATGCAAGTGTAAACAGCTGGGCAAGCAGGACAGGCAGACATTTATGATAAATACCTGCCTCTCTCTCATTGCAAACATCATAGGGCATCCCTCTGATGTGTGCACACAGTCCCAAGTAAAGGATTCAGTTCCTCTTGTGGTAAACTAAACATTAAATATTACATGTAAATATTAGAGATGTACCCTGATCTTTGAAAAACAGGTAAAATCCTTGGATGTTACAAACATTAATTAGAGGTTAATACATAAATTATATGATATCTTGAAGAACCCCAAATTTAATTCAGCATTAAATGGTGGGGGTTTTTTTGGCACCAGTCAGTATTTCTTTGCTTCTCTAACAAAGATATTTGAATGCTGATTTGTCTAAAATCTGAAGCAAGCTCCAGCCATGCAGTTACTAAGATCATCTTCATAGAATATTATTCTTATACATACGCTGAATGTCCTCCACATTAAATTTAACCACTAACACAGACATGCACACAGCTCTATGTATATATGAACTTCATATTTTCTCCTGGGATAATTTGCCAAGAATGCTGTGGAATCTGTTACATCCTCTTTAATATTTGTAGTTGTTTCTGAATCATTTTTGTGTTTGTTTGCTTATATCCTGCCTTGTAAAAAAACATCCGTTATTTCTTAAATTTAGCCTTCCCTGTTATAGAGGTGTATATTTTGCTAACAGGCTGTGACTACCCTATCCTTCCTGCTAGCAAAATATGCACCTCTCTGTGATGTGAGGCAAACAGAAGAGCTTCTAAATTGAGACCTGGGTATCTGAAAAGGGATAAACTAAGGAATTCTCAATGGAGTTTTCTTTCAAAAGGATATTGAAAATACATCTCACCTTCAAAGTTGTAAGAAATTATTTTAGATGTTAGTTGCTATTAAGAAATGCTCTTTCCACTTGGGCATGACACAAATAGAGAAACGAAGCTGAAGAGTGCAGTTAATTAAAGGCAAAGCAAAATGTTGAGAAATGGTTCAGGCAAGTCTGGGAGACTCCTGAACAATCTTAATGCTTGAGTCATGCTTTGTACATACCAATTAAGTCTGCATCAGCTATAACAAAAAATTCCATACACCTATGTAAGTTTTCATTTAGCGTTTATAGCAGAGATAACGACCTTGGTACAGAACATTTTCTGGGTATTAATGACAAAGTGGGGTTAATGGTCCTTGACTGCACCTTAAGCCATCCTCACCTCTCAAATAGTTATTAATCCCTGGGGTAAGACTGTGCTTCTGTAGTGAATTTTAGATATTATTTTAATCAATACAGGCTTATGCACTGACAGCTGAATGTATCACTCATAAATTCTGCTATTATGATGCAAATAATTTTAGATATTAAGTAGCAATGTTCTGATATATATATTATGAGTTTGCCTAAAGGTCCAGTGGTCTCCAATACATTTGGATTTTCATTTCTTAAAAACATTTTCCTCTCTCATGTATGCAGAAGAGATGGTGTAATAAAATCTTGTATGCAGAGATTATTCAAAGTCTGGCCACAAGCACAGCTACAGATCTGTCTTCCCTTTCCTGCTATACCCATTTGCTGCAGTGTATTCAGTATGATACATACAACCTTCTCTTTGTGAAATCTGTAATGCTTGGGTGTTGACAGGAGTGCATCTCTGAAGGAGAGTGGCACGTGGTGTGTTTTTTATGTAATGTCTTCTTATTACTGCCTCCATTTTTCAATGGCACAAAGACAGTCCCAAGATTTTAAGCTATCAGTGGTCTTTAAAATACCTTTTTGCTTTTTCTGACATAGGGAAAAATGAAGACTAGTGTTTGCTTTCTTTTCTGAAAAAATATGACAAAATCTTTTCAGGTTCTGAACAGTCATCACTGGAAGCAGAGCAGAGGGAATGAGACCAGACACGGGATTTGAGATTCTGTTTTATTGCATGCATGATACTTGTGATGGGAATCCAAGGGACTTGGAGCTGACCTTGGCAAAACACTTCAGCTCTCATTCCCTTACCTGTGTGTGCTTTGGTTCATTCCAAGCTTGTAAGCATCCTTTGCTCTGGAAAGGTTGTGCTGGATCACTTGGGAGCATCCAGGCACCTGGAGTTCTTCTCCATTCAAAATTGCAGAGTCACAAAAGTAATTGGTACCATGGAGGAGTCCATGTTTGTCTTAGATAGCTCAGCTTCCTAAAACCTCTAAGGGTCCCCAACACAGGCTCCCTTTGCACAAGAATGTGCCACCACATGGCAAGGATTTGAGATGTGTGCAAGCTGTTAATCCTCACTTGCAGAGCAAGTCCTGGGCAGCAATTTCGCCTCTGCCCAACTGGTTCTAGTGGACCAAATTCTCACCTGATTTCAGTCAGCAGCTAACATTTTCATGAATGAAAATTTGGTTCACAGCCTCTGATCTTTATATTATGCAATCTTTTGACTCTTAATTCCAGCAAAACACTCACTACTCCAAACTGCTTGTTGTGATAGCATAAGCTGGTTATGACAAAAAGCATTTTATCATTCATATCAGAAAAAAGTGTGGGTAGAATATTGATCAGTAATATATGGCAGTGTTTGTATTGCCTTTGTATTTGTGCAACAATAAATACTTGAGATTTGTTGAGAAATACCTTCATTTTCCAGACTCAATCACCATCATTCAATTAATCAGATTTTCTAGTTAGCACATGGAGAAGCAGCCCCTGCATTCAGACATACAAATGACTGAAAATAACTTCCTGCTTTGAGATCCATGTGTCAGCATCTGTCAAATTGTCAACTAATTTTAAATTTTAATTAGTTGCCATTTTTTTAAAGCTCTTAATGCTTTCATTCCAGACAGAACTCCAGCCTTGAGCTGCAGGATTCCCTCTGTACCCTGTTTGCTCCAGCACTACCTAGCCTGGTGTAACTGTAACAGGATCTGACCTGTATGTCTCAGGAAATGGTTGAATGTGGATGGGATCACCCATGGAAATAGGAGATGGAAATTTTCTCAACAGGAAAGGAGAATTAAGGGAACATGCTGGCAGCACAAGGAGGAGACTTCTAATAGGAAAGTGTCTGTCGAATCTGCCTGGGCTTTAGCACTGGACTGACTGAACCACTGAGAATCCCTGTGCACCTGATAAGGTGCCAGGGACTCACAATGCCAGGACAGCTGCCCTGAAGATGTGCTTGCCCCTGAGTGGCTCACGGGGCTGGGGACAGCACAAAGCCCCTGTGACCTGCTGGCTGGAGAGCGAGAGCAGATGGACATCGGCACGGCCGGCATGGCATCTCTGGATGGAAAATGTCTTCAAAATACTCTGCAGGTGTGAAACCTGCACCCATCCAGTGGCAGATTTTTAAGGGAAGCTATGGGTGTGTCATTGCCACAGTGTTCACACATAACATCTTGTAAAGTTAAAATCTTAATCCTGGCTTTACCCCAGCAAAGAGTCTCTAACACGCGTTTTGTGTGTTAGCAAGCTCCCTCCCTATTACTGTGATTGAGTTTTAATAGCACTGGCTTTCATGATGATAGGGAGAGGGAAGTGACAACAGTGACCTTGAGGTAACAATAACCTTGCAAGCACATAATGCCATTTATCACTGCATAGCTCCTTTCATTAGAAGATCTGAAGCTGCCTCACAAAGATAGGCTTTTGCAGCACTGACACAGCAATGCCCTAATCCCTTACTGGGACACTGTGATCGTATCACAATGCAAATCATTACCACCATACACTCCTCATATTGGAACAGTTTGATGTCTTTTGTTGAGGAAATTATCTAATTAATATTTTTCATAGTTTTCATCTTTAATCCCTGCTATTATCTTTAGCTGCTATCTACCCATCTGTTTTTCTAAGCCTTCACATTTTCTCTTTCATTATGTGTATAAACAGACCCCTTTCTAAAGAAATGAGATGTATTGCTTCTTTTTTAATATCAAATTATTTTCTGCAAAAAAGATAGGCAAAAGACAATTCTCATTTGGTGTATAAATAAATAAATAAATGTAGTTGTTAAATTCTGCCTTCAGGTAGTTTACAAATGAAATCTGCTGGTGGTCAATGCCTATGCAACCCTGTGAACTACAGTGCAATAGCTCTGTATCATGGAATCATGTATCATTGCCACATCCAGATTTGTAACAATTCAACTGGGCAATAAATAATTTAATTAATTTCTTTCCCAAACCCTATTGGGTGCTGGCTAAGTTCAGCGCAGCCCTTCTGGAAACTGCCTTCTCGTGAAACTGTGACCTTTGTAAAAGCGAACCTATATTTTATCTCCCTTTATTTTATGGATACTAGATTCCCATTAATTTATTTATTCAGCCCCATCAAGAAGATTGCTCACCTGCATCCATCTCTGTGGCAGCAGCAACCTTGACACTCCTGACTGCCAGAGGCCAAGGACTCCCTCAGATTAAATGAGAGTCCCTGTGGTGAGCCCAAGATGAATGCACCCTGCGTGGTGCACACAGCCCCTGCAGACACTGAGCACTGGCAGAGGCAGCAGAGGGGGCTCAGGTGTGGTTAGGGTGCTCTCAGTGCTCACTGGGATGTGGTTCAAGGAGAGCATGTGGTTCAGTGTGCCCACGAGTGAAGCATCTGCCCTTGGTTTATTCTGGCTTCATCCTGATTAGCATCCAAGTAGCAAAGGGGGCTGGGAGTGGGGATTAAAATGTTTTTTTTTTTTTTTTCTAACTGAATATAGGATGTGGAACTGTGTTAATAAAGAGCAGGTGAGCAAGTGGGTATGTGGCAAATATGCTCCAATATAGCTCTTCCAATTATCACTTTTAATTTACAATTGCTGGCAGCATTTATTTATTCTCACTCGAGAGTCCCTGCTAACACCTTGCCAATACAGAAAGCCTCCTTTTCAGAAAGGCAAACCTTTTCAGAGGTGACTGAAAGAGTTCTAGTGGAGATTAGGCATCCTGATACCTTTGTCAGCTTTGCCACCCAGCCTGGAAACACCCTGGATGCCACTGTGTGCCCCTGAGTGTTCCTGGGTGTCTGACACACTCACTCCAGGCTGCAGGGAGTGCAGAGTGGTGCAGTCACAGTGCAAGCTGCCCTCACAGGGCACTGGCCACCTCACAAAACATTCAGATGTCACTGAAATGCTCCTCTGTGTTTCCTGCCTGCCTGACTCATCCTGGCTTTCCAGGATGCAGGTCATGCCCAGCTGGGGGACTCTCCCCAGCTCTGCCCAGCAGCTACATGGTGACTCAGCTCCACAAATGAAGAGGTGTTCTGGTTGTGGAGGTCTCCTGGCTATCCCCAGGGCTCCCCTCCATCCTGGCATGGCATGAGCACTGGAGAGCCCTGGCTTGTACACCTGCACAGCCCTAGCAGACCCGTTTGGAAGGTGCTCTGGGCTGATCTGCAGGTGCCAGGTGTGCAGTGCTGCCCAAGACCAGCCGTCCCTGCCCAGCCCTCAGCCCCAGCAAACTGCTGTCCTGTCTGTAATTGCAATATTACTGCTGGACACACTCTCAACAAGACAGAGTTTAATAGCTGCTGTCATTTGTCTTGCACAGCAAACTGCACATCCCAAACAGGGTGATTAGAGAAGGGCTGGGGGCTGGGAAGGGTCGCCTTGTTTCAGAGGGCACCCGCATAAAAGGGAGCTTTTACAATTTGAGTACAGTAACATTTGCATGGCCATGCTTATTCTGACAGTTATTTATTGCTCTGGGTTAGATAAAAACCTCCATGTAGAAAGGAATCGAGGCCTGAACTCAGGATGTGCCAAAATCCACAGATGGCCCTTTTCTCTGGCATGAGGGCTTGAGAAATGCAGGGCAGACCTTCAGCATTCACAGGATAGCAGCACCTGTACCTGCTCCATACCTGCTCCATATCTGCTCCCTGTGTCTGCCTCCTGCACCCTCACCCCAATGGAAAAATGGGATGGCAAACCAAAATGGTGGCATAGGGGAGACCAGGAGCTCCCCAGTCCACAGCAGCAGGATCAGCTTGGGAGTCCTGGAAGAGAGCTGGGATGTGGATACAAGCAGCAAATCACAGAGCTGGGGAGCAACATACAGCAAAACACTAGTGTGTCTCCACCCTGATAATGCAACCCCCCCTCAAATGCATTCTCAGGGTGGGGATTGTATAACCTAGAGGTGGAGCTGAGAGAAGATTTCAAATGGCAAGAAAATAGCCATACAGGCAGTTGTGCTGGGAGGTGGGTCTGGAGCTATTTCTCAACTTGAATTCAATTAATCTGCATCAGTTTTTCAAAAGAATCTAACTTTTAGAGAAGAAAATTCCCTGTGATCTGTTTTGAAAAGAGACATTTGAGTTTTCAGTTGGAAACAATGCTTTCCTTTAAAGAGTTTCCATAACATTCAATAGGCTATCCACATTGCCCATAGCCTAAAGACAGCTTTGTCTATTTTATTTAATTACCTCAGAAAATGGAAACTTTTAATTTTTGTGCAGCACAAAATAATTATTTTTGAGCTAGCAAACTGGTGTCCCAATTACTTAGATAGCTGTTAAAGCCCAGCTGGGGCTGAGGTATAGTTTTGGAAAATGAATGCTGGTCCTCTCAGGGTTGCAGGAAGAAAGATTAATCCTCCTGCTAGAGGGAAAAGGAGGACAGTAGAACCTAAAATTGGCAGGAGACTTTACTCAAAGGATGTCATACATCTAATTTCCTATACATGCTTCTCATCTACATTGGGGTATATCAAAACCCCGTATCTGAAAGAATGAGCAGAGGCACTGTCCTTTGGAGATCAGCAATGGAGAGGGCTTCAGTGTTCCTTGAGCAGAAGCTGCCATCTCTTGGGCTGAGGCCCAGCCCAGGTCTCACCTCTGATTGCACAGATCACACCAAAGGTTGCACTTTCCCTGGAGATGGTGGCCTTGGCCCTCACTTGAGCCGACCAACCTGTCTCTAAATCTGCTGCTCTTCTACATGTGTGGGAGAGGGGGCAAAGGGAGCTGAAATTTCTGCATCTGGATAGTCAAATTGGTCAGTTTAACCTTCATTAGCAAAATATGGTGTCTTGATGAATCCTCAAGCCCCAAAATTTCTGCTCCAAAGAGGCTAAGAATTCAAATTTCTCTAGGAAACCAAATCATGAACAAGAGGACCTAGAGCTGCAAAAGAGGTAACAAATGTGAAAGACATGACAATGTGAAAGGTAATTCCAGCAGGTGGAATTAGCCATGAGCATTTGGCTTTCCTCCTCCTGCACAGGCAATTGCATACACACAGTAGCATTTAGCAAGCCCAAATGCTGATGCTTATTGACACACCAGATGTTCCTGGTGGGCCATGAACACTCTGTCCAGCTCTTACTGCCAGTGCAGCAGGCAATTCTCCTTGTGCAGCATCCCAGGCAAAGGTACCTGATGGATAAATTGAGGGGTTTCATGGCTTTTTGTCCACAAGGACAAAGTTCTCCCACTCTGGCATCCCATGCCCAAAGTGTTGTCCACCAACATGTGTGATCGTTCACTTTGGGGATGTCACTTTGCACTGTTTACAAATGAACCTCATGTTTAAACACAGACAGTCTTACTACATGAACAACCACACATTTTAAATAAAATGTATTATTCTGAGAATATCTGACATCAGGTAAACTTAGTTTGTCTTATCCAGTTTTGTGTGAAAAACAGCCAGCTTTGCATGATGTTTGCAAAACCAACATTAGCAGTCCATGTTTGTCCCAAAGCTTCTGGAGCCCTTGGAATCACACAGTGTTTTGAGACAAGAAGTTATGCAAGTGAATAGGATAGGAATTACCAAGAGGGAATGAGGGTCTCCAGGCTGTATTTCCACAAAACAATTTCTTATTCCTAACAATAACATAAGCCTCCCTGATTCAGCATGTTTTTGCTCAAACACATGGTTTGCTTCTCTTGTTAGATGGGCAAACCACACACAGGGTCATCTCAAAGCCACAGAAGAATAATGTGGTTGCTCTGGATTAATTTTAGTGATATTGAGTGTTGCCTGAGCACAAAATGTGCAGGGCAGGATAAATATATAACCACATATTACAACATGTAGCTATACTGTGGACTTGACGTTGTTTAATTAAAAAAAATCTGTCAAACTCCATTTAGTCTAAAAGAAGGATGAAGGAAAGAAAGAAAAATTGTTCAGTCGATTGTATTTTCAAAGCATTTGCCCTTTCAATGAATGTCATCAGCAGGGAATGTTTCCAGTGATCAATACTTGGATGGGAGAAGCTTTCCAGACTGCTGAGTGGCTTTCACAGCAGCTGTGATCAAGATGGAGGGATTGTTGTTTTGTTTTTTAATTTTATTTCCTTGGTTTGTAATAATCATTGATGTAAATATTAATACAGACCTGATGTTCATCTTGTCTTTGCAGTATTTTGCACAGAAAGAGTTTTTCTCCCAATAAAACGAACAATGCCTGAGAATGCAGGAGAGGATGTGCTGACTGTTATTGGTTCCCCTATGATCAACATAGGAGGGATGGACAAGGAAGAGTTCACCTGGGAATGGCCCACAGCTCTCTCCTGTCAAAAGGACAATTCAGCAGCAAACTGGAAAAGGGGCTGAGGTGGCCAATGAATAGAAGGTGCCTGCCCCATTCCCAGGAAGGCAGTGCTGGGTTCTGAGGCTGCTGCTGCTCCAGGGATGACTCCAGCTCTGGGCTCTCAGGTGGCTGAAGCAGCAGTGGGATCAGCTCAGGCCCCGCCTGTGAGCTCTGCCATGGCCACTCCATGCAAGGCCAGTGGCTGGGAATGCATCTCCGGCTGTGCTGTGAGCTTGGGCTGCCCTGGGTGGGAGCTGCCAATGCCTTTGCAAAACGGAGCTCCAGTGCCTCTGAGGAAGGCACCATGAGCATAAAACACTCTCATAGGCAACTCTTCTGGAAAGATACAGAGTGGCTTCCTGCTAGCTCCTCTTGATCTGACCATGCTGTTGTTGTGCTGATGAGATTTCCACACTGATGCTTGGTTTGTGCTGAACACAAACAGTGGCACACGATGTGTGGTCCAAGCAGATCTGAGCAAGTGAGCGCTGAACCAAATCTGGGACGGATTAGGGCCTGTTATGGGATGTACATTGATGTTACATTTGTGTTGCAGTGCTGTAACATTTGAATCATGATGTCGTGATATGCGAGATAAAGGCTGGGGGGCCCCTTTATAGTCCCATCTTTATGGCTCTGGCACTGCACAGTGGAAAGCTGCAGAGATGAGAGGGAGCTGTGAGCAGGAAAGAAAAGCCATTAAATGAGAGTGGTGTTTAGCAGGAAAGACTCACAGGATTGTGTCACGAATTTTTAAAGGAATTAGAGATAGGCTGGAACCACAACTCCGAGCTCCGAATACCTTCACTTGGAGCAATATGGGGCCAGATTTATCACTTAAACATGGCTCTGCTTGGACTTTCCCACCCTTTTTTCTCTGTATTGGCTTTGTGTATTGGCTCTCCAAAGAGCAGTGAGGGGATCAGGTCTTTGCACATAAGTTGCAAACTCCCTGTGGGACCTGAGTGGAGGCTTGCTGAGGAATAGCCCATTGCCCTGAGGGCAATGAGAGGACACTCACTGCTGGAAAAAAGGCAAAGGTGGGTGAGTTAAGGTTGTTCACCTGTCACTACCAGCCTCACTGCCTGCAGCTCTATGTTTACAAACTTTGTGATTTCTGTTGTGCCACTGCCTGGATACAAAAGTGAGCACCTCCGTGGGTGATCCAGGAGGATGTGGTGACTGCTTGAGGTGTCCTGACAGCAGCTCCCTGTGTGTCAATGGACTTCCCTTGGTGCAAACTAGGTATTAAAAAAAAATTTTAAAAAAAGACAGAAAATCTAGGTTTAAAAGTCTAAGTCCACAAATACAGTAATTTGCCAAAATTCAACCAATTGTGGTTTTGTATTTGTGTTTTAGTAGAAAGATGAATGAGAAAGAGATAATTTGGAAAGTTTGATGTTCTGGACTTTATTTATTTTTGCTTTTAATTTCTACAAGATGTTCTTTTCCTTGGGTTTATTCTGTCACTTATTCCCATGGTGGGACTGAAATTGGGTGGGGTTGTTTTTTTTGTGATGATGGGGTTGCAGTGATTGTGGCTGAATTGCAGCACTGTGCATTAGCACAGTAGCAGCAGCACTGGAGTTATCCCAGGGTGATCCCTGCTTGACACATGTTTGGTTTAAAGCAAGAGGGCAAAGTCCAGAAGACTTCTGTGCATCCCTGACAAAAAAGTTGTATTTGTACTTCATCTGCATTTCGAGACCAAGCCAAGGGTCAGGTCAGAGTGTACTAATCAGGACATAGATAGGGAACAAAGACAGCCCTTCCTCTCAGTGCTGCTCTCAGAGGCCTCATCCTGGGTGAGCTGGAATGGCTCCCTAGGCTGGTGGATTTCAGCAAAGCAGAGCTGATTTGCTGTGGCTGGTCTGGCTGCTGGCACGCAGACACGTGGCAGATGAAGCACACAGGTACAACAGTGTGGCAGCTGTGGCTGGGAGGGTGAGACAGCAGTGCTGGGCAGAACAGCACACCATCCAGCTCACTGCTGCCTTGGCCAGCACCACGGGCTGCTAAATGGGTCACTGCTTTTCCTCACTCCACACAATGCCCCTGTCTCGTGCAGGTGTATCAGGACTCTTGTCTTGGGGACACTCAGCTTTGGCAACCAGCAGAGATCTTCTGATCCTCTGTTGTGCAATCCCTGGGGTTGTCATCAGTGCCAGGTCAAAATTGCCAAGTGGGATGTACAGAAAATGTTACCAGTCCAAAGTGCTGTTTGATTTTAGTTATATTTGCTGCCCTTTGAACAGGTGTTAATTATTGTAACACGTGTGGCAAAGGAGAGCTATCTTCACATGGCATGCTTTGATTTCTTTGATGGACACAGCTCTGTTTCTCTGGGTTCTGAGACCTTTCTTTGACAACACCCACCATTGTCTGAAGTGGAATCACTGCTTTTGAAAGCATTCAGAAGAAAGATATGCATCCCTGCCAAGGAAGCTGCCTGATCCTTCACTCCATCCAGTGAGCAGTACTGCCTGCTGGCTGCCCTGCTGCCCTGGCCATTGCTCAGCTGCACAGTCCTGCCTCACCCTGTATGTGCCCCGAGGGACTTCACCCTCTGCCTACAGTGGCCTCACTTATATATATAAGCCTTGTATAACTGCTCTCCCACTGTCCTCTGTCACTCCATTGCAGCACGTCAACACTTCCTAATGCATTTCCATTCTTTTCAGTTATTATTTCTTTGCAGGCTCTTCTGTTCAATCTCCAGTTGAGTCAGAGTTTCTCTATATTACTTGAAGCTTTTCTTTCTACCTTCCATTTACTTTTGCCCTGCTTCCCTTCTTCCCCTGTCTTACATGAAACATTTCCTGATCCATTGCTTCGTATTTGCTGTTGTGCTCCATCCCATGACTCACTGCACAGGAAATCTCAGTTGTTTGCTCAGGATGTTCTGGAGGGCAGGGGCTGAGGTCTGGAGAGAAAGAGGGGTAGGAGAGATTCAAAGAAGTTTGGAGGGAGACAAGATCTATGTTTGCTTTCAAGCCTTCTCAGCTAATGCTCTTGAAAATAATCAATTTGTTCCTGCTGGTTTTTTATTCTGTGTTTTCTCCCAGGAATGGAAGCATGCTGTCCTGCACTCCTCCATGAAGAGACATCCAGTATGGCATGACTAACCAAAAAAAGCTGAGGTTCAGCTTTCAGTTTTCAACCTCTCAATCTGTAGAACACCTTCAGATGAGAATTTCCCCATCCTTCTAGCTACGAGATGCTGTGACTGTTGTGATGGGGAGGAAGAGGAAGCCTCTCACTTTGTTGCTTGTGGTTGGTTATGATGCTGATGGTGGTAATGGGAAGTCCAGGTAAAAATCCTTGATTTCTCCAGTCAGGAGTAATTTAAGAAAGCCCCAGAGCCAGCAACACAGGAATTTGAATGTGGGTTTTTGCAGCTCTGACCAAACCCTTCCCTATACCAGCTCCCTCAGACACTTGGGAAAGATGCTGCTTTAGTTCCAGGTCAGATGGAGGACAAATGTTTGAATTTGGCATGAAACAGCTCATCTCGTTATTAATGACCAGGGGCTTGTGTACTGATGAGTAGCTCATATGTGTTGGGAACAGCACCTCTGCTGTGGAAAGGGCCCTGAGAAGTACCTGGGGTTCAGTTCTCTGCTCTCTGCATCCTGCAGGAGAGAAATGAGTGACTTTCCTGAGTTCAGTCAGTTCTGGTGGCTTCAAGGTTGTGGAGATCCCACATGCATCGCTATTTCTCTTCTGGAGAGGAAGAGACGCCTTGGACAGAGCAGGGAGAAAGCAAAGGAATTTAAAAATAAAGAGTTGTGACGAGTCTATTCAGAAGTGTGGAGTGAGGGGAAGTGTGTTTCCAGGCATTGCCCAACTTCCTGATTGAGGCAGTTCCTTTTGGCGAGCCCCGGGCGGGTGGAAATTCGCAGTGTTCTGTGTGTCAGCAGCCACGGCACCCTCCCTTCCCCCCTGACCTCTTCCTTCTCTGCACTGCACACTGAGCCTCAGGGAAGGCAGGGGCTGGAAACTGCACTGCCCCGGGACTTTTCCAATTCATAAAAACTTGCTGCTGCCACCTAGACAAAGGAGATCTGAGAAGGGAAGGGAATCCCCTGAACTCAGCAAGTTCAAGCTCCCACTCCCATCATCCATGGCAGCAGTCTTGTCCTCAGAGGGAATTAATTAATTTAATTAATTAAATTAATCACACTGTCCACAGCTTCCAGCTGCTTGCTGGGTGCTGCAAGCCCAGACCAGAGATCCTGAATGCCCAGAGGAAAACTCTGCCCTCTTGCCCAGGTAGTGAAGCCTCCATTATTTGTGTTGTGTTGCAGACAGCTGTCCCAGGTGGGCCTGGTCTTGTGTTGCTCAATGCTGTGCAAAAACAGGAGCTTGTTCCTGCACTAAGGAGTTTGGTTTTTTTGATGAAGGAAACATCAGAGGTTGTATTTTATGAACAGGTGAGACTGAAAGTAGCAGGGCAAAGTAGTGACCTCCTTGCAGTCACTTGTTGAGATGAGTTCCTCAGAAGTTGTCTTAACTTGGAGGGGGCCAGTAAAACAACAGCACATGGTGACACAACAGGAATAAGTCTGGGATAGGGCTGTAAGAAGTGGAACTTCTTACAGATAAGCAGACTTTATTGCTTCAAGTGTGTAAAATTCAACAATCAAGAAAAACTGCAGGAGGCACCCCCACCTCCTCCCCACACTGAAAAATGAAAAAGTAAAAGAAAAACCACATTTGCCTTGTCCTGGAGGACAAAAGTAACCTCCAGCTGTCGCAGCAGGCTGAGTGTGCTCCCAGGCTTTCTGCATCTACCAAACACCACCACAGACAGCTTCAAAGTGTCCTGCCAACACACACTGCTATCTTTAAGGCAGCAGTTTTCACAGGTAGTAGTATTTCCTCTTAGCTTGAAAGGCAGATGCTCACCTCTAACTGGAATTCATGCATGTGTAAGAGTTAGTGGTAAGGCAAGGATGAAAGGCTGGGAAAGGCAAGGAATATTTTTCTGGGAAGAGTTTTGCCAGATCCTGTAAGGAGCAATTACAAGCAATCATCAGCCTTGGCTAGAGAACATTCATAGTGGGAGCTTCCATAGGTACATGTGTCCATTTTTAATGGACCGTTCAGAAACTTCATTCAGAGCCAACAACCACCTCAGGAAAAGTCCCTTGGGACACAGAAGTATAAAAGTATAAATACAGCTCTTTTTTAGATACAGGAAACAGTACTTGGAAGCCATGAGTTTGCTCTCCTGCGTAGTTGTACCTTGTTCTGAAGAACACCCCTCTGACCTGTGTTGTGTCTATAGCACAAAGGAACTGGAGACAGGACCACAGGGAGTATTACACCAGCATCCACGTGGCATAACCAGCCCCACTGCTTCCTAACACGACACAGACTTTCCAAAGTACAGCATGGTACTGTGGTGGGGCACTGTCTCCAGCAGCTGCAGAGCCCAACTGGAACATGTAAACTCACAGGGGAGGTCTCTGCAGAAGTGGGAATGAACCCAGTAGCTCTAAGTGGGGATCAAATGGCTGAATTTGCTCTCTTATGAGTAAAAAAGCACTGAGAGGAACAGCACATCTTTTTTGCTACATGAGTAGTAGAAAAGGATTTTAAGAAGTAAAACTGGATCGTCCCAATCTGTCAGCTATACTCTGGAATTTGGTACCATTTGATCCCTGCACTTGACTTAAACACCCCCTCTTTGATCACATGAATATTCTTCAGGCAAAGCAATGTTATTCGTTTTATGTTTTGGGTTTTTTTAATCAGTCTGTCAGACTGATGTGCAGATTAAATACAGATGCTTGCATGGTTTTCTGTGTGACTTTTAGAGCAGAAAGACTATTATATTTACAGCATTTTCTTCTTTTGAGACAGTCGATGCTCCCAGTCTATTTGAAATCCAAGAGTACAAGAGTCTCTGTGAGAGTGCCTGATGTTCTAAACAGGAATGTTTGCTAAATTGCTGCAGCCAGGGTGAAGCTGGGCCCTGACAGACACGATTCCCCTCTCTCCAGTGCACTCTGCCAAGCACTTAGTGTCCCTGTCACAGCAGTTCTGGGTCCATCCTCAGACGAGACTCACACTAAGTGTCCATAAATACACAGAAATGTGTCTGTGCCTGACAAGTGTCCGCAGGAAGCTGTCATCACTAAGTCATGGTTCCCAGCCTGCTGAGTCCTCAGTAGCCTCAGCAAGCACAGCCACATTGTTCAGATGAAAGGCTGCTGCATGCTGCACTGCTAGTGATGGTCCTTGGGAGCTGTCTGCTCAGCTGAAGCACACACATGACAAGGTAATGTGCCTTGGTGGGCAGAACAGGAGATCTTTAACCCATTTTCCAAGCTGATCTGCTCTCCTGGTGACCTGCACTCTCGGTGATTTGGCTCCTAACACCCTGGGTTAAGTTACGTGTGCTGTGATGCTGACTCCTGTGATGCTCTCACACTGCTTGCTAGTCCCTTGGCAACCCCAGTGAGGGTGGCTCTAGATAGGATCCCCAGGGATGAGAAGTTTCCTCACTTAGCCTGTTCTGCCCCAACAGAATTGCTCTGGCTCCCAAAGGAGGACCCAAACATCGTTTTCCCATCTCCAGTAAGAGCTGTGTGTGCTGCTTTGGGCTGTAAAATGAGGAGTTGCAGAGTTTCTTATCCCAGAGTTATTGTTAGAAGCTTGTTCCCTCTGACCTTCTGCACTGCACCCTGATCCTGCAGGGCTCACAAGGCATTGCATTACACTGCAGTGTAAATCCCCGGACAATAAAAGTTGATGTGTCTGAGGAAAACAGAGACAGCAATATTTATGTGCTTTGGGCAGCTATAAATGCACTGTGCTAAGGATGAGTTAAGTACTTTCATAAGACTGCCTTGGCTTTCTGTCGTTGCTTAGAGGTTCCCTCAAGGCCAGTGTACCAAGGAGGCCCTGAGGAACCGCTCCACCCTGTGGTCTGTGTGCTGGAATTGATCTCAGCAGGGCACTGGTGGCTGCACATCAGACCTTTCTCCAGACACTCTGCAGTGGTGTCGAAGGCCCACACACTTCAGGGGCTGGTTAGCTGCTTAGGTGGCTGGTTACTTAATCTCAGACAAGAGCACAGCCTGATCAAATACAGAAGATAATGGACCTCATTAAATGCAAAACAGCAATCCTGCGACAGTGCTGGAGAATTTCAAACAGTCCCTCTTCTGTTCACAGATGGACTATCGGTACTGTGTTTGAATACAGGAGAGTCCTTCCCACCAGATATCACTATTCTGGCATCCTCCCATTCCCAGATCCTCTCTGAGGTGAGGAGCCAACCTCATCCTCTTTAAGCTCTTCAGCAAGGGTATCATTCACTGTGAAGATGGCAAAACTGGGTTAGCATGTACATGAAACTGCGACAGACTCCCCATTTCACAGAAGTTTAATCCCTATACAGAGGGGAGAAAAAAGGTCTGTGAGGCAGATGCTTTTAAGGAGAAGCATCTGCCTTATAAATGTATAAAAGGCACCCAAATGTCCTTGGAAAATGTTCCCACTGCTCCTTAATCAGAATGTATTCTTTTTGAAGCCATCTGGGACACGCATGTTGTCCATTTCAGCTCAGCCAAGCAGAATTGTCATCACTGTGATTCAGTGCGTTCCCTCTTCAGTGGCTTATTTTGTACATGGTCATGAAGATGGATTAAAGAATTGATAAAAAATCTGAAGCAGCTCTTTCCAAATTCGTTAGAAGGAGATTATGTGAAAGAATAAAATCAATTGTCAAAAACATCGCTGAATTTTAAGTGATGCTGCTCTATTTCTAGAGAAACACATATCAACAGCCTGCTCTGTCCTTGCATGAGATTTATCTTTTTGTCAATGCGTTTTTTTATATGAGTTATTTTTTGGTTTACACTATGATCAGAATTCTTCCACCCTAGATTACTCCACAAGTTTTTTATAATATGCTGAACAACTGTAACCATAAGTAGTAGTAACAATATCCCTGCATAAACTTTTAGTTCCCTTAATGGAAAAAGTGTGATAGTTGGTTTCCAGGTCCTTCCTTCCTGCTTTCTTTTGTGTGATATAGACTGGGATCTCACCTGGTTCAGAAATGCTCTTAGGACTGTTTTAAACTCTGACTTTTTCCCCTTTTCCTTTTCCAAACCCGGCAAACAGAATAGCCCTGGTGCAGCAAGTTTGGGTCACAGTCACTCTGGAGCAACAATTGAATGGGAGCAGAAGGAGCTTATGGCTTCCACAGCAAACTGATGCTGGTTGAGGTTGGACCTTGCACATGTCCTTGGAGGAGATGCATTTTCTCCTTTATGACCCTCGGCCAGTTCCAGACACACACAGAGGAGCTAGCACATTGTCATTAGAATGAGGTATTAGAATAGTCTGAGCCCAGGAAATTTCTACTTGATCTCATACCAGGAACTGCTTGCCTAATAACACAGGGCTCTTCCCAAAGACTGAGAGGGGACTTTCCAGATCACAAGCAGTTTCTTCAGTAATTCTAAAACCTATATATCTGAGTGACATGTTTGGGTACAGCCCAGATAAACACTCAGGTACATAATTCCCATGCATGTTGTAGCCTGCCTGGGTGGCCAACAAGCAGTTCGTGTCGGGAAGAGTTCAGGGAGGGATGTTATCTCATATGGAGTGCCCACAGACCCTCTGGTACAAACCCTAGTGGTGGCAGAAAGCCAGCAAATTAGAGATTTCACAAAATGGGATATTTCTGCAGAAAATCAAAGTTCTCAATCAGCTACACCACCAGCCAAAGAGGGAAAATAACAGTGGAATGACAAAAAGGCTGAATGAGCATCTTCTAGTGCAGTCCTGCCTCCTCACCACAGTCCTGTTCTTCTCTCCCTAGCACCATCTACACTAATGTCTCATTGGTTGCAATCATTCAGAAACATTTTGAACCCTTCTCACAGGATATCCCTGCATCCATCCCAAATTTGGATAAGCAGCCACAATTACCATCTCCTCTACAAACTCAGGACCAATTCCTTTTGGCAAACAGAAGCGAGCATAGGTCTCCTGGGACCACATACTTTTCTTTCAGAGATACTTAATTCTCATGTATCACTGAATAATTATTGTTGTGGTAGAACATCCAGAGACAAGGAAGAGTGTGGCAGGTGCCTGACAGATGTACATAGCAATAAGTTGCCTATCCTGGAGTATTTATAATTGAAGCATCAAACAACACACAAAGGGCAGGGGGAAATGTGAAGCAGGCAGTTTCTACAAAGACACATGCAGCTGCAGGAGGCCTAGCCCAAAGACATGCTTCTTATTCTGTGGCAGATCTCAAGACCTGGTGTTTCCTAACCAAGGTAAATGGAAACATGAAGCCAAACATTCATGAGCAAAAAAATATAGGAAAAAACAACAAGGTCTATTTGGGACAAATAGTTTCCTTACAACATTTGGTAATATTTTATTTTAATCAGCCTTTTTCCTTTACACAGAGTCTGAAACTCCAGATCTCACTCAAAATATGTTTATTTAAAAACAAAAATTCCTCCTAAAAGTTTTGTTTTAGGAAATTTGGAAGCAACTCTGATATTCTGTGAACAGCTCTTAACAGACTCTGTTCTGGTAACAAATGTTTTGTCAAAGTATTTCTAAGCAACTCTGTTGTTTCCAAGGCTTTTGTTCTCTGAAAGCATTTAATGAAATGATGCAGCTTCCATGAGGTGTAATGCCCATTCTGTGAAACCACTCCAGGAAGAGATTTGATGGAGCAAAACGTTCAGTATAAATGGTGGAGTCTGGTCCAGCATGGAGCTTAAAAGAAGAGTCCTGACCTTTATCAGAAAGGGCAGATTGAGATCAAGTTCCTACTCCAGCCATTGTCACCTGTCTTTTCACCTGTCTTTACTTCAAAACTCAAGGGCAGTTGCCAATACTACGGAATCCTGCTCCACTAGGGAATATCAGGTGTTTTCTTTCAGTGATAGCAGTGAAATGGTGGTGCTTTCAATGGGAAGAGCTTCTTGTTTTGGAGGTAAAGAGCAGCCCATCATTTGAGAATGTGCCATTTCTTCTCCTTAAAAGATGACCTTCTTTTCCATTAATGATTTCAGATCAGCTGTATGCAGCCATAAATCTCTCTGAGCTATCTTTTTATTGTATTTTCACCAGATTTGTGAGGGAACTTCCAAGGCCAACTTGCAAAGGTCAGATATTTTCAGGATGCTGGTCCCTTTGTTCTTTCTCAGGAGAGATACTTGGCCAAGTAGATTTTCTGTGCTTTGTCAGACCTGCCATCAGGATAGATCTCCATATGAGTGCCGTAATGTGAAAACTGGAGTTCATCTTTAGTTTGGTGGGATTTTGTCTGACACATTAGATTCTACCAGCCCATAAGATACTTGCACAATACAAGAAGTTTTTCTAAAACCAGCTATGCCTCAGCATTCAGAATTCCTCACCTGCATTTAGTTTTAGAGTAATGTAGGTTTAAAACTGTGGTATTGTGTAGTCTGGTCTAAAATTAGTTCATCTCAACCACAGAGCATTTGTCAGACTGTCTGCTACTGGGGAGTGTTGACTCACTATGTACAAGTGGTCTTGAATCAGTGAGTTTCTTGGAGTCTAGGGTTTTGTGAGTGTGATGACAGTAAAGAAAAAAGTTATCTGTGCTTCTATCATAACCAACCAATGCAAAATAATTGTCAGAATAACAGTCTAAATTTCCTTCGTTAGTTTCCTCATTTCCTATTTTCCTATCTCATTTATCTAAAATATTTTGTTGATGTAGAGCTGCAAAAAACTGAGATATTTTAGCCAGTGGTTTAGATTATGGTTAAAAAAGAAGACATAAAATGTGCTGTTACAAAAAATACTGGTTGCATAAACTACAAGTTTCTTAGTCATCTTTCTTAGGGCAGTCTGGAATCCAACCAGAGCTGCCAGTGAGAGCTGGGTGTTGATGAAAAGTGTCTCTAAGGGGTGACCCTGGAAAGGGATGCCTTCCATCCCTTCACTGAGCCCCAGAGCCTGTGTCTGGGCACCTCTTCCTGTCCCCTTACACACTCCCTCCATGCCAGGCTCCAGCCTGGAGAAATGCCACTCAAGCAAAAATGAATCTACGTTGCAGAAATTGCGTTCATTGTAAGTTTAAAATAAAAGCCATCAGTGTCAAAAGGAAGGAAAAAAAAAAAAAAAGGAAAAAAAGAAAGAAAAAAAAAAAAAAAGACAAGAAACAAGCCCTGTCCTACACAACCACATTGCTGGCTGCAAACAGCTGAACATTAGTCAACCCTTGAGTGCACAAAGAGAGACTGGTTGTAAACAAAATGGAGAGAGCTGAGCCGGAGCCCTAACGAAGGCTATTGAAGTTTGTGCTCTCTGCAACTTGAAAGCCGCAAATGCTGAAAGAGCCATCTGTATGAAACCATGGCTGGGATCATGTTCATTAGCTGGTTGGCTGTAAATATAGCCTCCCCCCAACACAAAAGGTAACGCATGTCAGCTCAAACCATCACCAGCAGGTTTGTGTAAATATTTACTGGGCTGTTCAGACTGCTGTAATTTGAGGCTGTTGATGTCTCACAAACAAGTTAGAAAATGAGCTGGCAAGTTCCCGAAAACAGTGTCAGAAGGCAGCTCTGGTACAGTAGAGGGAATGGGAGCTTTGTGCTCTTTTCTCTGTGGGCTGCAGGGCTTCCCAGCTACTTCAGTCTGGCTAGATTTTGGCCTCCTTACAATCCAAACTCAGATTTAAAGGTTTATAACCTCTTACACTTTATTTTTTCTTTAGATTCTGGGAAAATGTTTCTTGAGAGTTTTGGATGTTATGATAAAGATGAGAATTTTTCTCTTTAATTAAATTTTTATTAATTCTTTCATAAAAATACATCAGGGCTTAAAGCCCTTGTAAGAGGGCTGCAGGATCATAGGTGGTCCCCCCACCTGAGTCAAGATTCTGCCCCAATCTCCTGTGGATCATGGAGAAATGTTGGGGTAATCTCCATGTGGATAAACAACCACTGCATTGGTCGTTTGGGCTTGGGATGACTTCCCCAAGTATCCAAGTCTATTGGAGAAAGCAGAGTGGCTGAATATGGCACACAGCTAGTCCCAAGGGTGGGAGAGGAGAGAGCCACAGCCGTGTCTTCTCCAGGAGGCAGGGGCAGGGCACACGTCAAAGCTGTGACTCCATGCCTGCCCACACACTTCCTTCCATCTGTGCAAGCTCCCAGTCCCCCAGGATGATATCTAACAGGCTCTTCCCAGGAGCAGTTGGGATGTGGGCATCTTACGAAGTGGGGAGTGGAAGCAGGGCCAGAAATTTCAGCAATTCAGTCATGAAGAATGCCTCAGGACTGGAGGACAGCCTCTGACATGTTTTACACTGTGGCAGGGCTGTAGCTTCAACAATCACCTTTCCCTTGTCTCCTTAGGGTGGAAGAAATCCCCTATTCACAAAAAAAGCCAAATTCAGGGAAGATCATCCTTCCTCTGCTCTCATAGTGTATGTGATGCCTGGGTGTAATTTTAAAGATCTGCACAGTGATGATTATCTGGGTAGCCTTCTTTTGGGCACTTCTGTTTTTGAAGTGTGCTGGTCTTTTTTCTTTTTGTCCTCCCAGTGAAGACAGCAGGGAGAGTTTAGGGTCCAGAGGTGATCTGTGAGTCCAGGGAACACAGAGAAATGCTCCTTGGGACTGAAAGGCTGGGAAGGTTGGTGCATTCAGCATGTGCTCTATGCCTGTTGGCCTGCTCAGCCCTGGAGGTATTCCCTGAGAGATGACACATTTCTCTCTCCCATGGAGAGTGCCATTGCCCAAATGAGCTGCAGACATGGTGACAAGGAGTAGTTTTTCCCAGAAGAGATCTGTTGTCCTCACTGATGAAAATCATCCCTATCAAAATGAATATTTGGCATCTGAGTGACATTCTCTGCATTTAAAGGTGATGGGGATTCCTGAGCCATGCAGAGCTGTTGCTGCAGGTCCTACAGAAACTCTGCAGCCCTCCTTGTGTGTGCAGGCGTGTGCAGCAATGCAAGGGGGGGGCTCTGGTGCACAGCACACCCCCATTGCCCCCCTGGGACATGGCAGGGTGCATGTGGCTGTCACAGGGCACTGTGAGAGCTGCCTGGGCTGCTGCTGGGCATTGCCTGCCTCCAGGAGCAGGGCAGAGCGTGGCTGGCCCAGCTCAGGGACCATCAGCATTGTTTCTGGGCATGAGTCAGGAAGCAAGCAAGCAACAAAATGCCTGAAGCTTTATGGCCAGGTGTACTGCTGTGTTGTACATCCTAGCCCTGAGCTATTATGTGCTGAGTGCTGCAGAGCTGTCCCCTCAGATCCTGAGATGGCTCAAGGCAGAGAGATTTAATTTCCCCCAGGGGAGTGCCCTGGACTTACACAACCTCATGGTTTAGTCTAGCAGACTTCATGTGATAGACCTCAGAGTCTGATCCTGTGATCTCAGTGTCTTACAATGTGACTTGAGCACTAATTCAGCCCTCTGAGAAGCCACCCAGATAGTGAGTAATTTCATTTGTTTGGTGACAGGGGACAGGTTTGCAGCCTCCACACCTAATTCAGTATTTCAGGTGATTTCCATCTGAGGTAGGGCTCTGTCACGCCAATATTTCAGCTCATGTGATGAGAAGGTGCCCATTCCCACCCAGCCTTCATTGATGGTTTTTCTGTTCAGCATGAGGAAGGCATTCATGTGCTCATTTTATGGATTTGGGGCAGCAACTCCTTTATTTAAAGTGGCAAAAACAGAGGTCTTATGATCCTCCTTATCAAAAATCTTCCTCCTTGTGGAGGAAGAAATATAATGTTTATAAAATGTTTTTTTAATGTTTATTAAATATAAATTTAATGTTTTCACTATATTTATAATAATATTTAATGTTATAATAATTTTAAATAATTTAAATAATTAATTTTCCAACTACCATCACTCCATCACCTGAAAAAGCAGCCCAGAATATGAAGATGTTATCATACTGGCTTATGTGGGCAATAAACAAAATCCTTTATGCAGATTATTGTGTAAAGGGTATAATTTCCTCAATATGGAAAAGTTTTTTGTTTTTTTTTTCTATAATTGTATAGCCTTTCTTCTTGACTTACATCAGCTTCAGTCCATCAGCTTTTGCTGACAGCATCCCTCATTTGGGTCATTCAAAGAAGAGAGGAAAAATATTGCTTGTCATAGCTACAGGTGGCAGAGACCACAGCAATTCGAAAAAAACCAAAAAATCTGTCCAGTTAAAAGCAAGGAGTGAATCTAAGGACTCTATGCCAGAAGCCTTTTGTATTTTCAGTTGCTCTCTGGTCACAACTTGTGCTGGTGATGTCCCTGCACTGTGACATGGTGGGGTGTATTTGGCAAGTACACTCAAATGGAGGCTACTCAGTGCCCCTACTACATACACGGGGTGTCCCAATGGCCAGGTTGTACCTGCCAGCCTACAGGACAGGATACCATGCTGCCTGCCATGTGATCAGTTATGGCAATACTGACACCTCTCCATCTCTGTCTTTATGGCAGTGGGAGAGGAGGAACGTTACCAGCAGGTTAAGGGATGTGATGGTCTCCATCTCCTAAGCACTGATGATGCCTTGCCTGGAGTGTGGGGTTCAGATTTGATCTGTCCAGTACAAAAGAGACATGAATATACTGGAGGGAGGCTGGTGAAGGCTCACTAATGTGGTTATGGATGTGGAGCATCTAATAGATGAGGAGGGGCTGAGAGAGTTGTGACTGTTCAGCTTGGACAGAAGGCTTGGGGGTATCTCATCAATATATATAAATATCTGAGGGGGTAGTAAAAAAGATGGAGCCAGACTTTTCTCAGTGTGCCCAGTGACAGGACCAGAGGCAATGGGCACAAGCTGAGTCACAGGAGGTCCTGTCTGAACATTAGGGAGCACTTTTAATTATAAGGGTGACTGCACCCTGGAATGGGTTTCCCAGAGAAGTTCTAGAACCTGCAGACTTAGAGATATTTAGAACATGAGTGGACAGAATCCTGCATGGGTATGGGCATTGGATCAGAGGGTCTCCAGAGGACCCTTCCCACCACAACCTCTTTCAGGGAAGTGACATTTCCTGGCATCAGAGCATCCATACTGGTTTTAACTGAGGTTTACATGGCTGTAAAATCCGATGTTAATTAGAAATATTTTCCCATGTATAGGAGAACAGGTGTCATACTTAACAGAAATAATAAAAGACACTTTTAATAGACTCAGTTTGATTGTCACATAGTTAAACATCCTTGTACCTTGAAGGAAGGCTCTGAAGTTCACCCTGTTGTGGATTTTATAGAGGTGTTACTGGGAAGCTGTTTTCAACCAGAATGCATAAAAGACTTTGAGATAAGACCGACATCTTTTACCTCCATCTGACTCATCCAGAAAATCTTGTTACATATTTTGATCTGAAATTAGCAAACACCAAGAAATTTTATCTAAGTTAGCAGCTGTCATGTCTGTAGTCACTCCTGCACAACTTTAATTGTTGCCTTGTGTCTGTCTCATGCTACTGTGCAGGAGAAATACGGAAGATCTTGTCCTTTACAGCCAGCTGCTCTGAAACCACAGTACTGTGTACTCTGTCTGGGACTGTACACTGAAAAGCCTGGTCCCTAAAAAGTGAGTTGAGGTCTTTCAAGTCTGTATTCTCCTTGAATGAACACTAGAGGCATGGAGAAAAGAGGTTATTTTGATGCATTTAAATACTCATGAATACACATTTTTAATTGTCTAGAGTATCTATTTGGTCAAATCCCTATGAAAGCCTTCAAGAAAATTATTTATGAGGAACAGAAGAGAAATAAAGGTAGGATATTACAATTTATTGTTTAGACATGAAAATTCTAGCAGAGATTACTTTGGAAGATTTGCAATTTTCGGATGGCTCCTGGCTGGCACAGGGAGCTGTTCCCTGACTGCAGGTAGGCTGACACATGCCAGGGATCACAAACTCCAGGTAGCCCTGGCTGCTGGCTGTCATCCATCAGCTTCTGATCTGGCAGCATTTCACAGAGCCCTGGAGGAAGAGCTCCCAGCATGGGCTAAGGGCAGCTGGAAGGATTTCTCACCGTTTAGCAGTGATCCACCCTGTGTCCCAGGCAGTCAAGGAGAAGCTCTTAACAGCCTAAGAGGAGTTTGGAAGAGGGAAATAAGTATATCTGGGGAGACAAGGCCTCAGTCCTTACTGTGCTGATGGAAAATGAAGCCTTGTTTTCCCTCCTGCAGCACTAGTCTCTCACCCAGCCATGGATCCCCATTCCAGCTTGTACCTGCACCCTCTCCTTACCAGCCTCTATCCATTTCAATGTCTGCACCCCTTCCTACAGTTCCTGGCCCAATTTATACCCACAGAACTAATTATTATTCTGTTTGACTACAAACTGCTGTTTTCTAGGCAGATTGGGCCCGGCAGTTGTGATGTTTGGAGCACAGATGGGAGAAGTTTTCTCCATTCATTCTTATTTCAAATGCTCAAGCTGCAGCACAGGGAGAGATCTTGTTCTGCCTCCAGATGAGCTTCACTGGCTTGAGCTGGTGCAGTCAGCAGGTCTTTGGGGAATGTAAATGCAAAGACTGAAGAAATCTCTGCCAAGAATTAAATTGCTGCTTTGCTAAGAGGCAACCAACTTTGGAGAACACTTTTATGGGACTAACTGACAAACTGCTTACCTCTCCATACTCTTTTTCCAGATCTGAAGTCTCTGCTCCAACACAGGGGTTGTTAATGTTTTCAAATGTAAGATTGTGGGGTTTTTAATTTTTTTTCCCTTAACATGGACAAAAACCTTTTTCTAACTTCTTTCTCAAAAACTAGTCAGTTGTTCTAAAATGTCTTGAATACAAGAGTAGATATTCTCTCCAAGATAACCCAGATACACAGAATGCACAAAATATTTATCCCAGATTACTAAAGCTAGGCAAAGTTAAGATCAGGCAGAGGAAAGTTTTGATGTAGAATGTAAAGAGGATCCTTAACATTAAACTGTGCTTTGAACAGAGGCTATGAGAGTAATGCATAGTTAGGCAAGATCTAGGAGTACCAAGTTCATCCTACACTAAGAGCTGCTTGTTTTTCTGTGTATAATATAGCTAAGAATTGCTTGTTCTTCAGCAAGTGCTGACACTAAGCTGTGGAAACACATGAGACAAGCAGGAGGCCCCAAGCCTCCAAAGGCACTGTACTTCCCCAAAGAAGCTAACAGCCCAGAGCAGCTCTCTGCAAACCCGGGCAGTGGGATATGGGAAATGCTATGGGATGAGAACCAGGCAAACGCTGTGTCAGAGGCCACAGTGTGTACACTCTGTTTGGCAAGAGACTGTCCTTGGTCATGGCACACCATCCTCACACCTCAGACCTGCAGCTATAGAGACCAGGCGAGAAATATTATTCTCTCTGCCTGGGCTCTGCATCTCTCAAATGCACCAAGTATGTCCCCAGCCTGAGGATGTTGCCCTGCCACCACCATGGCTTAGGATTTAGTTGTAGCTGGAGCCATTCAACACATTGGTAGCACAGCAGGAAGAGTTTAGGAGCTCAGCATGAGGCCAGTGGGACTACATGTGCTCGAGTCATCCCCAGTATGTATAACGTGTGTGGGATGATGAAAATGCTGAAATGATCTCATCCTCTTGAACTATATCCAGAGCTGCAAGGCAAAGCACTTCAGGCCATATGATTTACCAGCCAGCACAGAAGTTCACCGAGTGATTTATTAAAAAAATGTTGCCTGCATGGAGTAAGGGAAGATAGGCAAAAATATATGAAATATGTCCTGTGTTTGTTTGTTTGTTCCTTAAGTATTGTAATGTGCAGGCACTCACAAAAGCTGGCTATGGTAACATGTTCAAAAGAATTGTTTCAAACAGCTTATAGCAAGGATGTAAGTCAGGCAACTTTTCTTAGGGAAAAATGAAAGGAAGGAAAGAATATATTTTATTCAGTGTTAATCTGTGGATTTACTGTTAATCTGTGGATTTTATACTTTGTCAGTGTCTGGCCATCAGCTTCAAAGAAGAACATAGAGAACTGTGGATGTATGCAAATGCCACTATTTTGTTTTTAAGGGTATAGCTGCTTCTTTCTTTCCACATGCTTTGTGTTTGTAGATGTGCTGTGGGCAGTGGTTGTGCTTGCTGGGGAAGGCAGGGACTGGAGGGAGTGAGAGGAAAGGAGTTTGAGCCCTCACAGCTGTAGCATGGGCTGTGTGATGCTGGCAGGTTTGGGAAATGATCTAAGCCCATCAGACAAAGAGCTGTCTCATTCTTGAGCCACCCTCTGATGACACATGAAAGCCCCAGAATTTCCCTGTTCTTACCACTTTTATGGCTAGTGTGGTCTCATAAGCTCCATGGCCAGGTCATCCAGGATGCTGGCCCTGGGGATACCATGGGGCATTCCTGGCTCCCTGTCCCTAAGAAAACAGCTTAACAGCTTTGCTGCTTTGCCTACAGTCTTCTTTCCCAGGGAGAGCCTACCAGCCTGCAAAGAACAGGTATAAAGGAAAAGACATAACTTCCTCAGGGGGTAGGGAGGCACTGGGTGGGAGGAAGCAGTCTGCATAGACAGGAGCCTAAGGACAGCTGCAGGTAAGTGAGAAATTGCTCAAAGACACTGTGGATGCCTCATCCCTGGAAGAGGTCAAGGCCAGGTTGGATGGGGCCCTGAGCAACCTGATTTAGTAGGTGGCATCTCTGCCTGTGTCAGGAGGGTTTGGTCCCTTTCAACACAAACCATTCTATTCTTCTATGATGCTACTTCTTAGGCACTGACAGCAGCAGTTAAAAAATGGAGTGAGAGTCTAACACACCAGATCTTTTGAAGTAATGAGAAGCAGGTATGGTCTGTGGAGCAGAGAAGCTGTAGCACAGAGCAGAATGGGGAGAAGGAGTTGGAACCCCTTGGCAGGAGGAAATCCAGTATGTATTTCTCTCTAGCTGACCATACCCAGCTGCCAGAAATTTTCCTTGTAATCCCTTTTATAATTACTGGTGACCTGGATTTTTATTTTTTTTTAAACCATGATGGGTTTTGACATGATGAAACAAGCTGGAGTTTCCCTTCTGCAAAATTTTTAAAGGAAGAGGTTAATATGGCTCAGTGCCACAACTCACTGGTCTCCCAGTGTGCTCCAACATAGCATTGCTCAGCAAGAAAATGTAGTCCTTTCATGAGCACTGGCTGTCACTCTATTGCTGCTATGTTGGAGTTACATATTTGACTTGGTCAAAGCATAATTTAGCATGCTTGGATTCTTGTTAGGATCTGCTATTGCAGAGCTAGGAGCTTCTCATGGGAATTTAGAGGGATAAGCATTTTGCATGACTGATCCCAGAGCTCCTAAACAAGTTCATCTATAGAGCATTGGTTGTATTATAGCCTACAGAATGCAATAGTGCTACATTTCTTAAGAGTGGCTGGTGCACACTGGGCAGAACTAACTCTCTCTGACAAAATTATTTTATTTGGAAAATATATCAAAGCAATCTGAACATCAGGAGTTATACACAACTCTTAACTCCTTTCAAGCTCTCCTGGGGCAACTCAGGATTTATTCAGCTGAGTTCAAGTGTGGAAGAGCAGCATTTGAGGTAAAAAGTACAAGCTGTTTGCATTTGTTTTCCCAATATGTGACTGTGGGGAGATCCTGTGCAGATAAACTGATTTGTGCAACAGAGTTTGCAAACAGGGGGCAAGTCTGGCATTTTAATGTCATTAATGACAACAGAACAGCAATGTAATAGTCAGTGCCAAAGAGCTCTCTGATCTGGAGCTCTGCTGTTGATGAACAATATCCAGGTGGGTTGTCAGGTGTGGCTGTAAACACAAATAACCCACTGCCATTGACCAAGGGCACTTTCTCCTAGGCAGGGTAGGGATATACATAAATGTAGAATGACATCTATAATATCTTGCCTCCTCCAAGGATGAAAGACACTTCTAGAGAGTTAGCCCACAGCTAGAAATGTGTGTTTGGAAGAGCCAGAGTTATGAGGAATGGGCAATGAAGAAGAATTTTCTGCTCTTTGCCTCTCTAGCAAGTTAACATGTTACTCTGGAGTAAAATGGAATCTGAGGGCTCTTGAGACAGGAGAACTGGAGGGGCAGTAACAGTGATGCTGAAAATTAGTCTGGTTAAGAACAGAATTGGAAGAGGCCAGTTCCAATCCACTTTTGACAGAGCTCTTTTCTCTATATTTTAAATTCCTCTATTGCTCCAGGTGGATATCTTGATGAACTGTTTGTGAGGTTGGCTAAGAAGCAACGAGAAGAAGCAATTCAAGGCAAGTAACAAATGTCTGTTTTTAATGCTGCTTTTCTACCAGGACAGTAACCGTGCTGCTCTCCTGACCTGAGGTCAGCAACAGGAACAGTCTGGTCCCAAACAAAGGCTTTTAGGCTTTTCTCTGCATGTGGGTCCTTTCAGACTGCTGGTGGCATGTGGCCACCACCAAGAGCCCTGTGAGAACATGATGTAGGACAGTTGAGTCTGTGGTGTTGAGAGATCACTGGGTACAGTTTACTTGTCTTCTCAGTCCCTGTTGCTGTGTGTTCAGAGTTAACACACTGTCAGAGTTCAGAGTTAACATGTGCTGCAATCCTGAGACTGCAAATTCTGACAGCTGTAAAGCCCCACTTTAGGATGAAGATATGCTGTTGACATGGGTGGATTTAAAAGAAGAATAACTGAGAGCTGTTTTGAGAGCTGAATAATCTTCCTTATTTTTTCTTTATTTTATATTTTTCTTTAATAGTCCTTTCAGTAGCAAAGGCAACCCCCAGCAAAGGCTGGCATCTCATTGTGTCAGGCATAATTCAAATCAGTATTAAAAGGTTGCTTCATTCCAAAGAATTTACAGTCTAAATAGGGCAGACAAAGCAAGGCAGGAAAGATGAAGTTACTATATCTACACAAGAAAATGAAGTATGAGAGGGCCTATTCTCTAGCCCTTCAGGCCAGTGATGGTATGTTTTGTGTCCACATGGCTAAGCACTCCCCCATGGTGAGTGGAGAAGGGGGAACTCTTGTGTCCAGGCTGCCTGCTGGGGCAGTCCCTGCTTCATGCTGTCCTCTGAACTGAGCATTGACATTGTCTGGGGGAAATCAAGTCAGCATGGGCCAAAGCCATGTGAAAGACTGTGTTAACAATTAAACAGTGTAGACAATTGTGAGCCAGTACTGGAGTCCTTGCCCTGGCCTTGTTTTAATTACCATTTTAATGAATTGATTTTTGACCAACATTTTGTGGGAAACCCATGACAAAGCCTGAAATCCAACCTATATCTACTGAGTCTTCCTCTGGAGCCCCATACATCATTCCTTCTCCCTCATTCATTAGCTTTTTATATCTTTTCTGTGCTACATTAGTGTTTAGAAACAAATCCTACTGAGAATGTCAGTTGGATGTGGTCAGTAGCTGAGGATGTCTGTTGGACATGATCAGTATTATGAAAAAAGATATCTCAGTAAAAGGAGGATATAAGATCAACAAGTTGTTCAATTTGGTAGCTAGTTTTACCATTTTAGGAAAACAAGAGATACCTTAATGGAGTAAGACAGCGTGTCAAGGGAATGTGCTCATTGACATTTGATTTCCTTCATCCATACATCCTCTCTTTGGTCATCAACTTGGATATAACAACTCATCTTGTATTTACAGGCCATCTGAAGCTAAAATTTAAAAATCCAGTTTGAAATGATTTGTCTATAAGCTGAAACTTTGTCTCCCAGCCATGTAGCTGAGATTGTGTTTGGTTTTTTCATGGCCTCTTGAACAAACTTGAAGAGCATACCTGCTGACCCCACCATCAAGCGGGTCAAGGAGTGAAGCAGAACAAGTACCAGATAGAGACTGAAGTCTTTAGCCTCCAATTTTCCTTTGCAGTTATTAAAGGGGGAATTATCTCAAACAAAAAATTCAAACGTCGTTCTCCTTAAGAAAAGTCCTATAGGATCTTTCTTGGTGCCAGGCCAGGCTGGGTATGAATTTTTTTGTCTGTCCTGAGGGAAGGTCACAGTAATTCAGAAGTTCAAGGCAATCTAGTTCCAGAAGGCAACAATGCCATCAGCAGTTTTCCTATCGTGCAGGGCACACCGGGAAATGTTGCCCTTGGAAAGAGCCACACATATCCTTCTTGCCACCTTTGAAATGTCCAGGCAAGCTCAGAAAAATACGGCAAAGTGACTGTGGTGGTTTTGAGATGTTTCATAGAGGGAATAATCCTGTATTTCCTGTGTACATGGGCTGTGATTCTTCCTTGTCTTCGGTCAGGATATAAAGGGGAGCATAAAAAGATTATTCTCTTCCCCTCTTACATGTGTGTGCAAGGATCACTGAATGAAGGCTCTTGCCTGTTTCCTGGAAGGTCGGTAGTGATGTGCCATTTACAGCTATGTGACTTTTCAAGCCTTCTGGTCCATGAAATCTGCATTCTACACAAGAAATGGAAAGGACTGGGTACTACTAAGAGGAGACATTTATTACATCGCATTTAACATAGGTTCTGCAGTATTTATGCAATTTCTAAACAGCATTGCAAGAGGATTCTGGGATGAGGAACAAAGCAAATTACAAGACTTGTCCAAGGACAGATTTGACATATGTTGTTGAAGCAGGCAGTATTTGTTGGCCCAGACCACGTCTGGCATGTGCATCCCAACACAGAAAGAGTTGCCTTCAACTGGCTTTCTGTGTCAGCAGAGAGGGCTTTTGTAGACAGTGCTAAAAAGCATCCAGAGAGCTCCAAGAGCAAGAATAGAACCACCAGGTGCTGGAGGAGTAAGAGAGGACCCGGGGAATTAATTTACCAAAGCAGAAAGGCTCCCCCTTGTGAAGTGCAATGATAAGATCTCTTTGGTCCCCTCAGCAACTAGGTAGTGCACATTGCCACGAGTTTGCAGGATAAGTGCATAAGGTACAAACGTGCAATGAGTAATTGCTTCTAACTTGTGAAGAAAGCTGCATTTTCTAAATTTGTTAAGCTCATTGGTTTCCAAACCCCACACCATATTATCTTAATTTGCTTCTAGTTTATTAATTATGATCTAGCATGCTAATTTTTCTCTCTGAACTGCAGAACAGCAGCTCCCAGACTGCTGTCTCTAGCTAATATCACTGACTGCTACTCCTGCTGCTGTTGTTTCATCTGCACAGACTTTTCCAAATCACTAATCATTTCATCAGCATTCAAAAAAACATTAAAGGTGGGCACGTATAATTTTTCCTGCATTTGTAAGAGGCAACAGTGGGGGTTACTCAAGGGAAAATCTTAAAATAAGGTCATTATTCAACTTCCACAGGCTGTTCTTTTCTTTCATCTTCAAGTTAATTTTCTAATACATTAATCGTTCATAGTAGAAAGTAGCAAGCAGACGGAAAACCAGTGGGATTGTTTTTTTAGTAAGTGGTAACATCACACTTGAAATTAATGAGAAGATCCAGATAAGTGACTTGGAATTTTTTTTTCCATATGTTTATAAATGGAAATCAATTTCCTCCAGAAGAAAGGTTCAGTCAAGACAAGGATGCTCCAAAGGTGCCCCATGAAGGAGATCTTATGCTTATCTTTCATGAGTGTGTATTCTGAAGTTTATGGTTGTGTTTTGCTAATTCACACCCTGAACCTGTATAGTTCACATGCACACACACTCTCTCTCTCTCTCTCTCTCTTTCTCACACACACACACTCACTTACTTTGTATGATGTTTTCACTAGCATCCACCCTGCATTTATATGCGCATCTGCAGACTATCCGCCACAATGCTGCCTTTAGAGCAATGTCAAATTTACTGCTGCAGCATGGAGAACACAAAGGAGCAGGACTTGTACCCGTGGTGCTGAGAGACATGACCCCATCCCATGCTGGACGTGACCTCATGCTGGAAAGACACCTGCCTGGTTAGATGTTGCAGGCTCTGGTTCATGACACTGTAGGGGAGCATGGCCAGCCTGAGGCATTTTGCTCCCACATGAAGTCTTTATGTCTGTGGCAAATGAACCATTTCACAAAAGCCCAAGGTACTCAGCCTCTGTCTGAACCCCACACCATGCCAGGGAATTGATGGGGTAAATGTCATCCTTTTACAGCAAGCTGGAAGAAAGGTGATCATGCACACAGCAGTAGACACGATGCATTCCTCGGTCTGAGGTTGTCTCATAACATGAAACCAGCACTTCAATGTGCCAGAGTCTATTTTTAACAGAAACCCTCCTCTGTTGCTTTACTAGCCACTATGGGCCTATTCACTGAGGTCTTTCACTGAGGTGGAAGGGGACTGCAAAAGACTTGTGGCAAAGCTGAGAGCAGAGTCTCAGTACATTGCCTGTGACATGGAGCGAGCTCTCTGCTGAACATATCAACCACATTGAATTCTCTGAGGTGTTTCTGCCCTTCCTGTCTCCACAGGGAGCTAAAAACAGCCCTGTGCCCATGGCTCTCTGGGCTTCAGGGTGAACCCTCCTTGCCCCTCTCTTCTCTTCACAGGAGTGGAAGGCATGTCCCCTGCCAAGGCAAGCTTCCCGTACGTCCAGCTGGGCAACTGCATCCTTCAGGAATGCTGTGACAAAATCATTTACAAACTGCTTGTGGGCCATAAGCTGAGGAAATTTTAAAATACTCTCACAGCCATTTCAGTTCATTTGTTGTCCCAGTTGTTCTCTTGTGGATTCAAGCAAGGAGCATAAGAGATGGGTATATTTTCTTCCTTGCTTCTTTTTGTATGTGGAACTAAATTAGATCTCTGTGCTGTGACTGAGCTATAAAAGGGGCTCCAATGCAGGCAGGGCAGGTGATTCAAAACAAAAGGCCTTGATTGAAGTGGTTACAATACACAGAACCACTAATGTTATTCTGGGCCATTTAGTGTGGTTTATAGCATTGTACAACAACAAACAAAGATGAAACTCACTGTGCTTACTGACTCAAGAAATTTTTCTTCAATTTATTTTGTCTCACTCATTTAAAGAATTTATTTTAAAGGTTTGGAACGTTTTGTGACTTCCCCCCCTTCCCCACCCCCCAGACCATTTTCCTGTCCCCAAAGCCCTTTTTATCAAAGATATCTTTGTAAATAACCTCTTTTTCTTTCTGTGCACTGGGCTGTCCTGCCAAATTAGCTGTGCTGCCATGGAGACGTGGCATCAGCAATCCTTGTTCTTTTTCTGTAGGATTTCACTAGGCCCTTGTCTCAGGCCTTGACTAAATTAGAAAAAAATAATGAGATATTGAATGTAAATGTTATACTCTTAACGTTGTTGGTAATGGTGCAGTAAGTGTTGTAGTATTTCACCATGCAACATCTTAGTTTTTTGCTGAATACATGTGTCTGTTGGGTTTTAGTTTATCCTATGATTCAAGCAGGATATCAATACCCTTATTTAGCAAATAAGCTGGTTACAGAGATAGTAATCTATATATGTCTAAACAGTGAAGAAGACAGATGAGCCTTTTAGAAATAATGCAATCTATTTATTTTTTTTTTCCTTGTTTGGCCTCTCTGTAAAACATGCTTCAATATTTAGCAACATAATAAAGGCCATTTATTTACAAAATGGACAAAACAACATCTCTGTTCTACCTTTGGCTGGAAATGACTCTTCTGTAAAACTTGCTGCCCATGCCACATGAGATACATCCCATTACTCATCCATATTTCTTGCATCCTGTGTTCAGTCAGTCCTACAGTCCTACATTGTTTCAGGAGGGTAAGCAAAGGGTTATTTTTGCAGGAAACCTTCAGACTTTGACATTTCCTGATGGAAAAAGGCAACCCAAAACCAACTCTACCAAGAATTTCCCTGGGAGCTCGAAAAGGGAGCTTTATGAGACAATTAAAAATGTTTCTATAAATATATTAGCAACAAAAGGAGGGCTTAAAGGATCTCCATCCTTTATTGGATGAGAAAGGAAACAGTGACAAAGGAGGCACTTAATGTCTTTTTTGCCTCCATGTGTAATACTAAGAGCAGTTGTTCTCCAGGTATTCTCCCCCCTGAGCAGGAGGACATGGATAGGACCAGAAAGGAAACCCCATATTCTAAGGGAAAATGATTAGCAACCTGCTACACCACGTGAGCACATGTGAGGGGTCTGTGGGGCCAGAAGAGATCCACCCAGGGATTCTGAGGAAGGTGAACAACTTGCCCACCAAGCCACTTTCCATCATTTGCCAGCAGTCCTGACTCACCAGGGAGGTCCCAGGGGACTGGAAGTCAGCAAATGTGATGCTCATCTCCAAGAAGGACCAGAGGGAGGATCTGGGGAACTACAGCCCAGTCAGCTTGACCTTGGTGCCCAGGAAGGGTGGGGAGCAGATCTCTTGAGGGCCATCATGTGGCATGTTCAGGACAGCCAGGGGGTCAGGCCCAGCCAGCATGAGTTTATGAAGGGTGGCTGCTGCTTCACCAACCTGATGCCCTTCTGTGACAAGGGGATCTGCCTGGTGGAGGAGGGAAAGGCTGAGCATGTTGTTTACCTAGGCTTTGGGAAAGCTTTTGACCCCATTCCCCACAGCATTATCCTGGAGAAACTGGCTGTTCAGGGTTTGGATAGGTGCATTGTTTGCTGGGTTAAAAACTGGCCAGAGGCTGGGCCCAGACAGTGGTGGTGATGGAGTTAAATCCACCTGGAGACTGGGCACTGGTGGTGTCCTGTCCCTCTAGGCTCAGCAGTAGAGCCAGTTCTGTGATCTGGACAAGGGATTGGTTTAGTGGTGGGCTTGGCACTTGACTCGAGGTTGGACTCAGTGCTTTGAAAGGTCTTTTCCAACCCAACAATATTATGATTATGTGACTTATGGGGAGGAGTCAGGTTTTCAAGTAGATTTATATTGCATGTCTGGAGCATGATTTTCTCAAGGTAAAACTTTAGCTGGGGGACAGAGCAAGTAGTACAGAGTGATTTCTGTCCATGGATTAATGTGAAGGTAGATGAGTGTCCTAGTCTAAAGTTACTCAGAGTTCCTTGCTAAATGATATACTTTCTCCTCTGAAAATATACATCAGTGGCAGGACTAATAAGGAACCATGAGCACCAGCCAGAGAGCTGACAAGTGTTTAAGTAGCAATTGAGTTAGATAATGAGATTTTTTCCCCCTGCAGTGTTTTCATCCCCCCAGGGATAACTCAGGGGAGTTTTTGAATGAACTAATGTGAGCAAAAAAGGCAGAGCTGCATTTTGAAGTTTCAGTTTTCCAGGAATATTTTTTTGCATTGCAGAGTCAGTTTCCTGTTCCTTCTCAAAAGGTGCCAGATCAATGGGTTTTTAGCAGAAATAAGCAATAGAAAATGAACAAAAAAATTCCCTAGGAAACTTCACCTCTCCTCCCCTCCCCACCGCTGACACTGTATTTGCAAAATAGGTCAACGTTCACACTGAAGCCATTGAGTTTGCACAGTCACTTCCCTTTATGAAGATGTCATCTTATGGTATTGACCCCTTCTACAGCAGATGGAAATTCCCTGTGTGCAGCTACCTGCACAACCCCTGAACTGCAGTGATGTCAACTGGAGACAAAATGACTTTGTTATGCAAACCATCATTCCCACTGCTTACAAAAACAAAATCAAGAGTCCAGAAAAGTAAAAGATAAGAAAGTCCCTTTGAATTTACTTCCTTGAGAGTTTTTGACACCATATTCTATGAGAAAAGATGATCTCTACAGGACCTGTAATTTCTTCGTGCAGTTCCTGGTCTGAGTGGCACAATTTACAGATGGACCCTCCATGCACTGCTGTAGGGCATTACTAGAAAAAGTGCCTAAAATGGTTATCAAAAGAGCATTTGTCTTTGAATGTCTGACAGACTTTAATGTACTGATTGGATGCTAGAATAAAGCTGATGAGTGCTAGATGAAGTCAGTGGTCTAGCACTAACGTGGTGTTACAAATTTTCAAGCCACAAACTATCAGAAAATTCCTAATACTGAAGAGAATTTTCTGTTCCAAGGTCTACTTTGCTGTTCATTCAGCTTCCCCGTGCCTCAGGGAGTTCAGTATTCCCTGCTTCCTTCATGCAACTGTAATGACAAGTGACTCAAGGTGAACCTTTGGGGTTGGGCTGGTAGGCACAGACCAAGCTCCAGCTCCCCTGAGCCTTGGAGGAAAGGCGTGTGTTGGCCTGTCTGCTGCTCAGTAGCAACATCTGCTGGCTGTTGAGGACCTGCTGTTAGGAAGTCTAGTTAGAGCCAACTGGTTTGGAAGTTACTAAAAACTCAGATTTTTCAACAATGAGATCTTGAGGTACATGTTGTTGGGAGGAAACAAGGTGCTAGAAGTAATTATGGACCATGTGTTGGTTGTTTTGGGGTAAGTAACTTTTGGAGCATAAAAGAGTCCAAGAGTGCTGCTGTGGATGGGGAGGTTCCTCCATCCAGCTGAGACTGCAAGAAGAATAAAATATTCACCACTTTTTGCTTGTCACGGTTACATCCTTTGATGGAGCCACAGTTTGCAGCTGTGACAAACTGTTAAAAGCAAAGAGGCCGTTTCCTTACTTTCAGAGGAAAGGATTTGTGAAGCAGGGGAGTGGCACAAATCAGGACTGACTCCTTCACATCCCAGCTAGACCATGGCAAATTATTCCAGGAGAAATTCCATTCCCTTACCTGAACGGCTTTTCATGTACTCCCAAGGCAGCACCAGTCTGAGATAGGACACAACTCTTCAGGCTGTCACCAGTGTGGCTGTGTCCTTCTGTCCTGAGACCCTATGGGTTTAGGAAGCCCTTTTATTCTCAGCTGGTTACTGCCTGTAAAATGGCAAGAGAGGAAAGCATAATGTACATCCCTCATCTCCTTGCAGTAATCCCCACCCAAATAAACAATCACACATGGGTATCCGAGACACTGTAAAATGAAACTGTGGATTCCTGCTGGCAAGTTATAGGACATCTGAAGGTGTTCTAGAAAAACTGAATATTAAATGCTTCATTGTAAATTTCTTCTACCTTATGATGCTGGGTTGGAAAGTGGTGTTACATGACACAAAGTAAGAAGTTGTTGACTGTGTTACTGTTAATAAGACACAATACTTATTCTCTTTTACATGGACCAGCAGAAGAAGCAAGAATTGCCTTTCTTATGAAGCTGAAACATCATCTTTCATACATGAAAGGAAGGAATACCCTCAAAAAGGCAATATTTTCAGGGACATTTTAAGACAGGTTATTCCTCTCATTGTGGCATGCAATTGTCTTTCAAAAGTATGTTTCTGCAGCTGTTTAACTTAAAATATTATGAATGTGAGCACATATTTACTATTTAAAGTGGCAATTATCATAAATATAAATATGTTAAAAGATCTTTTTGAGTTTTGCATCAGTTTATAAAACACTTACTGTCCCCAGTCTAGTTAACTTCAATATAAAACCCAAGCTCTGCAGTGTCATATTTTTCATTTTAATTTAATGTATTTAAACCTTGTTTGTTCAAGGGAAATATTCCTTCATTACTGCATTTGAGGTAAGAATAAACATAGTAAATACCACAGGCTTAAAGAAGCTGACATAATGATAATCTGAAGATAAATTATTGGATCATTTTCTAATATTTGTCCTCTGAAGTGTGCATAAACACTCTGGTGAGTATCTCAGTATCTGATCTTTCTTCAGATCAAAATAAGCCCCACTGCATTCTTCATTTCTCAGCTCTCTAGTAATATTTAAAGTAGTTCAAAAAGTTGGCATTCTTTCAGCAAAAGAAGTCTGAATGAAGGTAAGACAATTTTGTCTTGAGAATTTGAAAGTTCAAATAAGATTGGTTGCTCTGAAGCAAAACTCCTTTCCTGTTCTTCTGTTTTGGCATTTCATGTTCACAGAAGGGAGTTACTTTAATGACCACAGCCACTGTCAGCAATGCTTTCTTGTAACTTTGTAACTTATCTATGGATGAACACGTTATATCATAAGCAGCTCTTTGTTCTAACCAAATAATTTATTAAAAAAAAAAACCCTTGCTATAATGTAGAAGACTTCTACAGATAATCTGGTCATTCTTTTTGATTTTCATTATATATTATCCTTACAGAGCTTAAAATTTCCAGGTGGAGAGTCCATAGATGAAAAATATATTTTAATAGTTCAGCAATATTTTAAGATTCTTTTACTACATGGATAAGCACCTGAAACTCAAGGTACTCAAAATTTACATAAATTTAAGATTGATGAAATGAAATGTCAATAGTTGTGATTTTTTTTCTGGTGGAGGAAGAAACCCAAATTATTGGCTAATGGCCATAAAGATCAAGTGATAAGTTATCTTCTAATGTTTTATTGTATTCTTTCAGCTACAAGTGAGTGATTAGCTTTAAGGAAATATTCATCCTTCTTTTTGGAAACAGATTTCCACCAGTTAATTTCTATTAAGTAGTGTGTACCTTGAAGTCAGCATCAGCTTCTCAGCTGAGGATACTGATGTAAAAATTATGCCCAAGTACAACCTTCTTGTTTCATACTTTCAGAAATTTCTAAGGCAGTTTGTCCTGCAAGGAAATAATGAGTTAATGAAATATTTTATTTCAGTTGTGCGTAACAAATATCAAGCAACATTTATATGAGACATCAGTAGCAACAGAGGGATAAAATACATTCTTTAAATCAAGTCCTTAACTGTTTTCTCAGTGATAGAAGAAGTAATGTAATTGTGGTGAGACACAAAGACCAGTTTCTTCCAAGATGTGTCTTTTAACTATGGGTGAATCTTGGAAAGCAGCATTTAATTACCTGTCACAGTCAAGGATCTGTATGAAAGATGTGTGAATCAGTGATATATATCTACTGCTTTTGCAGCTTCTGCATGGGCTTTTATTTATTTCCATCTTTCTTGAAACCTAAAAATTTTTAATGTAGATTATTATTATTAGTCATACTGAAATTGTTATTCAGGCCTTTTGTTTAGTAGTCTACTTTATGTAAATGGTAAATTCTGCATAAGATCCAGCAAATTTTATACTAAATGTTACTGAGTCTTCTCATCCATGCAAAATAAATCTGTTGCTTATCCTTTTCCTTAGAGACTGCATCTTGTTTTCCTGCTTCACTGTCAGAACTGTAGTCCTTATAGAGATATATAACTACTCACTGAAAATAACAGAAAAAGTGTGTAAATTCAGGCTTTATTATGATCACTGTCTGCTCTGCCCCTCTAGATGCCTATGGACACCTTTTCAATGATTGCTATATGCATTTAGCTTATGATGAGCTTAAGAAGGAAAAGCACCTTTAGACACCAAAATGTTAAATTTAATAATAATCCTAGCCACAGCTCTTTAATACATGTTTGAATTACAGCTGAAATAATTTCTGCATAAAATTTTGCAGAATTTTGGATTCTTTATTTTAAAGAAGCAACTTAATGTGACTGTTTAGAATGTGATGCATAAGACTCCACCTCAAAAAAATTTGGGGATTAGAAAAAAAAATTGTTTAGAAATATTAGCTCAGCCTCAGGGTCTGTAAACATTCACAAAATCATGCTTTTTGTCCTGGTTTGTCATCTTCCTCAGCCCAGGCTATACAGTGAACCAGCAGAAGTTTCACTGCAAATCCAGTGGGATTTCCACTATTTTGAGGGACCTCTCCCCATATTTGTTATCTTTGTTGGATGAGGACACAAATGAAAAATGAGGTTTGCCCCTACCACCAGGGAGCCATGTCTCTTCCAGAGTTCTCTCACAGTTATGAAATGTTCCACTTGGAATCCTTTGGACTTCCCACCACCTACACCAACAGCTTGGAGTGCAGTTTGGCAAACACCTCCTCTGAGCTCCCCCAAACCACTTCAAGGAAGCTTGGTTAAAGCCTGTTTTGGGAAAAAAAGAATACTACACAAGGGCTGTGTGGTGGCTGGAGTCACAATTCACTGAGCTTTAGAAAGAAAATATGTTGCTGGAAACATAAAATGTTATGTAATATGAAACATAAAATGTTATGTATTACTCCATGTCTCTTTCCAGACATTTCCTTTCTTATATCTTTTCTTACATGATGCAGAACCAAAAAGCAGAGGACCAGGTTAAAAGCATATTTTCACAAGCAAAGCCTCACATACAAACCTATATTCACAATTTTCATTTCAGATGTGTAATTTAGTGCAGTCTTAAGACATCCCAAAAGAAAACCCATTTTGCTCCCTGCTTTGTGGTGAGATTTTTGTTACCAGACTGTGACTTCAGGCTATAATCTACAGTGAAAAATGAGGTTTAATTAATGGTTATATTGTTTAATGTGACACTGCTAAGGCTGGATTAATTGATTCACCCTTCTTGTTACTGGTATAAATCAAAGAAATAAAGGTTGGTGCCTTCTAATTGCAGGCAAGTGGAATGCTCTGTGCCAGCTCTCCTCTGCCTTCTACAAGCCTGGAATTCAGCTTCACTTACCCAGCCCTCATACAGAGCAAGGAAGGGAAGGAAACACCTTGACTACTCTGTTGTTACTCATCCAGCTGAAATGGCCAAAACCCAGCATTGAAACAGCCTGATTCCAAAAATTTAAAGCAAAATAAAGTGCCCACATGAATCAAAACTCTTCAAAATCAATGTCCAAGCACATTTTTCACAGTGCTGTCTGTGTAAATTTAACAGCAAAAATCCTTTGCCACAAGATCAAGCCCTTGCACAAAGATGTTTTTACTTTAGGAAAGTTTAAGCAAGGTTGAGATGGAGGGTGGAGAGAATTTAAAAGACTCCCAGCCAGGTTGCATACAAAAGTAAGGAGGAGCAGAGTATTTTCAACACAGGTTTGTAGGGGGAAACCCAACACTGTATTTAGTTTAAGAATCAGCAAATGAGAGCTGGAGCAAGCTTGAGAACTGTTAATGACTCCAGTATGAGTCTCTCATGCAGAGTTGTGTATGGATCAAGTGAGATTGCCATCTGGTAGAGATATACAAAATGCCAGTGTGAAATCTTCTACACCACTGAAATCCCAGGTCCTGCCTTCTGCCATTTCCTGGTCTCTCTTGGGCACATTTCTTCCTGCTGCAGCTTGGGACCTGGTCTGATAACAGCTCTTTAAGGTTTTGTGTCTGGAGTGGATCAATGAAGAGCACAAGATGTTTATAAGTAACTAACATAAGTTCATGGCAGGATAGATCCTTCAGAGCCTCCAGTAGTGTCCTGGAATAAAATTTATCTTTTCTTCACAGACACACTATTACTAATAAACCACCTACATCAGTAAGTCCACAAGTTCACCTGCCTGCTCTTTAAAAGATTTCACCTATTTTCTGGGGTTTGCATTGTTGCTGCAAGCCATTACTTTTCCATTCTATTTGACAATTACAATAGATCTCATGGCAGCAAGGAAATGAACTGGTAAAGACACATTTATTTCTGCTTATGTGAAGTGTGTGAAATTTACTCACTTTCCTTCAATCAGAAACTTTTAGGATAAAAAAGTATTTTTGCTAGTCACCTTGCATTAGTGAGCTGTGTTTGATCATTTGTCTGTGAAAGCCAGCAGGCTGGAAATTGTGCCTATCTCAGATGTATAAACTACTGCTTTTGCTGACCTTTATTGTAGAGTAAAGTTTGGGAAAAGGAAATCAGGTCATGATTTCATTCTCCCAGATAAATGCCAACAACACAACTGAGCACTGTTCATTTCATAAATGCACTCTGAAAAAAAAAGCTGTTTGGGAACATGGGGTGGGAAAAATGAGATAGACTTCAGGTCCACAACTGTTATAATTCTGTTTGATGGCTGCTTCTTGTGTACATTCAATATTAGATTGCTGTCCATCTCTCAGGTTTGATCCACAAATGTTTGACTGGTTCCTTCCCCGGTCTGTATTTCATCTCTAGTGCTAGCTGTGCTCCCAGTGATGGAGGCTTTGATGTGACCCTGCCTCCCCTCCCCTCCTGGGCATGGACCCCACACCCCACTGGGTCTCACACTGCTGCCTGAGGATGTTCCTGCAGCTCTGCCCAGTCCCACCTTTGAGTGAAGCCCTCCTTGAGCCCTCTCTGGGTGAGCCACCACTCTTGAGGGAGTGATGAGCTCTCCCATTCCAATGAGCTCATGCTGAGGATGTTCTCTTCCCTCCCTGCCTTGGAGACAATGGCTGGCCACTGTCTAGGTAGTATTAAAATCTTATCTTTTTCTGCAGCATCCATCCATCAGCTATGAGGAGTTTCTCATCAAATCCAGCCTGTGGCAGAGAAATGCATAGTGTGTATTTAACCATACCTCCTCAAGTGCCTTTCCTGCAGAAGAATGCTTTTTTCTGTCTCTCTAAATGTTTCCAGGAAGTCCATGACAACATTTTAGCAGCATCAAAGGATCCAACATTGAGACATTTTGATGGATTTTCATCACAGATACTTTATTTTGCTCATTTTCATAACACCATTTTTTAATCCTTCCTCCAGCAGTAGGATTTATTCCTCTCTCTTTTAAAATTACGACTCAAAGATGGATGTCTGCAGTCTCTCACTCACTGCACATGGGGAATTCTCATTTTCCCCTCTGCCTAACATGAGTCTTCCACATACAAAATATAAAATGGAAGTTTTGTTTACCATTCTTTTGTGCTACCAAAACACACTGGTTTTACTATCTGATATTGCTAGAAAGTACTTGGTGGGTCCTGTGGATATTTCTGCTTTTGTGTCTTTTCAATACTTGTTCCTCTAAATTTTAAATGTGCCTTTAGTGCAATCTGGATTCCTTTTCCTTATGCACTACATGTATTTCAGACTCTTCCAGGTTATCTTTGGAGTTTTTCCTGTGCCTTCACTGATGCTTGTGGCACCCCAAATTGGCCATTACCTGTAGATGTAATGTATGGTTTATCTCACCCAGTGCTGGTGGCTCCCTGCTGGACCCACACCCACCTCAGGACATCACTGTTCCTGGTTACCTGCTGTTTGTGACACCCAGACAATTCCTAGATTTTGGGATTTTTATCCAAGCTGGAATTAATTTCAATTTCCCTTCTGCAGGATAATTCTGTGGGGCAAGATATCAAATGCTAACAAAAAGGCATTTTCTGTTCCACATTCCTTCCACTATAATTAGATTTTATAAACTATCAGTGTTGATGCCAGGAATAATTGGATTTCTGGAAACGTAGTCAGAGAGGAGTGTGATCTGAAATGAGCTTTGAATGATGTGCCAGTAACTCTTACATGCTAATACCTGTTCTTGCAAGTTATTCAACTTCCCTACCTCTCTTCCCCTAAATGTGAAGAAAGAGGAATTAAACTGTAAAATGAGAATTACTGTGTTTACTTGTTTCTCTAAAGGTGCTAAGAGCTGATTAACACTCAAGAAATATGTAACCTGTTATTTTAATTTCTCAGCTTCTCGTGGAGTCAAAGTCCTTGACCGAGTGAAAACATTCATGCTTAAATTTCATTCTTCAGTAGTGCTGAAGGTTTCAGATCCTGGTCCTCTCAGCATTCTTGTCATAAACCAAATGTGATTAAATGAAACTTTGAAGATCATCACCAGCCTCACTACTTTACTTTTTTCTTAAAAGCAATCCTGAATTCCATTTCAGCTCATATTGGTGTTTCAAGACCTCTTTGAATCTGTGTACATATTTACTCAAGGTTCATTGCAAGTTCATCTTGTTACCTAAAACTTTGCAAATGTTTCATCTTAGCTCACTGATCTATGGATCTATAATTTTTCATGATGTTCCTACAATTGTTTTTTCTCCACAATTTCATAGGTAATTGTTTACCCAAGATCTGCTGGGGTGAAAATATAACAGTACACAAGAATCCAGCAATTTTATGGAGTGCAGGGATGATAAATTTGTGACACATGTGACTGAGAAGCTGACAAGGGGAGATGGACATGTACCTACAAACGAGGACAAACTATTATGAAGGATGTGAAGGCTCATTCACATGAACTATTGCAAAGTGACAAGGGTTATATCTTTAATTAGGAAGCAGCACCTCTATATCTTCTATGGCCACTTATATTCTACTCTGAAATTGCCTTAGCATCACATCTTCCCAGTGCTAAATGTGAATGTCCACACAGCTTTGGTCATCCACAAATTCTTGACTCCACTAAGTTGCTCACCCTTCATGGCCTTAAAGGAAAGAGATTTCTCTGCATTTTCTCAGGCAAAATAATAATAATAATAATAATAATAATAATAATAATAATAATAATAATAAACTTCTATTGCTGACCTAATTCTAGTTTGCTCTTGTAATTCTCATATTTGCAAAAATCACAACCCGACCTATGCAAACACTTTGATTGATTTGAACTGTGCTCCTTATATAAATACATGTCCCAGCTGCCCCAAGGGACACCCTGAGGAGTTTGCTGCTGCTTCTGCTCTCTGTCTCCTCTGATGTTTTGACATGGCCTTGGAAGGTTAGCAAAGAAACACAGCATCCTCTACCTTTAGTGCACAGTTCCTTATACTCAGCTGAAGAAACTGATGTAGTGGAATAAATGACCCAGTTAGTACCAGTGATGAGGTCGATGCTTCAGCTGCACCATACTGTGACAGACAAGCTGAAGAGCTGATGAAGGCTGACACTGAAACTCCTGACTTGGAGGCAGTGCAGCTGGCATTTGTGAGAGGTCTGCAGTTAAGGGGGACACTGACATCTGGGTTCAGCAGCTTCTGAGGGAAGCCTGGCTCTGGTAAAACAGGGTGGTAAAAATGACACAGATCTGCAGCTGTGAGTTTGTGCACAGCAAGCTGAGACCTGCCTTGGCCTCACACTCATCCCTCCTGGCTCCAGAAAACTGCCTAAGCCCTTTGTGACCCTCCCCTGGCACTCTGCTTAGTAAGTGATGTTGGAGACCATAACTGTGAACAGGACAGCCAGACTCTGTCATGTGCAGTTAGAAAGTTGATTGGCATCAGGCTGTGTGTATACCAGATGGAGGGAGGGTAGCTTTTGCTTTATTTAAATTCTCAGAAAGACTCCAGGAGTTATCTTATGATCTGAGAGACCTCGAAGGGAGTTTCAGCTCTACCATAAATTGTTCAAGTCAGGCTGGTGCCAAAGCTCCATGAAAAGTTCGGAATGAACCTAAATGCTGTGAAAATCATGCACACACCCCACACACCCCCTTCCATTGTATACTGACATGCATTTTCTCCTCTGTGTTTCCCACTGGAGTTTAGAATTTTACAAGCATTGGAATACAAGAGAGGACAGGGGAAAACCAGCTCCTGCTGTGTCACTGGCTGCTGCCCACTTCCTTCACTGGCTTTCATATGTGTGCTGGTTCCTGTTTGGCATGTGGGACACTTTCCACTCCCTGGTATTTTTTGACTCATGGGCTTAAATTTTAGAAATAACTTTTGAAATGTGCTGATATGCTTTATGAAGCATATCAGCATTACACATCTAAAATATGCCTGTGAGGGATTTTATGCTGCTCTCCTTTGACAGGGTGTTGAGACAGAGAACAGCCACAGGCTGGTTGTGGCACAGTCAGGTGTGCTGTAGGGAGCCAAGAGCAGGGCAGGATGTCCCCCAAGTGTCTAAGAGGAAGTGCATTGCTGAGGGGTGACACGCTGCTCTAGTCTGAGTGAGTAATTGTGACTTTGACACTGAAAAGCAAATAACCCTCCTGAAGAAACATACATGGCTTTCAGGAGCCATCACTTCCTCTTGAGTAAGATGCAGCCTCCAAATTCTGTTATGGCTTGTCAGGATTAAGTAAACCACATAGGTGGGCTTGGCATTAGTTTCAACCAGGCACCTACTTTCTAGCTAGGGCTCTGCAAGAGGTTTGCAGCGACTCACCTCTTCCTAGAGGAGTATCTTAGGTATGTTAGATGAGTAACTCTGCACAAAAGCATGTTTGCATCCTTTGACAGTAAAAGGAGTGACTAGTTTTGGAAGAAGGTGGGATGTCTGGAGTGAGGTGGCATGAAACCCGTTTGTGAGGTCAGAGCACAGCACTTTGCAAGTGCAGACTGCAGTCCTCACCCAGCCATGTCCTGCCTGAACTCCTGCTCAGGTCTCTGTCAGAGAACAAGAATAAGACAGTCAGTGATCCCTGTGAATATTTAGGTGTCAAGGCTCTCAGCAGGGCAGCAATCTTCTCTTTTGTTGTTTTCTCTTTACCTTATCAGGGGCCCCAACTTGTGCACTCCTCAATCCCCACCTTTACAACACTAGACACTGAAAATCCACAGATCAAATCAGAACTTCTCATGGCTTGACTTTGTATCTAAGCCTTACATATATAAGGTGGAAAATTTGAAGTGTGACAAATCACTGAAGGCACTGAGTGGAGAAGTGTTCCCACAAACATCTGAGGCTGGTGGTATTCCCTGACAAGAGAGAGTGTCCCCAGAGGAGTTTGCATCTCACTCAGCTGGGCTGGGAAGGGGCCATGAACTGTGGGCTCTGGAGATGCAGCAGAGGGATGCAGGGAAGGTCATGCCCACTCTGCTCTTGTCTGTCTTCTCAGAAGTGGCTGAAATGGAGCTGCCTGCTGACTCTCAGGGGAGACTGACTGTGCTAACTGGGGTCCTGGGTGGGCAGGAGGGTGTTTGCTGTCCCCTGGGACAGGACAGAAATGAAATCTACGGGAAATCCAGAGTTCTGTTTGGTAGCAGCAAGGTGCATCTGTGCAATAAATATCTTGCCTGGGGTGGTGCATCTGCAGGTACCCCTGGGTGCCCTTTCCCTTGGAGCCATGCACCAGCCCCTGGGGGAATGTTTGGGCTCACCTTTGCCTGTGCCTGGTGCACGTCCCTCCCTCGGGCACCTGGGACAGTGTCCTTGTCCAGCAGTGGCCTGGGGATGCACTGGGCAGCCTGCAGCAGAGGGAAGGAGCTGCCATCTGCTAACACTGAGGATAAACAGGCTGTTTTTCCATCCCCACACTGTTTGTGCTGTGGAAGGAGTGGAGGACACATTTCCAGTCTGCAGCCCTCTCTGTTTACTTGCTCTGAAGGGGCTGGAAGGGGCAGCAAAGGCAGCGTGATCTGAGGATCCCACACATTTACTGCTGTCATTAACTTCTACCTTGTCACCCCCAGGAGGAGGTGACAGCTCTGGGGGACACTAAAAGGGCTCTGGAGCTGTAGAGAGAAACCTGGCAGGACACACTCTCCATAGGGCCAGATTTTCATGGGTGACAGCTGACAATTAAAAAAAAAAAAGAAAAAAAAGAGAGAATAAAAATTAAGCTCTTTGATAGAAGTACAAAATCCTAGAGCATACTAGAGCTTCTCAGGCCATGTATGACACTTTTGTTACAGTTCTTTAATTTGACACATTAGTTTGTTATTTTTATTACATACCTCTGATATGGGGTGGGAGAAGAAAATGTTTGCAATGCAAGTAAGTTTTAGGGATTAATAAATAGATACCACAAAGGTCTGACAGTAAGCAGTTTCTCCTACAAATCACAGTCTTCTCTTTAATCACAGATACTTTTAAATCAGGCAGCTTTAGCTTTTTTTGTTTAGCTTTTTCTTATGGAGTTTGTATCCCTTAGGTGAGTGACATGGATTTGAGGGATTTAAAGGACATCAGAAGATTAAAATGAGCTGCAATAAATTCTATTTATTTTCCCAATGCCGAAAATCAAATGTCAATGTGGGTGTTGATATTGATTCCCAGTGGTTAATTTGCTGAAGCTTTGAGGTAAATTAGTTTCATATTATTTTGGTCTTTAAATGAGGCCTTATTATGACTTTGTACAACTTCTTCCAAGAAACCTGACCCTGGGCTGGAACCTTGAAGGAGAGACAGCCTCTGGAAATGCTTTGTGGTGTTTCCTTCTAGGTTGGAGGAGAACTTTCCCTCTGCATCCTCAGGCAGCTGTTAGCACTGAAAAGGGGAGCAAGGGCTTCAGCATTAAAGGATTTCATATTGAAATTCATAAGTTCATTTCAATATGAACTTTGAGAAAATGCAAGCAATCAGGGAGGAGAAAGAGAAAGGAAAACATTTGGCTGTTGGCAGCCATTTGAACTGTTTCTGTCAATAGCCAGTAGGGTTGGGGCTTTTTCCTCCCTCTCCCCCAGAGACTGAGCTAAAGCCTGGAAGAGGAAAGTCTCATTATTTTTTCTTACCAAAAAGGTCTCCACTGACAGAACACTCAAGTGCAGCTGGAGGTATAAAGGAAGCTGGGGCTGGTCCCAGAAAGATAGAAATGGAAGTTTCATGGGACTTTTAAGGATGAGTTGATGCTGGAACTACTCTGCTTAAGAATCACTAAGCCCTGGCCACTCACTGTGGATGTGATTGCATCTCACACAGGACCACAGGGAAGGGAACAGCATCTCTTTTGCACCATTTGCTCCCTGTGAGCACTGAAGTGCTCCCTCAGAGGCTTTTTATCAGTGGGACAGATGGAAGCAGGTTAGTCCAAGATGATCTTTCAGAAGATGGAGTCCTCTTTTCCCTCCTGCACCACCACCATTGGATCATTCAGTGCTGGTCAGCAGACTTGGGATAAACCAACCACAATGGAGCAATCCCTTCCTGTTCACAGCATCAGGGGAACATTTCAGCTCTTGGCTTAGGAGGAGAGAGTCCAATGACTGTCAGCTTGCCTACAATATAAAGGTGTGCTAGTGAGCAAGAGGAGGTCCCTGATGTAGCAGGGTGGGATATGGTATTTTTACATGCTAGCATGCAATACCACAGACCATGACAATCTTGGGGTGCTACAGCAGGATGGACTGGGTTACCCTCCCAGCTGAGCTTCCTCCCCTTTCACCCTGCTTTTTGTTCTAGAGCAAACTCACTCAGAAATGGCTCAGAGATGGCACTGAATTTGGTGGTCAGGATGTACCAGCTTTTCATTCAGCTATTTCTAAAAATGCATACACAGCTAATGGACCTAATGAAACCTCACACTTGCTTTCTGTCTGTGTCAGAATTCTGCTTTTAATTGGTAATTGTTGGATCTCTGTCCCTTGATTATTAAGAAAAGGCTGGATTTATTTACTTGGCAAGCTAAACCAGTCTTATTAAGACAAAGCTTGGATGTAAACAATCATTATAGGCCATCTAAATACCAATTTATCATTAAAAACATATTCATTTCAGATTAATGCTTGTGTGGTACCCAACCATGCAACTTCTTAGTCATATAGATAAATTACTCATACATGTAGTCTCAATTAATTCAATGGGTCTACTCATGTGAGTAAGGACTGCTCAAATGAGTAAGAGCTGAGGGATCTGGCCCTTAGGGAAACATATTTATGACTTTGTTGTTAATTCTCATGACTTATGTTTTCAATAAGCAAATGGTATTAATTCCACTCACAATAGCTTCTTAATTAACCTCTATACATCAGAGGCATATTCAGGAATCTTAATTTAAAGCATCACTATCTAAGCATGCCATCATCCATCCCATTCCTCAGGGTAACAATTGACTCTGTGCACATGGCAAACACTTATTGACACAGTTCAAAGAGCTTCATAAAATGAGTGGGAAAGACTTGGGCATGGTCTACATGGTGGTATTGTGTCAAACTGGTTACTTTTCTTGAAGATGTTCTGTGTCCACACAGAGCACTTGCTGTTGAAGTAAGTGCTTTGGCAGCACAGACTGTAGCAAGTAGTTGTCTCTGTGGCAGGAATAGCTCCACTTTTAAACAGTATGTCAGCTTTGTGATTTGGGTAGTCTCTTTTCTGATAGTCTCCCATCCTTCCCCTCAAGACCCAGAGACCCTCAGCTTCAGCTGTTTTTGCTGTGTGCCATCCCACTCTCTTTACACAGGATGGGTATCCTCAGGGTACCCAAGATCATGATCCTTCCCAGCTTGTTTTAGCCTGATTGATGCCCAAAACCACATAGAGACCAAAGAGTCCAGCCAGAGAAGATTCATGACAGCAACAAAAACTGTGATCCATACAAGTACCCTAAAATAAATCCATCAGCTCCTCCTAAAACTAGACATAAGAAATTGGCTGAATCGTCTGAAGAAAAATAGTTGCAGCTTGGTAGTGACAAGGGCAAGTAATTGTTATTTGAAAGGAATTTTCTGTACAAACACAAGCTGAAAGAAAAACATCTCTACAGTAAAAGACAGTACACAGTCCTGACTGCTACAGAGTTGAGTCTTGTAGACTGGGCTTCAAGAAAGATGTCAACCATCAAAAAACAATCCAGAAAAATCCCGAGGAGAATACTGGAGTAAAATGTTGTCTAGCAGGAAAGATCAGTCAAAATGAGGTGAAACTCAGAAGACACAAAAAACCCCTAAAAGTTGAGAAGACAGAAATATACAAAAGGCTGCCACAAAGGAAATAATGTGTGTTTTACAGTGCAGAGGATAAGAAATTATGAGGGTACATTATAGAAAGGAAATTTGTGCTCAGAACTAGGAAAAGGTTTCAAATGTAAGGACAGAGAATCACCACAAGCAATTGCAAAGGCAGACAATATATCTAATTGAAACTATTGATTTATGACAGTCAGAGTGGCTATGCATATTTATGTACATGCAACACACACACAATGCAATTTAGTACCATAATTTTAGGAGAAGAACAAGAGACAGGTTTTTGTTTATATCAGGAGATAAAATGAAAAGACTTTCTAATATAATTCTTTGTGAGTAAAATGATCAGTTCCAAGAAATAAAATTGATAACAAGGAAAAACAAATGAAAAGCAGCCATACTGCTTGAAGTCATAACCTCACCACCTAGGAATATTTTTTAAAATTCTCTTTATTTATTAAGCCCTTAAAAAAGTTCACTTCAAATATAGAGGAAAAGATACGAGACAGAACACTCTATTTGGCATTTTTATTGTAAAATGCAATTTGAAAATAGTATTGTGTTTATAATTAGATTATTCATCCCTCAAAGAAGAGAGTCACCCCCACAAGTCTGGAATAGTGAAGCAGAACTCCCAGGTTCTCAGTCACCCCATTCCACACAAAGCTGGCAGTCACTGTGGCATAGTTTTCCTTTCACCCCTCTGTGTCTGGCTGTGCCACAGTTCTGGGTTCCTGAGAGAGCAAACACACAGAATACTCGTCCTGATCATGTGTGAGCTGTAACTGAGACAGGACTCAGCAAAAGGTGGCCACACACAATGCCATGGGCTCAGAGCTTTCCAGGCAGCCAGGCAGGAGAGAATAGTGTTATGAGATCCCAGAGGTACTCTGGGGTATTGTGTTTGCTTGCTCCATTAAATGTGTGATTTGAGAGGCAGATGGGGAGACAAATGCTTGCCTACCTTAGTGTTACTTACACAGGGATGTGCTGCAGCTCAGAAGCAGAAACTGTGCCATGTGACTTATGTTATTTATCAGCTCTATGAATTGCAAATATATTCAAATTGCAATTGACAGCTTGTAAACAATCTGCAAACCAAGAATTAGCCTCTCCAGGGCGTCACATCTCTTTCAGAGTAACATATAAATATGAATATTTTACAATCTGGATGAAACAATTCATGAGCAGTCGAAGCAGTGACATGCATGAAAACCATCAAATAATGATGTATTTATTTTTTGCTAATTATATGTTTGTCTTTCTTTACAAGCAATCTTCCCCTTCCCCCATCTTTTCTGGTTGCCTTTTCTGAAAAAAAAAGAAAAGAAAAGAAAAACAAAAAAGAAAACACAAAAACCCCCAGTTGGCCTTAGATGCTTTTTCAGGCCAGAGAAGAGAGCTCCGGCTACATGCAACTGGCAAATGTCAAAACAGAATAAACTTCTGCAAAGATGGATTAGAAAGTGAGCCTTAATGACAAATAGAAACAATACTTGTAAGAAAACAAAAGCAAAACCAAAAAACCCCAACAATCCCAGGCTCCCATCACACCAAACAATAACCAAGCGTTGCTGTATTTGTTTGCACACAAGCTGTGCCCACTGAGCTAAAAGAAGTGCTCAGAAAATGCCAGTACAATCTGGTAGGGGGCAGACCCAGAGCCCTTAGAGCTTTCTTGCTCCCATCATCACCTAATTAATCGGTGCCCTCCTAGAATGAACACACACATCTCACCAGCCTTGTGTGCAGCTTGAGGAGATTCAGATGGCTCTCCCCTGCTGGTCAGGCTGGAATTGCTGGGCAGGCTGTGAGGGTGCCCAGGTGGGAGCATTGCTGGGTTGGAGTGGGGCTGCAGCTCTGGTTCTGCTGCTGCTGCTGCTGCTGAGACCAAGAGGGCTCAGGCCAAGCCTTGCAGACCAGCCACCTTTAACCTCTGCATCACACCCAACGCTGGCCATGCTGGCTTGGCAGAGCAAAGGGAAAAGGCAGGAGTGTTGGGAAAGCACAGAAGGATGCAAAATAAAGAGAAGAGTGGAAGATGAACCTCCATAAGAGATGGTAAGGGCAGTTCTCATGCAACAGAAATGAAGGTCTGTGAAGCAGTGTGGTTACCCCAGCTCCTGAGATCCTGTTTCTGCTGTGTCCTCATCTGTCAGAGCTCTGTGAGGCCACACTGGCAGCCTGTGCATGCTGGAGAGGTCTGTACCTAGGATGGGTGTTAGCTGTGGGCATTTGAATGGACAGTAGGGCAGGACGAAATCACCCTCTGCAGTGACACACGGGGGGAACATGAGCCACCTGCACCTTCTGCTTCTGCTGAGCACCCTGAGTCACCACACAGCCAATGTGGACACACCCGTGGCACCAATCCCTGCACCTCCTGCCTCAGAGCAGCCCTTGGTGCCAGGATGAACTTGGTGTCCTTGAGGCAGGAAAGGGCTCAAATGAACCTTCTGTAAAGCATAGGCTCTGCACAGAGAAAGAAAATCCCACTGCAGTCTTCCACCAGCACAGGAACTTAATCCAGATTTCTCCAGAGAAAAATATTCCTGATTTCCCATCCATGTTGTCATACTGAAGATTTATTGGCCTAGGAGATACTGCGTATTTTACGTGTGTAAGTGACATGCATCAGTGAGAGCTACTTTTTTTTGTAGCAAAAAATTTACATGTATTTTTCATTCTTTCTCACTTTTTTCCTCTCCTCTCCTCTCCTCTCCTCTCCTCTCCTCTCCTCTCCTCTCCTCTCCTCTCCTCTCCTCTCCTCTCCTCCCTCTCCTCTCCTCCTCTCCTCTCCTCTCCCTCTCCTCTCCTCTCCTCTCCTCTCCTCTCCTCTCCTCTCCTCTCCCTCTCCTCTCCTCTCCTCTCTCCTCTCCTCTCCTCCTCCCTCTCCTCTCCTCTCTCCTCTCCTCTCCTCTCCTCTCCTCTCCCTCTCTCCCTCTCCTCTCCTCTCCTCTCCTCTCCTCTCCTCTCCTCATGACTGATCCACCATTTGGGGTCTCCTGGAGAGATTACTAGCCTTTAGCACTGTCCACAGCCTTTTTTGTCCTTTCCCTCGGTGCATCCACACAGGTGATTTGGCTCCAAGACAGAACATCTTGATTAACGTGGCTGCCTTCCAGGTGCACCCTGTGCTCTTCACCAAGCTCAGATGTGAACATAAGTAGCATCATGGCCTGACTCACTGAGATGGATGGTCACTCCAGGCATCCCTCATCCTTCCCACAGCCTCTCTGTGCCCTTGGTTTCCCAGTGAATCCAGGGTGATTGCACCCACAGCCACTGCACACATAATTTGGTTCTTCTCTTCCCTCCTGGCAAACCTGAGAGCCCACCTTGGTCCCAGCCTGGTGCCAGCAGTGCTCAGCACCGATGGAGGGCTTTGCCCCCTTGTTGGAGGCACAGTTGCACCTCCAGGTCCAGCCTCAGGGTGCCCCAGTTACTTTCCACGTGGCTGAAGGTCAGGGAGAGGCCGGTTTTCCCTTCCCTTCCCTTCTCATGGGATGGGAGCTCAGGGCTTGGCAGCAGCGACCTTGGGTGGGGAGCTTAGGAAAGGCGAGGCACAGTGAGCCTTCCTACATCCTCACTGGGTACTGCACCTGGAAATGGGAACTGAGGCCATCACAGGAAGCCTTTCCCCTGCCATTTCACATGTCTCAGCAACATGTGAAGGACACTGCTTGTCCCTGCAGGAGCTGGCAGTGGAGTTGGGAGTTAATGGAGGTCAGGCAAAGGAAGGGAGGTGATAGTTATCTGACCTGATTCCAATCTGGAAATAGAATCATCTGGTTTACTCCTCTTTGCAATCTGCCCAAATGGGATTGGTCTAATTCAAAGCACTAGCTGGGCTGTAGATCTCCCTTAATTTCAGATGCTTAATAAGAAAAACAAAAAGCTAAAAATATATACAAAAATATTTTTAGGTATGTATCTGATTTAATGTAGCTATGTCAGTGGCCTGTATCACACACATTTTTGTGGCCTATGGCAGAAAGCTGCTGGCAGCTTTTCACTGTCTGCCTAAAGATTTGGGGCTTGACTCAATCTACCATTTAGCTCAGGGCCAGAATTTCATTGCCTTGAAGATGCTTCAGACCAGATCTCTGAAGTGTGTCAATGCAGCCTGGGACAACTTACATGGAGTTGTATGATGCTGTGGAGAACCTTTTGGATTTTGGAACATCCAAAAGGGCTCTGAAGCATGGGCTTCATGCACAGAAGGATGTCATGGGCTCCATTAGGACTATGGATCTTCAAGATGTTCCTGTCAACATGACCTGGGTTTTCAAGGCAGCAGATTTGCTGCCACCCCATGGCAGTGCACTGGACACTTGCTCCTCCTTGGTCCTAGAGATGTTGTTTTCACCATTGTTTGTTCCAAGCATTTTGGCTCCAAGTTGGTAGCAATGGCATGATGTATGGTTACCAAACAGCCACAGCCTTCACATACTTCTGTGCAAGAAATAGCAATGGCAGTAGGATGATCTACAGTCCTTTTATAGCAGCTATGCAAGGAGCAAAGGACTGCCAGAGCTCTGTCCCATCTTTCCTTTTGGCTTCAGAGCACCCTGAAGCTACAGTTCATGTGCTTCTCTGACCATATGTCATTTCTAGAGAGGAAAATTAAATTCAGGAGTCTGAATCTTGATCCATTAGTGTAACAGGCAGGAGCCCCCACATCTGGATCTGAATCTCAGTCCATTAGGGTCTCAGGCAGGAGCCCCCACATCTGGAATGGTCTAGATGCTTTTCTTTTCCTTGCAATACAAACACGTTCTTTCTGGAGAACTGGTAAACCAAACACCAGCCCTTAGAGAGGTTCAGACACGAAGACCTGACCCCAGGCCATCCTGCTGAGCCCCAGACAGAGAGTAGGCACCAGCAGCCAGAAAATTCCCATCCCCGCCGCCTGCCCTTGGGCGCCTTTCACTGTGGAGACCGCCCTGCTCACAAAGCTTATTCTTACATGTTGGGGTTTGGACTTGGTAACAAAGGGCCTGTGTGTGCATCTTATTATGCTTTCTTATTTATTTTCTGAGTGTTTGGGGCTCAGGCCAATGCTAAAGGTCTGGGCTGACCTCTCCTCCCCATCAGGAGCTGTCTTCTTGTGTGATCAGTGTCTGCTGAGGCACCAGGCAGGGCTTCTCACCAGCTGAGAAGCAGCTCCACAGGATCATTGTTCGTCTCCAGGACCCCTCCCAAGAACTGGGGAAGGGACAGAATTCACAGGGAAAGAGTATACGAGGCAATAAATTTTTGTGCGTGTGGAAGATGCCAGATTAAATCTGAGGCATTTGGAAAACCACAAGAATACTCCAAGGCCATGAACATTATTCCTGCTATATAACAAGAAAAACAGAAGATTCAACAGACCATAAAATGAAGGGAAAAATCATGTTTTCTTGCCTCAGGAGGGTTTCAAAATTCAGTGCTTCTGCTCCTGCTGCTGCTACCACCACCATTAAGGATTTTTCACTGATGTCAGGTCAGGGGCAAAGCTTAGGTGAACGACAGCTCAAGGGCATTTAACCCTCCAAGTGCTTCACAGCATTAATTAATAGAGCTGGGCAAATAATTTGCAGTAGATTATCCAATGAATTCAGGCCTGTCTCTGCTTGCAGAGAGCTAGTTTGTGCCCTGCTTTTGCTCTACTGAGCAGAAAAATAATTCTCCTTTCCTCAGAAATGCTCAGCCTACATGTTATTTTGGGTTTGGTGAGGAGGGCAGACCCCTCCACCCAGATGCTTTCCCTGTACAGGTGAGCAAAGTTCGGGCAAAGGTGTTTTGCTCTCCTCACTTTTAGGGTCGAGTAGGAGCTGCAGAAAAATGATACTGCTGCTGGCCTCAGCAGGGGCCAGGCAGTGCCCCAACCAGTGTCCCCTGCCTGGCTCCTCCTGAGGTTGTGCTTGTCATTGGCTCCTGCCTGTGCCTTCAGGCATCAAACCATCTCCACACTGCATTGCTCTGGCTGAAATGAGCTCTCCTGGTGACAGGGCTGTGCTGCTGCAACTGGGTCTGTCCATGTCTCACCAGCAGTCTTCTGCCTGCCAGGGATCATCCCATCTCCAGGTAAAAAATAATGAGGCATAATAAAGCAAACATAATGAACACAAATAGCTAATAAGTAAGCATGAGTGTGCTTAAAAATTGTACATAGTTTCTGATTTTTAGCTGGAAATGGTATGAAAATTTTAAAAAAATCCCAGTGGTTTTCTGCAGGTATCAATATGCACACAGGTGTTTGTGAATGTGTTTGTGTGTGTATGTACAGATGTGTGTATGTACAGATGTGTGTCCTTTGGAAATCTGTGAAGCTGCTGCTGTACTGGAACAAAACTGCAGAGAAAGGAAAACAACAAAGGTGACTGTGATGATAAATTTTGTCTACATTGCAGGACAACTGTGTACAGTCCAAAGGAAACCCAATATGAAAATCCCATGAGGGATTTGATGGAGATGGCTTGAGCCATAGCATGAGCTCAGCTCCCAGCAGAAGTCAGAGAAGCCATGTGAGGGAGTGAGAGGAAGGCCTTATCCTTTTTTTCCCAGGCACCAGGAAAGCTTTATTTCCAGGTGATATATTCCTATTCACCAGTTTTAAACAACTGTGAGAAATAGATCTGTAGGAAAACATTTTCCTGGAGGGAACAGGCAAGCATAGATGCTGCACATTCTCCATCCACAGAGGACATCAAACCTCAGCTAGAACAGGCCACAAGGGCTTGGTCCAGCCTTCAAGTCCTGCTTGGCCCTGGGTGTTGCATAGAGATCTCCAAAAGTTTCTTCTCACCTAAATCACTCTGTGCTCCTGTGAAACCAGGTTTTATTTGTAGCATTGTCCATGGAGCTGCATGCTCAGCTCAGGGAGGGAAGGATCACCAGCAGTAGATAGTGAAATGTTTGATCAGTTTGGTGAAAAGGCATGGTCACAGTAGAGGGCTAATATTGCTGCCAAGCAAGGAAAATCACATAGATGAACTTACTAGGAACTGAAAAAATCATCCATAATACTAGCCAGATGTTGCTGTTGTGGGGAATATTAATTGATTAGAAGTTTCTTGGGAACAGATGTGGGGCAGCCCAAAAGCTTTTGAAAGTCATTGGTGGCCAGTTCTTATTCAAAAAGTTGTGATAAACAGGACAAGGAACCTATTCTAGATTTAGTGAATGAAGATTAATAAGGAGCACATTAATTGTAAACAGGAGACCAGGTAAATTATTCCATAGAAGGGTTATTTACTGGCAAATAGAGTCAAGAAAGCTGATGCATTAAGGTGTCTTTTATATGTACTAACAAAGAAAAATCAACTTCCATGCAGTAAACACAACTACAACTTGGACTGGAGAAGGGATGGATGAGATAATACTTTGGTAAATTACTTTGGCTTTCTATTTGGCCAAGGCTGCTGTGCTTTATCCTAAAACCTTTGAGGTATTTTTTGTGTTAAACTGAGAGCCACTTCGGATTGGTGAGCACCTGAAAAAAGGTAGATGAGATATCAAAAAACTGGAAAAAGGTTCTTCTGATAATAAAAACAGGAGAAAAAAGGCCAGTCATCTTCAACTTCTCAAAGAGCATCAGAAGAAATAAAAAAACTTCTATAAAACTTCGAAAAACCTAAGAGTTAACAAGATTCATAGAAGTCTACAAGGACTTGTCAACACTGAATCCAATCTTAAAGAATCCTGCTTGGAGAAATTCAAGTTCCTAAATAATGGTCTTATTTTATAATCTCAAAAATTCTACTTGTTTGTCAGTCTTTTTATTCCTTATCCTGAAATAGTCTGTGTAAATTAAAGGGTCTAATGTGAATAAAAATATACATCTTGTCCATTTTTTTAGTACCATCTGGATTGAGGGATCATATACTCTGCATGTTCAAGTCAGAGAAACCACAGGGCATAGTGAACTGAGAAACTTAGAAAGGACAGCTATGGTAACTTCAATAATGAGAAACAACTTGCAACCTCAGGTGAGGACTTTGCTCTGCAGGTCAGCTAGCACCTTTCATTCCTACTGAGCTTGATCAGTGGTAGGACAAAAATGCCAAGAAAAGGGAAAACAAGTCATGGAAAATCAGACCTCTGAAAGGAAAAGATGAGTTGAACAGTATGTGGATTTAACAATCAAAGGCAATAACAACATTTACAACATTTACTGTGCAAGATAATCTTTACACTGAAAAATCAGTATCAATGTGGATTAGCCAGGTGTGAAATACTGCTGGAAATGATGGTGGTATTTACTGAGGACTACAGCATACACTGAAGTTAGTAGGCTGCACCTACCTTGTTAAAAGAAAAGAAATGATGGTGGTTTGTATTCTTCCAACATCATGTGCAAAGACCTCTAGGGAATTGAGTATGGCTGCCAAGGGCTCAGAGAGAATTGTAATGTAGAGCTGAGATGAACAATAAAACCAGCTTTATTACAGACTACAGGACAAAGCCTCTGTCCTCAAGGACTGTAAATAAGTTGGGGCAAAACAATTTCGTGGGACAAGGTAAGGGTTTCTGGGCTGGCAAGGGCATGGGAGGTCATGGACAGGGGTGGCTGCTGTGTGCTGTGACCAGCCCTGCAGCCCAAGATGGGCACTGCCACCTCTGGTCCCTGGCCTTGGTGGTCTCCCTGCTCCTTCTCCTGTTTTCAGCTTCAAAGCTGGCAGAGGCAGAGCAGCAGGTGGGCAGTCCTGTGCTTTACTCCTGCCAGGGAAAGAGAAAGCTCTTATATTTTCCAAAATCATTCTGTAAACACACAGTCAAAAGAGCAAGTCACAGCAGACAAATACAGGATATGCAATAGATCTGGATTTACTAAGTGCTTTGATGCCACTGTCTCATGATGCAACATTGCACATAAAGAGCAGTCCAGATAGGCTTTGCACAGACAGAAATGAATACATATTGCCAGCTGGTACCATGGAAAACATCCATGAGTGGTACAGTCCCAGTATAGCCATCTGCAGGGAGGTATCTGTCAGGATACTGCAATTGAAGAGATAGTGTGAGGGCAAGTTTCGAGGTTAGATCTGGAATACACAAAAATTAGTGAGAGACTTGACTTTAGTTTGAGTGCACTTCTGACCTTTATTCAAAGAATATATTAATGACCCATGGAATTAATTAATTGCATGGTAACAAATATACAGATGATGCCTAACTGGACAATATAAAAATTCCTAATTACACCAGGAATTACAAAAATTCAGAAAGCTGAAACTATGGGCAGAAAGGAACGAAATTACACTACAGATGGGAGACAAGCAAATTTAAAAACAGCAATGCAAATGTTTAGCCACACTGTAGCATGGAATATAGAGATGTTGGGTTCTGGGGTGAAAATAACCTGAAAATGTGATAGCTCACCAAGTGGTTTTACTAGTCAGGTTTATTTAATGGTTGGATTCAATGATCCTAGAGGTCTTTTTCAACCTCAAAAAAATCTATGATTTTGCAATTTTTATTGCAATTTTTGGTTCAGACCTCACACTGGCATGGAACATTCTGCCCAGATGTGAGGTCATCTCTGTGGGTGCCAGATAGATAGAAAGAAGTGAGCCCACAAAGCCCCATCAGTGTTCAGGGAAGACCATGGTGCTCCAGCATCCCCTTCTCCAAAACTGCCTGCAGAGCCTATTAAGCCAAAAACTTCCCATCTGACTACATTCAGGTTTGGATTCTATACTGAATCCTTGGAATCTTCTATGTATTTAACATAAAACTTCTAGACTTGATTTCGCACGCATGTATCTGCTCATATTCCTACACTTGAGAGTGGAATATTTAATGCACTTCCAGAAAAGAGTCCTCTTTCTTAACTTGTTCCTCATCACAGGCAGATAATTTTCATTGGCATTTCTCTTTGCCTAAGGAAGAGAGGTTGCTTTATACTTTGCCATCTCTATTGAGCTTCATATGCCTCTTCAGTGAAGAGCAGAATCCTGAGGCCATATGAAGTTTCTCTGTGTCCACTGGTGGTACAGTGCTGATGGCTCCCAGCTGGGATGCAGTCCCAGAAGTTTGTTGGATTTGGTAGCACTTTGAAGCTGTTTTATCCCTTTTTGTGGCTGAAAGTGAGTCTGCAGGCATCTCATAAACCAGCAAGCATGTTTGGAACTGCCTTTCTTCTGACACAGAGCAAGGAACTTCATAAAAATAGGGTTATGATAAAGCTTTCTCTCTTTCATCTCTGCATTCTCAAGGTGGATATCTCCTTGCCTAGCTCTGTACCATAAGTCTGGAAATCTGAAAAAATATTGGAAGTCATGGAAATAAAGTTGAATGGTGGAAAAATTTTGTACAAGTCCAGAAATAACAATCATTGCATTTCTACTTCATCAGACAGTTCCACCAAATTATATTCTTACTAACCTCCATATGGTTAGACCTACACTAGTAGGGAAATATAAGTGTACTCCAGCCAAAGGAACAGACTGGATGATAAGCTTTTAGTTTTCTAACATCCATGATAATAATCTGGTGGCAAGAAATCTCTTAGAATGTAAACTGTTACATTAAAGTCTTGGGTTTCATGTGTAACCACAAGGATCCAGGAGTATAGTTTATTGCAGGTATTATACCCAAGACACTGGGATATAAAAGAGACAAATCTAGAGGGAAAAAAAGAGAGAAAAAATAAAGAAAATATAGTTTTATGATGGACTGCTGGAGTGTCAGTTTGATTCTCAGAGAGGACAAATTGACTCCCTCACTATTTAGAACAGCAGAAACAAACAGGAACATCTTACTGTGGCAAGCACTCCTAGGAGCACTGAATGAGGATGGGCAGGACTTTCTCTTTCTGCTGCCTTCAGGAACTAGTGAGGACACTTGCAGACGTAGAGCCAAGCTGTGGATTTCCTCACTGATAACACGGGCATCCTGCTGCGTAAGTGCTGCCGGATCGGGGCTCTGGCTGCTCCTCCCATTGGCAGCTCTCAGAATTAATGAGTTATTTCCGGAGAGGCAAATTCTGTCAGCAGCTCACACTGATTGCAGTAATAATAATGTTAATAACAACAATAACAACAATAATATCATCACCTTTTTCTATGGCTTCTGCCTGAAGTCAGTGACTACAGTCTTCCTAATAAAGTTGTCACAAGTCAGTGACTGCAGACGGCAGCTCTGTGAGTTGTGGTGAGCTGTGGTGCAGAACATGACCCCCCTGCTTCAGATGTACTGACAGGCTGAGGACAGCGTGCTTGCCCAGGACTGCTGCAGAAAGGGAGGAAAAACATTGCTGAGGCAGCTTTCAGAGCTGGATGTGTAACCAGGTCACTTCGCTTCTGGCAGCTTATAAAAGTGAGAGAGGAAGTCTGCAGTGTACACTGGTGTGAGGTGGAGGGAGAAACACCAGTGAGACAGGACAAGAGAAATGTGCAGACACACTTACAAATAGGAGAAAAAGGAAGAGTCCTGATAATGAAGTGTGTAAGATATATTCATATTAAAGAGGGATGAAGTAATTTCAAATTTAGGTCAGAAAGCAAGCACCTGTCAGCAGTGCTGAAGTGTGTATTATTTTATGCAGCTTTGCAGCCACATCCTCTTGCCTGTCTCTAAGTACTTACATCATGAATCTCTGAATGCTGAGGATCACAAACTCTTGGAATGTGATAGCAATGAATTCACTCCAATGTTTTTAGGAAGCAGGGCACCGCACTGGGAAGAAATCACCTGAAGATTTGACTCCTCAGGGTCTGGGGAAGGTGATAGCTATTGGTGAGCCTGGCACACGTGCCTGGGGAAGGGGTGAGCCTGGCCAGAGGTGACATCTGGCTGCATCAGCTGCTGGGGCTGGGAGGAGGGTGAGTAACTCCTGCCATACTGGAGCACGGCCATGTCCAGCTCAGGCAGCATCCTGCCAGTGACCCGAGCTGTGCCGGATGCTCCAGAGGAAGGTGACGCCCTCCCCTCTCACCTCGGATGATGAACACGGATGGTGATTGCACAATCCTGCCCGCGGGAAGGGGGGCAGACAGTGACTTCAGCCCACGATGAGCTTCCAGCTGGAACTTGGGGATTGATGGCTGCTGCTGTGTCTGTCCCCGTCAGCAGAACTGCAAAGTGCTTTTTTACTGCATGGATATTTAACCTTTTCCTGAACCTCATCACAATTATCATCTCATGAGAACAAGCAGAAGACAGGCTTGCCTGCACCAAGTCAGGGTCTCACAAGGATGCAGGATGTCAGAGTTACCAAGTGCATCACAGCAGAGCACATTTGATGGGCCATTGCCCAAAGACAGAACCTTGTGTTCCTCCCAGGTGAAGCCCCAGCTGCACCTGGTGTGCCTGGCTGCAGTGTGGGCAGGAGAGAGGCTGGCTGAGTTGGGAGCTTGGCACTTTGGGTCACTCAGCCGGAGCTGTGGGCAGCTCTAGTCTCTGTGATCAATCTTTTAACATTTTGTATGGTTGAGGGGCAAGCAGAGAAGAAGAGAAGGTGAAAGATCAGTATGATTGAAGAAATAAGAAGCAGTGTCTTATAGGCTCTGTGCTACAGTAGCTTTCTCCTGCTTCTGGTTCAGCACCTTGTGCTCTTGTCTTAAAAATATATAGAAAATACTAAACTGGGCAATGTATTTTCCAGTGCAATTGTCATCTTTTGCCTCTTTTAGGAGAGTAGGAAATCAATATGCAGCATCTTTTCTGCCTACCTGCTTCCAAATGACAATTATTTGCTTTTTCTCTGGGGAGTAACAACTTGAAATGTAAGTACTTGGCAACCACGGCTGCACCCAGAACAGTTTATCATTTACTTGCCACAGGTTACACATTGTATAATGATGGAACCAAGCCCCCTGTTAACATTTAACCAGATGTTAACTCCACCCTGGCAGCACTTGGATATCACCTCTTGAACAGATCTGCAGGTGACCAGAACTTCTGAACAACTCTTGTATTCCCACAGTAGCAAATGGATATCCAGGAGGAGAAGGGAATACATTCACCTATGCAAGGCACTGGATTATGTTCTTTAAAAATGTCATAATAACACGAAAATGCGCTTTCAAAACTAAGTATTAAATTCAACACTAAAAATGTAACAGTATCCCCTACAGGAAGAATCCTGCTAGTTTTCAAAGAAGTTTCACACTAATATGGATTATAATAGAAGCTTCTCTTCCAGAAATACTGTCCTGCTCACCAACAGCACCAACCCAGCTGGTCAGCACCAAGCCCAGGTCAGCATCAACCTGACCTGACAGGGGCTTCTGCATTGGTCCAGTATATTTTTAGTGTTCAAGCACACAGTGGCTACTCCCCTTTTGGATTACAGCCAGTAGTGGAAACCAAATAAGTCTGTGTGAGAGGCTGGTCTCCAGGTATTTTTTGAGTCCTGACTTCAAGCAAGATCATAAGGTTAACTGCTGTGATTTCTGGTGCAATCTCACAGAATTAAGCATATTTGAATAATTCAGTGTTGTCTGGTCCACCACACCTGGGTGCTCATCCTCTGAGAAGATGAATCTCATTATTCACTCACTACTTGTTACACTGATATACTTTCTCTGAAGATAGATAGATAGATAGATAGATAGATAGATAGATAGATAGATAGAATACATATCTAATGCAATAAGGGCTGTATCCTCTGCAGAAAGCTGCAGTCTTTCATGGCAACTCTCCTAGACTAGATCCCACCCTAATCACATTCAGTCCATGAGTAAGCATTTCCCAGATCAATTCCAAATTGTCTTTTAATTTTTGGCATTCTGAAAATTCATTCTTTATCCCTGTTGCTTTACTCTCTGAGTATTTTGATATCTGTATGATTACACTAACCCTGAACACCCCCTGCCCATAAACAGGAATAGCAAACAGAGTTATCTTTCTATTCTTTCTGCTGGTATCAGGATGATATCAGATGTGAGGGTGGATTTTGGATAAAATTAATATGCTTTTCAGCTGGGGAGGAGCATAGGAGGATTTTCTTTAAGTATCACTAATTTGAATGGAGGCTGGGAAAGTTAATATTTTAACTGCAGTACTGGATCAAGGCTATCTGGAACCACCTGGCATGTGGTCTGTCATTTGTAAAATGTATGTAATTCACTCTGTAGCTGCTTCTAGGGAATTTTGTGGGGGGGAAAAAGAGATTTATTAAGAATAAGTGTGTTCGGAGTTTAAAGAGAATACTTAAAGAAGATGCAGTTTTGAAAACTTTGGCTCAACCTGAGATGAACTATTTTAGAGATTGAAAGTCTTCAACCCCAGCCCTCAGTCTGGATTTGAAGGAAAAGTCCATAGCACATTGCATAGCACTGCACAGAAAGCTATGTGGGCACAGACAGTTGTCTATGCCTCACCACAGTCCAAAGATGCTGTAAGCAGCCAGGCAAACAATGACAGCTGATTTTGTGAGCCATGCAGGGTGCACAGGCAGGGACCAGCACGGCAGGGTGGACACCTGGGCTTTCCCAAGCACAGAAAGCAGCAGCAACCTGACTTAGTCCCTGTCACAGCAGGGTGGAGGAAGGGATGAGCAACTTCCCCACTCCCATATGAGTGGTAGATGTATATAGATAGATATTTCCTGCCTTGGTGGCTCGTGGTGGATTGCTAAGGGGAGCAAAGAGGAGAATGAGAGCCGTGACCAGGTGGGAGGGGGAGCAGCAGTGGTGGCAGCCCTGCTGAGGGCAGATTGTAACAGGTGACTCAGAAACCAGTTGTGCTTTCAACAGCTGCTCTGCCTGCTGGACCAAGCACAGCCCTGAAACTGCACAGCTTTTGTGCCTGAGACACGCAGAGAGCTCTGCAGTTCAACACAACAGGAGGAGGTGAGTGTGTGCACGCTGAACGTGCCCAGGAGGTGAGTGCTGCATGGAGATGCAGCTCTCCTGCCTCAGCCCTGGCTGAGCCCCCAGGGCTGGGGGCAGACAGCAGCCCAGGGGAGCAGCAGCTCTCTCTCCCACTGAGATACCTCTTTATTGGTGCCAGCTGAGTCCTGAAAGCTCTGCTTTGGAGAGATGAAACACGTGCTCATATATTGAGATAGGACGGCTCTAGGGCACAGCCACACTTGGCTCTGTTTATTGCATTGTCTTTAATTTATTCCGTGGTGTCCACCCTACCAGAAATGCAATAATAATCAGAGAGATAGATTAAACAAACAAGAGCCTCTGCCTAAAGTTTCAATAAAAATTGAGCTTAACTATCTACTAGATCAAACAAACAAAAAAGCCTCCTAACTAATTTTTCTTTCTGTCTTCACTTCTTTTTAATTTAATTAAAAATATTTTGAATCCAGAAGCAGACCTATCAAAATCCTTTGGAAAAGCTGTGCATTTCCAGCTCAGTTAGAAAGAAGTTTGCAGTCCTATGTGGGGACTCGTGGTTTTGTCACTTGCAACCTATTTTTGCAGCTACAAAGAGATGTCAGTATCTTAGTACCACAAGTGCTTGAATCAGCAGAATTTCTGAAGCTCCCAAAGTTTGTCTATTCCTGTGGGTTTGTTTTTGTTTAAAACCCCCACAAATGCAACAAAATGAGGCAATGAAAACAGAAGTGGCAGAGCCACTCCTCCAAAAAGGGATGCAGGAGACCCCTGAGTCCTAGCATGTCCTGGCAAACCAAGCTGCTGTTAAACTGTGCACCCATTCCCGTCCAATGGGTTTGTCTAGCAAGTCTCCATCCTTGCACAATAAAATGCATGAAAGCAAATTTATTTTCATCACCATTATTGCAAAATAAGACTTGCCTGACAACAAATAGCAGCAGCAGAGATTTGTCCAGCAATATTCACTCACTCCTGTGACATCCTCAACACAAAGTCAGAAATTAGTGGTCAGAGAAGAGGTAGAGCCATGGCATGTTTTCTCAGCATCATGTACCTGTGTCATTTATCCCATCCCAGTCCCTTGGACATCCCAGCCTTTTCTTTCTGGCAGTACTGATGTCCTTCAGGAAGATGATTATTGGAGAAAGAAATGACAAGATCTTCTTGTCTCCATCCTCCACTGCATAAATCCTGCTGTTATAGCTGTTCTAATTAATTCAAATAAAGACCTTAACTGCTCAAAGCTGTATTCACATTTTCCATCACTGAAATGCTATGGGGCAGTGAAAGGCATTTCAAGGAATGCAATACCCTGGGATATCTCTAGGCAATAAATTATCCTCTCCCCACTCCCCCTCCCTACTCATTTCATTTAAAAGTGAAGGGTGCTGAGTTTTATTAGGCCCCCTCTTGTCATCACAGCCCGTGATTTGCAGTCCCAGGGCCAGACTTCTCTTCCCTTTTTTCTCCCAAGCACCATGAGATCGCGTTACATTAGACAGCGAGGTCTGCCAGGTCACAGCCCCGGTCACTGTCACCCACTTCCCATTTCCTGCAAAACCCATACGTGGGAACATTTTCCCTTCATCTTTGGGAACAAAGAAAAGAAGCTTAAAACAAATGGTCTGAAGGTTTGCCTGTGCAAAGTTTGGTAAACAAACACACTTGCTCTATTCATGTGTATTGACGTACATGGTTCTACCTATGAGCCAGATGGGAAGAAAACCTGAAAAAGAATGGAGGGAAAGTGGTTAAATCTGGGTATCTGGAAAACACATTTCCCACTCTTGTACCACTTGTCCCCGCCTTTCAAGCAAGCCATCACCCTGACAGAAATGTATTTCTGTTCAGCAGCATCCCCCTCACTGCCTGGGCACTCAGCAAGCCAGCCCAGCTGCCTCTCCAGGATTTGCCAATTATTAAGCTCAAAGCAAAGTCAAACAAACAATGATACAAGCATCAGTGTCAGCAAGGATGCAGAGTACATGCTTCCCAAAAAGATTTATTATGTGAGACCTGCAGGGTTCCAGGATGATTCTTAGAGAGTAGCATTTATGTCCATGTCATTGCATGCAAATGAGTTAATATTGTATTTATTTACACAGCACATGCACCCAAACCTTCAGCCTGTGAATACCAGCAGAGCTGGGCAGTCAAAGAGCCAGGAGCCACCCTGGCTTGTATGCCTGTCCCTGGAGGAGCACCTTGTGGGGCCAAACAGAGGCTTTACCTCCTTCTCTGAGCAAACAGCTATGGGTATGGAAACTCTGGTAAAGGGACAGAAAATATCTTAGAACTGGCCAGGAGAATCTGAAATCTTAAATGCTTTTGCTCCCAAGTGACTTAACCAGCAAGTTACAAATTACAAATACTGCAGGGGGATTGTCAAGGATATTACTCGAGTTTCAGTTCTGGAAAACAAAGATGGTTCCCCTCAGGGAATGGGAGAACCAAATAATTTTCTTTCTTCTGTGACTCTTGCATTAAATTTTCGTGAGCTGCCTGTCTTCTGTGCTAACATAGCCCACAGCCAGAGCTGAAATAGAGGGCTGACTTTATCAGACTCTGCAGGTTACCTCCTTCTCTTTTATGGAATCAGTAACAGGAAGGAATTTTCTTTCTTATCTAGGAAGTGAACCTAAAATTGCTTTTCCTCAGGCTCCTGGTTTAGCTGAATGGTATTTGCCAGTAATAAACAGCAATTGTTAGCTGTAGGAGAATGGGGCCCCTTACCCTGTGAGAGCAATGGATATGGCTGGGCTAGCATCTGCAGTGAAGGGATGGCAGGCACAGCTATCTTTCTTTTATTAATTATTAGTAGTAGAAAGCAGGGATACAGCAGAGATGGAACCATGTGTTTACCCAGTGTCTGAGACCAAAGCAAAACAGTATGGACCTTCAATACAGCAATGCTGTGGTTTTGAATGTTTGGCATTGACAGTGAAAGTCATACCATATGATGTTTTCTCTAAAAGATCATCTTCCTTAAAGATGCCTTTCCTGAAGCAGAGACACCAGACTTCTTTTTGAAGGTAAGCCCTCAAGCTGTATGACCAAAAAGGAATTTGAATACATGAATCTTGATGGTTCTTCAAGTATATCAAGTGTAGAAGAGTGCACCGTGCATGAGGACAGCCATGAGAAATCCTGAGGTATTCAAAAGGGACAAGGAATGAGATGAAGCAAAAACAAGGAAGTTGCCTGGAGGGAAGCTATGTGGAGCTTCAAGGAGAAAGACAAAAGAGACTCGACCTAACCCCATGGTGCCAGAGAGAGTCTGGGAGATTCACATGGGGAGTGACGTCTGAGGAAAAGATGGTGCTGGTAGAGACAATCTGTGTGAGGTACTTCCAACACAGAGAGGAAAGAATGGGGAAGGGCAAAGCAAGAGTTAATGGATTTCTGGGCAAGGGACATCTCAGTAAGCACAGGAAGGAAAGCAAATAAAGAGTTGGAAAGGAAGAAAATAGCCAACAGTTTCCAGTAGCAAGTCAGGATGATGAAAAGGGAGGAGAGAGGAATAACATCTGACAGTGGAGATGCAAAAGGAAGTGGCTGTAACATCAGTGAGAGGCAAGTGCAGCATTATTGTGGAATGCGCTCAGTGCCTGTCATTCTGGCTCTGCACAGCTCCAGTGAGAGGCAGAGGAACAGCCAGAAATGTTGAGTACAATACAGATGGAGAAACACTGATAGGGAAGCAGGTTGGACAACATAGGGTTGTGTCTGCAGCTCAAGGTGTAGCTGAAGTCACCTTAGATAAGGTAGGGAAATGAAAGAGGATCACAAGCCAAGTTAACAATAAACTCAAGAAGCAAAAGCAAAGATCGTGCCAGTCAAGAAGAAGCAAAAAGAAGATGTGATCACAGAGGATGTGAAGAGCTCAGGAGGTGAAACCCTGGTGTCTAGAAATGAAATACTGAGAATAATAACAAAAAAAGGTCTTTCTTTCAGGCATACCTGTTGCACAGTAGCAGAACAATCTCCCCCCACTACATACAGTCTCCAAACCCAGGGAGTTTGGTTTCAAGGGCAGAAACTTGGTGTGCTGCTCCAACATTAACTGCAGGGAAAAAAAGTGAAAATTGATGGAAGAATTCTGCTCTGGGACTCAGCTGGGAACAACTGGTTGGCATAGCTCAATTTCACAGTGTGAGGAAACTGCAGCTTTTCTCCTGTGGGGTGTGAAAAGGCAGGAAAGAGGGTGCCTGATCCTTGTCTGGAAGAACAGTCTCTGTCAGCATGTAGTTATATTTACGAGGCTCAGATATCACAGCATAGCAGGTAGGGAAAAAAGCAAAGGTGGCCCAAGTAGACATTGAGAAAGCACAGTAATACCTCAGATTGTGTCACTCTTAAAAAACAGCAGAGCTTTATCCAGCATCATCAATGATCATTGTGGGTCCCTTCCAACTCAAATATTCTGTGGTATGTGTGTGACAGCTTTTAGCTTTTGAATCTGTCTGCCCATGGTAAGCCACTTGCATGTGTCTAACCAATTACCAGGTAAGGAGACTTAGCCTGGACCCTTTCTGATTAGGATCTACCAGCTACAGCACATTCCCAATCAGGGCAGATACAGGAGAAGGAGGTAGTGTTTTGTTCAAGGCTCACCCTCACCAGCCCTGCAATGCCAGCAGGATGCTTTCCAGCTTACTCTATCATCTGGGCTTCCTTCACTCTTCCCACTTCTCTGGTATTTCAGCTCCTTTTCCTCTGACCAGAACTGAACCCCACAGGACAGCTGAGGAGCAGCAGCAGAGGCTGGCTGAGAGTGAGAGGATGCTTGGTCTGACCAGGCAGGGCAGAGCAGCAGTCTCAGAGACCACATGGCAGGTGGGTTACTCTTGATGTGTGTCTGCCTTCTTGCTTGTCATGCCCAACAAGCTAAAGCAGAGGGTGGGAAAGGTTTTAGGGCAGGCTGCAAACAAGCATCAATGTATGGGGAGTTTAGTGGTGAGGAGTTCTCTCCTGGTGTGGCTGCCCTGCAGTGTTCAAGGGGCTTAAAGTTTGCTAGGAAATGTCTTTGGGAGCTACCAGCACCACACAGGTGATGGGCAGACACCCCAGGGAAAGCAGTGCCTTGTTGCAGGAGGTGTTGGCACCCTGGGCCACCACAGCTCTGTCACTGGCACAGAGGGTGGCTCTGCCTTGCTCCTCTTCATGGCAAGAGGCCAGCTTCCAGTAGGAGCTACAACTCTCAGCAAGTTTTGCCTGGCTGCCTGAGAGGAGGATTTTTTCCAGGTTTTTGCTGCCTTTTCTGCTACAGTTTTTCTGCTCTAAGTGTATGAAGCATTTGAGGTGAGTGTGATTTCCCTGACAGTCCCAAGGGGAATGAGAGGAAGCCTCAGGGAAAGGCAGAAAATTGGAGATTTAATGACTTATAGATGCTCTGCTCAGCCTCCTGCTCTCTGGTAAGATTAAAAGCTTGACCTGCTTCCTATGTATCTCAGGGCTGGATTTTTGTTTTATCTGAACAGAGCAATGGCAAGCCTGTAGGACCAGTGACTGTGTTTCTTCTGCTGGGAAACATGCTGTAGAGAGCAAGGGTTCATGAGACAGGCCTCTCTGTGGGTCAGAGGGCAAAGAAATGGGGACAAAATCCCTTTAAAAGTAGACTTCAGAGTGGCACATGAAACATTAAAATCTGATTGAAAGCCACGTACAGCTGTGTCTCCTGCACAAGCTGACACTCATGAGTCTCCAAAAAGTAGGACATGGGGAAAGAGTTTAGGCTGATAAACTAGCAGCAGACATGTTTCTAAACAAATTTCCCCAAAATCCTTGTCAGTCTGGAGTGCCACAGATACTTAATGGCACCTAATTTCTTTCTCATAATAAATTTCTCAAATATTAATCCTCCTTTAATTCTTTCCACTGCCCTGTAAAAGGCAAAGATGGTATCTGAAAGAACTAGATTGAAATATTTGAGTGAGCATTTGTATTTAGGTTTCTTAGCATAGATTTCATATAAGACACCAAAACAACTGATAAACTTTCTGGCCTGAAAACTCAAAACTCTCTGACAGACCCCCCTCAAATACACTGTATATCTTTTGGACTGGTTGTGGACATCCTCCTATCTCATGCAAAGGCCCCTTATTGTGGCTTGAACTTACTGCTGTCAAGTAAGTGAGGTCTAAATTCTTTCACATATAGCTACCCCTGAAGTGAAAACATATTTATAAAATTATAGGAGATCAAACTTATGAAGTTCATAAACGCATGAGTATTTAAAATTATTTTATAAAGGCTTCTAAAAACTCTTACTTGAAGATAATTTGCCCTCCTAAAATTAATTACTTACAGCAAACAGGGCAAAATTTTACCACAAGGATAGAGTTTTGTTTGTTGTAGACTTTCACCCCAGATCAAACTGGGCTAATAAACTTCTGAAATATGTTATGAACCTGTCCCAAGTTTACAGTTTATATTGTTATCTGATATTAGCAAAATTAAACCCATCTTCATTGGGAAATGTAGCCTGAGGTTTAATTTTTAAGCTGACTATGCAGCAATAGGCAGCAAAGTTGATGATATTACACAGAAACTGAGCCCCATGCTCGTGATTCAAAACATGCTGGGCCATTCACCTCTGAATTTAAAGTGAACTTTAAGCACTTCCTTGGTGATTAAAGAGCAAACAAAGAGCACCAAAGATATCGTGTATATGTTTTAAGTTACACATGCTTTATTCAGTTGTTGGATTTTGGATAAAGTAAGCATGCCAGAGTATGAAATCCAATTGGGAAGATCTCTGTGAACACTTCAGCATCTTCTATCTGTCTACTCTGGTGGTATTTTAAGTGTTCAGGTATAGATAGAACTATGAATATAGATTAAAAAATTAGATTTTTTTCCCCCCCTATTTCCATTTAGGTTAAATCTAGTAACAGCTTGTGTTTTATCTAGAAAAGCCTACAGAATTTTTTTTTTCATTTTTTCTACTCCAAGAACCTTCTCCTGGTACTGGAGACAAAACAGCTTTAGACTCTCATAAGGTGTCTTGGTTACCTGACCCAACCAGACACAGACAAGTCCTTACCAATTACCTGACTCATTAAGAACTGGTTAAAAGACAGCTGGTCTGCCCCAGCTCTTTGCTCTCTTTGCACAAGTGACTGGAGTCAGGGTTTAAATGAGGCTGTGGTGCTAGATCCTGGGCTGTGTTTGTAGCTGTGAGAGCGGGAGGGGCAGAGCTGGATTCACACATACATGCTATTGAGGCAAAAGCTGAAGCAGAACTAGAACAATTATTCAGCTCCAAGCAGGCTTTAAGGGTAAAATATAGCTTAGACCCTTCAAGCAGCAAGCAGAAAGATGTTTTGTCACTAATATCTAAAACTATAAAAGTGCAGTATTTTTTACACCAATGCTGCACTAACCCAGTGGGCAAGGCAGGGTTAAATTTTCTCTTTCATCACTAGCCAGTCTCTTGCTGTGTTGCTAATGTCTGAAATAAAATCTGAATGTCTCCCCAGACGGCGAGATTCTCTGGGCCTCTCTTTTCTCTTTGGGTCCCCATCCCACTGGACATGTATTATTTAATTTGGCTTCTGGGAGAATCCATGACTGTGTCATGTACTAATGGCTGTATTTTTAGGATTACCTACCAGGATTGTACCTTGGCCACTGGCATATTGCCTGAGAGTGTAATGATAATGAGCAGACTTGCACCTGCCTCTGTAAAATTTTGTTACTAATTTGCTATTTTTTTACTCTTTTTGATGCCCCTCTGCCCTTTCCTGTTTTATTGCAGGATGCTCTAAGGCTTCTTTGACTTTAGTTAGTATATATGGAGAGAGAAATAACATTTGCTTACCCCAGGTAAGTGTCAGGACCCATAACTGCAGTGAGATGTGGGTGCTTCTGAACAGAGTGTGGGGACATAATGAAACAGAGTAGAAAGAGCCAATAATTAGAGAAACAAACACTGGTGCTGATGCTTAGCATTTCATGATATTAGTAAAACAGAATTTTATTTAGATATTGAAGTCAATGGACAACTAAAGTTCTAATCACATTGGTGTAAGAGACCATTTATTTACATGCCTCATCAGAGATAAAGACTTTCGGGTCTGTGTTTCAAAATGCTGGCCTTGGCCATGAGCCAAATTGTGTTATACCTACGTTTTTTTTTATTTTACCACAGGGAGATTCTATTGTTAGCTCTGGCTGCAATTATCTATGACTGTTGTTCTGCAACTTGGTGTCCCTACCAAAAAAAAAAAAAAAAATTTACAAGAGAGTTAAAGAAATCAGCTATTTTTACTTGGCAAAACAATGGCTGAGAGGGGATGTGACTGCTGAGTGCAAATACATCAAGGAGCAGTAAACCTGAGGGAGGTGAAAAAAGCTGTTTAAGCTAAAAAGTAACTTGGCACATGAACAAACAAATACTAAGTGGCCACGAATAAAATTAGCAAAAGTAGAAGCAGGTTGCCAATGATCCAAACAATGAGGAAGGATCTTTCCAAAAGAAGAAATGCAAGCACAATAATGAAGTATTTTTAGGAAATAATTTAACTAGTTCCTGAATGGGAATAAGGAGATTCAGCTTGATGCTGTGGCTAAGCAGAAAGGCCTAGGATCACTTCCATGTCAGGTTGATATTTCGGTGAATAAACTCTTTCTCCTGTCTCCTTGCAGCCAATTTTACATCAACAAAGACTTCAAGTCCAGTAGTAGAAAGCAAAGCAAAGAGGTGGCATAGCATGACTCAGTCAGATTGCTTTCCTGGAGGTACAGGAAGCTGAGAATTTGGTCAATGATACAGAGTGAACCCTCAGTCAGGTTCCTCTTGAGATGCTGGATGCCTGGAGTAATGTCCAAGATTCACATCAGAAGGCAGCCATTTGTTTTTAGCAGTTAACAGTTTCCTATTTTCTATATTTAGAAGATATTTAAAGAAAAGTACCCCACTTTTCATATATGAAAAAAGGTGAGATCTCTCAAGAACACTTTACCCTCACAAAGCCACTCTAGGAAAGAGATGATCATTCCAACACCTAAATAACTAATCTTTCGTTAAACTAGTGTTGATTATTAAACTGAACACCTGTCTGCAAGCCTTATAAGTGTCTGTAGGACCATTGATCCTTTGATTAGCATGCTGACTTAACTTTCCATCTTTGAAGAGTACTTCCCCTTAACAGATTCCATAATATTGTTGAAGTGTTTGTTCTATTTCCTGACTTGACTTTTACTTTTTCATGGTTATGGCCCTTTAATGATTATATGCTCTTTTGTTACATGCAAAGAGGACATCAACAATTTCTATTGTGTCAAATGTATCAGGCAAAAATCAAACACCTTCTAAAAAGTAGAGATTGACTATTGGTATTTAATGTGACACATCCCTTATTCAGCTGCAGGCAATGTCCCTCCATTCTTTCAAAAATGATGGACCCACTTGTACTGATAAAATAATTAGATCTAAAATGTGAAGGTCAAACTAAATATACAAAGATATTTTCTAGCTTTTCCAAAACTGCTAAACAGACTGCTAAGTCTCAAACATCTCATATACTACCATTTACTTAACCATCAATCTACTAGCTGGACAGTTTATTAATTTCCTCACCAAGAGGTCCCATAAACCATGTTGCCCTTTGCTTGAAGATTACACCATGAAAATGTTCTCTGCAACTCGTATATGATGTTGCCACTTTGTTTGCCTTTTCTTCTGTCCCTTGGATGAGTGACAACCCAATTTTGTATGGAGTGATACAAAATCCAAGTCTTTATTCTTTGGAGGAGCAGCTCTCCCACCAATTTCAGATGAAATCTTGTGGAGACAGTCACCCAACATATTGCTCTGTATTGGCCAGCCACTTTCCTCAGGAAACAAGCAGCAAAGATGTCTCACCATCATCATGAGGAAGATGTTTTCACTGTCCTTGTGAGCAGGTGTTGATTAACCTCATTTCCTGGGTGCAGAGTGTGCAGACAGCCTTTGTGTCCTGGGAAGTGATCCGTGCACAATTGCCTCACTTCTCAGGACCATTATCATCAACTATTCCTCTTTGCTGATCCTTTGGAAAGGGGATAATTTTTCCCAGGCTGCTCGTTACTGTGAACAAGGGAAGGAGGGGCAGGAACAGCAGTCACAGTTTGACAAATGAGCCTTAGTAACAGATTAAACAAATGGTAAAAATTAGCCATGCTACAAACTCCCTTAACTCCCTCTACCTTCACTTCTGCACAAGCACCTTCCTTCCCACCTGCATCCATATAACAGGCTCAGAGATCTTCTCAGGGTCCTTAATTATCAGGAACACATTAATGGAGAGGAAGGATGACCAAACACACACTGTTAGTCACTGAACATAACTGTCAACCAGGACGGATTCAATGACTAATTGATTCTGAAATCCAGCATTATCCAGCACCAATAGGAATGCCCAGAATGGGAGTGCTCTTCCCTCAGTAACCACTTTTACACCAAAAACTGTGCCATGATGACTTACAGCAACAACAAAAACCAGAGTATGCAGCAGAGTCAATTGTTAGCATGCCCCACTCAATGGATTCTCACAATCTCTGGAAACTAAAAGGTGCAGAATTTGTGCAGACCTTTTAGCTCCCTTATGGAGCTGAGAAAGCAGCAAGGGTTAAAGCACAATCTCTCAGTTTAGGACCACAAGAGTGGCTAAATTTGAACAAACACAGCAAACCTGTGTTCAAACCCTTCCAGTATCTCCTTGATGAAAATGTTTTAAAACAAGGTCTCAGAAGAAAAGCGTGGTTAAAGACTATGTGTCTACCCCTGAAAAACAAGAAACTCCAAGTAAATATTTACAGTCTGCTCATTAGAAGTTTAGATACAAACCTACTAGAGCTATTTTCAGTTTGCTAGTTAGGAGTTTATATACACACTAATATCAGCACTCAAGAATTAGTCACTCTTCCTATTCTCATTATGCAATGAATTCAAGAGAAGAGTTTTCTTCTCTGATGTTTGCTGTGGGGAAGGTGTATTTAACCATGGGGCAGCTTGCCCCACTGAGGAGGTGCCATCTCACTGGCATCCAAGGCAGTGTTATGTGAACAATCTGGATCCTTCAAAGTGTCTGGCAGAACATCCACACACTCTAGTAAATGTCCTTGGTCCACTTTTTATGGGGTTACTTCTCAAAGGTGGCTAAATTGAGAGTAGTTTGACTGCAAGAAACCAGTCAGAGCCCTTCTACATGGTCACCTGTTTGTTCAAGGCTCTGTTTTCTGTGTCACCTGTGTATGCACCAAATGCTGTCAGCTGCCTGCTCTCCAGGCTGCTTGATATCTTCAGAGAAACCAAACAAGCAAACCAGAGGCCACAGGTAGGCTCTGCCTGCCTCTGCTCAGAAAGAAGCACTGTGTGTCACAGCTTGTACTTCACTCCTGCATGTTCACTCACTGATTCACATTAACCACTGCCCATTCTGCATGTGTTCACCAGGCACTTCCTGGGAAAAAGCCTCTGGGAAACACAGCTTTATATCATAGAATAGGGTCTGAAATACAGCTATGAGAACAGTTGCCTTTTTTATTTTCTGTGCAACATCATTTATATTTAACGTGGCAAAAAGCTTCTACAGGAATCACTTCATTACAGGAAAAGGACAAAGAAGAGTGGGATTAAAATGCAGCCCAAGCAGGTGCATGTTGCCCTCCCAAATGCTGTTTCCCTCCTTTCCCATTCCCTTCTCCTTTGACATAGCTGGAAGGTTGTTTTCTTAGCACAGCTGGAAAGTGGGTCGTCTGTGGTCTCAAGCAGCACACTTTTGGGCAGCCATGAGTTAAGAATTGGTTAATATTAGTTAAAGTAAACAGCACTATTAGTTTTACCTTTCCAAAATGTGATAATAAAACAATAATGTAAGTCACCGATTCCTGGCCTTTCTCCAGTATTCTGAAGTTTTGTTATGATTTACTCGATACAACAATGTCAGGCAAATCTATTATCTTTCAGATGGCTGTTTATCTCAAGCCTGGTCTCCAGACCTGGCTTTTTTTTCAAGGCATGCAGCTTTATCTTGAATTCACAGAGACTGACCTGTCTGACTTCTGCTAGAATATGCTATGGTTACTTTCCAAACTATACACAAATATATACATGAAAAAGCAAAAAAGAAGCATATGGTGATGCCAGAATTTTAGTTACATTTTGTGTTGGGGAAAGTTTTGAGTTTATTTTACTTTTAATCTCTCTGGTGGAATTAAGGTAATGGTATACAATAGCATTAAAACATTGGCAGATATAGTGAACAATAACATTTTGGTCTCTAACTCCACTGACATAAACTCCAGAGTGAATCTCCTTCTCCTCTTGACATCCTTTACAAGTTCCACTTTTTGTTTTGTTGGATTGGATTTTTTGTTTCATTTTGCTTTGTTTTAATCTGGAATTTGCATTGCATGCAATGAAATGACACATCAGTAAGATTAGCTTCAGGCCCCAATATATTAAAGGCAGAGTAATTGCAGTGGGCAATTACTTGACATAAGGTGGGGAATTACAATGTGTGGATCCAGGCCTCATTTAGATTGGTGTTCAGATGTCTAACTGGAAAGGAACTCGTTGCTGGGTCTGAAAATGTTTATTGGTGGCTGTTTGTCTTTCAGTCTTTCTATCAGGTCTGCCTACTCAGCTGTTGTGCCTTCTCCTTCCTACTGCACTGCCCAATAAACTCCATCACACATTGTGTTTTCTTCAAGCACTTTAACACCAGGTTTGCTTTTCAGTTAAAAATACCCAGAATCTAAGCATAGGAGCACACTATTTTGGAAGACTATTGCATAGAAAAAGTATGTTTTTTATTCTGTGGTATAATTGCTTAGAGATAAGCATTTCCATAGTTAAATAAAAAAGCTGGTGTTAAGTAGGAGAGCTCTTTAAAGACTGGGTTCATGCTATTCTCAGCATATGGCAGTGATGTTTTGTTACTTATTAAGTATTGATTTACAATCCTCTGTGGCACAGAGGAACCTTTGCTGCTTTCAGAGCCAAAACAAGAACATGAGAGGTCAATAACTCACCTACTTCTTTGTAATACCTCAGCAAACCTTTTCTCAGTCTAAGGCTGGAGTCCTGCCTTTTCATCTCCTTTGATGCACCCAGTGGCACACATAGAGGAAAAACTGTAAGATACAGTAAAACTGCAGTTACATTTTATTTTCATGACAACTCACTAGTAACTGACGACATGAATGCTGGAAGGACATCTACTTTGGGTTTCTATTTACAACACTAAAATCAAGAGAGGAATTGTCCCGGAGAAGATCCTGTGCTGTCTCCATGTCACACTAACACACAGAAGAGCCCTGCTGAGTATGAATCTAAAATGTGGTTGACAAATTCTTCTTCTTAGGTTCACAATAGATTTCTTGTCAGGCAGCAAAAGTAAACACGATGTTGATGAGCTAATAACTTGCTTCTCTCAGGGAGGTATCAAACCATTCTCAGTAGTTTTTAGAAAACACAGGATTGCTCTAATAATATGTAGATGACCCATTCCTGGAAGTGTTGAAGGCAGGTTGGGTGGGGCTCTGGGCAACCTGATCTAGTGAAAGTGTCCCTGTCCACTGTAGTGGACTTAGGTGACCTTTAAGGTTCCTCCTAAACAAAATCATTCTGTGATTCTGATTTTATGATTCATAGCAGTGAGAGGCATAGCACAGGAGCTGACCACAGGTATATCTGCTGCAGATGTTGTTCTTCCCCAGGTCCTTCAATGGAGCTTCCCTTGAAATCTGACCTGGCCAATGAAAGAAGGAAATAGTCCTCCTGAAAGGCACATTACCTGGTCATCTGTCCCACCACCTGTACCTAGCCAGAAATGGAATGGAAAATGTCAATGCCATTGCCTGCTTTGCCTAGCAGGCTCCTCTGCCATGGAAGATACAAGTCATTAGACATCAGACTGAGGCTGAGGGCAGTTTCAGCCAGGTCAGGAACCCCAGAGGCACTTCATCAAGTGCACCATCAGACACAGCAGCTGGCTGGTGCTGATGACCAACCATTTGCCCTGTACACAGAATCACAGAGTTATATACTGGCTTGGGTTGGAAAGAACCTCTAAGATAATCTCATTCTGAATCCCCTGCCATGGGCAGGGACAGCTTTCCCTAAGCCTGAATATATTCCTCTAAAACCAGCAGCAGATTCAAAATGAAGTATTATAATGGTTGAGTGAAGAAATCATAAGGAGTCTGTGGTAACCTTTCCTCTGATGCAGCCTTGCCTCAGCTCCTGAGTCCTGGTGCTAGGACTAGTGTCATGGGTGTGTGGTTTCTGGAGAACAACAGGACAACATCAAGTATTTCCTCTAGAAACAGAAAGGAGCCATATATGGTGTCTTGACAGAGCTTTCTCTAAGGCACTACTAGTGGACTCTAAATCTGCAGGAAAATACAAATACTTGCCAGGCAATTACGTTGGAATTAAAAGTTTCCCTCTGCTATCTTTGCGAAGATAATTTTCTCTAGTTTTCAATGAAGCCTCTGTTACCAATCTAGCAGCTTCCTGGCTTGCCTGTTAGATGCAGGTGGCTGCCCCTGAGCTCCTGTCTGATACCCAGGTTGGGGATCACACTGCCATGTGCCTTTGAAGACAGCTGACCCAGATTTGCAGTCTTGTCTAGCTGTGAATGCTGCACACCTGGTTGCAAGGTTTGGGGGGCATTCCTGCTTTTTCTCCTTGAGGGTCATTCAAATCTGACCTGTTTACCCACAAAAGATACCCCTGGCTGAGCTGAATTTTTTGTGTCTTTGTCTATTTTTAGTTTTTTTTAAATCGTGAATCTCTAAACCAGTCAACATCATCTGGGAACGGCTGCAAACACCAACATTTTTTAATTATATGCACACATAGTAGTGAACAAAGATTTGTCAGTGATCCTCCCGTTGGCACATCTCTGCTCAAAAGAAACGTCTGTCTTTTAACCATACCCCTCTAAGCCTTTCTTTTATGAGGCATCCTGTTATGCAAGACCTTGGCTGCGATCCAAACCATATTGGGCCCCTTCTAAGCATCCCTTTTACAACCTATCCTTTACAGTAACACACCAGTCCCTTGTTTCCCAACAACTTTCTGTACAGAAAGCTTTCAGCCCCAAAGAAGCCTTTAGACCCAGCAGTTGTGTGATTTTCACCATAAATAACAGCTCTTATTAAACAGCAGCATTAATCTATAAAGGCATTATTCCAAAAACTAGCAGCTTTTCAGAATTTGCTGAGAATGTCACAAGAACAGTAACACATAGAAAACCCCTTGCATTTCATTAGTGTTGCATTTATTTGGGGTTGTAATGCTGAGCACTGTTAAGATACTGTCTCTCAGTCGTCACTTTGATTGACCAAGAGGACACGGTGTGTATACAGTCCATCTCCTGGTCCCCAGAGAAATTCTCCTGAACTAATCACTGAGCCTGTTATGGGCTTATCTCACAATGACTTAAGAACTGAGAATGAGGAGATCTCGATATCCTGTTACACACCCTCCTTGCGTTACCATCTGGTTAACAAGACACTGCCAGGGAAATAATTCATCTATCTGTAGGTCTCCATGAAGGAGGCAAAGAGAATGAATTTCTGAATGAAATTCAAAAGCAGGTTGTTACCTAGGATATGGAAGAAACAATGAAAAAAAAAGAAGGCACCATCAAGACTCAAATCTCTTGCTGTAGGTTGGAATAGAAAATTTAGCAGCTTAGTCAAGACACATTTCTGTCCTGTAGACAGACTACTACCTGTTCATTACAGAGCTGTCCACCTCTAAATAGTGTGAATGTGTTTTAAACTCTTAATATTTTGGTCTTAACTTATTTTTTTCAATCATTATGCAGTAATAGGTACATATAGATGCTTTCCTTGAGAAATTACTGCTGCCGTCTTGCAAATTATGACTCAGACAGGCTTGCAGGAGAGGGTATTTTGACAGGAGTGTAAAATACCACTGGATTTTTTTCATTGTAATTGAATATAAAGCTCAGAAGAGCATATTTTATGTCTGGATTGGCAAATTTTCAGGCTGATTTGAAAGCTGAATTACAACACTTAATTGAGAAATTGCTTATTGAACCATACTAGCCACAGTCCCTAGTGAAAATTTGAAGGTGTCTGCATTTAGAAACTGGGAAGTAAACCATAATGGATTACTAACAGCAAATACGTTACAGCAACAAGACAGTTGTAATCTGCTACCATGTCCTCAATCCTGTCACACAAAAAAAAAAGAAAATCCTTTGCTCTTTTTTGGATTATGCTGCTGTAATTAAGAGATGACAGGTTTTATGAGAAAGAAGAATCAAAATTAAACCTGACCTTCCTGCTACATACATGGACATCTCTAGAAGTAGGCTCTGAATCACATTGATGCATACATGCCTTTCATAGAATCCCAGAATCCCAGAATGGGTCAGGCTGGCAGGGACCATGGGGCTCATCTGGTCCAACCTCCCTGCTCAAGCAGGGTCATCCCAGAGCACCTGGCACAGGATTGTTCTGTTCACAGATGTTCCTGAACATCTCCAGTGAGGGAGACTCCACAACCTCTCAGGACAATCTGCTCCAGTCCTTGGTCACCTGCACAGTGAAGAAGTTCTTCCTCACATCCATGTGGAATTTCCTGTGCATCAGTTTCTGCCCATTGCCTCTTGTCCTATTGCTTGGCACCACTGAGAAGAGCCTGGATGAATCCTTTTCACACCCACCCTTTAGATATTTATTCACATTGATAAGATCCCCTCTTCTCAAGGCTGAACAGGGCCAACTCTCTCACCTTTTCCTGTGCAGAAGTCCAGAAAATGGTGTGTATTTATGCGTATGTGTCAAACACTTATTGTCAGATTACTGTGCAGCCAACCAAGGACTGTTGGTACTACTAGCCAAGATTTGTTGGTAGTAGGCAAGGATAGCAGGTATTAACAGGCTGTGAGAAAGAACATTTTTACTAACCCTGACAACCTCTCTCTATTAATTTCAAGTAGTCTGACTGCCTTCTGTCTCCTGTGTATTTCCTGCTTATACCTGAGTAATGACTTTGCTGTGTCTTCAGTATTCTCCAGAGCAGAATATCTCTTAGTTTTGCTTTTCCCCACTGAACTTAGAGCCTGGTCTCTCCACACACTGGGCCAGGGGAAGCTGATGAAGAAGAATCTCCACTATTTTTAAAATGCACATCTTGCTGGTAAATCCAGCTGGGACCATTGATCCTGCTTTTGGGATAACCTCAGTAGAGTGAGACCCACAGATCTGTGTAATGAGAAAAACTAGGCACTGCTTCTAATGCATTGCAGAGCTTCCGTGGCAGTCCTCTCCAAATCCTTTCCAGTCTTACTAATGATGTGAAGTTTCATTAATTTGTGAGGCTAGCCTGGTCAGGCTAATGTATTTGGAGAGAATTTAAGTTAGATTATTAAATATATTTTTGGAAGAGAGTGGGAATAGGAACAGGGGAAAGGTATTTTCCCCATTAATTCTTCACCTGAAGCTATCATTGTGCAAACATGATTGGAAACAAAACAAGAATAAATGAATACATGACTTCAGCAGGGCCTTAATTCATTTGCTGTCAGGTATTAATTTAAGCCACAACTAAAACAATGGGCTGTTGGGCGCCATTGGTGCAGCTGAAAGCCTGGTGCACATGACTTTTCCACTGGAATGCTTTCAAGGTCTTTTTCCTCTTCCTATCCTAGCTGTGAAACCTTTATGCAAACGGTCTTAGTCACAATTAGATTACATCAAAGAATGTTTGTCTTGGTTTCAAGCCTGCTTGGGCTAAAACCAAGATAAATTGCAAATTGGCTAAAACCACCAACAAACACCCACTTTTTCTGGTCATTACAGATGAGGAATGTACAGTGCCTTTAGGTCTTATATTTCCACCGCCCTATCCTGTCCTTAGTCAGCAATTTGTTAGGTAATTGGAAAACAAAGTTCAATAGACTGTCTCAGAGTGGGTGGGGATTTTTTCTTTCCCCTTTTGGCTTTTGTGCGTCACAGAACACTTACAAAGGGATGAACTCACAACCTGACCTGTGTCAAAGCAGGCACACGTGAAGCACAAAGAGAGGAGGCAATCCTCAGTTCATAATCCTCAGAGACAAGTAAAACTTAACATGACAAATGACAAGGGAAGGCAACATTTTTCTGTCTCATCCTCTCCCTCCACAGTGACAATCGAGGAAAATAAAGAGGTGCCATTTGGGCTTGTCCTCCTCTGTTGCTAATGTAAAGCTGCTGTCCTCAACATTAGCTCTGGGCTGAAAAATGTAGCCGAGTATTGTTTTGGGAGCCACTTAAACAGAGATGCCTCTGGATGGACACACCAGGACATGGCACAGCAAAGCCAGTGGGAGCAGAGTTGAACACCCTGCAACCAGCCAAGGAGGGATTTGGAGAACAGCTTTACATTAACGTATGGTTTTCCTCAGGTCTTGCCACGAGATAGGTAGTGAAATGGGAGCCATGTCTGAGTCTGACCTCCATAGACATGGGAGGCATGGAAATGCCTTGTTTACACCAACAGGGACTTTTCATTTCATGGAAATGAAAGTCACTGCTGATATGAATGAAGATTTGTCCCTGGTAGCTGAGGGGGCTGTGAGATCTCATCACCTCAGGGCTGTGCTGCTCAGTGCCATGCCATTTCTGGTACTTAAGTTTTAAATCAGTGTAGCTCAGTAGACAGCCATGGATTTATTCTGGACTTACACTATTATCTTTTAATAGAGGTGAAGAGGAAAAAAAAAAAAAAAAAAAAAAAAGAAAAGAAAAATAGTTTAAGTACAAAAATACTCCTGTCTCAATATTCACCATGAGAAATATTTACTCCTTGACATTTGCATTGGTCAGTCAGCCAAAAATATATTTTCTCAGAAAACAATTCCATGAAGGTACATTTGCAGGGACATTTTTTCCAGATTCTTTCCCTTAAGTATTCCTGCCAAGGCTGAAGGTGGCTGCTAATGCCACGCTAAAATCTCTGTTATTTAATCACAGGATGGCATATGGGCTATGCAGAAAATTTTAACAGCTGAAAGTTCAGGATGTCAGACAGCAGTTTCAGCTGTGTGCTGCCACATACTGATGATTAATGTACTCTTCTGGGATGCAGAATAACTGCATTCATCTCTTAGTCCAAATTGCATGAGAAAAGTGTTGTTGATGGTCAGCTTCCCAGGTACCTGCAATTGTCTGCTTCCTTACCTTCCCTTTCCAAGCATTCTTCACCTCAGTTCCATGTCCTTCACTGCAGAAATTCCTCTGGGCTTTGATTTTTCACACACCACCATTCTTTAAATAGCAACAAGATTATTTTAAGAACAACACAATCCTTTGCAGTCAGAGCAGAGATGTGAAGACCAGCCCCTAAACTAGGATGTAAACTAGTTTTAAACCTGAAATAAAGAGACACAGCTTTTAGCAGATAAATGTGTTACTACACTTTATTGTCCATGAATGGTAACTGATACCCTAAATGTCACTTTGGACATTTCATGGTTCATTTTTTCCAAGAAGTTATGGTTTACAAGGTGAAGTGATGCTGAGTCCAGAGAGACTCACTGCTCCCAGGATTACTTTGCTGATATTGGCATATAACATGATCTGGTCTGGAACAGTGACAAGAACTTCAAGTTGATGTTTTCATTTTCACAGCCACTGAAACTGTCACCAGAGACCAATCAAAAATTCAGTATGTCAAAAAAAATCCCCCAAGCCACTTCATGAACAAGCCCATGAAATGTAAATCCATCAGATTGACTAGACATGTGAGTAATTTACAATGAACTAATCTATATTGTCCCATTGAGATCTACTGCTCAACATGCAACACATAAATGTCCTGGTGTCTTGGCCATCTCCAGCTGTGTAAAGGATGCAGTGGCAAAAAAGCCTGTCAGAGGAGGACAGCTAGTGTCCAAATCTCAACCAGAAAAGAGTCACTGGGGAGGCTTGGTGCTGCACTGAGGCTGGGAGACTGTCCCCCAGGTATGAAAACACAGATGTGGTCTAGGATATAATGTATACACTGCTCGATGTGATATGAAAGTGCAAGCTGATAGATAACCAATCCCATTGCCCTATTTTTTTTGACAGAAGAAAGGATTTTCAAGCTAATTCAATGACTTTCACAGATTTTGAATGCCCTCATGATTTACCAACCACATAGGCCTTTTCTCCAAAGCTTTGAAGTACTAAAAAAATGAAAGTATCACTCTAAAAAATATAATTAACATATAAGAAAGACATTTTTGCTATTATGAAATGTTCTGTTTCTGAGGAGGTTGGCAAGTGCTCCTTTGATGCTTTGATAATGAAGTAGAAGTTTATCTTTTCAAAAAAGTATGGGTGGTTTGGGTGATTTGTGTCTGTGTGTTAAATTAGTGTCTGATTTCAGGCCTGATTTACAGAAATGCTGAGAAATGCATCTTTGGAAAACAAGCCATCTAACACTGCTGAAAATCTCAGTGAGAGTTCAGATCCAAACACAGTTACAAATTTCAGGAGTGATTAAGTCACTGGTGGTCTGGTTTTTATCCCTTACAATTATTGTGATGACTTATGAGGTCGGGATCTGTTTCCAGATTTCCCGAAAGCATGTGACAGTTCTGATCTGGCATATTCTAGGGTCAAGTGCCCATTTAAATTACTGACTTGACTGAAAAGCATGGATTAAAATAACATACTGGCTTTTACAGAAAAAGGCATTGGCAAGCTACTGCAGCCTACATACATAAGCAATTGCCAACTAGCAAAATGTTTTCAAACTCACTGACAAGGCAGTCTGAAGGGTTTCTTATGATCATTTAGTAAGAAACTTTAGAGAGCTCTCCAGGGTGAAAAGTTTTCACATGATTGCATTGGACACACAGCTCCTGTTGTACACGTGTTTCCTGATGCCAGTGTGCCATTTAGTGATTTTATGGCCATACCAAGGACCTAGTGGACAAGGGTTTTATGGTTTTCTGCTTTGCACTGCCTGCATTTACCTTCCACATGCCATATGGTAGGGTCTGCCTTGCTGTCCCATGTCTGCAGCACACAGCAGTCTTCTTCTGTGATCATCAATTATTGAGGGGAAAGACAAACAAATGCATGTGTGGTATTAACTAATGTTATCAAATGCTAATAAATGGATCTCATCTGACAGAAAAGCTTGGGTAAGGTGGCAAACAGCATTCCGCATTCTGGGGCTGTTTAGCCAGCCTGGTTTAGGTTGGTTGGTCAGAGGAAGGTTGGTGGTGGTTGGGTCTCCTACAACATCATCTGGTCTAAGAGTTTCTGGATGTTACTCTTGCCTGGAAATGCCTTGATGGGCTTAAAACAAACTCTCATTGTCCTCTCTTGAGGCAGTAACCCAAAGCTCACTGCAATGGCAAGATTTCTTCTGAACTCAACATCAGACAAATGTTACATTACACGTATAAACCATGATTTTTTGGAGTATTTTTGTGTTAAGATTCCTAAGTCTGGGATGTCCCTGACTGCAGAAATAGAACCAATCTCAGTAAGAGATGGATATACTCAGTGAAACAAAGAAAACAAAACATATCTAGTGAAGATAGAACACGTCATATCAGAAAAAAAAGCATAGGCTAGGAAAAGAATTCTGTTTAAATAGTTGAACCAGAAAATTTCTGAAACATTGTACTTTTAGTGTACCTGATTTCTCTCTCCTCATGACAGAGACCCAGAAACCAACTATACCTTCCAAGGAAGAAGTGTTATCATGGATTAAGTTTTGAGAGAAGAATTCTTAGTAGACTTGAAAATGAAGTTCAGAGTACCAAAATACATTCAAATATAAGTATGGAGCACAGTCGGTGAGCTACAGAGACCTCCAGAACAACAAGCAGTGATTTGGTGCTTGGTTTGAGGGCATTGTGGGATAACTCAGCATTATTTGCTTTTGTAAAGAAGCATTAATCTTTCTTACATCAAGCCAATAGCATTTGTTGTCAGAGGTAGTCAGAAGTAGAACAAACTACACCTGGGTGCATTTGCAGGGCTCCCAGATCCTCTGTATCCTGAATGTGTGACCTGCATGCTGTTGCATGTTGCAACCCAGGAAAGATAAGAGATCAAACCACTTTCCCTCCCACCCCTGTGTTGCATCCGGCATCCAGAGATGTATTAACAGCAAGAAAGGCACCTGCTGTCAATACTACACCAAATGCTCTGATCAGAATGGGAGAGGTGATGGGAAAATGCCAGTCAGTGCTGACTGTAAAAAGGCATCCAAGATTGAATTCCTGACAGACTTGGGGTGTTTTTATAATTGACTTGCAGGTTGCCAGGGTTTGTTTCCTTTTTTATTTTTTTTTTTTTTTAATTTACATTCCTCAGAGTGATTTTTTTGTTGCTCTCCCTCACTTCTATGCACAGTCATGCATCACTGCACAATTTTTCTGCCTTTCTTGGTGGTGTAATAGGGAGGGAATATATGGGCAGCAGAGAAGTTGCTGCTCATGACCCGACAGTGTGACAGCCATTGTGGCTGGCAGGGAGCAGAGGGAAGGTTCTCAGCACAGCCATTGCTGAAGTTGGTTTTAATCAATTTAATTGTTAACGTTCTGGGGAAAGAGGGAGGAAGTGGACCACAGACTAACACAGTGGGGTTAATGGAAAGAGAAGTGATAAAATATAACCTTACAGCCTGCTGTGCAGCAAGTCTCTGAGAGATTAAAAAGTTATCAAGCGAGAGAACAATTAAACTGATTTGTAATTAACTCTGCAGAGAGTAAAAGCAGCAGAGTTAATGGAAGGCAAAATACCACTTGCTGGGTTTGTCCCTAAAAACTCTTCCAATCCTAACTCTTTTTCTCTGTCCCCCTCAGCAATGTCAAAGAGCTGGAAAGGAGGCTTGGGGCAGCCTTGCCCTGGGTGAGGGCATGTTGGTGTTGTTGGGCTTGTTGCAAGCCCATGGCAGTGCTCGCCCTGTCACCACTGCCCAGCACCACAGGTAACCTGTGGAGAGAGGGAGGCAATTATCCATGATGCTTTAGGCAGCTGCACAAATGCCCACCATAGGCATGGCAGGTGGCAGCCATGGCTGCAGGCGAGGGCAGGGAGGAGGCAGTGAGCTCCATCCCCACGCCGGTGCGTGTGAGCAGAGCTGGACAGGCTCCCCCTCCGAGCAGCCACTGCACAGAGCTGGGCTGATGAACTGCAGTGCCCTGCTAATGACCTGCAGGGACTGTGGGGACATGGGCAGGGTAAGGCAGACGGATGGCCAGCAGCTGCTGAGGATGGCTGTCTTAGCTCCAGCCCTGGAAATGTCCCTTGCTGCTGCCTTGTTTTCAGTCACGTTCCCCAGGCCTTAGGCTCATGGCTGAGTTTGTTGGAGCAGCAATATCCTGATTGCTTGTGAAAACATTTGTTTTTGTGGCTTAATGGGGATTTTAAAATAATCTTGCTCAGAGAGCAATGCATCCTCTTGGAGATCCATATTTCAGAATGAACCCAGGCGTACTTTAACCCATCTCCCATCCATGCCCAAAATCCCCTAACTCAAGGCTACCCGCGCATTTAACTACAACAGTCATCCTGTCTTTGGTTATAGACTGAAACATCACTCACTTTGTTTACTTTGCAGTGTGGCTATAACCTAAACCCCTAAATGCTGCCAGCATGTTCCTGCCTTGCCATAATTAGCAGGGTGAAGTCACTGTAACCACACTGCGGTTCTGTGGCGTGACTGCTCCCGGGGCACCACGTGTGTGGTGCTAACCACAGCCATCTGCAGGGGAGATGTGCCAGTCATTCTGGTCTCCCTCTTATCTCTGTGCCTATGGCTCACATGGCTGCTTGGGCCACAGAGGTGCAGAAAAGTACTCAGGTGGGACAGAAGGGGTCATCTCCAGTGATTCAGATGGATGAGAGACAATGCCATCTGAGAATTTTGTTCAGCAGCCCTCTATTTCTGCAGGGTGAATGCCTGCTCTTTGCTGTGTTCTGGGGCACGGTGTGTTTTTAGTTGCAATTTATTGTTCTAAAGCTGCCAAGTAGCCTAAGAAGCTACAAGGTGAAGCTTCTTTTATTTTTTGCAATAATAATGTAACATGGAAGGAAGCAAGGGAAGAAACACAGGAGAAGAGACAAAGCAAGGAGACAGTTAAAATAAATAGAGAGGGGAAGGGAGAAGTTAATGAACTTGCTCCATCTAATAAACAGTTTCCTTCTCTCTCCCCATGAATGCTTTTGTTTCACCAGTCTGTGCCAGTTTCCCAGTGCTCCCTGCCCCCACCACCAGAGAGGGAGTCCATCCACCGCACAGCACTTGAGCTTTCTCCCTGCCTCAGCAGCGCCGCAGGCAGAGTACCTACCTTGAGGGAGGCAGTGGGAAGCTGATCTTCATGGCCCAGACAAACCCCAATTTCTTTTCTCAGTGTGCCAACAGGGATGGCAATTAATGCCAGGGGGGGTGGTGGCTTTAATGATGCGGACACCTGTTCCCTGAGAAATGGCCTCAGCTCTCTTTGGCACGAGTCACTGCTGAGGCTCCTCAGCCACAAATTGCTTTTCCATAAAGGCAAAGCAGCTTTGTTTATAAACTGCTGTAGATAGGCTGGAGTTTTCATGATGAGAGCACAGAAGCAACAGTCATTACAGCCGTATAAATGAGTTTATTTATTCAGCAAGAGCACATCTGCCAGGCTGTCGTGAGGTAATCTGCTGCCACAACAGCCCACAATTAATGGCTGCTGGGGACAAATGAGACGGGAGAGCAACTTGTGTGCGGGGAAGGGAGAGCTTCACCAGCTCCACAGGGGACCCTGTGCTGCCTGTCCCAGCATGGGCACCTCGTGGTGCTGAGGGTCTTCCCAGGGAACAGACCTGGCCCCAGCCTTGATTCAGGCGTGCACAGCAGGAGCGTGCTCCAAAGAGGAAGGTGCTGGGAGTGCAGCAGCTCCACCCCAAAAAGAGCAGTCCAGAGGGTAGGGCTGTCCTCGCTTATTGCTGTGGATGCTAAAACAAGAACTAAGAATAAATCTGGGCTGGAAACAGAGGGTGGATTCAAGACTAAGATTTCAGATCCAGACTGTAAAAATTATATCCTTCAGGGCCTGTTAGGATTCAGAGCTTTGACTTGATTCACCAAAAACTTTGGAACACTTTCTTGACTCTGTATCACTTTCTTGGCTCTGATTTTGGGGTGGGGGTGAGTGCAAAAGAGGTGTTAATCCAAGGGTTTGGTTTGGCCTCCTGCTCAGCTGGAAATGAATACGCTGCCTGTGGCACAGCTCCTGCGGGCAAGTTGCAGGAGATTAGTCGGCTGTCATCTGTTTGACCCAATGAGGCCTGAAGAATTTGCTTGCAATGCCACTAAACTGGTCAAATGCTGAAACATGAAGGACAGATGGAAATAACTGTAAAATGCTGTAACCTGGCATGTCACCAACACTTCACAGCTTTCATACCGACTGCCAGCAGTGGCAGAAAAAGGCATTAATGGGAAAAGTGAAAACCTAGATCTCTGTTACAGTAGGCAATGCTGAGAGAGGTTGTGAGCTTTTCTGCTTTTCTGATTACAGCTGGGCCTGTAATCTTCTGAATCGCTGGAGAAGCATGGCAAAATAAGAGAGTGTCACTTGCAAAGACGGGATGGAATTCCCCCATCCTTTGCCTTCCACCTCCAGGGGAAGGTAGAAGTGACTGGCAGTCCCAGCTGACGCTGCTGCTGCTTGTCTGGTCCCATCCAATGGTCCTGACAGATGTTTTAATCTACTGTTTGAAGAATTACTTCTGCACAGCTCTGCTGTTCAAACATCTGTTTCTGTTTAGATAGACAGAGGCATTTCAAACTGCACTGGCCATGCCACACACTGGGAATTGTTTAAAAGGGAACCCAAGTTGCTTACATTACTCAGTTACAGCATGAGGAGGATTTACTGCAGCAAACCTTGACATATTTTTAAGCCCTGTAAAATAGATCATTCACAAAAGGGAACCGTTTTGCTTCCTAAATACATCCTTTATAAAAGGGGGTATTTACAATTATAAATCCATAAAGGCATTGCTGAAAGGCCAGGGCTTTTCTACTTGCATCCCTGTTCCCATGTCAGGGGGAGAAATGCTTGTTTAATCATGATTTCACTGTCCTTGGTTTTCCCAGCTTTTGTAGTTGAGTGTGTGTGTGTTTTTGCTGTACAACTTCTTGCCCTACTGCTGTCAACACCCGCTGATTACTCCTGCTCCAAACAGCCCATGACACATTGCATGTCAGAAGATTTCTATGCTGAGCTTCCCAGTTTCTCAGTGGAAAGAAACAAGAAGCAGCTACATTTTGGACAATGGTGAGACCTCAGTATCACTAAGCCAGTTATATTTAAATTACTTTTTGCATTCTTAGGTTCTGTGTACCTACCATCTTTTTAATTACCCTTGAAATTAAAGATGTTATCATCTCTCTTCTTTTCCTCTGACTTGCCTAGTTGTTCAAGCCCCAAAATACAAAGCAGATGGCAAGATTTTCAGCTGGTCAAAAATCACAGTATATCACATGTAAGGAATATCCTGATTGCTGACCATCAAGTGAGAGCTGCCATCATCCAGCTCTTTGCATTCTTGTAACAGGTGGAGCACTTTGTTAATGCATTTGGCTGATTTTCAATGGTGAAATATTCCCCCAGGGTTCTGGTTTTAAAAATAGCAGAAATCGGAGCTCTGCCTACAAAGGGATAGAAGGAGCACACTGTGAGATCTTGCCTCTTTTGTCCTACTGGGAATTGCTGGGCTAAAACCATGCACTGAAGGATCATGCTGCTTGTTTTCTTTAGCATCCTTCCCCCTTGTCTGTGACTTTTCAGATTTGTAAGCCAAGGAGATGAGGAAGAAGTCTCCCTGGTTAGCTTTTCCAGTTACAGGCTCCACTGACAAGCACCTCTCAAAATCAAACATACAACAATACTTTTGTCCTTATACACTGTTTCTATTCTCTATGAACAAAAGAATAGGCTAAAAGGAAGCCCTTACATAAACATGAACACACTGGGTTGTGGCTGGCTGTGTTTCTGTGCACCAATGGTATTTCTATGCTATGCAATACTCAAGGGATTTAATTTTCTTTAGAGGTTTGGTTATAAGACACAGCTTATCAAAGTCCTTAACTTGTGCAACTCTAAGCCTGCAAATAATACCAAGCTGGATGAGCAGCTCACCTTCTTTAAATTAGATTTGTTCAAATATGTTCCTCATTTGGGTCCTGCAGTAATTAGCCTGGAAACAGCGAACAGCCAGTTGAATTGAGCTGAACTTTTCTTTCAAAGAAGTGCCAAAAACAATTGAAAGAGATTAATGATATTTCCTGAGATCCACCTGTTGCTCAGTTTCCCTTCAATTAAGCAACAAAGGGGAGGTGCGGGAACCACTTCTTGTTATAAACACAAATTAGTATTGGGACAAATGAAGCTGGGAGGAGAAAGGCGAAGGCAAGGAGAAACAATGAGAGAGAGGCAGCCTGGGCTTTATCACGGGCTGGCCATGCGCAGGGGCGCTCAGGAAGAGGCACATTCCGATGCGACGCAGAGGCTGGAAGAACAATGCAGTCCTTCCTCAATAAGGCGTTTGAACACGCTAAATTATCCCTCTGGACATTATATGGAAGTGAAATACATCAAAATAAGAAAGGAGGAAGAAACACATTTTTGCCTTGATGAGGCACAGCCCACGATTTGCTGAGACATGACAATGGACTTCTAGTAAAAACACCAAACAGCAGATGAAGGTTTTTTGGGGGGAGTGTAATTGCCCGCCTGTGCTCTGCAACTGTATGAATGTGCCTTGGGGGCTCCAAGCTTTTGGACAGCTGTCTCTGCTCCTGCTGCACTCCTGACTGCCTCCACATCCTCTATCATGCAGTTCCTTGACAGTGCTCTCCTCTTCATTCTAACACCTTCATTGTCCCCTATGATCACAACACAGCTTTAAGGAGCTACAACCCCACTGCAGCATTATCACTTTAATGCCTGTAGGCACAAAGCAGAACAGATGACTAATTCATAAGCCTTTGGGAACTACCCAGCACCTGAGAGCACCTGCACAGTGTCCTGGCCTCCAAGGTGTCCCTTCTATGGAGTTACTGCTCCATTAAGCAGTGGATGTGCCCCTTCTCCCCACACAGTATCTGAGGAACCAGATATTTACTGACAGCTGTGAGTGGGGGTCAAATGCCCTGTTCCAGCAAGAACTTTTCCCATGGTTGCCCTACCGACTCCCTCTGTCCTGCCTGTGACCAAGGATAATGGTTATGGGAATGATCCCTAGCCAGGATGAGTTTCCTCTGGCTCAGTGGCCCTTGCTTTGCTGTGGGTAAGGTGTGCAGCTCTGGTCTTAGACTCTGCAGAGAAAGGCACCCCTTGCTGGCTTCCCTGTTGCTGTATGGGATATTCCAAGACTCCTCCAAGAAAAGCCAGGAGTCAGGAGGGATTTTTCAGGTGTCCAGGACATTGGGAAGGAAAAAAATAAATTCTTAAACAGGGTATCTTGTAGCTCCTCCATTGCTGAACAGTACCTGGGCTTTGCAGAGGCTTGGCACTGTAGTTTTGACACAATACTATTATGTAGTCCCCCCAAGGGTGCCACATGCAGCATTCTCTCATCCCTAACCCTGCATGTCCTTATCTGCTCTGGAAGGAAGCCTAGGTCTATGCTCTTCCCAGACCACTTCTGTGCCATGCTCTGAAAAGCCCATTAGTGCCACCCTGTCAGCACAGCCTGGAAAAGCCACTCCAACACTCTCCAAAGGTGTTACTTAGGACATATTTCATACCTCATGGTCATATGTCTTCCAGACCCAGGTGACATACAGGCAGTGTTACGGGAACTCACCAGAGACTGGTGGAAAGACCATTTAAGACCTTTGTCTGGGAACTTTGACCATGTTTGTTAGAGCTCTCCTCAAGAAGCTCCCTTATGCCTGAGTGGTTTGTAAATTCAGGTTACCCATTTACTGCCCAATATATCCCTTCCTTCACTCCAGAGATCTCCAGAGGTCCCAGCACTGAGAGACACCACAGCCAGGTACTTTCCCAAAAGATCAGGTAAGAGCAAGTAATTGACTCTTCAGGAGGAGGCTATTCTGCTTTCAATTAAGATAATTTGTGATGAGATTACGCTGGCGCCTATGCTTGTGAAGCATTCAGTCTTATTCAGCTGATGCCATCCCTGGTGATGTCCATTTGGCAACTGTATCCTTGTTTTGACATGAAAATAGTTGCTGTCTAGGTGAATGTTCACTGAGAAGGGAAGTGAAAAACCCAGCACTGTCGTGTAAAGAGTGAAGATCATGCAGGGCAGTCTAATTTGGGTGCATTAATATGAGGCTCAGTTGGGTGTGGAGGTGACAGAGATCTGGTGATGAGCCCTCACTGTGGTGGCTGTGAGCTGGGGTAAAGTCACAGGGAACAACATCTGCTAATGGCCCCAGCTCTGGCATCACGTTGCCCAAGGAGAAAGTTTGCCATATGTGTAATGTTTATGTGTTTACATCCATTTGCATCTTCAAACTGCACAACCACTGTTCATACTGCTCTCAGAACCTGCTGGCATCATGTTTTCACAAGTCTGCAAAGTAGGGGCCAACTCCTACTCTGACCTTCCAGCAATTTGTGAAGTTCTTTCTTCAGAAGCAAAGCTTTATTTAAAACTGTGGTTTCTTGATTAAATGGTCTTTGGGGCAATTCCCTATTTTACATGAAGGTGGAAGAACACAGAAATATTGCTACAGAAAAAAGATAAAGTTTCAGACTGGATCACATTTATAAATATATGAAGAAATGTCTCCATTAAGGAGAATGTAAATGCCCTTGAAAAGTGACCATCTCTCCAATTCTTACATTTGGGTTTTTTCTTGTGTACTAATAGCATTTTGCTCAGGAAGAAAAAGCATCTGTGATAGACAGGTCACTCAGCCAATCATTTCATCAATGGTTTATATCATATTAGCATGGGATTAGGATTATCATGTGATTAGGAACTGTTGATAAAGTCAGAGTATATCACCTTCACTTTTCTTTTTCTAGTGTTGTATGGTAGCAAACCCTGAGCGCTGGGTTGGGTTTGTCTGAGCATCTGGTACCTGTTGCCCAGTATAAAAATGTTTGTGTAGAATGTCATCTGTGTTTTCAGACAGATATCCTGCTGACCTTTGCTTGGGAAGCAATGCACACCTTTGCCTAGATACATACATACACGTTTATTCAATGGTGTTATGGAAGATAAGTATTCCACAAGATTGATGGAGACCAAGGAGAGAAGCTATCTGCTATGTGAGACCACAAGAGGTCTGTGAGATGCACAGTCCTTTGTGGGGCCACAGCAGGAAGTTCTTTGCTGTGCCTCACACAGTCTCAAAGCCCATTTGTATTTGCAAAAGCTAAAAAGGTGTGTATGTCTGGGGCTGGGGAAACGGGAACCTTCCAGCCTTCCCATCTTACCTTGGCTCAGTTTGACATTATTTCTACCCAAGTAAAAGCAACAGCTGATTATATATAATAAAGATAAATGCTACATTACAGTACTGTGTTTATTAAATCACTGCATTTGTAGGGGAGTTCCTTGGCATTGTTTGTCCGTGATATAAATATTTTAAGTCTCTGTCGGTAAGTGAGGCTGGTGTGTGTATATTACATAGTGTACTCTCTTATCCGGTTAAAAAAAGCAACAGATGCAAATTGTCCAAACAAACATTTTGTTTCTCCCCACAGCTGGCCTAATTGTCATCATTCCTTCCAGCCTCAGGCTCCTTGTCTGCTCTTGGTCAAACATGTTACATTTACAGGTGTGGACTACACTGGTGAGGGACAACCCCAGCCATGGATTTCCACCTTTCCCCACTGCTCAGTCTCCCACAAATTCACCCCAATGCTCCACCAAAAAGTCAAATTTTTATCCATCTACAGTTCTCCACTGGAGCCCCTTTTTCTTTTCTAGTCTGCAGTCAGGAGAAGAGAGAAGAGTTTATTTCCTCCCTCTCAGCAGCAACCACTTACATAACTGCATTTATGTTATTGCATCTCCTCTTAGTCCTCTTAGTCTAAACAACCTCATTTCTTTCAGCCTTCTTTCATAGGTTATGTTTTTAAGCTCTCTCATCACTGTTCCTGGATTGATTCCAGTTGGTCCACATCCCTCTTGAAGTGTGGTGCCCCAGCCTGGATACAGCATTCCAGCTGAGACCTTCAGCACAGAGGAGTTACTTTTCATGCCTTACTATGATCAGCACTCTCATTATACTTTGTATTTCACTTTGCAAAAACAGAGCAAAGTTATCCACTACCGAGGGGAAAGCAAGCTTTCTCTGAGTCAGAAATGACCATTTCCTCACAGAAAGCCAAATGAAGATCACAGCAGTTGCATCTGAACTAAATTGTAGTGCTCTGCTATGGCTTATTTCATGGCTCTGAGCACTTCAAACTCTTAGCAAGCCACTTTCTGATGAAACTGGGATTTGAGTTTAGCAGTTTCATCTTATCCTGCTCCACAGTGACCAGGAATTATGAATCCCTCCTCAATTTAGGTAGGGGCACCTAAACAGGGCTGGGATGTAAAATCAAGGCTACCAAAATGACTGGCAAGCTCAGCAGAGAGGAAGGAAGAAGATGGCTGTGGGCAGTGAACAGCAGCTACCAGCAAAGGACATCCAATTTCTGAAATGGACCCAAAATAAGTGGACTTGAGATTTCATTTGGCATCAAAACAAATGCCTAAGAAAGGGTTATTTCTGATCTTGCTGACCTTGCATTGCACAGATGTCATCACACAAAATAAATATAGCAGAATTACAGAAACACCCCATCAGAGATTGACATAGACTGCAACAGCACTGACAGATCCTTGTGCTCCCACATCCCAATTGTGTTAATTTCCAAAGAATAGATTTCAGGTTAACAAAAGAGTTAAAAATAAGTAAAATGCATGTAGGTACAGTCAAAGAAAGTGGGATTGAACCACATTTTTAATGGATCGGAAAAGGTGAATGAAAACTGATGATTGCCATGTGACAATGAAAAAACCACACTTGAAAGGCAAGGCTAACATGGGGGCTGTAAGACCAGGAGTGTCCCTGGTGAGTAGCAGTGGGGGCTCAGGGTGTAGGGTGTAGGTACTCATAAGTGGGTCAACTCTTCATCTCAGCATCAGCTCCCACACCTCAGCATCCCCAGCACCTCTCCACATCCAGCACATATGGTGTTGCTTCATTTGAAAAGTGCTATTTGTTTTACAAATGAAAAATCACCAGAAAAATTTGGTGCAAAGATAAGGAAGTGAATATTATTTAAAATTAAAAAGGTAGCCGCTTCTCTTGCTGCAGGAAAAGTATTTTCTTCTTCACAATCCAAGCAATTGAGAAGACCCCTTGTAAACTTTTAGAACCTTAACTGCAACATTTTTCATCATCCTATATTAATGGAAAGTGGATTACTTTGGCAAAAAGTCAGATGATATATGAATTTCAAAACCAGAACTGTTTTCTGTTTCAAGAGTGATTATGAAAGCTATTCAGCAATAGATACTACAGTAAGAAGCCCAGAGAGATTCAAGGGTTGTCAAAGGAGTTACCCAAGATCACTTCATTCACTATGATTTTTATAAAATAATCTTGATGCACAGGTGATGTTCTGATGAATTGGGAAAGAATTTTATATTGCTTCTACATTAAAAATATAAATTGGATAATCTGATGCCAGATAATGGAGCAGTTTATATAGGATGCAAGCAAGAGTTGAAATTTCATTACTCTCATTAACACAATCAACATGGGCTTATAGGAGACAGGGTTTACCTAACTAATCAACTTTTAGACATCAAAATTTAGGTAGCCAACTTTTAAAGCAGTCATCCAGATTTAACAACAAGGGCTAAAGTGTTGATGAAATTAGCAATTAATTTCCTTATTTTATGGCACAATTTTGCCGGCAATATCAGTGGGAAATGTATCATGGGATGATAAAAAACACCAGAGAACTCAGTCATCCTAAGCCTAAACTGACTTTCCTTAGAAAAATTATTTACCAAACGAAAGTGCAGTCTTCAAGGTATCTCAGGGGCTGACAAATGACTACATGTTATTACACATATGGTAAGTGATACTGTAAGAGATGCTGTCATGTGAACTTGTGTTCAGTTATTAATCACTGGTGGGTTTGTCACTTTCAAAAGAAAGTGTAAGGTGATGGATTGGCTTATTTACCCCTTCCAAGAAAATATTTATTTTCAAGTTGATTTTTAGCCTAGTTTTCCTGAATCTCCTGAGAAGTGCTTCTGCTGGAAAACACTTTGGAAATGAGTGACTAGTTTAGGATCCTGGTTTTGCTAAAATTTTATGGTTTGTTTTGATATTTTTAATTCTTTGTTCCTAGGATACTGAGCCCAGGAGTTTAGCAGGCACTGTTGTATGCACAGGGTACATGTAACCACCCTCCTACATTGCTGTCTTCAAGGAGTCAGGGCTGGTTGGAGATGCCAGTGGTGTGTGTACTTTGGAAGCTTTTACTCAGAATAAAGGAACATTCCAAATAGAACTATAATGTCCTCAAGAGGCAGGCAAAAAAGTTTGAGCACCTACACCTTAGCTGGATTTTCCAGTCTACACTCAGCCGAAAAAAACAAAGCATGGCCTCCTGGTGATTGTAAAATAAGATGAGTTGGTAGCATGAAAAATTTAATAGAAATCTTAATTTAATCAAAAAGACACTATTTAACAAACACTCTGCATTTTGTATATTTGCTACTATTTTTTGGCTGATTTTTTTTTCCCCCAACCTATGTCAAGCTAAAAGGCATACCTGAGTTTAGATTCACAAATTATATTTGAAAGTCCAGCATGAATTCCCATATGCTGTACTTGGTTCCTGGCATGACTCCTTTGGAAAGTGCTGGATAAGGGAGCCCAGCCCATGCCATGCCTATGCTTAGAGATGGAGGGTTTGCCCTCAGCCTCACCTTGAGCAGGATTTGATGTGGTGTGACCCTGTGGGCATTTGCCAGAAGGCTGGAGGAGGGGCACTCCGTGTGCAGCTTGGCAGGGAGGTGAGGACAGTCCCTCGCAGCTCTCAGCCCTCCAAGGTTTCCCTTAAGCTCTTTAGGGCAGGGATGGTGCTGGGCAGGAAAGCTCCACTCTTGAACAAGAGTTCCAGCAGACAATATAATGAATCTGGTTTTGATTTATGTTGTCTGTGTATTTTGCATTACGGTATTTCCTAGCACTGCCTTAAATGTGTGCAAATGCTGCTTGTGGAATATTTTCATAGTTTTTAACTCTTTTAGTCACCCCCAGTTCCTGAACCTGTTCAAACACCTCCTGTACTTGTGTCATTCTGTGGAGTTTGCAGGCTCTTTCCTGAAATAGGAAGACAGACCAAAGGTAGAATATAATCAAGCTTTTGCATAAAGCTGCAACAGTGGGAAATGTAAATAATCTGCTTCTAGTCTCCTCCTCTGAGCAGTGTTGGATGTTACTCAAGCAGGTTGCGTATGCTGGAAATGTCTTAAAGATAGTTGTATTCCAATTTGTGTTTTACTGAGCTGCCTACCTGGAGGACACTAAATACCATGCAGAATTGTACATTTTCCCCAATGGAAAGTGAGTGCAATGTGCAACCACTGCTTTTCTTGTTCCCAATAAATGTTAGCATTAGAAGTATCCAGTGCAGCAAGCAATGCACATCTTACTGGGAGTTTTCCAGGAATGGATTTTGCTCTCAGAGGATGGCTTATTAACAAGCAGAAAGCAGCCCGACAAATTTTGCATTCACATAAATAGACATAGGGTTGCAACAGATGGGGTCTGTTTAGGTTTGGCTTTTTTTAACAGCATGAGGAAGGGTTCTCAACTAAACTGCATTAGATGATCCATCAGCAAGAGGATTCAGTCGAAAGGACTGAAAGAGAAAAAAAAGTCCCATTCATTTACAGCTACAGCCATCCAAGTTAAAGCCTCTCTCGCCTGACAGCAGCAAGTGGCAAACTTAGGGAAGCAATGGGTCATGGGAAAGGTCCCATTAGATCAGTGGGAGCACACACTAAACAAATACAGTCACATGGATGCACACATTTAAATACTGCCCAAGGGAATATGTGGACATATGTTCAGTGTGGCAGCCTCTAGGCCTCAAGAAAGCTATGTTTAAAAAAAAAAAAAAAAAAAAAGAATTCCATCAATCAGTCCCTAGGCCCTGTGAAGTATGAAGATGAAAACTGCAAAGGAAACATGTGCTCAGCTCTCTCCACCAGCTGCCCCATTAAGCAGCACTGCTCTGCAATACTGCCCTGGAGACCCTGCAACTTCAATTCCAGTCTCCCTTTAAGCCCAGATGAGAGAGAGAGGGAGGGAGAGAGAGAGGGAGGGAGGGAGGGAGTGAGTAAAAAAGGAAGAATTGTAAAGATATACTAACATCATTTAGCTTTTTCTGTGACCCATCCTTTTTGCCGGTGATAATGAAATTTACTTTTTATGTTGGTCTCTGTCCTTTTGAAGGAGCTGATTGAAGGTTATACAGCAATAGAAATGCTATTAGCACAGCAAAGCAGGGAAAAAAGAAAAGACAGACACAAACTCGAACATGATAATCTGACTGTGCCAGCTCAGTTGGTGCCAGCCGGGGCTTTGTGGTGCCATCTGCAGTGATACTGTCACTGTGGCATTTCACAGGGGCATTTCCCTGCCTAGGAAAATGAGATCAAATAAAAGTAAAAGAAATGGGTCTTCATCCCACAGCACTGTACCACTTGCAGATGATAATTTAACTGTCAGATGTGCTCCCTTGCTTCTCAGGGCCCAGGCACATTGCCACAGTGTGTGCACAAAGGCTCCTCCAGGATGTGCCCAGAGGCAGGCAGGTCAGGGTGTCCAAGTAATGGGCTGTGCCCAGGGGGCAGGCAGAGCAGGGTGTCCATGTCCTGGGCTGTGCCAGGGGGCAGGCAGAGCAGGCTGTCAATGTCCTGGGCTGGACCACCCAGCTCTGTATCCTCCCTGGTGCCTCTGGAAACGCTGTAGAAAGAACTTAGGAAGTATCAGCATCAGCTGTAGTTTCAAGGGACTTTGTTCTTACCTAGCCTTGCTAGCCAAACTGGGCACAGGATTTGGTTTCTTATCTTGTACCAGGCAGTAACACCACTGCTGCAACAGCATTTGCAGAACATCATCTGAGAATGCACTTCAGCCACCAGGCTGCCCCCAAAGAGCAAAGGGACACTTTTTAGGCTGTCTCCTTGCTTAAGGAATTGCCTGCTCCCATGTGCCTGAGGATATTCTTCCTAGGACAAGGAACACTCTGCCCTCTGTTTCCAGACCAGCCCTCCTGGTGGCCTTGGAGTATTTCTTTCAAGAGTCATTCTCCCCATCAGAGTGGGGATTCAATGCAAGCAAGCTGGCTTTTGGGACACTGCAGTGTTTGAAGCAGCAATGTAACCATGGATCTGCTGCCCTATTTGTACCTACCAGAGTCTGCTGGCCCTAAGGGTACTGGGAAAAAGCAGGATACCTGCCAGGGCAGGAGTGCAGGGAAATCTCCTTTTTATGGCATGTTAGAAAAGAAAACCCTAGCCTTATGTAGATATCCTGCAACTCTTCAAACCCCTTAGAAAGCTGTGGGAAGCTATGTTGTAAGGGGTTTGCAACTGGCTTGGACCACAGCATGCAATGCTGCCATGTGCCCTGATAAAATTGCACATGGTCCCTGTGGGACGGTTTCTTGCTGCCAGAATTTGCTCTGTACTTCGGGAGCATTGGGTACAAGGGCCAGATTCCTAGCTTTTCTAGTAGGAGCTTGTAAGGGTTGTGGGAAGTGAGAAGGCATTTTAAATGACAGAAGAAAAGCTATACCCTGGTGACTGATGCAGGTTTTCCACCTTGATGTGCTCAGTGCTCCCTGCCAAAGCCTCTTTCTGGGAGCAGCAGCTGGGAGCTGGTTAGAGGGTGGGGAAGAGAGGTGCGTGGAAAGTAAGGTTTGGGCTGGTTAACATTTGTCCCTCAGCTTTATACTGATGTCCCAAAAGATTTTATCCCTTCCATCCTCCAGATCAGCCCCATTAATCAGTAGTGGGAAACCTCCAGAAGTGCAGCCACTCCAGGGCCCTTCTGCTGGCTGGATACAGAGAGAGACAGACCCAGTCAGTGCTGCAGCACTGGGTATCCATCTGCTCACCCAGCCTGAGATTTCCAACTGCTTGACATTTTCCTTCTGAAAGACAAGACCTTACCTTTTGAGAAGAAATACACAGGCTTCCAATAGACTGAAATATGCAGCTCACGTCCATTACAGACTTGCTAAAAATTTAAAATATATTAATAATTTTAAATCTATCTGTCTGTCTATCTATCTGTCTGTCTGTCTGTCTATCTGTCTATCTATCTATCTGTCTGTCCATCCATCCATCCATCCATCCATCCATCCATCCATCCATCCATCCATCCATCCATCCATCTCAATATATGCTTGGAAAACTGCTCACAGATAATTGTCACTCCCTGTACAGATATAAGAGTGCTCCCCCCTCCTTCTCTCTCCATGCACAGAGCCCTTCACACACAACAAAGAGGGAGGCAGAAGCCTGCATTTTATGTCCCTTTTGACCTACAACATGGATCTGTTCCAATCTAGCAGGTAATTAAGTGATGAGGCATCCTTTTAATCCACATTTTATGTTCACAATCAGGTCTTTGGGGTATTGATATAATTAAATCATGTGATCCCCTATAATGAAATCCTTAATTAGGGAAAATATAATTAAACTGGGTTTCTTAAAAACTGAATGTCACAGCGCCTAAGTGTGTTTTTCCTTTAAGCATGCAGAGCATTTTCTTTTAAACATCAGACTAAATCTCCCACTGTTTTTCTTAATTTTCTGTTTAAAACACCACTGTCTTTATTTAATAAGTTTAAATAGCACAAAAGGATTTGAAACAAATTTTCAGCTATATTTATTAAATTAACTCAATGTAAGATTACCAAATTCCATACATTTTACTTTGTATAGCAGAAAAGAAATCTACTCAAGCTGAAACCTGTGTTTGGCAAATCTCATGCTCATAATGTTTAAGATTTCAATCATGAAATACTGAAAATGAGACATATTTTTGGCTTTGTTTGTTTTTTAGCATTAAAATATTTCTTTATAAAAATTGCCATGCAGAGAGGTGCTGAAGACCCTGAGGAACTATTCCTTGCCTTGTCCCTCTTATTGGAACATTATTCAGCAAGTTTTTGGGGGCAGAGGAGGGGGAGACAGAGTCGGGGTCATGGCCCACCTTTGGCCTCTCTATGTCTGTCCCTTTGTGCTGCTCCCTGTTGGAGTTTTAATTTTCTGAGGGCAGAGATGGCCTTTTTGTCCTCTGTTGGTCCAGCCCATGGCACAGTGCTACCCTGCTTTGTACTTAGACTTTGTGGTTTCTCAGGTGGTGGAATCAGCAACATTCAGAAAGGATGAGGGGCAGCAGTCCCCACAACAGCAGGTGGGGATTTTTGTGGGGTGCACACCTGATACACAGCAGACATGTATTTAACAGGTGGGCACTGTGGAAACCCGAGGATGAGCTTCCCAGGATAATTTTGTGAGTATAGAGACATCCCTTCATGCACCTGGCATATTCACCTACTGTGCTTTCCTGAGAGAACAGCAGGAGCAAATCCCTTCTTTCTTATTTCCCCATTTATGCTCATAGATGGCAGATTGGTTACAAAAATCTTTGAGTGTCGAAGACCATAAGCTGACAAGCACCAGCATCTCCTGGCTGCTCAGGGCTTGGCTCAGGGTCACAGATGCCAGGGGACCACCTCAGCAGTGGACAAACAAAAAGGCTGGCTCTGCTCTCTGCATTCTGCCAGTCCTGCTTGTGGGGGGTCTGGGCTAGTAGTGATGCTGTGGCTCCCTTTGAGGAGCAATATTTCTTGTGCTGGTTTAGGCAGGAATGAAAAGGGAATGGGGGGATGGAGAAGGGAGCATGTCTGAAATTGCTGGAAAACAGTCTTTGAAATAAGAAATAATTTAATGTATTGTTGTTCCAAGCCAGCCTCTAACTCCATGCCTCTGTGTACAGTGGTTGTTTCTCAGCAGCACCCAGCTGTGTCTGGTGGTGCACTTGACAAGGTGCCTCTGGGGCTCCTGACCAGGCTGAAACTGCAGCCAGAGCTTTCTCCCAGCCCTGAAACACTGAGCCATTGCTGCATCAGGACTGACTGGCTGAGACAGGGCTGGCTCTGAAACTTCTGCAGTAATGACAGACATGGCACAAGGGTGTCCAGAACTGGGGAGAGAGCCACACTTAAGCAATCTTGGCAATATGTTCCTAGAAAACTTAAGTGAGGAGGCTGGGGTGCAAGCCCAATATTGTGGCGTAATCTCCTGCCTGGCAATTGCTGCACTTGCAGCAAAACCACTGGCAGCTGTGGTTTAATCTCTGGACCACAGGAAAAATTTCTCTTGTGGTTATATCTGCCTTCTAACACATTGTGTCACGTCTGTGGTGCAGAATGAGAGAGAAATGTGGCATCCCTGCATGCGTTGATGCAGCTACCAGTGTGGAAACAGAGCGGTGATGTCCTTGGCACCAGCTCGGGATGGGGGCAAGCAGCACACAGCAGCACAACGAGGAGAAAGCCAACCAAGCAGTACAGGGCCAGTACAGCTGAGTACCCACTGCACACAGTGCACACACAGCCTTTAGGCTCCTGGCAGCATCTGGGGTCAGGGGGAATCAGGGGGCCAACACCCTGCTCCAGGCACACAGGGCACCTGAGGCTTTCTGCATCTTATGGCTCCTGCTGAGTGTCAGCAGGAGCTGGAAACCACCACCACAGGCCAGGCAGCCCATACAGCCCTCCCAGTAACACCAGTGCTGCTGCACTGGGTCATTACTGTCATTGTAAAACAGGATGCAAAATGCAGAGATTAAGAGCTTTGGCTCAAGTGAACCACGTCAGCTCCTCACATGACAGTCTTGTCTTATTGTCTGTTGGAAACAGGAAAGAAAATGATTCAAATGTACAGACTGGGTAAGCAGTAGCATTGCTGAAAACACCTGGTAATCACAGCACACCTCAAACTGAGCAAGCAGCACCAGGTCAATTTTTTTCAAAAAGTGAAAAACCACAACCTTGACTGGACAACACTTTTGTCCTATAATGGCCATTGAAAATATTTATTTCAAATGCTTCTGAGGTCTCAGCTGGGGCAGTGAGCCTGGGTTTGGGCTCTGATACTAGAAGGGAGGCCAAAATTACAAAGATGAGGGATCACAGAAGGCTTCAAGGACAGATTGACAGAAATGGGTTTGCCTTCCCAGGGAGGAGGGAGAGTAAAAAGTGCAGCAAGGAGAACATCCCTGTATATAAAGGGATTGTTGTTTTAATGAGTGAGATTAGCCATTCCTCATCACCTCTGGCACTGTGACAAGATTAACTGCATTATGAGGCAACAAAGGAGGTAAAAGCAATACAGAGAGAACAACATAATAACTGAAAAGGTATAATAGACTTGTTTGGTACAGTCATTGGATACATTGGTGGAGCAAGGTAGTTTGTGAGACAGAAATCCTCCTCACTAATATTTAAGCATAGGGTCAGGCAAACCCACAGCCTCAAGGGACCAGAAGTGGGTCCCTGCAAGGGTTTCTGGAGGTCCTTCCAGCCAGCATTTCAACAGTGCTGATGTAAAATAGCAATGACCCAACAACATTTTCAGGTATTTTGTAGTCTTGGAAAATGAGAGACATGGTATTGAGACAGCCATCTTCGATAGATTGTGTATACCATTGTGTATTAAATTAAACTACTTTCATGCATACACTTTATTTGTCTATTTTACTGTAATTGTGTTTAGCAAGAGGTAATTTGAAGGCTGCTTATCCTCAGCTCTGATTTGCAGCCTAAAAAGAAGCAAAAAGGAAGACTTCCCATGGCTATATATCAGCTTAGACAATTGAGTATAAAAGATGGTAAGTTAAGTAAATGATTCAGCATTTTTCTCTGCTCCATAAATAGCATTTTTAGCTGATATGACCAAAGAGAAATTGTTCCAGTGTTTCTCTTTTCATTCTGCTTTCCTTGGAAAACAAGTTTGCCTCAACACTGGGAACATGTATTTTCACACAGCAACATTGTTGACCATGCTAAGGTTTTGCTTAGGTGGTCCACCCAAATACAGTGGCTGTTAGCTGGAGTTTGGTTTTGGGGTATTTTTTGCAAATAACGTCTCAACAATTTGTTTTTGTTGTTGACGGTTTTATGTTTTCTTGCATTTTTGAGGAGGATTTTAAGCTTCTTTAATTTTGAGATGTTTTATATGATTCTCTCAAAGTAAGAAAATCAGCTTTATTGTCCTCAGTGTTGTGCACATGCTGCGCTGATTTCAGGTTAATGAAATACCATCAGAGCTAGGCTCAGTCCAAGTGTGAGTTTCACAACAGCATTCTCCTCTGTACAGAGATCCAAATGGAGCCTCTTGTCTGCACATTTGAATATGGTACAGAAATGAGGAATCTTGTTTCCCCCCAGTCTGCATTGTCTGCCTTTAGAACCATGAGATGAAAAGCGTGTGAAACACCCACCAAGCTTAAATGAACGTGACTCCTAACATTAGCTTTTATGATACTGACCTGCTGCTGATGGGCATGGCTTTCCCAGAGAGCATGTATCTCCCCAGATTTTAACAGCAGGCCTCAAACTGATGCTCCCACAGACACTTTCCTTCAGGCATTTCAGTGGAGTTTCTACACGTAACAAATTTTGTGCAAAACATTAACTGCTAAAGTGCTCCTAATACCAAGTGCCCTGCTCTACCCTTCAGCTTCTTCAGCAACCAGAGAATAATGGAAACTTTGCAAAGTGTCAACTATTTGTTTGATATCTGTCATATGCTTCAGGAAGATGAATTGTCAATAGCTGTCATCCCGGGAGAAATGTTTAACAAGAATGCGTGTTTGTTTAGCAAAGCTAACGAAGACTTGGAAATCGAGCCTTCTCAGCACACATCACACACAGAGTCCCACAGGACCTCACACACTGGATTTGCTGCACTCTACATATGTCTCAAGCTCAGCGCTCTCAAGTTTTATGAAGATTTTTCTCAGGGCTTAATTTGATGCAACTAGCAGCTATTTTTTTTTTTTTTTAAACTATCCAGAAATTGCTTGCTTTACATTTGCTTCACTGCTACAATGTTTGTGGCTTGAAATCATAATATCCACACTGTTTCTTTTCTTCAAACATTTGCTTCCAGCTCTGCACTCTGTGTGATGCTCTTTAGTGGCTTCTTCACATGTTCCATTCTCACAAAACAACTTTGCATTTAATTAAATGTACATCTTTTTTGCATCTAAACATCAGGCTTTTATTGACAAGTTTGTTTTGGCAGGGAGGGAGCATGGTGGAGGAAAGCTAATTACAAATTACTTCTTAAGCTAGGAAAAAAAGCCACCACAGCATACCAGTGAGACTTCTAGCAAGGAGTAATGGGTGGGAAAGGGATTCCTTCAATGGACAGCACAGAAAAGCTTTATACTGGATAGTGTTTATATGGGTCTCTCTCCTGGAGCACCCACAGAAATAGACTGCATTACAGCACACTCAACTCATTTTTTCTTGCCAATAGCTCTCACCCCCAACCAGTGAAGAAATAGCAAGAACTAAAGAGCTAAACAGGCTCACCTTCACTGCCTATGGGGAAAGGAGAACATTTTTTTTGAAAGTTTCAGGAGGTATGTCCCTTTCTGTTCCCTCTTCTCTCATTTTCAAAGCACACCCTCTTTTCCACTGTTTCTTTTATCTTATGTGCTTTTCCATTTCAGGGGAGAAACACCAGTTAATTTGGTGGCCTCAGAGCTATCCCTGTAAAGACAGTTCATGCTGCAAACCCCCAAAACACCTTCCAAAACCCAAACCAAATCTACTTTTAAGACACTTGGTTTTTTTTTGTTGTTTTTGGGTTTTTTGGGGGTTTTTTTGGTGGTTTTTTTTTTTTTGTTTGCTTTTGTTTTTTTTTTTTTTTCCTCCAAAGATCCCTGCAAATAATTCACTTCTATTCCTTGGCAAGCTTGCAAACTCTGGTCCTGCAGCCTCTGCCCTCCCTAAATCTTCACTGCGCAGTATAGACCTCAAGCACACAGACTTCTTTCCTTATTACTGGAGCCAAGAACCTTGTTCTGCTGATTGCATGAAGATAATGTCGCAGATAAAAGCAGGCACATCTTTCTTTCAGCTGCAGCACTGCCCTCCCCAGCACAGAACCCTTTTCACTCCCCAGGACAGGGGAGCCCTCTGTCCTCTATTTACCTCCATCTGTCTGATCCTGGCCTCACTGGGAAACACCTGCAGTGGCTTTACTTCCACCCACCTCACTGTTACCAGTAACTCTCCATGATATGTAACAAGGATAGCATCATCTGCTTCAAAGCCACTGGCTCTTTTTATTGCTGGCTTTTAGCTGTTAACTGAGAATTAAAATAGCCTGACAAAAAATACATTGTAACTTGAATTCACACCTGAGCCTCACCAAAATTCATGCTTGTGTCCTTCTGGCACTGTGGGCTGTTTTGTGAACTCTGTATCTAGAACACAACTCATGTTGCTGGAAAAGAAGGAGTGATGTCATGTGGAGGACAAAGATACAGGTACATCTAGGTAGACTAATGCAAAATTTCTTTTCCTTTGAAATATTTTCTAAGAGACAGTACTATTTTAAATTCACAGGCAATTGGAAAGGACAACAGTCCTGTATGACTAATCTCACAGGCAAAAGATAATTAAGATATTCTCTCTGTACAGCTAAGGACATGTAAGTAGAGTTGTTTCTGATCTTTACTTTGTTTTATGTTTTGGTCTTTTTTTTTTTTTTCTGGTATAGCCTCTGAGAGGCAACAGCCATGGGAATTTATAGCAGTGAAACCTGTGCCAGATCACATCACAGCTGACATCGTACCTCCAGCAGCGGCCTCCCACTAGATGCTCCGGGCAAAGACAACAACAGAAAGTGCCAAACCAAACCTTGTTCCCTGTGGGCAGTCCCTCATCTTTTAGCTGCAAAAATACCAGAATCACAAAGAAATCAAGGGCACCACTATATAAAACTGTATGAGGACTCAGCTGATTGAAATTCTTAACAAAACTCTTGGTGTCTTTCAAAAAGCAGACTTAGGCTAAGCTCCCACTGAACTAAAGTGGGCTTCTCCTGCTTCTCAAGGAATAAATGGAGCCCACATCACTTTTCCTAAGATACCTATGGGAAAAATTTCTTTTAAACTTTCTAGCAATTGATCTGTGCCCTAAGGCAACTGCACCTTATTGTGCAGATGAACACAGGATCTTCTGCTCTTCTTTTATTAAGATCTATTCCCAAAAAGTTAACCTTCTGTTTTCTCATTTTGCCCACAATATAGAGAATTTTGCAGGTTGACCATCAGTATATTCGTGAGGCTCTTCTTATACTGGGCCTAATTTTTCTCTTAATTTATTTAACATGATGTTATGATTGCCCAAGAAATACCTCTAAGAGGAGCGAATTACCCTTCCCTCCACATTTCTTAGGTATCCAATAATTATTTTATGAAATATCATAATTAAATAAGTTCAAAATTTTCAGGAGTTTGTCTTTTCTTAATGTTGTTTTCTGATCAAACATACTGACAGATTATAAGACCAACACTACTGTGATCATCCTGTCTGATCTTCCCTGTAACACAGTGCCTAAAAGTCCTCTGAATCAAATAATTTTTTTTTTTTTTTTTGGGAGGTGGGAGAAAAGATGAGAAAAGTATATGCTTTGAAAGTCTTGGGTAATAGAGAATCTTCAGTAAGTAATTTCAGTGGTTCAAAATCTACCCTTTTGCTTGCGTCTGCCTAATTTCAATTCCTTGCTCTAGGTTCTGTTGTCCTCTGGCAAACTGAGGCTGATACATTGCCAGATTTCCTTTCCCAGGGAAGGTGCTTGGGCAGGGCAAGGACCCTTGCTGCTGCACTGGAGATAGACATTTCCTTGTTTTCCACTCAAGACTGTGGCTCTGTCCAGCTCCCTGCCCTGAAGCCTGTCTCCCTGGCAAACTTCACTTTCCGACAATCTTTGTGTACAACACGGCTTTCATTTTTCTTCCAGATCACTGATAAAAGTATTAATGAACTTGGTTCAAGAAGACAGTTGAGAGCCACCAGAAAGATATTTTCTGCTTTCTGTTAATTTTGGAGATGTATCAGCTGGTTCCTGTCCAATTCATCTAATGTATTTTATATCTTTTTAGCCACTTCATTAACAAATCTTGCAAGACCAAGACTTCCATTCACAGTCCAAGAGTCTTAGTCACCCAAATATGTAAATTCACGTAAAAGAAGAGAGAAATCACATTGCTTGGATAAAATCTATTTCCTAACTTCCTAATTTGCTGGCAGAAACCATACAACTGCCCTCTAATTTTCTAATTCCCCATTAAGTAAATCTCACATTGGCTATTGATTCTATATTATTTGTTTATTGTCACAAGAAAGGAAGTACAAAAAAAAAAAAAAAAAAAAAAGGTTTAATGTAGGTAGGAGGCTGTGTGGAAGAACATCTGTTCTCACTAAAAGCATCAGTTTATTGCATAGCATTAATTGTCAGTACCAGGATGATACAGCAGTGCTTCAGAGTGAAACCACCCAAGGCTCCCACATTTTAACATCAGCATGGGCTTTCTAAACAGCTGTGATCAAAATAAAAGTGCTCTTTGCCTGTGTGAATAACATTTCCCAGCAATGCACCTAATGTGGAACGCAAGGGTGGCTTCTCTAGGAAATTGAAGGAAAAACAGGCCTTGTCCAAAAAACCACACATCATAGCCTTTTTCTTTTTTTTTCTTTTTCTTTCCAGTTTTTCTTTTTTTCCTTTGTTTTCTATTAAGGGGAGGGGGAAGCTGCGAGAAGGCTCAGGCAGAGACAAAAGACGAGATTTGTCTTCAAATAGCAGCACTTAAATGCTAAGCCCCGGCCACGGCAGGTGTTTCTATCCCTGATGAGCAGGTGCAGCAAACTGGCTATTGGGTCTTGCAATGCCCTCCAGCCAGATTAGACCATTCATTCATGGAAAGAAAAGGAATGTGCAAAGCCACCGGGGATCTGGCCAAACGCTGGGTGACTCTCAAGACCGCCAAGCTCGGAAAGTGCCCAAGGCCAAAATAATGGGAGCCTCCACTCTTCGTGCCTGCCTTGCATCTGTTGCTCTGTCCCCTGGAGCGAGCCCGGCAGAGCGGCTGCCACCACCCCGAGCCTGAGCCTGCGCCAGGCCTGCTCTCACCCTGCACAGCGGGCCTTGCCAGCACTGCCTCTGCTCCTGCCTGGGGAGCCAGACTGGGCAGGAGGGCAGGGAAGGAGACGTCGCTGGGATGGCCCCTTTCCCACTCTGGGATGGCAGTTGAGACCTAGCAGGTACCCACGTCCCCTGCCCCGTGGGTGTGGGGTGTGTGGGCAGGAATAGTGGGCACCCATGTCCCCTGCCCCATGGGTGTGGGGTGTGTGGGTACAAAGAGCGGGTACCCATGTCCCCTGCCCCATGGGTGTGGGGTGTGTGGGCAGGAATAGTGGGCACCCATGTCCCCTGCCCCATGGGTGTGGGGTGTGTGGGCAGGAATAGTGGGCACCCATGTCCCCTGCCCCGTGGGTGTGGGGTGTGTGGGCAGGAAGGGGAGCTGCACTGCTGGCACAGGTGCATGCAGGCCTGCGCACGCGACAGGCTCAGCCTCTGCAACTCGTGCTTCTGGGGTCACCTGGAAGTTTAAAGGCTGAGAATTTCTCTTGATTTGCTTCAAGCCTACAGTTTGAGCTGGAAACGCATCGTGCCAATGAGTGAGGCCCTCAAGGCACCCCTGATACGTGGGCAGCCCAGGCAGGGTGACATGGGGAGAGGTGCTCCTCAGCTGGTCCCACACCCCATGTGGTTGTGCCTGTGTGGGATGGGCCCATGGGGGAGACACGTGTTTTCCCAAAACACTGCAAAATGCGAAACAGCTGAGCGCCGCCTGCGTGGGGTGGCCATGCTGCCAGCAGCTGCCTGTCCCCCACACAACTCCACGGCTGCCAGGGAAGGGGCAGTGTGCCACTCCTGGGGGACACAGTGTGCCTGCACAGGCTGGGGGACCTGCTGGGTGAGCATCACTGCTCTCACTGCCCTTGGCTGTCTCTATGGGTCACACCTTTCACCTCTTCACCTCCTCCTCAGCCACACACAGCCTCCGGTTTCCCCATTCCTGTTTCCCCACACCCTGCAAAAATGAGACAACAGCAGGTGTGTTTGAGGCAGACCCCACCATCCTGCGTTTATCATTTGTGAATGGGATATATGGCAGCCCAAAAGCCAACAAAGAAATCATATATGTTGGCAAAGGGCAGGCTTCTTCCACCTCCTGCTTATTAACTCCATAACTACTGTTAAAACAGACACCTCATTAATGGCTTGTAATGAGCACCAATAAAACATGTGCTGGTAAATAATAAATATATGTGGTTATTTGAGATGGCAATTACTAGTGTAGCTGATGTTGTTGGATGACTCAGTTCTGAAAAATTATGGTTGGGCAAGATTGCACCAGCTAGTCACAGCTTGGTAACAAGGAGCTGGCAGATTGACCAGGCCTTCCTCCCCCTTGGAGAGTGCTGCCTACTTTCCTTCCATTCTCACAGGCAGCTCAGTGGGTGTGATATAGAGCACATTCTCTGATGCATATTTGTGCAGAAAATGTCTTACTGCCTGTAGCAGTGTCAACATACACCTGTAGAAATCATTTCTGCAAAGAGTCAAGCTATATGGCCAGGGTCTGGGAAAGCTCTTAGAGGCATGAATTGTAAGCATCACTTGCTCCACTGGAATGCGTGTAGAAGTATGTAGAGTAGAGGTGCTAGTGGAATAGTCTGAGAGTCCAGAAACACTATACAAAACCCAAATTATGGTCCTGAACTCTTACAGGTATGTAAAAATGGTGCTAACTATTCAGAGAAAGAACCTAGGGAACTTGAGGAAGTGAGGATCTAAAAAACCAAAAAACATAATCACAAGATACCTCAGTAGCTATGTATGTAACTGTATGGCAACTGGTGATACAGAGGAGGCAGGCAGAAGGATGGCTGCTCCCTGTGGTCAGGAGCCAGCCTGCTGATGTTGTCTACTCCCTGTTAATTTCTTGCCTTTCTGGTGTAGCTCCTGGAGGTTTTTAAAAATTCAACCTAAACTCCCACAGTGGAAAGTGCAAGGGGTTATTCTGACTGTGACTACATGGGAACTGAAACCCAAAAGATAAGTCTGTTATTCTGCCAAGGGCACTCTCATGAGCCCTTTGCAATGCAGTCACCAGCTGCCCTGATGTCAAAAGTTTCAGATCTGTTGGCTGCACTGGGGAGAATCCAGTCAAGCCTGCACATCTGGAGAGATGCAGAGCTCACCCAGGGCAGGGCAGGCTGAGAGGTAGCTTTGAACACATGCTTTTCTCCAAATTTTGGGTAACAGCTACATGGGGAAGACTACTACAAACTCACCTCTGGAGCCATTAGGACAGGCGCCTCCATAAAGGAGTATCTTATTCAGACCCCACTGCCTCCAAGCATTCATGTGCTGCAAAGGCTGCCCATGGACAAAGGCTGTGGAAGAGAAATCCCATACACAGCCTTCAAGTTACCAAGATTGTGCCTCCACCTGATTAAATTACACTTGTTCTGTCACTGGCTTAGAAAGGAGGGATGAATTTGTCCCAGATGGCCAAAATACTATTAAAAAGGCTATTTCAGTAATTTGCCTGACAAGTGCTAAAAACCCTTAGAAGAGTCTAAACAACTGCAGTTTTGTAAGGCTGGCTCATCAAAGGAAAGTCTTCAAAAATTAATCATGGGCAAGGTAACCTGCCTTATTCCCTCACAAGAAAGGGCAGGAGACAAAGAACACTGATTTTTCCTGCAGCTGCCCCCTCAGACTGACCCCCAAGGTTAGATAACACCCTGGAAGAATGGAAGAGCATGGAGCAGGGACATTTCAGGTTGGCATACATGGCACAGCCGTGATTTTACTCTGCAATCATAATAAGCATTAGGAGAGAGAGGAAAGGGAAGATCAACAAGATTTCATAGTGCAAACATACACCATGGTCTGGCAGCAATGCATCACAGCCATCCTCTCTCAGGCTCTTTGGGTGGGCATGTTTACAGCACAGAGCACAGAGCACAAGCAGGGGCATGAGGAAAGCATCACAGCTGCAGCAAAGAAAAGTTTGGTTAGACCTCCTGAGTTCATCAGAGCATTCCTGATTTTGGGAGGCAGATGACACCTATCTACAGCAGGCAACTTCTTGCACAGAGGGTATAGCAGAGTGTGGTCCTGCCTGTGTGCTGTCTACACCAGCACCACCAAGCATGCAGCCCTGATCTGCTGGCTCTTCTTCTGTCTTGACACATGGTCTAATGCACATCTCAAAAGAACTTTTCAAATGAGATGCCTTGTGTACCCCCAACTTCTGATGCAGTAATGAATGAAGGGCATGTTTGTCCTTGATTTTTCAGGTTCTGTAGATATATAATTGTTTACATTTTGGAAGCATCTTTAGCATGTTTCTCTCTCCCTTCACCTACGCAGACTTTCATCTGTAATAAACTCCTGTAGCATCAAGTCACTTTACCCCAGGTAGGACCCTGAGGCAAATGAGCACTGTCCTGTGTATCTACAACATGCTGACAGGCTGCAGGTCAGGCACACAATGCTTTGTGTCATTTTGCACAACCAAAACGTAGCTGCTGAGAGTGAGCGTGGATTCTTATGGGGCTGGCTTGAACACTTCCAGGCTGATTCCTTGCAAGCATTCTTTTATCACCAAAGCCCTGTGTCTAGAAAATGAGACCAAAGAAACCTGGGGCTTGAAAAATCCTGAGACACTATAATTTTCACTGCCAGCACTGCACATGCCTCCTTTGATACCTTCCAGACAGATGCATTATTTTGGCATGGATTTTGCTCCCCTATTTGTATAGTGTGCCAGCTGCCTTGCTGTTCATGAGCCTAACCCCACTGCTTCTAAGGAGCCAGGAAAGCAAACAAGCAGTGGTGACATGCCAGTGGTACAAAATACTCTCATCTCTGATGGCCAGCAGTGAGGGCAGGGGTGTAAGGGCATGAGCTAATATCCGAACAGCAGCCAAGAGGTTGAATGTGCCTTCTCATTTCCTCTGCTTTGGGAGGTTAAAGGTGGGCCTTTCATGTTCCTTAAGTGTAGCTTTGGTTTTGATGACTCAAACTAATCACACATGGTTGGACACCTATATTTATAGTAGATTGTGCCTCCTGGTAGCTCTCCCAGCACCATGGAGCTTTCTACCCTTTTAAGGAGGAGCTGGGAGTTACCAGCTAAGTGAAATTAATATTGAATTGTATACTTATTTCAAATGCTTCATCCTTTTTTCTCCATGTCTTGCTTGCCATGAGTCCATGATTGCTTGTTTCCTTATCTAGTGTGCCCCTCACTTGCAGACTGTCCCCAGCTTGTTTGGCAGCAAGCTCTGCAGACACAGGACTTCTCCAAGCCCTCCTCCCAGCTCTCCCAGTAACCTTTGCAGGAAGAAGTTTCCCATTAAATGTGAGGTGTTAACTGTTCTCCTGCCTACATATTCCAAGATGTTTCCTGCTCATATTTCAGGAGCGGTCTGCAATGTTGCAACCCCCACTGGGGCCGTTCTGTCAGTCCAAGCATTTAATTAGCTAATTACAACCTGCTGACATGAATACACAGAATATGGTGTTCGAAGAGCAATTTTTTTTTCAATTCATTTATTATTAACCCCCAGTAAACATCTGATATGCTCTTCCCCGAGGGGACAGAGTGGTAATTGGTCCCTTGAACACTGAGTTCCCTTTCTAATCTGCCTGAGCTGGAGCCGAGTGTCACCATCTGTCAGTGTTTGCATATACAGCCCACTGCGCGCTTCACGTGGTGAAAGGGGAGAAAGAGAAAAAGGAAGCAGGAAAATCTCAGGGAAGGATTTTGAATGTAGTCAGGTCCCAGCTCCTCTGCCTGTCACTCACCGCTCGCACATCTGCACCCGTCCCGGCAGGCGGTGTGGAGGGCCCAGATGAAATGCCCTGCCCAGGGTGCTGCACTAATTGGGCTGGCTGTTGTTAGCCCTGCTTTCTTCCCTGCCTCATCAGGCATCTGTATCATGTCTGAGGTAGTGGTGGAAATTACTCTCCCCTCCAGCATTCTGACCAAAGTGCCACAAAGCAGCTATAGCTGGGTGATTTAAGGATGTCTTACAAATATGAATTGGTATGGGCACCTGATCCTGGTGGAAGCACCACACTTGGAGACTCTCTGGTGAGCACAAATCTACCAAATGAGACTTGCCTGATGGACTCAGTGCTGCTGAAAGGAAAAAACTGATGTTTGTGTTCAAACAGCTCCTGTGGGTCCCCTTGGTGCTTTTCTATTTGGTCTGTGCAGTGTGAAGCAGAATGGCTCCAAAGAGCCAGGAAGCACACGGGCAGCAGCATGGGAGTGGGAAGTGTGAGCAGGGAGCAGGGGGTCACAGGGTGACCTGTGGTGGTGCAGCAGGGTGGCTGCTGCAGTGTGCCCAAAGTGCACAGCTCAGCTGTTCCCTCCAGCTCAGACACCTCGTTCCCACCACACAATGCTTCCCCCCAGCCATATCAGAAGGGCTTAAACCAAACTCACGAGTATTGATGTAAAAAAACCCCTAGCAACTCAGGAAGCTTCCAGAAGACTTCTTTATGGTATTTTAAAGCATCTGGATATCAATGGTATTCATGCTGCTCCAGTACTGCTCTCTATGAATGCAGCACTGATTGCCAAAATGTAGTAAATGCTAGGAAATATCTAGAAAAAACAAGACTTTAGACTTTGATTGCACCCATAGAGACATTTCTGCCTAATATGGTGAGGAGTCTCTTGAATGGTCTGCAGTATTTGCACAGTGGTACATGCGAGAGTGAAATGATGCCTAGAGAGGCTGACCTGCAACAGAGAGTAGACAGAGCTAAAAGAATAAAGTAGGTATTTATTGAAAGGCCTTCAAAGGGTACACCTTGGGCAGTACAAGAGCCTGGCTCGGGCTACACCCAGGGTGGATCCGAGATGGACCCTGGTCATGAGTTTTTACAGTTCTATAAGTTTGGTCCATTTTCCCCATATTGGGGTTAATTGGCCAATTACAGCTTCAGGGCATGAAGTCCCATCCTCCTTGTTTGCTCTCTTCAGTTCCCCATTGTTTATGCTTTTTGGGCCTGAAGCTTGTAGTGGTTGTCCTTGATCTCAAGCTGGAAAAGGATTGTATTGTCTACCTTCCCTATGAAGAGAACTTACTAATACTTAATATGAAGCTCACAGCTACACACCTAGGCAGCACAGAATCTGAAAAATATGAAAGCTAAAACTTAAAGCATCACCACAGTTAGAAAAGGCAAAGTGGAAACATAGAAAGAAGCAGGTGAATCTCAGAAAACAAAAGGGTAAGGGAACTGCAGTTATAAGTAACAAAAAAACTAGCTTATAGGCTCATCAAATGTTTTCAAGATATCAACAACAAAGTTACACATCTGTCTTTGAATTTATGAAAATGTAATTTGCCTACATCCTCCTTGGAGGAAAACGCTGCAGGATACAGAGGTAACAGAAAAATAAATAAAAAAAAGAAATGAGAAAAAGAAATAAAATGTGTGTTAAGGGGGAACGGGGGAACGTGAAGTACATTGAGCTAGTTGGTATAAAGGGAGATTACTGTAGACAGCTTGTCTCTGTGCCACTCTGCACAGATGGGGGAAGCTGGTGGTCATCCAGAACTTGCCCTGTAAGAGTGAATCAAGCCTGGGCAGATAACATCACTGAGCCTAAGACCCACATGTCCAACACTTGGAGGAGAAAAAAACTTATAGTGCAGCGGCTGGATGGTTTAAACAGAGACTAACTTCTGGCTAGACTTCTTTGGCTCCAGAAATTGATGTTATCAGTGCTCTGGCTCTGACCCCAGCACAGCTTTTTTGTATGTGCACGTAGCAATGAACCCATCACAAAGCCAGTTAACAGCATTCTCTACAGCAATGTATCAATTTCTAATTATTTGTGATATAAAACATAGGAAAAATTTCTGCTTTAAGAGACTTTGAGGAGATGTTGTTTTTTAGAAAGCCTTGACTTGCAGTTCAGGTACAAGCTAGTGATATTTCATCATCCTGAAAAATCATTCAAAGGTGCCAAGGGAAAAATCTCTCCTCTGCTCAGATGTGAATCAGAAGGCCAGAAATGCTGGATTTACAGAGCTCACCTCAGCCTTTAGATCTGGGAACCAAGCATGAACTTCATCTTACTTCAGAGACATTTGATTGTTGGATCTGGTCCCTTTCCTCCTGTAAAAGAAAGCTTCCATTCTGATACAATTTTTGTGTGTGTGGTCCAGTACACCAAGTGTGTGTCTGTCTCCTTCTGGGAAATGTGTTTTTTCCTCCAGGTCCCTGTAGATGGGTGGAATGAGCCTCAGCAAGCAGGCTGACAGCAGAATCTCCTGAGAGGAACCCTGTAAAACAACATTTTTGGGTGTCAGGACATCCCCATGCACATAGCTGTAGGTGCCCATTTTGCTCTCCAGCAGGGCCTGATAGAACACCATTCCATGGGAAGGGAGAAAGCTTCATGTTTCTGTGCCTGACAGGGGTGGCACGGCCGTAACAGTGGGGAGGACAGAAAGCTGCTGGTGCTGATGCTCCAGAAAACAGTGATGCTTTTGGTAATTCACCTAAAGCTGCTCGGGGTGTGGAGGCATGCCCAGCACACCTCCAAGGCCCTGCTCCTGCTCTTCCCTATGTGCAGCTCCCCTGCTACCTCCACCATCCTCAAAGCAAGGCTCAGGTGGGCACCAGACACTCCCAGCTCAGAGTTTTAAGCCTTCCTTCCGTGGACAGGGGATTTTCATGCACAGCCCTGGCTGTTCTGGATGAGCAGAGGACAGGGCCGTTGTCATGGCTTATTTGTGTTAAGCAGGTTTTGGGTAGATGCCATGTGCAGATGGATGTAGAGCATTTCAACTGTTCCCTTGTTGTTTGCTGCAACAAAAGGACACAATAATTTCACTGAACCCTGCTGATAGTGCAGAAAATGTTTCTCTTCTCTTTTAGCAGCTCTGGCTTTTTTTTTTTTTCCAGCCTTTTTTTTCTTTAACATGGTATTATTCAAACAGGTTGGCTACTGACAACTGAGATCATGATGGCAAAGACAGTTTAAAAAAATATCATGAATTAATTATTTTCTCCCATGCCCGGCTGTATCACTTATCAGGCCTTCAATGGGAGCACTGGCCCAGCTCCCTTACCACGTGCACACTAATGGCTTGCTCCTCTATTATCCCTTTTGATCAGACACAGGTGGGCAACAAGGCCTCCTCCTTGTCTGTTGAAAAAGGTGCACACTGTTGTCAGGGTGATTATATCTAATTACATCCCAGTTAATTATCAGACCTGAATAATTATGGTAGAGCTACTCTCCTCCAGAGATAGGTGCATCTTCCAGATGTCACACTGCGGTCTCCACAGGGCAATTTCCCAAGACCTTTTGTTGGGATGTGCTGGCTGCAGGAAGGGGCTGCAGGGGAGCTGCTGAGACCTATCAGGGACCAAACAGCCCAGTGGTCTTCCCTTGCCCTCCCTGAACTCACAGCTGAGTTGCTTTCTCTTAAACTAGTAACAGGGCTCTCATTCTCCTCCTGCTGCACCACTAGTAGAGGTAGAGAAAAATCCAGAGTGAAGTTAAGACTGGGATGAAGTGAGGGGTGAAGAGGAAGAGGTTTTAAGATTTTGTTGTATTTCTCTTTATCATAGTCAGATTTGTTTGGTAATAAATTAATTTACCCAAGTAAAGTCTGTTTTGCCCATGACAGTAATCTGTGAGTGATCTCTCCCCATCCTTATCTTGACCCACAAGCCTTTTGTTATATTTTCTGTCCCCTGCCCAGCTTATAGGGAGGAGTGGCTTTGGTGGACACCTGGCACTGAGCCAGAGTCAACCCACATCTCGAGTGAAGCTTATGTGTGTCCTGATGGACTAGATCAGGTGGCAGCAGTCATCTCAAACCCCATGTGTTCATATTGCCTGCAGCTTCTGTACAGTCTCCTCAGCCTGGATCTAGCTGTTCTCCAAAAGCTGTGAATATGTCTGACAACCTGAAAACAGCAAATATTTTTTAAAAAATTAATCCATTGAATTCAGCGTCATATATGACTGCTTTCACTTCGAAGGCTACTCCAGAGTCTGCACTGTGGGCAAGAGCAAGAAACAGCAGCACCAAAAACACCCTAGGCATTTATCTAAAGACATACATGTCAAGCATGCACAAGTTTACAACAGTTTGTATTAAACCCACTTGAATAATTAACTTCATGCCATAATTGCCTTGCTATGAAGAACAACAGACTTCTGTCACAGGTGTTTTCTGAGGTCCCCAACCCAAAATGTTTCATCTTCATTGTCTTCATTGTGAAAAGAAAAATAAAAGCAATAAAATAAAATAAAATAAAATAAAATACTATCAGCTTTCAAGTTTCTTTAGTATAATTCTGATATTCTCTTTATAGTACAAATGTCAAGCCTTACATTGAGTCTCAGTATGATCTTGGGCTCAGAAGATGCATCTGCATTAACATTTGAATTCAAATCTGAGATGTGATTTTGAATGGTTTCTCCCTGTGGTCCTCATGTACCACACTTTGCTTCACAGTGTGGAGTGATCATTTCTACCTAGTGCTTTTCCAGTGGATGAATATAAACCACAGTGCACATGCCAGGAGTGCAATGGACGGGCTGCTGCCATCCACTGAATGTCTGCTCTGTGGGATCAGAGCAGATGTAGCCCCATGTAAAAGTCCCAAGGGTACAAAGCATGGGTGGTGGGTTCCCAGCACCTGCCGTTCACTCCACAAGCCCACTCCTACCATGACAAATCACTAACTGTTACAGGCTTAGCAACTGATGTCTGGTGGCATTGAGTCCAATGATATGTGTGTTAAATAATTTCTGTTATTAATTAGCTCTGAAATGACTATTTTTCCAATTTGCTCACTCATCTCTTGTTTCTGAATTGTGTCACAGGTCAAATAGGTTTTCCGTTTGCTCGCAGTATATCACAACCTATTTTTATGGTATTTATACAACATCAGCACTTTTTCACCTTTTTTCACTATCCAGTCTTTTCAGTCTTTTCTCAGATGGGAAATTTCACACGCTCTTTTCCATTCCTGTCACCTTTCTCTGAACTCTGTCTTGCTCTGGCGCAGGCTTCTTGTGAAACTTGGGAGTATTGGGTGTCCAGTCCTGCATATGTTATTCCAAATGTGAATGCATCATCGACTTACATAATTAATTGCTTGCATTTTACACATTATTCTCTATCCTGTTCCTTTTGCAGTCTAACATCTCGCCTGACCAATAAATTAGAGCTGTGCTCTGCATCCAAATGATCATTGAGACGTCCACCGTGACACTCAGCTGCCTTTCCCAAGCCACTGCAGGTAATTGAGAGCCCTGTAAGGCATATGAACACATCCATTTTTTTCTCCCCTTCAGTGTGCAGCACTTTGTCTGAACAGAGCTGAACCTTGTATGACACTGTGTCACCCATTCATCCAGTCAGATAAAGTCCCTCTGAAGTTGCTCACAGACTTTGCAGAATTTGACTAATTCTGTATTCTTTGCAGATTTGGTGGATTTGCAACCACTTTTTTTCCCAGATCTTTCCTGAGTATCCTGGGCAACCCAGAAGGCCATATGGATCCTTAAAGAACAGGAAAGGCAAATTTTTGCTATGATGAAACATATATTTAAACCTGCTTTCTTTTTTTTCTTGCCTCAGATTTAAATAGAACTCTCACATGAACAAACATTACATGAGAATTTTTTTTCTCTCCTTTTTTCTCTCTCCTCTCTCAGTATCCAGGGCTGTCCCACCCATATAGGTGCAAGCAGAAAACATATAGAGTCCATTAAAAGTCAGCAAGAAGAGAAATTTTACTCCAAGACCACTCCAAAACACTGAGGATGGTTTTGGTACGCACTGGTATCTACTAACAGCTTTGCACCTATTAGCAGCATTGTTCCTCTATTATATCGTAATTAAACCACCACCATTTTCCTTTATTTCTGTGTCAGCCCATATTTGCCTGAGGTTTCAGGAGCTCTGCGTGTCTGTCCCTATTTTTATTTCAGTTTCATTTGGAAGGTAGAGCAGTGCACGGTATGGCGTTGCCCAAGACTGGCAGACTCCAAGGTGGTGTGGAAGAGAGGGACAGGAAAGGTGCCAAGCAGGAATTAAGTCTGCATTCTGCCAGAACAATGCTGCATCATACAGACATGTCCTGGAGCACACAGCACCCCAGTGATAATTTCACAGAATTAATTTTCCCAAAATGAAAAAAAAAAAAAAGGCAACAACTCAGAAAGGATGAGGCAAATTACCAACACTAATCAGTCTCTCTCTCTCTCTCTTCCCTTTCCCCTTGTATGATAATTATGATAATTAACAAGCTAACAAGCTTCTAGTAAAAACAGTTCCAGAATTTCAATATATAATTAATATTTACATCCATAACAAGTTGTCATTTATGGTGCATGTTGATTTTCTTTTTTCAAAGGAAATTGCTCTTTATACTCAGAAATGAAAAATCCTTCAAGAACAGGCACTAAAAAGGCTTCCTAAATTCAGAAATCTTGTCCTTATTTGCTATTTATTTATTCGGAGATGTGCAAGTGTTTTAACATCTGGGGTTATACAAATTATGAGTGCACATGTGTAAATAGATGCAGTTTAACCTTTTTCTTCACAGAAAGCCATAAATCCACCACCATACTCAAAATCCCTTGTGTTCCAGGTGTGTCCTTGCACATAAACCCTGTATCATCTTTTAGTGACCTGTAAAAACAAGTTCAGGTGACCAGTCATTTGCAGAAATGATGGGTACTTATTATGCAAAACAGCTGCTTGCTCCTGATGTTTTCTTCAATAAAGCAGCATCTGTAGTTTCCTACCTGCTGGGAAATATAGAGCAGGAGACAAATACTTCACTAAAAAAGCCTCAAATTCTCAATGCTCTTTCAAGGTGGCAGCCATGCCTGGATAACACAGTGATGATGGGCAAGAGTTGCCTACAGAAGCAAGGGCCACTTCTCCTAGAATGTAAAACATCATCCATGGGCACCTGGGTAAACTGGCTCCAACAAACACCTTAAAACTGCAGCTTCTGCGTTAGAGCTGAAAGATGTTATAACCTGAGGAGACTGGTACTCTTTCAAGTGTAGGTTTTGATTGAGTTCCTCTTAACTCAGCCATATGTGATGGCTCTTGTCTTACCTTATGGCAAATGGCTGTAGTCAGACTTTAACAAGATGATGGCATTTCAAAGGAGTAACCAAAGGAGATTGGACAATGATTTACTTGGCATAAAAAAATAGGTTAAAGGATGAAGAAAATCTCTAGAAATATACAGAGAAGAGAAGCATTGAGAGATAGAGCCAAGAAAAATTCCGGCAAGATTTACTGATCTTATTCATTAATATTTGATCCAGCAAAGTATGCTCTTTGGCCAGTTGTTTTTCAGGTTTTGTCTTCCCCATGAGTTCAATCACCAAAGGAAGCATGGGTGGTAGGGTGAAGGGCTTGTTCCACCAGTCCAGCTCCAGGGGAAGGACGATGGTGCTGCAGGATGGGTGCCAGCTCATCCTCCAGCTCCCTCCGGTGGAGACCACAGCCCATGCTCCCGGGTATCTGCTTGGCAGGAGGGCTGGGAATAGGGAACAAGGGGAAGAAAAAGGGAGGGAATACACACCGTGGAAATTGGGATAGCTTTGGGTCTCTTTAACACACAAGTATTCCAGAAAAGGAAAGGCACTATAAATATCCACAGCCTAGAGAGAAGCTCATAGGAATAGCCAACTTCAGACGGGAGTCAACACTTTATATTTAAGTTGGAACCAAAGGTAGATTTATCCCTAAGTGAAGGTGGACCTGAATTCTGGCATTACTTCTTCGCTAGATGAGATGAAATGTGTGGTCTAGATATATAGTCAAGTCCACAGAACCTGAACTAATTAAAACACTTCATTAAATCAGTCACATCCCAGCTGTGGAGCGTAAGCATTCATCTACACCAAGTCATCATCTTGTACAATATTTCACTGTAAAAAAGGAGGAGTCATGACCTTGTGCTTCTTCCAAACTACTACACAGGCAGATCCCTGTAAAATTTGGTAGCAAAGTCATGTCACTGTTTCCTAAGTGAATGTCAAACTTTGAATGAATTCCTTACCAATATATTACACTCACCTTGCTTGGACACTTGCACAAAATTTATTAAATATGCACAGAAAGCCAGAACAGAAATATGCCTAGTGTGCAAACCTAGAAAATGCCTTCTAAGCTCTGACTCCTGTAGTTGTTTCAAGCCTGGAGGTGGGTACTTTGCCATGATGAAATATAGAATAAGTATTGCACACAAGATGCTCAACAGCTGTTGGGCCGTACATTTGATTAATAAGGGCAAAATAATGACACAGGAGACGTAGATTTCTTCCACAAAGCATTTCACCTGGTACCATATGGCACTCAATTAAGAAACTAGGACACTATAAGATACAAGATCTTAGATTAAATTTATTAAAAATTAACTGATATTTCTCAAAGTTCTATTTGAATTGGGAAATCTTTATTATGGGCTTCAACATCTACTAAGTGTGTGTGACTTTTATATATATAGCATATGTTTCGATCTATTTTTATCAGTGGGGAGAAAAAAGTTTTAGCATTGCAGGTGGCACAAGGTAACACTTCTATTTATCTACGTGCAATTCAAGAATTATGGCAGGAGTTAGGCAGTTCAGATGGCGCTCTTAAGCCATAAAATATTGTGAAGGAATGAAATTCCTCTTTTACTGAGGAAACTGAAACATTTCTTTGCTGTCATCAGTCACTTACTAACTGTGCACTGATCCAAAAGTGTCACTACTTAGAGATTGCTTGGGCAAGGAGATAGTTCAACAGCTATATGGAAGCAAATTAACAGCAGTAGTGCTAATGTCAGTAAGAAGGAGGATGCAAAACTGCTTTAAGAGGACTAAATAATAAGCTTTGTATGAAAAAGAGGAAATAAGAGGGACACATTTTGGTAGGACTTTCAGTTGAATCAGGGAACCCTCTAGGGACAGAAAGAACAAATCTACCTAGCCATTATACTGAACAAAGACTACCAAATGAAAAAGAAGTTGAAAAACTTAGAGAGCCTCACCCCTTCCCAACTCTTCTGAAGGTTAAGAAATATAATGAAGACATCTATATGTGTGTGTATGTATGTACACATGGTTATTATTTCTTCAAATCTTTCTCTCATGTTCTTCTTTCTCTCATGTTCTTCTAACCAGTTTGTAACATTGTGTTAGAATCTGGCACAAAGCCTGTGTCTATCTTTGTATGCTTGTACTGGGTCTGCAGCCCCAGAGAACCCCTAAGGACGCAGCTTTGGAAATGGCTGGATGTGCAGCAGTGGGAGTCCACAGCTCACAGCTCAAAGGCAAGACCCTTTCCTGAGACCCCACACTGGGCTGTGAGACACCCCATGATGAAAATTCTGGTTAAAGACAATCTTGTCTGACTTTGGACTGACACTGAACAAACACAAAAACATTTCTCACAGGTGGGAAACATTGCTTCTTACTTGGTGGTGAAAGAAAAATTTGACATGGACTTTATCACATCCTTGGAGGATGTGAATGCATCCTTGTGCAGCTCTCCCTCTATACAGGATAATACAGTCCCCTTTGTGGACAATTCCCAGCATGTGGAGAGATCTAGGAAAAGCTAGCAGCTCTTGCCAGCCTTGCTCTGCAAGGGACTTTAAAGCAATAACTCCCTGGAAACTCCCTTTTGTTCCCAGGAGAAGCCATCTACCACTCCCTTGACTCAGCCCAGGACCATCCTCTATTCTCCGCCAGTGCTAACCCTAACAGTGCTTTTAAGTTAAAAGCCCCTCATTGCTAACACATGTAAAGCTAAAAAGATTCCTTAGGAATCAAAATAAGTTTTTCATGTAAACATGGGATCTGTATAGAGCAAAAGTGATAAAGAGATGAGGAAAAGAAGAAAGAAAGGAAAGCAAGCAAGCCCGTGCCCAATACCAGGAGCCTTGACTACACCGATCATAAAACATAAGGACAGGTTCAATTGTTCGCACTTTATTAATGAGAAAATGAAGCTCTTTATCCTTCATATATTTTTTTTTGTCTTCTAAATCTACTCTGTTTCAGCTGGTAGCCATTCCCCCTTGTCCTGTCACTACACACTCTTGTAATGCTTGTACATTTACCGTATTTTATATTATGTCAAATATGACTCTGAATTTATGAATACCATGACTTGTCCATGTCTCTCATTGGGAATTTGGACCTTAGGCTCCATGCTTGCTACCCTCAACCCCAGAGATTCCAAATGTATAGGCACCAATAGAAGTAATTTCCCCAAATCTGTTCCATTTTTGCACTTTGCCCACACGGCTCTTAGTCATACATTTCATGCAAGAAAGCTCCATAGAAAACAAGTGATCTCTCACCTGAAAGGGAGAACAGAGGTGCTGGGGACATGGCCACAGTCCCCAGTCCCCTGGCCTCATTCCTCTGAGTGGGAGCATGGGCTCACTGCCTGCCCCTTTTTCTGGAGCAGGTTGTGCCTTCTGCACTTGCATGGAAAGAAAATGCCCATCTCCTTGTCTTCTTACAGGCATTCACATAAGGGAAAATAAAGAGCTTTGCCTTAGTCAGAAAGTGTCAGCATTTGAGTCAATGGCAAACCTGATTTATTTTTTCTCTCAGTAGATAAGAATGTGCTTCTGTGTCGAATAACAGAAGACATCCTCCACCACCCCCTCCTCACTGCCTATTTGTTTTCTCCCAGTTAAGTCTGTGAGGAAATCCTCTTGGTAAAGCCAGTTAATAAGATTAGATAAATGTCTTTGAAAACAAAATGCTGATATAAAAATCAGAACAACAGAGCACCAGCTGGCTTTTCTTTTGCTCATTCAAATGCAGCTGGAACACCACAGCCAGTAACGTGCAAACTGGGAGTGATAATCAATAAGCAGTGAAACAAGAGCAAGATGCCTCTGGAGGAATTTTCCCTTGGTGAGAAAGATGGATTAACTCTAATTCTCAAGGCACATGAACAAAAAACATTTGCTTAAATTCAGACATAGTTTAAATACTGCTCCAGAGAACCGTGACAGCCTGAAATAGCAGTGAAACAAGATCCTCAGGACACAGTCAATGATGATATTTAATGTAGGCACTGGCTTTTTTTAATGCAAGGTAGCTGCTGCATTGTATAATAAGGAACATATAATAACGATGTATAATGATGAAAGGCTGTTTAGTTAAGGACAGAGGGTGAGAGAATGATATTGCTGACTATTATAGCTCTGTGCATACAGAGGCATGCAGTTCTGGGCAGCTTATCCAGCAGGGTGCTGTGTACACAGCAGGCTAAAGACAGAAACATTAACTAAATCACAAGTTCGGATCATTTATCTTATCGTCGCATGGGGGAAGAGTTTATCTTTCAAGCAGGCACACCTGCTCTCCTTGTAAAACTTCACTCATTCCATTGCCAACCGCGTTCTTTCTTCTTGTTCAAACATGCCGCTGCAGGAGTGGGATGGAGCCAAGGGTGGGTGTCCATCTCTCCTGGAGCGAGCTCTGGTCTCTGCATCTGCACATGCTGTCTCAGGTGGGAACACCTGCCCGTCCCAGGGCACTGGCCCACTGCAGCAGCACACAGGCTCCATTGCCCATTCACATCATCCACAACAAGGGTGCCGAGCTGAGATCAAAAACACTCTGCAGGCATTCACAGAAACAACACAAACTCCTCATTTTGTGCTTCTGCTTATGGAATAAAGTGATAGGAATTAAATTTGGGAATCTGCTGAAATCTGAGAGTTTCATTGGGTTGTGGTAGTCTAGTGAACTAGTGTTCAAAATCTCATTCACTGGGATTTCAGATGAAACTTGTAGTGTCTTTCAAGAAAAAAATAGATGTAAAATGTCAAACCTCTGGCCAAGAGGGTGGCATCAAAGCCATGTGGATGAATGATCACCTCAAAAAGTGTATTGAGTTAGGCAAAGATCACATAAATATTAGAAATTTGGATTAGGATCTGAAAATGTCACGTTAGAGATGAGAGCTTGTGCCACCAAAGTGGGAATTATTTCAGTTAATCTGACCTCAATCTTAGACAAGACTGGTCCTATAGATGAACTAAAACAAGAACAGGTGCAGGGAAATGTTACTGGGCATATCCATGAAATAACAAACCTATTTTATGAGTGGACATTAAAAAAAGCTGTTCTTGTTTAACATAAAAAAAATGAAGTCTGAGAAAGGATATGGTTCCTTATTATAAATACATTGAAGTGATATGCAAACATTAGATAGAGAGCAGAGCCGCCCAACTATGGGACAATATTGGCACAAGAACAAATTAATATGAATGGGCTGTGAAAAGAAACTTGGATACTAGAAGAGGGTTTCTAAGCAACATGGACAAGGTTCTGGTACAGCAGTACAGCAAACAGATGAGCAGGAGAGAGATTATTTCTTGTCTTTGACAGGGCTGAAAAAGATGGTGTGCAATCTGGTTGACTGAACCAGCAGCAGACAGCACCTAGGAGGTCCCTTTAGTCCCATCCTTGACATTTCTAAATGGTTTTCACTAATTGGAGGGGAAACTGTACACAAAGGTCAGGCTCGGTATCTTTGGAAAATTTGTATAAAAACACCTGAATAAATAGAACTTACATTAGGCCAGTTTGTAAAAGTCAAAAGGAAATGAAAGCTTCCTCCTGATTGTTAACAGCTGCAATCCTTGCCATCCAGCAAGGCTGTTGGCAAGAGAATCCCCACTGTCACTGACCCACTGAGGTACATGGCCCATGCACTCACACTCACACCCTTCTTGCCCTGAACCTGCAGAAGCCACAGCCATAGATCACCACACTGCAGATGCTGGGCTGCAGGGCTCCCTCCATCACACATCCTGTCTTCCCACAGACAGGAGACAGCACCTTGCTTGAATGTCAATGAAAACAAACTCTCGAAATATCCACAGCATAGGTTTGACACAGCTCATGCTAAATTAAACTCTACAAATCAAGTACATGTATTTGCATATGTGGTTGTTCTTTCCTGAAATCAGTGTCTGTCTTGCTTCAGTATGTTCAGCTGCTTAAAAGTAAAGGATGCTAAGAAATTCTGTTTTACTATCTCATATTAGCTAGTATAGATAATGAACAAAAAAAAATCCAGTCCCACAGTAACCTCCCTTGTCCTCCCCACCCTGCTGCATTATACATATGCAAATCACATGGGAGACTAAAGCTAAAGCTGAAGTAAAAAAAAAAAAAAAAAATTACAAATCAGGTTACATTGTTCCATATTTCTAGCATGAATAATAGACTGTAAATACATAAACATCAATGGCGTGTGATAAAGCTTTAAAGCTCATAGTGTGATTTCTCATGTCGAGTAACTTCTGAATAGAAATAAACAGCAAACTGGAAGATAATTGTGTAGCAGCTCTGTATCCTGGATCCAGAGCGCAGGTGCTGGGACACATCTGCCCCCAAGGGTAGCACAGAGACCATTATTCTTAACCAGAAAACACCCTGTCCCACTTTTACAGCAGAAGACCCAGGAGGACAGAGAAATGCTATCAATTTGATGGCCATCAGTTCTGTAATCATGCCACAGCCATGTCCCCAGAGGTGTATTTAGTATCAGATGCATTTTCAGCCAAATAAATATTCCAGACTTCAGTGTTAATACACCATTAAAATGACACCATCATGCTACATGGAATACTATAAATTAGACCTTGAATATTAGAGGCCAGACAGAAATAGCCATTACTCTCTCCCCTGCCCTTTTCTCCATCACTGCCTACCCTCCCAGAGAAAAAATATTTGTAAAGGAAGCAGAAAAATGGCTTGCTTGTCACAGTGCCTGTGACTTTGAGGCAGACACTCTTTCTCTGCTGATTGAGGTTCCTAAATATCAAGAAATGAGAACTGCCTGGGTCAGCTGGAGAATATTTTCAAGGCAGAGCATGGTGTTGAAGATGTGAGCTGGATTTGCTTTATCTTCCCTCCTGCCTCTTTTTCTTCTCCCTCTTTCCTCACATCATCTCTCCCTTTCCCTTCCCTTTGGAGCTATATAAACCAGAGGGCAGGGCATCCAGCTGCTTCCACAGCAGAACAATGTTTGGGCAGAGTCCATGTTGACACAAGTGCATTATATCCTGAAGGGTCAACTGCAGCTTTTTTTTTTTTTTTTTTTTTTTTAATCAACTGTGTAGAATTAACCTCCTGCTTTTGCACTGATGCCATTAGTTCAAAATTTATGAGCTCATCTAATTGTCATCTATCACTGTACTATCCTGCCAGTTAAAGGGTGGTATTATTTTCCCATTAATACTACCAGAAACCCTCCCTTTCTTTAACATTTAACATTTAGTAAAAGGCGCACGTAGGACTGGATAGACAACCAGGACTCCATTCTTCCATCTTGGGTTTTTCTGAGCAAGGATTATTAGGAGGAGCCTTATTGCTCTCTGCAACTACCTGAAAGGAGATTGTAGCCAGATAGGATTTGGTCTTCTCTCCCAAGTAACAAGTGATTAGACAAGAAGAAATTGGTCTGAAGATGCACCAGAGAAGGTTTAGGCTGGATGTTAGGAAAAATCTGTTCACCAAAATGGTGGTCAGGCATTGTAACAGGCTGTCAAGGGAAGCAACAGAATCACCATCCCTGGAATTGTTAAAAAATAATGTGTGAATGTGGCACTTGATGATATAGTTTAGTGTTGAACAAGGTAGTGGTAGTCTAGTGGTTAGACTCAATGATCACAGAGGTCTTTTCCAGCCTCAGTGATTCTGTGATTCTCGCACCTAAAGGTCAAACATAAAACCACAGCATAGCAGTCCACGGTCTGAATATTGGCTAACTTGGCACCTCAACATCTGCCCTCTGCAGTGGAGAGATGTCCAAGGGCTTGGCTGTACACAGCCCCTCTCCTCAGCACATCTATGTTTCTTGGCCCTGGAGCCCTTTAGGAGCTGTAACCTTGGCGTGGGAGGGCCGATGTGTACAGCCTGTGTTTACAATGTGCAGTTGGAGTACACCTTGGTAAATACACCATCCTGCAGCTCCAAAGGGGCAAAACAGCATCAGTCACCTAGAGGCAACAGCACAGCCAAAACACTCTGATTGCTGTTTCTGAGAAACAGAATAATTCCTCACCATTTCAGAAAACATCCCATTTCCATAAAATACTCTTAAAGTGAAGTTCAGCCAGTGGAGTTGTTTGCAGAGAGGTATATCTGGCACAATTCCATCTATTACCCAAGGATGTAACTTTACTAGTAAAGTTCCTCACAGATTTGAGACTGATATTCTCAAAACAAGCAGCCTGTGAATCTTCTAGATATTCTAGGCACATCTTCTGCATGCTGTAAGTTTTTTTTCCTGGTCACAATAAACTCCACAGTCTATGAAAAATGGACTATCTAATGATGCTTGACTATTCTTTCTTTAATGGAATCTCTACTAAAATCAGCACAAAGAAATACATTCCCCCTACCCTTCTAAAAATTGCACATTAATAGTTCAGTGTGTAGATACATTTTAGATACAAAAGAATCAAACAAATAAAAGATTTTTGGTTTTTAAAAGAAACTTCCACCAAGTCTTTGTGTGTTCACTCTTCCAAAACACAATGCTGTGGTATCTCAGTTTCTGAAGTGGCAGTGTAGGCACTGTACTCTTATGTTTCATTGAGTGCTCGTTCAAAACAGCTGTATGTTCTATATAAAACATGTTTACATAGTAAATGTACTTCCTGTAGACACAAAGAAATGTTAATGAATAACCATTCCTGCATTTCAAATTTTGCAGGGCTGTGGGAAGGATCAGTGCATGACAAAATAGTTAATGTTCACCCACTTTCTGGCACATGAAATCTGTTACTACAACTAATCCCTTACAAAGAAAAGAAAACATGGAAAACAAACTGGCGCTGGCTGGTTCTACTATACTTTTTTTTTTTTTTTTGAGAAACTGCGAGATGCATATACAAGGGAGAGGAACAGAGGAGGTATTCAGTGGAGAATGCCAGAAGGCATGGACTCCTTTTGGTAGGCAAGGCTGCTGGCTTTAATTGTGTATATTGTCTTGGATTCTCACCTTCAGAAAAAAACGCCAGTTTGATCTCACACATTATTCACTACCCATATTTACATCCTATTGCCTGAGGCCCAGGGAAGACAAACAACAGGCATTTTCCTTTCAATTTCTATCTGAAAATCTATATGGCTTAAAACACTTCTTAAATAAGAGATTCCATTGATCCTTGAATTTTTTTAAAAAGCAAATATCTGGTGTTCTAATTTATAGTGCTGCCCCAAAAATGCCTCAAAAAGAAAACTCATTTCTTCTCTAAGCAAAGTTCTTCCAGAAACACAAAAATATCAAATATTCTAGTATTTGGCATGTAGCTGTGAAGTCTCACACATGATCCTCACTTCCCTGCAATGTAAGTCTCTAAATTAATGAGGTTTTGCTATACAGCAATTTTATCTGAACTACGTGGCTCCTTCTTTCAGTACCCAGAAAATGCACATGGCTGAAAAAGATATACAACTAGAAACCAACCCCCTTCAAGGGAAACTGAAACAGCGTGGGGAGGGTCCTTACCAGAGTTAAGGATCTGCCCCAGAGAAAACACGACACCAGCCAGGAATCTGCTCTGCATCTGTAGACCTATTTATGAAAAAAAGGCAATACACCACAAATGGACCAGATGCACTTATGTAGTGTAAGGCAAAAAAAACTCTGCTGGGGGTGTTTCAACATTTCTACATAAGATTTCACAGTGTACAAAAATCACTTCATGTGAATAAAAAAATCTTTTCTAACTGCAACCTCTCTGCGTGGTTTGAAATTGCTTCTGTGGACAAGGTTTTCAAAGGCCACCTAGTAAGCAATGCTCAACTAGCTCTTCTTCACAGGGCAGCATATGAATAGCACATTTCCGTTTCAACAGACTGAAAAATCATTGCCACAGTAATAAGGCTGAGACCTCAGTGAAATTTTCTCAATAAACATATTTCTTGATAGTTATGATTTTTGTTCTAAAGATATTTATTGGTCTTGAGAAAAACTTTTTTTAGTGCTCTCATAACAATTAATAAATGACAATCTGAAATGTTTTCTTTTAGGAATAGCAACACTTATGTTTTGTAAAAAACAATATTTTGTTAAATTATTTATTAAATTCGAAGAACTCATTCTTTTAAACTACATAGAAAGAGGGGCAGCTGATGGACTTCTGACAAATCCCAAAAGTCCTCAGCAAACAGTGTGGAAAATGTGATGAACCTCTACTTAACTATTAAAATGTTTGCAAAAAAAATTTTTTAGATGTGTTCAGTTTCTTCAAAAGTGATCTGAAACAAATGAGAAAAGTTTCTACAGATGACACAATTAGAGACACATATAAACAAAACTGATGAAATCAGAAGAAAACTTAATTTTTTCTATACACATCCTAAAGAAAGAGATAAGAAAGTGAATGTCAGCATGGAGTGCTATTTTGCATTACCAAACACTGCCACCATGTGTTCACTTCAAAGGCCGTCAGGCTACTTGAAAACCGCTAGATGGGATGTATTAAAAGATACAGTAAATCAAATTCGTTGCTCTATCTCTTAAATGTTTCTGTATAATGCAGTAGTGATGACAACTCCAAAAAGGTTTTAATTACTTTTAGTTGCTGGTGCTAAGTTTCAATAAGAACACATGGTTCTGTTTCTAACCCATCATATTGCCATTGAGGAGAGCACAAACTAGAGAAAGACTCAAAGAACATAAAGAACAAGGTTTGTTTTCAGACACAGATGCCTAACCATAAAAGATATTTCATTGTACTTGTGCAATGCCCACCTCAGTGAACTTGTAGTTGATCCTGATGCTCCTTAGAAGGTACCAAAAATCACAAATGTTGAAATGGCTTGAAGTTATGTCAGGAGGGGTTTAGGCTGGATATTAGAAAAATGTTCTCCATCCAGGAGGTTTTTGGGCACTGGAACAGGCTCCCCAGGGAAGTGGTCACAGCACCAGCCTGACAGAGTTCAAGTGTTTGGACAATGCTTTCAGGCACATAGTGTGACTCTCAGGGATGGTGCTGTGCAGGGCCAGGATTCAGAGTCAATTATCCTTGTGGGTCCCTTCCAACTTGGAATATTCTGTGATTCTGTGATAAATTGACTAATTGAACTTGGACTAACTGACTTAAGAATCATCACTCCCTCATTAGCATTATCCAGGTAAATAAAATAATTCAACACTTTTCCTCATGGGGTGTTGCAGCTTCCATATCTATGTCTATATAGATTTACTGAGTGAATACCTCAAGGAAAACACAGACCCTGGGGAGCAAGGCCAACAATTAAATCAGATCCAAGAAATACTTGGATGAAATACCACACTTGGAAGAAAACATTTTTTGGTACAATTCTAGATACATAGTTATTCCAAGCTTCTTTTGCTCTCAAGAATGCTGAATGCTCTGAGTTTAGACTCTTTCTCGTATCTTAAAAGTGCTTCTAAAGAGATGGCAAAGATAAGTAACTGAAGTGGAAAAGTAAGTAACTGATAAAGGACAAACCAAATGACCACTACCACATCTCTTGCCATTTGTTCTTCAATGTGCATTGTAGAATACACACTTATTCTACAGCTCTATTCCACAAGTCTTTTAACAGCAGGAAAAGTCTGTAAGCCCTGCATGCAAATGACATGCAGGGCTGTCATAAGCCATAAGCCCTGCATGCATAAGCCCTTCTGGTAAATGACAGCATTAAGTCAGAATAAATAACTGGATTGTCCCAGCCTGTTCCAGATTTGTTTAACAATAGATGGTAGCAGTGTTCCCATCAGAGAGCTTCAGAGGTAGGAAAACAAACTGAAAAAGCATCTTTGACAGAATTGCCAGAAATCCTTCATGCTTCTTACCACAAACTTAGAGCAGAAAATCACATCTGTGGCACTAATTAGGAAAGAAGAAACTGTCAATGTGCTCCATCTTAGGTAAAAGCAAATGAAGTGAACAGAATGCAAGATCATTTTACCAAAGTATAAATACAGCAACCAAAGGAGAGCTTCTGTTGTTGAAAATACACTTCTGTGGTCCGTAAGGTGCTTTTTAGTACATAAATGCACTTCCAAAAGGAGAAAGTGTGCCAGCCATTCATGTACTTTCAAAAGATATATTTACATATTTACAGTAGAAATTGTATCATCTTGATTTAGTTCACAGTAAATCTTTTTCACTGGATTTGGCAAACAACCCACTCTCTTGAAGCTTGATCTTTCATCTCCTGTATCAGCAGCTACCTTCTGATAAAAGGAGTAAATTTTGCGTCCAAAATTTGACGATGATTTATGAAGTTTGTCTTTGAATTAGATTTATCAAATATGAGGTCTCTATAACTGTTTAGATATAACAATGTCCAACCATAAGCCCATTTAGTTCATGTAGCTAGATTCATTAACATTAGCTTTCTGTCACTGATTTTCTTTATTTTTATCAAAGTCATCTTTGTAAGTTCCATGGTTTCATCCCACTTGTTTTTCTCAGGGCTTGTGTATGTCACCAAGTTCTCAGTGTACTGCAAGACTGACTTCAAAAACCTAGGAGAAACAGCATTAGAGAAAAACTCTTTTAAGGATTAAAAAAAAAAAAAAAGAAAAAGAAAAAAAAAGAGAGAGACAAGAAAAATATTGCAATGCCTGACTTAAAGCTGAAAACATCTTCAAGTCTCCAAATCTCCCTCAGGAGGATTGGATGAACAATACATTAAGGTTTGCTCTACTTTTGGAGAACCACTCCCTCCCTCTCACAGTAAGATGGGAAGATCTTCAGAACTGCAATTAACACCACCATAGAAAGAATACAAATGTGTGATAGAGTTTTCCCCAAATGGCTTCCTTTGCTTTCTTGGTTAAATGTTTCACAATGTAAGTGATATCCAACCAGCTGTTAATTAACACACAAGGAGTAAAGTCAGCAACATATTAAATGTAACTTTCATGTATTAATATTCCCTATCTAGGCTTCAAAAATTTAATTTAGCTCCTGAGTGAACATAGTCCAAGGTAAAATTATAACTATAATGATAAAAAATCTCTACAGTACAGATCAAAAAGGAATTCTGGGGCAATTCCTATTTTTGTAAAGTAAATTTATATACTCACTTTAGATACTCCTGATAATCAAAAGGATTCTTCTTACAAACTGAATGAACACTGACTAGTTCCAGAGTAATCAACAGTAAGATGAGCCGCAACACTGGAGACAAAAATTTAATGCTAGAAATAAAATAAAAATACTTATTTAAACAAACTAAAACCAAATTTTAAAAGAAATCATTAATACTTAAAAAAATACTAAGACTTCTGCACTCAATCTAAATTGCTGGCTATTGCTAAGTTGGGGGAAAAAAAGGCTATGAAATGTCCTTCAGAAAAAAGCAGTACAAATACCAGAAAAGTAAACAGAGACTATAAACTCAAAATGAAGGGAGGAAAAGAAGGCAAATATCTGAGATTCCAAAGAAAAACTTGCAAGTTCCTATTAATCCATAGATAATAAACTACAGTTCAACTGAATCACAAATGTGTATCATCAGTTGTCAGTTTAAGCTATGCTTCTTAAACAATATGTTTAACATATTTATGAACATAACCTTGCCAGTAACAAAGTATTTATAAAATTCTGGAAAGCTCTTATGATTAGGAAAAAAAACTAATGGAATATTAAAATCTCTTATATCTATAAAAAGACTGATTCAGGTGTAATGACAAAAAGCAGTAAATGAAAGTAGATAAAACTTTCAAATCAGTTAAACCTACTGCAGTCAGATAAAATTTGAATGGCATTTATATACCTAAACAGGAAAAGCCAGAAACTAAAAAATACAATCTAACATTCAATACTTAATTTGAAAGCTTTTAATTTACAGCAACATAATCTAGAAATGCCCTTTAAATTATTCTCCAATTTGAGATTTTCTTGTTATTTCAATATTGTAATTTAATAGAAATATGATTGATGCTTGACTCTGAAATGGTTAACAAGAACACGTGCTGTTGACTTTAAACTTCCAAGTGAGCTCACTGAAAGGGAGCAACAGCAGCGTGCAGCCATTCTCTCATAAATGTAACCACAGAGTAAAGCAAAACCAGCAGCCAACCTGTTCAGCATCCGCCGATAGTTGTGCCTCTGGCGAGAACGCAGAGCCTTGTTGACCCACTGCGTGTATCTCAGCCCAGCGCCGGCAGTAACCTGTTGGGACACTTGGTGGCATTGCGCGCTTATTTTGCGGAGTATCACCACTACTTCCAGGACAGGTCGTGGGGAATACAGCGTGCAAATGCGTGTTTCACAAAGTTCCACCAGCAGCCTCCAAAACAGGAAGGGATTTTTAACGTGAATCTTTTGTTATCTGGATTTAACATAGGATACACTTCATATTAAGTGCGGTTTGACTCATGATGTAATTCAGAAAATCTGGAAACAAACTGCCCTTACCTCATGACTGAAAAAAGCAAGGATCTGTGTAGTAGGAGTAGTGATTGTGTTTTCTATCACTTAACTGAATCGAAATGCAAAATTGATTATGATGAATATGTTTCCCATTTCAGATCAAAGAAACACAACCACAATAAACAAAACTGCCTGGCTGAAATGATACACTGAACACATCAAATCACAGCAGGGCTGTGGTTGAAGCCTCCCACCATAGCTCAACTCAATGAATTAACAGCCACCATAACAAAACTCAGTGAAACAAATGCTATTAATTAGTACTCCCATTAGTGTGTGGTCTTTCTTCTGGGCAGAACAAGAAGCAGACTTAACATTGCATAAAATGCAGGTGGTGAGGCCATCTATTTAATCAACACCACACCAGATCATGCTTTGTTAAAGTACACAAATATCTTCCTGCTGTCATATCTGCTACACTAATGTGTCACACATCACTTTAAACACTCTGTTCTTATAGAAGTGTTTCTTAATCTCCCTCATGCTCAGTTTATCCCTGAGATAACAAAACAATGACTGAAGTGATAAAAGCAGAAAACTCTAAGAATAAGGTTTAACACATGAATAATTAGGCTTCTCTCTTCCAGACAATAAATTTGCAAATTGGTGGGTAGGAAGCAGATGACTCATATGATACATAAGTAAAGCAACAGGTAGAATTCTCTTTGTTCTATGCGGCCCATGCCTAATGGGTTTGACTAGGAGTGTTTTGTTCCAATATATTCATTCAGTCGTGGGATTCTTAAGGCTGCTCTAAGAGTGGCAATTAAAAGTCAAATTATTTTAATCATTATACTAAGTCAGACATAATTGGAATTAACATACCTACAAGTCTGACACCAAGTATAACAAGATACTGTCACCTTCTGAATCTTGATATTAAAGCATGAAGAATAGAATTACATAGCAGAGTATTGCCAGTTTGAACCCCACACACAACTGTGGCACCAAGCACATTAAAACGATTTTCTGATGCAGTTTTAGCACAAATTAGACTAAAACCAACCTAACATAGTAAGTACACAAATATTTTGCTTTTGTGATCTGACCAAAAAAAGTTACTTTTTCAGGCTAGTTTCCAAGTAAAATCTCTACTGTAATTCCAAAATGTACAATGTCTCATCCTTATTTTGAAGATAATGTTCAGCTGCAATCCTAAAGTTTTCAGATTAAATCAGCAGCAATATCAGAAAAGTGCAATGCAATATTTCAAGCATTTCTCTGCAAACAGAGACAGGATAAGAGTTCTTATATTGGGCTGCAAGTAGAAGCTGACAGCAGGAACCAGGAGGGCATCAAACTCACCTCTCTGTGAGGACACTATCGATAGGATCATCTGAACTGCAGAAATTCTGGGGCATATAATGCTGCAACTGAGATACAATTTCAGATATCATCAAAATTAAAGTGTTAGCTTCAGCATTTCCTTCCAACCTTAAAACCAAAAGAGAAAAGAAAGATTTGAGATTATAAAGTTGTTTAGTACTCATTATTTCTTAAATGGCACAGATCTAGATGCAGATTTTTTTTGACAGCAGTGTATTCAGTGTCCACTCTTACACTCTAATATAATTTCTTTTCCCTCTACCTTACAAGCATGATTTTCTTTCTCCAGCTAAAGCAACCTTTTCTCAGTGTCAGCAATCTTCAGAACCCCTCTTAATCCTCCATTCATAAAAAGTCTACAGTATACTGATTATATGATAGGTGTATTAAATTTTCTTCTCTCAGATCTAAACAATTACAATATCCTCCAGTGATATCATTAATGACTTCTTCCTTTTCAAATAACAATAAAATGCTACATTCTTTTTCTAACCAATGTCTCATACAAAGTTTCCCACTGGTTACCAAGTGCTTTTCAGAATAAGGAATTAATTATTTACTGTTTTATATCTGGTGATCTTATATAGCACATACATACCCTTTAATTTTTTCTACTTGCTCCTCAGGCACTGTTGGCAATTCAGGCCATAAGTGGATGCTCTTCATACATTCCAGCACCTCAAAAATATATAATGAAAAATGTTTTGTAAAGTATAGACTTTGACATGCTTTTCTTAGTGGCCCATTTAGAAAAAAACCAGAACAGGCAGTAAGTTATTTGTTCACTAGTCATAATTGTGCAAGCCAACTTCCTTTGCTAAGGTTTAGGTTAGGGCAAAAAATCTGGATGCACACTTTCATGCTAAAACATTATCGGAATGAACTAATTTAATATTCTATGAGGATTTTTAATATAAAAAAATAACTAGCATGACTTTTGTAATACACAGTTTGAATGCTGTTGAAAAGTAAAAGAACTAAGTATGTCTACTGCAATCTCTAATCAATAGAGAAACATCCTCAAGCAGTTCATTAAACTGATTGGCAGAGAACTACCATGAAATCAGAAAGGAGATATTGCTACCATGACAGAACCTTAATCAGCTGGCCCTCATACAGGAAAAAACTCAGTAACAGCCTAATCCAAGACTCTAGAGACAGGACCTAGCAGTGTTCCTGACATAAAAAAATGTAAGGAGATTAGGAAAACTACAGAAAAGCAAACACTCAGGTAAGAATAAAGCTATTTAGTGATCTTGAATGGTATCAATTGCATTAACAGCCATCAATTGCAACTGTGATTTCCTTCATGTTTTGATAAATTTAATAAAAAATAAAGTAGGGTTTGAACATTTTTTTTTACAACAATCAAAGCATGAAGAAAATAATTAGATAATTTTGAGGATTCACTATTTCAAGGACCCCAATGCTTTCACAGACGGAAGTACCTACCTGTTTCTTGAGTCGGGAAATTGGATGAAACCGAGATCGGTAGCAACTTGCACAGTTCATCAGTGGTTTTAGGACCATGTGTTCCTGATTTACAAGATGACAGACAATACTCAACAGTTTCTCTAAGCTGTCCTAATCATATGCAGACTTAGACTTATAATTCATTTTATGCATGCCACCTATAGCACTGATGTCAGTAAACACTTCCAAATGTCTAAGGACTGAAAGAAGTAATCAGCACAGTAAGTGGTTAAAGCTTAATTTCACATATTTTAACTATGAAACCTGACAGCAGCTGACAGAAAAGCAACCAAGTATTCTCTTCACGCAGCAGCACATGATACATCTGGAGAAATCAAAAAAGAGCTGCAACTAATAAATGTAAGATTTATCTCACAGGTTGCTGCATGATATTGAAAGATGTAATTCCAAAGATAAACAGGAAACTGGGGAGCACAAACACAATAATTGCTAATATTGAGAAACATAGCGCAAGGCAAAAAGTGTTTGCACATCTATAGTGTAAGTATAGATACAAATAACACTTCCATTAGTAAGGCAATATTATTTACAGTGTCTCAGGAAAAGAAAATCTTGATAACTACACACTACAAACCTCAGTGGGTGACCTACAGATGTTCTACATATCTTGCAGATAATTCTGCAGATAAACAGGCTAGTTCATAAATATAATTTGACAAAATTAAGTGGAATCCTTATAATTGATTGATCAACCTTGTGAATTAGGACTGGTTAAGCCAACAAATTCAGGTACAGCAAGAAAGGGTAACATTTTGGAAAACTTTCTTATTTCACTACAAAACTAGGCAAAAACATATCTTCACAATTTTTTACTTGGAACAATATTTCATTAGCACAAGAAGCAGTTGTCAAGTAAGATTCAGCCATAAACCTCTCTAAAATTGTATCCAAAATAACTGAAAAAAACCAGAACAGAATATTGGGCCCTACCTTAAAAGAATACATATCCTCATCTGAGAATCTGCAGAGAATAGTAATAGCAAATCCAATTATCTGGTTAGCTACTTCTCTGGGAAAAGTTTCTAGATTGATCTCTCCATGGCTTAAACGATCTCTTATACGTGGACCCTCCTGGTGGTTCAAGAAATCCCAAAGGAAGTCCTGTGGAAACAGACACCAACTGTACAGAATTCTACTCTATGTGTACCCACATAGAATTGAATATATCAGTGTCTAGAATATCTCTGAAAGACAAGTATGCAATCATGTCTATAGGATAGGGGTGTTCAGGTATTCAGAAAAAAACCTAGTGCAAATTTTACTTGTAACATACATTCTATACTGTGACAGCTAACAACAGATTTCCTTCAGCTTTGTGTCCCAGGCCCTTCACAACCCCACTGCCTATGGCAACAGGACTGTAACCTCAGATCTCCCCTACACTCTCAAAAAACCTCTAAACTCGGCACCCAAACTTTTCCTGTTCACAATCTGTTTGGGTAAGATGCAGAATGTGCTCTGGTAGGTTTGAGCCGCATTTTTGTTCTATCTGCCCAGATAGTGTGAGACATGTCCCAGAAGCACTCAGAAATAAGTTTATTTCACTGTATGAAGCATGCTCATATGAAATAAGTAAGTATTAGACATATCATAAAGATAATTACTAAGTGAAACAAACAAACAAAAGACAACGATGACAAAACCATAGAACACTTTCAAAACACTTTCCATGGCAGGCTCCTCAAGAACTACAGGAAGCTGGTTGACTTCTTCATTATCCAAATGCCTTGCTAGCATCTAGGAAAAAAAATAATTTGAATAGAAACTTACTAAACTATTGAAGATCATATAATCAAAGAAGAAACACCAACTAAAGTAGTTTTCCTAATCTGATGTGATTACTTCTGCCACTCTAGAATCAAGATGCCTAATTATTACTGACAAACAACTTGAAATAATCCAATCAACTTGTGAAACTGAAGATTTATGCTGGTAATATTTTTTTGTATTTATTCTGAATAACTGAATCTAGGAAAAAAAAAAGCAGAATGTTTGTTTCTGTGGAGTGATAAATTTCAAGATAAAAACATTTAGGAAAAAAGTAGTCTGTTTTTACAATTTGTATTAATTTTGATATTTTCTGGAGCATTCCAAATTTAAAGGGCTTACTGTCCATCTTTCATTTAGAAAAATAGTTAGCAATAACGCCACATTCAACTAAAGAAAGTGTATTCTTAACTCTAGAAACGATAAGCATTCATGGTTTAAATTCTGACATTTATATAAATATCAAAAAAAAATCACAGTACCTCATCAAAAGTGGTGTAGAAAGCAGAAGACTAGAACAAAACACAAATAATATTATTTGGTTTTTAAATAAAATCAGTTAACTAGACATGTATATAAAACTTTTGTTTATTCATTTGCAGGAGATACCAGAGGTGCATGAATAGCAAAAAAGTCCCCATAGGAATGAAAAACGGGTCTTTGGAATTTTGTGCTGACTTTTTAAAAACAAATATATAATGTCCTGCTTTTCACCCTAAACTACTGCTTCTGAACACTCACATTCCACTACTTTTTCAGTCCTATATAGACATTTTAAAAAATTAATGGTGTTCATGAATCACAACTGGAGATTTGTAAATAATACTCCAAACTTGACTGAAATTTTGTGGTGTAAATGTATAAATGGTTATAGACGCTTCTGGAATAACTATTTTGCAAATATTATAAGCACTACATCATAATTGACTTTAGACTAAAGTTTACCTCTGCTGTTAGCAATCGATTTGGACATTTATTAGTTGTAGTGAAGAGCAGTCTAAGTCCAACTTCCAGCTGAGGAAGTAAGAGAATCACACTGTCAGCATACCTGAAAAAGTAACAGGGATATCCAAAGGGTGTTTTTCTTCCTTATAAATATAAACCATTTCAGAGTTACAGTCTTAGGCCAACAACCCTGACAAAATTCCTTTGTAATGCACTTTGTAAACAAATAATAAATAACTATCCATGCCAAACATAAACTGACCACTGAATTAAAACTCAGAGATGAGAATAACTCACAAAAAGACAGAGCATGGTAGAGGAAAACAAAACAATATGCTTTTCTTAAAAAATTCAAAATATGTGTGATTTAACTTATGAAGATTTTTAAACCTCTCCCTTTTTGCTACATCTCCATCCACTGTTTCTGGGCTTCAAAATATAGTTTATAATCTTAGTTGGCACAACACAAAGCCATAACTCAACAAAATTTCCAAGAAACCACCATAACGAAGCATAACTATATCCTGTGAAGTTATATAGTATGAAGATCTTGGAATCTGCAAATGCAGATATAAAAGCACAGAATATAATCTTTTTAGATTCTATTAAAAAATAATTTGAAAATATCTTACCTGCTTTGCCTGAAAGCTGTTAAAGCAGCAATCCAAAATGGTAACATTGTTTTTAATACAAAACTGGACAATTTTACAAGTTCTTCAGCTATGGAAAGTATTTCATCATTAAGATCTGCAAGTCAAAAAACAAACATTGAAAAATTATATATAATCTACACTTTACTAATGAATTTTAAGTATTTAATTGAAAATATAGTATTATTTCAATATTTGCAAAGGGAGATTTAAAAGTTATCCAATTTATTTTAACTATGCGAGTACAACAGTAGCCATACTTAAGATAAGAATTTAAATATGTACGATTGAATTTGTGGTAATAATATAAAATTACAGAGTAAAACCAGTTAAAAAAAATCATGTTTGCTTTTTATTGAAAGACTACATAGCAACTGGATCCAGCTTCTGTTGAGTTGTTCTCTACCTACTTCAAACTTTAAAAATACTTAAATAATATAAATGAATAATTTCTATTCAACCAGAATCAGTACAGTAGTATGAACATTTGAACATGAGCACATTGTTCCTATTTTATCAATTTTCTGTGCTGAAAATACAACATAATACATTAACACTTCCTACTTCAATGCTAGCATGTAATGAAACCCACACTTATAAATTTACATTATAAATGTATTATCAAAGAGAAAGCTTAAAATGATAAGTGTAAATTGATTGAACTAGGTGTTTTTTCAAAGCCAATCAACAGCTATAGGATTTATACTACACAATTATTGAAATGTTATCAGCTTGATTTGGTTCCCAAAACCCTGTCCCAATTTCTTGGACAGATGTTCCACTGACTATGTAGCACAAATTGACTGTGATCACCACTGACATCAGAATTCTCTATATGCTGTTATTGCCTTAAAATAGTAGGAATAAACCAAACAAGGTCTGAGGACAGGGAGAAGATTTTAATCTGACACCTCAAATCCTTCCCTGAGAAAAGCATTAGTCTAGTGAAGATGTGCCACTATCTTTTACTCTGTTTCAACACTACATTCCCTGTAAGGCTCAGGGCACTCCTGCTGGGACACATTGATTCTGAAAAACATTACATTTCATAAAGGCAAACTAGGTGACTGGTACATGAAATTAACTCTCATAATCAAAAAAATGTAACATATAGTTGAAGTCTTTTAGAAGCAACCATATTTCATGTTTCAACATGTTATAATTATTTTAGAATGCAGTAGTTTTTTACTCAATAGTCAGTGAACTGTCTACATATTAAAAAGTTGCCCTACAAGCATGATTGGTTCACCTAATGATGGTGTATACAGGTATCTTAGTTAAGATTTAATCTTGGAACTCTGGAAAATACATTATTTTCAACAGCATTTTTGGACAAGGAAACAGTAGCAAATACAGGATAATAAAAAATTTGATAGTGATTAAATACTTGCCTGGAAATGCATCAAGTTCCTCTAAGCTAATGAAGATCACATAAGGTCGATGTATTAAAACACCTTTAGTTTGCAGAAGATAAGTCTGTAACAACTGACCCAATCCTGCAGTTAAAAAAAGCAGCATAGCACAGTATCTAGGGAGAATACCACAATATATTAAAAAAGATTATACACAGAAATCTTTTCCAAATAACCAACATTTGTGAGTTAGGAACAAAGAGGGTTTTTTTGTTTTTTAAAAAATGCCCAGAACATATACTCCCCATCTAAGTAGGGGCACTTAGTAATTAATTGCATTCACAAGCACGAAAAAAAAAAAAGTATAATTAGAAAAAAAGCATCATTGTATTCTACATTGGCTGCTGCTGCTTCTCCTTCTACCCCATTCCTCTATCTTTTGTTCCAAGTTACTCCTCACTGCCCTGACTTTAAAAAAAAAAATAGTTAAACTTTCTTGAACTTTCTTGTTTTCTCTAATAGTAAAAAACCCACTGGACCTAATACTGGCTATCTTTGTTATGGCTGAAGTATTCTATGGAAATCCGTTTACAAAAGAAGCAGAAGCAGCAAGGGAAATCTATTTTTTATTCACCATAGGATAAGTAAGTGGTTACTAACCACTTTCCAAGAACTCACAAGTCTGACTTGTAAGAAAAGGAGTGTTTTTTTCCTGGTAACTTACTTGGCAGGAATTTCTTGTGGTGATGCAAACCCATGCCACAAAACATTGCGAAGGTTCAGACCATGTGGAGATCCAATGAATACCCTCAGTACATTCATCTAATTAATAAACAAAGCAATTACTGCATGAAGAAAAGTTTTTTTTTGCCTTTCTTACCCTTTTTACTTTTATGACCTTTCCCTGGCAGAAAAGTTAAGAAGTTATTCAGAAACTACCATGTCTGCTGTCAAGCTGACTGGCCACCACTTGTCAAAGTAACAAACTCACTATTTGCAATTCCCAGTATTCTCTGAAGGAGGATCTTTCAGATCATTTGTACAGGATATATGATACAATATGGGAAGAATCAAACTAGTTATTAGACATCCCAAACAGTTATGACAGGCAAACAAATGAGATCAAGTTTTGCTCTTCTTGTAGTATAAATCCAGTGTAATTTAATGCAAATTAACACAAGGTACATTTGGTAGGAAGAAAACCAGCTCAGTAGTTATTCCTTATTTCAAAACTATGTACTTACTACAGCTTGTCCAAAGACATCAGCAAGCTGCTCAGATGCAAGCAAGTCTCTTAGAAGGAAAGGACAATCATTACCCTTAAGTAAATACACCTATTAAGAAATAAAAAGCAGTTAATTAATGATTTAGTATCCTTCTTCATATTTCAAACACATATCTGGACTATTTTACCCAATAAGCATTTTCATTATTGTAAAAACACTAATCAAACAAAACCCACCAAATCCTTAAAAAGGATTTAAATTCTGCAATTTCATGACAATTTAAAATTTAGACAACATATCAGGAAAGAGTGGATATTTTATTTAATGTGAACATAGTTAAGCTTTTCACAGGTTCTGTATATATACTGCTTTTCTCTTCCAAAAAATCCCACAAAAACCAATAAGGCAAAACAAGAACATGTAATTAAGGGAATAAGCTCTACCAAAGACAGAGTATTTTGTTCTTACAACAGAAATTTATAGGGTCTGTAATTGTGAAAGGGAGAAGACTTGTGGTTCATCTTCTGATTCAGTCTGTTCTTTAAACTAGATTTTATGCTTGTTGGACAATCTTAGCATCTCAAGTTTCAACTGCTATCACACCTTCCATTTGTACTCTCCCTGACATTTTTTTCCAATCTTTGGTGATTTGTTTTACTGCAAAATTTACCATGCCCCACACTTGGGCAAACTGGTTTGTGAGCTAGCCCATTGCTCCTTCTCTGTCATTTCCTTCTCCAGAGCTCCTCATAGATATTGAACAACCGGCCATTTTAACTTACCTGGCTGTAAAACAGCCCAGCAGAAAAAGCTGTTTAAATAACTGTTTCTCCCTTCTCCCTAAGAAAAAAGTTACCCAGCAGTCTTTTTTACTATCTGCATGCCACCCCTCACAGAAGTTAATACACCATCAGATCTTCTGTGGAAGTTATGCTGCCTCACTTCAGTTAAATAAATCAAACTAATAAAGACCTACTATATGTTCATTGATAAATCAAACCCTTCTCTTTCCTAATTAAATTTTTTAGTAACAGCACTCACACAAAGCAACTCTAGAAACATATGTTTCCATTAGCACAACTGGATCCAGAAAAGAACCTCTGTCCAAATCAAAATCCATGTGGGATATTAGTGTACTACTACAGTACAGGGTAATATAACTTTTTTCAATGCACAATTAAATCCAAGAGCTCATTCTCATCTTTTGAAGCCAAATCTGTGATAGACTCCTCATGCTGGCACTTACGTCACCCAAGGCTCGCTCCAAGCATGATGTTAGTTTCATTAAGCCAAGAGCAACTTCTGTAGCTTGTGTATATTGTAAAACATCAAATACTTCGAGAAATATCTGCATGATGGGGGAGAGGAAGAATGTTGTGTTCAATATTCAAAAGGAAAGATCACATTGCCAAAAGCAGAGAGAAACCTAAACATTTCCTCCACGATAGCTGCTATGCAAATGTAGAAAGAAAACCATGCCAAAGGAATGAAAGTGTAGATGTCTGGAGAGAAATTTCCCTAGAGTACCTTTTGATATCTAGTGCCTTACATCTTTAAAATTGTCCATAATAACTTTACCAGGTAAAACTTAGGCACAGGTTATTAGAAAAACAAAATCCTACAAAATAATATTAGAACAGGTCCAAAGCTCTTCATGTTGTCTAATACAAAATCTAATTACAAAGTCAGAAAAGCAACCATATATCAGAGAAGGACAATTAGTTACAAATTCTAAGCATTTTGGTTCATGGATATCTCTTCTGTGTTCTCAATTAAAATCCCACAAAGGGTTCAGGTGCCAAATACAAACTGTTAACAGAAATTTCCATACCTCTGTGCAGTTTGTCCAGTGGAACCATGATGCATACTGAATTACAAATTGCTCCTTAGTCAGAGATTTGAAGTACAAATTGACAGATTCACAGACAGGTCCTAATGATCGTATGCTTTTGATATAATCCACACTTTGATCTTAAATTGAAAAACAGAAGGTGATTAGGGCACCAACCTTCCTGAAGGTCTAGTATTTCAAAACTCACTAGGGATAAAACCTACAACAGTTTGTGTACATATTTAGCACAGAAAAATTTACCCTATTTAAGCACAACAAATACAATACAATTTACTCTCCAAAACACCGCATAGAAAAGGTATGGAAAAGTAAAACTGCAATGCAAAACCAGGTAAGATCAAGCACCTTCTCTGAATAGAATAAAAAAACAAACCAAAAGTCCAACCCCAACAAAAACTTAACACAACAAAATATGGAAGTGAATAGGGTCAATATGTTCTGCTTTTGTTGAAATGTGAAGAACCTACTAGAATTTCTATAGAAGTTCCATATATCAAGCTGGAAGCTAGTGCAGGCTCAGTGGGAGTTAAATTGAACCACTTACAGTCTTTAAAGAAGGCAGATGGATGTGGTACCTTTACAGCTATCACTGCTTCCTTTTTGTGGAACACTCTTTATAGCAAAATAAATGCTTTGGGTTTACTGAAAGATACTTTTACCACCTCTGGAAATTAATAACAGAGCTTGCATGATGCAGTTTGGTAAATTAAAATTCAATGAATTCAGCAGGACATAAATACTTTGTTTTGGTTAAAAATAACTAAAGAAGGGAAACAAGATGATACTTCTGTACAACCTAAATTTGGGAAACACAAACAAAAGAAACTGTAGTAATATTGATGGTCCAGGCTTTTAAATTTACTGCAAAAGGAATATAAAGAACACAGAACAAGGTAATTATAGTGTTGGAGAGAAGCAGAACTGAACCCTTTACGTTTCAGGCACATTAAGATGGGAACCAAGAAGAAGGCAAAGTAGGAGCCACTTAGGTAGCACAATTACATAGATCTTAGGAGCCAGCAAAAGCTAAATACCAAATGCAGATGAAAAAAATCAAAGCTCTTTGTATATATGAACTGTACATATTTTAATTTGCAGAGCTATTGTAGTACTGTAACAAACTGTCACAATTTAGCTAGGATTGCTATGAAATTCTGCATCAGTCTTACATGCATCACTACTACAGCAGGTAAACACCAACCTGATTCAAGGTAACACACATGCTCTGTAACAGCTTGCCAACATACTTCCCCATTTCCAGATAAAATATTATTAATATCATAGGTGTCTTTCTTCTCAAATCCAAGTTTGCAAATCACATAATGCACAGGTTGAGAAAGGCAAGTAGTGATCAAGTCTGGCGATGCCATCTAGGACGACACATACACACAGAAAGAATCCTTGTATCAAGAAAGTACACAAAAACAAAAAACATTGTTAAAACATATCCATAAGCACAGCTACAAGACCATAATATGGCACCTGTAAAAAAGCTGTATGGGTTTGCAATGCAAGTTTCATCCAGCTACCTGGCGAAAGGAACTCTCAACCAGAACTACCTTTGTAAAGCCGAGGGAAAGTGTTGCTCTGTTTTCACAAGGTCAGGAGGGTGTATTTCAGAATGGCTGTATCTACTGAAACCACGACAAGATAGACTGAAGAAAACTATCCCAGTTTATATATAAATACTCTGCCTAATCTCTGAGCTTGCAGAGAAACTGATGCTACTTCAAGTAAACCAAGAGCATCAGTCCTTACAACCAGCAAGATCCTTGGAGGGGAGCATGGGAAGAATATGGGAATTTTGTAGCAATGTTAGTGCAATTTAAACATTCATGCTATTTCCACATTAGTCTAAACAGAGAAATGGACTGAATCAGAAGCAAACACTTAAATTTAAAAAATCGCACAGATAAAACTGCCCATATTAACAAGGCTGAAAATGCTTCTGATTTAGTAAAAAAGTCTTACTTCTTCATTAATCAGACAGACAAGAAATTGCTTGATAATGAAGTACCACAACTAATAGCAATAACGAAAAATATGCTATTAAAGCAGAATTAAAAGCATTTTTCCTCTTTAATTAAGTGGCAGAATTGACCCTCACAAATGCAATTTCTGAATTGTGGAAACCGCTAGTAGCTGCCATCTGGAGTACCTACCTGCTATTTAAAGAAAAATAAATTTTAAAATCTACAATTTTCCTATCATTCAGTCCATCTTAATTTGTATCTCTTCTTCCCCTTCGCCGTTTCACTATCAGGGGCGGAAGGCCAGTGCAAAACCTGCACGACCGCTGCCACCCTTTATTACAATTACTAATGTAAAACGCGCCAGGCACGGGGCAGGGCGGTGACCTCTGCAGGCAGAGCAGGTCACCAAGCTGGGCTGGCAGCGACAGAAGCCGGGCACGGCCGTCCCGTCCCGTCCCCGCAGGCCGCAGCTCCGGCCCTTCCCGGGCCCGGCGCAGCGCCGCCGCTCCCGCCATGGCCGCCGCCTCCGTTACGGCCGCCCGCGCGCGCCGCCTCACGGCCGGCTCGCGGGCAGGGCCCGGGCCGCCGCCCGCCGCCGGGCCACAGCCATGGAGGGAGGGAAAAAGCGCCCCGATAGAGACACAGTGAGCGGCACCGGGGCGAGGGGCAGCTCCGGGGGGCTGAGCTGGCGGGGGTGAGGGCACCCCGGGAGCGGGGACAGCGGCCCCGGCGCGGGGGTGATGCACGGCTGAGGCGGGGCGCCGGTCCGGGCCTGGCCGTTCAGTTGGGAGGGAAGGATGGGGCGTGGAGAACGTGGGTGAAAAGGTGTGTGTGATGCTGTGAAAACTGGTATCAGGGGTGCTGTTCCCTCTTGGTTTGGGATGGCTCGTGCTCTCTCGGCTTTGTCCGGTGTCGTGCCCTGCGGCTGGGATGCTGGCTCCGGCACGGGGAGGCCGAGCTGCTGTGGTGGTGAAGAGAAGGGGGATGGATCCTCCCTTCGGTGGGGTGCTGCTCTAAACTAGAAGCTGTGCCCTCTTCTGAAGGAATAAACAATTCTGTTTCTTGTTTGTTTTAACAACTATTGGTTGTTAAATTTGACTTACTAACAAACAGCTTTTCATTTAAATAGCAAAAGCTTTTTTTTTTCTCCTAGCATACTTCCTTCAATATGTTCAAAGTTAAGCCTAAGAACAGGCATTTCTGAGTTTTTTTCACAGAGGGTGCAAATATTTCACAAAAATGTAATTGCAACCTTGTGTTAAAGCCTGGGGTTTACTATGTATTTTATACAGTGATATACAGAAGTGGGTTGATTTACCAGCCATGTCTGTAGAGAAATCAAGGTTTTTGGTTGCCTCATTAGCAAATGAAATGACTCCTTGCAAGTGATTACGAAAACTCCTGTCACTAAAAATAGCAGGTAACTTTTAAGGACCACAGTTGTTAGAAGTTGTGTGCTATAGACATGAATTTTCTTCCATCATTAATGAAAGAGGTTGAAGGTAGTGTGGCTCAAGCTGAACCATGTCAGCAAAGAATCACTGTTTGGACTGTGCCCTTCCTCACAAGTTCATTGCTACTCACATGGATGGGGATGCTCATTTGAAGACCTCAGCGGCAAGACTTGAGGTGGTTTTTCTTCTGTTAGGTGAGATGTGATGAGCATGTCAGGGCTGTAGTCTTTTGAGATGCGAGTTTGCAGTTAGTAGATAATGAGTGTCCACAGGCTAAGTGCAAATGTGTTTGGGCCTTGTGTTTTTAGAGTAAGTGCTATTCAGAGTTCAACAAACATCAGCAGGCAATTTGCGCTAAGGCTGCCAACATGAGTGTTTTTAAGGAGCTAGAGGACACTTTTAGGTAACACAGTTGTTGAGAGAACTAATGTGTAAATGATTTCATAGAGAAGAAACTGCATTTTCCCCCCTGTTTCTTAAAACTCCTCAGACAGAAAGATTTGTAAGCCCCTGAATAGTGCATCTTTTTAAATAATTCTCATTAGACTTTTATATTATCCATAGATGACATTTTTTCTGTACTTCTTGGCATAAGGCTTGCACTGTGATGTTATTTCACCTTTGACTTCTTTTCTCCTCTCCTGGAGAAGAACTGATGATTTTCTCCTAAGTTCTAGCAGTAGTTAGGAAGTGGAGCTGAGCCTGAAGAGTCAGTGAAACTTAGTAATGGTTTGTTAGGAAGTAGCAGGTCTGGAAGACCATTGCCTGTGGCATTTGCTACGATCTCATTGGCTCCTTGTGCTTTTCTGTCTCTGTCTTTGTTACTATTTTACAGTTCTATTTTAAGCCACCCTGGTGGACGGGAGGTGACTTTTCTTTCGTAACATCAGATCATCAGATTTGCTTCTTGCATTCATAGAGGGAAAAGTTTTGCTATGTGTGTTGAAGAGATAGAGTACACAGCTGGACGGGGAGAAAATGCAATCTTCAGAGATCTGGCTTTAAATTCCAAGTAAAATTACAAAGCTTTGCACACTGGAGCTTACTTTTTTTTTTTTTTTTTTTTTTTTTAATGAGTAAATTAAGTCATCAATACATAAGCTACTATTTTAGTAACAAGGAATAAGGACAAGTAAACTGAAGTAGTAAATGAGCTAAGTCTGTATTTTGGGTATTGTGTAGGCTGTTAGAATGAAACCCTTGAACTTGTGGCTATCAGTCTTGCATGGGTATGTTAATATCTGTGTAGTTTTACTTGGAAAAGGGAGTGGATTCAGGGTGCTAATGTGGTGTATCTGATTGACGAGTTTAAATGCAAAGTTAGGTGACAGTTGGATTTTGCTGGAAAAGAATTTAAAATTGAGTAGAAGTCAACCACTTCTCTTTTTCAGACAAAACAGTAGTGTTAAAACAGCCAGAAGATGATAATCAGCGTCTAGCTTTCTGTGGTTTTTGTTAACATATTCCTAGACGCATTGCTGGGTTTTTGTTCTCTTAACTCTACACCATAAAGTATTATTTAGAATCTTTAAATTCTAAAATATTGACATGTGATGTAGATTTTTAAAAATCATTTTGTACAGTCAAAAGGAAAGAAGACATATCAAGATGATTCAGAAACATCTCCAACAGAAGATCAGGAAAAGCAGAAATACATCAATAACACATATAGACTGGAGCCACGGACTAAAGTTCAGGATGGTTTAATAAGAGACAAAGCTCAAGCAATACTAACGGTATAGTAGTATTTAAAATTAATTGTCTCATTGCAAAAGCAGCTTGTCTTGCAGAAGTATTTACGGAACAGTGAATATTGCATAAACTTAAACATGCATAAATCTCTGCAGTCTTGAGTTTTGGCACATGAGTGTAATGTAAATGTACTCTGTTTTGCACAGTGCAGAAAGGCCTCTGCAAGGTCACTGCTGAGCATGTGCTGTTTAGGTGGAGCTGAAGCTTCATAAACTCTTGCATTTTTTAAAATCAAATTAAGCTACAGCACAGTTCAAAGTACCATAATCCACAAAATACCCAGTTAGCAAAAGATCATGACATCAAATCTGTGGATTTCTATTCATTCGGCTAAAATCACAGGATGTGCATAAAACTACTTGGTATCCTTGACAATCAGACTGCTGCATACACAAATTAAGCAAAAACGAAAGGGAACAATCTGTTGAGATAATCCAGAGCTGTTAGTGATATTTTGAACAGTTATAACCAGATCTTTTTAATTCTGCTGTCTGGAAGACATATCTTGGATATTTGGAACAGATATTTGTAGCACTGTTTTCCAGTGAACTGAGCCCAAATAAGGGAGAAGAACACACTCCTGATTGTTAAATGGAGATTGGCTGAGCATGTGTATCACCTTTAAAAAAACAGATGAAACGTTTCAGAGTAAAAGTAATGCATTCTTTGCTGTTTGAGACCATCATACTGACTATTCAACTCATTAGTTCTTTTCATGTTCTTCTAATGAAAATGACTGTAAAGGGTGTTTTTTGCAAAAGACTACTAGGATGAAAACTAAGATCCTTCCAAATTGTGTTTGATAGAATAAACTACAAGGAACCACATACGATGGAGCTTCTAGTCCCTTCTTGTGTGCTTCAATCTCAGAAGAAATATTAAAGGCTGTGAAGGATTTGGACTATGAACGTTTTAAGTATGTGGTATCAGTGCTTATTGTGGAAAAGGCAAAGCAGGCAATGATTGTAAGCAAACATATTATTTGTTACACCTTTTGAAAATTAAAAACAACTTTTATAACTGTGTTATCTCCTTCACTGTGTGCTCTTTCACATTCAGCAGCTTAACTTGTTTGAAGTGATCCTGAAGCTTTTATGTTCTTTATGGGTGGTAGTATCCCAGGTGACAATTCAAGGTGCTGCTGTGATTCTGCCTAACTGTCTGAAGGTTGTTGCCTTCATGTGTTCAGTAAGTGGTAAACAGCCCCTACTGCACTTCCCTGTCACCCACTGTGTGTACTGTGCCAGTACAATTGCATGAGTTCAGCAAATTTTATTTTTCTTTGTCCAGTGTACTTGGATCTCCATTTGGGTTCTCACATTCAGCAAAAAATGCTGTGCAGTTGTGGGGTGACACGGAACAGAAGGGGGGCAAAGAAAGGGATGGTAACTGCAGCTGCCACCAGACATGCTCCTGAGACTTCAAATTAACACCAGTCATCTGAACTTGGAACACCAAAAATAAAAGGATTCTAGATTTTGCTGTGTTGGTATATAAATTTAGCATTTCAAACTCCCATTGACATTCAGAATGCTTCTATCTGTCTAGTAGAATGTCAAAGAACACTTTTGCTTTGGAATGTTCATCATCAGTTCTTAAAACCTGATTGAAACCAACCTGTGTTAAACACAACCTGTGTTTAGTGAGTTACATGAAACAACATTTGAAGGGTTGAGCCTGCATCTACCTGCTTTTCTGGTGCTGTCTCACAGTATGCTATAAGGGGTGCTTTGACTGAGGAGCTGTAGTGAAGTGGTCCAAGTTAACTTTTTTTCTGCCAAAGAATATGTTTATTCCAGCCATCAATTCACCGTTTAGCTTTGAAAATAATTTTATCAAAAATTTATCAAAAAGGCTGAGAGCCCAATGAATGGTTACAAGTAGGCTGAAATAAACTGGAGGGTGAGGAATGGGGGATATGACTTCTTGGTTGTATATGTTCCCAAAACTAGTATCTATTCACACAGACATTCTATTGCTTTTGAAGGGGTGCTCTTACAGTATGTTAACTTGTAGCAAGTGAGCACAAGAGAGAATTGGGGATTTAGTGTTGAGATTTTTGGATCTATTTGGGTGTAGGTAGAGGGAGCTGTTTGGGTGGGAGTTTTACTGTGAAGAACATCTATTTAACATCGAATAGGAATTGTTAATTTTATTCAAATTTGCATTGTTGTTAAAGGTTGTAACTCTCCTAATATGATTAGATTAGCATTTAGATAATGCTGGATGTTCTTTAAAAATAAATAGTAAAACTGCTGTATATAGGTTCACTTGTACCTTTTTCTCTTTTTTCTCTTTAGGTTGCCAGCAGATGCCTCTGGGATGTTGAAAGAGACACTTGGGTTTCAGCTAAATGTGAAACTGATACATTTATTGCACTGGCATTGGTAATGGCTTGTTATTATGACTAAAACTCTGAAAGTCACAGCTGCATTCATGCATCACAGTACATGGTATATTTGAAAATTTTGAAAACATCATTATTTTAGTATTCTTTTTTGTTCTTTTGTTGTTGGCACATTCAAACTGACATATAGTTGAGATAATTTTGCTTGGTTTTGCTCTGTTAAAAAAAAAAAAAAAAAAAAAAAGGAAACCCAAAAACTGCGTTGGAAATATTTATGGTTGAGTACATATGGGCTTCATCTGTTGTAAAGCTCTGCTGTGGAAGTGGGAGCAGCTGGTGTAAGGCCAAACATTGCAAAATTTTGAATGTTGCTTGTCACTTGGGTGCCTAGGACTGTTAACTAATGCTTACATGCAGTTGCAGGTATCAGTTTTCTTAAAAGCATGCTCTTTGTAAAAAAAAAAACAGTGTTCATTTTTCATTTTCATAGTTGGCATCTATGATAAAATGCTAGTCTGCCTAGAAACTTGGCAGAGAGGGAAACTGTGTTTTGCAGTCCTAAGAACTTCAAATTTCCAGCCGTTTGCCTTGAATGAAGTGAAAGTTCAGTTATTAGGTTCCCCGGGTCTTAACCTTTGGTTAAGTATCGCCTAGGGTCTGGTTGGTGGACAAATACTGAATTGAGCGAGATAGGTCACTTTGGTCTAGGGTCTTCTGGTGGTAGTGGCAGGAGGACAATGGAGTCAGTCGTAAGGCTATTGAGAATTGGTCCGTAACTGGCAAGGACTGCGCCAACTGTATTGTGTAAAATGAGATTCCGGCAGACCCGTGAAGTGTTTAGACATCCACTTCTAGATCTGCCGTGAGTGGAAATCGAGCGCTGGTGCCTTTGCCATGTCCGTTCTATTGTTGGGAGCTGAAAGCAAGCGCGGACGGTGCTTCCCAACGCCCCATGGCCAGCTTGGGTCCGAGCACGTTCGGAGCCGCGGCCGGGCAAAACTCGAGGGGCGGTGAGCAGCCCGGGTCGCGGGTGGGCGCACACGCGGGGCGGGGGAGCCCCGGCCGGGGCGGCGCCGGGGCTGGGGCGCGGCCGTGCGCTTTGTTCACCGGCGCGGGGCCGTGCGCGCCACGGGGTCCGGCTGCGGGCGGGCGCGCGCGCCGCCCCGGTCTCCAGGACGAGGGTCGTTCCCGCGGCGGGTAGGGTGGGCTGCGCCTCAGCTCCGCCCGCCCGTACCGGCGGCACCGGCACCGGGAGGCGGCGCGGCGCGCAGCCGGCTCGGCGCGACCGCGCAGCGGCGGGGAGCGGCCGCACGCGCCCTCCCTCCGTCGCAGGGGCGAGCGCGCTCGTGGCGGCTCCTCCGAGTGCGCCCCCGCCCCCGAACCCCTCCTGGGGGCTGATGGTTCACAAACGTAGCTCGTCCCCGGCTGACGTTCCCGGAGACGGGAGCCTGCCGGCGGAGCGCAGCAGCCCGGCCCTGCTGGGCGCCAGCTCCCGCGCTCGGCGCTGACCACCCCGCCGGGGGATGCTGCCCCCTCCGCCCCGCGCTGCTACCCAAGCGCTACCGCGGCGGCTCGGCTCCGCGCTCGCGGCCGGGCCGCGCGGCCGCCCGAGCGGCGGCGGCAGGAGGAGGAGAAGGGCGCGGCGGCGGCGGCAGCGGCGGCGGCGGCGCGTCCCCGCGCCGGTCCGCGGGGCGGCGCCGGGTCGGTGCGGGTGCCGGTCCGGCGGCGCGGGCCGGGGTCGCCGCGGGCTGCCCGGAGGGGCGGAGCAGGAGCCGCCGCGCCCGTGCGCGCGCTGGCCGGTAGGGGCCGCTGCCGCTCCCCGCAGGGCGCGGGGCGGGGCCGGCGGGCGCGGCGCGAGGCCCGGTCGCGCGGCGGTGGCGGCGTCGCTCCTGTTGGCCCAGCCGGCGGCGGCCATGGCGGCCGTGCTGTCCCCGCGCCTCTGCGACAGCGACCCGGCCACGCCCGGCGCGCAGTCCCTCAAGGTGAGAGCGGGTGGCGGCGGCCGCGGAGCCGCGGCGCAACAGCCGCCTCGGCGGGAGGCCTCGCGCGGCCCCCGCTCCTGGGCGCTCCGACCCGCGCCTCCCACCCGCCCCGCGCTCACCTCACGCCCGCCGGGGGAGCCGGGCGGCGGCGGGCGGCCTCCCGCGCCCTGGGCCGAACTTTGAGCGCGGGTCTGTGGGGCTGAGTGCCCGGGGCCGTCCTCCTTCCCAAAAGTCCCTCGGCGTCTTCCCGGAGGCGGCGCGGCAGCTGAGTGCTCACCGCGGCAGCGCCGCAGCCGGGAAAGTTTGGCTCTGGCCGCGGGCAGTTCCGCGTTGGCCCTGCCGGCTGCTCCCGCGCATCCCGGGCACTGCGGGCACTTGTGGCGCCAGAGACGCCGGCGCACATCGGCAGTCGCTCCGTCAAACACGTCTCGGGTGGTTCGGCTTTCTCGATCGCTTAATAAAGGCGCGTTACATTAATCTTACAGGGATAGACGTACCAAAGTTTGTAGCGTCGCCATGTTTCGTAAGGACTAACTAGTTTTTTCAGAAACATCCGTTTTCAGGGAGAAAGGGGCTTTTTTGGACCGTGTTTAACTTTTCATGCAAAGAGAGCCACAGAACAGAACTATCTTTTTTTTTTTTTCTTTGAACAGTAAAGGTGGTTGGGCAAAAATTTGCCTTTAGATTGCAGATGTTTTCGCTTCATATACTAAGTCGTCTGCAACACACTGAACTTGTGTGATTGAATTTCGTGAAATTTTAAGCAAATAAGGAAACAAATGGAAATGAAGAGCACTAATCTCTCTATGATACGGATACTCATTCTTTGTAACAGTAATGAATGAAAAATTACAAAGCGAAAGGAGAAACTGATATCAGGCACTTCCATCAAACTGTCAGGTTGAGATCTGTCTTTTAAAGACGTTTTGAAGTCTCTTGGAAATTTTGTTATACCAGAGGGTTGCTTTGACCCTGTTCAGATATTTGTCTAGCAGTTAAAAATATCTGGAGTGCATTAATATTCTTGTGGGAAGTAGAAATTAACTACTGATGAGACAGCTGTGTCACAAAATACTCTAATGCAATGTTTTGACTGGGGACTGCTGCTCCATTCTTATGAGTTTATACAGGGTATTCTCAGCAATACTAGGAAGTGACATTACTGGTAATGTGAGTGGAGATGCTGCATACTGCTTTTTTTAAGGATGGCTGCACTAAGAAAACACAGCTTCATTAAATTTTGATTTTCCATTTTTATTACTGTATGAAACATGTTCTTATTGCTACTTAAAGGGAAGAAAAATATTTGTTAAAAAATGCAGAAAAGAAGAAATAAGCCCAAAAAATCCATGAGACAAATGCTTTTTTTGCCTATGGCCTGTCTTGATTATAACATTGTGAAATATTGCATAATAAAATAATGTATACTTGTTTGCTGGAATATTTTAAAATTGGTATTTCAAGTAATATGTTGAGTAAAATAAACTAGAATGAAAGACATTAGCAAAGGTAGGCCTAATAGTCATTATTGTCATTATTAAATAAGTAAGTATAGTTGGGCTTGATCCATTTATTTCTGACAGGTTAATTCCTTTTGCTTAATCTTCACAGAAGTTAGGAAATTGATTCTTTCCCTCTGCTCCACTTTAGAGATTCAATTAGTTAAAGAACTGTTTTGTTCTTGACTCAACTACTGGTTACAGTAGGCAATTCACTTAAAGCTTTCTGCTTTCTGTATCTCAATTTTGATGAGACAGTGTTGGTCACTGAATGCTTTGAGATTGTTGATAATGCAGGTAGGAGTTGCACAGCATTATGGGACAACATCAACTGACTCACTGTCTTCTAGATTGTACAGAAATCTTTGTTTTGCTGTGGTCTTTTATTCCTCTTCTTTACTCTTTATTCCCTTTCGTTATATTGATCACATGAAATCTAAATAGCGACACCTGTCTGAATATTGCCTTGTAATAGCTTTGTTCTCTTCTATAGCGGTTGTAATACCAAGTTGGGTTTTTTCTTCCATATATTTTTTCATCTCAAGACACAAATCTTTGCTATTTGCTTGTAATGATATTTTTTGTAAATTGTATACCGTTCCTTTTATTTTAACTGTATACCTATAAGCTCCTATATACTTGTATACCTGCAAACTGTGTTGCTTTCAGTAATATTTTCCCTGATTTTGTAAGCATCAGCTCTCAGTAAGGAATTGGAATTTTTGTTTTGAGCCTGCTTTTGGTTTGGAGTGCTAGTCTGAGGTAGTTTACATCAGGAATTTTGGACTTGGTGGTCAGAGCTACAGCTCTGTCTATTCAGAACTTCACCTGTACCATAGGTGAGAAGCCACCCAATTCTCCTTCTGGGCTACCCCGTGTCATGCAGGTAGTTTATAACAAAGAATTATTTGTTATGTAGACTGTCCTGTGAGTTGTTTGTTAAGACTGTCACAAAATGGCTTTGCAGTTGAAGTAGATTTAAATTGTGGATTGCCTTGCAATGTTTATATGTATTTTGCAGTATCATTGGAGTAGTCTGATTTTTTAAATATTTATTTTCATTTCAGGATGACACAGAAGAAAATTCCAATGATGGCAGTCAGCCATCCAAAAGACGGCGTATGGGCTCAGGGGACAGTTCTCGAGCTGTGAAACTTCCAGTCAAGACCTTGGGTAGTACTATTTTTCACAATTCCTACTTTTTATTGCAAGTCTGACTTTATTGCTCAGCGTGGTTAAGTATTAGGTCTTTTTTCATTACTTGTGTATTCTTCATACATCTTTCTGAATTGAGGTGATGTCCTATAAACAGCTAGATGTCTATTACTGCCAGCACATTTTAAGGCATTTTATTTTAGAGTGCCACAAAAAGTGCTGCATCTGATTTACAGTCAGAAGCACAGTTTACACGTTTCTAAAACACTGCATACTTGAATGATTTTTGACTCTGTAGTAGTTGCTTTTCCTGGTGTCCTCTCCATTATGATAGATATCAGTTTCTGTTCCTTAGCATGTTGATAAATTGTGATTTAGAGAAGTATATGTGAGGTTAGGTGTAACAAAGTGACTTTTGAAATGGGTTAGCAGGATGCAGTGTTTTAAAGTGCTTGTCCAACTTTGTAGTTAATTTTCATTGACATACAAATAGGAATTGCTGAATTTCTAGAGATGTAAGTAGTATTCTTAAGGATTGTTTTGATTTGTTGTAACATTGTTCCTTATGTTTAGGTATAGTTATTTTCCTGCTGAAAATTTGATAGAATACAAATGGCCACCTGATGAAACAGGAGAATACTATATGCTTCAGGAGCAAGTCAGTGAATATTTGGGTGTGACTTCCTTTAAAAGAAAATATCCAGGTATTTATTTTTAAAGTTTTTCTTCTGAAAGCTCATGTCCTTGAACAGTTTGGATGTAGTCTGTGCTTCTTTGGTTATAGGATAAGCTAGCTGTTAAAAAAAAAGGCCCAGGAAAAACAAACCTGGATTATACTTGTACTTTATATTTTCATTACTGAAAATATAATGTATCCACTGGTTTTCAAAGTAATATAAGACTTTGTGGTATTGCCACTGAAAATTTGCAAACAAGTCTGATTTGAGGGTTAGATCAGCAAGTACTGTTTGAAAACTGATGTTAGTTTTATTTTTAGTGATTTGTTGATGATTTCTTATTATATCTCTGTTTCCTGAGTTGTGGCAACATTCCTACACTGTGGAAGACTATTAAAGAACATGTTTGTGGAAGTTCTAGTATTTGCGCTCCATTATTCAGAATTGCCCAGTCTGGGTCTTTTGTTGGGGAATTTATTTTTAAAAGTCATGGCAAAGAAAAAAAGACTGTACTATCAGTGCTTGGAAGAATTTTCTGCATCTGAAGTTACACATCAGGTTTCTTTAGTTTCTCTGTAAATCATAACTATAGACAGGGTCTTGACCTACTATAAGTCAAGAAAATTTACCATGTCCCTACATTGTTTGTTAAATTTAAAATTAATTTATTAAGTTGTCATGTTTTTTGGAATAGCAATATTGTACAAGCTCTAGCTGCCTGGAAGCAAAGCTGTTGAAATACTTTGACAGTGGTTGGGGCGGAGTTTCAGTTACTGCACATTTTTATTTATCTTTTTTGGTTGTTTTTTGAGATTTAGAAAGGCGAGATTTATCTCACAAGGAGAAACTCTACCTCAGAGAACTAAATGTTATCACAGAGACTCAATGCACACTAGGTAAGAAAACAATTTGTTAGACTCCTTATTACAGTATAAAAAGTATGGCACTCTGAAAAAGTGTTCGGTTTGGTAAGAAGAATTGCATCCCTCTTAACTGGAAGCATAAATTCTGAAATTAAAGCTGGTTTATTATTAGCTTAGTAAATTGGCCATCATGTATCAGTATTCTAGATTTAATATTAACAAATATATTTTGAAACTATTCTAATTACTTGGAGGGGATTTTGCCATATTCTACATTAACTTGTAGAAACTTTTTATCTTAGAATAGAGACCATCACAGTTGTGTGGTGTCATATAAATACATTATATGTATATATGTATACATCGTGGTATATATTGCATATGTATGTATGCATTAGTCTTATTTTGCTGCATTGCATTGGAGCCCAGCAAACATCAGTTTATCTGAAATGGTTCAGCTTCTATGTTAGAAATTAGAAGAGTGTATATTAAGGCACTTGAACATATTTGAAATGGATTGATGTAATTTCTGAGGCTTCTGTTGAAAGGACTTTCTTTACTCATTTGATATATGTGATTTGGACATGTTAGAGTTTAAATGATGCTGCTACATTTTTTTTCTTTGTATCATGGGTCTTTGAAAATGTAACATCATTTTATATGCTTACAATCTTTAGTACACCACCTTTATTTCTTACCTGTGAGCTGTCTTATTTTTTTTAACTTAATGATACATAAGAGAACCATATTTAATTTTTATATATAGAGTTAAAATGTTACATTCTGCCTCATATAGCCAATAGAGATGTGTGCTGAGTTAACTACTCCTGTTTTTAAAATTATAGTTATCATCAGTGGTAGTGGCATAAATCATTCTATGCTATTATTGCTAATATTTTGAGATCAGTTGTCTTGGAACCTTGAGGGGAGGAGATCTATCATTGTAGGATATAAATAACCTACAGTTACTTTTGCCAGAGAGCATCATTATTGCTTTTATTTATTTTAGGTCTAACAGCTTTGCGTAGTGATGAAGTAATTGATCTTATGATTAAAGAATACCCTGCCAAACATGCTGAGTATTCTGTTATACTGCAAGAGAAAGAACGGCAGCGAATAACAGATCATTACAAAGAGTATTCTGTAAGTAATTACCACTTATGTGAACCAAATCTGCAATGGGAGTGTGAGACAAGGTTCTTCTCAAACTGATAGTGAAATACATGTGAATTAATGTAACTGTTTTTATTCCAGCAAATGCAGCAGCAGAACACACAGAAAGTAGAAGCCAGTAAAGTTCCAGAATATATTAAAAAAGCTGCCAAGAAAGCTGCAGAATTCAACAGCAATTTAAACCGAGAGCGGATGGAAGAAAGAAGAGCCTATTTTGATTTACAGACACACGTAGGCAGATTTAAATTTCTTACCAATTGTAAGGAGGCAGCTCCTTGTTTTAGTGAAGTTTGTTTTGGTATCATTTTAACTATTTCCAATGGGGTTGAATATTTTCCCACTCATACAGAGACTTACAGTTTTGCTGTTAAGTGGGTTATACTGCTAAAAATAATAATCTCAAATATATTGAACCTACAGACTTTTTAACTTGAAAAAGACTTGTCTGAAGAAGCTCTAAAAATCTCAATGCTATTTTGTTATCATGTCTTTATTCTGACAGTAGTAGCATAAAACTAATAATATTGGTTATTATTATAAATGCCTAATAATTCTTTTGAATTCTTCCAAAATTTTGCCTAACAATACCTGAAGTAAAAGGGAAATCTATTTAATATACCTAAAAGTGTGCTGGCTGTCAATATTATGGCCTTGTTTTTTGTTAGGTGTTGTATTATTTTTGTATTGCATATTTAGATGCCTCTATGCTCAATTAAAAAAAAATTATCTGGCATTTTGAAGCAGTGCTGTTCTGCTTCTATGAAGGCAGTAAAGCAAAAGTTTTCTCTGCAAATTGTTACATGGCAGACAATTATGGAAAGCTTTTATTTTCCTGGTATTGACCATGTTAGAGACAAAGTAGTGGATTATTACTTCTTTTTTATTTATTTTCTCCTTTTTTTTATTTCCTTCTAAGAGAAGGAAGGCTTATTGTGTAGGCTTATCCTTTCCATATATTTATATTATTTATATTTATATTAATTTTTTTAATAGTACAGTCTGGTTTCCAAATTAGATGGACATGTTCTTTCTAAAGCAATACAGACCAATGGTGATAATTATGCTAAAGATGCCAGCCACAAATGTTAATATTTACTGTTTCAATTGCTAGATTTTAATTTCAAAATTATTTTTCGTAATACACTGTTAAAAAGGCTCTTACCTAATCTTTGTTCAGTTCATGACATACTTAGGAATTGGATTTAATCCATGCTATTGTTTTGTGAGTGGGATCTCTTAGCATTTTAATGAATTGAATTTCTCATGGGAGAACTTAGGTAGCTGTTCCAATTCAGTAAAACTGGCAAGTTAAAAAATACTTGAAGGAATATTTGGTGAGGAAGGCTCTGCTGTTTGTATCTGAAACAAAAATGTCATTGTTTTATATTAAACAATGCAGATTATCCAGGTGCCTCAAGGAAAATACAAAGTCTTGCCTACAGAGAGAACAAAGGTTAGTCCTTATCCAGTGGCTCTCATACCCGGCCAGTTCCAGGAGTACTACAAAAGGTATTTTAAAAGCATTCCAACTGCCAGTTCTGCTGCACTGATCTCTTTTGTCTCAATCTAGCAGGTGGAAAATATTTCAGTGTCTTTGCTCAAGATTTCAAATTAATTTTGATTTGAGACACTTGATAGTCTTAAAAGATGAATAGTGTGACAGCTTGTGTCAACAAAACAGTACTGACTGCAAGAGCACTGTCTCTGCTGATGTATTGTGGTACCTGAGATTTGGCCTGCTTAGTTATTTACCATGGTAAAAAGGGATGTTGATTTCACTCCTGTCACCCTCCTGTTTACTTATCATGTGCCTCTGCATGTGTGCTAAAATTAATTTTTTTGTATCAAAATGTTGTGATGCTGGCTTGTGATCTCATGTCTTCTGTATGACAGTCTTGCTGTTCTACTTTGAATTTCTAGAAACTCTCTTAAAAAATTGGACTGGTTAAATTTGATGTTGTGTTTGTAAGTAAGAGAGAAAGGCATTGCAAGCTGGACCTTTAAATTTCATGAAAAAGTGTTGCTTGACTGTTGACATAAATTTAATATTTTACTAGCAGCATTCTACCATTGAACAAATCCATACTGATTTGAAGATTTTGCTGAAGTCTTACTGTTGTACAATAGAGATAGTATTCATGGTATATGTGCTTGGTTTTCTGTAGAGAAGCTCTTTGTCTGCATGTGCCTTACTCCTTGCAGTGTGTGTTCCCACAGCCCACCCCAAATTTTCATGTTACAGGACATTCCTGAAGGATTTCAATTTCATTAAATCAATTGAATTAAAATTACTTCATATTATGTTTATTTTGCACTTTGTAAGCTGCTGAAACTGCTTTTCCATCTCAGTGAAGGACATGATCTTTCATTATATGCAGCAAAATAGTATCCTGTTCCTTGCAATGCTTTCCTCAGCAGTAAGAGGACTTTCACTTTTTTCTTAGTATTTAAGATTAAAAAGAAAAAGGGTAGATTATGCATGTTGAGCTGTATCTGGCTATAAGCAGTGTGATTACACCTTCACATTCTTCTGAAAATGCATTTTCATATGCATGTTTTTGTTCTCAATAATCAGCTATACAGCTGCAGCCTGACATGTTTTTGTGCCCTGGGTTAGAACTTGTACATGTTATAGGGCACTGTATGTTCATAAACAATGTGTATGATGTGTTGGGCGTAGTAACATGGATTGGTTAAAACTTTGCAGTTACATTAATATCTGCTGTCTTCCATGAATATCTACTCTACAAAGAAGACAAGTACTATACATGGTATTACATTTGGGAGGAGAAATTAATGTTTCCTTTGTTTTCAGAACTGCATGTTTTTATGTGCTTTCCTGAAAAAAGAGAGACTCTTTCTTATTAAAGTCCCTGTGTACTCTGTGACTCACAGAATTTTATTTAACTTCAGATACTCTCCAGATGAGCTTCGTTACTTGCCGTTAAACACAGCTCTTTATGAACCTCCTTTGGATCCAGAGCTGCTTACATTGGACAGTGATGGAGATTCAGATGATGCAGAGGAAGGGCGAGGTGATGAAAAAAGGAAAACCAAAGGCAATTCGGTGAGACAAACTGAAAGTATTCTTCAACAAAAAAATCCTTTTCCTTCACTTTCATTAGTTTAATTAATTTCTTAGAATCTTTCAACATCCACAAAATGAAGGAAAGACTTTTTTAGTACTTCTGTTTATTTCATAACATTGTTCTCTATTGCTTTCTGTTTTGGTCCATTTTTGGAGTAAATGGGACAAATATTTGACATTTCAGGGCTTTTCTTCCTTTTTAAAATTTTCTTTTGTTTGTTTTGTTTTGTTGAAAGAAATTTTGAAACAATTTCCCAGTGCAGCTCTTCATTATGCCATTTTTCCCAAGGGGAAGTTGCTGGCATTTCTGAGGAGAATGAATACTGTAGTTCAGGTCACAGTATATTTTGCTGTTTGAAGTCCTGCAGAATCTGTCCCTAAAGCAAAGGTGTTGATAACCTCATAATTTTTTTTTTTTGTGATATGGAAGCAGCTAGTACTCAGTATAGAAATAGTTACTTCATTCCAATTAAAAAAAGAAGGTGAAAAGCACTGTGGTTTTTTTGCATTTCCGTGCATCTTCTAAAAGATATTTATGTTCTCTCCACTTAACGCAAATGTAAAATTCCCTTAAGTTTCAGCTAACAGTTAAACTTTCCCAGACATACCTTGATAGTGTTTTAAATGCTCAAGAGCTACCTGAGATTCAAATTAGTGAAGTACAACTGAACCATTGGTACATTGCTTCAGTTTTTATGTTGGTGACAATCTCCAGTAGTTTAACCCTAATTTTAACAGCAGTGGAATGTCACAGTGCATTTAGCAATTCCTAGCATGGTCTGACATGTTTGACGGTGGGTATGTACAATTCTAAATTTTGTCATGTAATACTTATCTTCTTTGAATTTTGTAAGATACTTAAAATTGAAGAAAGGAAGAGGTCAGCTTGTAGGTTAACAAAAGGAGAGCTAGGTGTTTAATACACTTTCTGCTTGCAATTTTTTAAGAATAATAAATAATATAAACGTAGCATGCTAAATGTCAACTCATATTTTTGGTTTAATCACACTCCAGCTTTTTTACAGTTGGTCAGTTGGTCTTTAACCCTTTTTTCCCAGTTTTCTTTTCCATTGCCTTCCATTCTCATTAATGGTAAAGAAAGGTAACTGAACCAAGTAGAATACCCTTTTGATTTTTCACAGAGGCTCAGAAATGTATATATTTTTTTTTTCTGTGACAGAATGCAGAAGGAAAAATGTCCCTGAATTTGAAAAGTGTAGAGAAGTGTAGAAGATTGTTAATCAGATTCCTGGGAAGTAGTTTTGGCTATGGGAGCAGGGGTTCTTAGCTAGTTAGTCACTGAGGGGGGCATATAGTTCAGAAGAAACACAGGGGTGGGACATTGTCAGGCTGCCTACCATTTGTCAGATCTCTCTGGTGAGCCCCACAATATGCTTTATAACTCTTCCTTTTTCGCACCTCTCCCCTGCTCCATTGTTGGAGTTGGTAGCAGTTTTCTTTTCTGTAGTGTTTTAGTGGCTTTGACCTAAATAACCCTTCCCCTAGAATAATGGTGAAACATACAATTTCTTGTTGCCACATAGTTCCATCTGCTTTTGTGTTTCACTCTGCCATTTGCTCTGTGTCTGTTTTGTCTGTTTTGATTTCAGGACCTGGGGCACAGGCTGATTACTATTTACAGAGTGTGTTTTACTCTAGGGCATCATTGTTATTTAGCCTCTTGGGTTTTATTGTATTAAATGTGGGTAATCATACTGCTTCCTTCTGGAGCTTTTTGGAAGCCTTTATTAACACTTTTCTGAGAAAAGTCTTGTGCTGCTGCTCTTAATTATGCCACATAATTCTCTCACCCTCTTTGAACCTCCTCCCTGCTTTCTTGCTTCCTCATTCCTCAAAAAAAACAAAAACAAAAAACCAAAAAGCTTTAACTGCAAAATAAATTCTGTTGTTTGGTTCTGTATTAAATGTGGAAGTGTGTTTTGCCATTGATGGCATTCTTCTGCTGCAGTCCAAATTAAATATTTAGATTGCTCCTGGTGAAAACAGTAGGTGAGGGTGGCAGAAAAAACAAGGCAGTCCTTGTACGCTTTAAATGCATGACAAGGACACTTTAAACTTTTTGGTGGCCCTTTATGTTGTAAACAGCATCTTGCATTTAGTTGATTTCTTGCTGACTTCTAATGAAAACGCTTCAGAGAATTACACTGTTGTGCTCCCCATACTGGTACCAAGACCAACTGCAAAAATGTGACTGCTGTTGCTGATGCCAGTCTCTTAAACTAGAAAAAACAGATTATGAATGTTGTGAACAAAGGTGTTCTAGATTGTGATAAACCCCATGCTTTTGGAGAAGGAATGGCATATCCTTCTCTTACCTTAGTTGCCTCTAAGGGGCATAGGAAAGACTTGTCTGTCTATCCAAAAAAATAAAAAAATATAGCTATGGTATTTTTATTATAGGACAATTCGTCTGGCAATGTATCTGAAGGTGATTGCGCCACAGACAACCAGGAGGATTCTTTTCAGGGAAGACAAAAAACAAGAGACAAAAGTGCTACTCCAAGAAAAGATGGTTCCAAACGTTCTGTATTACCCAAATCAGTTCCTGGGTACAAGGTAGAAGAAAAAAGCCCCTGACTGAATTTTACTCACCAGCTTCTTCCTGAAGTATTTGGTTTTTTCAATAATGTGGAACTTCTGCTTGCTGTACTTCACTAGCTGTTCTCCTGTTGTGTGCTCCATCTGTTTGCTTCCTTATTTCCTTTTGCTTATATTTTGTGTGGGGCTTTTCTTTACCCTAGCTATACAATGGCCTCCTATTGGGTTAACTTCTTAGATTCATAGGCAGTTACAGTAGAAAAATCCATTGTGGATTTATCATTGGAGCTCAACATCTTTCTGTCTGCTTTAACATAGCAGCCAGAAGTATGTGCCTAGCATTTACTATCTGTTATTTTTTTTCTATTTTGTATGGCAGCATACCAAGAGATCAGTCCTGTAAAGTGCAGCTGTATGGCTGAACATATTGTTGTGACATTCATTTTAAAATACAGCCTTTTATCCTGCAATGTTAGGATGTATAGGATGAAAGGCAAAAAGCTTACTTCACCTTACTTCAGCTGTATAGGCAACTATGTAACCCCTGAAACAGTATTTGGAAAAGAGCTTTTTATGTAGTTCATACTATGTAGTAACGTTTGTGGGCAATATGATTTTATCTAAACTAGAAACTTGGAGAGGATGTTAAGACATTTCAGCTATCAAGCAGTGATTGCCAAACCTAGGACCCTCATCTTCAGTATTCCTGTATAATAATTTTGAGAATTATGATAAAAATACTTTTCAGAAGAAATAGGTATAGTAACACATTTATGTGTTACTGTTCTGCATAATGAGGGAGGATATAAATAAACTGTAACACATTTAAAGCACATAATTGTCTAGTCCTGTTCCATTGAGAGGAATTAGAATTTTCCATTGACTTAAATGGGAGCAGGAATAGACCCATAATGAGGGAAAACACTAAGTTAAGATAGGATTGAGTGTTTACCAGTCAGGAATGCTTATTGACAGTTATGGGACAAGGAACACTTGTCAGTGACAAGTTTGTACATACTGAGAATCTGTCTCAGCAAAAGTAAGCTGTTGATGGGTTGCATTTTATGTTTATATATATTTACTATATGTGTTTACCAAGTTAGTAGTAAATAAACTATAACTTACAGTAAGAAGCTAATTTCTAGCAAGAATTGGGTAGCTTTGGTGAATTTCCTCTACATACAGTGTCTGTACAAGTTCATAACAGACAGCAGGCTCCGTTTGCATTTTCTGTTTTCAGGAACTTATTAAGAAATGTGTGAACTGTGTAGATTTAGACTGTGGTTACCACATATATATATTTTTTATATGTAATTTTGCAAGAAGTTGTAGACATAGAATGCATTTTAGTATTCCCATGAACATGAAATCCAAAGATGAAGACTAAAATTCTGCTTTAGCTTTGTTTAACTTGACATTAGAAATTGCGTGCCACTGGTTTACAGAAGCTTCACTTAGCTGTGAGATGCCCAAGTGTTTGATTAGTTCAATCTATTTAATGAATGCAGTCTTATGAATGCATAGAGAGAGAACTGGTGGATGAGAACTTTAAGCAAAGTTTTGAACTTAAAATTGTAGGAAAGCAATAGTAGTATAAAAAACTACATTTTGAAAACTGATTCCCATAGCAATTACTTACTGGTTCAAAATCACTGATTCTCTCAGTAACAAGGTCTTATTATAAATTATATATTAGACATCTTTGCAATGTCATCATACCCTGCCTAAATCAACTATCCAGCTGTTGTTCAGGTGATATGTTAGGAGGGTGAGAGGATTGGTTTTCTTGTTTGTGGGAATATTTGAAATCTTGCAATAAGCCAAATTATATGAGCTGTTTTAACAGGCAAGACAGAATGATTCTTGTTTGTGAGTCTATAAAAATACCAGATAACAATATACCTATCATATGTGCCTACATGTTAAGGCACTTTTAGCCAAAGGCTTAACTGATTCAAAATGTTTTCCCTGTGAAATCTTTATAATACTTTTGTTCTATATTATTCTCTAATATTGGACTATTTTTGTAGAACACTAATCTTTTGGTTACATGTAGTTAAAATTGAGGGATAATTGCTATGGCATCAGCATATATATGTATAGTTATAGCAATGTTATGAGTATTACAGGATTCCATACATTTCCACTGAGTTATTTTCAAGTAAAAGAAATATTGTATTTTATACGGAGTTTTTTTATTGTCAGTTCTTTAACAAAGAACAATTAGCATGTGTTTTACATTTTGTCATGTTACAAGTAGTGAGTCTGTTGCTGCAGGACTGACTGCTACAATTGCACACACAGGGTACTGTTAAAAGTACAGGAGGTTTTTTTGCACATAAAACTGAAATGTATTGAATATCTTTAGTTTGCAACACTTCTGTTTCGGGTCACTGTATATGAAAATGTAACGCTTTGCATTCAGAATAGGATGTTATAAAAAAGGTGTAGTTGGAAAGCTTTCTTTGAGAGCTGCAGCACAGCAGCATGGAAGTGAAAACCTACACAGCGCAGTCATCATTTTGACCCTGCATTCATTTTCTCTCCTATCTTATCCCAATGAGATGGGGATATAGGAAGCAAAATTTACTCCTAATGAGATGGGATATTGTGACTTCCCATTTGGAATTGACAGACATTTTTATAGCATTTCTCAAAGCCATTTATAGTGGTAGAATGGAACTGGATTAAAATGTGAATAGTCTTGATTTTAAAAAATTTTGGTTTTGTTTTTGTAAAAATACTTCCATACTGTTGAAACTTCATTATTAAAAGGCTGTGATTCTTACCTACGCCTTTAATATGCACGGTTTCTAATGAATACAGGTTAGTGAACTAAGGCTAGATGGAAGCATTGTAAGAAATGCATCTGTAGCAATGTCTACCTTGAGAGTTATGTGTATCAGAATGTGAACTACACACACGTGTAACACTTAGATGTGTCCAAAAAGCAGCTCACTTTGGCTGGAGTGCTGGGGAGTGTGCTGTTGTATATTAAAGGCAGTAAAATACAAATCTGTAGCAAGCCAGAAGTCTGATTAGAGAAGTGTGCTTGCTATTCTAGAAAGGCTCAGTTTCTTAGATTACAATACAGTTTTTTGAAAAATAGCCTAAACAATGGAAGGGTAAATGCTGCCACACTGTCAAGGTTTAAGCATGTGCCACTTTTGTTGGGAGGAGCAGGGTATAAAGGTATACATGTAGGACATGTAGTATAGTTAACAGTAAAAGAGTTTATGCGTGATTTTGCTTCCATTATATTTATTATTTTGTAGAGATGTTTGTGTGTTAGACTTCTTTTACTGTTTTATTATATTTATGTATAAAACAGGTTGACTTTGCTTTTTTAAAATAAATAAGCAAAAAAAAAGTGTCTATGAATGCCTCTGTCATCTTTTGATGGAAGTTACCTATAAACATATGGTGTGGTGTTTTGCTTTCTTGAATAAAACTTCTTAGACCAAACAATTTGATGCAGACTGTAGCCATGTTTTGACATAAAAAGCACACTGAAAATGTCAAAGAACTTAAAGCAATGGATCCTGATACTTTAAAAATGAGTCAAAATACTAATTACCTTGCTAGGTGCTATCAAAAACTGGCTGGGGAAATAAACACACTTAAATATAAGTTGTATTGCAAAAGATCTTTGTAATTTTATTTATTTATTTATGTATTTATTTATTTGTGTTTTCACTTTTAAAATTTGTTTTAAAATTAAACCTCATTCTTCTTCCCCTGTGTGGTTGGTAGTTGGCTGAGATTCTCACTTGCTGACAAGCTGTTTAGAAGCCTTCAGCTTCCTTTGCTAGCTGGGTCTTTGCAGCAACATTGTTTTTTTAAAACTGGCACTAGTCAGTTTAACATCAGTGAGTACATTAATGTAGACTACATTTCTCTCTAATTTTATTATGCAGCAGTCAAAGCTCAACAATGTAACTATTGCCATGTTTCTGAAATTCAGAAAGCCTTACTTCTTCCTCAGGCCTCATCAGAATGAAACTGTTGGTGTATCTATGGAGTTGGCACACAGAATACATAGGCAGATGTTCTACATTGTAACAGCCTGCTATTTCTCTTACCCTTTAAATGGATCTCATAGACCCAGACACACTCCAGATGAGCACCTAGAAAAATTATAAATGTAAATTTCTAGTCAAATGCAAGGCTCTTGTTTCTTATATGATTATGACTGGATACAAGAAGGAATGGTAGAAGAAATACAGCCCTGTACAGCATAGCTAACCAGATAATTTGAAACTGAAGATTATAGATAAAGTCAAGTTTCTGCTTTTTAATGAATTTTCTGTATGTAGGAAAAAATGTAATGGAAAAAAAAAAAAATATATAATTTCCTTCATAAACAGGAAATCCACACAGAAGTTCATAAAGTAGTATTCTATATTGGAAGAATCTTCCTGGAATTTTTCACCCTATTTCACATTTAGTTTACCGTGAGGAGAATGTTAGGTGGTGAATTAATAGGAATATGCAAGTACATGCTTTTGATCCAATTGGATTTACATAAAACTCACTATGTATGACAAATGCAAAACTTTATGTAGTTAAATCTATGATTTTTTTCAGTGCTGCTGCTTGTCAGTGATTGTCACGTGTTTCAGGGTTCACACATCCTGACAGATAGTTTATTAATTTTAATAGTTAAGGAGAGATTACGTTTCCTGTTAAATCTGTAAATTCTTCTGGAATGAATTTATAGCCCTCTTCTACCCTTCCAGCCAAAGGTCATTCCAAATGCTATATGTGGAATTTGTCTGAAGGGTAAGGAGTCCAACAAGAAAGGAAAACCTGAAGCTCTTATACATTGCTCCCAGTGTGACAACAGTGGTGAGTATCTACATACACTAAGTGGATTCCTAAGGGAATTTGACAGATCTGTTTGTGGACATATTTGGGTACTCCATGTATAGCAAGAGTTCAGTTGCCTTTTCTGTCCTTTGTTACGACCCCATCTCTCATGTTCTCTGTGCTCTCACACTCAGTGCACTGTGGGATCTCATCAGGAGGTGAGCTAAGCTCCGTGTTTGGTAAAAGCAAAGAGTCTAATTAATTTTAAATTTCATTTCAGGCATAAAAGTAATAATACTGGTTTTCATCTAGGCCACCCTTCTTGCCTTGATATGACCCCGGAGCTTGTTGCTATGATTAAGACTTACCCTTGGCAATGTATGGAGTGTAAAACATGCATTATATGTGGGCAGCCTCACCATGAAGAAGAAATGATGTTCTGTGATGTATGTGACCGTGGTTATCACACTTTTTGTGTGGGGCTTGATGCTATCCCTTCAGGTAATAAAGTAAGAGTTACTTGTTCCCTTCCCACTTCCTCTGAGTCCTGGGCTCACTCTCAGAATTAATACATGCATTGCTTTTGAAAAAATAGTTTAAAACAAGTGTGACGGGTAAGAGTAAGAAACATTGTAGGAAAGCATTCACTCTATAGGATCCGATTTTTTTACTGAGCTTTATTTCTGTATATTTGGTTGTGCACAGTTAAACCTGGCAATTCCTGTGTAGGAAATATAATTGGCTTTTACAGCATAGTCCAAACAGCCTCACTCAGAACTATCGTTTTCCATATCCACAGAATACTGAGAATAATTATCTCTTTTCACTGAAGAAACCTGTAAAAGAAACTGTATTGCTGCATATAGCTAGAGTCTAGCTTTCACATTAATGGTGCAGTTTTAGCTTCTAAATGAAATAGTTGTCCCAATTTAATATTTTTAAATACCTCTTAAAACCCTTTCATTCCCTTTTTTATTCTTAAACATCAAAACTGCAACAGGAGTACCTCCATGGTAGGCAGGCAAGCAGTAGCTTTAAATTGCCCAGTCACTTATATCATGTGGCCAACTCAGGGCAGTAGAAAGAAAGTAACAGGTGGTACTGTTGCTTTAGATGTAATTCTAAGTCCGGGGTAAGTTCATGAATACATATTCAGTGGCAGTATACCCTGGACAGTACTTAAACCACAATGCCCCATTCTGGGAAGCACAGGAGCTAGCTGTCACTTTTGTACAGGTTCTGTGGCTGATTTCACTTTGAAGCTGACCTAAGAATATAATCAAAATAGATTATGTGTCTACAAAACTACAAAATTACCAAAGCAGCCTTTGATTCCAGTTATAATATAAACAGTTAAATGCTTCCCCAGCTGCCATTCATTTCTGCACTGAGTAACTTCACAACCTTGAACTGTAGTCATTTACCTGAAAATAGGACTGGCAAACTCAAGCATCATTTGTAAAGCCATTACCTAATAATCATCTCCTTGGAGTGCTGGCACTTCCTGAGGTCCATGAAGATTGGTGTAGCCAGTGGGTACACATAATGAGTGTGCAAGTGAATTGTGTATGCTGTTTTATAGAAAAGATGCTCAATTTTAAAAGCATTCGTTGTTTGCCTTAAAGGAAGTACTGCAAATAGATAAGCACCTAACAAAATAGTGAAGGGCTGCCTAAACAGATGAGAGAGTAACAAACTTAGTTTCCTAATAATTGATAACTTTCTTTTCATAGGTCGCTGGATTTGTGATTGTTGTCAGAAAGAGCCTCCTGTACCCAGAAGAGGAGGAAGAAGGGGGAAAAACAGCAAGGAGGGCTAAAAATGCCCTAAAATCTTGCTGTCCAAAACTTAACTGCACAAATTAAAGTGATACTCTGGTGCTATTTAATCAACCACTCTATAAGAGGAGCAATACCACTTTTTTTTTTTCCTTTTTACTAAATAAAATTTGTCTATATAATTTTTTTGTGATACAAGTCACTAATGTCCTGTCAGGTGTTTAGAGAGGCAAGCCAAATTCCCAATCAAAAAAGAAAAGTCTTTCAGTAATGAAATTTAAATTATACATGCAATTGTATAAAATTATAGTAACATACTTGTTTATTTCAGTACACTCATCAGTAAGCTCTGTGAAAAGAAAATTACAGAGCAATTTAAATGTACTTTATTTGCATAGCAACTGTTATTCTGAAACTCAACCAAAGCAAAAAGTATCCCTGGTAAAAGTAACTTCTAAGGAAAAGTGGACATGAGATGACCTTCTTACAAAATCCCTTTCAGCAGAAATTTTCCTTGCAAGCTAATGACATTCATAAAATGTGCTTGAAAAAAATATCAATCACAAAAAGCTATCAAGGGAAGTGTAAGAAAGCACCTCTCAAGTTTGAGATACCTATATGCTGTGTTGTTTTTAATGAGAGATGAAAATGTGATACCAACAAGCAACAACAGCTGAAGGTTCCCTCTCCCTGCAGTAACAGCAAAGAAGCAACATGCACTTGTTCAGGTCATGGATTTGTAGTGGTGATGAGTGACTGGAACACCCTCTGTTTGACAGGTGGCTGATATGATGTAGAGCACACGCAGTCAAAATACAGACCATCTATTCCCTTAGGTGATTAATTGTTTTCTCCTTCCTTTACTCTAAGCTCCTCAACTTCACTGATACACTCAAACACGTTGCTGATCAGTTTTACTGGAGATGCTTGCCCAGAAAAGAAGCAGGTTTTATTTTTAAATATGCTCTAAATTAAGAGGGGGGGCTGAAGTGCAGTACTTTATTCATTTTTCCTTATAAAAAAACAATAGAAAATACTGAATTGGAATTGATTTTTCTAAGCACCTATTTTAAGTGAATTTAACAAGATCCAAACTATACATTCATTTTTAAGCCCTGATCTCTGAAGAGCACTGCAAATACTGTGTTGGCTGCTCATTTTACATACTGGGGAGTATTTACAGTATAAAATTAAATATGGCTTTTTCTCCCCACTTCCTTTCTGGTTTAGGAAATGTAACCTGAATATCTCTTCAGGAAACATAGTGAGTATTAAATATTACAGCGAGTCATTCATACCAACTTCACAGGATGAAGTGTGACTTAAGTCCAGTGTGTATCAATTTAAAAAAGGATTTCAAGTATTAATTTCAAGATTCCGATAAGTATTGTCCAGAAAACAGATTCCTCATCCTGAGATTCATCTTCTGTAGACTGTGAATATTTCTGGTGTGCCTCCATCTCCTCAGGGTTATAAGAAGCCTCACCAAACGGGTACTGTACAACTGTTCGATCATAGTACACCTTCATTTCAAACTCACTCTCCAGGTGAGAGGGATGGCCGTAGATCCCTATTCCCACAGGGCGGCGGAAGTGTGCAGGCACGTGGACCACGTCCTGGCCACAGGTCACGGACTGTAACTCGTACTCGTCGAAGCTGGGGTGAAGTGTCACATCAGACACGTACAAGTCTGCGTCACCTTTTAAACTCCGCATCTGAAGAACGATCTTTCCTTCGTGATTTAGTCTCAAATAGCTGTAGTTTCCTGCTCCAATCTGACCTTGGACAACATGAAGAAGAATCCATTCCTCCGGTACGTCCTCTTCTTCAAAGGCATTTACCACAAACAGTACTTGAGCTGTCACAAATACTGTCAGGATTCGTCTCCAGTGTGTTGCCATGGTCTTCAGTTTTTTGGATTCTTCCTGTGGCCCGTGTGCTACCTTATGAATACAAAACACAATTCAGACTTTAGTATATTCCCTTCTTGGAAGTAATCTATTATTTTACTTTCATTTGGTAATTGTTATAGATCCTCTCTAGTCCATACAAAGTTAGCTCCAATTGTGTTCATTAGCTTGTATTTCTTAGTAGTCACAGAAACCAGTGCTAAGATTCAGAACTTTGTCAGAATAAAATGGCTTAAATTTCCAAAAATTAATAGAAATTAATCAAGCCAGTGTTCTATCAACAGAACTGACATAGAGACCTTAGTTTCATTCTACCTGCATGCATGCCAAACTTGACAGATACCCAGAAAGGATGAAACCCAATAATGATTTTAGCTTCACTTAAAAAATACTCCCAAAAAAGTTAAGGAAAGGAAGGCTTTTGCATGCTTGAAGATGCTTAACTTTATATGTGGTACTCAGGGCATCCTATTTGTTCTCCCATCCTCATCCTCTCACCTCAACTTCAAAAGACAGTAAAAGTGTAAATCTGGATGTGGACTTGAAGCAGTAGGCATTCCAACTTGCACTGGGATGGAGTTAGAAATAAAAACAAATGATCCAATGAGGTAATACATTAATTTATGATCCTGATGTGTGGCTTGCTTCTAGGATGAAATTTGGCACATTTTCCCAAAAAAATGCGTTTATTTTCAAGAAGGTTTTGTTACAGTACAAATGCTCAGCTCTTTACAGTACTTGCATACAAAAGGTAAGGCTGAAATCCTGGGACAAGGGAAGATGGAAAGGACTTCTGCAAGATCAAGGCTCTTACAACCTATTCCCTCCCTGCTGCACACTCCCAGTTGGGCAGCCTGAGCCTGCCTGCCACACTCCAGGCCTCTGAACAGCTTCACTCAGTCCTTGTGTGCAAAGCAGCAACTTCCAAACCTTGCTGAAGGCTTCCAAAGTATACAGCTGTCTGAATTTGACATTCAAATCATGGGAGCCACAAGCCTGAACACCTTCATGTTTAAGAAGATTCTCATCCCCTCATTCCTTCCATAAGGACACTAAATTATCTGAAACTGGAAAGCTGCCTGTAATTCGTTTTGTACCCTGCTAGCATCAATACAAACTGCATTACTTCCACTGAGCAGTCACTTAAACGTTTTAAGTTCTACAAATTCACAGATCCAGGGGAGAAAAAACAACAACAACAACAACAAAAAAAAAGCCCAAGTGTTTCTGTTTCCTGTCCCAGAGGCCTCTACTGTGACGCCACTGTTCTGCAAAGACAGCATAAAAGAACGAGGTGTAGCATTCGCCGAACCTGCCAGACTGACAGAACTCCCTCAACAGCCACAGAAAAAAACAGTCTTTTGTCTCGCCCGTATGAGGGAGCTGACTCTCTGTCACTTGTACATCCAAGTAATGATGTAAAAGCCGAGCGGAGCCACAGGAGGAGCTCCACATCTGACCAGAAAATAATTAAAGTTATACAGGAAAGAACGAAAGCGTCCTGGCGCTGGCGCAGCGCTCGGGAGGAGAAGCGATTCCGAGAGACCTTGGACAGAGCCAGGAACGAGCAGCTCAGCCCACCCGGCTCACCCCCGCCGGGCCCGGCGTCACCCCGAGGGCCGGGGGCTGGGGCACGGCTCACCTCCGACCTGCCGCGGGGCTCCGGCTCCGGCGAGGCCGCAGCCACGGCGCGGAAGAGCGGCGGGGACTCCGCGGACGTGCGGCAGCGCAGCGCGGCCGGGGCGCCGCGGAAAAGCCCCTCCCGGGGCGGGCCCCGGGGTGCGCGGCGGCCGAGGAGGCCGGCGCCGAGGAGCCGGCGCGCAAGGCGGAGCCGCTCGGTGCGCCCGGCCGAGCCCGGCCCGCGGCGCAGGGCGGCAGTCGCTGGGGACGGGTGGAGCCGCCGCGCCGCCCCAGCGCCGCCGGTAGCGCCGGGCGGCCCCGGCACGGCCGCGCCCCCGCTATCGCGAGCGCGCGGCGGGCGGGCTGAGGGGAGGCGCCGGGGGCGGGGCGGGCCGCGCTTGGTGCGCCCCGGGAAGCGCTTTTCACCGGGAAAGCCTGCAGTTAGACAAGCCGTCCTTCACTGCACTGAGATCGGGTGTGAGATGTTAGCTAGAGGATAGGTGTCCCTCAGCGTATTTGAGTGTCCCTCAGTTTATTTGACTTTCGGCATAAACTTGTCCTAAGATCACAGAACAGAAAAGCAGTATGACCGAGAGAAAAAACTCCTAACACTGTTTTTGAATACCCATTGATTTCAACAATTACCTTGACTTAAGTGAGCTGCTTAAAATCATAAGCAAGAGTGAAAGGCTGACAGTAGAAAAACAAAATGCGTGGAGTGCATTGTGTTCTAAGAGATTCAGGAGAGCCTGTATAAGTACCCCAAGGGCCCTGTGCTAACGGAGCTAATGTTCTACCTTCAAAGCCCTCTAATTTCATAAACCCATGTAACTCGTCATCCTCGTTCCTAACTCAGACAAACTGGCTACATAAGACTGCCAAATGCAGATTCTGATAAATTTTAGCTTTTTTGAGTCGGTTTTGTTCATATAAAGACTTTTATTCTGCTTAAAACATTAAAATGTTAAAGTTGCTAGACTTAATTTTTAAAGTTCTTCTTATGATTTAGTATTGAGACCACTACAAATATATTGTTGGATATAAAAGTATGATATGATAAAGAACTGTTATTTCCAGCATTCTTTCATTTTCCACATAGATGTCAATTTCTGGAGGTGCTGGAGTGAGTCCAGAGAAGGGCAATGAAGCTGAGAAGGGTTTGGAGCACATGTCATATAGGGAACAGCTGAGGGAGCTCAGGGTGTATATCCTGAAGAAGAGAAGGCTCAGGAGACCTTATCACTCTCTACAGCCATGTGGAAAGAGGCTATAGCCAGTTTGGGGTTGGTCTTTTTTCCCAAGCAACAAATGGCTAGGCAAGAGGAAATAGTCTTAGGGTGTGCAATGGGAGCTGTAGGTTGGACACTACGAAAAATTAATCACAGAAAGGGTGCTAGACACTGGAATGGGCTTCCCAGGGAGATGCTGGAGTCACTATCCCTTGAAAATATATATATATATATATATATAGATATAGATATAGATATATAGATATAATATACGATATAATGAAAGGCTAGATGGGGTACTTAGTGCTATGGTCTAGTTGTCATGGTGGTGTTCAGTCAGAGGGTGGACTCAGTAATTTCAGAAGTCTTTTCCAACCTAATTGGTTCTGTGATTCTGTGATTTGAGATAGGTGGATACTCAAGGTGTGGGAGGGAGTATGTGGAGCCAAGGTCTTTTAGCATTGTGTTGCACAGAAACAGGACAGTGCCAGAGCTGTTTCATGGAGGTGTGGTGAGGTATAAATTTCTCCCTGCACACTTGCATGTCAGTAATGATCAGTCAAGAAATCAGTCCAAGATCTCTGATACTTCTTTGGATTGCTACTAGTTCCTCAGTTGTTACGCACAGTAGATTGCTGAAAGTATTGTAGGTATAAACATTGAAAGATGAACATAAAGTTAGGTGAAAATTGTAAAAAAGAAAACTGCTTAACTGCCTAGAAGCAGTTACAAAGATGCAGCATGTTTCAGAACAAGTTCTTTAAGACTCCCAGTGGTTATTTGCATGTCAGAACACCTTTTTGCTGTGTCTGCATTTATTTTTCTTTACCAATGACTAAACTGTCATAACACATTCATGACTGCATCACTTATGAAAATTGTCGCCAGCATATTAGCAATAAAATTTTCATTAGTATTCCCAGCCATGAGTCACAGTTCAGAAAAACAGTGTCATATGCAGTGCACTGAGTTGCCTTTGTGCAACTGATTCTCAATACAGTGGCTTTATCCAAATTCACATGCACACACAAAAGGGAATTTTCTGGTACTTTCCCTAGGCAAAACTAACAAACACAAGGAGACTACTTTGTCAGTGATAATATATATATCAGATGCTTATAAAGGGCAAAAATGCTTGTGTGTTAATTACAGAAACACACAAAAAAGACATTCCTATGGAAAGTATCTGTTTGAAAAGAAGTTGAAGTTGATATTGACTGATCTGCATCAAAATGGTTTAAGTTGGTGCAAATAAAAAACTTGATCATAAAATCATAACTTGGGTTGAAGGGACTTCTGGACTTCTCCTGTCCACCTAATTAAACTGGCTTGCTCAGGGCCATGTCCATTTGACTCCTGGACAACACCAGATATAGAGATCCACAACCTCTCTTCAGAAACTTGTTCTGATATTCAACTACTGTAACGATATTTAAAAAAAAAAATAAATATTGATTTGGTATAACCCTAATTTGGTTTTCCCAGGATTCAGTTTATCACTGAGTGCCTCTGAGAAAAGTCTCTCTGTCTTTCCTGTATCCTCTAATTATGTAGTTGTAGGCAACAATAAAGTCTCAGCTATTTCTTCTCCAGGCTGAAGAGACCCAGCTCTCTCAGCCCCTCTGAGTACATCATTGTCTCCAGCTCTCTGGTAATTTTTCTTATTCTCTACTAGAATTGCTCCAGTATGTCAGGATCTTTCTTGTACCAAAAACCCCAAAACTAGACTCAGTACTGCAGGTATGGCCTTACAGGTGCCAAATAGAGGGGAAGGATCACTCCCACAGCTTGCCGGCTACTCTCTGTTACTAATACAGCCAGGCTGCAGTTGGCTGCCTCTGCTGCAAGGGCATCATGCTGGCTCATGGCTCATATTCAGCTTCTCCAGCAGGATGTCTGGATCCTTCTCTGGGTAGCGTCTTCCCAGAGAGCAAAGCTTTCAGCATTTTATCTTGCATGGAGTTACTCTGTGCCAGATATGGGATTCTACTTACTCTTGCTGGACTCCATGAAATTTTCATCATCCTGTTTCTGACTGCTACCCCCAATTCACCATCATCCACAAACTCAGGGAAAGTAGAAGGTTTGCTTTTCTTGGTGATGCTGCTTCATGTGCTGTCTGTGCTGTGTTCTCTGCATCACAAAACAACAGATGGTTTGGGTTGCAAAGTACATTTCACAATCACTTAGTCTAATCCCCTCCTGTGGGCAGGGAGACCTTCTAGTAGACCAGATTCCTCAAAGCTTCATCCATCCTGGCCTTGAACATTTCCAGTGTGAGGGCATCTACAGCTTCTCTGGGCACCCTGTTCCAGTGCCTCACTACCTGCATTGTAAAAACTATGCTCCTTCTGTCCAGTCCAAATAAATCAACCCTTCTTAGTTTAATGTCTTTGCCCCTTGTCCTGACACTAAAGGCCTTGGTAAAAGTTTCTTTCTGTCTTCATATGCTCACTTTATATATTTACAGGGTACTGTAAGGTGTCCGTGGAGCCTTCTCTTTTCCAGGCTGAAAATGACAAGGCTTTCTCACCTGAATATGAAGCAGAACTGTGGAGGTGACCATCCATGGGAAGAGATTGCCTAGAGGGATTGTGGAGTCCCTCTCAAGATATGGATGAGCGGATATTCAAGAACTGCCTGGATGCAATCCTGTGCCATGTGCTTTAGGATAACCCTGCTTGAGCAGGGAGGTTAAACCAGATGACCCCCTATGGACCCTGCCAACCTGACCCATTCTGTCTCTGTGATTTTGTGGAGAGCCACAAGTCCCTCCTCTTGTCTTTACAGGAGAGATGTTCACATCTGTCCTTAAGGTCCTGTCCAATCTGTCCCTGTGTCGCGCTGGGATCCCCAGCGCTGGGCTCAGTGCTCCCGCTGGCGTCCCACGAGTGGGGCACTGGACCTTCTGGCCATGCTGCTTTATGTGCAGCCGAGTGCCTCGCTGTGGAGGGCCAGGGAGCAGCTCCGGGCGGCTGTCGCCGGTGGCGGGGCCCGTTGCCAGGGGAGGGGACAGCGGCCGCGGCCGCGGGCGAGCGGGGGCTGTCCCGGCCGGCCTCCGTCAGCGGCGGCGCTGGCCTGCTTACGGGCCGGGGCCGGGGCCGAAGCCGAAGCTCTCCTCCTCCCAGCGGGAGGGAGCCCCGGGCGCGGCCGTGACCCCTCGGCCTGCTGTCAGGACGCAGCCGGCGGGGGAAGGCGGCCCCGGTGGTCCGGCTCCGCCGCGGGGCCGTTCGCAGCCGCAGGATGGAGGGCGCCGGGGCCTCTGGAGGAAGCGGCGATCCTGGCGTTGTCCGCGAAAAGCACTTGTTTAAAGGCAAACTGCCAGAGCCCCTCTTTCAGCTGGCGTGCAGCCACCACCGCTGCGCTTTCCCTGTGAGTTGCAATAAGGTGTGCGTCTGGAACACAGCCACTGCTCAGGTAAAGCTAGAATAGAGCCCTTCGTATGCTGCTACTTTAAAGTAATTTATAATTAAAATATTTGAGGGTGATGTAGAAGTTTCAGGTTTCAGTTCAGTGCTGGAAAGGTACTAGCATTTTTTATGAACTTTTTTATTTTGAACAACAGAATCAAATAAGCTGTTGTGGTGGGTTGGCCCTGGCTGTCAGCTAAACCATTACCCAATCTCCTGCTGACACCTTTCCAGCAGGATAGGGGACAGCATAGGATGGGAAAAAATGAGAAGTCACAGGTAGAGACAAAGGCAGGTTAATGAGTGAAGGGAAGAGAAAGAAAAAAGCTATACCAAGGCAGTCACCACCCTCTGCAACCAGACTAATCCTGCTACACGCTTTGAGCAACAGCCACCTTGGAGTCAATGTCACAGGCCCTCAACACCTTCTTGCATGCAATACCCTAGTTCTATTGCTGAGCATAACATCGTATGGTAGGGAATATCCCTTTCCCGGTTCAACAAACTGAAATATTTTTTGCAGCTGTGTCCCCTCCCAACCTCTTATGCATCTTCAGCCTATTATTGGGATGGGGAAACTGAGAAAAAGTGGGAAAAAAGATAAAGCCTCCATGCTGAGCAAATAGTATTTGGCAATAACCGAAACATTGCTGTGTTATCATCCCTATTTTTGTCACAAAGTCCAAAGCACTGTGCATGCAAGCTGCTATGAAAAAAGTTTGGCTCTTTTCCAGCCAAACCCAGAAGAGCTACATTGTAGTTCAGGTGATTTTGAAGCTGTAAATAAAACATTAGTTATTGTTTTGTTGATTTCATGTACATTATCCATTTGTAGTTTTATATTATTCGTAATCTTTGTTTGGAGTGATTCATTTAACTCTTCTTTATCTACATTTGTCAGCCATTATATTTGTCAGGGCATCGTAACTCAATTTCTGCATTGTCATTTGGAAGTAAAATCAATCCGCTTCTTGTCTGCTCTGCCTCTTGTGAACGTGTGGTAGTGTGGAATCTTGATGAATGTGCACAGAAAGTGCAAGAAGGTAGAGTATTGTTTATATAATATATATATATGTGTCAAATATATATAAACAAAGAAGTGATGCAAAGGCAGCCATTTGCTGTCAGTCACTCAGAACAGTGTCCAGCCAGTTTCTGATCAGCAGCCACCTTGGAAAGCCACCCCAACACCAAGGAGGCGTTGTCCCATTGCTCCTTCTGTAAAAACATTAGTATTTCTGAGAAGCACGCCTCAGCCACTCGGGTTAAGCCGCATGAACTGCCCTCTTGATGCTGTGTTTTTCTCTTGCTCTTCGGCCGGCAGCACAGGCAGTGCTGTCATTGTCGCAGCCGGCGGTGATGCTGGACTGGGTCGGGAGCTGGCCGAGGTGCTGTGCGGGAGCCAGCGTCTGCCGGCAGCCTCGGAGCAAACACCCAGAAAAGCTGCAGAGGCAGCGACCTTCTGCCACTGTGGAATAAAGTACTCAGAAGAAAAATTGATCACAGCAGTACTGCATGATTAAACATGCCAAAATACTTCTTTGCTGGAATACTTGTGGAACCAATGTTCTGTTCAAAGGATGCTTCAGGAATAAAATGGGGCTATGGATTTGGAGGAAATAAAACTGGAAGATAGAAATAGAAAGCAGCAGAGAGATAAAGAGTATGTGTACTTTTGATACAAAGGTATTTGACATCCAGATTGTCTGCTGCTTGATTTTTTCATTCGCTAATCAGCAGATGCTGTAGAGTCTTTGTCTCCACACTCTGTTCCTCTGCACATTCTCAGCATGTTTTCTCATATTATTTCTTATTATTTCTTAACTGTGCCAAAGTAGTTAAGAAATTCTTTGTGTGACCTTGACCTGTTAATAAATTGTAAAAAGACTCAACAGCATCTAATATGAAAGCCTGAAAGGACACCTGTAGTTGTGCTTGTGTTCTAGATAATTTGTTCCTTATCAAATCCTAAAATTTGATGACATATCCAAACCATCCTCACATCATTAAAGGCAGCATTATAAAATAGGGATCAGGAGAAACCAATCTGCTCGGGCCAGTGAGATGACCAGAAGGAGATAATGAAGACAGGATAGAAACATGACCTGTTTTCAGAGCTAGTCTTATCTAACTCTGATAATATTCAGTGGTGTCCTTTCTCTCTCAGCCTTTTCCCACAGAAAAATTAAAACCAGAGAAGAAAATCCTCTTTAATTTTTGGCCAAGACTGGCATATTCTCCCAGAAGAAGTAGTTTTCAAAATGGTGTTTTGCTGGGCTAAAGTTAGGATTTCTTACCTCCAAAGTGAACGTGGCACTAGTGAGTTCCATGGGCACATCACCCTACTCCAAAAATCCTTTTTCTTGCAATCTCTAATGGAAGCAAGAAAGCATGATTTTATGGGAATTATTAATATCAAAAAGAGTTCCAGATCATGTCTAGGCAACAGGGCAGATGGAGGAATTCTGGTGGTCCATAGTTCTATGCTTTTCTTTCCCATACACAATACTGTGTATTAAAACAGTGTGTTTTTCTGTATTTATTCCTGACAGAAACTGGGACAGCTCTGTACTTAGTAACTGCTATGCAAAATTTCTAAGAATCTCACTGCACCTGACTTTTATATTTCATTGAGTCTCATTAACAATAAAATTGCTGCAGGGTTTACACCTCGAGGAATTGTTATTGGAAGTCTTTTGGGATCAGTGCTTCATATCAGGTTTAGTCCAGATGATCAACAAGTAGCAGTGTGTGCTGGAAATCAGATCTACATGTTAAGTGCAAAGGTGAGATAGCCTTCTTTGTAGCCATGGTACTAGTATTTCTTTTAATTATTCACTTTCAAATAAAATCATGATACAGAAATGTTAGTAAAATTAAGCAAAAAATATTCATTTTGTGTCATAAAGTAAGTAGGAACTTATTTGATGCCTGATAATGCATCTTATATCAGTAGAAGACAAGGTTTAAAGAGTTGAAATGGAGCAGTATCTCAATAACTTAGAAGTAGAAAATAATCTTAGGTCATCTGAAAAACTATTCCTGCATTATTCGGTCTGAAGAAGCAAAAGCAATGTGTAGTGGGTTTGCCAGCAGGATGGTATACAGGGATTCAGTTTCATTAAGAAAAATCTTACTGAATTATACTTTGAAAACAAATCTGACAATGCCTAGCAAGAGTTATTGATTATTAAAACACTTAATTGTCAATTTTATGTTGAAATCTATTCTGGTTTTATTTTTGACTTGATTAATCACAGAAGGAAGCTATTCTAGCTGAATTGGATGGACATGTGGCTCCGGTGACTGCTGCTGCATTTTGCACATGGGAGAAAAGTATGCTTATATCAGTATCAGAAGACAGAACCTTTAAGGCAAGGAAATGGTAGAGATGAACTTTAAAAAGGATAATTTAGTGAATATGTGATCTTATTTATTCCCTTTAAATATGCTCTGAAAATGAAGTAAAAAATATCTTTGACTTGATGGAAATAAGGATATTATTCTTTGAATTGCTTGGGAAATTATAACAAAAATTAATTACTCTTTTTTAAAAGAACAATGCAGGTTTTGCGTATTCAAAACTTTCCACATTGAACTTTTCACATTGAAGTATAAACTTCTGTCGTCATTATTATCATCTGACAAATAGAAATAAAATATTTTGATCAGTTTGGCTGTAACTGAAGTGTTTCAGGTATGCTGAGCTGAAGGAAAACATTTCCCTTTGAGTCTGATGATACTGATTTGAATTTTTCTTTTTGGGATTATTATACTGGGTTACTGTGTGCACCACTCCCCTCTTTTCTTTTCTTTTTTTTTCTTTTCTTTTCTTTTCTTTTCTTTTCTTTTCTTTTCTTTTCTTTTCTTTTCTTTTCTTTTCTTTTCTTTTCTTTTCTTTTCTTTTCTTTTCTTTTCTTTTCTTTTCTTTTCTTTTCTTTTCTTTTCTTTTCTTTTCTTTTTCATGTATGCCTTGTCATAAATTTAGCTAAAATCACTGAGACATCAACCTAAGAAAAGATGATACTTTGTGTATCTGTATCATGTGAGTTTCCCCTTTTTCACAAGGGAGCTTGGACAAGTTGGACAAAACCCTTCATAGATAGAAACAGGTGCTGAAAAAGAATTCTTTCCTAAGAAAATCACTTCTAATGCCTTCATTTCTCTGTTTTCACCACGTGATGGCTATTTAAAGTTGTGTTTTCCCTAGATATCTAAGTAAATACCTATATTTATATATTTTCTTTTTTTTTTTAAATCTAAAGGTGTGGGACTATTCTACCAGCCAGTTAATATATCAGTCAGGAATAATTACAGGTAATTTTTTCTATTTTTAAATGTATTTTTTCATAGCAAAAACCTCCTATCTCTAAACAATAATCTATGATTATTATAGGAGTTTTGGGCTGATTTAGTGAAAATTTCTCTCGTAGACAAGGTAGTAGTAAATGTATTATCCTTTAAAGCCAACAGTAGATAGTTTTTCCTTTAAAGTCTGCTTTCCAGTGGATATTTTAGGGTACTTTTATAAACAAGTCTGGAAAGCATGCCACAGCAGATTAGGTGACAGGGTACAGGGAATGACTGCCATGGCAGCTTAGGTGACAGACAGTCTGAGACCTGCAAATGGAAAGCCCTCAGCAGCACAAAGGCTGAAGCACACAAAGCTCTGTGCAGCCATGAGAACTGCTGTAAGGGCTTTTTTTTCCCCAGTCTGTATACATAGGAAGATTCAATTTTGAATCATGTATTTTAATTATATATCTGATTTGTATCTACTCTAGAAATGCTTTTATCTTTCTTTTTTGAGCAGCATTTCCTTTGCTAAGTCTGCTAATTGATGAAGAAAACAAACAGATTATCACTGGATGTGCTGAGGGTCAGGTAAGAATTGCTCCTTAAACTCAGTCTCTATGTCAAGAGTCAACTATTATTGATGCTTCTATCTATAAAAAAGTTTCACAAACTGGCTAAGTTTTTTGAATTGTTAAAAGAGTTATTTAATAAGTATAATCCAGAGCTCTTAGTGTAAACCATAAATAGTAAATAAGACTTCTATTACATAACAGAAACTTTTTCCTGAAAATCAGGAAAACTTTGAAGAGCACAATCAGTGATTATGTAAGAAGAGAACACTGAAAGGCTATAAATATGTCTGTTTTAAAAGAAAAAAAGGTGAAAAATAGAATTCTCCTATTTTGGCCAAAAGAAGAAATGCAATCACAATTAAATGGAAGAGGCTATGATTTCAGCATGTTAAAGTTCTAATAAAAATGTGGTAAATGTGAATATCCATTTCACCTCTTCTTTAATGATAAGAATATATTTACATTATAATTTCCAGATATTTTTCTTCAGTGTTACTATTCAGTAATTCTGAAGACAATGAAGGCTTTACCTATAGTGGTGTCCAAACTGAGAGATGTATAAATGAAATTCGTGCATGTGACCCAGTGAGCAATTACATGCATGTTACCTGTGGGTTTTAATTGTGGGAAATAGTTAGAAGGAGCTTTTTTCAAGACACATAAACATGTGGAAATTAGATGTACAGTCCAAACTGATCATTCCTGCTATTACTAATTTTTAATACATTATCTTTGATTATCTTTAATAATCATAGAAATACATATAATTGGAGTTCTTGTCCAAAGTGACATGCCATATACAAAAATTCACTAATTACATCCATGGCTTTAAATATTGTGTCTTCATTTTTTGTTCATGTAGGCTTTATGTTTAGTGTCAAAAGGTGATTGCAATTGCTTTTTCTTTTTCTTGCAGCTTTGGATCTTCAGTTTAATCAGTGATCATAATTACCGTTGTGTAGCACATATCGACTTAAAGAAAGAGCAAGAGAAATTCTGTAATAAAGTGTGGAAATCTGGCAAAGAAATAGGTAGCACAGTGCTCCTAGAATGCTTTTTATGTGGTATAGTCTAGTTGTTACTGGCTACTCTGTGTGTGTATTTTTTTTACCATGATAATTTATTGTAAGTGATAGACTTATGAGTCTTAGACTGTAGTATGGAATTCTTACTGAAGCTGATATGTAGTTGGATGTTGGTGAATCTGTAAGGAGTTATGCATGTATATATGCAATAAATTCTTGGCCAGCATATTTGTTCATAAAACATTGCATCATGTGCACAATTAAGCATTTGTTTTTTTATTGAATTAATTGTCCAAGGCCTCAGTGAGAACAGAGCCAGTGCCTAAAAATTAATCCCTTGTCAATGGAGTACTATTTCTCAGTTACCTTTGAAGTTTCTAGGATTCTCTTTATTTTTTTTGCTTTTTCTTAATTTTTCAAATCTATACCAGTACCTTCATGATATGATATTTCTCTGGGTATGATATTTATAATGGTATAACACAGAATACATATAAATATTTATAGGCTGCCCTGGTAACCCCAGCAGGGTGATTCCCTGATATCAGACTGGTTTGACAGCTTTCTTGTTGTGGCTCGGGATGGCCATGAGCAGGTGACAGCCTTGGTGCAATGGGAAGTAACCCTCTCCCTGGTGGGGTGCAGAACCCCATCCCCTCAGCACTGCTGTGGCTTTCTTAGGGAAAGGGAAATCTGGTATCCTTTGCTTGCTCTTTTTCAGGATCAATGACTGTTTTATTCTTACTTGCCTAGTAGTCCAGCTTCCAGAATCCTAAAGTCCTAACCTAAGGAGAAAGACTGCTACATTTCTTGTTATTATTTAAGATCTGTGGATCTGACTTTCATGTTTGAAAGAGAGTGATGTAATGACCCTTTCTAATGCTGAATTTGATGCTAGTAGCTCTTGAGTGTGAGTTACACATGCAGAGTGGACTGGAGACTCCTTGAGAACGGGAGACTGAGGTGAATTTTCATCTTGTTTTTGGATTATGTTGTAACTTATGTGTCAAGGGAATTTTCAGGCTAAGTGGAAAGATACTTAGCATATTTAAGGATTGTTGGAATCTGGCTTTCAGTGTCGCTTCTTGAGATGAAAACACCTAAAATCTGCAAACTCCTTTTCAGTCCATGAGTAGGATCTTTGTATTTTGTCTCTAGATATTTGAAAAAAAAACACAAAATAATGAGGAAAGCTGGCTCTTAGGAAACATACAGCTTTTGAAATAGAAGTTTCTTGAGTGTGGTCTTAGTTCTTCATGACTACTACAAATTCTCTCTTGAATCCTGTCTGTTTCCCTTATTTTGCAGTTTTTTGATAGCTGGTATTGTTGACTTTCTTAGGTGAAGGACATAATAATTCCAAGCTTTACAAAACAGACAACATGAGACCAGAAGGATCAGTGGAAACATCATTGCCTATCCTCTTAATTGAGCATTGTGACTTTTTTATATGTTTCCATAATGAAGAAAACACGTAAGTCCTTTAAAATCCCACCTATTATTTGACTCAAATTTGAGTTCTTATTGGTTCTTGGATTTTTTTCACTGCAAATTTGTATTTTTAAGAAAATGCAATAGGAAAATCAAATAATGTTTTTAGTGATCTGCAACTTTTGGTGGCCTAATCTTAGGAAGATAATGTACACAAGCTGATATAAAGTTAAAACTGTGTTTTATTCTGAAAAATAATCCTATAAAAATGTCATTGAAAATATCCATTGTAAATCTATTGATACCAGCTGACCAATGAAGATGAGTTAAAAAGTAATTAATAAATCAAATTTATTTTGAGTTTACTTTCCTAAAGAAATATCTGATGTGGCCACTATGTGACTGTGTCAGTTTGCCTTCCAAATTTAAATAATTTTTGAACTACATAGTTACTGTTTACTCCAGTCAAACTTCTGTCAGAGGGACAGATATTTTATAATGTGGTGTTTTTACTCATTCTCGTGGAATTGGTTAGCCTTACATTGCATTTCTTTCCTGAAGAGAAGTTTGACTGTATTATCAGGCACCTGGAGAACTGGTCAGGACACTCCTGCAAGAACTTCTCAAAGAACAACCTATTTGTGTTGTAATTTATGATTGTCACTTGTATAAATTTCTTAGCCACATCATGTTTTAGAAAACTCTTGTCCTAACCTTTGCTCTCTGGTGGGTTATTCAGATAGAGCTGATTAATCTCTGGATAGATATATAAACAACTTTTGATAAACAAAGGAGAAAAATGTCCAGCAGTCCTGGACAACTTTTAATGTTAAATTTAAGTAATTATTCACAGTTATTTTCATAATGCCTACATATTTAGAAGTACCACCACTGAGAGGAAGTAAGTGGTGATTTTTAAGATGCACATCTCAGACATACTTGTTTTGTGTAATATTTTTAACATTTGCTTTTGAAAATTTCTGAAACTCAAATCTTACTTATTTTTCAATCTCCTTTTGGGACATGATTGCCTGAAATGGATCCACAGTAATAGATTATTTGAAATAATTTTCTGAATTGAGATAACATCACTCTCCCATACCCACCTGTTACTGCTTCACATTGTACATCTGAGGTCTATCTGTTCTTTCAGCTAACACTTTACAGTTGATGGTTTTGTTCTTTTATTCTTTAACCATGGCCATTAAATTGCAATTAATTCAGTTCCATTTTATTTGGGGTTGGGTTGGTTTTGTGTTTATAAATATTTTTTCTAATTATTTTTTAAAAACAGTGTGTTGGCTTCAGTGGGTGCTTCAGATTTGTCTGAACTGTTGAGCAATCCCTGATATACTGCTTTTCCTGCCTGCAATGAAAAGCAACAGCAAAACATTTTTGGAACACTGTTGTCCAAAATTAGGCATCTCACACTTTCTTAAGCTTTTTGACATTGGGCAATCTTGTCACAATGGATTTTATTATTGTAAAGTGGGAGTGAGTTAAACTTCCTGGATATATCATTTTATGGTGTTCATAATAACTTAATAGTGACACTTCTTCATAAATAATTCAAAGAATTTGGAAATTAAATCAGTCTGTTACTGCTGTAATGAAGGTAGTGCAAACCACAAACCAAACTACTCATATAATGTAAAAGTATTACAAACCAGAAATGAAACTATTTCAGTCTGCTTCTTAACATATTTGACTGTATGTTTGTTTGTTTGTTTATTTATTTTTGTAATAGAATAGTTCTAAGCCACTATGGTGAGTTTTTTCATACCAAGTTTCAGCTTCATATTTTACCATAAGCTTACTTCAACTCTTGTGGTCTGACCTTGCAAATAAAACTAATAAGTCTACTGACTCCTATTTGGAAAATGTATTAAAATGTTGATGTAGTTTTTTATTTATCGTGACATAAAAAAATTCTGTTACAATTATCTTATGCTTGATAATACATTTCTTCTGCCAGGGTGTTGACTGAAATTGTAATTATTTGGTTTACTCGATGGTGCTTGCAGAAGCTGGATTTCATTACCCAACTGCAATAGTGCTGCCACTAAGCACAGGCTGAGACAGACATTCCAGACTTGCTTGGGGTTTTTTCCCCTCAGTTTGTGCTGGCTTTTCTCTTGTACTTTAATTATGTAAAAACATACATTGAATTTCACTGCTTTTTGAGTGTTCATATAAGAGTGGTAAAAGTAAACTATGAGTGGATTTGTCTCTTGGTTTGAATTTTCTCTTTGTGTATACAGTGCTTTTATAGCATCTCTTTTTTATAGCAACTCTTACAAACCACAGTAATTTTTGAAGAAAAGTATTTCCTGTGCAGTTTTAGATGTGCTGTGAAGCACTTAGATGAAATCAAGAATTGTGTTCTGCTGTTAGTTTTCAAAACACCAGTTTTGCTTGAAACTTTGAGCTACAGATTTCAGAAAAAAAAGACGCTTTAAATTTCATAGTTTTTTTCTGTGTGTGCTTTATTACTGTTGTAGTGGAACTGGGCAATGAGCATTAAAAAAACCAATTGCTGTTTATTGGATGGTAATAAGAAAAGCTTCTTTATCCTACTCAGAGGTATTTTTCTCCTTGTTTTAATAGATATTCTTCCCAGAATACTAGCCATTTTTGGATAGGAACCTCTACTGGCTTGTTAATAATTAATTTGGCAAACTTTGAATTAGAAGCTTTTTTATCTTACAGAGGTATGTTTATAAAATACATGATTACACCATAATGTGATTGCTGTGTAAGAAGTAGATTGTGAAATAGTAGAATACAATAGAAATGTTTTTTAAAAATGCTTTTTCCTAATAGTTTTTGTGTGTTTTCCTGGCCTTGGTGACTTTTCTCAGAAGACATCTTGGCACTAGATCTGTTTAGTGGCTAGCAATGAATTGTTATTAAATTTTGCAGTTCATAAGTGTTAAATACAAGGAACATTATTCTACTCCATCATAATTTGAGAGTAAGATAGAAGTGTATATGCTCTGAAGACAGTGGATTAGGGTCACATCAAATTAGTATGAGTGACTTTTTGTGTGTGTCTTAGAGATAGGTTTTTTTCTGAAATGCAGATATTATTTTATAGCACTTTGTTCTTTTTGGTAAAGATTACAGTGACCTCAGCATTCAGATTGCCAGATCATGTGCATTAACAAGGAAGGCAGCTAATGGAAAGGTGAGTGTACAGTAAAAATTTCTTTAATAAATGTTAACTGTTCCAGTTATTTTCAATAAAAATTAATTACACATTTTGCTAACAGATTAATGCACAGTTTTGTTTTATTTAATCTGAATTACACAGTAATTTCTTTTGAGAGGATTGGTTCTTCATTATGGAATCAGCTAGTTTGAAGCTCTCAAAGCTTATGTGCAGTCTAAAGTGTTTAATAAGGAAAAGGTGAATTGTTGCAGTGTTCAGGGTGTACCTTGAATGTCAAGAATGACCATTGGAGAAGCAGATGAAATATTTTGAGGGAAAAAAAAACCCCAAAACATTGTTATATCTTGTTTCTTAAAAAAATGTCAGGATGTGCTACTTCTGAATCCTTCTAAAGGATCTGTCAAAACTATTTGGGTTGTGGGAAAATTTCTGTTGAAAAACACTAGAAAGTGATTGTAAGAAAATGGAAGGCATTCTTATCTGTATACTCCAGTTTTGAAGTTGTAGTTTTCCTAACAGAAGTAAGCTCAATCCAGGCTACATTTTTAACATAGAAGTCTTTTGCTTTAGAAAAGGATTCTGTTTAAATTCAGTTCATAGCATGTTCTCATCATGTTGCTGAAGCCAATCTTTGTTCCATGTGTACTTTGTTTCTCACAACTCTTACTGCAAAATTGTCTCTCGTGTAGGTGGTGTTGGAATTTCTGTCACTGTTATGTATGTAAGTTTGCTAAAACACATTTAAGCAATTTAGGAATATTTTTGAAGGATAGCTTTAAACATTCTGCCACTTAATACTCTTCATGACTAAGCTCATGGATATTTTTGACTAATTTTTATAAATTTGAGAAATTGATTTCATTTTTCATTATAAATGCATTATGTTTTGAACTTAAATTATGAAGTAAATGGAGTGTTAATTTATGGTAATTGCTGCAGGTTTTATGCTTGATCACCTCGATGTTTGAAGATATGATTGCTGTGTTGGAAGTTAACCTTGCTGCGTTGGTGAGAACTCAGCACAGTGATTTTCTCCCACATGCAAACAAGAAAAGTCTATCAGTTATTGCCAGGTACAGAATAATTAAATGTTTTCTCTCCATGTTGGATGATGGATTTATCTGGCACTAAAGTGTGTAATATGATTCTCTGTAGTGCTACTTGTTGGCATGGTTTTATTTTACTTGTTTTCCTATAAGGCTTTAGTTGTATAAAGAGGGAGAAATCACAGAATCACAGAATGGTTGAGTTTGGAAGGCACCGCTTCAGGTCATCTTGTCCAACCACCCTGCTCAAGCAGAAGTACTTGGAGTCATTTGCCCACTGCAATGTCCCAATAACTTTAGAATATGTCCATGGAGAGGGACACCACAACCTCTCTGGACAGCCTGTGCCAGTGCTCAGTCACCTTCACAGTAAATAAGTGTTTCCTAGTGTTCAGAGAGAATATCCCGTGTTTCATTCATTTTTGCCCATTGCCTCTTGTCCTGGAGCTGGATTTAGGGCACAGAGCCTGGCTCTAGAGTCTGCCCTCCAGGCTGCACTGCTGCATGGGCTCATTCCTCCTCTGCTGCAGGACTTTGCCTTTCACCTTGGTGAGCTTCACAAGGTTGCTGTCAGCCCATTTATGCAGACAATAAATGTCTCCCTGGATGACAACACAACCTTTCTGCTGAGACACTCCTCTCAGGTTTGAGTCATCAGCAAACATGGTGAGGGCATACTTCGCTCCCTTATCCAGATTATTAATGCAGATTTTGAGTGGAATTATACCCATGGAATCATCTGGAATGGAGTTAACCTCTGGGTTACTCCACTAGCTCCTGCTTTCCAACTGGACTTTGAGCCAGTGACCATCACTGTCTGGACCTGGTTGTTCACCTGATTTTCAATCCACCTCACTGTGTGGTCATCCAGACCACAGTTCATCAGCTTCTCTGTGAGACTCTTAGGGGATACAGTGTGGAAAATCTTACTGGAGTCAAAGTAGACAATATCTGCTGCTCTCCCCTCATCTGCCAAGCCACTCATTTTATCACAGAAGTTTATCAAACTGATCAAGCATGACTTCCCCTTGCTGAATCCCAGCTAGCTATTACTTTCTTGTCCTTTATGTCCCTAGAAATGATTTATGAGAAAATGCTGACATCTTGAAGGTACAAAACCCCTGCAATATGCACTGATCCCAGTGCTTGTAATATAAGCATCAGTTAATATTCACAAAGCTGGGATCTAACATGTAAAAGCAATGGTCTGTAACTGGGTCAGGGCCAAGGCTTGTCTGTGCTGCTGAGTATGTAAGCTGATAACTGATCTACTATGCCTAACTTTTTAAAATTAAAATCTCATTGCTATTGCATGTGTACGCACACACACATGCAGACAAATAGCTAAAAAGGAGTTTTGGCACCTTTTTCTAATGTGAAATTTTTGTTCATTTCATTGATGAATTTTTTTGTGCTTAATTTTATAACTTAGGTGTACTTTATTGGCAAATTCTCCATTGTGTAAAGGTTTAAAGAAGAATGTGAAAGAACCTTCTAGCAAAACACTTGGCAAGTATAAACCAATATTGAAATTAATTGGTAAAATTATATTTTTAGTAACAGTAACAGACTTCCAGCTGGTGTTAATTTTTGTTTTAAATATATATTGTGTCATATTTTTACTTCAGTAGGAAATATTTTACACTTCTATTAATTTTTTGTATCATACACATGTAATTGTAGCTGAAAATTATGCTTAAAATTATTTTTCTTTTTTCAAAAACCATTGCTTGAGAACTTTATGTGTATTTTAAAAGTGTTAGAGTGTAGAAGGTTTACATTTTTGTAAGTCATTCTTTTTCCATAGCATGCAATAAATTTTTCTGTATAATTTGTCATTTCTTTCTTAAGTTTGGTCATGAAATATACCAAACAGATGTTTTGGTATCTTTCATTGTTCTGAATAATCTTCTGCCAATACAGGATGTTTAAGAAGTTAATTTTTGTCTCAATATTCTACTGCTTAAAAAAAAGGGAAGATCTGACCATGTTCTCTTGGATTGAGTCCAGTTTCCATTGAAGCACTTTTAGCTTTTTTTGGTTAGTAACAATAAAGCTCAAAAAAATATTAAAAAAAAATGTTTTCATCCTCACCATTTGCACTTATTGTGCCTGTTAGAATGCCAAAGCTTATATCTCTAGGGGTTTATGGTATTTTCAGAATACACCTACAGAGTTTTAGTAGAATTCCGGGCTGCCTTGGACATCCAGCACTGATAACTGTGCTGCCTTTGTTGACATCTCATGATCAGATAAAAAAGTGCTGTAATGAAATCCTTTGGTCTTTTAAGGCGTGTGGTCCTGGGAACTGCTCAGGAAGGGCCTTTTTGTGCCTCATTGCTGCATAAAGGGAAAGGATAGTTAGTGGTGTTTGAAGGGACGTCTACCCTCAGCGTAGGTAAATGTGTCCCAATGCATCTGAGTTTTTCCCCCTGGGAATATCAACAGAATTTTCCCCTTTACAGCGTTTATTTTGTTTACAGCGTTTAGTTTGTTTCTGCTTATATGAAATACTCAGTTTGGAGCTGAAAGGTGCCCTCTGGACTTCCTAGCATAGCACTGGGCATGCAGACCCATGACCTGATCTGTGTAGGAACACAAATACTTACATGTACCCACCAATCAGCTTGTTAAGGATCTTTAGATGCATTCCTTAGTCCAAATATAGGGTGTGAATACATTATAGCTAATGCATACAAAGCAGAGGCAGTTAGAATACACCTTTTGTAACTGAAATGAATGGTGAAAAACGTGATTCAGAACAATATTCTTGCTACATCTAAGTTTAAAGAAGTTCCTACTCATTCATGCTATTGGAGGAGGGATGTTTATACAATGTAATCTTTTGCTTTTCTCAGCAATCATTATTTTAGGGTGATTAGTCATAAATGTGTTTTGTAACAAAAGGAAACATCAATTATGTGTATTGTGCAAAACTATCTACTTTAACTGTAAAAATATTATATTAGAAAAAAATTTTAATGTATATTAAATTATTTTCCTACAGGGCTGAAGAATACAGTGAAAGATAAACCACTGGTTTTCCATAGTAAAATTAAGTCATCAGGATATACAGCAGCACCACGGTGAATAGAAATTTCATTACTTTTCCTGTCTTATTGGTGTGTGATATTTTTTCACATAACTATGTAGTCTCATGGCTGTGAAATTAATCACCTGTGAAAAACAGTTATGATGATATCAAAGAAAATAATTTTAAAAACATATTGTAAACAAAAATGTTCACAGCTTCTGGTCATTGGCCAACTTCCTTTTGAAACCCATATTTGGCATCCTGATTCATCTGATTAGACTCTTGTTTTTTCAGCTCTCAGAAAGAATTGTCTGAGAACTTTATTTGTATGGATTTTGACCTTCATAATGTGCTATTCAACAAATAACTCACAGAAATCAACGTCCAGACTCAGGCATTTGAATATTAGACATGTATATTGTCATCAAAGTGTGCATTCTCTTATTTGTTGACATTACCCACAGATGTAAATAGTAAGAAGGAAATAGGGTTGCTTTCATTTGAAAAAAGCTATTTCTCCCATGCAAGGTTTAATGCTTCATATAAGAGTGCCTGTTTTCTCTCTTATAGAATGACTATGTTTTCTCCAAACACTAACCTGAAAAAACAAGAGGTACCAAAGTGGAAGAGCAGTTGTAAATGGTAGGTAATCTAATGACTCTGCTAGAGGAGGAACAAATTAAAATAAATTAAACAAATTAAAAATGCTTCTGTCATTGGAACTTTTTACTAAGGGTTGCCACTAGAACTAAAAGGCTTGGTAAATTTGATATAAAATTTAGCACTGCATCAAGTGATTTAGTTTATCAGACTCTAAATTAAATTTGAGTGCTTCATATAAAAGAAAATATGCATATCTCTTTTCTTAGATTTGTGTTGGTAGGAAGAACAGGTGCTAAACATGATTGGAAGCTAAGTCCCAACATATTCTTAAGCTGCAATTCTAGTCTGAAAAATAACTGAATGTGGCACAGGGAGAAGTGATTTCAGATCATGCCCCTCATTCACCCCTAAAATACTGTTACCTTAAGTTAATGCAAACTTCCTCCAGTGGATTTAAACAGAGTATGTGTAATAGTATGAATTGACCAGTGGAATCTTTATCACTGGTCACGAAGAACAAATGTTTTTCTAAAGCTGGTGTTTTCATGTAAATTTCTGTGGAATATTAAATGGGATATTGCACACATTTTTTCTCTTTACTATTATACAGAGTCTTTGCTTTATGTAATACAAACATGAAAGTAAAGAATGATTGATGCCATAGTTTTTCTCATTTAAAAAGAGCTGTTAAAATTTTAAGATACCCACTTAATAGCTCAAGACTAAGTTTTAGTAAACCTTGCACACATAGGAAGCCTTTACATGAGTATTTCAGATAATTTCAACTTTGGCTTAGCACTATTTTATATAGGCTACATTACTTAGTATTTTAAGTTTTGTGTGGGTTTTTTTAGTTAAATTGCTTTTTTTCCCAGTTAATATTGAATTTTGTCCCAAGGTCTTTGGAAATAAGGTAGAGTTTGCATTCTTTAAATACTTTTGTTAGCTATGGGGCATAAGATTTTTTTTTTTTTTTTTGACAGACCATGTTAATTCTTGATCTTGAGAATTCACAACTCTGTGGTAGGAGTAATTTAAATATGACAATTTAAAATTAATTTGGCTGTTACTTTGGATTTGACATATTTTTTTCCAGCAAATATTTATATAAAGATGTTTAGAATAGTTCCCAAAGCACATTTATTTCATAACTGAAATGAAGATGTACTAGTTTCTTTCTTTTTTCCTTCTTTAAAGTAAAAATAAAGAATATCCATTGGAAAGCTGTCCTCCAGTCAAATATGAGAAAGAGATATCTGTTACGTGTAAACCGACCCCAGTTTTCTGTGTTCAATATTCTGGTAAGTACAGGCTTTATAAAAAGTGCACTGGTATCAGTGTGCAGAAATAAATCCAAAATTTGTGTGGCATAGTTTCTAAAGACTGGGGATTTACTGTGGGCAAATTCACAGAAAACTTTCTGGCAATACCACATACTGTTTGATCATAATTTTTTATCTTGCAAAACCATGCAAGCTGTTACTACATATGCAACAGGATTTTATTTCTGATTTTATGTCTTTTTTCCTTTTGAATTTATTTTTTGACTTTCCCACTACTACTTGAAAATTAAGGGTTTTTTCACTAAGGAATTTATTTCTAACACATTTACTTTGTTTCATTAAGGTATATTAAATATTGAAGTTCTGTTTCAAAATACTCATACTTCTTAATATAAATATTATTCAATTGTTATAAATTGAAATATTAAAAAAGGAATTCTTCTGTGTGATCCAAGGAAAGGCATTCTTCTTAACTGCTTTGGATAAATGACTCTTGCAATAAGTTTTGTCAGTTCCAATGTAAATATGATTAAGCAGAAGGCACTTCTTAGATTTGCAATCAAGCATTCTACCATATATATAATTATGTCAATGTACACCCTGCAAGGCAAAGTATTTTCAAAATATTTAAGAAGTTAATTCTTTGTAAGTATTTTGAGGACAAGAACAACTTTCATCCTCAGGAAATAAAAGCAATTAGATGCAATCAGTAACTGTGCTAAAATATATTCCAGCCATCTCTATTGCCTAGAGAGTTTCGCTAGTACATTTTAAGTATAAATCTTCTTTTAGTTTGATGAAGAAACATATTTCTCTCTTTTTTTCTTAGTCTTTTGCACACCCATGCATGCATACACAGGCTTAAATAACCCCAGTTTAGCAAAAATTTTAGGGTTTGGGTTTTTTTTATTTAAAAATTTTGTTATTTAGAGAATATGTCAGGACAAGAAGTGAATTTGCCTGGAAAATCTTCCCAAGTTCTGCAACACTAAATTGTGATCTTCATACAAAATCAGTGTTAAACATATGAAATGAACATCTGGTTTTTGTTTTGTTGTAGTGACATACACAATTTTTATGATTAAAAGAGGCAACATATGAGCTCCTTCTTGCTTTCAGATGTAAATCCTTAGATTTTCTTCTTTATAGGGGATGGAGAGCTGCTGGCTTGTGGCCAGGCTGACAAAACTGTGCTGATATTCAATTCCAGTCTCACTGATGTGCATAATGTTTTTTCAGGTAAACATATGAATTATATTATAAAAGATATAGTATATGGTTGAGTTTGATCTAAAATGGCATGGATTCCACTTACATCACCCATTGACAAGAGAGGGAATACTGATGATTCAAGATGTAAAATTTATTTCTCTGATTGTTTAATTTTGTCCTAGAATTAAACTGACTGCTAGATGTTCCCATTTCTCTTTTTTTTTGTGAGGTAAGAAGCAAACTGTGATGAATATATTGAAATCTTCATAATTATGTATATTACAATAATTAAAGAAAAACAATAAAGGCAATATATTGCAATAATAATGCATGTGTATATTGTAGTAGTATATTCTGATAGTTTATTAGCCAAAAATCGACTGTGATGATTTGGCAAAAGATGTGTTTGCTTTGCAACTCCAGACTTCCAGAGAATAACCATTTTTAAAAAGAGGGACTATTCCAATGAAGAAATCCACAACTACAGAAGTGTATGCATCTGTAAACATGTATGCTTTTAAGTGAGTCTTAAACACCAGATTACTTCTAAGTAAATAACTCTCACAAGTGATTTGTGAAAACAGTTTTTCTTTTTGAGTAGTTTTCATTATATTTAATGGAGGAAGTTGTGACATTAAGGATGCAACATTACTATTATCCTTCTTGTGTGAGGAGATTGATGAAAATATGCCTTTGTGGACAGAGTAATGGGATCTTTTTCTTCTATAATACCAAGTTCTTAAGTTTTCACTGATTTATTTCATTGATGCCTTTAATCATTTGTATCTTTCTTTTTAATGATGCACAAATCTGAAAAGCAATGTAAACCACATTTTACTGTGCACATAATTCTTTTCAAAAGCAACATAAATGTTGAAATGACAGGTAAAGTAATGCATGGGATTAGGAATCCCAAACCATGAGTTGCCTGCTTATTTCATTCACTTTGTTTTTCTGTGCCATTCAGATTTCCTGTATGCAGTCACCTGTTTGCTTTCTACTTTTGATGCTCTTGTTTTAGAAGTGTCATGATATGTGTTTCCATGAAAAACCACGATGCATTATTCTTACTTAGGTCTGCAAACAATGGCAATGTAAAATTTTCTTTTTTTCTAGAAATGGAAATTGTATCTAAAAATTTTAGCTAAAAAATTTCAGTTTCAAAACAGCATTAACATCTGAATATTGCTGCTGATCAAAGGTCAGCATAGAGGAATGATACAACAAGTTTTGTTCTTTAGCCTAATTTATTCAGTCTTTCTCCCTGAAGGGTTCAGTTACAGTTTTAAGTAGTTCTGCATTCTTCTTCAGTGGTGGTCTTCAGGTGTCTGTGTCCTGCAGTAAAGTGCAGGTAATGTTGAACAGCTGTAAGGACTTACAGCCAGCATGGCCTTTCCGAAGAAGTCATTTTACAAAACCAGCTGCTGTTCTTCTCAGTGTGCTCCCGGACTGGGGAACCCTGAGTAATGCCTGTTTTGAATTTTACTGGGCTCTTTCGAGCCAGCTGGAATCTCCTTCACTGTGCTTTGGGACTGAGAGGCCTGGAGAGCAGAGATTCTTAAGCTTTTTTTGTGGCTCTTCCAATTTTCCAAACCTCAAATTTTCCTAAAGTTTCTCAGGTTCTTAACAGTTTATGAAAACTGTTTTGTATGTTCTTTTTTGTTTGTTTGCTTGTTTGATTGGTTTTATGTTTCTGGTATTTTTCTTTAATGCAGGTAATTCAAGGCTTCCAAATATTTTTTTAGAAAATCAAAGCCTTTAAATAAAGCTATGTGCTGTGAACAAAATAATAATAATACTTATATGTGTATTTGTGCAGTACCTGTGAAGTTTTCTAGTATAGCTGTTTGGTAACTTGTAGACATATGTCTAAAAAATGAAATATCTCAATTACTGTGATAGATTTAATAGCCTTCCTGTAATTTCAAGCAAACTATTTTTTTAATATAAAACTTCTGTTGACTAAAGATAAAATATGCACAAGAGGGCAGCATAAGAACTTTGAATGTTTTAAGGATGGATGAAATTCATCAGAGTTTATCTGACAAATTGCAGTAACATACATCAAAGTCTGTAAAATTTGATTGGCATGTTCTTTTTTGATCTTTTTTTATCAGCTTCAACATAATGTTAGATTAACAATTTGAGCTTTTAAATATTGTTTCTGGCTTTTAAAGTTCTTTCTTTGTAAGTTTGCAATCTTGTTTTTAATAAGCCATTGAAGCAGCATAATAATTTTATTTTGACAAAAATAGCTAGCTCAGTAATAAAAGGTTTCATTAACCTTCATTAACTGTTTTTGATGACTTAAAGTGTTTCCAGACAACGTTTAATATAAAATTTTATTATAATATAATACTCAGATTCTTTTTTTAATACTGAATCTTTCCTTAAATTTAATTTCAAGGATATTTCTTGAAAGTCCTCTTCCAATAACTTTGAAAAATTAGTGTTGGATTTATCTTTGTGTGTTTATTAATGAGAGACATTTTCTTGTGTTTTCTGGTGGAAGAAAATTTCAATAGCTGGTTTTACTGTTACCAGTTTTAATCCAACCATTTGAAACCTGTACATAGAATGTATTTTAATGTTGTGCATAATTATATCAAAACAATACAAGTAACTCCAGAAAAATTTATTAATGCAAGAAATGAGCTTTATTATATTTCCATTATTATTTTTATTAGGTCATGATGGTGCAGTTAACTCTGTTGGCTGGAGTCATGACAGGAAGTGGTTGGTTTCTACATCAGAAGACAGAACTTTAAGGGTCTGGTCAGTGTGCAGTAAGGAACCTGCCCTAATTCTGGTAATTGGAAACTTTCATTGGTTTGGACACAGAGAACACTGGTTTGCACTTTCATCTACTTCTGTTTTGAAAGCTTTGTAGAAAGAACCAATTCCTACAGCTACTGAGTGGAGACTCCCACTGCTCTAATGATCTGGGTGATCTCCATTTACTCCAAATTAGGTTTTTCTCATGATAATTTAGGAAAAGAAAAAATCAACCTTGTTAAAAAAACAACTAGTGGGCATGTCTGGAAGTTTTGGCTTTATTGTCTGATCTGTACGTTGTATTTTCATTGGCTCAGCTCTGCTTGACTTTAGTCTACTCCCCAATTGAAAAAGAAGTTTGGAGTATGAAGATAAATTGTTTTAGATTCAATTGACTACAGATATACTTCCAACTAATTTAAGCAGAATGAAATCTTTTTTTTTTAAGAGTAATAGATGTCAAAAATAACAACGGTCACTATGTAGTAGTTTAACCTCCTAGCCTATGATCAGGATGACAGGGAGGCTCTGCCTTGACACCAGGAATCTCAGATAAAAATATTTATATTTGATTCCAGTCTTAACAAATTCTTTTATGTTTCAGGGTAAAGAAAAGTTCCATAAGACTGTCCGCTTTGCACAGTTTTATTTTATAGATACATTTATATTGCTGTGTTGTGGAGCTGAATTTCATCTCTTAAGTTTCCATCTAGACACAACCAAGGATGACCTAAAACGGTGAGTTCATTTCGCATTAACAGACCAGTGAAAGTACTCATGCAGTTTGATCTGGGATTTTGTGTGTTGAGGTGAGCTGAGGGGGCAGAAATATTACAGAAAATAAGAAATGGAACAAATGGTAAAAGCTCCTTGCATAATATCTTTGTTTTGAGTGGAAGAACAAAAATAATTAGGGCTACAGCAATGAGATCTTAGTTGATATTGTGAGTACTATGTCCTGTCTGTTGATGATATTGGACAGTATTAGGCTGCATCCTTAGATGGAAAAAACTGGTCTATTTCCTTTCTCTGTTTCCTTGGTAGTTTTGCTGCTGCACAGAAAAACATACTAAGAACAAGCTTAAATATATTTAGGAATAGGAGTGCTTTCCTGGATTGAGGCATGAGCCTGGTATGTGGAACTTCACTGAAACACTAAATGTTCAGACAAAATTATATAATATTATATTATAGTTTTCTTCCATAATCTGCTTGCCTAGTTGGTTTTACTCTTAAATTCTTAGTTTATGGAGATATTAGTAAACCAATAAAAATGTAACCAAATTGCTACACAAACTTCAGTCTCTAAGAGACAAGAACAAATGTACAGTGTCCAGCTCAGAGTGTCCACAAAACCTGCCTGAATTTGACTGAGTTGCACTTCTAATTGAACATGTAGAGGATATGTAGCAAATGCATTGTGTAAAAAAAAAAAAATCTTAAATATACTAAAATTCTTCTTTTATTTTTTAAATAACAGTTGATTGATTACCTGGTTGGTTGGTTGATTTGCTTGCTATGTGAAATTCTACATGGGCCATGCCCTGTGAGTTATTTATCTGTGTAGCAGTCTGCAGTGTAGAAGCAAGATACTTCAGCCAATTCAAACAATTGTTTTTGCATTTGGGAACAACTTAACTGTTTTAATCAGCCTCTTTCAGCAGAGGAAACTTCATACTGCCTTCATTAGATTGTACCTATTATATCAGTCAGCTTATTTAGAGTTAGCTTGGGTAAGTTTACCAAAAAAAGAGATAGATCATTTGCTCTTGAAGTCTAGTAGAGTTTTTTTTTTTTAGTTTACTTGAATAAAGTACTTGTGGAAACTACAGATTCATGGATTAAATTACAAAACACTGTTTATTATCTTCTGCTTCACCATCACCGCTAAAGTAGTTCTGATGTCCATCTGAAAAGATCAGCAGACTATTGTTAGAGAATAACAACGAAAGGCAAAAACCAAGTCCCTAAGCATTTTTCTTTTGAACAGATCTGGCTGACAACCATATTGCTTTTGTCAAATGATCTCAGTTTTGCAAACTTTTAGCATTGTTGGAAAGAAACAGTAATGATTCCTACATCATGTCATGCATGGACTTCTGCACTTTCATTAGACAGACGTGCTAAAATGCAAGTATAATATTAACTGTTACACAGGAATTATTTTAACACTGTGCAGACAGTGTCCAGCAATGGCTAAAGTCCTGGTGTGTTATCAATGCTGTTTTGATCTCAAGTCAAAAACACAGCACCATACAAGCCACTATGAAGAAAAATTAACTCCATTCCAGCCAGACCCAGTACAGTTGTTATTAACTCTGTATTCCCTAGGTCACTTCTGTGAAAGTCACACTCTTCTTGCCTCACATATCCATATGCATGGAGTTATGTTTTCTCTTTACTCTAAGAATAGATCCATGTTGGCTATATTGATATATTTCAGTAAACATAAAGTTTTAATTATGTTGAATAAAAATACAGTTTCATGTTGTGTAGTATAAAAATGTCTGAAGCCATTTTAGAGGTTTTGGCATGTTTGCCACCTCTGTATGGAGCTGGCAGGTAACCCACAGGACCTTAAAGAGTTTTATGTGTGTTGGGTAGCAAAATTTCTTTGGTAGTGATGAGCCTCTAATTCCCCTCCCATCTCCAAGTCGAAATTATTCTTTCCTCACTGTTTTCATTCTTTCCTCAGTTTTCTCCTCATTTTCTTCTTGATTGCCCTATCATCATCACATTAAATACTACTCTGAAACCAGTGGCATATCTGCTTTCTGAACATAGGTACTTTACAGACTTTTTTCTCTTCAACATTTCCAGTACGCATACAGGATTATTTTAGTGTTTCATGTTGATGGAAGATCAATCTTTTGTATGTGAATATCATGGGTTTTTTTCATCCAAATGAATTTAGTTACCGAGTTTTTTAGTAGAGTTCAACAATAAGGCAAAAGATCTCTCACTTTAATTTTTAATAATGAACGAAAGCATTTTGATTTGTGGTTCCAGTGGGAGTTTACAGTGGGAGTGACTACAAATCATTCCTTGTTTCATTAACGATAGCTTCGGTTGATTTTCTTTGCAGGTACAAACAGAGGAGTGTTTGCAAATTGGTACAGAAATTTCCCATGACATCAACAATGGAGATTACCAGCCTTTCAGCAGTAAATGAGTTCTATTCTTGTATCCTTTGTATTTCTTACTTTCTTTGTAGTTCTTTGGAATTAATGACATGGACATCAGGTAGAGTAAGTAGCATTTGATTATTTGCTACTCCTTTTCTATTAGAGAAAAAAACTGGTAATTTTTTGTGATGTCAAACTCCATCCTTAGACACAAATTTGCAGTGCTGTAAGATTTTTGGTGTTTCTCATAGAGCAATAAATGCAACATAGTTTATATATATATTTATTTATCTGTATTTTATCTGTCTATATGCTTTTGTTGCTTTAGATAAGTTTAACTTTAACACAGAGAACTCTACAGATATTGTACTTACAGCTGGCAGCAACCGAGCGTTGGAAGTTTTTGACCTCAATGCAGGGTGCAGCACAGCAGTGATACAGGAAGCTCATGTTAGATCAGTCCATCAGATCTGCCAAAATAAGGTATATACTTCATTGAATTTTATTTCTAGTACCACTATAACATCATCAATAAAGAAATCAGAGGCTAAAAGTAGAATTGATAGTAATCCGTTAGTTTTTATAGGCTGGGGAGGGTGGGCAAGAACATGAGTCTGTGTGATAGGTCCATAGAGATTTCATTTGTTCTCTAGTGTAAAGGAGGGAGCAGTGAGACTGATTGAATCATCTTGCTATTAGAGAAGTGTTTATTATCTTTTGTCTTACTTGTGCTAGACTGTAATACAGTAGTTCAACAGGAATTTTTCCTTATGTTAAGTGTTCTCTTCTGAAAAGCTCAATCTGACACTGTATGATTTATTCTGAAACTTTGGAAACAGCAACCAAAATAAAAATTTCTCAGTGCTACAATAGAACAGATGACTTAAACCCCCTCATCCTTGCTCTTCTTTTTTCCTTGAAGATTGATTTGAGTGTCTGTAGTTTTTATGGTACCATATGTTCTGGAGTGCCTGCTATGTTAGGTCTGGTTGAATGTGGTGCTTCATTCCCAGTTGGAAAGTCCTTGCTTCTGTGGGTTTAAAACAGTTCCTTGTTATTACTGTTGTTGAACTCTTTGTGGGTTTTACTTATAGATGTGATCTGGTAAAACACTTAAAATTGTGCTAACTATTTCAGTACTGTTTGTAACACATATAGGCTTAAAGTTTTGGCTTTTATTTTTGCTGGGTCAGCTTAGTGTTCAGGTTATTTTATCAAGAAAAACTTTAAAGCTGTGGGCAAGTACTCACTTGGGGAAAAAAACCTAGATGTTTGTGGTGTAGCAAAGAAAACTGACCATTTGGGGGGACAATTATACATCAAGGATCTCTATTTATTTTTACTTATATAAAACTAATACTTTAGATAAGTCAATAAGAGAATTACACTTCAACTATTTTATTGCATTGGACAGTTCAAAGTTATTAGAGCAAATATAACTCTGCATTTTCTTTGGGATGATATGCTAAAATATTTTGTAGACTTATAAAAATGTGCAGAATACTGTGTGCAAGCTGCATCCTGTTTAAAGTATGAAACATATTGGAATCTAAGGTTCTCCAGTGATGAGACATGATTCAATGGAAACAAATCTGTGGAGAGAAACAGTTCATGCTGAGATCCAGTGCCTACACCCCCAAATTTATGACTGCTTTCCTTTAGACTATTCCTAGTCTCATTGTGTGGACTAAATACTCATTTGTGATTGCACTAAATATATATATTCTTGAAGTGCATTTTCTTGTTTAGATTCATGCAAATGAATGAGTTCTCATGTTCCAAGACTATTTTGTGATTCCACCTGGACAATAATAAATGAGCATAATGGTAAAATTTACTCTTTAAATGAATAAAAAAAGAAAATCTACTTTAAGGGTCTTGGGAGATGCTAGAGAAAATATGTTTTGATTAAATGTGGAAGAAACCACATTTAGCAAATTATAAAATGCGTAGGATATCCTAGAAACCTAGATGATTAGCATGACATTCTCTTATTTTTGATTTTACACAGAAACAGCTGTAAGTATATATAATTTTCTATGTAATGACTTTTATTTTATATTGTTCTTTTGATCTGTTCTAGAGATTTGCAATTGCCAGTGTGTGAAATTCATCTTAGCCTGCAGTGTGCTGATTGACCTTATTATAACAGTCCATTGCTTTTTGTACGAAATTTTAAGAGATATAGTAAAATAAATTGATTGAAATATCAAAATCATCTTCCTGTCTTAGAGTTTAGGAACATCTGAGATACCGAAATAGATGGCAATTTGAGACCAGACCAAAAAGATTCAGAGCTATAATGTTAATAATACATTTTTAATGCTGCAAACATATTCCTTGAACAGAAATCTGTCATTGTGAGCCACAAACATTTGGATGGCATTATGCTCTGCTCACACAGTTTTAGAGTACACTCATTTTCACAGAAACAACAAAATTTTCCGTTTTCTGTTCAGACCCTTTTGTTTCAAAATTCATTAGTCCATTGGTTAGGAAGTCTACTTGATGCAAAGACTGAAAAACCTAATGGGTAATTCTGAAGTTTCAGACAGTTAACTTTTTTCTAACCAAAGTTCAATGTTGGCCAAAGTCTAAGGTCACCAGAGGATATGGAGTGCTTTCTGATATGTCTGTTGAACCATGGCTTTAGCATAAGCCAGCTGCACTCCTTGGATGACATAAGTGCTGCTCATATGGATTTAGTGAAGGAAAGAGGAATTCTGTAGAACCATATCCTCCTTGAGGCCAAATTTTATGAGAAGGTTGCAATGCAGTTAATTTAGAGAGAAGCTGAGAAGGGATTACTGTGGTGGATGAGGAGGCTGACGGGGCAGAAGAAAGGGATTTTTCTATCAGAATGAAAGGATAGTTTCAAGAGTGTGTGGGAATATGCTACTTTTTGCATCAGATTCTCTTAAATAATAGATTATTATAAATTGATGAACTACACAAACACAAAGTAATAAATAAAACTCAGTTTGCATATTATCCCAACTAGCATATATTTTCTTGTCTTCTATATCAGTGTTCAGTAGTAAATGTAGTTTGAAGATACAAGTATATGTATTAATAAAGTATATTGCTGACAAAATTTCAGGGCAGAGAAGGAACAGATGGATTGCACTTCTCACCTTTAGTTTTTTGCTGTATTCTGTGTATTCTGTAGTAGAGGAATAATACATGAAGTAAATGTCTACGTGTCTGTAGAACTGTTTATTTTGGACTCTGTGACCAGTGCTGATTGAAGCAAAGGATGACAAGCAAATATTTTAAAAGCACAAAAAAGGGTGCTCTGTAACTTTTAATGAATACTGTCCTTTGGACTACTACTGTCTTTGTCTTTTGCATGACTCTTTTCTTTATAGTTATATAGAGTTAATGTGAGAATGTGTAGACTTTGTTGGGAAATGTGGTGTGCAGTACATTTTAATTCATTTCTTAGAGCAAGCTATGCACCAGCTTTCATAATGAATAGAAGATTCCTGGCAGTCAAATACTGATTGCAGGAAATTACCTTGAGGTTTCTGTGATGTACTTAGCCAAATCAAGAAAGTGAATGGTAAGGAAAGGAAAGAAAGTGTTTTAACTGTTTCAATTTGGTTCCCCAGAGAAAGAAGCTTTTATCCAGCAAAAAGGCTGGGTTTTGCCAATGTGGATGTTAAAATATCAGAGGTTTTATACTGGACTTAATTATTTAAAAGTATGAGGCCAAAATTAGTCTTGTGGTGAATGAATGCAATTGCTACTGAAGTAAATGGAAATTGGACACTTAGCCCAGGGCTAACCATGTCTTATAATTAATTGTAGAACTAACCTTTGCTCCCTCCCTTTCACTGCCCTTGTTTTCTTCCCTGAACATCCTGTGATGTCTTGTGCAATCACAAAAAGATCTTCCTCTGCTTCGTGTGATGGATCCCATACCCTGAATTTAGTAATCCCCATCAGTCTGTGAGATGCCCCAGAAAGCCTGTCTCACTGACCATCCTGGTGGGTGTCACCCCTGGACCAAAGGGCTTGTGGCAGTCCTGGCACAGCACTGAGAGGAGTCGAGGCCATGCTCCATTTCTCTGACTGGTTATGGGACTTCCTCCACATGCACTCTTTCCTCTTTGCTCCTCTCTGCGTGCAGACAAGCTTTTTTTCACATGACCTAACAAATATTTACAGTTTATTTCTTAGATGGACTAAATTCTCCACTTAGAGGGTGGTTGGTCACTGTACCAGATTCCCCAGGGAAGTGGTCCCAACACCAAGCTTGCAAAGCTCAAAATACATCTGGACAATGCTCTTAATCATATGGCATAATTGTGCAAGGAGCAGGGAGTTGGACTCAATGATTCCTATGGATCCTCTTCCATCTTAAGATATTATATGATTCTATAAATAATTAAATGTCATGAGAATAGTTACCTGAAACTGATCTATTTACAGGGATCATCCTTCAGCACTCAGCAGCCTGAAGCTTACAACCTTTTCCTGACCACAGCTGCAGGTGATGGCATCAAACTGTGGGATTTAAGAACATTGAGGTAAGAATGAATTAGGTACCTTGGAATAAAAAGCCATGCTTTATTCAGAATTGTCATACTTGCTCTCATATGCCAGTAGAAATTTAGATGTGGCATCTGAACTACAGGCTGATTGAAGTTTACTAGTTTTTAGAGACCAAACAAAGTACTCATTCCTCAATTATAGTTAGTTGCGTGGAAGCCATTAAATATTTAAGATTTATCACCTATGTTTACCCACTTTTGTAGATCTAATAGTATATATATAATAGTGCACTGAACTGAATGCTAATGGTATTTCCAAAACAGCATGCCATTACTGTTAGAAGAAGTAAAATCTATGATCTATCTTTTAAAAAATACAAGCCAATTTCAACAACCTTTTTATAAACGATGTATGTAGTGCTGTAAGTTTGCATGCTACATAACCATGAACTCAGAATTAAATGCTACCCTGTGTTTAAGCACCTTTCCATGTTGGGAAAACCTTGGAACAAAGGAATAAAACATCAAGGAGGGAACATTTCTCAGGAAAAGTGATACCTGGGGCACGTTCTTTTGTGCAGGCCAAAATAATTACGTTTAAAAGAAAAGGGGTTTGGGCAGGAGCTTTAACATTTAAAGAATAATTTCCTATTTGCTTTCTGTGTATGTAAACATATCTATGGAAAGATGTAGTATAATTTTTCTAGTACTGAATTTTCTATTTGGGCAATGCTTAATGAGCCTTTCATTTATTTCCATCTTTCTGTGGTAAGAATACATTAAATCTATAGGGGGCATATGTGTTCTTTCCAAAATCATTGCTGTATTACCTTCACTCAATGCCAGAAAGTAATGAAACTAGAGACTGCTGGGGTTGGAATATGTTACCCTCTTATGTTTTTCTAATAAGCTGCTCATACTGTGTTGCTGAAGAGTAATGAAAAAGTAGAAAGGTTTTCACAGATCACTTATCTGTCTCTTTGTTTCTAAATACTAATATAAGTAAAGTCCATGAATGGTAAAACAGTTAAAGTGTAAAATCTGGGCAATCAATTAAATGAATGTGTCTTGAGAAGAAGGAACTAATTTATGTATGTTCTTGCTGTATATTTAATTTGGCTATGTCAGTGTATTCTTGTGTCCACTGTGTTCTATTAGCCAAGCTTCAAAAAAGTAGTTCAAGTCCTTAATGACAGATATTTTAAGGATGCTTGTGAGGTACTCTGTATATGTGTGTGTTTGTTACACATTACACATCAGTAATCAGTAGTAGCAACTCATGTGGAAAAGAAATAGAAAAAATAAATAATTGTTTTTCACTTGCTAGCAATTTTCAAGGAAAAAAAGAAGAAAAACAAACCACATTTTTTGAAATGAAATTTCTGCCATTGCTCAGACTGGAGACTTAGTCTATATTTTAAAATCTGTTCCTGAGTTCTCAAAAGGAGTAAAACTGTTCAATTTTTCCTATGTGTTCACCAGGTGTTTTTCACATAAATAAATTTAAAATGTCTAAGTTTGGAAAGCTCTGTTTGAACTTGGAACAAGTCTCTGCTGAAGTGTTAGGTCTACTATAGTTACACAGACTGAACACTTTTGCTTATTTTTTTTGTTCATAGGTTTTGCCCAATCAAATGCAGTCCATCCCTTGCACTGTTGAGTACTTACAGGAGAGATTAGTTCCTAAACAACCTTATGGTAGGCCAGTACCTTTAATCTCTTAAAGTTGTCGATTTGTAAAGTTGATGCATCAACAACTTTCCAGGTTTCCAGTCCCTCTGGAATGACCTGTGTTTGTTTCTGCTTTGGGTTTGCCAGAATAGGGTTTGTTTAGTGAAATCTTTGTCCAGTATTCTTGAAATATAGCAAAGGTAAGTCCACCTTCTCATTTTACTGTTTGTAGTGTTGTGGATAGAAACACTACCTGCAATATCTCCACTTTATTGTTTGTTGACTTGTTCTAAATATTTTCTCTAGATGTCCACCGTGAAAAATTGTTTTTCTTTTCTTTAATCTGTTTGTTGCCCTTCGAATCTATCCATTGTTACTTTATTTAAAAATTCCATAAAGTACAAAATTTTGATTAAATAAGGGGAAAAAAATCCCTCCAGCACAGTGCTCTTCAAAGCTGCTGTTGAAAGCATAGGAAATAATTTGCAAAATAACTGTACCATTTCCTTGGTGTTTTAGGGGTTTTTTTATTCAGTCTCTTTGATGATGGTTCCTTTTCATATGACATGCATTCCTTTTCTCACAATTGAATGAGGAATCATAGCAGGATGCTCAGGTTCTTTTTTCATCTGTGTAGATTAAATCTTCAAACAGGTTAACCTGGCCTACAGCTTTAGAAGTTTTGAATATATTTGTATTTTTGCTCTGAGTTCTACTAGAATTAAGCTATCCAACCTGTGTTATCAAACTACAGTTTTTCCCCAGTGAAAATTCATTTCACTTTTCTTATGTCCTTGAATTTGGTGAAATTATTTTGCAGCTTCAATTTTCATAACCTTTTCTGGATAAAGCTGTGAACTTGTCTGTCTCTTTCACTATCGATGATCTGGAGGAATTCCAAGATTCCTTCAGAGAGTGCTAGAAAGTCTCATGGGTTCCTCTGAAGGTGGTACAAGAGAAGACATTTTAACTTTCTGATGTTGTCAGCCAACCTCACAGAGCCAGGTCATCTTGCCAATAAATGAGAGAATCTTGGACACTGCTATTGGCTTTTGGACTTAGACTCCTGCTCCATTTGCTTTGAAATGCATGGATTTGTAAAGTTTCATCTGAAGATTTTGAATATTTTTATACTTCTCCTGCATTCTCCTCATTTATAACTAAAGCTAAGAAAAGCTGCAGACGATCTACAAAACAGACTTAGGAATAAAGAGGGAAGGAAAATAGTTTTTCTTGGAAGAAGAAAACTATGGCTACTCTTCTTCCAGGTTAGGATAATGAACTATGAGACCTTATGAATACATGCTTTAGAGTAAGGTAATCACCTTTGACCAACTTCCAAGACATTTTGAAGAGCAATTTAAGTCTATATTGTCTAAAGGAATTACTACACAGAGAACAAGCCAGATTACTTTTTCTTGTGTCCAAGGTGAAAGCAGTGAACACAAGGATTATGCTGAGATGCTGTGGAACCATGAATGAGAAGAGCATTATAGTCACCAGGTTCAGGATTCCCCAAAAAGACTCAGAAAAGCCTTTAATGATCAGGAGATACAAAAAGTTAATACATTCTTACATTTTTGAAGGAGTTGAAGTGTTCTTTGTGATGGCATCTTGTAGACTCATTTGTCTCTAAGAAACAAGAAACTTTACCATTCTTTCTCATACTGCTGTGTGTGTTGAATATATTTTGGAGACATTGCTACTCTTTCTGAAGTCAGGAATCTACATTGTTTTATACTCAGCTGTACCTGTTGTCTCCACCAATTAAATTCAATATCGCAGAAAAGTCTGGGTTGAAATGACACAAATTGCTGAGTCCTTTAGACCACAGAGGTCAGATATATCAGAAAATTCCCATACACTAAGCCTCCTTGTCTTCCAGTCCTGCCTGTCTTTAGTGGCTATGCTCATGAACACATAGGGTAGTGAGATATACTTTGTACTTAAGGATTAATGAACATTCAATTCCCTTACAAAGTAAACTCATACCAACAGGAAGTATCAGACAAGAATAAATATCAGCTGCTTTAATTTGTTCATAAAATCACTTAAATTTCTTATGACAGTTTTTAATCCTCCTTTACCGGTCTGGATACTTTCAATTTCTCACTTTCTCCCACTTGTAGATTAGATAATTCTGTGCTTTAAATGTCCAGAAGAAAGGAAATTTCTTTCATTCATTTCATTAGGAAGAAACTGTAAATTCGTAGTGTTGCATTCTTCACTTTGTTAAATGCATTTAGAATATTGATGAAATACTTAGTAGCACCAGCTCACATTCGCTAGTAAAGTTACATGAATACAGATATCTTCATGTCTGGCTGATAATGAGAAAAATTGTTTGTCCAGTTTTCTCCATTTCCCTTGCATGGTTTGTTCCAAGGAGTCCATTTCTCCAAGAGAAGTTTTAGAATGTGAAGTAGTGTAAACTTTTCTTCCCCAAGGCAGATTTCAGATCCCTTGTAAAGCTTTTAGGCACTTACATGCACCTTCCTTTCTCATCAGTAAATTATGACTAAAGATACAATGCAATAAAGCTTCATCCTTCATTGTGTCAGTAACTGTGTGACCTAGCTTGACCTCAGATTTTCAGATGCGTCTTTACTCAAGTGACAGGCTGCATTGTGAGGACCCTCACTGCACTACTGGCCTTAATTGCTCTGACCAGCCTTGGAATCCCACCCATGCACTCTGCGCTCCTTGCTTCAGGCTGAAGTCTGTAGAAATGAGCTGACAGAAGCCTTATGAGGTACAGCAAGGGGAAGTGTGACATCCTTTTGGCACCAAATGCAACCCCCAGGCATATATGTTGAGGGGGACAACTAGGCAGAAAACAGCTTTGCAGAAAAGGACACCAAGACGAACAGGAGCCAGAAATGTGCCCTTGAGGCAGAAGAAGGCTTATGATGTCCTGGGCTGTATCAGGCATAGTGTTGCCAGCAGGTTGTGGGAGGTGATGCCTCCCCTCTGTTCAGCATTGGTAAAGCCATACTGGCTCTGTTTGAGAAGTGAGGTTGGATGATTTGACCTCCAGAGCTGCCTAACAACCTCAACCATGACATCGCTTTGTGATTCTGTGAAAATAGCGTTTTTTCTTTACTTGCCACAGAAAAGGTGACAAGGTATGGGAAACTTGCTGGGGGAGCTGATGTGATATTGACTAAGAGAGCAAGATGTACAATAGCAGCTGAAATTGAAAATTAATTTAGAAGGCAGGAAAGGGACATGCTGTCGGATGTGCTGTGCTTATTACCTATCCAGAAATGGGGAGAGCGAGGAAGAGTTAGTACAGCCCAATTTGGAAGTCTGGGATGCTGCTGTGGTAGTGTGAGGAGGTAGATATGGCAAGTGCTAGATTACTGTCACAGGTAATAAGGATAACAGGGCCAAGGTGTTAGGAAGAGCTCCCAACACAATAACACCTATGGTGGCAGGAGCTGCCTGTCTCTGACACACACTCTGACCAACTGAGAAATGGAAGTTCAGCTGTTGAACTATGCTGTTTGCTGCTGAAATAGCCATTTTTCATCCCTGAAAGAAACAAAAAAGGCAATGGGCACTTATCAGACCACAGTGAAGATTTGAGGAATATTTAATTACTTGCATATACTGAATTGCTTCAGCAGAATACTCAGCTACATGATAATGCTTTGATGTATGATCCCAGAGAAAATCAGTTTCACCTTCTTTCAGCCTCTGAAAGAATTTGCCAATTTTAGGAAGGCAAAATCTCCAAATAGTGTTATGATGCTGTGCAACTAGATCATAAGCTCCTCTGGCACCATATTTTAGCAGAATTCCCTTAGCCACAGGGAACTCATCCCATAAATTTTCTCACAACTGCCCTTTGAGGCCTTAGCATCAGACATGCAGTTTGAATTTTGAGGTACTTTTACGTTTGCATCTTCACTGTGAACTAGTGCTTGACATCATCCTAAGCAAGATACAAATATAAAGCTACTCAGAATTTGATCACTTCTTGGTTTCTTGTGAACATGAGGATCCCGTAGTTAGCCATCTTGGCCATTTTTTTTTTTTTTCTTTCCCTTGGAGATTTTGAGTCTAGTTATCCAGATTCTGAGGGATAAAAGAGTGCCTGGAGTTTGGTACTGGAGGTGCATGAAAGTATAGAGGATGGGTAACACAGGGATGTGGTCCCTGCTGAATGCTATGGTGAAAATATTGGGAGCTCTTATCTGAAGGATTTGGTGTTTCAACGAAATGAAACCCATGTGTATAGTACATCTAAGGTAGTTACCACTACTGTCAAGTTGTATTAACATTTTACAGAGCTTTAGTATATCTGCTGGTACTGAAGAGTCTGTGCAGAAATACCAGAGCACTGGAACAAAGTAACAGAATACAAATGAGAGTGGTTTAAAAAAAAAAACAACAACCACACTTTTATTTGCAATTTTTTAAGTGCATCAAGCAGAGTGAAATAGACTTCTTTGTGAGAGTACTCTCTTATTTATAAAGAGACACACATTCCAGTATCTTTCTGTTCCAAACACAGAAAAAAATAGTATATTTTTTTCTAATATTATTCAAGATTTTTTGCAACATAAAAAGATACATATTTTGGAATGTAGACTAAAAGATGTACAATGAAGAACATAGGGAAAACTTGGCTGTTTGCTGTCCCATGCAATTACCAGATGTTTGTCATGGTAACCCCTGAAAAGCTCTGACCAGAAAAGCATTCTTAGGAGGCTGAAGATCATGCCAGCTGGCCACATAAAGCCTGCAATATCCAAAATAATTTGGATCACCACCTGTTGCTTCTTAAAAAAAAATTGAATTAAAAAAATGCCTGAAAGAAGACAACCCCTAAAATCAGCTAAAATCATACACATAGTATCTATTTAATGATTCTATGATTTTTTTTGCCCGCTTTTTTCCCATTGCTGTGTTACCTGTAGGTATCTGGAGTTGATAGATTGAATAACAAAATTTCTACTTAATTCTGTGTAAAGTTTAATTGGAATCTGTTTTTTTTTAATGTATTTTAAAAGTAGGATTTTGAGAGATTGGAGAAGTAGCTGAAGTTGTAATGGAACATATATCCTGACATAATGGAAAAGTTGAACAAGAAAACTCTTAAGAAAATAGAATCCAGGCTATTGGTTATTAATGTGTCTGTACTAGCACAAGGAAAAGGACACCATCCTGTGACTGAGACAGTGCTTTATACTGCTGTGGTATAGCAGAGAAAAGATCAGTGAAAACCTTGGAATCCTGTTAGATCTTCTGTATCTATTTATAGGTGAAATATTTGAGTTATTGGTCACAGAAAGGAAGTTTTTACAGTGTTTGATTAGGAGACTCTTCTGTGAAGAATACCCCACTGAGGAAATTGTCTTTTACAGACCCTGACAATGCGGTCTTAAACATTTAGAAGTGATCCTGATGACCAGTGTTTTATTTAAGGAAGAGTAGTGAACCTGAAGATACCTTCAGGAGGGACAGTGGATATGAATTTTGTTTATTTTTCTCATGAAGAAATTTATTTCACATGATGATGATATATCTTACAAGTATAGAATTAAAAAGATTTTTTTCCTTAAGTTCTCTATGTAGAGGCACTTGGAAAAAAGATCTCCCTGAAATTTGCAAACAGTGCAACTGGGACCCGAGGCTAAGTTGTAGGAGAAGTTTACTTCACACAATGAATAATGTTATGTGGAAGCCTAACAGAGGAGGAGAAGGCTGAGGTGGTTGAGGTAGCTAGTATTCTCCTTTGCTGTCAGTAGGAAACTTAAACAGAGGCAGGTTATTCAATAAATCAAATATGGCCATTGGCTACTGAAAATCTGTGAATATTCATGCGAAAAAACTGAAGTTGAAAAGTGTTTTTACATCTTAGTCACAGTAACTGGCTGTCTTCAAAAGTTGCTTCTCTTGAACTGTAGTGTTCTCTTCAGTTAGGTTATTTTAGCAGCTCTCTGAGGTGAGGTGTCTCATTATTGTATGCTCAAAATGTCTGTTAATATCAGTAGTTTTGTTATATAGAATACAGTAAAGTTCAGAGTTAGGCTCTATAAAATGATATATTTTCACACATTCAAGTGTCTCTTATGCTTTAATAAATGATGCAATCAGATCAGTCACAAAGTAATATTTTTATATAAATATGTCTGTTTCACCTGGGTGAATGAAACCAACTTGGCATTTAGTGCATCCTAACACATACACGCGTGTCTACAACAGAACAATATGGTATAAAAATTTAGAGCTTTCTGCACATAGGTTCAGTCGATTGAATTTACATAGCTTCTGTGATTTCACTGGCCAGGAAAAAGTGTATATCACAGGAGCTGGCAGGAGATTTTACTATTTCAAATTTGTTCCTGGACCTAGCATACATTTAAAAAAAAAAAGAATATATAACATCTGCATTATGGTGAAGTATGTGAATTTGTTTTGTAAGAAGGGTAGGTTGACAGCATTCATTATAAAGACAGAAGAAGAATAAAGTCTATTTTAAGTCTGTTTTTAAATAATACCTCAAAAATACCTTAAAAATGAACTTCTGAAATGAGGTATACGTATGTAAATAACAGCTCTGAATGATGTTGAAACTTGTATTAAAATGTCTTTTAATATTGAGGAAACTCTAATATTTTTGTAACATTAGTTTTGTGGTGACTGCAAAGCTATCATGGTTCTTTACAACCATGTGATGCTTTTTTAGGTGGATATTAGTCTTCATCTCATTAAAAACATTACTATTTTTAAATGGCCCACGTGTGCTCAGCTATGTAATACTTACTCTACAATGCTTACAATATTAACATGAAAAGTAGGAAATTAATTCCTTGCATCAGTTTTCAATCCATTCCTTCCTTTAGACTGTTTTAACACAGGAAAGAAGTTATCCACACTTATAGGACAGTTATAGGACAGAGAGAGAGAAAGAGAGGAGGGAGAGAGAGAGAGAGAGAGGGAGAGAGAGAGAGAGGATTTTTCATTTGGATATTGTCTTTCTTGGCTTACCGTATACAACAAATTAATATATGGAGTAGAATAGGCAAATAGGCAACAAAGGTTAAATAGTCAGATTTGGATGTGTCCGCATACTGCATCTTCATTTGATATAAATAATTTGAGGGAGATCAATAAATCTTCATGGAGCAGACTTTCACAACACCTTCCCCTTAGTGGTGATAGGCATCAAAACTCCTCCTTTCTAATTATTAATGATGCTTCTATTCCTGTTAACTAAAAAAACACCAAAGCATGGGTTTGATCATTGTCCTGGGGCAGTTTTGCTTGTTCATTTTATTTTTAGACATTAATGTTCTTTAAAAATCCTACTGCCTATATATTTAAAACCTAATTTGTGGATTTGCCTTAGTGAATTTTTAGACTAAGAAAAACATGAGACCAGGAGTATTTCATGAAAATGTCAGTAAAAGAGGTTGGTGCTAATAACACTGAAACTTCTGTGTAGGTGTGAACGTCGTTTTGAAGGACACAGTAGCCGCTGCTATCCGTGTGGAATTGCAGTGTCTCCCTGTGGACGCTTTGTAGCCAGTGGATCAGATGACAAATATGTAAGTAGTTTTGTTTATTTTCCTCCTAATTGTGCCCAAAAGAGTATTTTCAGAGGATTCTTGGATTCATTCTAATGTGCATTACTGGGGTCTGTGATACTTTCATATAGTTCATTCACATGTAGCAGTTACATATGATTCTTGATTATTTTGTCTGAAAAGTCCCAGGGCAACTAAATCTTAGCACTCAAAGTAATTGTTAAAAGATTGTTTCTGTAGGTTTTCATATTTGACTCTGAATTGTCAAGTGCCATCAAAGAAGAGGATGTTCCCTGTAGCACAGCTTTATGTGTTGTATATATCTGACCACTAGGAACTCTGTAGCAAATACAAATTAATTTACTTAAGCTCACAAATGCAGGGTGATGAATATTTTAGTATAGCTTTCTTATGAGCTAGTCAGCTGAATAAAAAATGAGAAGTCATTCAGCTGGAATTAGAACTCTCCAGACCCATTGTGTGTGTGTTTTCTCCCCAGACAGGTTCTTTTCTGAATCAATCATATTTAAATTATTTAGAAATGAACCCTGAGTAAATGTGTATTTCTATCTTTTTTGAGTTTGCACGTAATTTTAATTCAGTAATGTCTGCAATGTTGGCAGAATGTTTCTCTTGCTGTTTGTGAAGTGGTGGATGATTTCTAACTTGTACTATAGGCCTTTGAAACTGGACTGGGGTTGGCTTCATTGCAAACACATCCTTTAAACACAGCTGGGTAGGAATGCTGTTTAAATTTATTTTAGGTATTTCTAGGTTAATCATCAGAACATGACACAGTTTCTGGTCAACTTCAAATTTAGAACAAGAGGAATTTACTCTTTTGACTGGTTTTGAAGTACTGGCTCAATTATTGTGTGAAGGTTATAGATTTTATTGGCAGATTGCTGGATGTTTGGCAATAGATACTGTATTCTTGAAATTTTCATGATAAAACATATTTTTCAAGACTCTGGTAAATAGCATTTCAAAGTATAGCTTGCAAGACAAAAGAAGGGCATTTTTCTTTGTGAAAAAATGCATATAATATTTATCTCAGGTAATGATATATATGATATAATAGTATATTTATTTTTATATATAATATTTATATATATATTATATTTTTATATTTATTTATATTATGGTATTTATATTTTGATAGAATAATTTTTTTTTTAAAGTTGCTTTTGTATTGTATAAAAACAAGAGCAGTCACAAGTCCTTTTTGTCTTCTCTTTTGCATTAAAGTACTTGTTTGGAATTAGTGCTGATATGAGAAAAGAAGGCATGATTTTGTCCTTACTCCAAATTCTTGGCACGTGGTGGCTCATCAAAGGAGGCTGAATAGCTGGCATGCATCCTGCTCCAGTTGGCATGTAGTCCCTGGTGGGCACAGTACCAGTCAATACTTTTTAGCGTGGCTCCTGGGTGGGAATTTTGCATAATTTGCATCCTATGTCTATAGAGAACTTTGATTGTTCTTGTCCCCTTAGGAAAATTGAGTCAAGTTTTGGACTCTTGCTCATGCTGTACTGTTGGGACAAAATGCAGTTTTGAGGCATTTTTTAGGAGGCTTCCCTTTGGAGTGTTGAGACTGGATATACTTTTGTGCTTCCTTTTGAAACAGAAAATTGAACGTGGCACTGAATAGTCCATTTATGTTTTTCAACTAATAACATCCTGGCAGATGACTTAATGTGCAGCTGGGACAGTTTTAATAGTATCAAGAAGTCACATATTTTGGAAGATTATATGAATGAATGTCTACTGAAATAAGCTGCATAAAAAATCAGTAGTGTGGATACAAAGAGTTATCTTCAAAAAGAGCATTCTGGAAATAAGTTACGTAACTTTCCACTGAGAAGCAACTGCATCTTCAATCATCTTGGAGTTTTCTTTATCAAGTGCAATTTTTGCACCCTGTGGTTGATTTTAAAGCCAAAAGAGGCATAATTGGAATATAATTGAATGACATTGACCTTAAACTGCCTTTTGTATTTCAAAACATCTGAAGTATTTGACGGAGAGGCATATGTTGTCTACACTGATTAATAGCAAAATCACATTCCTACAGGACATAGAAACAGCAAACCAAAATATGTTATTGTAAAAAAAGAGATGAAAATTCTGTCTGCCTTTTTTTCTGCTTTGAGGGTGTGTGACCTGTTTTATATAAGAGCTTGGTGTAGCTTCTGTGTGGCTGAAGTAGCCACTTGGTTTTATTTGATCTATTCTAGTGTGTGTTAGTGTGAGATCTGTAGATACTGTAAATTTGGGTTGAAAATATTTCCCTAACTGATTACTCCATCTTCCTTAAGAGAACCTTTATCAAGACCTGTGTAGGACCTGACAGTCTGATCAAGCAGGTAACCAGTATCCTGGTTTTGAACTGTGATTGTATTTCTCTAATTAGTTGTAACTAGAAAATATAGACTATTAACACTTGTAATATCAAATCTTCTTTGCATCCTAAATAGGCTAAGGCTACAAGTGAATTTAATTGGCTTTTGCTTAACTGAATACACATAATATTGTAATTTCTAACAGTTTTACAAGTGGACAGTCTAAAGTTTCTGGCTATTATTGAGGACATTGGACAAATATACCCTAATTTGGTTTAGATTTCAATTTTGCTGGACTCTGTACAAAAACATTTACCTAAAAATTTGTTGACTAAAACAATGTTAGTGTAAAAAGACAAGAAATGTCTGGACAGTTTGAAATGCTACTTTTGATAATAAAAAGGACTAATTTTCTTTCTGTGCCATGTAGTTCTAGTTAGCTGTTTTACTTTATGTCTAATTAGGCACTCAATTTTTGTCTTTGAAGACCTTAGGGCTCTCTGAATAAATTCCAAGTTTCCAGAAATGAAGTAGAGAATGAAGAAATAAATATTTGTTTCTTTAATTGCTTTCAGACTCATTCTTGCTAGCTCTCTTTGAACTGTAGACTCTTAAGAGGCACATTTTGACCCTAGTGCTGAAATTAGATTTTCTAACATAAAACTCTCTGTCCATGTCAAATCTCAAAGCCTGTGTTCATAGCTCACACAGATTGACCCATATCACAAACCCAGAAGTTTTTCAGCATAGCAGGTTGCTGCATGAATAACAAAAAAGATGGGTAATGTATGGCATTTTCTTCCCTTTTTTCTATATTTTTCAACAAAGTCTAGGATTTTGCTTACAACACTGTCTTTGATACACATTCTAAATCCAAGATTAAATTTATGCCTACCAGCTATGAAAGCACCAAAGCTTGAGGCAGTAGCCCAGAGGGTAGCATCATTGAAAGGAATAGCAGGAGAAAGGATAAAGCAATTTGATTCTTATACATAACATCAGTCTAATAACCACTTGTGAGTGCCTGAATATTTACCTTCATGCAAAATTGATTTTAGAGTAAGTTGTCATTATGCAAGTGATGCTGGAAAGTGATGCTGGTCTGGGGGCATATCCAAAGAGTTTGGAAACCTGTGAGGGGTGGCTGGATGCAAACCCAGAGCTGATATTGTTTGCAGACTGAATTATTTGCAGATACAAGATTCTGCATCAGGCATAGTAGAACCTGCAGAATTTGTTTATAGTTGACACCTTATTTTAAGTAGCTACACAGATTGATATTCCAAATGAAATATCAGGGTGAGCAATATACTGTAATATTTTACTACCAGAAAAATACATTCAGAGGTTGGGCTGCCAACACTCTTTTGTTTTATACAGCTGCTTCTCTTTCACTGCACTACTTCCTGATGTAATCATTGCTAAGAATATTGTATTTCTCACCCCCCATAAAAATATTATTAACCACATTAGTCTTTCTGTGGCTCAGTTCTGATTTATAAAATGGAGATTAGCAGGGGTATCTTTCTTCTCTCCTCTTGTCTTTAAAAGAAGAGTTTAGATGAGACCTGTCTCGGTTACACTTACGATCAGCTCCTCTGATATGAATTTATATGAAACACTTCTATCCTTGTGGTTAAAAATTGCATAAAACAATCTAGACACCAAAGAAGAAACATCCCATGAAACCCCAAATGTGAATAATAAAATTGTGTGGTTGATTTTCTCCCTTTAAGAGCCCACTTCATTAGAACTTTTTAGGTACTAATAATGTTGGAGTTGGAAAAGATATTCTGATATAGCTGTATGTAAATGGAAGAGATAGGACTAGTTAATTGTCTAGAATGCTTTGTTCCATATCTCTTGGGAGTGTATCTTGGAGGCATCACTGAGTTTTTAATTAGGTGCATTTGATATATGATAAAGTATGCTTTAATACTTCATTTGGAGAAAACAGAAGGATCTTTCCTTTACCATAAAATCACTTTTCAAAATGTATGATATTGGTATTGTGTCGTATTTATTGTCTTAGTCTACACTTCCTATCAGAGGCTTTGCAGAACAGAATATATTATCTGAAGCAGTGGTAGCAACTGTCTGAATTATTTTGGTTCTCAGTATTGATTGGTATTCCAATTATGTATTGCTCAAGTTTTAACTTATGTGTCCATACTGTTAAACTAAGATGGGAAACATCTGGAGAAAACAGCATTAGTAATGTTTACTGTGGAAAAGGCAGGACTGACATTGCTTGGCAGAACAAAATCCATAGCAGAGAATGAATGACAGGGACTGCAACAGCCTCTCTGCCACCTGTTGATGGAGAAAGTCTACCCCTTTCTAAAGAGGAACACAGTTTTATTTTAGTCTTGAACTGGAGTTTTTTTGGTTCTTTGGTAGCGTGATTGGCTGTTAGGCTGATTGTCCTAGGAGTGAACAGATAAATATTGCTTTCTTAACCATACAGTCATGACTTTGGGTATGCTGTTATTTCATTGTGTCTTTGGGTATATCTGTGAAGATGACTGAAAATCTCAGCCTTATTTTATGAACCATGGAGTTATATAAGTATGAGCACATTAATTGTTCTTGTGTGCTTTTTGGTAAGTTCAGGCTATTGCTTATCTAGGCCGCTACACCTCAGACTTGACCACCACAAAACCAGATTGGCAGCTGAGAGAGGTGGAGGATTTTTCTGATGGCTATAGTTGTATTGTTATTTAACTACTACTACTGAAGAACTTTTTTTTTTCAAACTGAATTTTATGTGTCTGTAATTTTTTACTGTGTTAATGTTGAATTTTGCTAATATTTTTGAGAGATAAGAGGAAGTGTGAGAAATTAGCCTTTTTGCTAATTGTTCAAGAAAACTAATTTTATAAAAAATACTCCGTGTTCAACAGCAGACAAAACAGGAAGCTGATGTAGATATGAATACCCAATGTTAATTTTGGAACGTATACAGCAGTGAGGTGCTAAAAATGGATATATATATAATTTTATATCTGCAGGGCTTGTGTTTTGTATATGTATACTTCTTGGTCTCAGTTCTTGACAGTGAGTTGAATATTGCATATTGTTGGTACATCTGGTAGAAAACTCTGGTTAAAGATCCTTTGCAGCATTTGAATCTTTCAGTACTTCTGTCAAACAGTCAACACCAGCACACAAACAGGAAATGCAATTATTGGTACTGTTGATACAGAGGAGAATCTTAGCAGTAGCCAGAAAAGAGCCAAAGTGGGTGCGATACAACTATGCTGCTTCATAGTGAGAGGTGAGGTAAATTTTCTTAGAATAAAATCTTCCATTTATAATTCTGTACTCTGACAGCATGTTATGTTATATGTATGTTATAAAAATAAAGGCAACCTGAATTCAGGGTGCACGGTGCTACATAAATTTTGTAGGAAAACGAATAAAAACAACCACATACATGCGGCCTTAAAACTAGCAAATTAAATAGAAACTGAATTGGCAAAAATTGCAATTTGGAAATTTCATAGAAAGATGGCTTAGAGAAGGAAATCAGATATGGTTTATGTAATTTTTTTTTAGTAAGGAAAATTCAAATATGTTAGCTATGACTGCCAGAAGATGAAAAATGTCCTCTGCATCTTGAAAGATGACTGATACATATAATATTACCTCTTTTAATAATAAAGAGCCTTAATAATGTTCACTGTCACTCATTTTTTCAGTTATGTCTAAAATCATATGGAAACTGGGGTCTTACAATAGTGGTAAATCTCCTGTGACTACCAGAAAGACAGCCTCCAGAAGCAGCATAAAAGGGAAAGGGACTCTGAGTGGGTATACTGTGTTCAACATTTTGGTGCCAGGCTTGATTAGACTTTCCATACTACCATGTGGTAAGTGTATAAGATATCTTGGGACTGAAGAGCATTAATCAGTGCTTAGGATACTTGTGAAATCTGTTTTATTATGTGTGGATTTGGCACTGATACTTACAGTTAAGGTAGTCTAACACTTTCCACTATAATTCTCTTTTCAGTTGCTTATAAGTAAGAACATTTTGGACTGAAACTTTCCATGCTCAGTGTGTGCTTCAGGTTAATTGTTATTTTCTTTAGTGTAAGTAGTTCAAGAGCTTTTTTAGCTTGAAATTGAGGAAAAATACATGGTTCAGTGGAATATCTGCCCCTGTATGAATAGGGAGTGATGGAGTGCAAGTCTTATATCACTTATATCATGTACTGCGGGATTATGCATTCAAGTTTGATGGCACTGATGGAAGGAAATGGCCAATAATGCCTTATTAATAACTGCAGATATCTTTTTTTCTTTTGAGGGACTTTAACATTTCTGTCTTCTGTAGCTCATTTTAAATATAAGGAAAAATAGTCACAGAAATGTGATTGATCAATTGACATTGACCAATCCATGCAAAGCACGTGAAGAAAACATCTCTATTTGTGTAAGGCCAAATTAGGTATCTTAGATATCAATTTGTCTTTTTCTTGGTTTGTTAGTTGTGTTCTTTTCCTGTGGTCTGTTCATAAAATACACACTTCAGCTTAAAGCCCCAGCAGCAACAAAGGGTTTTCTTGAAACTAGGTTGTTTTTCTGATTCCTGCGCAAAAGCTGGTAACAAGGAGAATTGTTCTATTATTCTTCAAGTGTTTATGATTTGCTTCCCCCTCTTTCCTATCCCAGGGGGCTGTAGGGGTGTAAGTAGTTTGGCACAAATGTATGTGGCCATGGGTTGGACCAGGGGTAATGGGAACAGATGGGAACAAGTCTCCTTTGAAGTCAGAGTGTGAGAAAACAGAGAGAAGAACTTGCAGAGTGGAACTCTGCAGATAGAGCATCAATTTGTCTAGCACACTCTTACTACCAATGCACTAGAATTAAATAATTTTCCATTTGGATACAAATTCCTCCACTCAAGGGAGGGTGTTCGCCCTTCTTCCTGTCTCTTGGTACAAGCCTAGGGAGGAAGGCAGAAGCTTGTGTATGCTTGTAAGGTTTTAAATACACTGGTCACACTCTGGATTACTGAAAACTGACTACTCCAAATGTTCTTCAAATATCAAGTGAAAGGAAATACAAGTAAGTATGTGGTTATGGGTCCAGGAAACTTCTTTGGAAGCTATTGGTACAGGTAAATTATTTTTACTTTTGGCTGACCCTCAGCAAGAAATGGAAAGGAAATACCAATATCTACTGAATCAGTATTTTTATTAGAAAAAATTGGTCTTAATATAAAAAAAGGGGATTGACTTTGGCTAAAGTCTAAAACATTATATGGACATATGCATTTTGGGTATTGCTGAGTGCTTCCTGGACTGTTTTGTTTTCTTTTTCATTACAATTGGTTTGCTGAAAATCTATTCTTCCTGTGTCATTGATTTAATATTTTCAAGCTTTTTTTTATAATTCTGTGGCTAGTATTATGGTGTTGTTTATAATTCAGTTATGTTCTTTTCTTTTCTCTCGAGATGATTATGCTAAAATAATCTAGTGACTATAGAATAGAAAACCATTGGATGACATCAGAAAATAGAGCAAAATTAAAATGGTTGCAGACTAGAGCAGAAGAATGTTTATATTGGAGTTATTTCTCTTCTTATGAGTGTTAGTTCTGTTAAAATACAATTCTCTTTGGGGTTTATGTTTTATTTTGTTTTTAAATTTTTAAAGTTAAAAATAAATGTACTTTCAGTCTTTAACCAAGTTAACTTTTATTCTCAGAATTTAGACTATCACTTGCAAGTTTGAATATCTGTGGTGAGAGCTACTTAAACAGAAGCTGTTTTTATATGCTTTTATATGATGATGTTTTTATTTTAATCAGATTTTATTGTCTTACATGTCAAAATTACCTAGAAAATTACTATTACTTTTCCTTTCAGTTATTGGAAGAGAAAATGATAGCTGCCACAACATAATAAACTATTCTTGCATGTAGCTAGAGACTGTGCCCCTTTTTCTGTTGAAGTTGAACCATAACACCTAAATATTTAAGATTGATAGGGCTAGGAATGCAGTATCAGAAAGACATTTAGCAGTAATTCCATTAGGATAGATTTGTAAAAGTGACATGCAATGGGCAGGTTGTGTTCTCAGCCACGTTCTGTGTGTTTTGCCTAGCAGCTGTTCAGTATGAGCATGGTCTTTGTGGTAAAGGTCAGAGGAAAGGGCTTTCCTATATCTGGTCTTTCCCATTTCTTCAGTGGTTAGCTACAGGTGGGCTTCTACCAGTAGCTGCTTATCATGACTTTCCTCTGGTCCGCTGAATCTGGTTATACAATGTGACAGTTTGGAAAATGCTGCATCCCAGCCTAACCTCTAGCTCAGGGCCTAGAATAATTTCTTGAAAGGTGTGAGAATAATTTCTTGAAAGGTGTGAGGTTAGGGTTTGACTGCTTTTTGGGCTGAGAAGTATGACTACAGAACCAAATACACACTTGCTAGATTATAATGAATCTGCACAACTGTTTCACACAGCACCTTGAAACAAAGGTATGGGTCAAATGGTTGATTTAGAGACTGTCTGGAAGAGCATAAATTACCAGAATACCTGAGTTTAACAAACTTTGGAGTTTTGTTCAAAAAATAATGAAATCACATCTATTTTACAGAGTGGAACAGGGACATAAAGATTAAGCCAAAAATGAATATGGTTGTTCCCAAATGAAACTGAGGACCTGGAATGGAAAATTAATTTTTATTGGATAATTCTGGCAAAGTTCTGTAAGTCACTAGATTATGATGGAAAAACTTCAGCTTCACTAACCATGCCTCTCTGTGATGCGTTCTCTTGGTTAAAAGATGGAGCATGTTTCTTTGTGAAACAGAGCATTTTGTGCTCTTGATTATTTCTGTCATTGACTTTGCCTCTTCTTTGTTCCGCCTTCCATTAAAGGGAAGGAGAGTAGGCTTGAAGAGAAGTAAGGCAACCTATTTTACTAGAAACATGTGTCAATTGTGCAGAGTCCAGATGACTTATTGTATATATGAAACACATAAATTTTGATTTTATTATCTGCAGTACAGTTCTATTCTCTTTAAGTTCTATTTTCTAACAGAATTCTGTAGTATGTTAAAAAATCTTACATATTTGTCCTGTTTTGGTCGTTCCCACAGTTCCAAAGGGGATAGACATTTTCAATAGCTATGAGGAATAGGATTTGATTTTATGATGCAGATACTTGAAACTGTTGTGACATTAATGAATATTTTGATACTATTGAACCATTTTGACAAGAGGTCCTTGGAATTTCAGAGGGCTGTTTGGTAAGAATGACTTCTTCCTCTTTTCATAAATACCCTTTCTTTAGTGAGGTATTTAGGAGCAGCCTGTTCTGGAAAGTGCAGTGCATCTTGTAATGCTTTGTGCTCACATCTTACTCAGTGTATTCCTTTCTTTTCTGGAGTTTCCCTGGAATGTGGACTTCTACAGCATCTTATCTCTCGTTTTCTTGAGACTTGCATGTTCCAATTAATTACGTGAGCATGACTTCTGTAGTTTGTTCTGGAACTGTGGTGGTGAAGTACAACCTGACTGCAGTCTCTACACCAGATCCTTGCTGGAGTACAAAGGCCATTTCTAGTACTCTGTTCATGGAAGGAAGACCTGTTGGAAGTCTGGACAACAGGTTGTGTGATACAGTGTGGCAAAGTTTGGTATGAACAAGAGACTGCAATATTACAAGTACTGAGATACCACATAAGTGTCAGCACCTGATAATTTTGGTACTAGTTGAGTCATGGTGTAGTATCATCAGAATAAAGAATGGAAATCCCCTATGGAGGAAGGAGAATGGATGGATGTGGTGTTACACACTGTAAAATAAAGGAAGGTACTATTATATTAGAACTCTGAACCTTCTCTGATTAAGCCCAATAGCTTGGCACTATTTTAACCTGTTTCTGATGTGAAGTAAATAACCCATAGTGCCTCTTAATTATTTTATGTCAGTAAAACAAGTGGAGGTATTTACAAGGAGCTTTTCTTCAGTTTTTGTATGGTAACTGCAAAAAACTTGAGCTGTCCTGTGTACAGACTGATTATATTAATACATGGTCTTGTACTTTCCTTTAGAGGAAAGAATTTCTTGCCTACAGATACATCAGAATGCTTTCCTTTGTGTCATTATATCACTTTTATCTTGTTTGGACTCCATTTACTGTTCTGATCTCTTGTGAGCTAATCATATTCCAAATAGCTATGTTATGGCCATATATTTTAAAACAAACAAATGAAAATTGCTGCTTTTCTACCACTAACAATGACTATTCATTAGTATAACAATTTCCTGTTATATTTTAGACCATGGAGAAAGGTATTACTTTTTAAAGGAGGATTTGTAATTTAAAAGCATTTGCTGTATCCTTTTAGGAAGGAGACAATGATCTTAGCGCATTGCTAGAGACTTAGTTACTTTCTCAGTATGGCAATATCTGTGTGTAATGCTACAAAAGCTCCAGAGGTTAAAAATGGCTACCTACATTTCTGTCTGTTTTCAGGTACTCCATTTATGCCAGTGGATGGTTTTAACTCCATATCAGGGTCTATGTCCAGGATATGTGAGGTTTATAAACTGACTCCAATTAAGAAGATTTACATTTAGCTTCTTTTTTTGCCTCCTAGTGAATATGGCTGTGAATGGAATATTTGACACTGACAACAATCCAAAGTTTCTTCAGTGCGGGTTAGGACCAGACAAACTTTGGTGTTGAATGATAAGATTTGTTTTCTGAGTGGTGCATTAAAGGTTTTTCAGAACTGGCATTGGTCCATGAACCTTTTCTTAAATTGGGAAGAAAGACTGTCGACTCCACAAATACCTCATAGGTATTTACTGTCTTCTAGGGGAAGTTCAGTTACCTTGAGTTTAAATGATTAAACTTATTTTAGAGTACTATCAGGAAAAAACTTCAGTCATAGAGTAATATACTGCTGTAATAGAGTCTATACATAGTTTGGTTTAGTTTATGTGAGGTTGTGTTCTAAATTCCATGTTCATTAATGGCAGAAATTTAGTAAAGATGATGGATCTTTAATTTTTTAAGTGAAATTTTAGAGTTTGGATTATCATCATTGACTATTTTTTGCATTCTTTAAAATTTATTCCATATTTTGAGATACTAATTTTTATTTATAATGTACCAAATAAGGCAACAAGTAATGTGTCTGGTATATAGACTATGCTACAAATAATGACTTTACTACATAAAGAATAGTCTAAAACAATCCCATGTGTCTGCATGTGACTTTCACAAGTGTTTCTTGTGTGGAAAATATATACCACAGGATTTATTTCGAAAATAATTTTTTTTTTTTTGGTAAAATAATGCTGATTTAATATCACAGTACTTCCCTTTTCATAGTGTCAGCATTCCCATGACTTTTGTGAATTTTAGGGTGCTTTCCTGATGCAATTTTGCATTGCCACTTTTTCATTATTTGAGACTGTACCAGTAAATTTCAATTTTCTCCTTGGAAAGTACTTTTCCCTTTGAGAAACAAAGGCAGGCAGTATAATTTTTCTCATTGATGATACCTGCAGCACTTGTATTATTATTAAATCGTTATTGAATCCTAAGCTGCTCAATTAAACGCAGCAAAGACCTGTGTAGAAACTGAAAAAAAATTACTTAACATTGGAGTTACCTAATTTAGAAAGGTATTAGATTCCACTTAAAAAGAAAGGATTTAAATTCTAAAGAACACAATATAAAATACATTTTAAAAGGCTAATTTTTATTGCCTTCTTCTTGAAGTACACCTAATGTTTAATTATTTATTGGGGAAAGAGTGCATTATTCTTTCTAAATACTTTTTTTTCATTTTGAGTGAATTTAAGCATTTGCTAAATAGTCCCAAATTATAGAAATCAATTCTAAGATATTGATGACTTTCATATCTGTTTAGCTATGACTAAAATTTTCTAACTTCTCTGTAGACTATACAGTTAGTGTTCTTATACTATAACTTAAAGCTTCTGGAATGTGGTTATTTTTTTAATAGTCAAAATATCAACTCATTGTTTTTTAGGCTTACATATATGAAATGCGTTCAAGCACTTTTTTAACTAAACTGGGGAGACACACAGAGTCTGTAATCAGTGTCAGTTTCAATCCCTCATCTCCACAGGTAAGCCATTGGCTTTTTTTCCTCTTTGCAATGAAAGCATGTAAAATAACTGTAATTTTATAATTTTAGAGTTACAAAATTACAAAAAAAAAAAAAAAAACCACCTTGCTGTGGTCTTGCTTTTTATTCTGTAATCTTCTCTTTTCTTTGTGTGCCAATGTGCTGTACATCTGTAGGACTGTTCATCTACTTCCAGGTGTAGTGAGGTTATTGTGCCAATTATAAACTCATGCAAAATTCCACATGAAAACAGAGAAAAGATGCCCCAGTTAAGGGCCTGCAAAGAAGTCTTCTTGGCTGAGGACTCTTCTGAATCTGTACATGTTGAATGTTGGGAAAAGGTTCATTCATGGGTGATTACCTGAAAATAACTGTTAATTCAGAGAATGTAAGAGAGAAATCAGTAGGGACAGGGAAATGACAAGGGACTCAGGCTTGCTGGCATTACTCAAAGGCTTGGAAGATGTAAAAAGCAACATTATTTAGAGTGTGCTGTGTCAGAATAGCTTTGAGCCTTTTAGATATCTACAGGTGAAAAGTACTTCACGGTAGTCAGGCATTATGCAGTAACAATTTCAAATTTTTAGGATCATTATACTACACTGACAGCATTATATTTTAATGTAATGGTTTAATTGTACTGCAGCAATATATAAAAAGAAGTTTTTTCCCTAGTTTTATTTTGACACCCAAGCTTCCCTGCAGCTAGTTTATGATGTGAATTCTTTGTATGCTGTTTTGATCCTATGGATTTACCTTCTTTGTTTTCATGTATTGGATTTTCATTGAAGCCTTATACTTTCTACTTTTTTTTCTTACTTTAAAGACACAACAATGGTCACTATATATATTTATGTAAGAGTGCACAGTAGCTTCTCTTCACTGCCTCCTCACCACTGACTATACTCGTTGCTATTAAAGATACTTATGGAGTAAATAAAATTCCTTTACTTGTAGGAGTATTGTAACATTTATATATTGCCTTCCATTTGTAAATATAGATGCTAGCACTTCTGTGATTTTAGAATGTCTGGAAGATTTATTCCTTATGTATATATTGTTTGAACTGAGAAATCGTTGATTGTTGTCTTAGGGTGAACATTATGTATTTCTTGTCTTTGGATTCAGCAATATTGTATTCAACCAAGTGGTATGGTTTATTAAATTTTGCACCAAAAGTAAGAATAGAGCAAGGTTTAGCACTGAAAATAGTTCTGCAAAAAAGATATACTATAAAAATAGAGCTGAATGTAGTCTTGCAGCATTCTGATCTGTGGTCCAGCTGCTGCAATGCATTTTGGTGGAAAATGTCTGATTAGAGTTCAATTGTTAAAAGCCTAGAGGCTCGATTACAGTAGTAGTATGAAGCAAGACTTGGAAATAACTAAGTTCAGGAAAATCAGTTGTTGATCAAGGGGGCAGAATCCTCAAATGGTGTAAAATAAACTTTGGCTGTGGGTCCAAGCCAGACTGGTATGAGAGTGTGCCTTGGGGCACAAACCCTTTAATGCTGAATTTTATCAAACATCATATAGTCAATTAGGTATTATAGTTAGAGCCAAATCTGAAGTTCAAGAGCCACAAATCCTTTTCTTGAAGAGCTCCTTCCTGAAAAACAAGGCCTGTGGTCTTGAACCAGTCTTGAACTCTCCCTGTAGATACTGTTTTAGGAAAAGATTTTGAAGGTGATTTTATCAGAAACATTAAAAATCAAGGGATGTGTAAAGCTGCTGCAAATTTACAGATTAAATGTAAATTTGATTAACCAAATAATTCTGCATCATATGCACTCCAAAATGCTTTCTAAGTAATTATTTTTGGGGGAATTAAAGAAACAAAAACTGAAACAACAAAGCCAAAAACGTACCTGGGTTTTGCAACATAGAATATAGCATGAAAATACATTCCAAGGCACTAGGAGAAGCTGCTAAGCAATGCAATGATAAGTTTGTAGAGTAGAAAAGAAAAAAAAACCCATAAATTAATCAGAAAAGAATAATCCCATACCTTGAAAGAAAGGTTTTGTATTAGGCAGTCAGATTTTCCAATACTGGAAGATTTTTGTACCTATTGCTACCACTGGTTAGGGATTTAAAACTGACTCTATTCTTGTTTCATCTAATGTTTTTATGAATGCAATTAAGATTTGTATTGGGTTTTGAACAGTCAGTGCATAAAGCCCCATTGCATTCAAAGGGAAACATTGGCAGAAAAAATAGAAATAGATGAAAAAAGAAAGTGGCTGATGCGTAAAATTCAGACATTATAGCTAAGCTTTCTGCTGTGGAGACATCCAGCCAAAAGTGAAGTGTTCTGTCAGTGCTCCAGTTCAGTTGCTGCTTGCCCAGCACCTGTCCATGAGGTAGCTTATTCCAGCCATTCTTATAAGTCTCACTTGCATAAGTGTTCTTCCAGAAAAGAGGGAAAAACTCTGGATGGATGTGATATTATTATAGGGGACATTGTTGCTTTCATCATACAGTACTCTGCAATGATTTATAAAATGATTGCTATGAAATCTGGAGAAGGGGAATAAGTTAGAAAAACTGTTTTGACAGAAAAAAACATAGAGCTTTGGGCTGTTCAGCTCTCCTCCTACAAGGGTGGCTGAGCCTGTGGATAACTAGGCTACTAGTGTGACAGAGCAACTAATCCTACTGAATTTATTCCAGTCCCTGAGAATTCATAATTAAGAGCTCACCACTGAACGTGTATGTCTCTGTTTATAGCAGAAAGATAATTTCTTTTGCAGTTTCTAACAAACTCCAACATTGTTGTGTATCAATATATTAAAATATGAGTTGATGTTGTTTAGTGCAAAAAAGCTGTTCATACCAAAAAGTTATTGCAAGTTAATATGAAAACATATGAAAAAGGATGGCAGATTTTAAAAGAGAAAGACCCTTCTATAAGCTGAATATAATTCAGTTAAATCATTGAATACTCCATGCATTTTAAATGTGTTGCCAGCAAAAAACAGCTGTACACCACATGATCTTAGATAAATATGCTTGCAGAGGCAAGCCTCTCAATTCATAGCATATTTGCCATAAAATCTTTATGATACTTCTTACAAGGGTAGATACTTTATTGAATGGCACTGCTAGGCTGAAAGGGTTGGCGTGGAACAATTGGTTACTCTGCTATTCAGTGTGAGTTTTGTTTACCAAGTATCTAGACAGGCTTCCCTGTGGACTGGAAAGAGAGGATTGGCTGGGAGCAGGAAGGAAAGGCACTAATTGTAGTCATACGGATAATTTGGAGAACAGACAGCTTCTTGGAAACTGTCAGATAGAGAGTGAAGAGAGAATGATGGAGACTAAGAACTGGAGGAAAAGAACACATGCATGGAGTGAAGTGATGATGTTGGAGAGATGAAGAGAGTGCCTAGAGGGAGGGAATGAAAGCCCTAAGTAAGAGATGAAAGCTGCAAGGTTAAGAATTATAATTTCTGCACTTCTAGTTAAGCCTTTTCTCCTGAAAAAGATAGGAAAAGTGAGATGCCTGTGACCTTTTCAGAGCTGCTAAGAACCAGAGGTTGCTCTTAACAGTTTTGAAAATCAGTGTCTCAGAAAAAATCTGTCTTTTCAAAGGAGATAAGGGGAAGCTCCAGATGAGATAAACTTCACTTGCTCCTTCACACACTACACAGCTGTCTTTTAGGAGCCTATAATACAATATTGAAAGGGATAAGCATGTGAGCAATGCTTTTCATGCTCCATGAAGGGGCATGTAGAAAAGTATTCTGTGAAATGTACTTTAAATACAGCCTCCTCCTCTGTCCGGAGGAGCTGAAGTGAGGAAACTTTGCCAAACAGGAAGAACTAAAGGACTAATGGTTAAGCGTTTGTTCAGCTGCGCTTTTTATAGAGAAATAGAATTTACAGTTTAATTGTCTCATGTAGCACTTCAGGAAGCTGTCAAGGTATTTTATTTCTCTTTCTTGCAATGTGTTGCATTTAACTCGCTGAACAGATAGTATTCGTAGAATGGACTTGAACATTTGCTGATACTAGAAACCATTCTGTGGGAAGTTCCAGTTCTAAAGTTTCTGGGCTTTTCATGTAGAAAAGGTACAAAGTTTCTTCCTCCATTTCAATTAAAATTCAGGCATTTGAATTCCAAGCAGATTCTCCCTTCTTACATGGTCTTTGAGAAATTTAAAGCCAAATTAACTAGCAGTCATGACACAAACGTATAGTGGATGTATAACAAATCAGAGTTCAGCCATAAAAAATATATTTAGATGAAATACAAGCAAAATGAAGTGTGGAATAAGCTGAATTCTAAATGAGCTTTTGGAAAAGGAAAGCTAAGTCTTAGCTAACAGATTAAATATGAAAAGAAAAACGAACTCAACTTCTGTCTTAAATTAAAATAGCAACATAAAATGATTCCAGCTGACTGATGGAGTATGATATGGCCACACCAAACATCTTGGCCCAGCTCCTGGCTCTATCTGAACTATGTTCAGCACAAAGGGAGAAAGGCGCGAAGCAGAAATTCTTTAAAGCTGCCGTTTGTGCCTCTCTTCTTCCAGTCCACATCATAAAGTACAGCAGTCTCAGAAGTGCTTGATTCTGCACTCCCTAAAAGTTTTCCCTTTGAGCTGACCTGACAACTGGGGGGGACTTTTGCTTTGCCTTCTTGCTTTCAGGGCGTACTGTGTGGTGGGGTAGGCAGGGAAAAGTACATGTTGATAAAGGGATCCTGTGCCCCCTTTTCTTATCTCGTAGAAATATTCAACATCTGTGATCACCGCTGTTCCTAGCTGCTGTGCTTCTGAAGAGTGGAATTTGAAATATGTAAAAAAAATTATGATAATACATGCATTAAAATGTTGATTTTGTCACCTGAAGGGACTGGTTAATTGATGCTTTTTATAAATCATTCACAATGTATCTGTCTGGAATATTGTAGTTGCTGAGACACTGTGACTTTTTTTTTAATAGAACTGCAGCTGTATTCTATCCAGCTACTTATTTGCTCACGTAAGAACATTTCTTGAAAGAAATAGATAACTTCCCTGCTGATATATCCTGCCATGCAATGCCATGCCATACCATATCATACCACACCAGAAACAGACACAAATCTGGGACTTATTCCAACATTTAATGGCTTCATTTCTGCTCCTCTGCTAACATCTGGGGACAATCACGCTGACTCTGCCACTGCCTTTTTCTTCTGTGACCAGGTAATGAGTGACCAACACTGTTCATTGCAGAGACAAACTAAATCTGGAGAAAGAAAAATGACAATTATGAAGATTCTTTAAAAATGTCAATGTAATATGTGTGTGATTCTTTAACACAAATAATAAAATTTCTTGGGATGGAAGGCACATTAAATACAATCTATTTCCAGTCACTCTGCCATGGACAGGGTTGCCACCCATAGGACCAGGTTTCTCAGGGCTCCATCCAACTTGATCTTTAACCCTTCTGGGAATGGGACCTCCATAATCTTCCTGGCCAACCCATGCCATTGCGTCACTACTCTCTGAGTAAAGCATTTCTTCCAAACATCTAATCTAAATCTCTTTTTTAAACCACTCCCCCTCATTTCCTATCTCTAAGTGTGTAAAGGGACACTCTCCTTTTCTATAAAACACACTTTAAGTGCTGAAAGGCCACAATAAGATCTTCCTGGAGCCATCTTTTCTCCAGGATGAACAACCCTGGCTCTCTCAGCTTGTCTTGGAAAGGTGCTCTATTCTGTCTACCCTCCAAATCCACCCTTCAAATCCGTGTTGGGCGATAAGGATGTCATGTGGGCCCTTGTCAAAGGCCTTCCCACAAGCCTAGGCCGATGACAACAACCAGTTTTCCCTTGTGGAGCGTTGCAGTCCCTCCATCCTAGCAGCCTTCAAACCCTGTGAGGAGCAGCTAAGGACTGTGAGTTTGTCTAGTTCGGAGAAAAGAGGCTGAGCAGTGACCTCATTGCTTTCTACAGCTTCATGAGGAGGGAACATGAGGAGTGAGGTACTGATCTCTTTTCCCTAGAGTCCAGGACATGTGGGAATGGCTCAAAGATACATTCATTAGAGGAGGTTTAGAGTTGACGTGATGAAACACTTCTTTACAGACAGGATGGTGAAACACTGGAACAGGTTTTAAAGCACCATGCTTTAATATCATGTTTAATTTTTGGTTAGCCCTGAAACGATCAGGGAATTGGATTAGATGATCCCTGAAGGTCTCTTCCAGTTTAATTCTGTTCTATTCTATTTAATTATAATTCTAATTCAATCTCTAATTAAAATTTAAATTCGAATTTTATATTTCCTATCTCCTTCTTTCCCTAGCAGCGTATGCTGAGAAAATCTCTCATATTTCATCCCAGCCCTGTATTAGTTGAAGGGACTTAATGGCTAATCATGTTCCAGCCTAGTTGTTGGCTGTGTCCCTTTGTGAGAACAAGGCATGAACCTTCTGATGGGTGTGAGAGCTGTGGATCATCTTATGATGATATGAAGAACTGAACAAATTTCCTAAAAGCATGTGGGAAGTGTGGTTTTTTAGTTTGTGTTCATCAAGTTCAGCTGGGTTTCCACAAGATGTCGAGCCTTTGCACCTCTGACACTTGCAAGGCTCAAAGACAAAGTGCTCAGTCTGAAGCATGATGTACTCCTGAGCTAAGTGGTTGCAAATGTTTCGAGTTGAGCAATATCTGTTCATTTTCCTTTGGAATTTTTTCTCTCCTTGTAATCAATTTTAGAAATGCCTGGCCTGTTTTCTGTGCTAAAACAAGAGAGCTTGTAAACAGCAGCACTCATCAGAGCAAAGGTCCATTGGCCCAATGCTCTTCTTCAAAGTGGTGAGCCATCATTGTCTAAGGGGAAGCTAATAAGTGTGCAAGTCTGCTCCTGCCAGGATCCAGGAAGTGTCAGCCTCCTACGGCTGGGACTGGCATTCCCTGGAGCCTCCAACCACACGGTGTCCTGCCAAGCACCCAGGGAAAGTGTCTCAGCTCATCCTGGGTCCTGCAGCCCTGTCTGAGCGATGCTATAGATGTGTCCAATTCTGACCTCATTTCCTTGGTGGGCCTGGGACCTGCACTGCAGATAGCCCCTCAAACTAGGTCACAGCTTCTTAGGAATAACTCCAGGCATAATATAGCATAATTATTCAATTTTATTCTATTTCCTGTACTCACCATGAGTTGAATAAAAATGAGACTGTCATTTGCCTGAAATGCCAGGGGTTTTCAGCTCCAAAACCACTTTCAAGGACACATCACAAAGATTACAAGTGGAAACAGAATTTTTATTTATTTTCTTTTGTCTCTCTGTATCTGCTTCAGAGCCAATGCTCACAAGAATTAAAACTGTCTCACAATCTTCCAATGATTCAAGTTTTCTTACAACTAATGCATATATGTCAAATCTTATCATTTACTGGTCTTTTCTGAATCCCAATAATGTGTTAAAATCTATTTTCATTATTACGGATTACTGAGTACAACTTTATTTAAGATAAAAATTATTTTATATGCCAATTTTTTCTTGGCATGACTCTGTAGACTTTGCTCTCATGAGATCTCTGTCTTGTGCTTTTCTAAAGCAAAGGAATTGTTTTTGTATCGAAAAATGCTTAAAGAAGATAGGGCTCTCTTTTTATCTGGAATTTTTGGGACAAAGTGAAGCCTTTTGTTTATTAACAAGTTGAAACTCAAGCATCCATTTAGAAAAGTACTTAACTTGCTCAAGGGGAACACAATTATTCTGATGCAGAGACTTTGAGAAATGATAAGGATAGCTAAATCATAAAGAAATATCTGGAATTGTTCTCTACCCATATTTGTCTGAATAGGTGTATATATTTATCATCTAGGTGTACCATATCCAGTATACCTAGACACATTAAAAATGCACTTAAAATTAATGGAAAAAGAACTTTTTTGATAAAATATGAAAGCTGTGAACTTGTACATTGAATTAATAGTGCTAGGAATTTTTATTTTTTAGAAGTTGGCTTTTTTACTTCTTCAGACATTTGACCCTTATTAGAGAAAATTTTATTTTATTGCTCTAATAAAGAAAGTTTTATAGTATGGTGTTTTCTTTACTTTCAGATTTAATAATTTAATTAAATGAGAGATTTTGAAACAAGTGGAAAATAAAATTACTTTGTTGTGCAGCTTTTACTAACACAGGTCCTAAAAACTGACTAATGAAATATGAATCCTTTTTCTCACTGTAATGCCAAGATAAATTTCTGGCAAAGGCTTTTTATTAGTGTATCCAAAAGCAGAGAGAGTGCACACTGTTTAAAATCTAAAATTATAAATTTGTATATTCAGCAGAAATAGATTTTTCCCCTCTTGCTTACAGTCCAGACAGAATCATGTATAGTCCCACAATATATATTCAGAACTCATGGCCATAAATTCAGCCGTATTTGTTAGGAATAGACCTTGCATTGTAATTAGGGGATAGACCTATACAGTCTGGCATACTGAAGGCAGTGAAAAATTATATATAATATGAAACCTTTTATTTTAGGCAAGGGATTCCTTGTACAAATGCTGGTCATGTCTAGGCAGTTTGAGTTCATTAGCTTTTATTAGCTCTGTCTCTGCAATGGGCCTGCAAAGGTACCAGTTGATTGTCACTGGTTTAAAATAGATCATGCTGAAATGTAACACGTGCCATTGCAGGACGAGACGATGCTTCTTACAGTTAAAATTCTAGGTTTGAGATAGCATGATGAGTGTAGGATAGGAGCCTTTGTAGAGCAGAGTAATTGGAATTTAATTACCCACTTTCAATTTGGACAGAACACTGAGGGTGAGAAGCCTGTAGTAGTTAAAAGCAACATCTGATTCTAGTTATCGGATTTAAGCTAACCTTACTAAATAATAAGAAATACAAAAGAATTTTTCAAATAAATGTATGATTCCAAATATAATAAATAGTATTATAATTAAAAAAAAAAGGAAAGATAAATTGGAGAGCTATCATTCTAAGAAAAGGCATATAGCAAGATTACAGTTTATACAAAGAATATGACATAAATATTACCCTTTCAAGGGTACATATTTCTGTTAGAATTCCTTAGGAGTAATACACAGAACCATCAGGCAAATCTTGAGAATTTCCAAGAAGATGTACTGCAAACTAAAATTCAGACTATGCATGGCAGTATTTTATTGTATCTGGAGCACATAACATTTTCTCTTGTGATTCTAAATAGAAATTGAATTCCTTCCATTCTATTTTTGTGACTGTTTTAATATGAAGTTTGATACAAAATTGAGAATTCTTTTTCATTTCTTTTGAGCAGTCCAAAAGTCTATAGGAATACATGAGTTATAACAATAGATTGCTATAAATGCCTGTCATGCCAAAAAATAGTAGTTACAAAAAAGGTGTTGCAAAATCCTTTTGTCATAGGGCTGTTTTAGAGAAATATTTATAGTAATCATCTTAAGGTTAAAAAAGTACCTAATGAAGGACACTCAAGCTGTAGTTCATTACAGAGTTCATAAGGATTTCTGAAATCCCTTATTTGCTTTGCAGAATACTGTTTTTAGTGTGAAATATGAACATGGACTACCTTTTATTTTGCTTGTAATCTAGATGTGATCTGAAATTTTTGGATGGGTTCCAGCTAGCATCTGAAATGTTGGCATTTCCTCTGAAATGAAGGTTTTTCCAACAATAGTTTATGTAAGCAACTATGATACTCACTGAAAGAAGTGTTTTTCACTTTCCAAACTTCAGACTTACTCTATATTTGAAGGTTGGAACAAATTCTGTCCGTGAATGACTCAACTTCAAAATGTTTTGTTTGCACTGCAGAATATGATACACTCTCCATTGGGAAGCTGCTAGCCTGGCATGTTTAGCTAGTTTTCCTGCTGACTTACCAAGTGTTATGCAAGCATTGCTATCCCATGACTTGAACAGCTCCTGTTACTTTTACTTTAAATATGGACTCAGAGTTTTAAAAAGTCTTATAAATACTAAGGTCCTTCATGGAAATTAAATGCAATATTTCAAGATACAAGGATCTGTATGAAATACATATGATTCCATTTTTTTCTTTAAGTGTGAGTTATATGCCTTTATTATTTTCAAACAGAATATCCTTTTCTCTTGAAAATATTTAAATATGCAATATGTCATTTAAGATAATAGTTTGTCTTTTGAATTTGCTATCTGACAAATATTTTCCAGAAAAAGGTAGATTACCCAGCAATAAAATGAACATTATTTCTGTAGACGTATAGATATAGCGTGGAATAATGAATGAACAAAATATATTTTGAGTCCCAGGCTGTATTATCCAGGCACATATAGACATTGCAAATCTCTCAGCTACAGAGGATGAGTACAATCCAGAGGAAAATAAAACCTTTATGAAAAGGAAGCAGTGCTGGATTAAAAAAACCTCCTGTTGTCTAAGTTAGGTTGCGAATTATGGAAATGTGTGTGTGTTAGAACAGCTAAAATCTTACCCATTGGTTATTTTAAAAGGAAAAAATAATTATTAAACTTTAAGGAAAGTATGCTTAATATGTAATCAATATATTAAAATTGACCAATGTAAATGGAGTTTCGTACAGTGAAATGAGTCATATTATCTCCTGTTTGCATGTCAGGAGACGTAATACAATTAGCTAGAGCTAGCATTTCTGGCCTCTTTAAGAAGGAAATACAAACAAAAGAGAATGTGATGGAGTTTGAAGGAAGAGAGACTGTTCTCCAGGAGCAAGTTTAAAAAACAAATGTTAATATATTTTTTAAATTACACAGTTAAGACTTATGCTAGAAGAGGAAGAGGTTTTTTTGTTAACCTATTATGCTACATTGGAAACTCTAAAGAGGACAGATATTTTTATTTATTGCAATAAAATTTTTTTTAAACAAACTATGATATAGATCTGAAATCCATTTTACTGACATCAGTACAGCTGGCCAGCCTATCATAGCTGAAGTGAAAAACTTTCATAGTTTTAAAGGTCCCACTTCTGTAAACACTTCCTGTTCCATTGAGTTATTATGGGAGTTTTAATATGCAATGGTTTCAAAGAAGTAGTGCCAATAAGTAGAGTATAAAAAACGGTATTGAAAATCACTAATTTAGTGGGAAATTAGATGGCAAAGTGCCTTTCAACAGCCATGTGTGCCTTTATTTCTGACATGATATGATTTGTTAAATGTTTGCTATTTTGTGCCTGATGGACACGAAGTATGGCCTTACAGTTCAAAAGGAGAATAAATGAGAGGGTCCATCAGTTATAGTCAAGGTGTAGAACAAAGGGCTTCCTAAGAGCTAAATTTAAGTTACAGGTCATTAATGGACAATATTCAAAACATGTTCGATGTGCATCCTTTCATTTTCATTTCCACCACACTTCTTAAGTTACAGATTTCTACATTTAAGAACCGGAAAGATCTGAGAGCAAAAAAAAACAGCAAAGTGGCTGAGATGTATACAGTAGTTGGTGGGTGCAATATTCTGTTGGAGTGTAGCTGGACCATACAGCAATAGTCATGACATGAGATGCTCACAAAACAACAGTGGCTCTTTATTAATAATGACATTGGAGTCTAGAAATGTAAGTAGATTGCAAAAACATTCAGCCCATATTAATGAATCAGAACTTTTTGTACTGTTACAGGCTTTCATAAATAAAGAATGTAAGGTATCTCTGACAGATGTTTGCTTATGGACTAAATGGCAGGATATCAAAACACTCAAGTGATTTAGGCTTCTAGCTTACAGATCCTTTTTGAAGATGGAATTGGAAGCTCCTCTTAAGTCAGTTATTTAGTTACCATCTATTCATTTGTTAGATTTTTTTATTCAGTATTTGAGCTTTTAGTCCTTTAAGTCAACTCATGGAGACTTGCTGTTGTTGTTGAATGGCCTGAGTCACATTCCTCAAGCAAACCCACAATGGATGGTCATAATACATTGGCAGTCTGGGAGAGTCCATCAATAACAAATAGCTCCTAAATAGGATGTGTCATGGGTGGTCCAAGAGTTTCCTGGGAAGGACAGTTTTAGAAAGGCACTATGGCTTGAATGAGTGTAATGCTCTCTGTTTCTAGGTGTGTTCTTTGTTTAACTCTGCTAACCATGGCTAACCTTGTGACAGCCACTCATTAGGGAAGGAGATATTTTAGAAAAAGAAGATACTGCATAGATAATAGCTTCACATGAAGCAGTCTCCCAGGTCTCAGTCTCATTTTTAGGCATACTTTGGTAAACTGGGTTTTTATATTTCAGTGAACAAAATCAGAGTTTACTCAGTGTATAATTATGGAGGCAGGTATGGCTCCTGGATTGTGATAAAGTAGTGAAAGATGAGAATATTTGATTACACATCTTGCAATATCTTTAAAAATAAATAAAGTCTTTACATTAATTGGTATAGTTACATTCTTCTGAAAGAACATGGTTTTGCTTCACAATGCTGTATACAGTTGTATCCTTGTGATGCTCTATTGCCAAACCACAGAATTTTTCCAAACTTTGAAGTTGAAGGAAATTTGTGTGCCAAAATGCTGTGGGAAATGTTGATTTGAATTATATTTTTCTAATATGGAAGTGAATAATTTTGGTTACCTAGTTATAAGAGCAGAGTTTCTTTTTGTTGACTCTTTCTAAAGAATGACACTTCCAGTAGTACAGCTCCTTTGTTTAAAAATTTCTTCTGTTGCTGATGATTTCAATGTCTTCCATGCATTCCTCACATGCCAGTACAGTTATCAGTTTTAGTGGTATATATTAATATATTTATGTCAGAGATGGCAAATTGAAATCTAGCTGTGACAAATCAGCAAAGTAGCCATTTTATTTTCTTTTCATTAGTCTGGCTACTATATGTTTATTCTTAATTAGATGCAGTCTAATGCCTTTCTTCTTATAAAACTAAAATCCTGCAATAACAAAAAAATTTGTTTTAAGTGGAAACAAATGAAGGAAAAAACAGAAAAAGCGTGTTGCTATAAACAGCTATTAGGGCTGAATCATACTAGAGTTTTTTGGATGTTTTCATTTTAGACTGTCATTTGTTTACTAATTTCTGACTTATTTTTCTTTTTGGACAAATTATTAACACATGTTTTCTCAGCTCTCAAGAAAGTGTTTTCACATTTTTTAAGTAAAAACTGAGCAAAAAGACATTCTTTGCACTTTTTGTGTGCTTGCTCTTGTCTGTCTTGAAAAGTATTCCAGTAACATGAAATAGCTGCTACAGTCATAGCAAGGATCTAATGTTTTCATGAAGTATTTTTCATTGGTTTATCAGAAGATGCTGTTGCAGTTCTCTCCTGCATTATGCTGTAGACAAGAGCCTACACTGCTCAATTTTTGGGGGGAGGGGGAAAAAGAGATCACATAGAAAGAAAGAAGAAAGTACACTGCATTAGTATTGGTTAATTCTGACACACAAAGTGGCCTGAAAGGCAGTTAGGAGTGAGGTATTGATAATTTTTGGTTAGTTATGCAAGAATATAAACCAGTCCATTTAGTTATTGAAATCTGTAACATGCCTCCTTTTTTTCTTATACCTCTACTTCCCGAAGTCTTTCTTTTAGCTGCAACTAAGGTTCTTTTTTTTTTTTTTTTTTTTTTTTGATCATTTGCTGTTTAGAAAACAGTAGTTGTAGTTGATGAGACTACAAAACTGAAAGGTTGTTTCTGGATCGACGTTGATCATTGAATTTGCGACCTAAATTTGGCAGCATATTTGAATTTATTGCAAGTTTGCTTGATAAAGAATTCAGAAAAATCAGCTCTTCATTTCATTTCAGAATGCATAATGTAAATCTAAAACTAATTATTACCTCACAGCAGATTGATTTCACAATTGATTTCTTGGATGGTATATTATTGTTGATGAAAAAGTAAATTAGCCCTTTTTTATTTTGAATTCACATAACTGTTGTGTGGTACATGAATAAGTAAGACTTTCTGTATGTGCACCACACTTGTAGAGATCATGAGAAAATCTATAATTTGTCATCTTATTCTGAAGAAAGCTTCAGAATAAGCTTTTAGTATTTTTTAATATTTAGTATATAGTATTTTAGTATTTAATTTAGTATTCAGTACCTTGAACCATTTGTGCTTGCCATTATAGTCTGTTTATAATTGTGATGCTATAAACATTGTTACTTGTCATTGAAGACTTATTTCCTCATACTATTAAAGAAATGCAGATATTTTATAATAGTTAATTAACTTTTCCAGCAAAATAAAGCCCTTTTTTGCTGATGGATAATGGCAAAGAAGTCTTTAGTGGAATTGAAGTAAATGAAAGAGAATTAATGACCTTTTATGCTTTCACATGTTTGAATATTTCCAAATGAGAGTCAAATTAGGCAGCAATCTCTTCCTTTCAGTACAGCTGAAAAAATATTTTTTACAGAGCTAGATCTGATACCATATGTGGATAATTAAATATTGTGGAACTGTTGACAGCCCTTTTTGATTTCCATGTGTCCTTATCCAAGCTGCCCCATTGTAATTTCAAGGAGTTTGTTATTAGTAAGTGGCTCAGCTGGACAGTACATATCACTAATTTGCTTTGGAAATCCAGAATGATAAAATGTCATTTTTGGCTTACTTTTGCAAGTCAATGCAAATGCTCCCAAATACAATTTGAAAAGAAAGTATATATTGGCTTAGTTAACAATAGAGCTCCTGATTATAACTGTCCATATTGAAAATCACTCTCCAGTGATCAAAGGTGCAATATTGTAAGTCTTTCAAGGACTGTTGATGACATCTGCCAGCTCAGTAGTAGGTTTGTAAAAGATCTCCTGCAAACGGATATTTCAGAAAGTGAAATATTTGCAGAGTAGCTCATGTTTCTCTGTCTCATATTAATGGACTGTGGATGATGAGGATGAATAAGTGATAGCCTGATGTTATCAGCACCTTCTCCTTTTGATCCTTACCTTCTGTAAAGTAACAGAACAATCATAAAAGTATTTGCAGCAAAATCAAACTCTTACTTCCATCTTCGCTGTTTTTTTTTTTTTTTTTAATGAGTTTCTGTACAGAAATTATGATAATGGAAAACTTTCGAGTTTGCAGCTTTCTTAAGGAATCGTTATTTGTCAAGTGTTGCATGCTTGTCAAAATTACTGACAGGGCACTGATGTTGCCAGAAATACAGCCACCATCTAGGCTTCTGCATAGCTTTGGATCTGTAAGGAAACTGAGCATGGAAACTGTGCATGGAAACTGCATGGTGCCGAGTCAGAAGTGGAGCGGGGTGGAAGTGGGAAGGATGGATGACAGTGAATTGAATGTAGGTAAGAAAGATGTAGCAAGAGGAAAAACCTCAGGAACCCATGGGAAAATAAAATGGACAGAATTGTCTATATTCACTGAATTCTAGACATTTGTGAAGGATGTATTTCTTTTGGACAAGCACTAGGGAATTTTCTAAACCTCCAACAGATGAGCCAGAGAGTTTGCAACAAGGTAAGAATATATATATTTTTAAAAAAATTACTTCATGAGCATTCAGCTGTGCTTGCCACAGCACTCAGAGATTGCTTAAGTGCACTTGTTATAGATTATCTCTTGCTATGGAGTAATTCTGTGGTCAATATGTGGGCAATTGAGAGTATTGGAATTTCACATCTGTCCCACACTCAGCATGTCAAAGCTAAATCTTCACATTCCAAAGGACCATAATCTATGTTTTGAATTAATGATTTTTATTGAATGCCCATTTTGGGCTATTTTTTGAAGACATTTGTTGCATTTATGTCTGACACAGATGAGTTATGCTCTGTAAGTGAGATGCTCAAAGCTTGATGCAGGAACAAACTTTGGAAATTTGGTTGTGAAAATTATTAGTTTTTAGTGAAAAAAAGGAAGGGAAGGCTGTGCATAGTCACAATTTCATTTTGAATCAAGGGGTGACAATGGTGAAAACAGGAAGGATAAAAGCAATTAACCAGATGGGGTAAAAGGATATGGTTGCAATGAGTCCTAGACCTAGATAAATCTTTTAGCTGTTTAAAATAATGTGGAAGACCATATCCTTGAGATCCTTAGCAGAAAAAAATTGTAGGACTAGCACATAACTTAGAGGTGACAATGTAGAAGGAAATTTAATTTGCAGCTAATCTCCAATTTACCTGTCCCAGTGACAGGTTACTGTCTACAATGATGGAGAAGGTTTCAGCAAAAATTGCAGTAAAAGAGAAACAGGGATCCTTGTTCTAATCTTGTTCGAGTAGAAATAATGGTGAATCATTAGACTGGCATGGAGATTGGTCTGGAAGAGAGGTTTAACTGTGAGTTCTGCCTAGAGAAATACCAGAGAAATAGCAGGTTGACATTATCTGAAGTTAATATGTACGTGGGGAAAAGAGAAAAATAAGAACAGACTTCTGTGAAATATTGTTGGGGAACTTACTGGGAGATAAGAATGCTCTTCTGAGGGACTGAAAAAAGATAACCAGGATAGAAAAGAAACATGGAATCCAAGAGAGATCTAAATTCCAGGAAAAGCATTATCAGCTGTATTGAAATTAGAGAGTTGGAAGCAAGTACAGTTGACACATTTATTGTCAATTATGTCTAGGAACAGATCATTGGAAAGAATGTCAGGAAACGTTTCTGTGAAATTCAAGGGTAAAAGGTATGTTAGAGAAGAGGACTGCAAAAAATCCTCACCAAACCTGACTGCAAACAGTTCATGCTTTGTTATTAAGTGAGAGATGATCTGTAACTGGAGAAACAAATATGGACAACAGCAGGCCTTTTAAGGACACAGAAACTAAAGTCTGTTTACATTGGAAGGAGGAGGGGTCAGATGACATTGACGTTAATCAGTAATGGAAGAAATAAAGGAAGTAAGTTAATGTGTGAGACTAGGCCTATGAGGCAAGGGAAGGAGTACAGAAGAGGAATAACTCAACTGACAAGAAAGCACTGCAATAGGGGAAAAGAAAAAGGAAGAGAGGAATAGAAAATACTGTGGAGAAATAATGTTGATTAGGAAAGAAACTGTAGGGATTACAAAAATGAAATTTCATGCTAGAAAGGAAGCATTATATAGCCAAGGTAGTAACCTCACCAAAAGCAGAGAAAGAAGATTCTCAGATTCTTTATTGAAGTGCTTGCTGAACATTCCTATAGGTAAACCTTTTCAGTTCATCTGCACAGTTTGCACAGCACAGTTAGTTAGAAGGTCACTCCTTCATCCACATACGTAATAAACAAACCTAGTCTGTCATTAGATTGCAATTCCTGGTAGCCTATACTTTATCTTCTGTAGAAATTGTCTCAGATCTGTACTCATAAATGTGTAAAAGATAATCTTTCATGAAAAATGCATATAGATCTTTACAATTTTTTTTTAAATTTAATATTTTTGGGTATTACATATCTTCTTGCAAGGTGCTGTGAAACTCATGCTTTTGGGGATGAGGATGGAGTAGAGTTGTCTTCTTCAAAAGTCTTTAGAATGCTTTCCTCTCAATTTTAACATACATCAGTCTGAGTCTCTCAAAAATTATTTATTAGGTGTGTAGGGCAATATAATATTCCTTATGGACTAAATTTAATAGGAATGATGGCAAGGATAGGATGTTTCAATGTGACCCATCAGTCTTACAAGTACTTTAAGTTCTGACTCTTTCAAATGAAATGAGAAACAAGGGAAAGGATTTGCTTTATGTATACAATTCTTACCTGTTGGTGTTTAGATATTTACATGCCAAAATAGTTATACTTTATGTTCTCCCATATGGAACAGTAGATTTTCAGAAGGCTAATTGCACCATTCTACCCTATGTCTATATATGTGGAACAGGTTATTAATCTGATTGCTTATATTTACTCAAAAGGTACCTTTGGAAGGTGACACTTTAGCACTGGGCATGCTGGTCAAACCTTGACAGTTTCATGGTCTTGACTTTCTACTGGCACTTAAAAAGAAGAGAAGATTTTTTTTTCATTTAAAAATTCTTTTTTTCCAGAAGAAAATACATATACTAGGTAAAAATGTTTTAAGATTTCTCTCTGGTTTTGATCTGTCTATGACATAAAGGAGAAATCTTACTCAGGCAGAACAACAGAGAAAAAAAAAAAGATCACAGACTTGTTCTTTGGAATGCACTGGACAGTGATTTGAGTAAAAATTAATCTTCAGAAGAAGTAATATAAATTTATCCCACCAGACTACTAAACCATTATGTAAAATAGTTATATACAATTAAACTCACCAAACATAACAAAAAAGAACTCAAAGTAGAACAGAATCTAGAAAGAGAGGAAAAAAAAAAACAAAAAAATTGTGTATTCATACACAGTTCTAGTGCAAAGCTTTAAAGTTGAAGGAAAGGGTAGAATGAACATACAGTTTTATAAGATGAAAAATTCTTTAAAAAAGAAAAGGTAATGAAAAAATGTTAAAAAACATCAGTAAATATGAGGTGAATGAAAAAAGAGTTACGCCTTGTATTTGCAAGACAATGACATTAGAAATGTAATACATTTCAAAGTAATAATTGGTAAAAAATTAAATATTAATGTCATAATAATGACATAAAAAAAGAAAAATAGCAAAATTAATTAAACATAAAAAAATTTGCTCTGATAGCTGCATGGGAGAGAATTTGTCTTATGCAGCAGTGGATTGTCATGTTGTTGTTTGCATGTAAGGTACAAAGGATTTTCTTGATCACTGCACATAAGGATTGAGTAATAGTAATTGTAGTGTCACACATACTTTTGTGAGTGGATACAGTTTTCCAGGCTTATACTTATAAAAATATCTTTTTAAATCCCAGCATTCTGAGAAGGAAACTCTTTTAGTAAGTATTTTATTTCTAAAAGATATAGCATATTATTAATTTACACTAGAGCCATTTTCAAATAGTTGTGAAAATTTAGAGAAAAACTGGAAAATAGCTTAATTAATTATAAAAGGTATTTCAGTCCTTTATGATATAAAATATAGTCTCAGGACTGAAAACTCTGGGTTTGACAATTTTTCATGAAATGTTTGTAACTGATCCTCAGTGCTATTTCATTTGGCTGTGGAGTCTGCTTTTCAGGCCAAGAACTTGGGGTTTGATTGGCCTAACTAGGACATTATATAGTATGTGTGGTGAAAAATCTTGATATTTGGAGACAGAATCTATTTCTAAATACAGAACTTTGTTTAAAGATTAGTCATTGTAGTGGTACTTAATTTGACAGTGATTTAAAAATACAATCAAGTGTGTTTTTGTGTTTTGTGTGCTCAAAGTGCAGGATGGAAACGACAGACCTTGCTCTGACTGACATTGGTGGAAACAGCTATCTGTTTTATTTGGAGCACTGTCGTGTCTGGAGGCTGTCATGAAATGATAACAAATAGTAGCAAAGCCTACTGGAGTAATACCTAATGCCACAGGCAGGATGTTATATAACATAATAAATGGGCAGCCCAAATACACTAACAGCTTCTTGTGGAAAGCTGCATATACAACAGAGTTTTTCTCAGAACCTATTCAAGAAATTGTTAGCATCTTGAAAGTCTGAAGAAAGATTTTTGTAGTTATTTTCTGTGTAAATATTTCACACAGGTGAGTGGAACTGATTTTCATAAATTTTCATGCACATTTCTGTATCTGCCAATTAACTTGACAGGCTTAGATGTGTAAGGGTAAAATTAAAAACTGACCTGCAAACTTTGGCAGCAAACAAGACCCCAAGCTTTTATAGCCTCTGCAATATCACAGGACATGTTTCTAATTCTCCGCTGTTTATTTTTTGAAACTTAGAAAATGTACCACCTCTCTTCTTAGCTATCCAGCAGAGGTAAATTTCTTTTGATGTAGTGTTTTATTTATATTTTGTATGTTCATCTTCCACAGTAATTGTGAAATAACACAGATTGTGTTGCTTGTCTTGACATTTCACTGTTGACCACCTATTGTCTCCTAAATTGGCTCAGAATGGACTGAGCTTCACCTGTGCTCCTGGTTTGGGAGCCTACTTACACTCTTTAAAGAAAGAACACAATCAGCTAAGCATTGGGGTATGCAAACCCTGAATTAGGCAGAAGTATCAGGAAAAACTGGCATTCTTTCTACTGTTTGTCTCTTTAGAAGCTCATGTATGTTCATTTTTCGGATTCTTATTTAGTTACTGAGAAATATGTGGGTGTTTTTAGTAGAGAATTTGGTTCTAGATTTCAAGGTCCAGGCATTCTTACCTCCTGCGTGGCTGCTCAGGAAGCTCTTAATAACTTGGATCAAACCCCAGTGCTTCTGTATATTATGTGTTAACTATTCAGGGGAGTATAAAGGAAAGAAAAAGTACAGTGCTCTGCTTCCCCTGAAACAGCTGATGCCAAGAGCTTCTGCTGCTAGCCATGGCTTCAACCATAATCAACCTTTTTCCATTCTTCCTCTATTGCTATCTCTTCTGCTAACAGGACCACTTATAGGAAGATGCCAACTTTTCTTCTCCAGGACGAGTTTAGGATTCCCTGTTGATTCTATCTTTTGTCTTTATCTGAAGCTCTGATACAATCCTTTTGTTTCTGCTTTTTCAAGCTGTTTTCCTTCAGTAAATATAGAGGAAACAAGGCATCTTTTTCAAGAAAATTACCTCACATGCATGGTAGATATGTCATGATTTCAGGACTGCTTGCCAGTCAAGACCTGTTTAATGGATTGGAATGAATCTTCAACACAAACTTCAAAATCTGCTCCAAGGAATATTGTATGACTTAGAGGTTTAAGTAAATTTGCTTGACACATAATTAATAATGTGAAGGAACTGAAAAGACATAGAGAAGAGGACTGGCATTCCAATGCTGAATGTAATCAGATGCATTTCAATCCCAGAAGACCCATTTTTTCCCTATTTGGCATGAGGAATTCTGTGAACTGTGTGAAGATGCACTTGGCATCAGTGTCTGCTCAGTGCTCTTGTGGAAGATTATTTCATTTTTTTGTACACTGACATCCATAACTTTGAGCAATTGGTGTTTTCTCCCTCTAGAGACTATATCATAGCAAGGGCTATCAACTTGCTGTGAACCTTTATGTCTATAGTCTAGTATCTTCTTCTTTTAATAAAAATGGTAACCACTGTCTTTCCTGAAGAAATACATAGATTCAGGTTTTTTAAAAAGAACTGCTGTATATTATTTGCTTTTCCTGATATGATTACTCTCGAGGCTTTCACTGTGTTCCTCTCCAAAGTAGTGCCAGCTTTGTGCATATCTGCTGTAAAGGTGCTGAAAGAATTTTCAGCAGCAGGATGTCAGCTCAATCCAAAGGAACTCCCAAGAAAATTCTGGAAGTGTTTCTAAGCTAGTGATGTGCATACATACAGTCTGGAGATGGCTTTTATAGCAAATAATGTAACTGCTAAAGTGAATATGTTCTTCTAGTATCTCTGAATTTTTCTAATCCATTAGGCTAGGAATGATAAGGCCTGGGGCCATCCAGAGGATGAGTCTACAGCGATAATCACCTGGTTGAAAAGATTATTTCCTCAAAAACCAGAGGGACGGTTAGAGGGAAATTCTTAGGAAATTGTTATCTGTATTTAAAGCTGCATTCCTTCTCTTTGGCCCTTTTTCAAAGGCAAAGGTTGGGTTTATAACCAAAAAGGTAGGGCCCTCAATCTTTTCTTTTAGGTTCTGATAGCAGAACAGGGAAACCTCATGGATATCCCTTGTCTTAGATGCTTGGTTACACACACGTGCACAGATCCTGACCTTCTCCTCAGTCCTGGTGAGGCACATCTGGAGTGCTGTGTCCTGTTCTGGGCTCCTCAGGCCAGGAGAGACATGGAGCTCATGGAGCAGATGCAGCAGAGGACTACAGAGACGATGAAGGGATTGGAGCATCCACTTCTGAGGAAAGGCTGAGGGACCTGGGCCTGTTCAGCCTTGAGAAGGGACAACTGAGAGGGGACACCATCAACATCTATAAGTGTGTGAAGGGAGGGTGCCAAGAGGATGGAGTCAGGCTCTACTTGCTGGTGCCAGCTATAACAGATGTAGAGGCAACGGGCAGAAACATACACAGAAAATTCCACCTGAATACAAGGAAGAACTTCTTCTCTGTGCAGGTGACCAAGCACTGGAGCAGATTGCCCAGAGAGGTTGTGGAGTCTCCCTCACTGGAGATGTTCAAGAACCATCTGGACACAATCCTGTGCCAGGTGCTCTGGGATGACCCTGCTTGAGCAGGGAGCTTGGACCAGATAAGCTCCTGTGGTCTCTTCCAGCCTGACCCATTCTGTGATTCTGGGATTCTGTGATATTTATGTAGGTGTGGATAAAGGATCCAGTGTTGCTTCAGTCACAGAGGACTTAAACTCATCAGTGGAGTTCTAACAGGCCAGCTTGTGGTCTGGGGCAGTTAAACTGTTTTATTCCAGCCCTGTAAATGAGCTAATGCCTCTTGTCAACATTACTAACTCCCTGGAAGGTCACACCAAGCTTGGTGGCTGGTTACAGTGCTTGTGAGTTCACATACATAAGACTATGTGGCTCTGTGCTAAACTCTCTGGACTTACTGCCTATTTTCTCTGTTGACTGAAGGATAACCACATAATGGTCCATTTCACAGTACAGGCATGCCCTAAATTTCATGAGTTCAAATTCTTCATTTTTGTTTCTATGATGATATAAATAGCAGACTTCTCCTTAGAGGACTTACAGTTGTTATAAAAATTCAGTTAAATTTGATTTATGCAGTCTAACCACCCCCTGGGTTACTTAATGCAAATGTTTATATATGTATATTTGAGGTGCAAAACACTGAATGAGCTTGTTACTTGACTTGCTACATTTAAAGCGGTCATTTGGCTGTACAAATCATGCACTTAGGAAAAGCATGTTTTAAGAAAGTTATTAATCTATTTTCTCTACTGTTTTTCCTTTGTGAGCTAAGATGTTCCAGGAAACTAATTATGGTTGGTCTTCTGTTAGTGTTCTGAGTGTTTTGTGAGTGTATTTTATTTTAGTAATTGGGTTTTTTCCAAATTGCAATGTGGTGTTGCATTTTTCCTGCAGAATATTTCTCCATATTTGCAATTTTAAGAAGTTAACAGCAATTGGTAAATATTCAGTGCTCTGGAAATTAGATTATTGAAAATGTGTGCTCTCTGTGTGACTCGCTAGTTAAAAGGAATATTTAGAGTGCTGCATATTTTTTTCATGTTTTATAGGATTGTAGTCAAGAACATAAATAGAAATCTGCATACTTGTCAATGACATAATAGAAAACAAATTAAGACATCATTTTCAAGAAAACTATTTGCATTTTCACAAAGATATTTTCATTTCAACTTTTCATTATATTATATATGCTGTCCAAAAAGATACCAGGTTAATGAGGAACTGACAAAAAAGCAGTTTATCACTTGTAGGAACTTCAGATATAGTCCTTATTTCCCAAATGGCAGCAAGCAACATGAAATAATTGTTTATAAATAATCTTCATATTATGAAAGAAATAATTCCACATGTAGACCCTACTGTTGCATTATTATTATTATTGCACTGGTGAGGAATCTTAAAATTGCACCTTTGACAAGTTTATTTCAGCTACCAGAAAAATTAAACTTCCTAATTTCATGGAGTTAAAATGTAAAGTGAAAAGTGAAAACAGTTCTCATTTTCCTTATATTGTTGCTTGCTTCTGTTGGTGGAAAAATGAAGAGTATTCCAGATGTGATGACCTACTCTTTGTAAATTGCAAGGTTACAAATAAAGAAATATGTACACCCTCATCAAATATTTTTCACAGGAATAGGAAACTACTGAAGACACATATTTAAATATTATCATTAGGACCTAGAATATGTATCTATAAGATTTAAAGGTGAACTCACACAATATTTCAATCATATTAAAATGTCTTTATAAAATTAAATATGATCACAACAGGACCAGAGATTTTTTTCATATTCTGCATGATATTATGTAAGTTGGAATATATTTATAACTTCAAGAAAACAATACTTTTAGAAATATCTTACCTGTATAACACATGTAAATTTTTCCTCTTTCTCTCTTGTGATATCCTGAGTGGTATACCAGGCCTTTCACTCTCTTTGAGAAGTTCCACTTAGCAAGAGTCATCTACATTTATATGTCCACAGTTGTGCCCTATTTTCCATTAAAAGTTTGCATCTTGGCCCACTTCTTGTAACTACTAATATCAACAATTATAATCTAAAAATATGAAGACTGTTTGAAAAATCTTAGAATAACTATCTGTTGAATGGCAAAAGTGAGATGAATTATGGCCTTCTCAAGATGATTTTACATACTTTGGTGATCATAAATGGAAAATTCGTGTCATGCAGCTCATCCTGTTGTAGAGACTTGTAGATGCCTTTAAGCTGCCTGCACTGTAAAAACTAATATTCCACTTTTTGACAAGAGAGCTTTCCCATTTTAAGGCAGGAGAGCACTCAGATTTAGGACTTATCCGTGGTTTGTAGTGTGTTAGATTCCAAGTGACTCTCAGATTAAAGCCTGTGGAGGCTATTAAGGCACACTCACACTGCTGCTAATGAGTCACCTGGCCTCTTTCATGTACAGACAGTTGTAATGTGTCACCAAGGAGTGGGAAGGTACTTTCTTCTGGTGGTGACATCTCATTATGTTTTATGGTTTTTGGCTGCCAGCAACTGCACCGAAAAACACATTTGGCTTCTCCTCCTCTTCCAAGTTCTTCTTAAGAATTACTTTCAGTGGTTGTTTCCAGAAGTATTTTTGACAAAGTGGAATCTGTTTTATTCTTCGGGAAAGTGATAATATAATACTAGTGCAATGATTTTTTGTGAAATTACATTTCTATTACTGTTATTAGGAAGGTACAATTCTGCAGTTCATGTATAAAGTTGAATTTTAATCTCAGATTAAACCTTGTTTATGGAAGATGCAAATACAAATTTCATTGTTTTCTACCATTTTAGACAGGATTAATGGACATCTGGAATGATATTTATTCAATAATTGTGCTTTTGCTTTAATAAATTTCAGAATACATGTCCTAAAAGTTGTTAGTAAATATTAAGAGGCTTTAGAATATTTAACTTACATAAAAAGATCATATTATATTTTTTAGGGTAGGGCAGAACTGAGGGATTTTAGTGTTTCCATTAATATAATGTTCTTTTAAAATTACATCGTTAGTGTTTTAAAAAGAAAAGTGTTTAAATAAACTCAATACATCTCAGTAGAAAACTTTTTGGTATAAGTATATAAGAAGATTAACCACTAATAATTGCTTATTTTCTTTAAATTGTTAACCCAGAAGTAAACTAAAACTGAGCAAAATTTAGGATGTCTCCAGCCACAGTGGTAATTGCTAAAAGTTTTAATGATATGTCTGGTTTTATACCCCTTTCTTTTAGAAACTAATCTGATATATTTTATTTCAAAATATTTTAAACTATGGTGATAATGTAAACTGTGTATGTAGGTGCACTGAAGAAATACATCCACCTGCAGTTACTTTAAAGTGGGTCTAGGTCTGCTAGGCACAAATTACTTCATTATGGTGCTTTGGGCTTCTGTGATCAGTACTTAACACCTAATTAAAAAAAAAAAAAAAGTTGCTCTTTCTCAAAGCTTTTGTAACACAGACTTTATGCCACTTGGAGAAAGTTTGTAAATATCACACGGTGATAGAACACAACACTATTCCGGATTAATCATACTGAGAGTTTCCTATTACTCTTGCATTTTGTTTTGAAAATGTTGAATGCAAGAAGTGATAGAAATACTTTCATACAAAAGGCTTACTCTTTTTATAATTGTCTTTTGTGATTGTCATTTCATAATGAAGTGACTATTTTAAATATGGAACTTGCATGACAATATCCGGGTTTTGGTAAAAAAATTCCACTGTATAGTCTGAGTAAACATGTTCAGTCATTTGAGTGTGGAATAACGAAGAAATGTGAGGCTGGCAAATTCTGACACAAGCTTCAGTTTTAGAAAGAAAAATCCATTCCTGTGGTGTTTTAAGGATAATTAAGGGTGTAAAACTACTACTTTGAAGAGGAATGCCTGATTATGCTTGTGTGGCTAGGTTTGCATGAAAGAATTTTGTTTTTTTAATGTATTTTTCTGTGAGCTAATGTCCAGATTTTGAAGTGGAATTTGAAATTATACACCTGAGTGGGATACTAATAGAAACTCTTTTTCATGTTTCCCTCAGTTTATTTAGTTACTGAGTGAAGAGACAGGACTGTAAGGTCAATGATGTCATGCAAACATTAGTAGCCTCAGATATTATGGCAGGCTTTTGAAGAATGTCTGAGATTACATTTAAGTTATTTCAAACCCATCATTAAAACAAATGATCTGGAAAACATTCCTGATCATTTGTCCAGCCATGTGAGTTCCAAGTGTATTTTGCAGACTTTCCAAAGTTGCTGTTGTAAGGATAGAGAAAAAGTGTTTTCTACATTAAAAATGTATTAAAAGTACCACTAATTATCTATATTTTTTTTATTTTAATTGGATTTTGCTTTACAAGTTTGACTAGACTTGGCACTTTCTATTTAACCAAATAACTGCACTGCGCTCTTTGTTGTTTTTCATCATCCAGTATCTTCAGGTCCCTGTTTCACCAACCTAATATCACAGAATCACAGAAAGGTTGAGATTGGAAGAGACTGCTGGAGGTCATCCAGTCCAACCCCTCTGCTCATGCTGGGCCCCCTGCAGCAGGTTGTTCAGACCCGTGTCCAGTCAGCTTTTGGATATCTTCCAGAATGAAGGCTCCACAATATCTCTGGGCAAATGGACAGCAATCTGACTGCAAGATGGCCTTCAATAAACTGTAACTTACTGAAGTAACCTCTTTACTACAATGTACCCACACTAAGAGTGGATATGTGGCTGAAAAAATCAGCAGCCAGATTAGCAACTGGTTGTGCAGTTCAATCAGCAGTTCTGATTGTGCAAATTTGTGTCTGCTGCATAGAACGTGAGATAGTGAACTATGGAGAAGGGAGAATTGCCTGAAATTCTGAAATAATTTGGAATTCTTAGTAGAATTCTCTAGCCCATCCATGAAACTTTCAAAAAGTCTTCTTGAGAAACAATAACCATGGAAAAACTTAAAATATTTTTCCTAGTTTCTTGTGTAGTAATGAAATGAGTGAGGACCCGGAACAGACTTCTAGTTGGAATTTTCGGGATAGAAAGACTTTCAATTGCAGAATGGATCTTGATCATATATGAAATAGATAAACGTTTCTTGATCTAGAGTACTCTTTTCATTCCATGTCCTATGCTTACTTTGTGGTGAAATGTCAGCACAAGTTGTTTAGTTCATCTGGAAATGAATGACACTGCCAACTCCAGCACATAACTGCAGCCACATGCCATTACCTATCCTGGAGGTTCCCTTCCTAGTGTCAGCTCCTCTTGTGCAGCATCAGTTCTTTGGTGGTACTCAAAGGCATGCAGGTCCTGGTCTAAAAGTGTTTGAATATTAAATAAAACATTCAGAAGCTAAAAGAAAAAGAAATCCCACATGAATTGCAGTAATCAGCCAATAGATACAGAAATGCAGGCCATAAAAACCCTTTTCAGGAGCATGTTCTAGACCATGAATCCAGAGTGAAGTGAGCTTCCCACTGCCTCATCCTGGGTAGGGAACCAAACCCTGTGAAAGGATGGAAGTTAAGACATTTCTGTGATATCTTTGTTCTTGTCTTTGTTGGCAAACATCTTCCTGCTATGTGTGGTGGCCTGGATTCCTTTTTGAGGTGCTTACTTTTCTTATGCTGTCTTATGGACAGCTGAGGCGGCCATCTAAAGAATGAATTCCATGGTGAAATTTTTTGGTAGAAGGACCATTTACAGCTGAAATGTAACTGACTATGATAAAAGTCAAAGCAATGAAAAAATAGAGTTACAATATGGAAACCAGTAGAATTATCCAGTTTAAATCTGGTTAGGAATGAGAATCTGCTCCTTAGTACTTCTTTATTCTTACGATTGAAAATATTTTTGTGGCATTCCTATTCCACATTCAATCTCCACAAGGTTTTAAAGCTCTGTGAGTCTCTTTTTATGACTATAAAACAGAGGAAGCAGTCAAGATGAATACCTAAAGCAGAAGTAGTAATCTTTGTTGGTGGTGTAAACCACAAAACCCTAGAAATTATTTCCAGTTCTTTGTAGTTGCTGGTGACTTTCAGTTCCAATGGGAGTATGGCTTCATCCAAGAACATCAAAACTGTTCAGCTTTTTAATCAGAAAACAAAGAAGTTCTGACTCTGAGTATGAACTCTCAAAGGAAATGAATTCCAGATAACAATGCTTACAGGCTGTTTAGATACTGCAAATTTATAACAAATTGTAAAAGTTTAGGTTGGGTTAGTCTAACAATGGATAGGTTTATTTATTCTACAGTTTTTATGTATATGAACCAGTCAAGTAGGTAATTTTAAGCTTCCTCAGTGTAATATCCTGAGGCAAGCCAGCTGTATTTTAAATGGTGTTGTGTGTTTTATATGTAAATTGATGTGTATTTATAAAGGCATAGTAACATTAACATAGCACTTGTGTTTAAATGTGTATTTCTGAACCTTTTTGGATTCAGTAAGAGGTATTCTTTATCCGAAAAACAATCAACACAACTTTCTTTTAAAGAAGAAAGTAACAATATTTGTTTGAAGAAATTAACAATAAACTCTATGTATGTACATGGATATGAACTCATGTCTAAATGCCCATATAAACATGCATTGTTAATTTATGGCATGATTTTACTATTAGGGAGAGTAAAGCAGAGGAAATGTTCATGGTGTTTTTAATTCCTTATTGATGTGGATGCAATAGAAAGAAAATGGAAGCCACAGAAGAATTAGCAATAGTAACGAGACATAGGAATAGAAATTATTTTATCTGACAGAAATATGATTGTAATAACTTCAGGTGATTAGTATGGTATCTCTAAATAAGGTAAATTAGAAGCCCATTTCTTCGAATACAGGCATAATTGGCATATGAAGTCATACTATTGGTTGCCAAGTTTTGCACTAAGTGCATTGAATGAAGGATAGCAACCTATGAATGTCAGACATCAATCAATTTTTGTAGTTTATCCGGTCTACATCAGTGGTGCTGAATCACTGTGTGGATACTGTAGCAAGTTTTGGACATTGATTTCAAGAAATGCTCTATTGGCCTCAAGAAATGGAATCTATTATTGTCTCCAATAGGCTTGATGCAAGCACAATTTAACCTTTGCAAAGGAAAGCCAAACTTCTGTGTACAAGGTGGCCAAGAACCATATCTGGCAATTTGAGGAATAATACATGAAGAATAGTGTGCCACAAATTGCATCAATGATGAGCAAAACCTCAAAATCACACATCAGTTCTTACACGATGAGTGAGACAATTTTGATTCTTCTTATGTTGTCTGCAGCAGCAGTGTCTCCAGCATTGGTAGTACTGTGCTGCTTTCTCCGTGGCTCTTCAGAAGCCCTTACTCTAGTCTAAGCTTTTCCCTTGTCCATGAATTAGCTGTGCTCTGTGTGGATTCCCACAGCAGGAAGTATTGCTGTGTTGCTGTGCTACAGTCAGACACATTGACATTTGACTTCTGATGTAAGAACCAGTGTGGTTCGTTATGTAACTTGGGACTGGGAGTAAGATGGGGATCTTAAGATGGCGTAAAATCCTCATCTCACTGAGGATGGTGTGGGTCCAGAGGGTGTGGGGGCTGTGTACAATGCTGGATTAAAACATTGAAATCTGCAGAAACTAGAAATTTTGGTTTCTGAGATGTGTTTCCTTTGTGTTCTGAACCCATATCTGCTCTGTTTTTCAAACAAGTCAAAATACCTCAAAACTCTTAATTTGATAGGAAATTTGCTAGTTAATTTAGTGAAGTATAATTAAGTAATCTGAATTAAGGGTCAGCTTTCTGTGCATCTGTAATCTGGCAAGGGAAGTCAGAACTACTGATGAAGTGGCTTACATATGCATATTGTGAATTAAAGATCTTAATTACAGTCCTGCCCCCAATAAGTCAATTGGATTTTTGCCAAGGGAAAAGAATCCCTACCTTAGATATGGGGATCTGTTTTTTATTTATTATTATGCATTGTAAGACAGTTTGCCTGAAACTGAGATGGGAGCAGGAATTAGACATAAATTAATCTTAAATCCATTGAATAATTTGACTTTCTATACAATTATCCTTCCTATCAATTCTAGGAAAAAATTTCCTCCTCTCTAAGGCAAAAAGTCTACCTAGAGCATCTCTGATCTTGAGTTCTTCTGGATAGGCAAGCCACCTCTGATATGCAAAATATATAAAATACAGGAATTAGAGACACTAAAATTGTTCAACCCTATCCATGCACTGAGCATAATGGGAGGAAAAATGTGAGCATGTCATCTATAAAAACTGAAGTTCTCAGCTTGAGTGATAGTACATGTACTTAGCCCTGTATGGTTATGTGTGTATAAATACATCTCAAGGAATTATGGTTAAAAGTTCTTAACCTGTTTTTTATATTTTCTCTTCAATTCTCATTTCTGCAATGGCAGAGCTATTGTAAGAATAAAAGCTTCTGTCTTCTGTCTGCAAAAAAACCCATGTGGCTTTGATCTAACTGATTGAACGCTTAAGAGTGCAGTGTCAAATTAAACACTCATTTTTCAAGAAAACAAATCTTTCCAAGTGCTACTTACATGTCTTCTGTTCTTGGCTTAAACTACAAAATCTGAGTTGGTAAAGCCTTCATGCATTTTAGATCTTCAGGACTCAAGGTGATGAATTCTATGTTGCTTTAGCAAAATCCAATTCCATAATGTCCCCTTTTCCTGTTGTCCTTGCTTGTTGCTAGCTGTGGAAAAAATGCAAAATTCAAGAGCACTGGTTCTATTTGTGGCCTCTTACTTTCATAGAATAGTTTGAATAATGAAAACTGAAAATATTAACCCCTTAAAAACTATATTTCCATCTATTCTGCTTAGATACTGGACTTTTGGTTAGATGATACTTTTTGCTGTGCAACTAGTGGACTTCTAAAAAAATTGTGTCTCTACTTGTATACTATGCATGTTTATGCTAACTAAAAGAATGCAAAAGGATGTTATGTACCTGTAATGTGAAACCAGCTGAAATTGCTTTGATTCTTGTTATTTCCTGAATTACAGGACATCTTGAAGCCTATATATGTATACATTCATATGTGTCTTGTGTGAAATATTAAAACAGAATATTAGTTTGATGCATTTCTGTACAAATTCAACTGTTTGTGTTTGTGGCTTGAAAAAATCCAAGTCTCTAATATGCAGAATGGTTTTTTGCAGAATGGTAGTGTTATATCACTACACAAACAATTTTCCCTCCAACCAAAGGTGATTCTAGAAATATATATATATTGTGTTAATATAAAAAATAATGCAGTAGACAGTGTCTTGAAAATCACAGCCTTCCAATGCTGCATGAAACTGGTTTAGCTTAAATAGCTGATAAACTTTTAAATGTTGTGCAGACCGTGAAGTAGAAGAGAGCTGTGCTCAAGAACTTGTTCTCCTCCCCATTCTGATGCCAAATGTCATAGGTATTTTTAAAAGCCTGAATTTTTTGTAAAAAACTCTAAAATGCACAGAACTTCAATCTTCTCCTGTGCTCTACTTGAAGGTCTTTTCTTCCCTCATATATCTGGTCAATATAGAAAATAGTCTACACTTTCATGATATTCTATAATGTTCTAGTGTTTGTCCCATAGGTAACCTTTACATAGGTGTCAAATTATTCACAGAACTGAAGCCAAGATTTGAATATGTAATAGAAAGACATAATTAGTTTGGGAGTTTGGTTTGGTTTTTTGTTTTTATGTTCTTTTTAATGGTGAGTAGTATATTGACTTAACTACTATAGAGATTTCAAATATAATATAAAACACAGTTTTGTAATAGCATGTTTGGGAGCTGAGGGGTTTGAATGAAGTAACATGCTTGCATTATTTTGTAATGTAATAATGGCATAAGTTAAACTTTTTTTTTTTTTTAATCTTATTGAGATTTTTATGGATTCTAAATACAGTTGAGAACACTATTAATCAATTTTAATAGCTCTTAAGTGTGATAAATCAGGATTTTTTAGGGTCCTACAGGTTAGAGTTTTAGTAACTCTTATTATCTGTGTTATTACAAATTGCAATTAGCTTTCTCCTGTTATTATATTGCTATTACACTATTTACTAAAATTTCTATATTGCCTGAAATATAACACAAATCTGGCAGGGTTCAAGAAGCATTTGGACAATGCTCTTGAACAGATGGTGTGACCCTTGGGGCTAGTGCAGGACTAGGAGTTGAACTCAATTACCCTTGTGAGACCCTTCCAAATCACCATATTCTTTGATTATATGAAGTATGCCACTTACATTAGTGAATACCTTTTCAGCAGTCAGGCATAGGAATTTATTCTAAAATCTGAAGGCTAAACTGGATGCCCTGTGAGCGTGTGTTAGCAACTTAGTTTGGATCAGAAATGTGCTTTTGAATCTCCCACTACTTATCCCACTTCTCATTGCTGTGTTCTTAGGGTGCATTTTCGGCTTGTCCCTGAAAATGTCAAACCAGAAAATGAACTCAGTGTGCTAACAGACTTTCAATCCATTGAACCAGAGCAGAGCCAGTTTACATTAACTCATATGATGTCTAAATATATAATCCAAGAAGAAACCCATTCTGAGGGTGAAAATCACCATTAATACCGAAAGAACTCAGGATGCTAATAACTAATTGACCCCATCAAACCCTCTATTTTTTATGAAATATTTCTTTAATAATTAGGCATTTTTTTGTATTATGAGTGTTAACTGTCTAATAATTGGTTTATTCTTGTTAGGCTTTTAAAGCATTGGTTGGGCTAAATAAAAACTCCTGGCTCTGTATATAGGTATATTCCTTTTGTTCATGGCAAGATACTCAGTGTAACACTTCTCAGGAGAATGGTGCAGTCAAAGACCAACCTCATTTTATCAACTGCCAAGGAAAACAGATGGAAAAAGTAAGAGGAAGGGGAAAGGAAGGAGAAGGACTTGAGAGACAGCAGTTTAGCACATATGACCAGCAAGGAGGTATCTTAAAGCCAGAAGGTGGGTGTTTTTAGTTCAGCCAACAATTCAGTGATTGGTTTGGTGCTGCTAAAAGTGTGGAGGTGGGTAGTTGGTGCAGAAAGATAATTATTTATAGTTAATGAAAACAGAAGAATTCTGGAAGCAGAATGTAATAGCAGTGCAGCAAATACATTTAGCAGGTAGAAGCCAAGCTGTGTTTCAGTACTGTCAGAGGATATCATTGGAGAATTCACCACACACTGCAGTTTTTGAGGCTCAGGTTGGACATTACAGAAAAATATAGAAAGACAACAAAGAAAGCACTTAAACACTGGAATGAGTTGTGAAATGTCATTGAAATTTTTCAAGATTTAGCCAGACAAAGCCATAGCTAAGTGCATCTGATGTTTACTGTAGTTCCACCTAGAGCAGGAAGATGGAAAAAACAACCTCCTTTGGTCTTGTAAAACTTCATTTTGTTTAAAATTACTTTATTTTAAATTGAACATGATTTCTATATTATCTTCTGTAATATAATAAAATTAATCTCTGATTTCTCAGATTATATTCGATTTTTTTTTTGATAACATGAAATAATAATAAAAGATTTTTTTTTTTCATGCACATGATAAATGGCTACAGAAATTCAGAAAGGACACATTACTTAGATGTTTTACATTCAATATTCAATTTCCAATATGTCCTGATTTTGGCAGGGACAGAGTTAATTTTCTTCCTAGTAGCTGATGTGTTTTGGATTTAGTATGAGAATAATGTTGATAACACACTGATGTTTTAGTTGTTGCCAAGTAGTGTTTATACCAAGTCAAGGATTTTTCAGCTTCTCCTGCTCTGCCAGCAAGAAGGCTGGAAGGGCAGAAGAAGTTGTGAGGGGCAGAGCCAGGACAGATGACTCAAAGTGGCCAAAGGGATATTCTATACCATATGATGTCATGCTCAGTGTATATAAACTGAGGGGAAAGCTGGCTTAGTCATCTGCTTGTGAAGTGTCTAGCCATCGGTCAGTGTGGTGAGCGTTGTGCATCACTGTTTTGTATATTGTAATTATTTCATCATTACTGTTATCATTAACATTATTGTTATTTTCTTTGTTTTGTGTCCCATTAAACTGTCTATCTCAACCCATAAACTTTCTCACTTTGATTCTTCTGATTCTCTGTCCCTTCCCCCTTGGCATGGAGCGAGTGAGTTAAGCAAGGGGCTGAGTGGTGCTTGGTTGCTGTCTGGGGTTAAATAAAAGCACAATAGTAAATTGCAGAGATAGATACATACATATTAAAAGTCTTTGAAAGCATATTATTATTATGGATAGCTGTAAAAAGTAGAGTTGGAGAAATTAGATTGGATGGTTTTCGAAATTCTATACTTTCAGGTTATATAAGTGAAAGTAAGAAAAAAGAAAATAAGGGAATAAGTCACTGTCTTAGGAGATAACACTTATGAGAGATTAGAAGAATTGATCATTGGAGATATTGAAGGAGGGAATGCAAATCCAAGAAGATAATTTATTGACTACAGAGTTCCTTTATCCAGAGGAATAAAACAAATGAGTCAATTTATCAAAGAAAGAACAGATTAAGGAAAATGAGGACGCAAAAAGTTAACCAAATGAACTAGTCAGAGCATGAGATGCCTGTTTGGTTCCAGCCCTTCAGATATTTTATCACTGGTGAGAAATAACTGTAAATCCTAATATGCAAGGAGTAAACACCTTGAATTTTTAATGACTAATAAGTGGTGTCATTTGTAGATCATCCCTTTCTGAGACACAGCAGGTTTTCAAGTGCTTGCTTTTAGGAGTAAGTGCAGAAAATAGTATTGCCTCTTATTTTAGAATAAAGATCTCAGCCTGGTGAAAGCAAGCTAATGCAGCTGAAGGGTCTTTATGCATGTCTTCAAGACTTGGCTCTTCTTAAAATTTTTCAGCATACTTTCTTACAAAGGAAATTCTTACTCTACACTTAACACCAATAAAAATCAGAAAACTATATTTGTTGGTATGCCTGATTTAATTCACAGTATTTTCCATCTTCATTTATTCCAGCTTGTTTTCTTAATTCTTCCATATTCCCTTCTTGAGTCATACACAGTGAAGTCTGTTTGACTTTCTATGTGGTTTTAACATATGCTTCAGTTTTACAGACTGTTGATGTGTTAGTGGATGTTGACAGAAATTTGAAAATAGTTGGAAAAGAAAAATCTAAGTGAAATGGAATTTTCAGATTAACTTGGTTGAGAAGAGTCTATGGGTTTGTTTTATTTTTTTTAATGAGTCCTGGACCTCTTAACATAGAAGTAATTTAAATATCATCTTAATGATCTTCATTTGGTTTGTTGCTCTATAGCAAACTGGGCTTACTGGAAAGATCTTCATTAAAGCCATATGTTGTTTTCTTTTGAACTGCAGCTCACCACAGCCACCTTGGATGGCAAACTCCGATTGTTTCTACCCTGATACTCGCCAACCTGTGGAGCTTTGGCCCTGGTACTCTGAGAATAGTGACTTGCTGAGAGAAAAGAGACTGGTAACTGGCTAGAAGCAAGTGGCATAATATTCCTTTTAAACTACAGTTTTCTTCTGGTTTTATTTTCAGGAAGATCCTCAAGTTGTTCTCAAAGCTTTTCTGTTGTACAGTCCGTTACCTTTATTGCAAAAATAAGGGTGAAAGATCACGAAATGGAGGAGACTTACTCATTCTGACTTCATTCTAGCAAATCACCACAGAAGTGGCTTTCAAAGGTCTTCTTGGGTTCTTATAGTTAGGTGCATTCTGTAGTGCTTTGCTAGAGGGGGACCACTTAAATCTGAAAATTCAAGTAAACTAACAAGTGTTCCATTTTTAAAGCTAGATCTGTTTGTGACAAATTTTTAGATTAATCTGAAAGAAAGGATTGTATATCTTTCTGATATGCCACAAGAGGCCTTCTGTTATACTTCTTTGGGATTACTGGAGTCAGCATGGATGTTGATGGAAGGCAGAATTTTGCTGGTTACTATTTATACTACATCCTGTACATTTCTTAGAGAATATGTGACAAATATCTTCTCTTTAAAAGAAACTATTTCTCTCTTTTAAATAACTGTTAAATATTTTCAAAAATGTTAGAATAATATGAAAATAAAATCATCAGAAAAAAATATTTCTTGTATTCTGCCTAGGGTACTTGCTCTTACAAAAGAGTTTTTGGACAACTTTTATTTTTTGGGCTAGACATTCTCACTCTTCATTGACTTTAGCTAAGAGGAGAGAGCATGTATGTAACTGGTGAAAGGAGACAGAGCTTTTCTTTTCCTTTGAAAATTGTACTGCCTTTTCAAAGTTAAATTTGCCAGAACAGAATTTATTAACCAGATTACATAAAAAAATTTAAAAATTGGAGTTACTACCCACATTTTAACACCAGATCTGTTTAAGTACTGTAAAGAATGTTTTATTTAATAAATTGTACAATGGTAGGATATGCTGTATCATATCCAGGTATTCTCTAGAACACAGTGGTCTCATCAATGACTATAGAAGTGTAGTGCAGCCACGTCGTACTCATCAGAACTCTGAATATCAGAATCAGGTTTTGTATGCTCAAAACAAATGTGGAATAACCCACATCAATGCTTTTAAATACTTTTTCAGTTCAAAATCAGATTAACCAAGAAGTCATCCTCCATGTTGTGGCTAAATGCTGGTATACACTCACCAATTATCAGCAAGGTTTAAATTTCAATTTCCACCACAGGGATCCTCAGGATGGTCTTCTTCAAACTTAATTTAGAAATTTTTCTCATCTGCATGCTCTGAATTCTACATCAAGAGTCACTATCAAATACAGAAAATAGCCCATAGCTGTATTTGCAAGTAAAGTGTTTTTAAGCCATGAGTTGCAACTCAGTAGTGACTGACTCTTCAGGGAGGTCAAAATATCTGCTGAAGAAGTGAGAAATGTGAACTGTAATTAATACTGTTTTTTTTTTTAAAAAAAAAAAAGCACATTTTTTTGACAGAAGCATAATATTCTCAGGCTTGAGGCGGAGGACACACATAGAAAAGCTATGAATCCTTGCTGCAAGCATGGGGGTTGCCACAATCCCCACTGGACTGAAATAAAAGGGAAATACTTCCATTTTCTAGGTTTCTTACCTTCTAGAGCTAACTGGTGTTATTGCCCAGTTAGACATTGTGTATCCCCAAAACCCCTCCTAATCTTGAGCTAGTTTGATCTCTGAAGGAGGAACTCTCCTTCCAAACATAATGTATTATCTCTCTTTCCTTAAAGTGAGACTCAGCTGTATGGTGCTTTCTGGTTACTTTTATCAAGGACTTTTTCTGGATAGGAAAGCTCTTTGGGGTATTTTGGCAGTGACCACAGCATCATCAATCCATGCTGAATAGAGACATTCATCTGCTCAGTCCTCACAGTTGTGCAGTTCTTCCACAGCCCAAGAATTTGTTAACCCCTTTTTCCCTCCGGGGAGACAGAGAATCTGCCCTACCACACAGGCACTAGAACTTTTCAAATGGAAATTCACTATAATTTTTTTCCATGTTAAAAAAGAAAAAAATCCCCCCTGGACTCCTCATAAATGTTTGAATGCTTGTGGTTTTGAGAATGGAAAACTTTAGCTGACACCCTTCAAGTCTGGCAACGTTAAGTGCTTGAAAGAAGATTTTCTAATGGCAAATGGGAACAACAAAACGGTTGTGGATGGTGTTACCATCTTAAATTATTATATTTAGAATTTTCATAATCATTAGAATTCTCATAATCATAAACCTTCTGAGATCTCTTTTCTGAAGGACACAGGAGGGTGTACTTAATTACTAAAGAGTTAGTCACAAGGGTGTATCCACAGAAGCACCATCTATACCTTTGTGTTTTTAACAGACAAACCCGACAGTTTATATGTTCAGTTTCTGTTCTAAAGACAAAGCTATTTGAAATTAGAAAGTCCCAAAAGCAGATAGGAAAGATTCCTGGTTAGCTAAGGTGGTGCTTCATCTAAAAAATTTGTGCTGGCATGCTTCATCTCAAAAAATTGGCACAAACAGCTGCAAGTGTAAACAATTAATGGGTCATTTAAAGGAATTTTGAGTATGCTTTCAGACTGCTTTTAGGGGAAAAAAAGTGATTCTAATGTAACTCCCAAATAGCTTAAGAAAATTAAAAGTCTTGCTTTGAAGGAATATGTAGCAATATGTGAGGAAAACAGCTGGCAGAAGAATTGTTTTGTCAAATATCTGCTGTGTCATGTGTCCTTGAATGCTGGGGAGAGGAATGGTGTTTCTGTGACTTTCTGTGTGCTGTTGTGTGGGGGACTTTCCCAGCTGAGCATCTACCAAATGCCACAGAATTCTTAAAATGGATTTACACAGCAATTTTTTTTTTTTTTTTTTTTTTTTTGGTGTTGTAAAGGTCAGAAAGCACAGCAGGCTGGCCAGCACTGTTCTGAAGCAGATGCTGTCAAAAACTGTTTGGGATTAAATGGTTTGCAAAATATCAGGTACTACCCAGTTTTCTCTATAGAATCAAATATACAGGCAAACTTGAGTTGCACTGTCAGGAGGAGGGAGGAGCAAGTCTATGAACTCTGCTTCTCTTGGCCTTTTCTATTTCATTAATTCACCATGAAAGAAGTGCTTTTTGGATGTGTTCTCCAAGACTATATTGCTTCCCATTATACATGATGATTGCATTTATATACAAATTATATTGGGAATATATATGGAATATCAGCAGTTAGTCAGCAGCACTTATTCTTTTCTTTCTTCCATTATTTTTTCATTTAATCATACCAAATTTTCTTTTCAGAACTGTGTTTTGGCTTGTATTTTCCCTTTTAAAACATGAATAGATCTATTTGTCTCATGGTACTTTATTGTAGAAAGAGAAAATACCAATAAAAATACATAAAAATGTTTAAAAAAAATTGGCACACACCTAATAAATAAAAATGAAGTGGTGGAGAATTTCTGTTAAAATCTAGTTTAGGATACCTTGCTTCAATGCAGGAGTGGCAGTCTAAAAACATGGAGCAACAGAAATAAAGGACTAAAATAGGATCTTCCCTGAAATCCTTCCAGGTTTGAAATTGAAATCTCTTTTAAAGACAATGTAAGATGTTGTTCTGGGAGATACTGCTTTTTATCTTATCATCTACACTGAACTTCTACCCACCAGCATTACCATGTTCACTTAAGCCAAATTCTGCTCTTCAGAATTTTGCACTTCATTAAAGCCAGAGTAATTCTGCTTATTTTTGTGAACAAGGTGCTGCTGGAGTGGACTCTGTCTCAGGCATTTTTATGACTCTGAAGGGGAAACAGTATACTTGTGTTAATAACAGATTTTTGGTGACAAAATTGTATAGAGTCTAAAAGCTGGATACACCTGTGAAGATGTCACTGATGTGCTATGTTTAGTGGTTTATCTTAAATCTTTATGTTTGATGTGAATATAGTGTCTTTAACTAAAAAAAACCTGCCTTCATTCAAAAATTGGTGTTAAACTGAAGGTCTTTCTTATGTATATTTTCATGAAAACTGAATGTTCTTAAAGATAATGGACTAAACAGAGTAAATGATGAGGCATAAATTAGATTTATAGCTATGATGAGTTTGATTTAACAAACCAATATACATTCCATTCCCAGATTAAGATCTTCCAGATCAGTTTTATGTTGTGTCTGAAATGAAATTAACCCCAATGAAACATTTCCACTGTCTTAGTTAATGTAAACAAATGAACTTGTGCCTTCCCTTGTGTCCAAATAAGAGAGAGTTGTTAATTTCTTTGGTTCAGTTTTGCTGGATGAAAATACATTCCAAAGTACAAAGGTGTTATAAAATAATATGACAATTAACTTGCTTCTGTCATCCACACACAGAAGACCCCCTGGGAAGTCATCTCCAAAGACAAGCCCACCAGCCCACCAGCCCAAAGCATTGACTTCTAAATAATTTATAAAAGATGTTTGTCTAAGCTGCTCCTCAAAACCCCTCGTGACAGAGATTCCACAGCCTCCCCAGGGGGAAAATCCCCTTGGTGCAATTTAATCCCATTATTCTCCATCTTAATTGCATAAGGTACAGAGGATAACGCATTACCTTGTTTTAGCAACCCTTTGCACACTTGCCAGTTATTATCATGTCTCCCCTTGGACTTCACTTTTCTACTTTAAACAAAGCCAGGTCATTCAATCTGTCTTCAGAGGTTGTGTTTTCTAGACAATTTGTGCTGTTTTCTGAACTTCCTATAGTCCCATGTTCCTCTTTCTGGCAGTGTACTGCTCTCAAAAGTTTACAGCAGTATGTGCTGTGCCAGTGCTGTGTAGGGTGAAGGCATGGCTTGCTGCCTCCTAGATATGGCACTCATAATTTGGCATTCCACTGTGCTGTTGGGTTTGTCCACAGGTATGTGGCATTACTGACTCATGTCCATCCCCTAGGTTTGCTGGTTCCTTCATTTCAGCTCACTTTTCCAACTGGCCACCATCACACTGCATTCTGATCCTGTGCTCCAAACTGCCTCCAGCCTTTCCATTTTTATTATTATATTTTCTGTTAATCAGATCAGTAATGATTCCAGAGGGTAGAGAAAGTGGATTGCCTGCTGATTTGGCTCCTAGGTTATATATTCACTGCCATAGAAGGTATTCTTTTTATTTCACTTGTCCTACATGGCTCCTGCTCATGAGAGAAGCTATTTAGTGGATAATTACCTGAAATTACTGCCCCCAGTGAAGGCAGGGCACTTCAGCTTTTACTGATGTTGCTGAGAACAACATGTGTCATTGTTATTTTACTTTTTCATGATGCAAATTTCCTCTTCCTTTACTCATCTGGACTTTGTGTAGAGGCATTAGTCCTCTGCACACATTTATGTGCAGACATTGCAGTTTTATCTGAAAGCATGGGCTTTGAAACACTGTTGGTCTCACTCTCCTTTTAGGTTCAAGGAGGTTCATTCAAATCATAGTTTGTGTTGAAGGGAACCTTTAAAGGACATTTAGACCAGCCCTCCTACTTTGAACAAGAACATCTTCAGCTATGTATTATCAGAGCCCCACACAGCCTCATCTTGGGTATTTCCAGGGTTGGGGCATTTATCACCTCTCTGGACAGCCAGTTACAACTTTCCTACCATGAGAAAAGCAACTGGTGCTTGGACCAGCTATGCTGGCCAAAATGACTTCATGATTGTTTCACACTGAATCTCTCCAGTCATTTTCAAAGAGTGGTTCCTCATTTGCACTGATAGAATTAAGGTGAGTTAAATCTCTGACTTTACTTCCCTCCAAAGTCATTGTAGTGAGTTAGCACTAAAAGCTTCTGCCTGGCTCTGTTGATTCGGCCTCAGCAAATGATCAACTTTTAGAAGGGATAGGGAAAAAACACCAAACTCTTACGATTCTCATCTTCAAGACAGCATTTTCTGATATTTTATCCAGCTTCCATGTAAACCTGGATACATTGTGCCACTGCAGGAGCTTACTGGACATACAGGAGGTTTCTGGCTGCTGTTTCTCTCATTATCTGTATCAAGGATAGGGAGCTTGGATGTCTCTAAGCAGTTGAATTAAGAGAAGAAAAGAATGATGCAATTTTCTTGAAGCCAGAGGACAAATGAAAGCTATGTGAGGTAAGCAATTTCCCCATTTTTTCAGGCTCTTTGTGCGGCAGTAATAGGAATAAAAGCAAAGGATAAAAGTTAACCTGATTTTTCTGTGCCTTTTAAATTTAAAAACAGGTCAGGAGTTCAAAGGTCTGGATCTCATTAGCCTTAGGTCCTAATCCAACATTTTTTAGTCTCTACTTGAAATAAGACTTCTAGTCATCTACCAGCATCACCCAGCATCTTTCTGCTTGGTCTGTGATGTGGGCAATTACAGGGAGTAAGCTTAGGCATGGCCAGATCTTCCTGATACATTCAATTATTTTAAGCCACAGGGAAACAGTAAATAAGAAAAGGCAGCTGTATCTTAAACACAGGCTCAATTAAGGGTGCACTGGAATATTGTTAGAGTACTTCCCATTTGTCTGCAGGGTCTGTAAGGGCAAACTTATCCTAGAGCTGTCTTGTGACATGAGCTGTGAAAAGTAACCACACAAAGTAATGTAGTTGTGGTTCTGCTTCCATGCTGTTACTCAGAGATCTGCCAAAATGCCTGGATGAACTGCTTTTTAATTTCCCAGGGCAACACCTGCCCCTAAATTTACCATTTGAGCTCTCATTTTGGAAGAGAGAGATGTCTCTGTGTTCACTCTCCCAAACACCCAGAAGTGTCTTGGTTTCCCAGTCTGCAGATGGGGCTCACCAGCAGCTGCCAATGCCTGGGTAGAAAGCATTGTCTCATGTCTGTGCACTCCCACTAACCAATCCCAAAGCCAGGCCTTGGGGGAGGATGCTGGTTTCAGGTAGTGACAATCCCAAAAAGGAGGAGACCAGAGGCTGAAATTGTTCCTGGCCCAGCACCACACGCTTGGTTAGGGTTGCACCAGGGGCGAACTTGACCTAATAAATATAAAACACACTCTCCACAATCATAGATAAAAAGATATCTTGAGGAAAGGAAATAATAATAGCTGAAAAAATGAATGAAATACCTTCCACTCTATATGATCCTGTGAAAAACACAGTTGCAAGGAGCATTTTTTCCCCCTTCTCTAGTTGAAACCATTGTGATCAGTGATCTGACAGTGGAACATTTCATTTTACCCATTATTCCTTTTTGCTCCCACCCATGAAGTCATAACACAGTGAATGTATTCAAGTGAAGCATGATGTGTAGCTGTGGTACTCAGTAAATGAAAATTGCCTTTTTAGTTCACTCATCCAAAAGCTTTTTCATTCACTGCATTTTTTGTTTGATTGTTTGCTTTATAATCTCAGGATAGTAAGCTGCATTGCATGGAAACAAAATTGTGTAATAAGACAGTTGTAAAAAAAAATTTCATGTTTCATTCAAGAGACATACCAGTGTGCTTTTGTTATTCTTTTTTGGAAATATTTATGTATTTATAATTTCCAGGGTGCCGGTTGATGCCTCAATAAAAATAATCTTTATGATCTCACTTTTAAGCACCTACTAAAATGGTTTGCATGATAAGAAAAAGCAGAATAATCTAATCCCCAGTGATTAAAATAAAGACTGTAAGGATGACGTGAAAGCAACATAGTTTGGGTGGAGAAGACTGGAGATTTAATACATTTTTCTTCCAAGTGTGGACATCCACTAAGGATAATGAAGTTGCACACCCATTATATATGTCATAATATACACACACCATCATCATCCTTCACAGTCTTTTGGCAGACAAACTGGAAAAACATTCTAAAGTAATAAATGACAACGGTAACTGACACCTAGTAATATCCCTATGAATTTCATATTTATTGTGTAGGTAATACATTACTTAAGAAGACACCTATAAAATGTAATTAGGAAGGGAAATAGCTTTCTCCCAAAGGGAAACCTGTAAGGAGGGTGAGGTTTCCTGAAGTGCTTTTTCCAAATTCCTTTCCAGTAGCTTGCCAAATTATATGAAAGATACAAGAGCTTCAATTCCCAGCCTTCTCTAAGATTCCCTAGGAACCTAAACTGCCTGTATTTTTGTTAAATGGAGCAGAAGAAATGATATTCAGAAAATAAACCTGGTTAAGTGACAAATTTTATCAAGGCCAAATGTTATCAAGGCCAAATGTGATAATAAAACCTGTAGCCAAAACAGAAAGGATTTTTTGCTGATAATAATGAATCCAGGCTCATGGAACCCTGATATCAGGTAAGCCACTGAAGAAAGCCATAAAACTGGCCTTCAGCGTAGTAGAAAAGAGATTTTTCTATAAATGGATAAACAAAATTAAATTAATTGTTACAGCCACTTCCCCTAACTGCTTCACTGATATTCAGCTGGAAAAACTTCCTGACATAAAATCTGGATTCAAATGCAAAGTCAGAAAAAGACATTCTGAGCTTTTCTGAGTCTCTTGACCCTTGACAATCTAGAGGGTTGTCTGCCTCTGCTTTTGCAATTTGCCATTGACTGCAAAAAGGACTCTTCTAGAGTCTTTTATTTTGAGTAAAGAAAAATACTCAAATGAAATGCCTGAGGCTCCAAAACTTACCCTTGGAATTTTTTCCGTAAGGAATAGAACTCTGCAGAAATTCAGAGCTCCAGTCACATTTACCTCCTGTTTCCCTCACCCTTCTTTTATGTGCATGCTTCAGAGGGAGAGTAAATATCTCTCTGGCTCCCATCTGAAACTGAATTAACAAACAGCCCCACCCGTGGTGCTGACAAAATGAGAATCTCTTCTCAGGAAAAGCTGTATTGTTAAACGGGCTTTGTTCTAAATGAGGACAAAATATCAAATGGCAGACTTTGGGATTTATTTCCCAACATGGGGGGATTTCCAGGAAATTCCAGGAAATTCTTTCCAGGAATTTCCAGGAAATGAAAGAAAAAATGAAGTTCTGCTCTCCTTGCTCCTCCTGTCTGGTTTGTAGGCAGACAGGCTGCCTGCCTCCATATCCTTGCTATTCACAATAGGAGGGATCATAGGAAGATGGTTAATTGACAAGACAGATACCTGGGAAGGCGATCCCCAAAGTCCCAGGTGAGGTCTAGGAGACAGTGAATAGCTACTCTTATTCCCAAGCAGTGCAAGGAGAAGCAGAGCCTGGAAGTCTGAAAATCAAAATTACTGGATGAGCAAGGAGGTCACCATGGAATCCACTGCCAGAACCTGGGGCTGGTCCTTATGGTGAGGGAGAAAAGCTTGGAGACCTGCTGAGGCTGCTTACTCACCTTAGAGAAGCCTGTGACACCTGCAAAACCCAAAGGCTTCCAGATCCCTGGCATCTACTTGGAGAGCCTGAGGAAAAAGGGAGAGATGAAGGCTTCAAACATGCCCTTTTCCAGGACACATACAGAGAAACCAGGAGTCCAAAGTATAGCTGGGCTGAAATGGCAGCAGCCAGTCCTCTTCCATTTCTCATGGGAAATTGTCTCCATGAAAAATTTCCACCAGAGCTAGTTAACTCTCCTGTATCAGCATACTCCAGAAATATACAGGATTTGAAGGTGCTAGGAACTAGAGTGCTCATTTGCTTTGACAGGATGTCTTTACAAATCCAGCTTAAAAAATGTCTTGCTGCTCCACCCTTTCAGAGGATAAAAATTTGCTGGTCCTTATGCAGTTTAATAATAATAAGTTAATTGCTTGTCTTTCTACTAGTGTTCTCTTAGATGGTCTGAAATCCTGAATTTCCAGGCTGGGAATAAACTATACTCATCAGCTCATTCTCACTTCCAATGTGTATTTGCAGAAGAACATGAGATTTTAGTTTTTATATGTTTGTCCCATAAATCATTTTCTGTTAAACCATTTATCATTTGATGAAGGTTTCAATTAGAAGATGAGGTTATGACTAGACTAACTGGCAAAATCCCAGTGAAAGTAGTAAATGCAGGATGCATCCTAATGCACTGCATGGGATCTCCAGGCTATGAGAAGTATAATTTCTCAGTGAAACCCCCTGGACAGCTGCTAGACCTGGCAGATCACTTTATATTCGAGTGGCTTAAATTCAATAGCAGAACCACAGCTTCAAACTGCATTGACTTGGTTTTGCTGAACAAAGCAGGAAGTGGGAGAAGCTTTCCCTGAGCCCAACTGCAGTTTTAATGTGAATTGCTCGCAATTCAAAACCTGTCTATTATGTTATTCCAGAATCCACTCCCTGTTGTCTCCCCAGAGATCACAGATCACAGGGGATTCACAGGGCTTGCTCAGCCCATTTCCATGCTCCATGCAACAGAGAGCCAAAGTCTTTGGGACAAGCCAGCCATAGCACTGACACATTGCCCTGGTTGTCTGCAGCATCTCTGCCTGCAATGTTAGTTGGGGTAAGGCTAGGACAGATTTGTGGGATTCCTGTTGGATGTCCCAAGTCCTGATATTTGTCAAGTCGCGTGAGATTTGTCCCAAGGTACAGGCAAAGCACAATGGGTTGGTGCTGCTGTCTGGAAATCCTTATGTTGTTCCTTGCTGGAACAATGGGGCTCAGCTCCCTGTGCTTGGGAGAATATCTTGTTTCTCAAGACTCTGTCCTCAAAGGCTGATGAGAAGAGACCCTCCTGAATTTTTTTGCCATGACATTCTTTGTGAAGATTTAAATATGAAATGCCAGAAAAGCAATGCATGGGAAAAAAAAAAAAAAAAAAAAAAAAAAAAGTAACTTCCAGCTCCAAATGTGGAGGGTGATAATGAAGTTCACGTAACATATGGGAAACAGTACTGCTCTGCTTAGCCACTTGGCTTGGAATGTAGACTCCATGGTGCTTGCTATGCAAACAATGCTCAGTTGATCCATCAAAACAAAATCATGGCCACATATAACACTAGCGATTAAATGCTTATTCTCCAGGATCACATAACATATGGCTTTGTGCTAGAACATACACAATCCCAAAGGACATTATGTGAGCATAAAAGATTATTGACTCACGATGCCCCAGTTGTGTTCTCTGGCAACATCTCTTCAAGAACAGAGACACATACATAAATATGAGGACTCTAATGGGATTTTTTTCTCCCTTCATCTTAAGGCATTACTGCCAGCTGTGCTTAGGATCTTCATTAGCAAAATTACACATATTAGTAACTTTGAATTCCGGGTTGCATTGATGATCTAAGAAAACAGATAGAAGGATGAAATAATGCCATATTTCAGCAATGATGAAAATGATTTTTTTTCATCCTGTTTTGCATGATACTTTTCTTCTGACATTTAATTCCTTCATAAGATAATAAGTAAAGGATGGGGAAGAATAGCTTGCCTTCATTTGTCCAAATCCTCAGAAACACTGTTGGTATTAGACACAGACTTTTCAAACCTGCATCCTCTTACTGTTTTGGCTTCTTCTCAAGGACTTTTTTATTTCACTTTTCTTGGACTCTCTTCTTGCTACCTTTGTTTTATGTCATGCTTGTCTTTTTTATAATTCCTGTTAGACCTGCTTGGCAACTAGGAAATCTTTTATTTGCTGAGCTACAGAAGGCTGCTGATGGTCCCCACAGTTCTCCTTCTGTGCTTCCTCTTCCTTTGGCAGCTCTTTAGGGGTCTGGACCCTGGTGCAGATGTGTGGGCTCTGCTGTTTTCCATCAGAGCAGAGGCGCACAGAGGTAGGAGTGGTTGGTACAGGGGTCCAGACAGGTCCTCTGAGGTCCTTGGGGGCAGAGAAGGGGCAATATCTCTCCTGGATAGGAGTGATGGCAGCCAGGGTCTGATAAATATGCTATTGGTAAGTGCAAAAAGGTACTGAAATCTCCTGCCAAGAGGGAGCAGTGTGCCAAGCTCCTCCTTGGAGGCAGGAGTCACTGCCTGGATGGCTGCACCAGTCCTGGCTGCAGAACACTGCACCCAATACCTGGAGACACCTTTCTCCTTCACACTGCAGATTGCCATCTCTCCAGGCATGTTTAATACCTGAAGCACAGTGTGAAAGCATTGCTGCTTTTTCAAATCAAAGTTGGATTAGCAGGATTTGCGCAATAATTTGTATGCAAGTCTTGTCTCTGTTTTGTTAATTGTTCATTCTGAGGTGTTTCTGTCTAAATATAGGCATTTGAATAGTATTTTTCTTTTTTTTTGCACTACTTGTGTGAGTAAATAAACAGTATGTCTGAATATGTGAATGGTACAGGTGACTTATAAACTGAGCTCACCTGCAGCTATTTCATACAACCAATTCCTTAGACTAGATGAAAAATTAAATTTCAGTAAATTTAACTCTTTTAGCAGATAAATGTTCTTAGAGATCTTCCTGTCTGATTTACATATGGATTTTAGCAGGAATAAATAAGTACTAGATGAAGACCTGGTTCCAGTTAGTCTATTGCTAACTGTACGGGAAGAAACATCAGTGTTAAAAATCCCAGAGTATACAAAAACATTATTTTCATGATCAGCAGTTTTTGATTAAGGCCTTATTTTTTTCAAACCTTGTTCTTATGCCCTAAGCACGTTCCTGTTAATCTGTCTAATCTGATGCTTTCTGTTACCTGCCTTCAGAGTGCTCTGGAGCATTCTTTACTTTCCCTCACTGTGGCAGTAAACTTCCTCCACAGAGGTGTAAGTGGAGGTGCAGAGCTGTTTCATTTACATAACAAACCTGTAGTAGAGGCTGGGAGAGAATCTTGGATTCACTATTCTCCCTCCAGAGAATAATGACACACTCAAGAGCTGTCTCACTTCAGAGCAATCTCAGCTGCTGGCCTGTGAGTTGGACATGTCACTGGGAAAAAAACCATGACGGTTTGTCCAGGAATTAAAAATCCCATGCTCCACAGCTGTTGATATTTTGCTTCCTGAGCCAGATTTAAGCAACATATCAGTAGTTCATAAAGAAAATCTTTTTATCTTTCCTGCCTCTGTTCAGCTACAGCTGTAAACAGGACATGTTGTGTAATTTTTCTAAGCTGAGCTTGGCTGAGCATTGCTGCAGCTGTTAATCAAACTGAGTAAAAGTAAACATTAGATTGTCTAAAAAGTAGGGAAAGGTATGCTTTGTTCTCAGTTGAAATCAGTCATGCTGACCCACAGAGCATTGCAATATGTTTTCTGGGCTATCATCTGAATTAAGAGCTATCAGACAGACAGAAATCTAGCTCAGAATTTTGGCTCTGACAGTAAAAGCAAGGCTGCAGGTGAGGTAGCAGATCAATTTGCCCAGAACTTTCCAGTTCACCGGGTAAAATCTCATTTCAGGGTAAAACGTTCTACTGCTAAGACAGAAAACTGTGTATGAAGTGCAGACATCTAACTGGCAGGCTGCAGTGATGTGCTGGCCAGGTCAGAGATTTATACTAGCCTGCACCATGATTAGGTCACTGGCAACCTGTGGAAACAAAGCAGGTTGTACTACAAAGCAAAGGAGCTGCTTTCCAGGTCCTGAGGAGAGGGCTTATGTTTGCCAAAACATCCAGAAGTATCATAAACAGCCAAATGGGGACTGACATAAGTTCTTTATCTGAGACTTTTTATCTTGTCTGCCAAGTCCTCAGCTCCTGAAACAAAGGAGCTCTGTCTCTGCTCATGCAGAGCATCTGCAGCCAAAAGCTAGAGGTGACTGACTTTGCCCTGCCAAGTGCCCTCTGTGCCTACCAGGCCCTTCCCAGAGCTCCTGGCACAGGCTCAGAGCCAGGGCAAGCCTGAGAGAAAGGAAGGGGCCACTGGCATGCAGTGGTACCAGAGGTGATGGAGGGGGTGGAGGTGTCATTCCCACTGGTCTCCAGGTGCTGCTTTCTTAGAAGAAAGGCCAATTCTGCTTGGGACATATAAGAACAGGAGTGGGAATTGAGAGCAGAAATCCAAGGGGACCCAAAGAGGGGCAAAAGTGCCAAGGGAGACAGAGAAAGGTTGGTCTTTTTCAAGGCACAGGATAGGCAGCTGTGGATGGAGGAGGGTTTGTGAGGCTATATGACTTCCAAGAGAGCTATATGAGATCTGTGAAGGCACACTTTGAGCTTTGCTTGGCACTGCATTAAATTAAGCAGACCTGCACTGACTGGCTACTTAATTCAGACGTTGAATTTTGCAGGTCATTGGTTCCACCTGAGTTTCCTGTAGGAATATGCATTTGCATTAAGGACAACTTGTTTTGGGGCTAAAAGAAGGTGGCATCAGTTTCCTTCATAGCTGAGTGGGACCATTCCAGGGTCAAATGGAGACACTCAAGGGAAAGGCAGCAGGGATCCAGTTAGTACAAGACAGGTCCTTTACTGTGGCAATCACCACTCTCACCATTCAGCTTTGCAAATGCTGTTCTGAATTACAGCAGTTTACTGTGGGAATAATTTCCCCCATCTTTTATCACTTTTTCATCATGATTATTATTTTGTCTCTGTTGGTTTCCTCCCTGAATTTTTAAAGTGCTTCCAGGCAAGCTGTTTGCCCAGCACCCTTGGCTCACATGTTGCTGTATTCCCTTGGAGCAGCTGCTTCTCTCCTTACAGGGACACGGTGCTGGTTAGTGGATTTCTCTATCACAGACATTTGAGGTTATTTCCTCCTCTTTGGAAATTTTCTTTGCATTCTGAAACATCTTTGCTCTTTCTCCCTGTGTTGACAGTCAGTTGAAAATCCATGATGAAGACTTGTACTAACTGTTATGTACAAAAAGCTTCAATGTTAACAGGGCAAGAAGTAAAAATGTGACTTTTCCCATCCCGAAGCCCTTAACTTTGAACAGGTAAATATACCCTTAACATCATGAAAACAGTGGAACATTCTCTACAAGGTGGTTAAGTCCTGTGCACAGCTCCCCCAACGAATGAACTCAATGTTTCTGAGCAGGAGAATACTTTTAGAAATGTGATATAGTCCCTGAAGATATTTGTGTTGACTACATGACTTACTTGCCCTGTCAGAAAAGAAAGTATGTCCCCAGTTTAAACCCATGATAGCAAACCTACAGAACCAATTAAAGAGGAAAAATATGATCAACAGGAATTGTAAGAGGAGAAAATAGAAAGAATTCAAGATATTTTCATTGCATTCTTTTACCACCAGACACAGCTGACTTCTGTCCTGAAATTCTAAAGCTGAGAACATCTTTGTCCTTCTGATAATAATTTTAAATAAATCTTTGAAAACTGAGAACATTTCAGAAGACTGAAGTGTGCTAATGTTCTGCCAATATTTAAGAAAAGTGCTACACTCTGTTCAGACAAAAAAAAAATACTTGATCTGAATTAGGTCTTGGGTAAAATAATAGTGGAATTGATACCAGTATCAAATGATGGTTAAAATAACAAAGCTATAAATTCTGATAGCACAATGCATGGAATGCTTTTGTTAAACAGAAGTTACATATATCTTTGATGCAGTTTCTAATGACCAATGCAAAAGATTTGCATAATGGAGTGTATTTAGACTTTTAAAAGTAATTTGCTCAGTATGACATCTTATTTGAAGTTAGCACTGCAAGAAGGAACAAATTTTAAATAGATTAAGGACTGCATGTGAGATGAGTCTCATAAAACTCATTGAAAAAGTAATCATCACTGGAGAATTATTATCAAATTAGCTATTTAGGAAGGCACTCTGCATTAAGCCATTGTTTGGCAATCTTTGGACTATTCATAACATGGAGGAGAAAATATAAAATAGATAAATTCTGCCAGTGGGTCAAAACTGCTCTTGTGCAAAAATGAGAATATGGCAGTTGGAGAACACACAGTAGACTTGCAGCTAATGATTAACTTGCAACATGAAACTGGAACACAGCTGAGGAGACCTAGAAGTGTAGCAGAGTGATTTTGCTTTGAACTTATCAGACACTGAAGATTCAGTGTTGCTGTCAACCAGAAAGAGATGAAAAAAAAATAAAAATAGAGAGCTCAGGTAAAAAAGAATACCAGACACAATTGAACAGATAGCAACACTGTTTATATGGCAGCATTTAAACTGCTTCAGCTGTTTAGATTATCAAAAAGATGGGTCTTGGTTGCATTATTTGAATACCTTCATGTCTGGGGCAAAGCAAATATTACATTTTTATTTAATCCATACAAGAAAAGATAACAAGAATCTGTAGTCATGTGTTTTTAGCAGTGCTCAAGGAAAACTATCAAGGGAAGTAGTGAGTTCTTCCTTTCATGTAGTCACCAAACAGGGGTACCTTTGACAGTACTGAGAAGGGATGAAGTGACTAGAATGGGGAAAAAGGAGCTCCTCCACAAAGCAGTCATGGGACCTGAGTGCCTTTAAATCCAACCTAACCCAGTGTTGACAGGAAAGGTCCTTGGCCACATTGCTTCACTCGATCCTTTTTAGGAGGCAGTTAGTGAACCCTGGAAAACCCTTAAACAATGATCTCAAACTTGTTCTTCATTTTTCTGTAAATCATAGTAAAAGTGGTAGATTAGTAACAAAGTTTCAAGCAAGAAACCTTATGTCTGTTCCCCCATCCTTCTCTCTCCAGCTGTTGATTTTCATTTACAGAATGCAGCCATATTTGAGAAGACAAGGTGTTTGGGTGCTGGTGACATCCATCACCAACATTTAACTCCATGTCTGCAGAATAATCCAGCACTGGATAAGACAGACAATGGAATTGTGAGCCATCTGCATCTACTCCAATCTTTTTGTAGCTTCCAGAAGAAGCTACAAGGCCAGTAGCATCTTCTGCAGCTCTGCACAAGACCAGAAAAAGCTCCAGATGGTCCTTCCTTGCTCCCTTTCAACATTCCATCTTGACTGGTGTGTCTAAAAATGTTGATTTAGGTGTAGAGCTGATTATTTCTTAAAGTAACAGAGTTGTGGGAATCAGTTAGAGGCCCAGAAACATAAAAAAAAATTGCTTGAATTGAGTTCTAGCTAGTGTCTCAAACTCAGGAGGTGCCCTTGGGATGGCTATTTTGCAGTTGACAGTCAATTGCCTCATAACTCCCCTCAATTTATTCTTAAAAGTAAATCAACCAGTAGAGTATTTATTGAGTGTTGGGTAATTGCTGAATAAATGTTATTATTTTCTTTTAAACAGAAAGCCACTTGCCAAAGTTGTGTCTGACAGCCAATTTAGACTTATGGGGAAATTCTGGGTCTGGGGTTTTCACCTGGACAAGCAATGTTAATTGGATTTGGGAGATGAATGCTAATAGGAATCCATTCTCATACTAAGGTTGTGCCTACATGGAAGGGTGAATTCATAGGAAAGGGATTCAGAACCCAGGGGAAGCTAAAAAAGATGTGTATTTGGGATGGCCAATGATTTGAGCCCTTTAGAAGAGGCTGTGCACAGAGCCTGGGAGGCTGCAGACTACTGTGAAGCCCTGGGTCTGGGATAGTTTTGTCTTGGTGCAAAGCACCTTTGAATATTCAAGTGTGTGTTTTGGAGTTGCTGTGCAACATATCCCTCTGGTGTTGATGAAATGCAAACTTAAATTTGGTGTTGCAATCCATGATGTCATGGGAACATTATATGCTAAGATGCATATCTGCTTTGTGGTCCTCTTGTGAGCAGAGCCCATCATAGGAGGATGGTAAGGTTTAGAATAGTCCTCATACTGGGATTTTACTGGGTTACTCTGTTCATGGAGTCTACTCCTTTTTCTTTTCTAGCACTGGTGAGTCACTAGTGCCCTCTGCTTTATTCTTTTATGTTGGGTACCTAAAAAATAAATTTCACTTTCACAGCTTTCTTGACAACAGAAAGGATCAGAGCTTTTAAAGCCACTTAAAACATATTTTCTTGAAGTGCTGTTATTTGAAAAAGAAGTCTTTAAAAAAATCTTTTAAAAAAGTGCTTTAAAAAAAAGTCTTAGTGTTAGCTGGCACTTTCCCCCCAGTTGTAACAATTTACAGGCTCTTCATGGGTTTTAGTCTCTGTGCAGCATGCCAACAGGGGCATTTTTGGTCAGAAATGAGAATAAACACGGAGAACCAGATTGTATTTGCCACCTCCTGATGGCAGGGTTATTTTAAGAAACTGTTAAATACTAGGTACATGCTTCTGGTTTTAATTGTTTCTGTGAAAAGTAAAGATTGTTCTTGAGGAATTTGTTCTCAGAATTATGTTAGTGAAGACATGATTCACCCCTCTTCTGGCTGAGAATCTAGCCATTCTCCACAAAATGATCTCTGAGATGTGTATCAATAACCTCAGATCTCAGCAGGGCTTCTCTTTGTCCTGTGATGACATAGCCCAGAGAGAACGTGAAGGATCTGCCAGAGCCCATGCGCCAGCATCAGGGAATGCTGCACATGGTGCACTTTTCCATGCAATACATAAATACACTAACTGTGAAGCACAGATTGTTTTACTGCCAATAAGATGCACAGACTATTTTAGGGCAGTGTGCTGTACCTGCAAATTCTCAGGGTCGTTCCTGATGAAAAGAACAGGTCAAGACTAACCCTCTATCCTGCACTGTGTGCCAAAAGCCAGCAGTAAACAGCTACTGCACTATCTGCAACATAATTTGGAGGCAATACTGAACTCTGTTCTCCATCTCCACCAGAATTTCTGCTCTCTTCACAATGTGGTGAGACACTTGTCCAGGAACTCTGTGTTAGGTAATATCAGTTTTAGACAGGATGAAAAATGAGTGAGAATTGCACTATCAACGGGGAGCAAAGTCCATACAGTAGAGAAAGAGTTAATTTCTGTCCAGAGCAAAGGTACTAAAATTGAAGTACACAAATTCATTTACTTTCTATAATCTCATAACAAAAAATGAAGCCAGAGGTAATGCCATTTTGCCATGGATTCTCACCGAACTATGGCTCATTAGTTACTTTATGTTGCTTGGCAAGGTCTGTTTACATGTACAGAAATTCAGCTAATTCAATGAGTCCCTTCTCTCCTCACAGACACCCCTGTATTCTTGTCTATCTGACCATGCCCTGTGGGTTTGCCACCTGTGTGCTGTATACAGAGCTGAGCACATATGCTTATTTGAGGAGGTAAAAAAACCCTGTTGAGATGCATTCCAGCTACTCTGGCAATGGTATGGGCTATTTCAGGCCAGGCCTGAAAATATTTCACCATGATTCACTCTACCTTCTCTATGTTTTTATGAGACCAGAATCATGGAACTCAGGTCCAGGATTGTTTGAAATGCCACATTTGAAGAGTGTGGTTGAAATCTTTTTGTCCAAGCTCTTTCAAACCCTTTATTCTGACACAGACTAAAACGACCTTTCCAAATCTTCTTCCTACATGCACCATTCCCTAGGTGCTTTGCTGTCCCTGATACCATGGGGATATTGCACTCTTGTGTGACAGCAGGTGATGGAGGGCACCTGACCATCAGCACAGAGCCTTGGAACACTTCCTGCATGCTTTGAAAGGCCAGCAGAAGACCATGGAGTAGCTGACAATCAAATTGGGGCTGCTCATGAGCAGATTGGTATTTCCACTCTGACAGGGACCAGGGGTGCCCTGGGATGAGAACTGCACCCCTCTGTGCAATGACCTCGTGAGGTCCCAGTGGCCCTGCCTTAGGTGATTTAAAGTTAATTCAGCACTGATAATAATTATGTATAGTGTTATATCTTTGTTCACTTTTTTTCATACAATCAAGGCTTTATTGATGATAGGAACTAGCCATGGTATTTCATAACACATTCTATGTATCTGCAGTGAAGTGGTGCATTTATGATAACAATATAAGCAGGCAGATAAATGCAAATACCCAACAGGCATTTTCCTAATCTTTTATGGCTTTCAGTAAACTTTGGGTCTGGTTTAAGGAGACTTTTTTATGATCTCCAAATGGGTTTCCACTGTGATTGCCTTCAGACTTGATATTTTTTTCTTTATTATGAGAACAAACCATAGAAACAAAAGCCATCCCAGGATTTGATCTTACCCAAACTGGCAGTTGGTATTATTTCCAGTGTATAGTTCAAAGTAAACAGATCACCAGTTTAAAACTATAACTCAAAACTCCATTCCAGGCACACTAAATATTATGTTCACTTTACTCAAGATATATTTCCTTGGCAGCACAGGAATATAGTCTTGACTTGGTCTCCCATTTCCATGAAATTCTTTGTTTAAGTCACTCCACAGTGAATTTTGTAGGCAAGGAGCCAAGTAAGTAAGTGAATGAATTGCTACCAAATTTTTGACCGCAATGAATGATAAATGTACTCAACTTGATCCTAGTTTTTAGATCTTTAGATGATTTTTATGCAAAATGGAAGGATTGTTTAAAATGTCTCATCTTCCCCTGTGTTCTCTGTACAGACACACACACACACACACACACACACTCATTTCCAGGATTTCAAGTCAATGTTTCAGCCAATGACACTTCAGGGAGGCACAGCTTTTCACCTTACGGAAAAACACAAAAATACTGTGATGTGCCACTGGACTAATATTTAATATATGCAAATTCTAATCACAAACCCACTTTTTTTTTTTTCCTCACCTGAAACATAGAGGATCTCCATTCATGGCTTCCTCAGATTTCAAGGATGCTGAAAATGCAGCTGTTGTTAAGACACATTAGACTCTCCTCAGCAAAAAGTCATGCTGTCTTGGCACCAGAACATCCATCTCCCTCTCACCTTGCAGGCATTTGAAACACTATGGATTTGCCTTCTCACCTCGACTAAAATAACAAATTGGAAACCAAGCTGGAACAATAAATTTTTCCCCTTTTCCCCACAGAAAGTTTCTGCACATACAGGAATGAAGCAAAGGTGTGAAGTAAAAGTAAGCAATTGGGAAATTAATTAATTGACATCCTGAGATAAATAACAAAGCTTTAAAAGAAACCAAACCAGCCCATTTAACAGGAATGTATAACATGACTAAACTCAACCAGAACCCCAACAATAACAGCAGCATCTTTCACAGATTCTAGGCAAGCTAAGTTCAAGCCAGCAAAATACTTTCCAGTTTATAAAAGTTTTAAAAACTGCCAGGGGATATGTCCTGGCCTTCACAGCAATGGAGCAAGAATGAGCTCCGGCAAATCACATGGAAAAAGCATAAGGGGAGCAGATTTTCCAGGCATTAATTCAGTGCAAAAGGGGGTCTCCCTTCCAATATTACAGAGCACTCATGTGTTAGTGGTCTCCTTTCTCACATCACTGAGCCCTGTTGGATGGATTGCAGGGGGTCTCTTTCCAAATACCCCCAAGTCCAAAGAAAAGGAAAGTTCTCTCTTTTCTAGTATCAATCAATTATTAGAAAATTGATATATGGAAGGTCACAAGTTTTGCCTGAGAGGGTTTTTTTGCTGGAGGGGAAGGCAGGATTAGTTTTAAGGACTTTGGCACCTGGTCCTTATGGAAAAAATATGATAGATTTTAATAGAGTGATAGTCTTCCTACAGAATTCAAAAGTCAATTTGTATAATTGTATAGAAGGGATGTTGGATAAAATTTCTATTGCACTTTTTGGGTTCCACTCATCACATTCCAAAGGATTTTTCCATAAGTGAATAAAACTGAATATAGTGTACTGGATGCTTCTAAATTTCACCTACTGAAATACCTTTGAGTGATCTTTACAAATACAGAGGGTCTTTAAAAGTCTGTGGGTACTACAGTGTGCATTCACTTTTAATATGTTTCCATGATGTTGATGTGTTAGTCCTTCTACACTTTTCTTGTAGTACATTTTCATGATCTTTTAATTTGAAAAAGCCTTTTTGAAAAGCTCTTACTTTGTATAACAAATGCTATTTAAGCTTCCAGAAAAACCTCTGCAAACACTTATATTATTCTGTCATATTAGTTTTCTTAGACTTCATGCTCACTCTGCACCAAGCCTTCTGCTCTCTCCCTCCACCCTGCTCAAAGGGAGTGTGCAGGGCATCCAGGCTGGGTGTAGAGAATATTTAACAGTTCTGTGCCCTAAAATAGATGTTGGACACCTGATTATACTGATGGCTCTCAAAATCATCCTGTGAGTTTTTTGGATAGAGATAGATGGCTAAAACCAGTGAAATTAATTATTCTGGGAAGATGTCTAGCAGTCTCCATTGCCTGTGGGAGTTGTATCGATAACTAAAATACAGAGCTTGGGTATCTGTGGCTTTGAGGTACAATGTTATGTGGGCTGAACCCAACCCTAAGCAGACACTAATGCCCTGGACATGGTCACCAGTTCTAGAGGATTCCTCAGGAGGAATTCTGTCTAGAAAAGTACTGCTTTTCTCAGAACCTAAGAAAGCATTTTTCTCATAGATATTGTCCTTTTAAAGCTGAGAACTCTTTAATACATTTTGGATGTGCCTTATAGTAAGAAATAACCCAAATGTCAAGTTCAAACTTTCCTAGCTGACTTGACAAAGTAAATAGCCAAGTTAACATTTTTATTGTCTCCCATTGTTCCTGTATTTCCTTCTTGACCTTTCAGCTACTCAGAAATTTATAGCAAATCCTTCTGTTTACTACTGTGTTATAGATAACTGTAGGCTTTCAGCTGTGCAGCTCTAATCCAACAACCAGCTGCTGAGCACTACTGTGGTCAAGTGTGTTTATTTTCCAGGCCATGAACAAGATAGAATATCTTCACAGTACAGAACCTGTGGATGTTTACATCTTAACCCCTCCCAGGTCACAGAGCCCTTCCTATATTTGTTTGCTTTCGTTTTGTAAGAGCTGGAAGAACAAAAGGCAAATTTTAAGTTTCCCATCCTCAAATCTTCCATTTGCAAAAATTAATAAAATCTGTCAAAATAATGTCAAATGAGATATTTTTAAAAAAATATTTGTGAAATATCCAGGCTTTGGCATATTTCTCTAGATACCTCAGTCTGCCTGAAAAATCATATGCACCAGGAATGTCCAGCTGCATCTTCTGAAGGAGAATTTTGGGGGCAGTGGGTATGTTTGTGCTGTTCCTTGAAGAATGAGGCATTACAGCTATTGCTGTTGGCTGATCCTTCAGAGCACACAGCCACAGGTTATGGGATGAAAGGCAATCCTGGACATCTAAAATCAAAAACACTTCATAATATTATCAGGACACAAATCAGATTCAGCTAAAGAAATTCAGGAAGAAACCATGGGTTGGTTTTGGTTCAATGTAGGATTTGTTTGTTCATCTTTGATAAAAGTGCAAATAGCAGTATAGGAAAAGAGCAAAGCTGGAAGTTTCTGCCCCTTGAAACTTTTCTACCTTGGGCAATGTGAGTGTAGCTGGTACAGAGAGCTGCCAGAGAACGTGCCAAAGGCTCAGAGACCTGCATGAGGCTCTTTCTGTGCTACAAATTGCTGAACAGAGTAGGGCAGCCTCGTTGTTAATATTTTCCTTCTTATTAATTTTGGATGAACATTTAAAATCTATATTTGAAGGCTGTTCTTCAACTAAAGAAAGCATTTGAAGACCCAGAAGTTACACAGAAGTTTAGTGCCTTCTGTCAAATGCAGTAGTATAGTGCATTCTTTTTGCTAATTGTCTAAATGCTCCACATTAAAAAATATTGCCCTTTTTTATTCTTTATCATTTTACATTTCTGAAATGAGCACAGTACAGAATTCTTTCATACTGCCTAATTCCATTCTAACATCTTTGAATCCAGAGATTACTGAAAAATTATTTTAAAAGAATTTCTTTTTTTATGAGTAGAAGAAATATTTTCTAAAATAGAAAGTGGAAATGCACTTGTAAAACCTTCAAGAGAATTTGTACAAAATAACCAGGTTTTATGTGCATATTGTTGGAGGGAAATTTCCTGTCGTTTCCCACTGAAAACCTGATTTTTACTGCTCAACCTGCAAATATCACCACTGTAGTGTAGTTAATTTAATGTGACCATACAATGGTCAGTGCTGGGTGACAGTGCGGAGGGGCAAGATTCTGTGATTGGAAGGTAGAAAGCTAAATGCTCAGCTTTCCTTTATTTGAACCATCCAAACTACTGGAGGTTGCAGGAATGGGTTAGAAATCTTGTGAGAATAACATTTCAGGAGTGATTTATGATGTTTCGTTTTTCCAGTCAGGATGGGAAAAACCCATTTGAAGGTTAGTCAGAACCCCCGGTGAGTGGATCTTGATCAACCCCAAATAATGAACTATGTGGTACATGGTTTCTCCTTTGCAGCAACCACAAGTCCCATGTTTGTATCTAGTTTTATTTCATGCAGGAAAAAGATATTGCCTGCCAAGTAGAAAAGGTCCTGAGGGACTGCTTCTGCAGTTCTGAAACCACATCAAGTGCCAGAGCTGACCTCTGCATTACATATATGTGTGCAATGAAGATTGCTACTTTTATTTTTGCTTTGGAGATAACAAGAAAAGTGGAAACTGATCATTCAGCCTGCATGCCTGTCTCTGGAACTTTTGCTAGAAAGCAAGAGTTATTTCTAGTCCAGATTTTTTGGGCTTAGGGTCTGTTGCTGTAAAAACTATGGACTTGTGTCATCTCTATTCTCTTCTCAGAAGAGGGATACCTGACAGATCTGTGGCTCTGTATAAGCTATAATAAAAATAAATCCAGTGGTTTTGGGGTGATAACATTCCTCCACCAGAAAATGCTCTGTGGAAGTGGAAATAGAGCCAAACCCAGAAGAAAGATTCCTAGAGTTAAGAGTTGTATCTGAATTGGGAATTATTGATACAGGGCAGATATATGTATATGTCTTTATAGTGTGTATCCTGACCCTACAGATTTTAGGATTCACCACAGGAAGTGAAAAAGTATGTTGTAATGAGGCAAATGCAGCAGCTGTAGCTCAAGGAGAGTTGAAACAAACAAAGCAGTGTGGAGAAATCTTTAGGACACTGAACAGTGCTGTTACCTTGGAAAGCCCACACTGCTTGCTGTAAAGAGACACAGTGAACAATCTCCACTCTCAGCAGGGGCTTAAGAAATTCTCCCACTGAATCACAAGACACCTCAGACATGCAATGCCTGCAATGATGGTGTGAAACAGATGCAATTGCCAGCAAAATTCCAGCCTCACATCCCAAAAGTAGGAGGTGTCATCTATTTTATACTGGGGAATATAGTCAGGCTTGTCACCTCCTACCTTACCTTGGCACTGGGACTGAAAACAAAAGGATTTGCATTCCCCAGGCTGGACTGAGTGCTCAATCTTGTCCTTGTGGACTTTGCAACAGGATGTTTGAGAAACAAGTATTTCATTTTCTGTAGGAAAACCACTGTCCAGGTGTGAGTTCCAGCATGTGAGAGGGTGGAGACAACAGGTGAGCCTTGCCATGAACCTTGTGGGAGGCACAGGCACAGCCAGACCCACTGTGCTGCTTCTGGCAGCCTTGGCACAACACAGAGCTGTCTGTGCCCTTCTGAGAGGAGCAAACACGTGCAGCATTTTGTTGGGGTCACACAGTGCAAACACATTACATGCTATTAATTTTCTTTCAGAGTAGAAATGGAGGAATCAGCAATATTGACTTCCTTTCAGCCTCTTCCAAAATTTAAGACCAAGAGTTAAGACCAAGTAGGGTCAGTGGCTGCGACCAGTTAAAGAAGTTTCAATACAAAAGGTTTCTAATCAGGAGAGACTGGCTCCTTCACAAAAATTGCTATGATATCTTTTTAGTCACTCTAACTTCATACTGAAAATTTCCAATTAAAAACAACCCTGATCTTTAAGCAAATAAATCATGCATTTTGTAGCATGAAGTAATTTACAGCCTATGAACTGATGTCAGATCTATTTAAAAACATATGCAGAAGCTCAACTGCTTGTTTCTGTTTGTCTATCAGCCTTTAGTTCTTTACCTGTAAATGTAACCAAACATTATGTTCTCATACTCACATGCAGGCCTAAATTTTGAACTGCAGGCAGATTGCAATGTAAATATTTCTATTTTATTTTTTTAATCAAAACCTCAAAGAACAGGTGTTAAAGATAATCAATATAACATAGGCATTTAATAAATAATGCTATTTCTCTCAGTGAGATATGGAAGTTGGAAGTAGAGAGAGGTTCAGATGATCTCTCTGATCAAATAATTTTCAGCAAGATTTTGCTGAAGGCATATTGATCCATGAGCTACAGTTTGGCTGCAAGGTGCCCTCTGTCCCAGCAACCATAAGGATGTGACAGGTGCAAAGCCTAACTTCAAGGATGGCAGTGTTACAGTACCAGCCTTGCCTCTCCTGGTATACTCTCAGAACCCTAATCAGCCACATAAAAATGGGGACAGGATGTATTTGTAAATTTCATGCTCTTTTGGAGAGGAGTTTTTTTGTTTTGTTTTTCTTTCAATATTCAGCAGGAAAAAATAAAATGTCAAAATATATTGTGTGTCTATTTCTGTCTCCAAGGCCTCTCATTTATACTTATACCAAATCTCTGGATCAATGCAAGGAGTGACTTAGGCAAAAAAAGAAATCATATAAATAGAAACAGAAGACAACAGAACAGCCTTGCTGAGATAATGAACTTGACAGGAAAGACAGCAATGAGAATTATGGGATGCTGTTGCTCTCCCTGTGAACCCAATCCAATCCCTGTTGTTTTGTACCATTTAAGAACATGTACAGGAATTGTTTATGACCAATGGAATGAAGAAGAAGGGAAGACAGACAGCAATCTCCTTTGGCTGGCCTTTCCCAGGGAGCCTGACACACTCATGACTCAGTGAAACAAACATGTTGAAATCCTCAGCCCAGTCCTTTGCAGGTTGTGTAACCCACAGGCCATTCCAGTCAACTGCTTCATTTGTTTATATTTCAGTAATATCTGAATGATTCTGTGCTGTATTTTGGCATTTCTTTGGACCTATTTGTTTTCCTTTCTTACCTGTACACATATATTAAGATTAGAATTACTTGAGCTGAGGAAATTCCTCTGAGTTACTACCTGGAATTCCATGAGACTTGAAGGAGAGATCAAGGTTCCTAGTCTATAAAGGCCAGTGTGGAAAGCAAATGAGAAAGAAGGCACAGAAGGCAGCTTTTGTTGTGTAGGTTTGGGGGCAGATCTTTTATTTCAGGACATGCAGGAAGAAATTGCTGTCTGTGATGGGGAAAACAGACTGTAGACACTGTAGAAATCCTGCTAGTGCTTAACATCCCATAGGTCTCTTGCTGTGCCCTTGTCCTTGGAGTGAATAAAACAAATCCTGCCCCAGAAGCTCTGGGAACAGTGTCTCTAAAAGGTAAAATGAGTTTCCTTTGCTTCTCCTGATGTCTGTAATATTTTGCAGCTTGCTAGAGAGATCCTGCTCCTCAAAATAAGATGAGGCCAGAAAAGAAAGAGACATTACTTGCTGATGTCCAACAGTTTTATTTTCCTTTTTCATTCATGCTTACTGCAGACACAGATCTGGAATTGTCCCTAACAAGTAAATGAGGGAACAGTCCTTTAGGGAGGTTGATTAGGCTTATAGCAGGAGTCTCCATTCTTATTCCCTTCTGTTGGTTCTGAGAGGTACCAGCCAGGTGGGAGCAGCTCCTCCTCCTCCCTGGGCCACTTTCCCCTTCCAAGCAGCCTGTGGGACATGTGAGCAGTGTCTGTGTGCTCTTGGAGTGAGCTGGGGCCCCTGCCTGTGGCTGAGCCCCACAGGAGCAGTCCTTCCAGGGTTTGCATGCCTCCCCCAGTGACACTCCCTGCCTGCCTGGGGAGGGAAGGCTCCCAAGGCCATGGGTTATCTCTCAGCATGAAGCTCAGCAGAGATTCCAGCAAGGTAATGCAGTGAGACCAACAATAAAATAACTCATAATAAATAGCTGTAACTTCACAAAATGAGTTTACCATTTCCCTCCCCTTTCTTGCCTTCTCAATGTAATAAATGCACTCATTGTCACTGCCTTTTGGGGTTTTTCACTGAGTTCTGGCAGCAAAGTACCCTGAGTCATAAGCAGAAACAGACTAATATTAATAGCAAATGTTTACAATTAAACTATGAATGTTACCCATCTCTAATAGATAGTCTCTCAAGATGTGCAGAAGATGGAATTAATCCAAAATTGATACAGATACTCTGGATTTAGCATGACTTCTATCTTCTTCCAGGAGCATAAAAAACTATAGAGTTGCCATTAAAAAACTTGATCTATAGCTGGTTTTAAATACTTTCACAATCTGGCAAGAAAGAAATGAAACCAGCCCTGAATCTCTCAGCAAATGTGCCTTAAGTCTTCTTTTTCACCTAAGTGATGAACCATTGCAGGGTACATTTCACTAGCAGATAGCAACAATACCCCACATTCTGTAATGGATCAGTAAGGTGTTGCCCAACACTTCAAACATTTTATTTAAAACTTTTGTGTGCCCATAGAATAAGCATAATTTTTAAAATATTTAAATATATTTTTTAAAACTCCAATTAATGACATTTATGAAAACATTTTCCATAAGGTTAAAATCCTGCCAGAGCCAGTGGTGTGGCAAGGCAAGGCATGCCTTGCCAGAAATTCCCATCTCAGGTGTTGTGTTAAATTTTCCTCTGATATAGAGACAACATAAGATGACCCCTTGGTACTATCCCATCACTCATGTGCCACATCTTGACAGCTGGAGCTGTCTGTGGGATGTCCTCCTGATTGTGACCACTGACATGCCCTCCAAAAAAATAAATTTTTGGGGGCAGATGGAGATCAGGGAAACTTGAGTTTTGGTGAGCTGCACCCTGAGGACAAGTGGGTGTGATGGATGAGGGTGAGTGGAAGAGGAATATAAGACATTTTTGCCATTGCAGGAAACCTTCCTCATCTGTCAGCAGCTGCCAGTACTCAGTGTTGCAGGGGAAGCAGAGACGTGATGAACAAACCAGGGCAAGAGCATGCTGTGACACCAGAGCCACGTGTCACTCTGGAAACCATTTCTGCCACAAGTGTCAGCCTGTTTGCACCCTGAGCCAGCACAGCTGGTCCTTCCTTCAGCTGGTCCAACTTTCCCCCATCCTTGTTGCTCATGGTGTCAAGGGAACTGAGATTTGTTTCTCCCACACTGTTCTCTCCCTCTTGCCTTGCCCTCCTGGTCCCTTCTAGGCTCTCAAGTGTCAGGGGAGCCCTAAATGCCTGTGAGGAGCCAGCCTGCAGAGCCATCTCCACACTCCTCCTCTCGAGCTCTTGGCCAGAGGAGACTGAGTTCTGACTGGGGACTGCTGATGTGTTACACAGAGCAAAAGCACAGTCCCAAATGTGGGATCCTCCTACCTCAGCCAGAAGCTTTGGCTGCTCAGCTGATTTAATTTTGTAGCTGAAAATATTATTAGCGGTAATAAATTTGTCCACCCTCTTGGAAATCCAGCCAGTGAACCTTTACTCTCCTTTGTAATGGGATGGAAAAGGATGGGGAAGGGATAAAGTCCTAAAAAAAAATACAGCACCAGAGAGCTGCAGAAAGTGCAATGCACTAGTCATGTGAGAAGAATGTTTGCTGTTTTCCCCAGGGGCTGATGTAAGAAGCCCCAGTTGAAAAGATTCAAACAGAAATAAACACACTCACACATCGCCATTGCTGATCTCATGAAAAATTACCAGGCAACGAGGCAGTGGCTCCTTTGTGCACCACATCTCTGCACAAGGGAGATCAAACTCAGCCCTTACCAAGCAAACACAGAGCACATGCCTGGGTCTAAATCTCAGGCAGACTGGCACAGAACAGTGAGTTGTAGGAGATAAGTAGCAAAAAAGCTGCATAATTCTGCAGGCTGAATCGTGGTGCTCCTTTCGCAGGCGACATTTGCAGAGCACCCACTGAGGTGTGTTTTTGGGGATGTAACAGTGCAGGACTAAGTATGAGGGACTTGGAGCTGTATATTCACTAGAGTTTGTGTGTTGCTAGAGAAAGATGAGTATGAATACAAAGCATTCTGACTTGGAATTTCATTTCCATGCTCAAGTCCCTCCGACACATTCATATTCACATTTGTGACAAGTGACCACATGTGTGAGGAAAAGTGAAGAAGATCATCCAGAGTGATAGTTTTACTATGGTAATAGGTAAATATTTAAATACAAAACTAGTCTAGAAATTGTGATCATGCTGTGCAACTTTACAGGCAGGAATAAAACTGCACTTCAGAAGCAGACCCCATCTTTGTAGCAGTGATGGCATTCATAAAATGAGATGGTTGCTTCTCTGCATGGCAGGAGGACACAGACTTGCACTTCTCTGGGCATGCAAGAGGATGGGCTACTTGTGGGAGCTTCCTGAAATCCATTGAGCCTACTGGGCTGCAGTGCTGTCAGAAATTATCTTCTTCATTATACTCGTGGCTTCTTATTTTCTTGTTGGGTCTGGGATCCTATTTTTGATTTTTCTTTTTTTCCTGAAAGGAGTAAAGAAAGAGAAGTGTGAGTTTGCAAGATATGTGGAATACCTGGCATGTGGAGGGTGAAGATGGTTTGTTCCTGATGAAAACTCTTTTGTTTGGCAAACTGCAGACTACCATGCCATTGGGCTGATGCAAACTCTATCTTTCCAGGAAAACATGCATGGACAGTTTTGCCCACATCTGTTGGAAGGAAACATTTTATTCCCAAGAATTGTTATCTATTTCTCATATTACAAGAGGGACTTTTTTTGTAGACTAGCTTATTTTACTTTGCTAAGGGTCAAACTTCTGCATTGCATAAAGATGAGATGGATTAAGGATCTGCTGTTGTCAATGGATGCCTTTTGAAGCTGGGATCTGAGCACCAGTTACTCAGATATGCAAGAGTCTCTCAGCAGTGAACAGTTCCTCAGTGCCTCTGATTATTAGATAACTTGGTGACCTGATGTTTCTTCTATTAACAGCAGCAGTGTTGTGATGTTCTGCTTTCTAAACTGGGGAATGTTAAACGTGGGTATAAGAAAATGGAGATTGCAGTATTTCTTTTAGGGGGCAATCTCCTTTCTTTGATTAACAAATACCTGCTGAATAAATTAGCGACATTTCTAACGAAATGTGAAAGTTGCTTAATTGAACTACATCCCAAATCCATGTGACCCTCCATATATTTTCAGTCCATGGCCAGCACCAAATTCTCCAGAGAGGGCATAAATAGCTTTGGGGAAGACAGGTGTCCTAGCCAGAAGTTAAAAGCTGGCTAAGACCTCCAACATGTTTTAAGTTTTACCTTTTGTCCGTCCTAGTAATTTTAACTAATTCTCCAAACTCATCTGAATGTTTGATTGTAGATCAGGCAAAATACAAACTGTGGTAAATTTTTCTGTCACCAGAAAATATCCAGCGGTTCTCAGACAGAAATATATCTTTCCTGCTCCATAGATGTTAGGGTGAATTCCCCCTCACTTCCCTGAGAGTAAGAACCCAATGTGAGGCTTCAGTAGGTTGAAAATTTTGCTTTAGAACTAATTGATTGCATTGAGGATGCATTCTCATCAGGGGGTTAAGCATGAACATACTGTTATGCTGAGCAAACTCTGAGGTATGTGTACTAAAATCAGTTCTAGTAAGTTGTTCTTCTCCAAAGGACAAAGTGCTCCTGTCCATACCTAACAAAGTAAATCATGGCTCTTTCTTGTGTGAGGAGACAAGACAGCTATTGTCATATCTAAAGCTGGAATAATAATTACTTGTTGCAGTAGGAATGTCAAAGATCTTGCCTGGTTATGTCCATTTGGCATAGAACACCTTTGTTTATGCCAGGCTCAGAGAAATGACTGAACTCATGTCTTTTGATTGAACGTTTTGCACACCAGTTTTCCTAGAACAGCATCAATCATCCAGAAAATAGTAACGTGATGCTAAGATACAAATCATCATGTAATAAAACTACTGTCTGGAATTTTCTTTCCAATGTAGCTGATGAAATTCTAGTGCTGATACTGCTTTTGTCAGCTAGTGCCATCTCCTCAGATTTTGAGGCATTTGACTCCTTGTGTGATAGGTGATCTTAGCAAAAAGCTTTTTAGTGATACGAGATTTGCTTGATAAAATCACACTTTGTAATCAGATTCTTTGTTTTAGCCAAAACTGCTATTTCTATTTTTAGTGCCAAAATGATTATGGGAATCTTTGAATCCAACTAAGTTACTCAACTAAGAGAACTAAGTTACTCTTGAGCCATAGATTTTGATACTTGATGGTTTCTAACTTTGTTTGTGGGCAGTTTGTGGTAAATAAAGGTTTGAATGCAATCCTCTTGCAATTCTGCTGGCCTCTGAACCTAACACTGGTGCTCTGGAAAGATAAATCAGAGGCCATATCACATTTTGTCCTGATAAACAGACAAAGCCCTCAAGAAGAACATTACCTGGATATGTAGAGACTAGCTGACCTAGTCTAGTGATATTTTGGGCTGCTGGCACCATGAACATGAAATTCCCAAACCTGACCCTGACACACGTTGTCAGTCGCTCTGTAGTAGCTGTCTGCTCCTAAGACAGTCAGGAAATCTCTTTGCAAGCCTGAAACCAATACAAATGAGCTTTGGGGTAGGAGGAATGGGGATAAGATTTAAAGAATGTGCAAAGAAAGTATCCTTTCCCCTGATGTCATTTTGTCATAAGTAGAAACAGATGTCTGGGTAAAGACCGACTATTTTAAATCTTGCAAACAGGGATTTTACTTTGAACTTTTCAGGAAAAAGCAGAGAGCCACTGATAGTTTTTATACCAAGAAAAAATAGGTTTTTAGTTTCAGATCCCCAAAGCCATAACACATCTAGAGCAGGGATTCACTGTTATTGCAGAACCTTATACCAGGGTAAGGAAGCCTGTCACTTTGGCACAGGAACAGCTCAAATATCCCTCTCCAGCTTTCTTCCTGCATTGTTTCTACAAACCAAGGAGGAGCTGATCCTCCACAGAGTCCACCTTGTGCTGCCCATTGCCTCTCCCTGCTTCCTCCCTGTGTTCCCCTGTTGCAATGATGCTTTTCTGCCTTGTGACTTGGCTCTGATCACTGGGATCTGGAGACCCGATCCTTTATGGATCAGCAGGAGATGTATGTAAATAGGCACTCTGACATTCCCTGTGCTGCCATGAAGAGTCAGTCTGAATCTGACTGAGCATAAAAGAAAACTCTTGCAATCTGGGACTCCTCTTCTGAAAATGGACTTCTGAAAATGAACATTTCAAAAAACTTTTTCTACAACAAAGTAACAGCTTGGTGATGCAATCCAACCTGACTCCTGAACTTCTGCCAAAATTTGTCCACATAATGCCTCTGGTTTTGGCCAGAAATACATAACAGTTTACTAGCAGTTTGTGAGCTGAAGCCCTCAAGATATTTCTGAGGAAAAAATAATATATTTGTATGGCCAAATAGGGCAATTGAATGCATCTTTTCATTGCTATAAATTATGGACAAATTGGTGGGATATTTGGGGAACTGGTAAATATATCACCTTGGACCATTACAGGCAGTCAGGAGAGAGGAATGTGCAGGCAGCAGGGAATCTCCACCGTTGTGTAAACCTGGCTGTCCCTCCTGGCCTCGGGGGAGGGTGGTGGGTGATGTTCTGAGCCCAGGAGATAAATGTTAAATTGCAATAGCAAAGCCTGCTGGATCTCACTGTGCTTCAGGCTGCTGGATGCCACAGCTGTAAAGGCACTGTGAGCCCTAGGGGTTTCACAGGCAGGTCTGGACTGCTCCATGGGAATGGGGAAAAGAGAGGGAAGCATGGTGAGCTCAAGCACTGTGAATGACCAGTGGTCTTGAGCCTTGTCTGCTGTAGGCAGCAAGGGACAACTGTGTCAACCATGGCTGTCTCTGTGACAGCCACAGCCTATGCAAGCTGCCCTCTTGCTCACTGCAGACTGATGATTTCATCTCTTCTTTCTGAGTTTTGCTCATTTCCTCAGGCCTCAACTCTTTGTAGCCAGATCTCTGAAGTTTTTTTACACTATGTTAGGATTCTTTTCAAATGTCTCTATTCCCCCAAACCAAAATTGTCCAATTATCCCAGGAAGAAAACCTCTCTAAACATGCCCATCAAGATGAATCTATCATACAGAAGAATAAATTTCAAGTAGAATGGATACACATACCCTTGGGTAGAATAAACTTCTATATTATTAGCTTGTGTTTGAAATGATGGGGTCAGAATGCATGCCTAGCCACTAAATAATTTGGTTTCCGGAAGCTTCTCTGGATTAGGACACAGTAATTCTAGTAGCTGTATATTATGTAATGTAAATACTGAAAAGCCAGGCCCACAGGATGGAATATACCCCATGAGTTTATTGTGGCTTTTCTCCCTCTCATATTTGTTTTTCCTTTTGCTACTTAGAAGTACATGAAGTTCTCTTCCTTACCGAACTGAAAACAGAGAGTGATTGTGGTATTCTTTCAGGTGTTTGGAGATATAGTTAAAGGCTGTAAGGGGCTGTTTTCTTCTTCCTCAGTGCAGCCATCTCTTCACATTTCTGTCCAACCAAAATGGAAAATGCAACACAGACTATTCCAAAATCTGAGAAAGATTTTTTTCCTCCCAATAACTTCTGTTTTATTAAAAGATCAGTTTACATGCTGCTACATTTATTAGTACTTTGACTCCTAGCCCATAAAACTACATGAAAAACCATGGCAGTCAAGACCACAGGCACATCTACCTTCTGAAAAAGTAGAGCTGTGCTTGGGTATGTGGAAATTGTTTGGCAACACATAAGAAAGCCAGAAACTGCCATTGTGCAAGCTGATGGTTTTCTTGGCATATAGGTGCCCTCCAGACAGGATGGTTTTATGGTATAGTCTTGAGCAGTGATTCAGTGTGGGAATTCTTCGTGACGTTATTTATAGCTTCATGTCTCTGCCTTTCTGCAAACCACATCCATAGATCTCCAGTCTGGAACCCCAAAGCAAGGATCACACATTGAGCACCACCTGAGAAAAGTCTGGCTAGAAAGTCTAGATGAGTCCCCCAGGCACACTGGGGAAAGGAAGAGATAGAGCCTGGCTCTGTGGCATCATCCATCTGCCTTAGCCATGAGCTCACTGTCTCCTGACACCTCCTGACTATAAAAAAACAGGCAGGCATGGTCCCCTGCAGACAATTCCCCTCGTGCATCCTCTTGATTTCTCTCAAAAGAGAATATTTGTTCCTTTAAAGGCATTTTGTGAATTAGGAGGCACAGGTAACCCTATCGAACACTTACCAATTTTGGGGAGCTCACAGCTGGATCAGCAGTATAAGATTGGGTTTGGATTACATATTAACAAAGTAACGTAAGGTTTGTACATGAACACAATTTGCATGTATACATCCAGTTTCTTAAAGCTTTAAATAATCAAATTGAAAATGAGAACATGGACACACGTGCATAGTCATCATTTGGCACTTACCTTTGTCACTTGCCACAGGCTCCATCCTCAGTAAATCTCCATGAATCTCCACCAGTCCTGGTCCGATACCAGCTTCTCCCATTTTCTCAGTGCTGCCATTCAGGCCTGGTCATTCCCATTTTCCCATCATAATTTCCCATGGCAGCCACAGTGGGTGTAAGTGTTTCCACTGGTTTTATCTCCTATTGCCTCACAGTATTGTCTATCACCAGCATTTTCATTTTTACTTCCCTTCATTTAGTTCTCCTGCTAATTCAATTCCTTTCCCTCCATCCTCCCTCCCAAGCACACACCCATAACATGGTCCTCTCGCCATTCTTAGCTGTGATTCCATGTCCTTTTCTGCCACACCTCCAGTCCTCTTGCTCCTTCAGATCCATCCTCTTTGCAACCCCAGCTTATATCCCAGCCCAAAGAGAATCCTTAGTGAACAATTAAGGTATAGGGATGGTTGATGTGCTCTGTGGAACTGTGCCTGCCTCACTAGATGGCACTGCAGAATAGCCTGGCAGCAGATCCCCGGGGCTTTGATAAAGAGAGGCTCCAGGAAGGCTTTGCCTGTGGTGGGGGCAGCACCCAGTTAGATCCACAAAAGGGTCTGGGTGGAGTCTGAGCAGCTTAAACACTTTTTTCTGCACCGATTGAGGTGCCTGGGAGCAGGGAGTAGGTTTCTATCATCCCAAACTGAAATTTGAAAGATAAATTTCCAAAAGGTTTTCCAACTTTAAGATCTGACAACCCTAAAAGAGGACAAACAAGAGGATGCATCTGGGGGTGTTTGTGGCCAAGAAAGGTGCTGAGAACCCTGATAATAATCCTTGCATTCTAGCTGCATTATGGGCTCTTACAAGCACTTATTACATGTCTTGTAATTCCAGATTCTCCTGGTGAGTGGTCAGCGTGCCAAGGACTTCTCCCAGACTTTCTTTGTGGAATTGAGAATGAATTCAACTTAGAAGGGAGAGAGCTGGAGAGATTACATATGTGTAGACTGAAATGGAGCCATCAAATAGGAAACATCCGTCCCCAGGGACTGAAAGGGAGCACAAAGTATTTCCCACTTCAAACACATAACTCAAGGTGCTGGGTTTGCAGCATCTGTTTGGGTCCTCAGCAGGTGGGAAAAACTGTGAATCTCCACAGGATCCAGACAGAGGAACAAAGGAGACAATGGAGAGAGGTCAATTTTAATTTTTCTTATTGATCCTTTGTTGGAAACCCAGGAATGAGCATCAGCTCTCTCCTTGGTGGCCTGATCATTTTCCTCATCTATCAGTGTGCTGCAAAGCTGCTACAAAAAAACTGCATTTCTTCTTCTTCCATGGTCAGGGTCATATTTACATACTCACAGTGCCAGGGCTGTGAATCCACTGCCATTCTCAGTCCAAACACACAGAGCACTACATAGAGCAGCCCATTATTAGTGGCAATGTGGGGGAGCTGATATCACAGCTTAACAATGCTTGGAGTAACCTGCATTCAATGCAGCTGTGAGTTGGGCTGGTTTCAGGCAGAGGAGGTGGCTTCACCAGCACTACAAACTAGGTGGGTGCTGCCCTGGAATAAAGCACAGTCTGTGGCCTGTTTCCTTTCTGCTGGTTGGGATTGCTCACCTTAGGGAGCTTAGGGACCCTCTCAGATGCCCTCTCTTGCAGACAGTGCCACACAGGGAAATGAAAAGTAAATTAACTTCCCCTAGTGCCACAGTAAAGCTAGCATCAGCTTCTTTTCAGAATGGAAAGGACAGATTTTTTCCCTTCAACTGTAGTCATGCTAAAGCACTGGAATTGGAGACTTCATCTGGCCTTCAGCCTTTATAAAGCTGTGAATGAACACGCTGTGCTAGTAAGGATTTTGCCAGGTGCAGCATTTCCAGGAAGTGTACCTGGCCTGGGGAGTGAGCCCTGGTTCCCCAAGCCTGGCTCACATCTCTGCAGGCATTGCAGCTGCCCCCTTCAGGGGGAGGTGGCAGTGGGAAGTGGTTCCTTGTCTCTGGTCTAGCAGCTGGAGGCAGGCAGTCCTGCCCTTGGGCTGTTTGCTGGCCCTGACAGCCTTGCCTGGGCTGTGTGTGGTCAGTGTGCTGTCATGGGAGCCCCTGGCAGGAGGGAGGGAGGGACATCTTGAGTGTGATGCTCTGCTGTAGATTGTTGCTTCATGACCTCCAATCCCAGACATGCACATGTCCTGCCTTTCCCTGGTTCAAGTCAAGCTTCCCCAAAGTGACATCACTGGCCTAAAAACCTTGAACTTCAAATAAACTCCCTTGGGTTTGCTTTATTGCCCTTTTGTCTTTTGGAATTTAAGTTTTAACTGCATTTTAAATTCTTCAGCTTTTCTCTGCAACGATTAGGGTGAGAAACTTTGTGGGCAAAATAAATTCACACCCTCTGTCTGTAAGGCTTGAAATAAGCACCAACATTTGTGACATGAAAGGAAAGTTCCTTGACTCAGAATAAAAGGCTAAGATCTGGTAGAGCTGTTTGCTTGTCACAGCAAGTATAACATGTGGCTGTTTTCATTCAGAAGCAAGGATCCTTGTGCCCAGCAAGCTCAGACTAAGCATACCCAAAGCTGTGCAGATTTTCTGATGCTAAGACATCATTCTATGCTATGGATACATCAGCTGGGTTGTTGTGGGAACCAAAACTTTGCTGACCCTTTGTAGTGTGGCCAGAGAGTATGTGCCTGAGGCCTGGAACAATTGACAGAGTCTCAGAGTGATGCATAATATAAGGCTGCTCTGGAGTTGTTCCTTTTTGCTGAAATTCGTTACCTTAGTTCAAAATAGACATTAATTTATCAGCTTTATTTTTTATTTCCCCATGGGTCATAAATTTTCTAACATTATTTGAGGTAATATTGTCCACACAATATCCCACTCTGGGGGGTTGCTGCTTGATTTGCCCTGGGCTAAACCAGTCTAGCAGGATTTTGACTGCTTTAGGTAGCATTATTTGCATTGTGTGCTCTTCTTCTTGAAGAGTAAGCAGATAAACCTGTCCAGCTCAGGGGATTGAACAAGAGCACTACTACCTGATTGCCAAAGCATAGCCCTGTCTTCAGTGTTTGCAGCTCATTTCATGGGGTAAGTAATGTTAACCTAGGCAGAGCCTTCATGGAAGACAGTGCAATTTTAGGTGCCACACAGAACCAGCTGAGGACCAGGAAAGACATATCAGCCAGCACATCGATAAATACTTTCTTTTTATTCCCTGAAAATGTCAAGAGGACTTTTATATAGTAGCTGTACTGCTAAGGTGGGCTGTGCTTTCTACAGCAACCTGTAGAGAACACCAGGTGTTCCCAGCTTCTGAAGAAAGGATTTTATTTCCTTCTTTCACAGTGCCAAAATTGTGCTAGGCATATACCACACTGCCTCAAGATTAATGAGGTTCATACCAGATGTGCCTTCTTAGCACAGTAACCTCCAGTTATTTCTCAGGGGTGAAATGGATACTTTTGGAATAAAAGAGAATAAAAGTCTATTGAAAGGCTAATTCAGTACTGAGAAATTCAGGTATTCAAGGCAAAATAAAGGTAACTCCACATGAAGAAAGTTGTGGGTCAGCTGACCATTATCCGCTGTTACGAGTTTTCATGGTTTTTGCCCAAAATTCCCACAGGGCTTGGGGCAGGTGTTAGTGTTAAAAGAGTGTCAGATGATCTGAACTCCACATAACTGGCAGATGCACAGTGTGCTTGTCAGCAGAAATTAAAATGGAACTGCTTCTGATAGTGGTGGAAAAACCAATTACTTAGGGCCCTTGTTCACTCTATTATTGTAGTAATGCTATATATGAAGTGTGACACAGGGTGTGGGCTCTCTTCTGCTCCCCTTCCTCACTGCCCAGGTTGTTTGTTTCTTTGCAGTGAATAAGGTGTCACAACCCAGGCTGACACGAGTCCTTTCCACCCAGGAGCTTCAGGGCTCAGACATAACTCATGGCTTGTTTGTCTGCAGGTCAGGAGTGCAGCCCTGGCTCTCCAGCCAGGAGCAGCCATGTGCTACTGGAGTTTTCTGGTGCAACCAGAGTCCCTGTCTGCCAAGGCAGTGTCGTGTCAGCCTGTGAACAGCCACCCATTGCTTAATTACTTTCCAGATCCTCCTTGCAAATGGTTTCAATTAGCCTGGTGGGGTCTAGTAGTTTTCCTGTATCTTACTGGGTGTGTTTCTAAGCCCTGAACAGCTACATGGCCAGCAGATACTTACAAAGAAGAGAGAGAAGTAAACATGGTGTTCCGTGGGTTAGAAACAGAGGAACACCCCACCTCCTGAGGGGTGCCTTACACATGCTTTCACAGCTGTGAATACTATTTTTTGGCTTTTTTTCCTGCCTCTTTTGTATCAACGAGGTGTCACTCCTGCCTGTCAGGGGAAGGCTCAGCTGAAGCTGGTCCCCACCTCATTCTCCCCACCAGCTAGATCCATCCAGAGCTGGGCTAGGATGCAAGCCAACATGTTGCATGCACAGTTTGATTTTGTAGGGAGTTCAGACTTCAGTGTAAGCATAAGACCTGTTTTAAGGTAATGTGGTGGAGCACATGGAGTTCTCTCCCATGTGTGCTGAATATTAATATCAATATTCTGTTAATACTGCTTAAACTGCATGTGTGCTCTTTACAGTAAGCCCTGTTTGTGTATACTAACACAGAACTAGTGATGACTTTGTTTCTTAGTGAGCAATAGAGATTTTCTCTTTCTAGAGGCAGTCATTTACTGCCTGTTTGGGTTTTTGTGGCTTCTTTTTTTAAGATACTCAGGAATTCCTCCATGTCTAGTTTGTCAGTCTATGAGGACATGCTTGACCCTATAATCAGAAAGCATGGCTGGGAGGGATGGGCTCACAGGTGACAACTGGCAATAGATACTGGAGTTTGCAGGCTGCACAGGAAGCACATCTTTTTATTTCAGGGCAGCAGGAGAAAGCAGGCAGACAGTCTCAGAACCCGTGTCTCAACTCCCGCATTCAATTTGTTATGCTGAGGTCAGGGAGTGATTTGTTGTTGCATATGAGATCATTATCAACAGGACAAGGAGAAAATTAAATGCAAAACAAAATTTGCAGTCCTGGGAATCTTATCACTTAGCTCACAAGCCAGACCTTATGGAGTCTCCAGAAGGAGAAGCAGCTATACTGTCAGAAAAGAGCCTGTGTTCTTACATACCATTTTTATTTTCAAACATAAATAGACTGCAGAAGAATGAAAGCAATCAGCTCCACTGCCATGACCAGTTTCTAGGCACAGGCTGCATCCAGCAGCCGTCACTCCACTGCAGTGCTTTGCAGCAGGACTAGCAGAAATCACCCTTTGTACCCAGGGACCCCAAGGCAGGGCTCCTCCTCCAGAACTCTCTGTGGAAAGCTGAGAGCTCTGCTCTCGGCAGCTGCCAGAAAGCCAGCTCTGAAATACAGCAGTTCATTTTGGTAGCACTCACCTCCTGCACCAAAGCAGAGTCCCAGACAGCAATTGCAGTGTTCACAAGCAGTAAATGCTCTGGAGCAATTGTGTTGGAAAGGAGTCTCTGTTTTTCTCCCAGACCCTTTTGGAGTCTGTGTTCTCTGCTAAATACCAGCAGAGCAGAGTCTTCACCCACAGCAGTGGGGCACAGTGATAATCACTGCACTGATCTAAATAGAGACGTGCTGATAAGATTAACCCAATTCTTCTTTTATTCTTCCAAAACAACATATCAAAAATATTTACAGTGATATTCACCTCAATTTACACCTTTCTCAGTACAAGCAGAATTTTGTTTGATAGACCCCAGAGCATCAGGATAAGTTTAACCAAGTTAATGTTTGATTTTATGCCCTTCTAAGGAGCAGAGAGGTGCAGCACCATGCCAGGAAAACACCCTTGTTTCCCCACCATTTAACTCCAGCCAGGCAGGGGAGAGGATCTGGCAAGAGGCAAAGCACAGATGACAGCTGCAGCTGGTGCTGGTAGGAATACCTCTCTGTCACACAGGTCCCTCCAGCAGGGTGGAGGAGAAGGGTGAGAGGAAATTCCCTGTCCTGCTTCCAGCATTCACTAATACCCATCTCTGCAGGAATGGGGCAGAGTCTGGCCCTCAATAAATGGGTTCCTTGGGGATGAAAGGTGCTGTAAAAGCAAGGCGACAAGCACGCAATAGTTTGTTGCTCTCTTTTTCCCCTTCCCTTGATCCTTTGTGGATTTGGCTAGCTCGATCTGTGCTGTTACTGTGTCAGGATTCAGAGAGCAAGCAGCAGTGAATTTCTCACTGCTACTGCTCCAGTCCTAATAGCAAACAGCTGAGTGAAGAATGAAGTCCCGGCTGAAAAACAAACAGAGCTTTCCCTGCCCTTGCCCAGGCTGTTGCTGCAGCAGCTTCAGTGTTATTGTAAGCCCCTGGTGTCAGATGCCAGTTCTGGGGCTCTAAGTGTGGTTATATTTAGCCTGTCGCCACTCTATTGTTGGGGAATGGTCCAGACTGTACTGCCTTTTTCTGGATAGGTAGAGCCTGAATTTCAAGCCAGGATTAGTCAAATTTATTTTTAAGGTAGTTTCCCACACCCCATTTTACCAAGCAGAAAAATCATGTGGTGCAGAGAAAACAAAGCAGAGTTTGACTGAAAGTGTATTTGTATTATTTTTGACTGTTTTTGACTGTTTTTTCTAGCTGGTAGTTTTCTGAAAAGGTGAAGGCACTTTTTTTTTTTTTTTTTTTTTTTTTTTTTCTTAAGCAGTCAAACATTTTAGCATGAGCTTACCTTATTTGAGCAGAGTGAAAGTTGGCAGATTTGCTTTTAACTCTCGGCCTCATGAGCTTCTTGGGCTGCTCCACAGTAGTTGTAGTTTTGCCAGCATTTCCATTATAACATTCCCCTCTCTTCTCATTTTCAGGGGTTTCATACTTGGCTGTAAAAATTTTCTCTAGGATAAAATTTTGGCACCCAAAGTCCTACTCCAGGTGTGATTTCTTAAAATCATCATGAGCCAAACCCTGAAATTAGTTTCTACTTAGTCTTTAGTCACTGGTATACAGTTGTATGTTCACTTCAGGAGAGCTCAACAAGAGAAATTATAGGCTCCACATTAAAGGAAGGTTGCTTTTCCTTAATGGAAAGTGAACTAGAATAAATATACAAAGATTTGTGAGATATACAGCTGTTGAACTGAGGTTGTACAATCACCTAGACTTTCTAAAGGAAAAGAGATGCCATTTTTCTCATGGAGATGCTATCTGCTTGCTTCCCACAGATCTCATAGGCATGTTGGGTAGCTCTACACAAAGTGTATGTCCTGCTTTATGATTTCCACAAGTCTTGTAAAAATGCAGGAGGGAAGGTTACCTGTATTTCACAGCCCACCTTGTGATGCATGCCTGTCTGCAGGCCGGGACAGAGCACAGTGTCCCTGGTCTCCTACGTTATCTCCTGGCACTGAAACAACAAATCCCTCTCTCAGAGAGAGGTCACAAGCTTGGGGTGATCCTGGTTGAACCCAGCTACCCCCATGGGGTATAATGCCATCTCACTTCAAGGCTCTTGTGGATATCTGTGGGATCTCAGGGACCATAGTCTACCATAGTCAACCTAAGGGCTTAGTCCTTCAGAGGAATTCATATAGGGATGTACGACAGCCTGCAATGCATACTCTGGTCCCAGCAGGAGTTGGACTTCTACTGTTGTTCAAAACAGAGAAATAGCAACTTGTTTTCTTTACATTCTCATGAAAATAACGTATCCAACCTGGAGAGCAGCACTCTTGTGTCTTGAAAAGTAACCAGGAGTCATGAAGGAAACCTCGTTTGACCAACTTGTAATGCTCTAAAACAGCTGCTCTGAGACTGGGGATTAGAGCCAGTCTGCCTCAATGCTTGGGCAGGCTCAGCAAAAGAACAGGCAGCATCAAGAAAACCTATGCTGACACTTCCATGGAAGAGCTGTAGGAGATCATCTTTCCTGTGTCTCCATCCTTGTAACATTTGATTCCAATTAGCACAAAAAGGGCCACAGACTAGTCTGTCCTGCAAGGCTGCCTTGCAAAATAAGACTGAGGTCTGCCTGCCAAGGCACATGGAGAAGACAAGGCAGCTTATTCTTCCCAAAGGCAAAGAAAGAAAGAAAGAGAGAGTATCCATATCATACCAAATGATCTATCATACCAAACATGCATCCTTCTTTAAAAAGAGTGGTTAAAAATTTGGGTTCTTAGACAGCTGTCCCAGTTGCCTTTTCATGTGCTGGTGTTCACAGACCTTTTCAGAACCTGTGCCTATGTTAAATAACATAAGACCATAAAGATGAATGTGTAGTGAAGAGTATAAAATAGATGTAGTCCTACTTTTCCTTTATAGTCCCTAAACCCTTCTTATAGGCCCTAACAGCTTGTGGTTTACAAACCTCTTCTTGTAGATGGAGCCTTTGTATTCGATGATTTGACAGCTTTTTCTTTCATTAGTTTGGTAAACTTTGGACTCACGTAACCTTTGCAACAGTTCCAAAGAATAACTAAACATTGTGTGAAAAAATGCCACTCTTTCTTTGGTCTTACTGCACTGCCACTTAGAGTGGCAAGAGTGAGCAAGGTGCTTGCACATGTGGACATAGCAGCTGAGGAGTAGGTGTTTGGAAGGCATCTGCTTCTGCTTAGATTGGTAAACTTCCATTTATGAATTTCAGGAAGCTCCTGAAGAAATATTATATAGGATTAACTAACTCAAGGAAATCTTGTGTTGTGGTGCTGTGCACAAAAATACTTCAAAATAACTAAGTGGCACTTCCAAAAATATTCCTGGTTTGAGAAGAGAAATGAAAAAGCCAAAGGTATAGTTACCAGGGAGTAATGGACAGCTAGGCCCTTGCTGCTTTTATTCTCCTGTTCCACACAGTGGCTTTGGAATGCATCAGAGGGGCAAGTGTTGGTTGTCACAGCCCAAAAGAATGTTTGCCAAGCATCCTTCCCTGGGGATTATAATTTCAAAGAAAATAGATTATTTTGCTCTGCTAATCACTGTTTTGGTTATCTAACCCTTGTACTTTAAAGATGCAACAACTGTAATCAGTCAGAGGCAATTTGGATCTATGTTCTCTATGTAAACGTTTTCTATCACCTGCTAACACTTTTCCATAACCTCATACTTTCCATAGTTGTGTCTTTCTTGTGAGGGAAAAGAAATCTTCTTCTCCACACACACTACCACATATACCAGCTGACATCAGACAGCAGCTGTTTCTAGTTTCAGTGAAAAAATATAATAGAAACCAAAATGTCTAATGTGGTATGCCAAAAAAAAGTGTTGTTCCAAATGACCCAGAGGTATGAGCATTTTTTGAAGGAAAGTGTCCTTTTCCAATCATCTTTCCCTGAAATATTCATATGCCATTGCTGTCAATGACCATTTGTACTTATGGTGCTGGTCATTTATCTGGTTGAGTTGGGGGAAAAGCTGCAACAGAGGAAATTGAAAGGATTTGTGTCTGTTCTTTTTCTATATGGCGACTAGAAATCTTACAGAGTGCATGAAAATATAATGATAGCATCCATATATTCCACCTGACAGACCACACTGTAGACATACATTTAAAAGTGGATAAAAATCCAGGTTCCCAGTATTCACTTCACTTCAGAATTTCTTTTATTCTTTTTTTCTTCTTAGCTTAACTTCTAAGTTTGCGTTTTTTTTTTTTTTTTTTCTTCCCTCTCCAGCAACAGGGTAATTATGGTAAGGTTACTCTGCAGACACCCTTTTTTTCATACTTATGGGTGTCCCTTCCTGTTTGAGATTTATAGATTCTTTGTTGAAAGATAAAGTCAAAAATTAATTATTTTTAATGCTCAGTTGGTAGCTTCAGAAAATAGCCATAATTCCTTTTTTCATTGTTCTTGAATAAGAATGGATATTTGCTGAGGTCAGTGTATTCCAGTTCCTTCAGTTTGTTCACATGCCCAGAATCTCCTGGTCAGAGTCTTTAGAGTCTTCCTCTGGAGGACTTTAAATCAAGCCATGACTTACAAATTGGCTGAAGGATGCCATCTTTGCCATGATGTTTATAAGCCTGATCTTTGGTACTGATGAAAAGTATCAAGTTTCCCTCAAACACACCTTAATTGCACAAGGTTCTTTTGTTTCCTTAAGCACAATATTGAATGTATGTAAAACAAAAGGACAAATATATATAGTTGCTCACATTTCAAAGCTAGAAAGGCAAAAAAAGAAGAAAGATCCATGCTTCTGGGGCCAGATTTGCAGCCCCACCTTGAATTTCAGCTATATCTAATGTAAACTGAGAATCAAAGCACTCGTGTGTGAGCCAGATGAGGGTGGAGTATGCCATGGGCTAATCCTTAATGTATACACAGATGAAAATTGAGTTTGTGCTCTTCTTTTTGGTACTTTCTTTTGAACAAAGAAACCATAAAAACTTTTGTTTAAAAATTCATTTGGAAAAATTTTAGTTACTTAAATTTTTAGATGTTTATGTGAAGAAATGAAACAGTGAGTCTCATAAGTCGTTTTCTCCAGGGTAATGGCAATGGCATATATCTTAATGTAAGAATAATATAGTTCCTAGTGAGCATATTTTAAAATTTTTTGACAGACTGAGCAAACACTTACACTTTTCTACCTGTGTTTTATCCTATGAATGAAGAATCATTTGCTCTGGGGAAATAATTTAAGGATTTTCCTGTACATACTAGACATAAGAAACCTACATCTGCCTTTGTATAATGAATAGATAAAATATTACAGGAAATTCAAAGAATTCAAAATAACCTCAGCCAGAAAGTAATAAATACGGTGCATATTTGAACAAGTAGAACATTCATTAAACGCTAATGATGATAATAGTGCCTGAAAAATGACCTGAAAAAGAACACAAAATCTCTTGTGAAAGACAGTTCTTCCAGCAAAGGAAACATTCCTTTGGTGGTCACATCAATCTGGTCCTTTGCAAAGGCACGTAATGCATCACGGCTGGCTGGCTCCTCAGGAACGCCGCGGGAACGGGGTCGGAGGGGTGCTGGAGAGGTCAGGAGAGAGGTGTTAGGTTTCTGCTACACACAGAGAAATTTTGCACAGTTCTTGCCAGATTAAGGGCACTTCTGTCTAAAATTGGCAGTTTCATCACATCAGGAACACCTCTAAATCCCTATTGTAAAAATAAGTGAAAACTTTTTCCCCACCCTTAGGCAAAGAGTTTCACTAGCACTGTTTGAAGAAAAGAATGGCTCTTAAGTTCAGCCAGCCCTGAAATTGAAGAGGACAATATTCAAGGCTGTCCCAAAGGATTTGATAAATAATTTGCTCCTTTATTTACTTATTTTTAATATAAGCAGCTCTGTAAACCATTGTTGCCAGTGGTTATGAATATTTTCCTACTTTATTCCTGAATTTCAAGAGAAAAAAGGTTTATTCTATGCAACTAAACAGAGAGGGAAGGGAAATATGTGTACTACAGCTCTGAAATCCCCTGGCTGATACTTCTATTACCTGTGAAATTGCCTTTTATTGCAATGTCTAGCCTGGAAAAATTCTGGAACATCTTATGTTATTCTTTTTATAGTTCTTTGAACAGAAGCAACTGGATCAAGCACCACAATTGAAGACAGCTTCAAAACACTCTCTCTCCCTCACTCACGCTTTTGAAAATCGGCTACCATTGGCAAGAGAATGTCAATTATTTCCTCTCTGGGATGAGGCTCAGGGTAGGAGGCTGTATATATATTAACAAAAAAGAATCCCAGGAATTCAAACCCAAGTAAGCATCTCGCTGGAGGCATGTCTGTGGCACCTGGCTGTAACTATGTCAGTGCTCAGAGTTGCTCCTTCCTCTGGAGCTTTAGTGCAGCTCTTAGTGACGGTGTGGAGAAAAATGTTTCTCATGTGTTGAGAAGCAATGCCTCACTGTAGGTGAGTAGGGAGTCACCACATCTTGTTATAGAATCATAGAATGCTAAGGGGTTGGAATGGACCCTAAAGATCATTTAGTGATCACGTTGTGCAGGCTGTACAGAGCCAATTTACTCAGCCTGTCTTTATGGGGGAGTTGCTCCAGTCCTCTTGCCAACTTTGTGACCTCCTCTGGAGCTGCTCCAAAAGTTCCATGTTCCTTCTTATGCTGGGGACACCAGAGCTGTTACAGTGTTTGAATTTTGAAGTGGCCAAAAGTTACACCAATTCCACTTCTTTTCCCAAAGGCACATGTCCCTGACTATTACAACTTGCCTGTACCTCCAGTTTTAACCTTTCCTACTTCCATGCAGCTCCCTTAATAAGTTCATACTGATAGAGGGAGTAGGGCAGGGTGAGGGAGCTGAAAGATTGTAAAGAGGGTTAGTGACAATCAAGAACATTATTAAGACTTTACTGTGTGGGACCTGAGATCACTTGCTGGCTTCCCATTTCTCTCAGTACTTTACCAGTACAGATTAGCAAAATTCACTCTGATTTTGGACTGCAGCATATGGTGTGGCAGTGGTGGTAGTGTCTGAAACTGAGTGAACTGAAATGCTGACATATTAGCTTCTCCCTCCACTCCTCTCCCACGCTATCCTCCCAGGGAATATGTCACTGGTGTGATGTGGAAAACAAGACTATGTCCAAGTGGTGTCAAAGTTGATCCTTACATTATACATATTGCATTAACTCTGATTGTCACTGTCATATCCTCACTCAGCTGAGGTTGCATATGATTTCAACTCTGTCTTCATCCATACACCCTCCATCTTATTTGAATTTGTTTAATCAAGTGTTATTTGTGTTTTTGTAATCCATAAAACATCCACATAAAATAAAAGCAGTATGCATAAACAGCAATGGATGACTGTCCTTAAATCCAGTAGACAGCTTTTTATCAGTATGACTCAGTTGTGGAGGAAATCTCCAGATAATAGTTGAATAGGAAACTAAAATCCAATTAAATCTTAAGTAGTGCGTACACAGCATCTTCAACATGTTATTTGCTACATGGCCAGTATTTAAGTTTGATCCTATGCTCAGGAAAGTTAGTGGAAATCTTTACACTGTTTTTAATTTAATGTCTGACTATCTATTTAGACGAGATATTTGTATTTAAAAAGTAGTTTAGGGTCAGAATTATATCTCTCCTGCTTTGGATAAATATATGCTGTATAAAACTTTTCATTTCTACTGTTTTACTTATGCATTTCTTCATAAAATGCTTCGTATGACAAGAAGTGAAGAAATGAAGCTGTGAGGGTAAAGGTCAACACTGTGTTTACTCACACTTGGAATTTGGCAAGATAATTGGAATAATGTCAGATACAACATAGATCAAAGTTCTATTTTATAAAATTCCAGTCTTAGGGATAGTACATCCCAGGAGAGCAGAGCAGGGTGTGCAGTAGGAGTTGTTTTAGCACCAGAAAGCGTTACCAGCAGTATTGTCTATGGCATCTAGTTTCCTTTGCAGACACTCAACCTAAACACTAGCCATTCCTTGTATCATGTTTGAGAGCCGCAGAATTCAAGGGAAATTGAGCAGTTAGGTCTTAAGCATAAGATCCCAGTGTATCCAATTTTGTTGTATCACTTTCTGCTGGACTTGAGCTGAGTCTAATGTTTTAGCATTATGTTGTGAAAGCAGCTTTTATAAGGACGGAAAGTTTGATGCTGATAGCAAGAAGAGTTGAGAATTCCTTGGTGCTTTGTTCCAGTTGCTAAAACCAGAGCTGCTGCAGTTTCTTTCTCAATTGCACTTGGCTGACCTCAGCCATCAGACATTGTTTTTCTGTTGTTGCTTTCTCTCCTATATTATAGTCTTCTGCACAGGACTCTATACCCACTACAAACAAGGCATCTGTCAAGTTCCCTTCTACAAGACAAATTTATTGAATGCTTCTCATGTCTCACAATCAGTTTTTTATCCCTTAACCTTTTCCTGTGACTTTTAATTGAACTGCCTATTTTCAGTTCTGACCACAGTATTGGTTCAATTCCTGTCCTTTGGGTCTTTTGGGATTGTACTGCCATCAAACACATCTTTAAAACCGCTCACTTGTTTTCCTAGCTTAAACTTGAAAAATATCAGCAAACCCCCAGACCTTTGCACACACTTTTCATGCATTAAGCCTTGTGCATGAAAGTTGGTACTATACTCAGTAGCCTTGTTGCTCATCTTGCCTCAAGGCTGGGGAATAGATCACCTGAGGTCCTTTTCATTGTGTTTTACAAAATTATTTATTTTTTTGTGTGTCTTCCATTGTTTTCACACTAGCTGATCATTTTTTTGCCTCTGAAAGTACTGGCTATGTGTTAGCACTCTTGCAGTCTGTTGGATTTTCTGAGGAATAAGAGATTGGCCACATGCAGTGAATGGAGTGAAAGGAAGAGAAAAGTAAGGTTATAAATTTTCAAATGGAGACTTTTCTGGCTAAAGAAAATACAAGCAAAATTCCTCTTGAATCAGAACAGTTACTGTACTGGAATTATCTGTCCTTCCATTATTTATCTAGATTTCAGCAGTTTCTTGACTATAACCAGTTAAGATTAACATTTGGATGAATATATCCTCTGGAGGCATTTTAATTGTATATTTGGGTTTTTAAGATATCATTACTAAAATGGTAAAAACTGATAAAATCTGATGCTCTCAGTTGCTTATTCAGGTTTTCTGACAATAGAGAGGGATGCTTAAGAGACAGTTGCAGAAGCTGAGCCTTGCATTAGAAACTAAAAAGTCATGAGTAACTATGCTTTACTTTGGCATGATTACTCTTTTGGCTTTTTTGCTATTTTTTCCCCCTCTTCTGCCAGGCAGTACAGCCATATTCTGATCCCTTCCCATGACTTAGTAGATTAAGTCCAATAATTTAAACTAGCCAGGTTTCCATGTGCCCTATCCCAAAGAGAAATGTTGGGCTGCTGCAGAGACTACAGACTGCTACTTTATCTACACTTTGCACCCTAAATATCCACTGCAGCAATCAACCTACTGGTGTAAAGAGGGAGTAACTTCATTATAACAAACAGGAATTTTTCTGGTTTACATCAGTCCAATTGAGAACATAATTCAGCTCATCATTGATTTGCCTTTAAGTGTTGCCTTTTGCATGTGACAAATGTTCCAAATTATTCTTCTGCAAATGAAGATTGCACTTATACTGCCAGCAAGCTATTTTCTTTCTGCCGCTTCTGGTTTGCCTAAGGAACAGTGGGAGAGAGACATTCTCATGGCAGCAAATATTTTTGAAATTTAATATCTCCATAATTGCATAGTCTACAGGAAAGAAAAAAGAAAATGTCCATTGCCATACTCTAAGTATCATGTCAGTAGTCTCCATCAGTGTCTAACAGATTAAACATATGCAATTTTTGTATCACAGGATTGTTCTTGTATTTTAAGTTTCCTGGTTAGATTTGTTTATTTAACAGCAACGACTTCCTTTTAAAATTTTTTTGTATCCAGATTTTATTATTTTATGCTTTTAGATTCAAGAGATTTGTAGGAAATTTTTTCCTCTGAGAATTTGCAGGTAGATGCATAATATATACTGGCAAATCCACATGTGTTGACAGTAATTATGTTTTCTGTGTGTAAGTGAGGGGAATTAAAACTGTATAGATGCTGAAAAACTAGCACAGCATGTACTACTAGCAGAAACTGATTTTGCTGGGAAACAGATGGAGAAATATGCAGTCACTCGTTATATGCACGTCTGCAATTGCACATGTCTGCAAAGGAGAAGTTTATAGACAAGAACTGAACAGTTGTGTCTATACCTGCCTGTGCATTAATATATCTAGATAATTTTTCATGAGATGCAATTTAGATTTTTTTCTAGTTTCATTCTTATAATAAGATTAAAAATAAAACATTAAATCAAGGATTTTTTTTTAATTCTGGTCTCTTCTTTTTTTAGCTACTATAACATTTTATTTTTTAGATGTTATGGAAGTATATTGTTAAAAAATGCCAAGTACACTTCCATTTAATATAAAGCAGTTATATGATTATGCATATTAGACATATGCAGTCTGTTTTTCTTAGTAATGCTGACATTCAAAATGGTGTCGATGATTGTACCTCATATAACTTCCTTTATAGAAAGAATGTAAGGTAAAGAAAGTAACTACTAGCTAAAAATAAATTGGACTTGCAATGCAGTCCAACATTGAAAGCTGTTGATGCATTTCATGAAGCTGCTGAGAGTCCCTCAGAAGGCTTTCTGGAAGCAGACAGAGATCACTTCTGTTAGGCATTAAGTGGAAAGTGCCTCAGTTTCCTGCCAAACTTCATTGCACTTTTGTCCGAAGTGTTGGGCCATGAGGCTGCTGCTACCTTTGTTCTCATCTTACACTGCTTTAAGAACTGTCCATTTTGTGCAGCATGATAAAGCTCCTTTTCATGTTTTCTGCTTTTGTAGCTGAGCAGACACAAAAATCCTGTGAATTCACTCCTCTAGTTCCCTATCTCCCCTTCTCTTCCCCCCTCCACCCCCTTCCCCTGTATAATGATTTGGACTTCGATTTTATAAACTCTATGATTATTTTAATTTTTTCCATGATATTTTGATGTTTTCCTACAGAAAGACAGTACAGAGTTCATTTTGTCCCCAAAAATATCTGTTGAAATAGCAGCTCATATGATTGACTAAGAAGATATGCCACCTCTGGAAAAATTAAATCAGCAGCCTTAGTTTGCAGCTGAAGAAAAAAATATTTAGAGGGAAACTGCTTTTCTGAGACAAAATTGAAGACATTGTTCAGGCAGCCAAATTGGAGTAGCACAGAGACCCTGATCCTATTTACAACAGATCTGCATATTGAACCATGGTACTTGAACCATGTCCTTCACTGAAATTTGGATTCCAGCAGAATACTTTTTGCTGGCTCATCACTTCCTAGAGACTCATTCCTTGTTCCAACAGCCCTTACCTGTTTCTGCACTAGGCTCTCATATTTTAAACACATTTAGGTCTCACTTCATGATATGGCTGGGCAGCTGGCTGTTCAAAGGACACTTGCTTTTGGTAGGTTATGGTAATGGTAATAATGGTAATGGTAATGGCAATGGTAATAGCAATGGTAAATGATGGTGGTAATGGTAATCAAGGTAATGGTGATGGTAATGGTAATGGTGAATGGTGAATGGTAATGGCAATGGTAATGGTAAATGGCAATAGTAAATGGTAATAGTAAATGGCAATGGTAAATGATAATAATGGTAATGGTGATGGCAATGGCAATAGCAAAGGTAATGGTGATGGTAGGTCATGGGTTGGACTCGATGATCTCAAAGGACTTTTCCAGCATAGTTGATTCTGTGGTTCTGTGGTTCTGTGACTGTTTAAAGGTGTCTTGGTTTGGAGTGGGTTAAGTCTTCATATTATGTGCCATATTCTGGTGTGAGTTAAATTATATTGATCCAAAATGACATTGCTCTGCATATCAGGATGATTCACTAAAGCTGGGGAGTACTCTGTTCCACAAATTAAAAGACAGATTTAAAGAAGAACAGATTTAAAAGGTTAAGGCTTTTTTCATGTTGTTAGCAGCAATATTAGTACAAACATTCCATTGAAAAATGAGAAAGCTAATGCTAATAATTTTAAAACACTGCATACCATACTTTTCCAAATGCTTTTTTTTTTTTTACCTTTAGAGCTGATTTTTTTTTTTTTTTTTTTTTTCCTTGCTTGCCAGTAAGCATTCTTAAATTACTGTGAAGCAGAGGTTCTGGAGAATTCAGGGTCCATACCCAGCAGCAGTACTCTTTTCTTCTAATGCATCTAGAAATGCTGGATCAAAGACCCAAAAATGAGTCAGGATGGATGTAGCTGGGAGTGATGCTAAGGACAGGCAGCAGCAGTATTTTCCCCACTAAGTGATACATTTGAATCATAAACTGAAGCTATTGGCTTTGAAAGCTTTTAACAGCCTTTAGTCCTCAGGTGAACCCTTCTAATAATCAGTCTTCTTCAGCCTAAGATGCTCAAAACTGTGGTGAAACCTTTGAATCTCAGAATCATTTAAGTTAGAAAAAGGCCATTGATTCCATCCTTTGACCGATCATCACCTTGCCAACTGAACCACAGCACTAAGTGCCATGTCCAGGTGTTTCTTGGACACTTCTGGAGGTGGTGACTCCACCACCTCTCTGGGAAGCCTTTTCCAATGCTCAAAATGGACTTGAATCTTTTCATGAAGAAACTCTTCCTGAATTAATGCTCAGCTTGAACCTCCCCTGGCTCAGCTTGAGGCTGTGTCCTCTTGTCCTACCACTTGTTGCCTGGAAGAAAAGGCCAAGCCCCCACTACCTTTCAAGCAGTCATAGAGAGTGACAAGGTCTCCACTGAGCCTTTTTCTTTAGGCTTTAAACAGCCCCAGCCCCCTCAGCCACTCCTCATGACTCACACTCTAAATGCTTCACCAGCTCCATTGCCTTTCTCCAGACATGCTCCAGCCCCTGATGTCCTTCCTGAGTTGAGGGGTCCAGAGCTGGACACAGAATACTTGAGGTCTGGGCTCAGCAGTGCTGAGGACAGGGAGCAATCACTGCCCTGGTCCTGCTGGACTCCCAATTTTTGATAGAAACCAGGACAGCAATGGCCTTCTTGGGCATTTGAGCACACACTGGCTCATGTCCTGCTGCTGTCCACCAGCACTTTTCTACCAGACAGCTCTTTAGCCATTCTGTGCCAAACTTGTAGCACTTCCTGCAGTTGTTGTGGCCTCACCTCATTGAACCTCGTACAATTGTCCTCTGCCCATCAGTCCAGCCTGTCCAGATCCCTCTGCAGACCCTTCCTACCCTCCTGCAGATCAACACTCCTGTGTAATTTAGTGTTGTTACTGGGGGGCACTTGGTATCCCCATGCAGATCATCAGTAAATATACTGAACAGGACTGGCCCAGTACTGAGCCCTGGCTAACCCTGCTGGAGACTGGCCACCAACCCCACGAGGCACAGTCATATGCAAACTAATTGTTAATTAGCATTTGGTTAAAATTAATTGCACTAATTGCCCATGGTACAAGATATGTGTATGACTAGTCTTAGAAAACCTTTTATGCTATATCTCTGCCATAGTTCCTCAAAGTTTCATGTCTACAAATAACATATTTGCTAAAGCAAAGGCATCAGCTTTTCATTTGATGAAAGAAATGCTCAATGGTTTCAGCTTCTCTAAAGAATAAAATCTTTCAGTAAAGCTTAGGTTAATTTTTAGTCAATTGCCTTGCTAGCTGTATGCCATTTCTTTCATTTCTGCATCCAAATCAAGTAGTTGATGTTGGCCTATAGAACCTATTCCTTGCTGAATGTGCATTTCTATCATCCTGCATTACACTTGAGTCTTCTCAAGGAAAATCAGAGGCACTTGAGCAGCCTCAAAAAAAAGATCTTCAGCTGTGGAATTTTTTTAGCCCTTGTTTTGACAGACCATGAATCAGGGCACCCTAAAGGAAAGGTATGTCATGTGTTGCAGTCTTCTCTGAACATGACAGTGGGTGGAACAGCATTTAAAAAAATCCCAGAGTCTATATGATTTATTAAGCTTTGAAAAGTGTGCATCTGTTCAAACACACAAACACATCAAACACATTTTGTTAATAATAAAATGTCTTCTCAAATTCTTCTTGAACAAGTACAGTACACTGTGTGCCTTGACTTCCATGTGCTTCTAGGACTCTGAAATTCTAGTTCACCTAAAAATGCCCCCAAATTCACATTCTCTTTGGGGATAAATTTATTGAGATTAGAAAAATTGCTAAAATAGTTTACTTACTTTACAAAATTCAAATACATCAAAATGCAGTAAGAAAACTGTTTGTTTAACTCACCTGGGGATCCAGGAAGGGATTCTCAGTAGCTGCTTTGTCATTTTTGGTGGTTTCCTCCACCACTTATGCAAATGAAGCAACAAAATCTCCTTCCCTCTACTAATAAGGTAAAGAAAAAATTATTAATTGCCCTGTCAGAGACAATATATCTTTAAGATCCAGATAATTCAGATAATAGAAGTAACTTGTGACTTTTATTGATCTGAAATTTGTTAGAAATCCATCAGCACTACGGTGAAAACTTTGATCCTACAGAGTTGGCTTTTTTTAGCCCCCAAAAGTTAGCTAAGTATCATTAAAAGCCTCTTATTAAAAAAAAAAAAAAAAAAAAAAAAAAAAAAAAAAAAGATTAAGAAAAAGGAAAACATCAGGAAAAACTTTTTCACTTTAGGTGTGGCTGAGTACTGACACAGGTGGCCCAGAGAAGTTGTTTACTCTTCATCCTTGGTCCTGGGCAACTGGTTGTAGGAAGCCCAGCTTGAGCAGGGAGTATTGGACAAGATAATGCTTAGGGGTCCCTTTCACCCTTCTTTTTATGACTGTATTTGAGTATTCAGAGATTTTTCATACTTTCTTTTGAAAAGCTTTTAAATTTAAATCTTTTGCCACAATTCACTGTCATTCCACTAAAGTAAAAGCTCATCTTGTAATATAATTATTTCAACTAGCTATACCTATGAGCAGTTTCAACTAAGAGTGGAGAAAAATGCTGGTGAAGGCCACACAGAGGTTTATATTTCTGTTTTGTTTGCACTAATATATCCCAGGCAGCCCAGAAAATGCCATATGGAAATCATGGGAAGAAGGGAATAGCTAGTCTTCTGAGATGAATCTTCATGAAATTACATTTCTTGGAAGAATACCAGGGAATGCTGCAAATAAAGCACAGCATATGTGTAAAGATGCTGTTGTCTAGACCACTAAGGATTAGGTGTTCCTTCTTCTTTTTTCAAAGCAATGCTGTCTTCTCTGAAAGACGAAACTCAGTCCCCAACATGTAGTTAGTGGCTGTAAAGAAAACAACTTCCCATGGCATTTATTAGTTGAGCTCTGTTTTTAAAAACAAAAGCAGACTGAGCATGCCAGATCTTAATGCTATGAGAGCTCATGCTCATTTCTGTGTGCTTTACTTCCCCCAGGCCTCATGAGAATATAACCATGTGAGGTTCTTAACCTAACTCCAACATAACCTGATGCCACTCATTTGCAGCACTCTTCATTCTGCTAGCTTGAAGGAGGAGTGTTTTTCATAGTTAATTGCAATTACCCAGACAAAATAAAAGTAACTTTAGAGGAGGTTCTTTTACTTTGAAGGGATGAAGGAAATTTGTGCACAAACACACAGACCCACCCAATTAAGTCACTGAAGTGCAGGGAGTGGATACAGGTGTCATTTTCAAAAGCACATTCCATACAAAATACTGACTGAGTGCAGTTTGGTCTTTTTTCACATCTCAGATGAAGAGCATCATTAGTTCTTGCTGGTACTTAGCTTTGAATCTTTTTTACTCTATTCTCTCTTCTTTTTTTCCCCCACTGGAAGAGAGTAGAGCTTTATTTTCTTTTTTCTTACACAAATCTAAATACTGTCTCTCAAGGTAACTAAAATGCCACTGTATTGGATGGACATGCCTGGGGTTAGTCACTAGAGCTTTCTTCTGATATTTCCCTGATTTTCCATAGGTGGCACTACTGCAACTCACCAACACTTATCAGCTGAACCACAAAAACTTAAGTAACAATTCCCAAAATATTTCCATAACAAACAAATTTTTAAAAAGCCCTGAAAACATACCATAGGGTCTAGAGCTATTTAATGAAAGTACTGTCTGCAAACTGGCATCCCAAAAGATGTGAAAATTAGAAATATCCAATTTCTAACAAAGGCTAGAAATTCTTAGTTAAGAATTTTCAATAATTAATGCAGCACAGTAAACATACTTCCAGAATTCTTTCCCAGAGCCTCCAGCTTGATGCTTTTAGTAAAATTAGTCAATTCCTTTTGTTTTTTCTGCTGTTAACACAGTAACTTGGATATTTTAATTCTGTCACTGCTTTGCTAAAACAGCAGTTTGTTGAAAGCAGTCATTAGGGCAGACACAAAGCTACTTTATAGAAGAAAATCATTAGTGAACTAAGTCAATCCCTTAATAAATGTTCACAGTGGGGTTTTCAAGATATGATCTGTTTAGTTGGTGAAGCATCTAAGTGCATTCCAGTTAAAAAGTGCCATTGTCTTGGTCTACCAGATTCAGCTTGTGTCTGCAAACTAAGCAAAATGATGGTTAAGAGCTGGAACAACCTTAGTGAGTCAAGACTGAGATCAAATTCAGAACTAGTCAGTATTTTCCTACTAGGCCTCCACATATGAGTGAACATGCAATTATACAAGATTCAGAATTTTCAACAACAGAATAATTAGGTAAAGATGATTGTAGAACAGATTTGTAGCTATAGAGAGCTGTGGTTATCATTCAGTCTGTGAAATTGCATTAAAATACTCGTACAGAGAATTTTCTTTTGTGAACAGTTCGTGAAAGCTGCTAATTATTTAGGAGTTCAGACTTAGATAAATTATCACATCATAAATCTACATAACATGTTATTATTAGCTGTAAATTTTTTGTGAAGTAAATGGAAGCAAGTTGGTTGAAACTTTTAGTATCTGAATGACACTTTCAGCTTACATGGATATTTAACAACCTGATCTCTACTGTGACTTGGAACATGAAGGTGGAATTATTAATTTTGTTTTATGGTACTTGAAAGCAACTTACTCAATTAACTTGTAGACTTAACATTTTAAAAACGGAAAATACTCAGCTCATTCTTAGAGAATGAAGAATAGCAAACTGGCCAGATGCTTGAAGACCATGGCTTCTATAATTTTCCTATGCCATATTTTTTCCTCCCTCATGCTAGAAATACCACATCATTACAGTTTTTTTCACAGCTTCCTTTCACAGTGCATGTACGTCTTTGTTAGTGGGTCCACACTCAACATGGAAATAAAGTCTCTGAGTAAGAGGTTGCTGTGGATTTTTCAGCAGTTGTACACTGCCTCTGATTTATCCACAACTAAATAGGTGTTCCCAGTTCAGGAATTATTTTTGTTTTGGTTTTTATCTTCCACATTCTATTCTGTTTTAAAAAATGGTGTGAGTAGATTCTTGTAGAAATCAAGAGGGAGGCACAGAGAGCAATTCAATAAGTGTGACAAGAGATCTGTCAATGATGTAAGTGGGATAAATCACTCCCTGAGGAGCTCATCTCTCTCCTGACTGCGGGGTAATGCATGAGAACTACCTCTGACAAGTCACCACAACTTTGGGCAGACACAGCTGTTTAGGAGGATCCCACATCAGGTTAAGCATCAGGTCAGAACATGCCCCTTGCAGCAGACACAGGTAGGCTCTGACAGACTTGAACTTCCTTCTTCAGAACATGGTGTTATGGAAATACCAGAGTAGCTCTCTGGAGCAGCAGAAACAAAGAGAGAAGTGCATCAGCTGCTGTGAGTACTCAGCAGTGGAAAAGGGACAAGGTAAAGAATGCCATCATGCCACTGTAACTTTACAGTGCATCCTGAACTTGGTGCAAGGTTTTGGTGCCCTCATCAAAGTGGGAATGATAGAGTGGGGAGTGTTGTAACAGGGTCACAAGGTTGCACAGAGAAGCTGTGGAAACTCCTCTGCTGGAGGTACTAAAATGACAGCTTGAGCCTAACACTGAAGGTGACTCTCTTGAGCAGGATTTTGGACCCAAAGACACTTAAAAGTCACCTGCAACTTCAGTTATTCTATGATGAGAGCATAGAATGAGGACAAAAAGGTTAAGTTTAGTCTCTACAACTCTGGCAAATTTTGAAGACACTGTTATTTTAAAAACCATGAATAGCTTTATAGAGGGTGGATGAACACACAGCTGTTTCTCTTTTCCACTCTAAAGGGGGAGATCTGAAACTATGTGCATGCTGCCAACCTAAAATTAAGAGGAGACAGGTCTTCTTCAGGGAGCATACAACAGAGCTGCAGAACTCTGCTAAATCACACAACAATTGTGAAAAACTTACCTCCGATCAGGGGGACACAGAACACATATTTGAGAGATATATCCTCTGATGGTTCCTAAATATGCATAATTACATTTAGTTAAGGAAATCAATGATCTGACCCTCACTGGTGGCCTGGAAAGTGTCGGAGGGAGCTGGCATATATATTTGGCTTGCTCTTACTCTTGCTTGCTTGCTGATGGTCACTCTTGGAGATAGGATTGTGAGCTGAACTACCCCTAGTTTAAAGAAAACTGTCATTCTTGAATTGTTTTGGACCAACAGTGAGGAGTCCTTGATTTTTATCCCTTCCTGGCAAAACAATATTTTTTTATTATGGCTGGAACTGGCATTCAAATATATGTTAGTCTTTAGATTCACTACCTCTTGACTAATTTGAAATGGGAATCCATAGTAGACTTTTATATTTAAGGGTATATATACCATCAAAATTCTGTATATAGTACATATTTAAGTAAAAAATGCATAATACATGTAGAACTCATAATAAGTCTAACTAATTTTTTATCCTTAGCTTTAGAATCTCTCACTCAGTATCACTCTTAAGGAATAGAAACCACATACATTTTTGCTACATTCCTTCTAAAGTAATAGCAGTCCCAGAACAGTTTGTTCTCAAATAAGTTCACAATTCAGTATAAGAAGCAACTGTGGATTGATTTCTTAAGTTTTGAGTCCAGGGGCACTCCTCCTGCTTATTTACAGTTGTAGTTTGGCTGGCCTTTGAATATTCCATGCCTGAATTAGAGGGTTTCCCTGACTTGTCATTTTTGCCTTTTTTATTTTTTTAATATAGTGATAGAAATGTGGCCAGTGGTATTCAAAGCACTGAGTGAACATTGAAAAGCATATTATGTTGATTGTCCTGGCATAAATTTGTTTCAGGCTTATGCTAATTCAGGGGGCCAGTTTTTCTTCTTCATGGGCAACATTCAGGGCTACGATGTAGCTTCAAGGTTGCAGCTGTCTGGAACTCCAAAGCAGCTCTGGGGAAAATAATTTTCATTGACAAATAAATCAGTCTATTATGTTGTATCTTTATAAATTATTGGAAAGATGCTACTGAAAGACGGAAGCAATAATGGTGATATTTTGCTTACACCAACTTAGAATGTGAGGTAAAATACTGGAATTAATCTCCAAAGCCTTTGCAGGAGTTTGGAGATTTGGGTTTATAACTAGACTTAACACATGTTCTGAAATGTCCTGTATCACAAGATAAAGTTTAAGGTTTAAATATAGCACTTCATGTTCATGAGCCAAACATTGGCAATGAGCTTACTAGGTTAAAAACCACCTGTACAGGAAAGCAGGTGACATCAGGCACAAAAGAGTTCTCCTGCAGGCCACATCTGTGTGAGACAAGATGATAAGAACACTGAAGAACACATGATATTTTCACCTACATTATGAAAACAACCCTTTGGAACGTTGTGGGATTTCTGGACATGATTAGTAGACCTCTATCAGAACATTTTGTTCAAATTACTTCTAGTCAGACAGTAATTGTATTTAGCAGCAGAACAAGAGATTAATGGGTTTGGAATGATCATACAATAAAACCAAAATTATGTAACATTTTATTCTGATGAATATTGCCGTAAAATAACTCCTCTATCTCCTTGCCATTTGTTGTTCTAGTATAATTTATATATATTTTCTAACTTCTATTGAACATATACCTTCGGGTGTTCAGAAAATAGAAGCAAAACAATTCAACTGAAATAATTCTTATAAAAGCTACACATTTCTTGCTGTCACCCAAATATCAGATTTTAATCTACGAAATTCTGTCTAGTTCTTAAAATAGAAGAGTGGATGGGAATAAAACTGTAACAGAAGCAGGGAGCCAGTCAGACATTCTAACCTCTCCCTCTGGCTCTTGGACAGCCTGGACACAATAGGGAAATGACTTTTTTTTTTTCTTTTTTTCTTCCCATCTAGACAAATAGAATTTTTTCTTATTAATGCTGCTCCAGGACAACTATTGCAAATTCACATTTTCTTAAACCACTAAGTTCTCTCACTGTTTAAATCCCTTTACTGGTTTTTGTTTCTGTATTCTAACAGCTGTAGCTTAAACATCTTCCCTTTTCAGGCTGTTCATGGCCAATCTCCATTTTGAATGTAATTTTTGACACTCAAAATAACATCCTGTCATTTCGGATTCCTGCTTCTAATGAGCCCTGTTATTTCTAACTATATGTTAATTCTTCCTGTTTTTTCATGTTACTGCTTTTCTATGGAAGGACCTCCTTAAAGTCAAATCATTGCTTTCCTGTAAATGTCTCCTTGGGATTCTCCCCTTTGCTAATACCTGCAGAAAGTGTGACAGCTCCTCAGTGAACAGGGTGATTAATGTCATTTTGTTCTCTTAAGCTCTCTTATATCTAATTTATCATCCTTTGCAGTGTTAAATATTATGTGTCTTTCTTTGGCATAGCATTTTTCTTGTTCTGTTCCTGGTTAACTGCTATGATCAAGACTAAAATTTCAAAAATAGACAGAAATAAGCAACAAAATTAAAACCCAAAAGTAATTAAATACTGAAACACTTCCCCCCCCCATAGGATGTATCAGCATTTCTAGAAGTCTTGGAAGTTTCATTTTGAACAGGGTATGAGAAACTTCCAGTGCTGAGGATATCACCAGAAATATCTGCTGTTCAGATTTGAAAAAGAAGGTTTGCAAAACTATGATTTAAAAAACTAGGAAAGCTATGATTTCCATTGCAAGTGCAAACAGTGCCACATCCTATCGAATGGAAGCAGGAGAAATGCAAAAAACTAATAATCAAAGCAAAAGAATATTTCCATGCAGGTATGAGAATTCCTTCATTTTAATCATAAGGTTTAAATTTTTCAATTTCCTTAGCACTAAAGGAACAAGATAAAATCATTGTTTTTATTTACTACTGGCACTTCTGTCATGCGTGGGCAGATCAAACACTAAGCCAATGCACCTGAGTCCCCTAATATTCATCTTCATAAGCATCATGTAGTGCAAGTTCCACCATGATGTAATTGACAGCATTATTAGAGAGCCAAAGAAAATAAATGATATATTAGCTGATACTCTTAGGCCAAAACATATTCAGGAAAAATTCTTCAAAGCCAGATCAGTACTGCAAAATGCATTCATTACTAGTAACATGTCAAGCAAGTATTTGCTTTGCGTCACTACACATCTTAAAAGTAGACCCACACACTATCAGCTTCCTCCCATTTTTCACTGGCAGTCATGAGATGTTACTTTATGATTACATTAATTTTACTTGTTTGTGCTGTTCTTCTTTAAAAATGATCACCTGGACTAAGTGCAGTCATATCTTTTGGTCAAAATGTCCATGGCTCCAGCCCCTCCATCCCTCCCAGTCTCCCATCTGCTTCTCTAGATTTCTTTGGTTTCTTGCATGCTGGGTGTATGAGGTCACTTTGCCAGTGTGCCATACTCCCTGCCATGGGAGAGCTGCTTCCATGCTCAGCCCAGGCAAAGAGGGCATCCCTTTTGCACAGGGAAAGCAGCACTTATTGTGGTACTTAAGGAAGATATGTGAAAAAAATATAGATATTTGTGGCCTTCAGGCACCTCAGGAAGCTAGAAAGGGTGTTTGTTTCTTTACCTTGGAGTTAAGAACATCGATGATAATTTGTATGCTTACATACTTTTTTTTGGATCTTATCCTTGAACACATAACAAAGGTCCGAGATTTGTTTAATCATCTTTTATTCTCTAGTTTCATAATATTTCCAAACAATTTTCCATTACCCTGTTCTGTGAAGCTCATCCCAAAAATATTTATCTTGGCTGACAGCAAAAGGAAGCAATGTAGCTGACATCTGTCACAGATTAGTGGATTGAAAAATTACAAGAAACAAATTTGGTTATCTGTGCCTAGTACCATTTTGAGATGTCTTTTCAGGTCTTTGTGACACCAGCTCACTTGTGCCTAAGGCTTTCCAGCTAAGTAGCAGCTACCAGGAGCCTTCATATGTCTGTAATGTTTTCTAAAATGACCACAAAGTCAAATATGCAAATCAAATCTATCAACCAATTACTGTGGAATAAAATTTCTTTCCCCTCTAACCAAAAAATATTTGTGAATGATACACTCATTGTCTTAATCACATGACAATCCCTGAAGAGGTCAGAGCAACTTGTGCTTAGCATTAATAAAAACACAGATGAAAGCATCCACTCCACAGTACCTATTAAAATGCAGGGACATAAATTGTTTATTGACCTCGAGGAGGGTTTGTAGGCTCCAAGAGATGTATGTACAATATTGAAGAAGCCTGGTTCGTTCTTCTTCCTGTGCTAATCGTAAGAGAAAAAATGCACTTTAAATTGCTATGTCTTTCTATTTGTGTTTGGCTTCCTTTAATTTCTATTTCATAGTCCCTAGAGCAAAAAAATCTTGAAAGAACCCCTTTCACACTCTCTTTTATAGAAACTCCATGGATTGCTACTGGAAAATTGGTTTGCTACTCTTATAGATTTATAAAATCTTTCAGTAATCTTTCCCAGAGTGGTAAAACATGTATTTTTCAGTAAAGTAAGCAAATATAATATGGGACAAACATAGGGATCAGAGTTGTTGAGTTAGAAGCCACAGGACTGACTTTAAGTGTGATTTAAGATTTTTTGGAGAAAGCAAAAGCTGAAGAGGGGGCAAATATTCAAATATGATTAAACAAAGGACAGCCCAGAATGGAACATATGAAATGAAGGTACTCAGACAGGGCAGAGGAAGTTAAGATGAAAAATTACAAGGAGAAAAAAAATCAGAACAGCATTAAAAGCTTGAGGTAAAAATTGAATGAAATTGTTCTGAAATCAACAAAGACCCCATGACTTGTGTTCTTTGTCTTGATAGCAATCACAAGAAAAGTGGTGTGATTGGAATTGCTTAAAATACTTTGAGAAGTATTTCACTTCAGTTTTGATAAAGAAAAAAAATGTGTGTGCTAAGTATATTGAAACTTTATATAGATCCTGTTTTTACAGATCCATTTGCATGATCTGAATTTGATGCCAAATACAATTGTTAGGATTGATTCAGGATGGGATTAGTTGAATGTAACTTTAGCCATTTAAAAATAAATATCTACCCAAGCTACTTGTATAGGTTGTCCATACTGTCAGTGCAGCAGACAAATAACTCCAGAGCATGATTCGTCCTGTCCTGAGTTTGATGCCTAAGTGAGATCAGTCACCATTTGGAGGTGTCTTTGTCTCCTGAATGTATGTAGTGCAAGCATTCACTTTTAGACAGTTAAGCCAGGACATACATTTTACTTTCTCAGTCTACATTAACTGACATTAAGACACTCATCTTTTCCTAAGTGAAAGATTTGAGTGATTGTCAATACCTGTTCAGAATTCTTTATGGTCACAGAGAAAATACAATGTATTTTAACTTTTATTCTGTGAATAGTTCATTAGCAGCAATAAAAAGGAATGCTGGGAAATTACTCAGCTTTCTGATGAAGTCGCAAGCCTCATTAGAAAGAACTTCCAAGTATCTTCCAACCAGCTGAGCAAGTAGCATCCAATTTTATAATTTTTTTATTCACATACATTGTATGCAAAAATCTTATAAAAAGAAAACCATTACACACTTTTTCTTGAACTCTAAAATACAATTCCCTGTTACGCGCTGCATGAGACATTACACCTGTTTGTGTGACGTGCTTTGTGAACTAGAACATAAAGTTCCCTTGCTTTTTTCTCTCTGCTTCCTATTATTTAACATTATTTTTTTTTTTTTCCACACAGAAAATAACAGTGCCAAACATCACTGATGATGTTGGCTACATAATCTGTGGTAAGAGCATGGACATGCGCTTTATTGTTCCATTTAGCATTTATAACTGCCTCACTAATGTTAGTTGTTCACTCTGTGGAATTTTAATTGTTTGAGCAATGAAAATGGATGAAATGGGCTCACTTTTATCCAAGAATTTAATCATTCAATATAATTCTAAGAAAAGTTAGCATGGTATGCTTTCAGCTCCTACTATGCCAATGCTACTGTACTGGAAGATGGTTGAAGTCCTGGGCATTAGTTACATTTATAAAATCTTAAGTTTCCTTTGTCTGGAACATTCTGGTAGCTCTTACTTGAAGGGTAGATCTCTAGCCTTAAAGAGGGACTCACCCAGAATTAAGTGACAAAATGACACATGCATGACATGTCCACAGCCTCCTTTTATAACCTGACATGCTTTGTCCCTCTCTGCTGAGCGATTTATTTGTTCATGCTATCCAAGAATTATCTTCTCAAATGCCTAATAAACATTTACTGAAGAAAGAACCACACCACAAGTTCTTTTTCACAGACCAGTTCAACACTAACTGAGGTACAGAACTATATCCATTTTGTAAGCTTTGGTTTTAGCATGAGTATGATTTAGATCCAAAATTTAGATTTTTGGGAGAACAGGTTCTGAATTAAAGAGGAGGAAGGTCATTGGTAGAGAGGATTCTTCTTCCCTCCTCAGCCAGCATATCCCACTTCCTGCATACCTACTGTCCTATAGCAGTGGTTAGGGTCTTTGCTGTAGGATTTCCATCCTTATATATACTGGAAGAGAGTAAAACCACACCTTCTACATACTCTGCTTTGGCTTTTTAATTGTTTTTTATTTGTTTGCCTTTTTTTGATACCCATGGCATTATATAAAAAGATTGGTTTTCAAATAAAGTAGCAGCCATAGTTGTGGCTATTTCAAGTAGCTTCCAGGTATTTGTGGTGTGTGCAATGGAGTTGAGCCCTTATAGTCCTTAAGGTTCTTAATAGTTTTAGAGAAAGAAACATCTATTACTTTAATTCTGGTCACAGTTATTCAGGCGCTTCCTCAGGAGAGTGTGACATACCTAGGGAGTTTTAGAGAGTTAGTCCCTCTAGTTTGAATGCCCACAAGTTTGTGTAGCAGCGGGAGTAAAGACTTTTAGGGATAGAACCTTGGGTTTATATTCCATGTTAGGCCTGCAAAGTCCTTGAACAACATTGAAACCCGTGATACTGATGGTTTGCAGAGACCTGGGACATCAATTATGCTTTCCTAAGTCCTTCCTCCGTGCTGTTAAATGATTCCAGGATAGTTGACCTGAATCTGTAGCTGCCTTTATATCCAACAATAAATTATAAACACAAATATTGCCTGGAATGTTTTGGAAGAATCATGGGAGGACCACAAGTTGCTCAAAAGCCTGCAATTCAAGTCATCTGCATATGCTGAAAAAACTTTCCAGATATGTGTGGTTAATATTCATCATTATGTGCATTTTTTTCCAACATGACTAAAAAACTTTTAGGCCAGTCTTGCATTCCTGCTCACCTAATTTGAACGATGACCCAGTGCAATGTGACACAGTGAACGAAGTGTGCTTTGTAAGCAGCAAACACTCTTCAGTCAAGGTCCACTTGTCATTTATCTTCTGAGAAACATGGCATTCCCCTTTCTGATTTCTGCTCTGGCTGTCTCTGTTTTGCAAATCACATCTCAAAAGTATTCTCTGGCAAACACAGCTTTATTTGTGGCACTGCCTGTGGGATCTGTGATCATTTTTGGCTTTGCATATCTTTCCTTACAGATATGTCTATATAAAAATGAATACATAATGCTGTTTTTTTATTTAGAACAATGGTAATGTACTATTTGATACTGCATGGCAGAATGATAATGACTGAGAGGGAAAAATGGTCTGAAATTGTCAGTAAGGGACTAGGTAAGAGCTGGAGCCAAAGCAGAAGCACAGCTGAGTAAGGGAGGACAGTTGGGGCCAGGGGCTGCCTGGGGAAGGGGGGCTCCCCATGGGAGACTTCTGGAGCAGGGCTTAGCAGCCAGAGCCCATCCTACCCCCAGCCAGGCAGGACAGCCTGGAATATTGGGATGGTGATGGGCTGAGATGGGCCAGGGCAGGACCTGTGGGTGATGGTGGAGACCAGCCCCAAGGAAAGGGGGCCAAGCCCTGGCTGAGCTGGTTTCCAGCTCTTCATTTTAGCAGAACAAAGGGGTAGAGGTGCACTCAGGACAAGTCCTGAGAAGGACTCCTTGGACACTTATTAGCAGTGTCTCTAGCAACAGAATATGTATGGTATTACTACTTCTACAATGCCTTAGATATGTGAGGCCTTTTCTTGGCAAAGGGTGAGACAAATTTTGGTGCAATATGCAAGGCAGGCCAATTCTTGTAGCTGAGTACTGTGGGCATGGCTCCTCAAACAGTGGTCTGTGGCCAAGCTCCACCTGCAAAGCTCTGCCAAGTAGCCACCATGGGGGCATGGAAAGGAAAAGGTCACCAGGCACGTAAGGCTGCTGTGCTCTGGGCTCATTTAATATGATACTGATTTGCTGACTTTGTTTTCTACCGTTAAAACACCGTCTTCAGCCAGGCTATGTGGCCATGAGGGAAAACCTGGCATCTCATTCTGAGGGACAGAGGAGCCTGGAGGTAACCAACCCATGCACCTTTCAGTTTCTTCCTAAGCTTCTGGCCCCTGTGCAGGGCCTGCTTCATCCTCAGCTCCCTGCTCCAGCCATTGCTAAAAGCCTTGCAGAACCAGCAACCCCTCAGGACAAGGTTTCTGAAGCTAAGGGGAAGATGAAAACACAGATGAAGAAGCAACAAGAGGGACATGGCACCAGTGAAATCATCTGTGTAGGAAGCAAAATTCCCTGCCTTGCTGTGTGTCCAGTGTATAACATGTAAGAGCTCCTATCTAATGTCTGTCAAAGTGGTGCATCCTACCACATAGGAAGACAGAATCTGAGCTCCTCCAATGGCACCTACTGCTAGATTACAGGAGTTTATGATTTGGTCAGAAATCAGAAACAGTAATGCAGCTGCTAGGAAAACTTATGGGTAGCACTGACTACCAGCTCTTGCTACATTCATCCCCAAAGGCAGCTGTCATTCAAGAGCTCTTGCCTACCAACAAAACTTACTTTGCAACTAAGACCAGGAACTGATATACTGAAAAGCACTCTTCAACCTAAAATTGGAGAAGTTACTGCAATCCACATGTCACTGTAATTTTCACATTACCCAAGTGAAAGCAAAATATCTCTTCCGTCTGCTAAGCAACAGAAACAACACAATTGAGAAAAATAACTTTAACATCCTGTAGTTTTTAATTAATTACAGCTGATTGATTCAACTGTATGTTTGGAAATTTAATATTTTGGTCCACATGGAAATATTTGCTGCATAAAACAAAGCAATAAATATTTTTTAGTCATATGGAAATACTGTACATTAATAACTACATAAACATGTATGAAGAGAAATGGCTTCTGAGCAATTATTTTGGAGATCTGGCTTGGGGCCTTGAACCTTTTCAAGAAGCAGCTCTTTTTAAAGCATCCCTTCATTCCTCTTCTCCTGGTAAGACCACATATTGGAGATATTTTCTTGTCACAATGTAGTTTGTTAGTTTGTTCTATAAGTTCTGCAGAACTTAAACCGAACCACTTGAAGATGTAAATTATTTTCCTACTGTAAACAGATGTATCTGTCAACAATGAGGTAGAAACCAATCCTTTTAATGATATTTCACTATGATACATCCTTGATGCTCTTTGCCCAACATGATAATGTACCATTTAAGGACTAATTAAATAGGAGCACAAAGGGTAGATCAGTGTTGGAATCCTAGGTGGCAAGCAACCACTGCTCCAAAGCTCAGATGTTCCTTGTTCCCTTTAGAATTCTGCCAGCTTTCTGGCCAGCAATAAGCTGCCTCTGGGGTTTCTAATTAATAAGTGCTGAGACCACAGGACACAAAGCAATAACCTGGTATGTGTTCATTTTTCTGATTCAAATGAGTCAAAGAAATTTGTCTGTTAATTTTGTTCTTCAAAGTTTAACATTGAATCAACTGTTTCCTGTCTAAATCATTCAAGCTTTATGCCAATAAAAATATCATCTGTCTCCCACAGTTGGCACACTGTTGGCTTAAAAGCATAAAGCTGGCATGAAATCTACATCCTGTGTCCTGAATACTTGGGCTGCGACTGTGTCCCCAGAACTGATTTGTCATTGGATATATATGTTTCAGGGAAATAGCAGCACACAGATCTGATGTGAGTGACTTGAAAGCCACAGATACTTCTGATCTCTGCCTAGCTTTAAGTTCTGTCACTTCAGGTTCAAAAGATAAGCTGTAGTTTAGTTCATGGATTTGGGTTAACAGTATAGGAAGTTTAACGTTGACTTCATGGGTTCACTTTCTCCTACACAAAGAAGCTCTGTGATTAGTGATAACTCTGTGATTCTGCTTGAACTCTCAGAAACATCTGGCCTTTTAGAGTTTCCTGATAGAAGACAGGCATTTTTGCCTGGTGTACAGTAATATAATGTGTTATTGTAATGACTTAATTACCCACAAAGCAAAGTGATGGGCTGACACAATAGTCCTAAAACATTTCAGGTCCATTTGGGAAAAAAGTATGTCTGGAGAAAAGATCAAAGAGGAGCTTGTTTTCCCCTTTCTTTCTTTCCTTGAAAATGCTCATGGTAAATAAGACTGAGAAGACCTTACAGTATGAAAAATCTTAATCTGCTATTTCAATTACTAAGTATATAAAATGACTATGAGATGAGATGAGATTATCATGTCACCATCTGAAATAGAGGAATATATCAGAAATTTTTATGAAATCTGTACATAAAAGCACAAGAAAATGTGTAATAACATCATAGCTATTAGTCTGCAGAATACAAGAACTTAAGTTCAGGCAATATAAAACACAATATACAGTATGATCTAAATGAACACACTTGGTCCTGAGGCTTGATAAAGCATAGACATTACTGAAAGCAAATGACAGTCAGATTCCTTTAATCTTCTTTTTGATTATAGCCATTTCTTTTTTCACACTACTGATTAAAAGCAGCAAAGAACACATGATTTGGCTTATGCTTTTTAACTTGTAACATTAGAAGAGCACTATCAACATTGGAAGTTATTTTGCATTCACATTATGTACATTGCTTGCATTCCTAGCTGTACTAAAGACATGGCAGTTTGGCAGTTCTCTTATTAACTTTAGCTGGGCCAGTTTCTCCCCTTTTTATACACATAAGGGAACTTGAGCACCAGCACACTAAATAATGTCACAAGCAAAATGACACATAGAACAAGGGACTTTCTTGGAACTTTAATTTCAAGTAAACAGTAGTGACCTACAGGAGTGTGGGCTCCTGTACCTGCTCAGAGGTATCAGTCACTATATGTTCTTGGTACTTTTCATCAATATGCACTTTCTACAGACCTTCCCTTGACCTCAGTATCAGTCAGCATTGGGATGCTGAATCTGACTCACCAAATGCACATCTGATGGAACCATGTATCTTAATACTACAAAGAAGTGGAGAAAAGCTGATGGATGGATGTGCTGAGCTGTCAGGGCTTGCCTAGCTTATATAGAAGCAATTTGAGAGGTTGGAAGCAAGGAAAAACCCACTTCACAGAATTTCCTCCAATCACACTCTGCTTTTTTATTGGTGAGCAGACATGAAATGTTTAGAGATTACACAGATATTTTTCCTTTTCCCTATATAATGCTAATCCTCAAGTGAAAGAATCACAGTTAAAGCAACACACTTCCATGTGAAACACAGGGCTTTTGACAGTAATTATGATTTTGCCCTTAAGGCAGCTTTACCTAAGTGCTTGGGCACACATTAAATTTCATGCACATGGGTAAACCTATTGAAAACAATAAAACTATTAAGTTTTTGATTTATTTGCTTATATGCTTTCCTGAAATGGAATATAAGGTGAGAAAAAAAAAAGGGGACAAAAGATGGAGATGTAGTATAATTAAACTAACAGAAACACATCACTCAAAGTTATTGCAGTCTAATGTATCACTAATAGCCAAGATCATGAAATACTCTTCATATTGGGGCATCTGCACTCCATTTATTGCTGGCATGCATCTCTGGGGTGGAGCATGGCAGTCATAGTGAAGTGTGGCTCAAGAAGTGGAGAGAGCAAAAGAAAAATATCCATTACAAAACTGAAGGAGGATGGAGACAGTTGTGCTGTCTGCCCTTGCTTAAAGGAAATTGTGTGTACACAAGGGTACAAATACAGCTGGTGTGTGCCTTCTTTCTGTAATTAAATACTAAAAATAAAAAGTACTGGAGAAATGTAGGAGCAGATTTTCATGAGCAACAAGAAAAAGGAGCAAGTCCTACTTTCCAGGCTCTATGTTTGTTGTCATATCTTCCTCTCTGGAAAACATATGGAATGGAAATGTGTGGGGTCTGAGGTTTATCTGAGGTTTATGGAAGGTGAGAACATTTGTACTCATTCAAGCACAACAGCTATTCTGGAAAAGTAACACAAAAAACCCCCACCTTTGACCTGCATGCAGACAGATTTTATAGGTGGTATAGGGCTATAGGAATAACAAGATTCAAACTTATGGGCAGCACAACTATGTTATTGATGATGTTGGCATGCTCCTATTTTGCTTTTATTTAAAAGCAAACTCCCAGTGAAGAGTTGAGGAGGTTTCTCAATGCAACTTAGAGAAAAAAACCCAACCAAACTAAACACAAAACCCCATTTGGATTTTAAAAAAATTCTACTACTTAGACCTATGTGATTTAGGAAATTGGTTTGCTCTCTGAAGGTTCTCAGAATTTAGGTTTCTCTTGCAAACCAAGCACTGACTGCAGGGCAGCTTGCAGAGAAGACACATTCCTTCTCTAGGAAAAGTCAGGAGATTAAATATGTAGCCAGAGCCGGACAAAGCAAAAGCAGGTGCTCTGTGCTAGAGAAACTAAGTGGGGGGAGATAATGATTTATGTTTAGAAAGGCTAAATGTTTTTTTTCCAGACATAGGAATGTTCTCTTTTTCATTAATATTACTTTTAGTAAAAGGTTTCTGAGAGGAAAAAAAACTTGTGGTTTCAAGAGAATTTTTTCCCCAAGACATATTAAAGTTGTGCAAGAAATCTTTATTTTTTTTCCTCTTCAAAATTTAGCTTTCAAAACTGGAAATACTTGCTTTTTATTTCTTCACTCTACACACTATGACACCATTCATGTTCCTGCTATTTCTTGGTAGACACATGAGGGAAGCCACACAGAGGAGAGGCACAGTACTTCTGACATTTTGACAATGTCTAACACCTCTTATCTATGTGAGTATTTGATCTGTGGGCTGTTGCTGTGAAAAGCTGCATAAAATTATTTCTTTCCCTCAAGCATAGAGAATACTTTTTAAATTGCTATTTTTTAACCAATAACAAATTCCACAAGTAGGCCTCAATTAATTTTTATTTATTTTAGTTTTCATTCTATGTACCTGCATTCATACACAAAAGCTCTATCCCTCATGCTTTGCCTAATTTTCAGGCTGGGATAATATTAAAAAAAAAAAAATTATAAAAGACTAAGTACTTACCCTCTGCATAACTGCTACTCAGTATAATCTAGAGTAGTTGTGGGGGAGAGTCCTGCATCTCTTTTAAGCATTTGGATTTATTCTACTGAGTTGCTTCATTCATTGACCATGTAAAGTATGGAAATGTTCTCAGAAAGAGCTACTACTCCCTTCTTCCCACTGATGCTGCTATTCTCTATTCCCTCACAAAACATTGAAAAAAGAAGGAAAAGAAGAAACAAGACTCTCTCTCCCTCTTCCCCAGAGCCTCAGAAACTGAATCTCTTTTGGCTGGAAAAACCAAACTAGTATGTTAATTTTACCTGTGGGGAAATTTAAGTTGCAGTATAATGACTCCTTAATTTCCTTTAAAAATTTTTTTAGTCTCAGTCACATCTGCTATTATGACAGTAAAGACTATGTCTGTCTGTTGTCATACCTAGAACTGCAAAACCTCTGAAATTCCACCTTTCTAGACCTAAGTGGAAAGATTGATTTATGTTTTTCCTCTGTCTTTCCACTGAAATTTATAGAAAATGCTGCTACCATGCAATTATTAAAACACCAGCCAGGTTCTTCAACAGATAGAATGTATCTTTTGTAGCACAATAACATCACTAACACCATGCTGAGAAACTGTGCAATTAGAAACTCCAGTAATTCCTCACAATAGAATACAGTTACCTATTTCACTCTCTTCCACTGAATTCTTTTCTCTATTTTATCACTGTTTGGTATTTGTGGCTTATTTGCATTGTATGGTCAGACAGTATGGCAAATGGCCCATGAGGAATTGGGTTCTGTCCAGGTCTGTGAAATGACATGAATTCAGCTGAATGTTTATCTGGCTGAGATGCTAAGATACAGGGAGCCTTATTCCACTCAGCAAAAATATGAGTGGAAAGAATGGGGTTTATGATTTCCTTTCCATGTCTACATAAATGAAGTCTACTTCCTGACATGGCATTTCTCAAAATATGGGGTTATGGTACATACCAGATTGACTCAGGTAGAACATCACTGCCATCCAAAAATGACATTGCTTTTCTAGTGGGCTAGAGAAATATTTCTTGAATAATGCACAGCAAAAGAAATCTCTTTATAGCACCTATTTTATTAATGCTTTTTCCCCACTTCTAGTGGCTTACTTTTGTTTCCTCCTCTGCAATTTTCTCTCTCCAACTTCTCAACCTTTCCTTTTCTATCTATATTTTATTTTATTTCTTCTGTAGATCATCACACTGAGGAAACACTACATGCTTTTTGTGCTGCATTCAATCTGAAGAGATGTCCTGATGGTTTTTGTGCTACAAATCTTCTCATTATATAAAGAGAAATTTGTAACTCACCTTTCCTTTCAGTCACCATCATCGCTGTTGAGGAACACCAGTGTCAGCCTTTCCAACTGGCTGCAAAGGATCCTAAGTCACAAGCAGCTGACTGCAATAAACAGAACAGCTTCTTCAGGAAAAAAATGGGGAAATTTCTGTTGCTAGTGAATAATGACCTAGACCCTTTCCCTTTCTCACATATTTGGTCTACTGATAACTTTGATCCTTGCATCCCTCCTGCATATTCCTCCTCCTCTGAAAGCTTCTGAAAACTGATACAATTCTCATCGTGCTTCTTTAATTCCTCCTCAAGTAGCAGCCCCAACCCATAACATTTTTCTTTGTTATGTTTAGATAAAATAAGACTTGGGTGCTAATCATGTGCAGGGCCATGTGGCAACGACAGATAGCAGAACTAAGAGCAAATGAAGGAAGGAAAATGGAGGAAAGTATTGCAATGGTCTTTTCGTTAGTGCATAGGCAGGGAAGATACTTAAGGAGTTGCTGCTTTCTTAATGTACTTTCCACAGCTCCATATAGCCTTTAAAATTGTTCTGTGCACAAAACTTGGACAAACAGCTGGAAATACAGAGGTAACCATATCCAGTATGACAGAAAGCACTGCAGTTAACCCCAGCCCTGCACCTACAGCATGCTGGTTCATATATCAATAACTGTTGGTTCCTGTTCGTGTCCCTGAGGGGTCTCAAAATTCACTGTGCAAGTGCATGCCAGCAGCATGGTTTCATACTCATTCCAGTGTCTGAACCAAAAAGAAAGTAAAATGAGTTTTGGACACATCTAAACGCCAAGTCTTTTCAAAATCCAGGAAGCCTTTTGTTAAGTGACCAAACTACTCCTGAATCTGGGCAAGCAGCAGAGAAAATCTTCCCTCTAAAGACCATGTTTGTGGGCTAGCTCTCAAAATGGGCTCAGAGAGATGTGCTAAATAATAGGTCATTCTAAGTGGAATATGGAGATGCAATGGTGTCAATTGAAACTGTGCACTGCTTTGTAAGAAAATTCTGTACTTTTTCTGTAATGCACATCAGGTTAATTCCTCAATTGCAGTAAACAGACCCAGCCTCAACATAGTCACTAGAGAAAAGCCAAATTAAGTTTTAATGAAGATTTCAAATGGGAAAATTCTTCTTCTCTCAATGTAATTCCAGTGACTAGGAAAAAAAAATGCTGGCTTGTATTTAAAATATTTTTTTTCAGCAAAATATAGCACTTGAATGTGCATTTGCCTCACATGACATGTAAATTAGTGTACACAGCTTTAGCTGAGCTTATCCAAACAAAAGTTGTGCTTTTCCTTTACAGCCTTCAGGTCATCTAGATGGCAGTCACATATCTTTTCTTTCATTGTCTGTATCAAGGACATCAAGGAGCATTTACTCATTTGCTAGATTCAGAGAGCACAGGTGTTAGTCTGTTTGCTTTTTTTTTTCTAATGAACTATTTTGTTTTTTTCTTGGAAAGGGCATCCAGGGTTTAAATATAATCAGTCCCTCCTCAATTGATTTCAAATGTTGAGCTTCAACATAACATGAATTGAACCACTGAACTGTACTTCACCTACCAGAGATTTTCTCTGTAGTCCTATAGTTTGTCATCCCTTAAGGCTATGGGATACAGAACTGATGCTGTACTGCAGTCCTGGCATTGTACTGTGCACTGAAGTGAAACATATTTTGTGGGTCATGTAAACGGAAGTTCTCATTTCCCTTGGAGACAGTGACATCTGGAAACCCTGCCCCTCATGTTACTGTGAGAAGGATCTCATCTGGGGAGAACTACGAAGTTGTAAGTGCCATTTCTGCATATTGTCATTTTCCCAGCACGGAATTTCTCTCAGCATCAAACAATTGACTTCTCAGACTCTTCTCAGAGGTGTTTAATGAGACATAAATGCTCTGCAGGTCCAAAAGCAACATTTTATTTAATTTCAAAATTTTTATTAGATCTACCACCATGACATGTAGACCTGAGAGAAGAAAAGGAATCAGAAGTAATCAAAAAGATGTTAAAAAGTAAGAGAATAAGGCAAGGAAACAACATGCCACAGCCTATGAGAACTGGTTTGTTCTGGAAACCACTGAACCAACCTCAGATGATTTCTTTTGCTAGGTTTGAGTGCTAAAGAGAAGATTTTCTTTTGACAAATCGGGTGCAGAGCAATTTGGCAAGGAGCAATCCAAGGAGGGAACAAAAGAACAGAGAGAGTCATTACAGTCATCACTCATGCAAACAGAGAAGAGAAAGTGAAGGGAATTTTACTGTTGTCATGTACGGCATCAATCACTGCATGTCACTGAAGACTTCTTTGTGCCAAATGCAAAAAGCTAGTCAATGAAAAAATATTGCTTGTACTGGTACATCAGCCAAAGAACTCCTATATACAATGGAGAATGCTTCACACCTTTAATTCCTTCCCCAGACAATTTTTTTCAGATATGCATCTCTATTTTTTTTCCTGCAGAGTTGTCAAGATTTTGTCCCAGATTTCTGACACAAGCCAATGAACATTTGACTAGATGAGTCTACTCCCTGCTCAACTTATTCTCCATCACTTTCTTGGACTGAGGAAATAGTCCTAATGGAATATGCAAAAAAGAAGTTTCATATTTCTTGCCTAAAATATTCCAGAAGACTTTTTGCAAACCATGACAGAGAAAGGAAATAGCTGATGGAGATATTTTTCACAGTTGGCTAACCACAATGTAGAAACATACAGTTATGATAAATATCAATAACATTTTTTCTCTATTAAAATATGCATTACATAACAACCAGGGGACTGATGAACCCACACTATTTGCAGACTTGACTTTCCATGGTTTGTAATTTTTAAATTACATGGACTTGAAAGAGCCATGGGAGTTCCTCAGTGGCTGTCTGACTGGTTAGGACTCAGAGACAAATGATACATTTTCTTAGAATATCAAATTTCCTTCAAGACACTTGAAAACATTCAGAACAGATAGAGTGTCAAAATTTTATGACCTTGACTATATTTAAATAAAAATTCTCTGAACTTCATTATTACAGAGCTTAGGACACAAAAGCTGCTACTTCTCTTAATAGAAACTTCAACTTCTGAAAACAAAGAAATGCAATTAATGTACCAACTCTCTTCTGTCTCTGGAGCACCCTTTTTCACTGTATATCCCAAGAAAACATCTGAAAAGCATCTGGAAGAGTTATGAAGAGCTTTTTCCACAAGATCTGTATGATGGATCCTTTGACCACACAACCTAGTAACTTGTGCCTTGTTTATATTCAGCTGTTTGTCAGGCAGCATGCCACAATAATCCTAGCTAGTACATCAGTGCTAATTTCCTTGAAAAGCATTTCTAAAACTGGAATCTATATATATAGAACTTCAAACACTTTGAAAAAGTTGTTTGTGCCCAGAATTGCAAAATTCATATTATATACATTGGGTTATAGCTACATTATGACATCTTTCTATGCTCCAAACTTTCAGCTCTGCATGCACACACCAGATGTATGCATTTTAACAGAGGAAGTGATGGATTCTGCACCTGGAATGGGGCAATCCTGGCTGTATGTGCAGACTGGGGAATGAGGGGTTGGAGAGCAACCCTGCGGAATTCTGCAGAGTACCTGCAGGACCCTGGGGGTCCTGGTCAGTGGCAAGTAGAACCTGTGCCAGCAGTGCCCTGTCTGCCAGGAGGGCCAGCCCTGTCCTGGGGACATCAGGCACAGCATCACAGTCAGGCAAGGGAGGGGATTGTCCTGCTCTGCTCTGAGCTGGGGCAGCCTCACCTCCACTGCTGAGGGCAGCTTTGGGTGCCACAATGTAAGAAAGACATTAAATTATTAGAGTGTCCCAAAGAGAGAAATTAAGATGGTGAAGGGCTTTGAGGAGCAGCCCTGTGAGGAGCAGCTGAGGTCACTTGGTCTGTTTAGCCTGGAGTAAAGGAGACAGAGGGGAGCCCTCACTGCAGTTACAGCTTCATTGTGAAGGGAACAGGAGGGGCAGGCACTGATCTCTGCTCTGTGGTGACAGTGACAGGACCCAAAGGAATGGCCTGAAGTTGTCCAGGGAAGATTTAGGTTGGATATTAGGAAAGGTTTCTTCACCCAGAGCACTGGAACAGGCTCCCCAGAGAAGTAGTCACAGCACCAGCCTGACAGAGCTTGAGAATTGTTTGGGCAATGCTGTCAAAGACATGGAGTGATTATTGGGGCTATCCTGTGCAGGGCCAGGAGCTGAACTTTGATGATCTGAGTGGGTCCCTTCAAACTCAAAATATGATATGATTCTGTATAATTCGTGTTTAAAACAGCATCAGGATAAGATCCATGCAAATTCTAGGCCCTCTTTATGACCTCATGTATTCCTATTTTTCCTCCTATTTTTCCCATTTTCTTGAGAAAGGAATCCAGCCTGAAAGTTGGCATAATTAATTTCTGTCATTGCCTAGACTAAACAACCCATGGCTCAGTACAAATCCTGTACAGTTGTACACAACCAGAACACAGCCATTGGCGAGTGGCGGGAGTACTGCAGGTTCTCCAGAGGCACCAAACATGAAGTTTAGGTTACCTGTCTCTTTGAGCCTCACAGACACTGAGTCAGTCCCTGTGTGGAGCTCCTTTGCTACTCAACATACACAAAGCCTCAACATTAAGATGTTGCTTCTTTGGGCTCATTTTCCTGGCTGGCTTTGAGCGTCTAACTTAAACCTTGAGAAACTTTTTATGTGAACCCCTTCCCACTACCTCTTTGCCTAAAAGGCCATGGCTATTATGTGCTTGAGGCATATCCAAAAGGTCTTGGTTTATTTTTTAGAAAGGTTGAGCCAAGGTTTGAGGCTTAGTTGTACATAGAAAATGAAGGATCAAGTGGCTCTGTGTGCCGTTCCATGGGTACAGGAGAGGGGTACTTTAGAATCAATTGCTTAAATAATCTTGGACCTGGGACACAAACCCTACCTTCAGCCTCAGGAGTCCAACAACTTTCCAAAGAGCCAGGGCTCTTTGCGAATTTTGGAGTACTTGGAATAGTCATCTTTGAAACAGTAAACCACTGTCAATCCCAGCTATAACTCAGTCTTTATTCTGGCACAGCTCCTGTTTCATTCTGTGACATTTTTGACTAAAGAATGATTAAAACTCAGTAGGGACATCAGAATTTGTTCCATACACCATAATGCTGAGGCACTGCACACTGCTGTGTCAACTACAGAAATGCATGTTTTCCTGGCACGACTTCCCAGTTTGATGTATAGTTTAGTGACCTCTTCCCACTCCCTGCCAAATGCAGCTGTAATGAGGAGTTACTTATGGCTGTCCATTTAGGCTGACAAGTCCTTTTCATGTCGGTCTCTAGGATACATTTTAGTAGTAACCATTTGAGACTTCCCAAGTCTCATGGGTGAAAGAACCAACAAAACAAAATCTATGTTTGTGGTGCAAGAAACATCAGAAATTTCACCTGTAGATTTTACTTTTAGCTGAGCATTTTTATGCAAACTGAATACATAGAAATCACAAGAAAAAATGTCAGGCATGCAAAATTTTCCTGAAAAATGTAAAGGATCGGCTTCACCTTGTGAGCAGTTTTTTATAACTTTGTGACATATGCATGCCACTTTTCTGGGATATCTAAGTTTTCCTGCAAGACTCCTTCTACTTCTGGAGGTTTATACAATGAGGAACAGTTGTTCTCTTCATGTTGCCTGCTTGAAATATGAACTGTGTATTTACTGTGCATTTTCTTTCATGCTTTAAGATTTGTATTGATGCCAGTTCAGTTTGTGTCCATAACATAAGTCCAAATTAATTTTTAATCAGTACAGGATTCAAGGATGTTTTTGTCAGGGTTTGGGTTGGTTTTATCAGTTTTTTTTTCCCCAGCCATTCTTAACTTCAGCCTTCTGGATCAGGCAAAGATTTAGCGATGAATTTCTTATTAGAAAAATCACTCAACGGATCATGGTCTGACTAGGAAAAATTCCTTGATCCTCCCTTCCTAGGAACATTCCTGCACAGTGAGGGTCAACTTCTATTTCCTACTGACATAAATCTCTTCTGTTTGCTTAATATTTGGTAGTGTAGATAATCTGATACTTGTGGATTATCCTAAGGGATCCAGTAACAACTGCTATATACATGATAGAAATGTCACAGACAGTGTAGATATCAACATTTCAGCATTAAGGCTATTTGATTCTCTTTTTGTTAGCTTTTAAGTTTTTCCTATGCTAATACTCTCAATTAAAATTTTCTGTTTTTGAGGCTGTCCCAGAGATTTTTTGTTTTAGAAATGTTCAGGAAAAAAAAACTTGGGAAGGCTGTTTATAAAGTTGGAATGAGTACATCTTACCTCTGATATCCTCAACTCATACAAAACCATCATTCAGAAGCAGCTTTGCAACCCATTTTTGGGATAAAATATCAAGATTCAATTAAAAGAGCAAGTAGTTTCACTTGGAAAAGCTGAGAAAGTTTGGGAGTTGCTCTGAAGATCAGATCAGGGGAGTCAGGAGTCGGGGAACGTAGTGCTGGTCAGGAGATAAAAGGACATTTGGTAGTAGACAAGAGAGATGAAGGCAGGAGGGACATATTGAGACTGATGTCACACTTGGGGGACAGATAATGGCACTTCTTTAAGAGAAAGATGCTGGAGTATGCTAGAAAGATAATAAGAAATTACGTCCAGGAGAGACACTGATTAAATAGAGAATTCTTATAGGTAGTTTTAGCACCCTCACTGCAGAACTGAACTTTTAGGAGTTTGAGTTCATGGCCCCCAAGACATATTTGTGTGAAACCGGCAGGAAAGGATAAGACCATCATTCCAAAGCCTGCATCATTACTCAGCCACTGCTTTTCCCACTCTTCAGTACCTGGAATTTTTCTCAGAAATCTGTACTAATGATCCAAACTGTGGGCAAATGTTTAACATGAAGGAATTCCTGTGTGTTTTTGTTGGGTCTTGTATCGCTTTTAGAACCTCTAAATAATGAGGTGTGGTACAACAGCTGGAATAAATTACACTTTTTACCCTTCCAGCCTGACTATCTTGGTTTATCTTGCTCTTACAGAGCTTAGAAGGTCAATGGGAAATCAACTCCCCTTCAGAATCTGAGTCCAGCATTGACTTAAACATCCAAGTCTACACCTGAATTTAGCACATTCTCTGCTTCTGTGTTAGGCACTTAGTGTCCTCATTCATTCACTTGGAGACTTTAGACATTTCTTCTTTGTTCTTCACTGTTACTTTCATTATCTGCATTTTTCACATTTGTTCTTTTGGCCACATGTTGAATTGTGAGAGGAGGTAACAACTTGGTAGTCAAAGAACAAATTATTAACTCAGAGATTAGGCAGAAAAGACCCAAAGGGCCTTCAAAATGTTGGATACACGGCAACACTAAGGAAAAAAATGTGTCCAGGCTTCTCAGAACAATGTGTGAACTCTGACAACTCAGTCATTTACTGTCATGGCAACTTTTAAAGTAATGTTTTGTTAATTTTTGTCTTTGATAAGCATTTTGAATTTTGTTCATTTCAGACTAACTTTTAAGAGGGGGAGAGTCATCCTCTGGAAATGTCTGTATCTCCCTGTTGACCACAGAAAGACTAGAAGTTGTATAGCTAAGAGCTGTATAACCAGCTTCTGAGTTAACTGAGAAAAACAAATGTATTTTTATAGTTAGAGCAGCTCTCAATACATCACAATTGGAATTTTCCAAAATCTCAGTTTCCTATTTGACATTTTTTCTTTCTCAGCAAGCATAATCCTATTAGTTTTAAAATTCTCCTCCCGTAGTGCTGTGCCATGACCTGCTTACCACTTTTACAATGCACAGACGTACACCAAATGTGCTTTTTATCATGAAGACAGATAACTAAATGCAGTTGTGAAATAGGTTGCCTATAAAACAATCCAGTAAAGATCAAAGAAGATCTTGGGCTGGCCTGCTGTTATGAAAGTTCTAAAACACATTTCCTTTTGGCTGTGCGTTCAACCTAACACAGACCTCAGTGATGCAAAAGTCTGATGATGTTTTAATTATATCTGGGACTGAATTTCTAAGAAAATTAGCGTTCTAACCAGCCAAGACTCAGAAAACAGCTTTCATTGTCTTTTTTCCAACAATAAATTGAGATAATTTTCTTTTGCATTCTTCCATAGATTTGACATTTGGAGACCATATATATAAGGCAGTTGGAAGCTACTGATTTTTGCTGTTAAAACTAATCACTGCAGATTTATAAGACAAAGTCAGACTGTGTCCCACCAGGAGCAGAAATCACTATTATATGCTTAAAAGATAATAGATACCCTCTTAACTGAGATAGTAGCAATGGTCAATGAGCAACTTGTACACCTAAGGCTACACTACTCACATAATAAGTTAATTTGTCTTTCAAGCTTATTTGAACTAGAAACCTCTAAGTTTAGCTGTTACTGTCTCTCTGTGATGTGTTGAAGCTGTCAATGTACTGATTGTATCGCAGCAGTTCTTTAAGCAACACATAACAACAGAGACATAACTCAAATTTACATCCTATTTACACTGGAGTGCTGCAATAAAAGCCTCAGAGGAGAAAGGAGGGTGGAAAGACAAGTTTACCCTTCAGCATAAAAATACAGCCCTGTGAAAATCACTTAGGGCATGTGGTGCAAATAACCTCATCCTCTGGTTATGTGTCATCCATCAGCTCCTTCAGAAGGTGGTTTAAGAGACTGGAATATATCTTACTCCATATAAGGAAACCCAGGCTGGATAAAGAGATTGCACCACTTCCGTCTACAGAGTGAAATGCATTCTTTTAGAGGTGGTGTTCTAGTTTTACTTTTCAACCCAAGAGGCTGAATTACTAAGTCTAAACAAAGGTTAGGCAGCTAGATTTTTATTATTAACAACTCGATTTCCAACAAACAAAAAACCTTAATCTAACTTTGAATCAAAAATGTATACACAATTAATATTTCAATAACTTACTTATACTGGTAATGAATCTGAGAAAATCACAAGAGAATGTTGAGTAATAAAGAAAGGACACAAAATAGGACTTAATTAACCATCTCTGATGGTGTAAAAATAACCAACTTTTAAATATCCTATAAACTTCCACTAAATTTGAAATCATAAACTTTATTACATTGAAAATGGCTCCTCTTTATATGTAAGAATGTGGTCTCAAGAGGACTCACATAGGTTTAAGTTACTTAAAGTTGTAGCTACAGTTCTTAGTGAAAGGTGATGCAGGGAATAGGCCTTAGTGCATACTTATGTCTGAAGAGAAATGCATAACAGTTGTCCAGGAATGTTTCTTCAAGATCAAACCTGAACAGGACTATAGACTATCTAACAACATCTTCTTAACACAAGTCGTACGTTGCAAGCCACAGGGAAAACTCAAATGTTAAGCAAAGTCTAGAAGTCCTTAAGAGAAGCTACTCCAAACAGCCACGCTGTTTTTCACTTAGTATCCAAAATTCAGGTGAAGAATATAATTTTCTCTGCAAGGTTTTATAAAAAAATTGAAAAAACAACCTCTCATAAAAGCCTTTTTCTAATGAATTATAGAATTAGATTTCCATAGACTTACACTGCAGGAGCTGGTCACTCTGAAGGTGTGTTGAGTTGCTTAAAAAACAGAGGCTCAGTTACTTGTTTATTTGAATGTGGGAGCCAAAGGCATTTTAGTATGATTTTGACTGTCTGAAAAAATAAATAAAGATTTATAACCAGCTTGATGTAAAAAACACTTAAATACTTCTGGGATGCAGAGAGTGGTAGTTGGGTCTCTCCCTCTGCCATCCTCGAGTACATCAAAGTGCCACAGTAATTCTGGGGCCCAAAGAAAGGAGAGAGAATTTGAATAATTTAACAAAATAATTGATCAAAATTGCATTATTTACTTTGGAAGAAAAATACAGTTGACTTTTTCTATCTCAGTTCTAAAAGAGCACCTACTAAAAATTTTAGTAGGAAAGCTAGTAGCAAAATATGCTCTCAAAGAGAGATATTTAGTTTTCCCTGAGAGCAGGATCAAGAAAAAAATTAAAGGTTTTTCTGAGCAAAATTTAAGTTCTGCTGATATTTATATTAAGAGTTTTTTAGTTATTGCCTCAAGAATCTTTTCACCATAGATCCATTGTATATTAAAAGAAGTAGTAAATAGAGCTTAGTAACTCTTTTGATTGCAGTAATAGTTATAAGTGAAAGATCTTCACTATGGGTGGCTGAGGAGAGAGAGGTCCTAAAAGGGGCCCTTCTCATTGCAGCCATATTCAATAGTTGCACATACCTGAAACAAAATACCAAAACTGCTGAGGTCTTCAGATTACATAAATATTTGAGGCGGTGTCCCTTAAGAACGCAGTTTTAATTCAATGAAGTATGAGAAGATAGGAAGCAGTGACTCTAATCTTTGTAAAGGGTCACAATAATAATTAATTGAACAATCCATCAAGCACTACAATAGGATTATGAAAAAGCACTTACATCTTGGACACACATACATAGGCAAATACCAAGTAGAAGAGGGAAAATATTTTAATCACATATTTCACTGGAAAGCTGTATCTGCTGTTGGTATTCATATTTCAAAAATATACATGGATTTTGAATACAAGGAGGAAAAAGAAAAGGAATAAAAAAAGGGAAAAGATTAAATTAATAAGGTGTATTGAAAAACAATATAGCATCTGAAGTGGAAGAAAAGGCCAAACTTCTAGAGTCAGACTTTCCCAAAATTTACATCATCAAACAATTTCTGTACCAGGACTTTGTAGGAACTCACACTAGAGGTTCCAAACCCAGAAGTAAGTAATTTGAATCTGTCTTATCTGGGACAGTCTCACAGGAAATGATTAAAATAAATATGTATTTCATAAAGGTGAAGAGAGAGCAAATCAGGTTTCAGTAAAGCACAATAACTTTAAAAATACTGAAACCAGGAGTAAATGAGGATAGGGAAAAAAACTCGATAAAAGCAAGATCTATTTACCAAAGGAAGCTCACGGTGGCTTTTATGCTAAGATAGACCTTGTAGAGAAGGAAAATGCAAAATATCTAATTCTGCAGTTGTAAGCAAAAGATTGAGGCCCAGTGGCACATGGAGAATTATCAGTTAAATTGCAGGAAATGAAGACTGCAACAAGAGCTGGAATTTTCAATGAAGAGTCATCCAGGCTGGCAGATAAGTAGCTTGGAAACTGCCTCAGGCACAACTTTCTCTGAAGGCTGTTATTGAGCTGGTTTCTAGATGGTTTTTGGGTACAGTTTTATAAACATGAAAAGGATTAGACCTTTAAGTGGGCACAGAAAAATGAGGAATAACAGTAAGAACAATTAAAACAAAGTAATGATTGCTTGGTTGCTATTTCATTTTTGAGGAAAAAAAAATTCAAATTAAAAGCGAAAATGAAATGAAAGGCGTTCTGCTGTATTTGAACAAGGGGTGTCTGATGACAGGATTAATATGTAGTATGAAAATAAGTAAAGCTACATATTTGCACACAAGCTGAGTCTGAACTTCAGTGTCTTCAACACAGCGTAACACAGGGAGCTTACCAGGTTAATGCAATGAAGGACACATCTTTGAACAGGCACACACTTGTGCTCACACAATTGCATAAATAGAACTCCAACAAACCTCACCAACATGCAGGATTCACCACCAGTGACATGCACACAGGATCACCCCAACATCTGCAAATCATTCATTCAATTGCAAAAGTACCACAATCATCAGCCATACTTCTTTTCTTTTCCTTATTGCTGTGAACCATGCAAATTGCCATGCAAATTTAAGACGCATTATGTGGTTAGCTGAGAGAAAAATTGGAAGCTTTATGCTCAGCAGAGCTTTCCTGGAAGTAGCCAGCTATTTTCCTTGTGGCTTCATAGAAGTGAACATTAAGAAACATAAAATAACTAACTAAATAAACACAGGACCATAATAAATACTAATGTGTCTCTTCATCTGACCAAGTATCATTCCACTGATGTGCCCCCATTTCCAACACCAAAGCAGTATCACTTGGGAAATATACAGCTAATTGCTGTAAGATAAGTAAACAAGTAAAAATATTAATATCAGTAAACCACATAGAGGTTGAGTGACATCACTGTTGTTTAGCTTATAATTTTCTTATTGTCAGAGAATAAGTATAGAAATAGCAAGAGAATGTTTCATAGCAAGGGGAACAAATTGCAGTTTCCTTGTACTCTATCACTGATGTGAAGGCAATTATTTCTTTAATAGAGCAAAACACAAAACTAATTATAAATAAAATAAATAAATAAATTAAAGGCTAGTAACTTGCAAGAAGTGGCAAGTCTGCAACAAATGTGTGTGAAGGTACATGACTTTGTTCCTGGTGTATGTTGTAAGGAATATTTTTTCAGCGTTCCATTATATGACTAAACCAAATTGAGTAGTCTATGGTTATCATCAGAGCAGATTTCTCCTTTCCCTCTCCAAGAGTACCAGACAGAACGTAACAACAAAACTGCCTTTCTTCACTTTCAACTCTTTCAGAGGGGGGTTGAAACTATTTAATAGTATGTGGATGATGTCTTTCAGAGATATTTCAGAGCAAAATGAATGTTTGCAAGCATGTGAACTGTAGAAAATCCCAATTTTAACATGTACAGCCAAGTATTTGTTTGGGAAGCAATGGTGTGCTAACTGGGGAGCATGAATGCTGCCATCTAACTCCCCTAACCATTTACAGCTGTGCAAGATGACTTGGATTTTAAATATTTATCAACAATGCAAGTAACAGCTATTTGAGAACACCAAGATAATTAATGAGCTAGGGGAAAATGTGGTCTGAGCGTGGATGTTCTTATGAGGGGAAAAAGAGGCAAAACACATATTAAGAGTAAAAAAAAAATATGGGAATTATTTGTTCAGCTTTAATCTTCATAATCATTATCAGGCCACAGCTTAATGATACTCTTTCTCCCAGTCAAAGACAGCCAGCAGTAGCAGTTTCATGAATTGCCTTCTTTCATCTCTTCACTTCATCCTGTGGGACTCATGACTCCATCTGTGGGAGTTTTGAACATATGGAGAGATATCAAACCCCCAGACTCCTCCCTGTGGCTTTTCAAATTTTTTGCAATCAATTTCAATTCTTTTCAATACATTTTTTTTTCTTGGCCTGTTGCAGCTTTCTTCCATTCAGTTTCTCTACCCAGTTGTGCCTCCCAGTCTCTCCAGACTATGTTTTTCCCATATTTCAGGGACACACTGTACCTGGTGAGGCCTTATTTTGCTGTCAGCCAGCCAACCTGCTGTACCTGTAGAAAAATGGGGGCCAAGGAGAACAGTTCAGATGCCCAGACCCTTGCTGGAAGGAGAGAGAAAGCATAGCAGAGGCAGCACCCTTGGTCATGGGACTGCATGTCTGCCAAGAAAAGGGGTCACAAAAGTGTGGTTCTCATTGCAATAAAAACTATTTTTAGACTAAGATCATTCAAACATTTGTTATAGCTTATTGAGCTCTCAGTAAGCATTTGGCATTTTGTTTCACCTAACTGAATGAAAAGAAACTAGGCACAAGCCTTCAAAAGTTATTTGCTGCTACATCCCCCAGAAATGAATGGCATCTGCTCCCCCAAAAAACTTTTAAAATCCAGCTGGACCACTGAAGTTATAATTTAAGTTGTATTCGCTTACCTCTCAGCTAAAGCTACTGTCAACTTTAGTATGTTTTACTGCTAAATAGGGATTTAATCCAAATCATCTAAAAGCTTTGAGATTGGGTTGGTTTTGAACATATATAGATACAACAGATCAAATCCCATTCAACATACAGAAAGCACGCTATTGGAAATATAATAAATATTATAATATTATGGCCTGGATAATAAGGATAGTCTTAGCTATTTAAAAGTCAGTGCTTTAGTGACCTTTTCCTGTTATAAATGAAAACATCAATATTCCTCTGATAGAATGTGAAACTATGTAACAAAGTTGAACAAAAGCAAGTCTTTGGGTAATAAATCTGTTCTGAATCTGGTAAAAGGTTGGGGTTTTTTATACCCAGAGCAGCAACATGGGACTTACAGAGCACTTTCAGTGCTCATTTGCACTGCACTTGGTAGGGGAATGTTCCTTTTTGGAGGCTGAAAATACTTGGCAGTCTTAGTATGTTCAGCAGCTCACGTGGGGAGAGAATACAAAAATTCTGTAAAATGGTTCAGGACACAGTTAACTGTTTGTAGATGGATATTTGTTCTGTCATATATACTGCAAGAACAGGGAATAAAAAGGGTTTCCAGATCCAAGTTTCCAACTGTGTGTTAAGAGTCTTGGGTTCCACATGTATGGTTCTTTCCATAACTTATTGTGTGACACCAGTTAAATCATGTAGAAGGATCCAATATAACAAAAGAGTTAGACATGGACTTAGCTTTAAACTCAAAGTCTTCCTGCTGAAATCACTGCACAAGTTTTTGTGAATAGCCACTTTTTGAGTAAAGACGAAGTTTGCAAACGGGTGGTAGCAGTATTTCCCTCTTTGACAAGTTTATTGTAAAAGTATACCAATTGATGCTTGTGCTGTCTATGGCCATTTGTTCTGACAGAATGCATTAGCATTTGTATCTGTATATATTTTATACATGGAAATTACTCAAGGAAGGTTGAAAATAAACTGAAAACACTTCTTCCTCTGAAATAAAGAGTAGAAGACTAAGCACCTAATTATGATACCCATTTTTATCTCGCACCAGAACTTAAACTAAAGCATTCATAAAGCTATGTCAAAAGTACATCTCTCCCTCATCATCTCCCTCATTCACTCTCCCTTGTGTATTCCAGGACTCAAAATCTGCATTTAGGTGGAATACTTATGACACGTTGTCATAGGAAGCACTCAGGTCTCTCTCCCTGTCCCTACAAGCTCCTTCAAAAAACTCAGTGATTGAGTCACATGCTAATCTGAGGCTAGCTGTTTCAGTTTTGGAACCTCAATACACTGAATTATGAAAATCAAATTCCACCATAGAAATAAAAAAATAAAAATTCTTCATGGCTTTTTGACAGCTTTTCTGTAAGAATATTTGCAGGTGAAATCCAGGACTGCAGGATAACACCTGAAGGATGTTATCATGTTCATGCAACTACATCTATTTCAACTAGTGGGCATGCTTTAGTCAAAAAGGAAAAAAAAAGATCAGCATTTCACTCAGCAAAAGTCACAGAATTTGTCTTTTGGATCATGCCAAAAGCACAAAGTTTCAATTTTATCAGAAAAGCAGTAAAAGAAAAAACAATAGCACGCATAGCATATTCCACTTTATTGGGATTTCTCCTAATATAGGAGAGTTCAAGTCTTCCACTAAGTCAAGCTAAATCAGAAAGTCAGTGATAAAGTCCTCGGCAAAACCATGGAATATTTGGTGAAAGAGATCCATCAAATCAGTTCTTTCTAAGATAGTGCCATACCAGAATCCTGACATTCCCCAGTGATTTACAATAATGTATGTTATCTTGTACAATGTTTACATGATCCAAAATGGAAGGTCCCTAGGGCTGGTGCAGAAGGAAAACAGTAGAATGGAAAAGGCAAAGGGAGATGCATAAAGACATGAGAAGTTAAGGACCTGTGCTCATGGCTGATGTGCTGGTCTGAAGCAAAATGCAGTGAAAGTTAAAACAGTACAGAAAACCATCAGTATGAGATCCACCGTTACCGCAATTGTGTTCTTACGTGTAAGCAAATCTGACTTCACAATCTCTCAAACTATCATTGTTCACTTTCCCGTTGCACTGAAAAATCAGGTAAATTGAGACATATGAATGTTATTCCAATGTTTGCAGGCGTAAATTGGCTTGCTGCAGAAAGCAGAGTGCGTATTTGTTTCTTTGAGACTTTCCATCAGGAATCTTGGAAAGAAGATGTTTACCTCTTCCAAGGCGGTCAGGGGAAAGTGAGCAAGTAAGCATTTTCATGGCTGTGGAAAGACTACAATCAAAACTGTCTTTTCAAAGGTCATCATCCTATAAAAACCACTCAGCTCCAAACAATATGCTATCGATCCTTCATTCCTCATAACACTCACAGAGATGGAAAGATTTGCTATGAGGCAGCTGGTAAAAACCTGTCACAATAAAATTTGGCTCTTTGTTGTTATTTTACTGACTTAAAAATTTCTATTGTAAAAAGGCTTTCCATATAAATATACAATTAATTCATGAAACTATTTTATAGATACCTTCTTAGTCTCTTTAACACATTCTCTTCTCCAGCTGTAATCCCAGAGCAGCTTCCTGATGAGAGTTATCCCAGCACATTTCTGTCTAGTGGAAAACACACCATACAGCTACATATATAGATATAAAGACTGAATCTTAATATAGCAGGGGGAATGAGTAAACCCACTAGAATTTGAGGTTTTGTGAACATCATTAGCTATTTTTTTAAATTCTTGAGGTTTTGCAAAACTGAAAACCAAATGTCTTAGGAAGACAAAAAAGCCCTCTCCCTCCTATCTTGGCTCAGTCCCCTGGACCCTGTGAGAAAGGGGAAGGCTCCTTGGCTCCTGCTACCCTGCAAGGCCAAGGCCAGCCAAGTTGGAAGGAGCTTCCATGGCAAACGGAAAGGGAGCAGTGCTTGCATTGGCATTTTCTGCTGCGGTGATAGATTGAGCCTTTTGAAGTCTTCTGAGCTCTGACATATCAACACCTTTTTCTACTGGAATTTCAAATTGTGATGGGCAAAGTTAATGACTTCCTGTACTGTTTATTTTTTGTGGGGTTTTTTTTTTTGTTTGTTTGCTTGGGGGATGGAGATTTGTTTATTTTGTTTTGTTTGGGGTATTTTAGGTTTTTTTGTTGTTGTTTATTTGGTTTGCTTGTTTGTTTGTTTGTTTGTTTTTATGTTAAGATTTGAGAAGTTTGTCCACCCTAGCATTTGACAGAGCTACATTTCTTGGATTCTGCAAGCAACTGAGCCAAATCCATGCCTCTTCACACCAGCTGCAGGATTCTTTCACAGATATTCTGTAACCCAGTTCAGGACTCAGCAGCTGAAATCATGGTCTTCTCCTTTGACTTCTGAAATATAATATATTCTGAAATATCCACATGTCACATGTCTGTCTGTAGACCTACTACAGGGATCCATCCTCCAGCTCCCTATGGAGCATGATGCTGGAAGCTGTCCTGCCTGCTTCTCAGCATGTTGACCTTTAAAATTCAGTGGTTGTGACTGGAGTCCTCGATTGTGGAGACAGTTCCCAGCTCTCCTAATGTGACTAGGATCAGTCTAAGAATGAGGTTTCTCGCGTGCCGCTGTCACTAGCCCCGAGGCAAGGAGCACGTCTCAGTAAGCCCTCAACACCTTCCATGCAATGAAAGGGGATGGCGCTTCTTGCGCGGAAGAGCGGGACCGAGGTGCTGGGCTCACTAGAGGAGCTGCTGGCTGACATCCCGCGAGCACCTTCAAACTGACCGGGAGACGGGGCAAGTCTCGGCTTTGGGCAGTTGCACAATTTAAAAGGATAAAAATGAGAGAACTGAGCCCTCGAGAAGGCTGGGTTGTACAGCGGTGGCAGCAGGAGCACCGAGCTCCCGAGCGACAAGTGTCCCGGGAGAGCCGGGCCGGCCGGAGGGGCCGAAGACGCGCTCCTCGCCCGCGGGAACCGGGCCGTGCTCGGCCCGACGGCGGCTCCGGCCCGGCCGCGGGGCCTGGCGCCGCCTCCCGGGGCTCCGCCGCTCTCGGCCCTGCCGCACCGACGGCAGGCCGGGCTGCACTGCGCCGGGCCGGGCTGCCCTCCCCGCCCCTCCGCGCCGCTCCGCTCCCCGCGGGAGGCCGCTGCCGCCCTGCCCTGCCCCCCCCGCACCGCCCCTGCACCGCCCGCCGGGGCGGGCCGGGCCGGCGATGGCCCCGCAGGTAGGCGAGGTGGGGAGGGGGGCGGCGGGGTTTATGTCACCGCCGCGGAGCAGCGAGCCGGGGGCGCGCCCCGCCGCCGCTGATTGACAGCGGGGCCCGGCCCGCAGCCCATAAAGGCGTCGGCGCGGGGCGCAGTGCCGTGCCGGGACTTGCGACGGCAGCAGCCAGGCGCATCGCGCTCCGCTCCGACCGGCCTCGCCCCGCAGAGCCCCAGCGCACCGCCGGCTCCCGATGCCAGGTGAGGCGCCCGGCGGGGAGGTGCGGTGCCTGCAGAGAAGCCCGCTCGGGGGCGGAGGGGGCTGTGTCGGCCCGCTCGGGGCTCGCCCCGCCGCCGACCCCGCGGGGCTCGGGCTGCGCGGTGAGGGGAGCAGCGCGGGCAGGCGGAGCGCGGCACCTGCCCGCAGCAGCCCCGCCGCCCGGGCAGGCTCTGTCCCGCCGGGAGCCGCTGGGCTCCAGAGGTGGGACAGGCGTCCCGGCGGCTGCCGGTAGCTGGCTGTAGCGGTGGTACCCTGGGGATGCCAGGTAATAGGAGTTCCGTGTAGAACAAAGAAAATATAGACAGAGAGCGCTGGCGGCATCCCTGCGTCCTTGCAATGGTGTGTGGAGTTGGCAGTGCTGAAGTTATTTGGCTGTACCAAGAGAGCTGGATTTCTGCACATTCCGGAGAATGCTTCTGCTCCATTCATTGTGAGCTGAGACACATATGGAGATGCAATTATGTGGTTTATAACTGCACGGTGCTACAGGGCAAACCCGGCATCACGTTAAGAGTCACTTTATCCAGCTATGCTTGGGTACAGAGGATTGTCTATATATATATTTATGGAAGAGAAAGGAGTTTGTATCGTGGCACTGAAAAGTACCCCTATTACTCAGAATCATCATCTAGACCCCATTATCCTACAAGGATTTTTTGTTAAATATTGTGTTCCAAAGTAAAGATGTGCTAGCAATAAGCTGTATCTCCTGTAGTGTCATATGGTTCTCTATGCCAGCTACTGAAATTTCATTAAGAAAATAGTAATGTATATTTCCTGTATGTCTTTCCTTTCTATTAAGGACATTTCCATGAAAAGGATCTTTAACTTTTATAATTCCTCTTCCCTTCACCTGATGTCACATTTTACTTCTGCCATCAAGAATAGACCCAGAATAAGTGTTGAAAGAATCAGTCAAAATAAAAATTCTTATTTTACATGTATAGTTGCTGTTTGTGCTATTTCATGAGGAGAATTGCACTATTGATAGTTGATAAATATAATTTCCCTAATACTTGCTACTTTTTGGTTTATTCATAGAAGTTATGCTGAAGAGGAGGGGGTTGTTGTGGCTTGCTGTCCTGATAACCCTGTGGCTTTCCTCAAATGCTCAGGGTAAGTTCAGATACTTCCTAACTGGATACAGACTATCTCCCAAAGTTAAAAGTTGTAAAGTGTTGGCTAGCCTGAACTACATTGGGCAAAGTAATCATAAAGGATTTTTTAAAAGTGCTTGGGGTATTTTTGGTAGATATACCATGCCAGTGCTAAATGAGGATTTCTCAATATATTTCAAATTGCTTTATTTAGAAATTATTGATTAAAATGTATATAATCCCAGAAATAAATAATAGTATACTTTTCTGAAATGAATGGTGAAAGTAACATAAACAGAATCACTGAGTGGGATGACCATTTTAGAAAGGTAGAAGTAGAGAAATAGACATCTGCACATCAAATATAAGTAGAATACAAATTGGCATGGTGCCAGACCCTCATTTACAACTTTCTTGGTTGCAGTCTTTAAAAAAAAATCTGGTTTTTTTTGGGTCAGCATGTAGGCACATGGATTCTCATAATTTGATTTTCCATTGTCTGGTGATCAGAATACAGAAATTGCCTCAAATTCCTTATCGATTCATATAATATTAAAAATACTTAATGAATAAATTGCTAAATGCATCCATGTGTAGGCATATACATGGCTTGCAGGATACATATATATGTACAAATATGTACTACATAGTGCTATTAAATATGAAGCCATATGTATAAGTGTGTAATCACAAGTATTTGCATGCTCAGAAGGAGAGAATTGTCAGGTAAATTAAAATGTCAGGTAGAAAATACGATTCACTTGCCTGTTTGTAGGAGCATTTGTGGAAGTAGGAAAGTACTGGTTTGTTCTGCTGGTCCTTAATGTCTGTCATATAATTGCAGTTACTAAGTGTACAGTAGGGAGCTGTTTCTTGTAAGGCTTTTCATAGACACATTGTCACACACCGTTAACTTTTTCAGATGGTGACAAGGAAGAGGAGACTACCTTTGATTTACTTCAAGTCAGTAACATAAACCGAAAGACAATTGGAGCAAAGGTGTTCCGGGGCCCAGACCCCGCCACGCCGGCGTATCGTTTCATTCGGTTTGACCATATACCTCCATGTAAACCGGAGAAACTAAAAAAGATCCTAAAACTAATACGGCAGAATGAGGGCTTTATCCTTTCAGCCACCCTGAGGCAGGACAGGCAGTCTAGAGGCACTGTCCTTGCCTTAGAGGGTCCCGGCATCAGTGAGAGGCAGTTTGAGATCATTTCCAATGGCCGGGCCAACACCCTGGACCTCATCTATTGGGTGGATGGCTTCCAGAACGTGATTTCCCTGGAAGATGTGGACCTCGCTGACTCACAGTGGAAGAACCTCACCGTGCAGATAACAGGGGAGAACTACAACCTCTATGTTGGCTGTGACCTTATTGACAGCTTCATCCTGGAGGAGCCTTTCTATGAGCAGCTGAAAGCAGAGAGCAGCAGGCTGTATGTGGCGAAAGGGTCCACTCGGGAGAATCATTTCAGGGTAGGTGACCAACCTGCAGAGGCTTGGGTGCGGGTGTGGTAAGAAGGTAACTGCAAGGAGTTTGGGAAAATGCAGTTGGTGCAGTTCTGTTGTCCCAAAGCCTCTTGGATTTGATGGGGTCACAGGTGTTCCCAAGCAGAGTGTGCTTTTATTAATTGCTGAATCTGTGTTGTGTGACTTTGGGATTCCTGAAAGCAAAGGCAAAGCAAAATCTAAATCCAGAAAAAATGTGCAGAACTAGTTTTTGGGCTTTCCTATGCATCCATCCCTTTATCTCCAGATGTAAGACTACTAGAGATGTTGGGTTTTTGTGGTGATTTGTAGAATTTTTTTCAAATTTCTTGAAGAATTGTTTTTCCATTGAAATATATCTCTTCAAAACATGAGAACATGTTGATATTTTTATTTTTTATTTGAAGAAGAAGAAAAAAAAGAATTTTTAATGGAGCTGAAGCATGTGGTGTTGGTCCATCCTGTAACAGAACATCCTGATTTGCCATTTTGAATGTTTCTTTTCAATTTAAATTTTAAAAAGAGGAAAAATTTGAAAAAAATAAATGGAATAAAAAGTTTGATCAGTCCTGTAAATTAGATTATTTTTCATTTTGTGGAAAACATTTGAGATGAAGGAATTATAAGTTTTCTGGTTTTATTGTCAAATGAAAATGACATTCTACCTCATAATTTAGTGATGTGATCTGGCCCAACTGCTTTAAGGATGGCTTCTTTTCAGTCACAGCTGAAGTCAGACTTGAACTCATGGCTCAAAAAAATTTCAAAAAGCCCTTTATTTCTCATCATGTTGTGCCATCTAGTTTTCAGCCAGAGCATGACTTACTGGAGTTTGGCTCCATGGGATGACCAGTTTTGGCATGGACTTCAGAAGTTCTTGCCCACAGCCTCTCCATTTCTGCCTCCATGACTAAGTTACTCCATCAATAGAGCTCATACAGCTGGTTCTGAAGCTGTACCATTAAGAAGCTCACTGAAACAATCTGTTTTTTAATTAATTTTTTTTTCTTCTTTGAGGTTTTCTTTCTCCCAAATGAAATAGATACCAGTCTGTTTTAACAGAGTTGTCTCAGAGTAGTGTCATCACAACTGAGAAAGCAGTAAACTATGGAGCATGGGAATGACTGGCTAAGGATGGACGTTTGATGGTGCCGAAAAGTTGACTTTGACCCTCTCTAAAATTCACTATGAAAAAAGAGATTTGAGCTTGTAACAGATTAATATCTTTTATTATGGCATGTTTCGGAACATACCTAGCTTTATGGCTTATAATACTGAAATTGTATGTAACAAAACTGTGACCACATTATTTTTTTTCCTGTGTATTGGGTTTAATGCCTTGTAGATTGTATTTTATGTATTTGCTTACGTCTGAATCAAGTCAGTAGCATGGATTTGAGACAGATCAGTTATTAGTTGTGCAAAAATTGATCTTACTGGTTTTAATTGCTATTTTAAATTATTATTACAGGGTCTTTTGCAAAATGTTCAGTTAATCTTTGATACTTCAATAGAGGATGTTCTGCGTAAGAAAGGATGCCAGAGAAGCCAGTCAAGTAAGGCTTTTGTTGTCTTGTTAATACTGTTCAGTTGAATCTGAAAATTAGAAACATCAGTCATGAAATATTGTTTTAAAACCATGCAACAGATCCCTTTGAAATGAAAAGGAGAATGAGTTACTTTTTTGGTGGTAATGTGAACTTATATGTTATATGTTTATATGATGTCATTTCTACTCTCTAGCCTATTACTTTAGTTCAGTTACTTAGATTTATAACTATAAGCCTCTGTTTTTAGGTTGAGGAAAAAAATGTTGAGCAATAAATTAGTAGAAATGGAAGGGGGAAAAGCGTATTCAGGAAAATATATATTTTCTTACATGAGTTTTCTGCTATTCTTTTTATGCAAGATGGGTGGTGTTGGTTCTGAATTCTGCTGCTGTCAATGGGCCCACAAACTAGTCTGCTGTTCTTAATGACACTGAATTCTTTAGCAATACCTTTGACTGACAGAGGCTTTGGGTGTGACTCCCAAAGTACTGATAATCATAAGAACCTTAGTAAAATAAGAAATCAAAGGAAGATATATGGAAGGCATGTATGTTATGGGCTAATGTGTTCCTGTTAGTCTAGTTCATGCTTACTCTGCCAGGAGGGGAACATTCTGTGTGTAGCAGTGTAGTGGACTCCCCATAAAAGAATTAGGAAATATGTGCTAAGGTTTTGTACTCATGCTCATAGGAGATGCTGACTGTTTTACTTCCCAGTGCTTATAGCTGGCAAGGGCTCAGTCAAGAATCAGAACCAGCTCAATCTATCAGAGGAATGTTGTAGGTGCACAAGGCAGGACTTCAGGGTTTTGTTTGGAACTCCTGCCACCTGAAATGACATTATTTCTGTCACTTTGCTAAAATATGTGACTTACAGAAAATCAATTAAGCAGATTGAGCTCCATTTTTTTCCCTAGTTTATGCAAAACCTAGAAATTAAACCATAGCAGATCTTGACTTCTTCAAAGGAGTAGTAAATGTTTTGAAGTATCACCAAGTAGAATGGGATGTTACTGTACCTCTACTGTGAGGCGGAAACCAATGAAAGCCTAAAGGAATAATTGAATTCTTCATGCTAATATATACCTTAAGAGGAATTCTTGTACAGCTGTAAGCTGCTGATAACTAACAGATAATATTTTCTTAATTTATTTTTATCACATGTAAATTGCCAGTTTTTCAGTTCTATAACTTGAGTGTTTTGTTTTATCATTTCTGAGAACTTTTTAGTAAATAATTAAATTACCAGTATTTTTGCTTTTACTTTGCAACACCAAGAGAACACTACAAGATGCAAATTTCTTGTGCAGTAACAAAAAGGAATCAATAGCACAGTGAGGCCATCAAATTTACTTGTGAGGTTTTTTTATTTGCATGTCAGATTCTGCCATTGCCTATCCAGCTGAATTACATACTCATGGAATGGGTCTGGTTGAAAAGGACCATGATCCATCATCAGTGTAACCTCCCTGCTCAAGGGAGGTCATCCAAGAGCATGTGGCACAGGATTGTGATCAGATGATTCTTGAATACCTTGAATATCTCCAGTGAGGGAGACTCCACTCTCTGGGCAACTGTTCCAGTGCTTGGTCATCCACACAGTGAAGAAGGTCTTTCTCTGATTCAGGTGGAACTTCCTGTGCATCAGTTTCTGCCCATTGCTTCTCATCCTACTGCTTGGCACCACAGAACAGAGCCTGGCTCCATCCTCTTTGGATATTTATACGCTTTGATGAGGTCCCCTCACTGTTGTCTCTCCTTGAGCCTGAGCAAGTCCAGCTCCCTCAGCCTTTCCTTATGAGAGGGAGGCTCCAATCCCTTAATTAACTAGTAGTCCACAGCTGAACCCAATCCAGGGGTTCCATATCTTTCTTGTACTGAGAGGCCTAGGATTGGACACAGCACTCCAGATGTGGCTGAGGATGAGGAGAGAGGCAGAATAGTTCTTCTCTGCCCATCTCTCCAGCCTGTTGAGGTCCTTCTGAACATGTCTATAGCCCTCTGGGGTATTGGTCACTCCTCCCAGCTTTGTGTCATCAGTGAACTTGGTGAGGAGGCATCTGCCCCTCTATCCAAGTCACTGATGGGTGGTTTAAACAATACTGGGCCCAGTATTGAAACTTGGTGGATGTTGCTAATGACAATTACCACAGTTCAAAAGCCATGAATGACATTACCCACCACAAGATATTTTCCCATTTTGATGGCTCACTCGATGAGCTGAAGTAAAGGCATTAAGATGACATATTTATGCATTAATGTCCTGTGACAGCAAGGCTGATGTCACCAATGAAATTCTCTCAGCTCTAAGGACACAAAAGGAGACAGGACTGTGTTTTCCCAATGTATCGTTAAGCCTAATATGGGAATGTGACATATGGTGAAATGGTAGCTTGGGAATGCTCTTTGTTTGAGGGTAGGAAAGAATGTCTGTAGTGTGGTGGCTGCAAATCCTTTAGGCACTATTTTTACCCTGCACTGGATAGGAAAGATGACAAAAACACACCTAAATAGGCACATCAATAAAATCCCTTCTTGAGTTATATCAACAGAATGATATTTGCATATGTGAGAGGATGCACATTTTGCTCTTCTGGTTTCTCATTTTAATCATCTGGTCCTTAGGAAATTAGCAGGAAGCCAGCAGCAGAGAACTGATTTCCCAGTGATCCCCAGGCATCTTCTTTCAGTCACTGCCAAGTACCAGTAGGAAGTGAGGATTTAGTTCTTCTTACATATTTTTGGTTTATGTTTCCTGCTGAGATTGCAACTTTATTAATGTCCTCAGAATGTTCCGGTCAAGGCACACTCCATGTTGGCTTGAAAAATATGAAATTAATGATCTGAGAAGTGCTGTGGGGGGACCTGAAAAATCTAGTGTTTCAGTGTGGTAGGAAAATTGCATTCTTTCCAGGGAATCAAAAAGCAGCTGAAATAAACTGTTATGACACAGAGAGTTCTGATTTGCTATGTGGTTTTTCTCCCATCCTGTAAATGAAGCTGGACAATTGCTTCAACTTTGGAAAACTGCGAACAACATTTTTTAGACCTTGGCTAGTGGCAGATATTTCATAGCTAATTTAAAAGCACATCAAGCCAATAATTTTAAGTTTGGTTGAGAAGTAATCACTTAATGTCATACTGTGGGTTGGTTCTTTTATTTTTAGCCTTCCAAATAAATGAAGAATTCTTTGTTCCTGTTTTCATTTCCTTTTATATTTATATGTAACACTTTACATTGTATGGTAAAGGGTCAAACCAAGCCCTTAACATTTCTGAAGCTTTACCACCTTCAATGATTTGTCAACACTGAATGGTATTGGGGTTTTGACGCATATGTTTTATGGCACATATTCCTGTGCTGAGTTGTTCTTTTTAAAGATATAGCAATTTTAAAATAATATTTTCTCTTTGGTGACCTTGAGCTATTCCAATGTCAGTAAATCTGGTAAAGAAGTGTTTATAAAGAGATAGGGAAGTATGAATTGCTGTATAGTGATACCAACTTTGAGTTTATCATGGAGTCCTTAGAGAAAGCATCCCAATTTTGAGTTTATCATGGAATCCTTAGACAAAGCATCCATGAAATCCATGATATTTTACCTGATGGAGATTTAAATGCTTAACAGAACATAGGCTGTTTTATTTAGTTATATTTGTGCTTTTTAAATTAATTAAAATCATGCTTGCTGTTATATTACTTTCCAGGAATTTATTGTAGACAGAGATATATTTTAAAATTATATTAGAACATATCCAGTTCTCCCAGTCTAATCCATGCAAAGTTCTGTTTTAGTTACAATCTGCCTTTTGGAGGAGTGTTTGGAGTGACAAATCAAATAATCTGTCTGATCTTAGCTTGACCTCCATTTCTCTCCAGAATGAAACTATTTTTTTGACAGTTCCTCTGAGCTTGACAATGGGCAGTGCAACACAGAGCAGCCCAAAGTCTGGTATACATTGCATAAGGGTCCAGATTTGATCTAACCATGGAATTTGTGGATAGAACAAGGACAACATCTTTCTCCAAGGAAACTTTCTCCTGCCTTTTTCTCTGCCTTGAGGAAATGTGATAGGTCATGAAAAAATCTGAAACCTCTTATGTCTGAGGGGATAAAATAAGTTTGCTTTTTTGATACTGTGCCCTTTTGTTAGCCTTCTTCATAAATGAATGTGTTGCAGTGCCAACAATTTTAAAGTGAGGGCCATGTGAGACAAAGCTTGGGTCTTAATTTTGAAAAGGGAAAGCCTATAATTGGAGCCAGCTGACATCTAACCCCTCTTATTATGGGTATAATAAGCATGAAGCTGTGCCAAAATAGATGCATTTAAACCCTACCCATGGTGCCAATCCGTGATTTCAGCAGGAATCTGTAATCTGTGGAAGAGCTTTGTATATGCTGCTCTTCTCTTTCATTCTCTTGCTACCAGCTGAAGTGAACACCATCAATGAGAGCACTGAAATCCTTCACTTGAGCCCTGCTGTCACAACTGAGTATGTGGGTGAGAAAGCGGAGAAGGCTGAGTTCTGTGACCGCTCCTGTGAAGAGCTGGGATCGATGTTCACGGAGCTCACCGGCCTGCGCATCGTGGTCAACAACCTGGCTGATAACCTCCAAAAAGTGGTAGGTACCTGCAAGTCTGGAGAGCTGCAGAGGTCTGCTGTGCAGGGCTTTTCCCTTCCTTCTTTTGTGCCAGGGCATTTAATAGAGATTTCTGTGTAACATATGAGCACCTGTTGGTATATCTACATATATATAAAGATGTCCTCTTTTCATTGAGACTAGTTTGGTAGTTTTTGAGTATAACCCTTTAGTCAAGGCTTGGTTTTCACAGACTAGGTTTAAAGAGCACACACACATGCACTCATACACAGGGGAAATCCTTCTGATTGTTTGTAAATTGGAAGCAAGCAATCCCAACCTTGCTTGCACACTGTTAAAGCCTTATTACTATGTTTACACCATTTATGAATACATCAGTAAGTGGCTACATGGGGTACCCAACTGCAAGTAAATGTATGGGATTTTCATGGTTGAAGTATGATGGTGATGTTTTGCTGAAGTCTGCCCCTCTTCTTTTTTTGAATCGGCTAATTATTTCTGAAGACATTTTATTGGTATGTCATATGTGTCAGCACTAAAATCTTCTCACCTAAAGATGAGCTGTACTAGAGGAAAGCAAAATGATTAAGAACAGATTTCCCTTAGTATTGTGTGACTGTATTTGAACCATTGCTAGAAGAATTGTTATGCAGGACTGCAATACTTAAGATCACCTTCCTTATGTACATAAATATATAAAAATACATTTTTGATGGAAGAATTAAGTCCAGTTATGTCTCAGTTTTGTCTATTTAAAACAATTTGCTTATGAAATACACAATTTGTTGTCATTAACTTCATCTTCTAGTCTGAAGAGAACCAAATTATGTGGGAACTGATTGGGCCTAACAAAACACTGAAGAGCCAACCAGTTTGCTGGCAGGATGGCCGTGTCTTTTCAGATAATGAAAGCTGGATTGTGGATAGCTGCACCAAGTGCATTTGTCAGGTAAGATTTTGGAAATATTCTTCTTCTCTGCAGTAATGGAGTTCCAGTTCAACTGTCCACGTCAGGTCATATTTACATAGAGCTTGGCTGGACTTAATGGCATTTATAAAAGGTAGTCCCCATGTCCATGATAAAACAAATCAAAACATTTCCACATGTGAAACTTCCCCAGATGCTCTCCTTCATTAACCTCTATGTGAGCATAAATCAGTAAATTGGTTTTTTTGCCTTTAGGATTCCAAAATTGTGTGCAATCAGATCACCTGCCCAGCAGTCTCCTGTGCCGATCCAGTTTTTGTTGAAGGTGAATGCTGTCCAGTCTGCTCTCACTGTGAGTATTTCACTGAGGAGAAAGACAGTCTTTGGCATTATTTAAAATCACTACTGGTGTTTTTAAAGCTGAAAACAAGTAAGATGATCAAGGCAGGTAAGATCAAATATAGGACTTGTGTGTATACAGAGTAACTTGAGTGCTTGAGGTTGCCCTCTGAAGGACTTGGTCTGTGTTCATTGATTATATTGGTTGCTTAGAATTAAGATGATAACCTGCTTAACTGCCTTGGGCATAAAATACTAAAAGCTTCTCCCCAGTCATGTTTCACATTTTTTTCTAATTCAGAACATAGGGCTTATTCTTACAATATAGGCTCTTGATCATGTTCACCATTATGCAGCTTTCAAAGGTGGGGCCTCATGTCATCATACTGACCTATTTTCTGAAGCCAAAGGCAGTTTGGACTCAGGTTTTGGCTCAGTCCATTCTAGAGATAAGATGTTCTTCCTTTAAAGAGCAGTGCTTCATGCAAACACACTGCACACAAGTTCATGATGATGCAGGATTCTTATCTGAACTAACCTCATTATGTTACACCATAATTCCATAATGTCAGTGGCTTGGAGAAGCAAAATTAGAAAAGAAGATCTAAATGTTAAAGTACATTTTCTTCAGAAAAATAATATCTTCTAAATAGGATAATAGAGCAATTTTCAAAGCTAAGCACTCTTTTTTACCTTTTGCTCTGCAGCTGATGACAGCGAGGAGGGCTGGTCACCGTGGTCAGACTGGACAAAGTGCTCAGTTACCTGTGGCTCTGGGACACAAATGCGAGGAAGGTCATGTGATGTCACCAGGAGTGCTTGTACAGGCCCACACATCCAAACAAGGATGTGCAGCTTTAAGAAATGTGACCATCGCAGTAAGTAGTAAATTTCTTCCTTTTTAAAAGCTTCTTTTGGACATCTCAAAGCTAAACCAAGTTTAGTCAGGACTGTATGTACTTGAGAAATCCTATATGCACAATTAAGGTAGCTGTCATTAGATTCTTGGCCAATTTTCCCCTTTCAAATATGCCTACCTTTCCTGACAACTTAATAGGTATGTACATTCTGGGCTCAGCTATGTTAAGAAAAAGGATGATGAGTGATCCTTTCTTTAACATTGTGAACTAGAGTCTTGTTTGAACTCAGTTTGGAGACAACACTTGGTTTGTAAACATGATATTCAAGTCTGCTTACATCTGCCATTCATTGATTGTTGGGCCATTCCATTAACTTAGCTGTGTTTAGGAATGCAGTAATCATGGAAGATTTCTGCAAAATATCAAACTTTTATATTTAAGGCACTTACAAGGATGATATTCCAGAAATGTAATTAATGCTATTGCATTAATAAGTTTGCATAATAATAATATTCCATTTAGTACCTGTGGTATTCAGGCTAATATAGTACCTAAGGCAATATCTAGCAGCTGAGACTGCTAGATGTCCAAATGTGCATTTTGAATAAACTTTTGTTTAATTGGAAAAGTTTACTTTTCAATGTCTGACATAATTGTTAATCACACGTTGGTTACTGAAATTCCTGAGAAAGCTGTTCTTGACTGCCTGAGCTGGCATGCTGGGCTTCGTAAGTGAAATGGTGGGAAGGAGATGGAACATTCATCAGATGTGGTGAGAGGCTCATTAGAAGGCTGACTCACAAGTGAGTTTGTGTTACTGCTGCAGGTGGGCTGCTTACTTGAGTTTTGCACTTTTCTCTGGCAGTACGTCAGGATGGTGGCTGGAGTCACTGGTCTCCCTGGTCTTCCTGTTCAGTTACCTGTGGAGTGGGAAATATCACCCGCATCCGCCTCTGCAATTCTCCTATTCCCCAGATGGGTGGGAAAAACTGTGTGGGGAATGGGCGTGAAACAGAGAAGTGTGAGAAAGTTCCGTGTCCAGGTATGTCTGTGGTCTTGAACCAAGAGTAACACAATAATATTCCAGCTGAATTCCTTCTCTTTATTCAGATCTAAATGGCAATTAATTTCTATGATGGAAAATACAATTTTATCTTACCAGTGAAATAGCACACAAGGGTGCTATTTGTAAATGAAGACAACAATGCAGTCAGAGATTTTGTAAACCTTGAAAGTTATAGTTTGGCTTTAAATGTTAAAGTCTGAGAAATTTCCATTTTAGTGATATATCTTCTGCATATCAAAAATAAAAACTTCCTTTCTAAAAGGAAGCTGTCTCTGTACTTGTTAGGAATAGATATAGAATCCCCCAATAGTCAGATTTCTTTGATATTTGTGCATGCATTTTTTACATATTTGACACAATTAATTGCTATTATAATTCTTTCTTATTCGTCTACACTTATAAACCTTTTTAGAGACCTTTCATTCCATGCACTATCACTTTCCTTTCATACAATTTTTCCTCTTTTTTTTTTTTTTTTCTCTGCAAATCCAGTGGGCATGGCATGCTGTTTTGAATTATTGGCCAAAAAATGCGTATGAAGCAGTTGGGTATTTCTAATTTCTTTATTTCTGAAATATTGCTATCTCAGTGCAAACATCTGCCATCACCTTTCTTTGTACATAGCGAGGAACTGTCTGTAGTCAGGGATCTGCTGAGGGGTTGTTGTCATTGGCACCAGATGTTCCCACTTTATTGCCTGTTATTCTCTGCACTTTTGCATATTGTAGTGAACGGCCAGTGGGGTCCTTGGTCTCCGTGGTCTGCCTGCACTGTTACCTGTGGAGGAGGAATTCGTGAGAGGTCTCGCCTCTGTGACAGTCCAGAGCCACAGTATGGAGGAAAGCCATGTGTGGGAGATACCAAACAACATGATATGTGCAATAAGAAGGACTGTCCAATTGGTTGGTATTCATTCTTTATTCAGTCTGAGTAATTGTTATTGCTGCTATCTCTTTAATGGATAATTATGAAGTGACACTACAGGAATCTGCTAATTGTACCTTTGTTTCAGTAGAGGATATTTAACTATTTTGAGTGCTGTTTAGTGGGATTTTATATATTCATGATACCAACTTTCTTGAACAAGTATGCCTTTCTTAAATAGGGTTTGAATATGCTGTAGTGGTTTCAACTGGCTATAGCAATCTGTAACTTTTTCATATTCAATTAGTAGTAATTAGTCTTAAAATGCCTAATACCCTAACTTTAGGGGTTTTATACGAGTCTGTTGCATCAAGTGTGATTTAAGCTAACGATCAGAGAATACCTGTTTCTTAAATGAAGTTTTACATGCCTTTTATGCTCCTTACTTAATTTTCCGTTTTGTGTGTCTTTGCCAGATGGGTGTTTGTCAAATCCTTGCTTTCCTGGAGCAGAATGCAACAGTTACCCAGATGGGTCTTGGTCATGTGGGGCGTGCCCAGCAGGATACCTTGGCAATGGTACCGTCTGTGAGGATCTTGATGAGGTATTTGTTTTGTTTCTATTAACATCAGGAAATCACCATGAAAAATGCATTACTGGGCAACTTGGATACAGCCATCTAATCGGTTTCTCCTTTCTTCCTTTCTTTCTTTGCCTACAGTGTATAGCTGTGTCAGATGTTTGCTTTAAAGTGAATCAGATCCATCGCTGTGTGAACACAAATCCAGGTTTTCACTGCTTGCCGTGTCCTCCACGCTATAAAGGAAGTCAGCCCTATGGAGTAGGGCTTGAAGTTGCCAAGACAGAGAAGCAAGTAAGTGATTTTGAAGGGAATTTGATGGCTTTGAGTAATTCTCATCTGAAATATCTTTGAATGATGGCATAATATAGACTTGGGTACCAAACAAAAATAGCCTGAAATAAATAACTGTTGTTTCAGAGTATTTTTGTTTTGACTAACAAAACTTTGAATTTGGGATTGGCTTTTTTAAAGGTTTGATTTTTTTTTTTTAGGACAGTTGTACCAAATGAGCCTAAAATTCCAGGAGCAAACATTTCCCTGCTTTGCATTCCTTTCTCTGAGGTTAACATACCTGTTCTGGAGAGTGGAAACTGAAGAATTAGGATTGTCCTTTTTCATAAATATGATGCTATTGATGTCACTGTTATCAGACACATGTCTGAAGTTCTCACTCCCTGAATTCCATTGGGCTAAAGCTAATCAGTGGTGAAGGACAGCCAGAATTAGAAGTGAGGTTGAAGACTGCAGTTTCCTAGAAACAACAGAAATGTTAAAGTGGAAGTTGTGTTTTGCCTTCTCTTTGTTGCTGTTGAATCAATCTGTGGTTAGCTCAGTTTATGAATTCTACATGTGAACCACCTGTATAAGATTCTCAAATCCTGTCAATGAAAAATATAATGATAAGGAAGAGGTAAAAAAACCCTACATGAAGTGAACACAAGAATTCCTTAGGGTCTCTTTGATTAAAGCAAATAAGATAGTCCCTTTACACTGTCAGGCAAAACATTAAATAAAAAAGTGAGTATACAATCATCTTTCTGTTGCAGATAATTTCTGGGGTTTAATGACATCTGGAAGAAGGCAGATAGATACAGTTCTGAAATTAACCACTTGAATTGCTTTTTAAATAATTCCTGTGGTTTGTTTTAATTATTTTTATTGTACGTATTTGTTGGAGTTGTGAGCTAACAGAGCAGTATGATTTACTAACTACATTCAAAACAAAGTTCCTATCTTCAGACTTCTAAATAACTGGTCTGATTTTGACAAAGTTGAGGCACACAGAACTGTCTGTGATTATCAGGTTTCAGTGAATATGCTCCATCATTTATAGGTCTGTGAACCTGAGAATCCGTGCAAGGACAAGACACACAGCTGCCATAAGTCTGCAGAGTGCATCTATCTGGGCCATTTCAGTGATCCAATGTACAAATGTGAATGTAGGACAGGTTACGCTGGTGATGGACGCATCTGTGGTGAGGATTCAGATTTGGATGGCTGGCCTAATAATAACTTGGTCTGTGCTGCTAATGCAACATACCACTGTGTGAAGGTAGGTGAAAAAGGTTGATAAAAATTCCTTGTGTTAATAACATTTTCACTTTTTCCTAAATAGTTGTGAGTAACCCTTTTAATTCATGAAGCTGGTGGTTGCTTTCAGTAAGCTTTGACTGTTACAGCATGCTTGTTTTCTAGGAGATGCTGTGAAATGTGCATTCACTTAATCTGGTAAGATAGAGTAAGGGATTCTCAAAATTAAATACAGAGTCCTCTGCTTTGGATTTCTTCCTACTTGGAATACATGGACAATTGGGATGCTTGTGATTGGAGTTAGCACACTGAGCAGGAGTTGCCTAAAGCACGGGTGTGAAGCACACAGCTAGCAAGAGCCAAACAGGGATCTCAGGGCTCAAGCAAGTGTGAAATCCTACCTGCAGGGCTTGTAAAAAGACACTGACAGCCATGTAAGGGCTACAGTTCAAAATGCTGTCTTGAACTACCCTTCCTTTTAAAGACTTAAGCAGACCACACACTGTGAAAACTGGATTCAGAGCCTGAGATAATTTTTAACAGTAGGAGCCTAAGAGAGGAATGAATGTGACTAATTAGAGGAGTTCTCCTTATTGCAAAGGCTTAAGGGGACAGGATGAGAGATTCAGTCTCTCTCCCCCTTCAGAGATGTGAAATCCCAGTTTTCACTCTCCCAGGGGGATGACCTGAGCTGGCTGCCACCATTTGCTCTACACCTGGCAAATGGGACCTGTCCAATCTTGCTGTGCAGCTGTGCTGTTGTAGTGAACAGTGAAATGTTACTACATCAATGAGAAAAATCAGCATGAGGGAACCTAAAGATGGTGGCATGTAGGTTTAGTAGGGTTTGCCCACATGGTGTGTTCCCTGGGACCTGGTTCTGTGCTCATCTGAAGCACACAGTAAGTCCTTCTGGGTTACATGGCCTGAGGTTCCTTCCAGTGGGAATTGCTCAAAAATGGTGAGCCTCCTTGTAGGTCTTATCCTGATGTTGGTGAAACCAGGCTGAAAGTTGTTCCACCAGTTTAACAATGGCCCAAATAGCTGAGGGGTGAAGGCACCCCCTGACAGGTAATTCCCTGGATCCTAGTTCTGAGTGGTGACCTTGCTGATGGTTGAATGACAGGCACAATGCAGAGGGGCATACACTGTTTGCAGCAGCAAGTTTAGCAACTAGGATGGAGTTTTGTTAGAGTAGAAGGCATGTGCAGGTGTTCAGTTTTAAACACCTACCTACGGGACCACTGACAGCACTGAACCTGTATATGTTCTCTAGGCAGATGCTCAAGTATTTAGCTAATCAGTCATGCCTGTAAGGGCAGGTTTTTCTCTTCTGAGGTTTCCTGAAACATTTTTACTTCTCCTTCTCTGTGTAAAGTGATTGATCTACCTATAAATCCTCTTGAAGTTCTAGCACAAAAACTTCTGCTTAAAAAATGAGGAAAGAAATGCAAAAATGACTGAGCTCTAGACTACTGTAATGGTTAAAACAAATACAGACCAAGAGACTAGAAAAGTTTGAAATCAGGCTGTTAGAGAGATTAAGTCACTCATGTGAATCTAGGCTCTGTCAGCTGAAGGATTTCAGATATGGATGGAAATTTGGGCCTCAAGTGTTGGTCTTCCTCACTGTAATTGAGGTCTGTTCATTTTGGATTCAGCCAACTCAGCTGTTGCAATTCATATATACTTCTCTCAGTTCCTGTCATCAGAATTTGCACATGTTCACTCATGATGTAACACAAAGCATTAGTTTTGGTTAAACACAGCATGCTGAACCCCTTCAGAAAAAAATTGTTTCCAAAGATTGTTTCATGTTTTGTGTAATATGTGTTGATCTAATAGACACAAGTACTTCACTTAGGGGAACCTCTCTACCCGCCAAGAAGAAACTTCTTAAAAATACCACAAATTTTCAGGCCCTCATATTCTGTACAAAATATCCTTGTTGAGTAATTTGATTTTAAAAAGCTTCTTTCATTGAGCTGATATTGATTGAAAATTAACTCACTTGTGACTAATTTCTTTCATTGTTTCAAAAAAATTTTTGTGTCACTGGTAACCAGTGCTGAGGTGAACAGTCAAGACTCTTCACAGATGTTTGGTAAAAATTTTGGGGATTCAATATTTATCACAATATTTCCAGTTGTCTTTTTCTTAAATTGTCTGTACTATTAGAACCACTGAGACTGAAAACATCTTACTATAATATTCAGAGTATATGTTACAAAAGATTTTTCTGCATTCTTTTGACAGATTCAGTTTTGGGTGAGGTAGATATGGAATATGAATAAAAATGAGAATAAGAGGGAGTTTTCATAGATATATTTATTCATAGCAAGTGGTAGAATTGCAATCCATTTCCGTTGATTTTAGTATTAAAAAAAAATGCATATTAAAAGTTTGGCAAGCTATTTTACTTCTTATTTCTCAGTGTAACTTAAGAATTGTTTATTTAGAATAATCATTTGTTACAAAGCTGTGATAAAAAACAAAGAGATCTGTTAGTCTTTTATTTTTAAAGCCATGGAAGGGTTTTTCAGAACAGTATAAAGACTCTTTTAAAATCTGTTCTTAGAATGTTCTCCTTCACTGCTGTGTAGTACTTTCCATTGCTGTATAGTAACTTTCCATATGAACAGCTGTTTCTGAAGACCTTCTCTTGGCTTCTTTTTTATTTTTCTGGCAACAAAACCTGGCCATTTTTTATGTAATCTTCAAACATATCTCATATATTGTCTATAAAAAGTTGGTGTAAGAGTGCATGTCTGCGTGTGGTGTGTTTGTTCTCTGCTAGTTAAAACTCTTAAACTTACTAGAAATATGACTTTAATAGCAGCTGAGAAGTAGAAAGATTTGCAGCTCTATTTCACTTACTTTACAATATGAAAGCAGAAAATGAATACTACTTTTGGCAACAAAAATACAGGCACTTTAAAAAGTACTTTGCTGATTGCTTTTGTTTCCATAGTCTCTGGTGTACCATATCTACTCTTCTGCCCAGGCAAGTTATTCTGACATAATGCAAACATAACACATTGATTATTTCTTTTGGCCAGGATAATTGCCCCCTTCTGCCTAACTCTGGCCAAGAAGACTTTGATAAAGATGGCAAAGGAGATGCCTGTGATGAGGATGATGACAATGATGGTGTCGAAGATGACAAAGTAAGACATGTATCTGTCTGCAGGACATTTGACCTAAAGATCTGATTTTAAGGAAAACCATTACAATAGATGTGAACTTTATTGTTCAGAGCTGCGGCTGAGTTATTCTGCACTTCCTTCCCTGAATGATGTGTAGTGCAGAGTAAAGCTGTGTTCAGTTAAAGGAGAGCAGTACTGTGCAGAGTAAAGCAGCCTAGGGAATCCCAGGACTATGTTGTCTGTATCAGTTTTCAGTTCAGTTTTGTACATGACAACAGTTCAGTGGAAAGTGGTATTGGATTTTTTATATTATAGTGGGAGAATGACAAGTCTACTATGTTTGAAAAGCTAGTAAATATTATATATGAGATGTTACTTTTTTATTCATTGTAACTTGTTTCTAAAACCACTATAAACACAGCCAGTATCAAAGGAAAATGATAGGAGGAAAATACCTCCAATATTATCTTGGTTCATACTTTCTTTCAGATCTGCCCAGAAGACAAATTCATTTGTCTGCAGAGCCTAAAAGATAGCCACTTAGTCTAAAACTGTTGCCATGTACATTCAACAAAAAGATAGAGGTGCTTTGAGAGTTTGCTTCACCCTGGCTTTTCAGAACATGTTTAGGATGAGTGAATTGGTATTAGAATTTTACTGTTCCTTTTTGTTCGCTTCAGAGGGATCCTAGATGCTCTAGAGCTTCAGATGGTGCATTTGGTCTATGTTTAAAAATCATAAACCTCCCCCCAAAGAATAATTTGATAAAATAATATGATTTAGTATGTGTATTTTCTTAAATTGTAGCTAGAAATTGTTTTATGAACAGCATAAGATTTTTACTTGCCTCTATATGTTGCCCTTGATTATATTAAATATATTTCTCAGGAATTTAAATATTGTGCTAAAAAATATTATTAAATGTGGGGTTTTTCTATTTAACAGAGGAAAAAGTAGTTTAAAGATCTTTTTCCTTATGACCTTTTTTCAGATTCCATGCCAGTGATGTAGCCGTCACTCCCACTGTTTTGTTTTTCTTTCTTTCTTCTTTGCGTTTCACACTGAGTCCTTTTTTTGTGCCTGTGCAGAAGTCCATGTGCAATTTGGGAATGTGTGAAATGTAAGAATTATTCTTCTGGCAGATTATGAAATTAAAGTGATATGAAATTTTCAAAATTTCATTAAGAGATCTCAGGTTTTATGGTCTCAGGGAAAAAGATTTTTGGTAAATGAGAGTATTTAATTTTGACATTTTAAAAGCTTTTTACGCTTTATTATCTTGTTCAATAGAATACAACCAATAAAAAGTCAATGCTTTTTTAAGTAGAAAAATCAAAATACGTGACATATACTTGAAAATACAGACAATAGTTTGTTCCAAAAAAGTCAGAGTAACAATTCTAGTTGTTTCATTTTTGTTTTTCAAAGGTTGTAAAATGCAGCTGAAGTTGCCCTGACTTTGCAACATGTTCTGATTTTTTTCTTAAGTACATGTACCAATGATACAGCTTTATTTAAATGTCTGAGTACAGATCCAGTTTAAAATGCCTGTTGCTCTCCCTGTGAGATATAGAACACAATTCACATGCTCTGTACAAAACAGACAGTGAGCCAGGCTGTCCAGATGCCATCCTGTTACTGCCAATACCTTCAGTATAGGTATAGCTTGTCCATTGAAAAAATAATAGATTAATGTTAGACTTTTGAATTCTGTCCAAGATGAACAGGAGTTACCACTTCATAGCATGCTCTCATGAGTTGTGATTTATATTGTGAAATCTATTTTTTTCTTACTAGGACAATTGCCCTCTTCTGTTCAACCCTCGCCAGTTTGATTATGACAAGGATGAAGTTGGTGACCGCTGTGACAATTGCCCCTATGTGCACAACCCTGCTCAGATTGACACAGACAACAATGGGGAGGGTGACTCATGTGCTGTGGACATTGATGGAGATGGTATGATTTCACTTTTGAGAATTAGGTGCTGCTCCACAAGTGCACTTTGCTTTATGTCTAGTAAGATGGGCTACTTGCTTTTATATGTGGAATAAAATCTGGTCTAGCAACTCAAAAATGTAGGAGAAGACAGAGAAGCTGAGGTTCATCTGCCCTGTGTAGTATAGTTGCCCATACAGTCCCTAAATGACTACAAATAATATTACTAAAGAATAAGTCACAGCAAGTCTTTATCAGTGTGATCTTAAAAAAAATAAATTAAAATAATCAGAATCTGAAACTTCTGTTGACTTTTCCTTTAGGGAGGGAAAAGAACGTCAGAACATTCAGACAGTTAAGACAATATCCATAGTAAAGCAATCTTCTTTTCTATGAATGTATAAGTATGCAAAACTCACAGTAATCCAAATACACGTTTTTTTGTATGTCTTAAAATATTGCTATAATGCTTATTTCGTGCACCAGTATATCTCTGTATAACCCCGATTTGATCAGCATTACGGTGGGGAAAACACTTAAATATTGTTCAAAAATCATATCCTGCAGCATTTTGAATGTGTGAGAATACAGAAATACTAATTTGGTTTTCCAAATTTTTGTTTTAAACATTTGGATGCTTATCTGTCTTTAGCTTCTCAACATTCTGAAGTTCTCCCATCCTCCTGATCATCAGGTTCATACTAATACTCATGGTAGTTCTGCATTTGAAGAAAAATCCAATCATATGTTATTGGCTGAAAGATTGTGCAAATATACAGAGACCACGTAGTAGAGGGAAGAGTCCTGGTATCTTTCCCAGTCAGATATGCCAACATGTGTTTGTTTCTTTTCATCTTAAAATTTTGAAGTAGGTTGTTGGTTTTATTATGAAGCTTCCTGAGGAGGAACAATTTGTTTTTAAAATTTGGCATGCTATAGAATTATTGATGCACATGTTCTGATCAAATTATTTTAACTGAGGCAGCTGAATATTAATACAGTTGTTTCTATACAAAAGTTCAGAAGTTTGAACCTGATATAGCTGTGTGTTCTATGCCATTTCTTAGAGTGGGGGAATAAAATCCAAAATAAATTATTAAAAAAAAACCCCACCCCACCCCTTTACCTATTAGTCAATGAAAAGGACTAAATTCTTAAGACATAATCAGGCCTTATTCTTCCATAGGAAAATACATACAGAAAATTTTGTCATAACAAAATAAAATGGAATTGATACCATAATTTTTTTTTCTAATATTAGTCTTAACTATTTGTAGCAAAGATGTTGTAGCAATCAGAAAGCTTATGAACCCCTTAAGAGCCTTGCTTCTTTACTGGTGAGTCCTACAGTCTGTCTGTCTGTGTTGGATGTTGTATCATTTCAATTTTTTCAATATCTTGTTGGGTTTTTTTTCCCCTAGACATTTTTAATGAACGAGATAATTGCCCTTACGTCTACAACACAGATCAGAGTGATACAGATGGTGATGGAGTTGGTGATCAGTGTGATAATTGTCCATTGATGCATAATCCAGACCAGGTAAATGATGAAAAGTTTCCCTGAAGGTAACATCAGAACAAGGGCAGAGAAAAGAACATAGGAATTGCTATCAGTCCCTGTCCTGAACAGATGAAGAGGTGGATCTGTGTTGCTCACTTGCACATCTCATTCTGTGAGATCCCTTTGTATCAGATGAAAGGGAACTAAAATGATGATTGCTTTAATCCATCTATAAATAAGGCGCTACCCTGCAAATATCCTTGGGACCTGATCTTACCCACTGAAAGAAGAAAAAGTAGCCATAGTAGTTTGAAGTTCTGCTTGTGCTTTAAGCACGGTTGTCATTGTGGTATTTGTCACTACAGAAGCCCTTGAAGAGAAGTGTTGAACAGTTAAGTACCAGGCTGTACTTCTGTATTGAGTAAAAATAATAAAATTGCTCTGTACTGTTCTTTTTGGGGTAGACTGATGCAGATAATGACCTTGTTGGTGACCAGTGCGACAATAATGAGGACATAGATGAAGATGGCCACCAGAACAACCAGGACAACTGCCCTTACATCCCCAATGCTAACCAGGCTGACCATGACCAGGATGGTAAAGGAGATGCCTGTGATCCCGATGATGACAATGATGGTGTCCCAGATGACAGGGACAATTGCCGCCTCAGATACAACCCTGAGCAGGAGGACTCAGATGGTAAGAGCAAAGTCATTTGAATTTCATTTAGTTCTTAGTATTTGATTTTGATCTTGGAGTATTAACATCTGGGGATGAGAGACTTCATCAAACTGAGCTGATTCTGACACCATGGAATTCGATGGAACTAAACTGGTCACTTTGGCTGAGGGTTAGAGCATTAGGGAATATCTTTGACAGGAGAGCAAACATGTACCTACGTAATTACAGAGGAAAACCTTTAAGGCATTTTTTAAAAACCAAAAGAATCAGTGTTTTTTGTTAATATCCTTATTTTCATGTTTTATTGAAATGTTAAAAGTGTCAGAAAATATTTCAAATAGCTTGAATTACAAATGTCTTAAAAAATGGAAAGTGAGCTGTTTCACTCTCAAAACAAGTAATCATCTGAAAATTAAAATGGAAAGAAAATACACCTTACTACTGTTTTATTTTAAAAAACAGACTATTTCTTCAGGATGTTTTAAGTCTAAAAGTATTATTAATTTTTAATTATTTTTAAAAATTGACTCCTGAGTAGCTTTTTTCAGATTTTCTTTACAGACTGCTTTAAATATGTCTTGATGATATAGATGTCACAGTTTAGAAAATGGATATGTAATTGCTCTTTTTTCCAGCTTTTTTGGTAAGATGTTGGTCGCCTCAAGCGGTCCTTCTCTGTGCTTGGCATTATTTAAATAATGAAATAGAGATAGTTTCACAATTATAATTTTAATATTGAAAATGTTTGTGATCCTTTGAAAACCACCAAATATGTTTACAATAATGACCCTTGCAATAAATGCAGGTAAGCTATTTCAGTTCCAAGTTATACAACTTGCTGGATCCATTCCATGGCTGTGCTGTGGAAATTGAAAGCAGAATTTATTACCTACACAATATGTTTTCATGTACATTTAGGAAAATAAAATGCTGAGCCTTGTCTGATTTCCTGGTAATTCAACTGTTGTCAGTAGGAAGTTTCTGGTTGGTCAGTAGTAGCTCTTAATTTATATAAATTTTCAGTCCTATAATGTGTCCAGAATACCTTTGTACTTGCCAGTCCCTGGAATAGCCCCTTAATTTCATAAATCCAGAATAAGGATGACCACAAGCTGAGACAGTTTAAGTCATCCATTACCTGATTCTTGTAAAAGAAACTACATTGATGTATGGATTATTGATTCAGAAAAAGCATGTATTTAATCAGTTTAGCCAGCTCATCACTGTCATTAGCAGCAGATCCAACAGAAATCTTGGAAAATGGGTAAATAAAGCCAAAAATTGCTCCCATGCTCTTGAAGATGTGAGTTTTAGCACAGAAAGATGAGGCCCTGGAGAGAGCTGTTGGATATGACTGGATAAACAAACACTTTCTAACTTTCCTTGTCAGGGAATGAATGTTGTCAGCAGCAACTCACTACCAAATGAACATCAGCTGGACTTCTAGTAAATAATTAGATTCTTCTGTGAATTATCTCTTTGATTTGGCAAAGGAAACAAAATAGGAAATTAATTCCCTTTTCACCAATGAGTGCTAAGACAAGCAGGTGGAGGAACACACAGCTGGTCAGGATTTGGATTGTCTATGGCAGATATCCAGGGTGGAAAATGGACAATTTTACCACGTATCTGAGCTGCAGAGAGCCTGAGATACTAGATCTTTCAGTTTTCTCTAATTACTCTTTTCTTTTTTGGCTGTTGCCTAAAACTCATTCTGTGTTCTGTCTAAAAGCTCCATACTCGGGTAATGTTGTGTTGGTTAGTCATGGTAACGTAGCTTTCTGTTTTTCTGTGAAACATCTAGTGGTAGGTCAGTATTGAATAAGCTGGGTCACTGCTATTTCCCACTGTGTTAACTCCCATGTTCTTAGGTTCTTGCATTAGTATCCAGTGTAATATCCAGTGACTTCTGTTGTAAAAGTTGGAGCCATTTGGCAATTTATTTCTGTTCTTGTCTAGCCAAGCTTTTCTACATTATTTTCAGGTCTTTGTGCTATTGTATGCCATGGAACAATAGAGTCATTGGCAATGAGCTTTTTTATAGATGGCTCCTTTCACTCCTTGGTATTTGAGGCAAGTCACATTTCCTGGTTTTGATAAATATTATAGGTAAACTGAGAAAGGAAGTAATTTTTAGTTTTTCTAAAATACTGAGTGTAGTAAAAGTATTGAGCAGAAACACAACTGTAGATGAGCTGTACATTTTGGTTCTCAAAAAAAAAATGCCTGTAATTCATATAACAAAACCTAATTTTTTCATCCCTCTGAGGCTAGTCCTGTTGAATGCAGTGCTGCCTTATTTTCTTATGCATTTTTCTGAAGCAATTTTTCTTTGTATTTTTCTGGCTTTTATAAGTCAAATTGTTCTACTTACAAGTGAAAGAGGGGCTAAGCATGTATGCATATTTTACTGCAACTCTCTCCCTCCTTTCTTTTGGCATGGTGGTGACACACATGCAGTCTGAAGAATCTTGGATTGTTGCAGAAAGAATCTTAAGGCAATGATAAGAATCTGAAAGAAAGTTTAATATGATCAGCAATATATAAAGATTTTGTAATGTGTGGAAGATTAAGATTTTAATGCTATTCTTTGAATTGATTTGCACAGCACATATTAAAATGTGGTGTTGTATCCACATCTGGAACAAATCAAACTGAAAATATAATGCAAGCATTAGTGAATTACATCGACATAGCAAACTTCCAACTTTTCCCACCCTGATTCCGAAGTGGTGTATAGATTGGGGCTGGATAAATTGCTAACAATTGCCTCTGCTTATTCACATTGCTTACAGGTGATGGCAGAGGTGATATTTGCAAAGATGACTTTGACAATGACAACGTTCCAGATATTTATGATGTGTGCCCTGAAAACAATGCCATTAGTGAAACTGATTTCAGAAAGTTCCAGATGGTCCCTCTGGACCCCAAGGGAACAGCTCAGATTGATCCCAACTGGGTTATTCGCCACCAAGGCAAGGAATTGGTGCAGACTGCTAACTCTGATCCTGGAATAGCTGTAGGTGAGTATCAGATGTCAGTCATCATCTGTGGAAAAGTAACCAGTGATTCTGTGATAAGGGAAAGAAAGGCTTAACTTACCTTTTTGATGCTGCAAACTTTGGACTAACCACAGAGGCGCAGCATATATACCTAAAATATAAACAGGTCCATGCTGCCTGCATTTTTTTTTCCATCAATTTAATCACTGACTGCAACATACATAAAATACACAATTGACAAAAAATTACATAAGTATAGTGCCTGCTGTCTTCAAAGCCTCATGTAAGCAATTTATTTCTCTCTAGAATTCTCCATACAGGCAAGTGTAATTACCTCCTCTTCTGCAGGTGAGGAAACAGAAATACCACTTATGTCTGCTGCCAAAATTCAGGATGTAGCTGGGTGTGTGTAACTGGACCCAGCACTGTAAGTCAGTGGTTTGCCTCTTTTGTCCTCTCCCAGGCTATGATGAGTTCAGCTCTGTTGACTTCAGTGGGACGTTCTACGTTAACACAGACCGTGATGATGACTATGCCGGCTTTGTGTTTGGCTACCAGTCCAGCAGTCGCTTTTATGTTCTCATGTGGAAGCAGGTCACTCAGACCTATTGGGAGGACAAACCCACCAGGGCTTATGGCTATTCTGGTGTGTCACTCAAAGTAGTGAATTCAACAACTGGTACTGGTGAGCACTTACGAAATGCTCTCTGGCACACGGGAAACACCCCTGGACAGGTGAGTGATTTCAAACTTCAGGCCAACAGTGCATCACTAATATTTTAAAAATAAGGGACATGTTTCAAAAACAATTTCCTTTCTCATCCCAATTTTTCTGGATATTTATCAGTATTTCTTCAATTCCCTTATTGGTAGTGTCAATAGTAACACATGTTGTATTTCAAAGAAAGTCACATGTATAAAAGGAAGATGAGGTGTGATCCAGAGGAAGATGAGAGAGATGTCTCAGTTATGCACAAATCCTTTGTTACTTCTGTATTGGCACTTGCTTCTTTGGTGTTCTAGCTTGTTTGAATTATGCTTGGTTTAGAGTACAGTAACCAATGACAGAAAAAAATATCTTAAAAATGAGAGAAAAACTGCTGCTGTTCCAAGTAGGATCCAACCATGGAAGAAACTTGTGCATTTTGGCAATTAGGTTAATAGGGCTTCACATGTGCACAGGAATTGACAGGACTTTTACTGAGTGGAAATTTTCAAGAAGCAACCACAGGCAGTAATATCTGTGCAAGCTGCAATTCCTCTGTCACTGGAGGCACTCATGCAGCATCAGCTCTGTCAGCCTGGGTGTATGTATGTGCAGACCCGAAGAGTTCCAGAAGCATTTGGACAATACTCTTGGACACATGGTGTGACTCTTGAGGATGGTCTTTTGCATGACCAGGAGTTGGATTTGATGATCCTTGTGGATCTCTTCCAATTCAACTGATTCTGTAATATCATAAAGGAAGTCAAGGTTTGGTGCTGTAATGGTCTTCAGTGGCTCTAGCTGTGAAACTGCAGATAAACGACTGATCTGCAGTTTAAGACAGAAATTTCCATTACTCTCACCCCATAAAAGAATTCTTTTGATGATACAATCAAATGTTAAGCTATTTTCAGTTTCATACTCTGCAGAAAATAAGCTTTGGCAGTTACTGTGGTGGACACAGAATTCCTGGGGCACAGTGTGTTTCTAATAAAACATTTGTATTCCTGCTGTAGGTGCGTACTTTGTGGCATGATCCCAAGAACATTGGCTGGAAAGATTATACTGCCTACAGGTGGCATTTGATTCATAGGCCTAAAACAGGATTAATAAAGTAAGAAATATTTCTGTACCTCTACTTTTTCTAGTAGCAATGCTTTTGTCTCTGTTGATTTAAAAGCTATGTTATCAGTTTCATTGTTGTTTCTGATAATTATGTTACTTGTGTGACAGTTTGTTGAAGATTTTGGGAACATTTTGTTATCTTCAGAATAAGTTATTTTCCTCTTGAGATGTGTTTAATTTAGTCTGGATGGTTCAATATTTACATCAACTAAATACCCTAAATTAAAAAAAAAAAAAAAAAAAAAAAAAAAAAAAAGAAAAAATACCTCTTCTCTTTCTCAATAGCTTATCTGTAAAGAGACCAAAAATTCCTGAGCAGAACTCAAAGCAAGATTAGGACATGAGATTGCTCCCCAGCCTGTGGAATTTCAGTGAATGAAAATAATTATAAACATGAGCATTGCCTCAGGGAAGTAGGCCAAGAGCCTGTCTACTTCAGCATCCTGTCTCCTGTAGTGGCTTACACAAGACAGTGCAGAAGTGGCCATGTTCACGTCTGTAGTGCACACAAGGAGCTATGGCAAATGACTTTCTGTAGAGCCCAGCTGTTTAGCTCATGTTCCAAAGACTTGAGCATTAACTGCCCATGTCAGTTTTATCTTCTACTAACTACTGGAACTGTAAAGGATGTTTTTCATGGGGTAGAGTCAGACCTTCTCTCCACAGGTCTTGCTTGTTCTTGTGTGCAGGGGATTTTCATTTGTCTGTGAAAGACAAAGTGTAGACAAATTATGATAGACTAAGTTACCTGTTTCTTGGGAAGAGAGGAGTTTCTTCATGCTTCAGTGTTTTGTAGTGCAAAGCACTGACTGATATAGGTCAAAAGGAAACTTGATTTTTTTCCTTCATGTTCCTGTTACCTGTAACTTCTTTACAGAGTCTATGTCATGTCAGACAAAAGATGTAACCACTGGTATCACATTTGATTAATGTAGCATGGTAAATTCTGTGGTTTGGGGCAATAAATTCTTTCATACTTTAGGGTGTCCTGATAGAAAATGAATTAATTTTTTCACTAATGTAGTCATGAAACAGTTTTATTTGTACAGAAATATCAATTCCATATGAACATGATCAGAGCTATGTAGTTTCTTTGGTGGGTTGAATGAACTACTGAACTCTTCCCATATGTTTTGGGTTCTTGATATTTTGAGAATTATATTAAATAGGATTGTATGAACATGAAAATCTGTCATTTTTTTTTTACTGTTCTTTTCACTATCCATTAAATACTGATCTCAGGGAGCAGTTTCATACTTGTCTTTGTGCACTTTTCAGGAAATAGAATACTTCATTACAAGTGCTGGACATGCACTTTCTGTCTAAACAGAAACCTGTCCCTACCTAATCCCTGCGTTCTAGGAAGCTGCTCAAGTGATTTTGTCCTCATGTGAGGCCATCTTGCTGTGTATAACTAATATATTGTCAGTTGAGGCAGGACAATAATTCCTGCCTCCAAAGACTAGTCTAACTAAAAAACTATGAAATAATTTCTCATTTGGCCCAGGAGACTGAGAGTCTAAAAATCTAGACTATCTCAAGGTCTCCCAGGAGAAGCAGAGGATCCAAGTTTGCGGAAATGCAGTCTCTCTGATAAAGAAAATGAAGTGCTGTCTTTCAAGGTCCTTTGTCTCCAGGCTGGATGCCTAAAATACTAAAAAAAACCTCCAAAACCAAAAAAGCCCCAAGTTCTCCTTCTCCAATTTATTATTAGTCTAGCTGTTTGTGTCAAAATCCTTCCAGCTTTCATTAAGCTATTAAAATGTCTGAAATTGAGATTCAGCATGTCTCCAGTTAATGCTTTGTTTGACTCTAAAGGGATGGTTCTTCCAATTTCTGATGCTGGCCCTTGCACCTAAAGATAAATAAATCAGCTGTTCACACAGCTGCAAAGCCAGATTTTCTCTTTTTTGATGTGACAAGGTTGTGTGCTAACCCCTGAGTTCACTGGGACAGAGGCTTATCAGTGAATGCTAGTACATGACATAGTTCATTCCAGGAGACGTGACTGTTCTAAATAAAGAACGGGGAAATCTTTTGCAGATGGTGTGCATAAAATCACTTAAGGAGCAGCCCCACTGCTTCTGATTAATGTGTTATGGCTGCCAGCCAGGTGGGTGTGAGATAGAGATGAGATGTGATCCCTACAATGAAGCTGGGTTTTCTGGTGCCCTGTTAGAATTAATTCTGTTACAGTTTTTAGAGACTGTTACCAGCTCTTACACTGGGCACTGTGTTTTCCTCCTTGTTTAATTTACGTTCTTCTTTACAGAGTACTGGTTTATGAAGGGAAACAAGTCATGGTGGATTCTGGACCAATCTATGACACAACTTTTGCTGGTGGACGATTAGGTCTTTTTGTCTTCTCTCAAGAGATGGTCTATTTCTCTGACCTCAAATATGAATGCAGAGGTTAGTTACAAAAAAATATCTGGAAGATGCTTAAGCCTCTCATAACTTGTGGAACAAGCACAAAATTTCTAAATGAAAAGTATCCTCTAAATGAAAAGCAATATATAGTATCATAATATGGCATAAAGCTCTGGTGAAATGCCATGAATGCCCCTTGCCCCAAGAGTAATCTCAGTTTGAATAATAAACCCCAGATGTATAATACTATCTGCCTGGAAAAAATGAGGTAGAAATTTCTGAGAGAGACTTGCTTAGAATTCTCTCTGTACATCCACTGTCCTCTGTAGGCTATTTCAGTTTGTCCTGCAGGCAGAGAAATACTTCTGGATCACCCTTCTATCAAGAGGCATGGAAAAGACAGCAGATATCTTTAATAAGCATGTCTGTCTGTAATGCCTTGTCTGAAATGTTTTAAAATACAGAAAATGCTTTACCAGGTTTTCTTGTATGTGATTTTGTATATACATTCAGATACATAGCTGCACATGCACATGCTTGTCTCTTTCTATATGTTGGCAAATGTGTTTTTATATAAATGTCCTTGCATTTGTAGGAAAATGAAAAAAAATGAAAAAGAAAGCGTTGTGCTGCTTCTCCTTAGTGTATCATGGTGGAATTCTTGCGTGATTGATTGACTTCCTAACCAGAAAAACCCCAACCACAATTAATATATTTTTCCCTATTCTTTCAGATGCTTGAGCAATGGTTGCTGCATTACCAGCAAAGTACTGTAGATGCTATGCAACCCAGACACCTCAGTACACCCTGGTACTCCCAGTTTCTATTTTTGTGTACCTCCTGCCCTGTCTCTTCACGCTCCACTCTCCAGGATCCTCCCAGCTGCCGGAAGTGCTTCAGCCACCCTTCCACCCAAGTGCCTTCTCACTGCCAGGACTAATAAAACTTAAACGTGAACATCGGGCCCACCACTGAAGCAAAAGCAGATTGATACATTAGAACAGTTTTGTAGAGTGAAAACTTAGCAAAACTTGTTTGTTTCTTTGTTTACTTGTCTTTGTTTAAAGAATGACGTTTACATATAAAAATGTAATTACTTAATGTATTTATATATATGGAGAAAAAGAGGGGGAATGATGATTCAGTCATTATGTTTAAGTGAGGAAAAATGTGTCTTAATTTTTTGGGTGTATGGTTGACACTTCCTTGCTCTGATCAAGACTGGACTTCAGTAACACAGAGCTTCTGGGTCTAATTTTAACAAAGTAATGGAGGGCCACATCAAGAGTGAAAAATTACTTTGGATATTAAAGATCAATGATAAACATTTCTTGATTCAAAATGGTGCTTGGTTGATAAGGACATTCTTAGTAACACTTTTTAAAATAGGTATTGGTAGAACTGTCAAATTTGCAATCTAAAGGATTCTTTATTAGGGGCTTCATTTAGGCCAAAAAGTATTGAATTAGAAACTTTCATTTGAAAGGGAAGAGTGATTAATTTAAACATCTGAAGCTATCACTATAGTCTGACTTTCAGAAAATTATTTCCAGTTGCCCTGTTTTCATCATATTCTGCATTGCCTTGTAATAAAGAATATACCGTGATCACGTGGAGCAAAATGAACCTGAACCACTTTTCCACCTCTGCTGCAAAAAGCACTTTGACATCCTGAATTCTGATGTGGGTTTTTGAAAAGGTGGCAACGCTGCCATTACTTAATTTGGTAACATATGAATTTAAGGTTCCATTTATAAATATTTTGTTAGTATTTATTGTGATTATTGTGACACCAAGCTACCTTCTCTGATAATTGATTTTAAACATATAATCCATCAATAATACTTTCACAAATAATGATATTTTAAAGCTATTTTTGAAAGCATATCACAATATGTAGATATTGTCAAAGCATGGCCTACACTTAAGTATAGCTCCATGGTTTATAGTCATGTATACTTTAAAGATAAATGAATAATAATAAGGAATTTACAAATGGAACCTTAATATATATCCAGTTACCCTAATTTTAATATTTTTGTATTGTTACGTATGTCTGCTGTATATAGAACTTCTTAAATAATGCTGAAGGGATACCAGTGTTTATTCTAAACAGATACAACAGTTACTCAGATAAACAATAGTATAGATATGTTTAACATTTTTGTTTTGTTTAAGATGTATGAGTTTTGTTCACAAAAAGAACACAGGCTGGTGTAATTTTATTTGTAGATGGGATACCTGATGGAAGAATACAGTACCTCTGCCTTCTTCTAGGGCACAGTGAGCTAAATGTTGAATCAACTTTTTCTCCCTTGAAATAGATTTTGTGGCTATATTCATTAGAAAAGAATCAACGGTTGCTGGCTTTATTGCACATTTTATAGTATTCATATTATCATTTTTTAAAAAATGTATCTCAGTTTGTTTTGTTGTTGGTTTTTCTTTTGTTTTGGATTTTTTTTTTTTTTGTTTTCAAAAAATCTCTTCATGAGGTTTTTAAATATTTCAGTTTCTTTTGGTGTTTCAAATGGCATCCCCAAGTTTCAAGTAGAAGGGAGGATGACTTCATTATAATGAGTAATGGCTGTGTAGGGTTTTTTGTTTTGTCAGAGAGAGACATCAGTTTAGGGATGAAGATGTTAATATTTGGACTGTATCATAATTTTCCTATTCTATGTAAATTATTTATGATGGGTTTTTTAAATTTCTTTTTCTTTTTCTTTCCTTACAAGTGTGTGTGAGAGTGAGATTGATGAAATTTCATTTTGTTTTGCCAAAGATTGTAAATAATTATTTATTTGTTTACAGGGACAGACATTTATCAATTGACGTCCTGATTCATTTAGTCAAATTCTCATTTTTATATATATATATTTTAAGAAATTAATAATAGGAAATAAACTGTAAAAAGGTTTTATAATCCAAAATCTCTTTACCTTTTTTATAGTTAGTTTTTCTTTAAAGAAAATATTCTGTTCCTCTAAGCCCTTAGTTAAGCCTCTTGCCTTGCTGTAAACCAGTTCATTTCAAGCAAACCAGGAAATCTGTTGCTTCACTAAAAAATCACTGACTGTGTTCTAATGTTGTAAACAGCAGGTTTCCTAGTATCTCTGACAAGACATCATTCCCATGAAGGCTTTATCTGGCAAGCAATCACCAATTTTATTTATAGCATTGTGAATGAGAAATTTTGGTCCTGCTTCTCTGTATTGTGTCTTGGCCCATGTGTTTGAACAAATACATCTTATTTTGCAACTGATGCTTCTCTGAGTCCCATCTGAGTCATTGGGATTCATTGGGGATTGAGTGGGGGATTGCCTTCCTGCTGGAGAACTTCAGGAACCATCACAAACCAGAGTCAATAAAATACAAGATAGAATTCCTAGCATGAGACATCTTTCCTATGAGTATAAATTACTCAAAGGCAGGGGAATTTGAATTGGATTAGGAAAAATAAGAATGCCCAGCATGCCAAAATGGCAGTTTTGAGATGTGAACACAAGTTCTAACTTTAATTGGCCTTACAAATATCCCAGCTATTTGGTTTCCTTGGCTTTTGATTCCCATGAGAGTACTTGTAACATTTCACAAGAAAGCCATGTAGTCTTCAGTATATTTTTTGATGAATACTTTGAAACAATACAAATGTTCAGTCTTGTAGACAGCTGTAAGGACATCAATGATTGACATTATTCAGCTAATAGAGTGATCAATGACTTGTTATCCTTTTTCTCAAGTGTTTTGTAAAATGTTTTTCTCAAGTGTTTTGTTTCTGGTATGGATCTTCATGAGAGTTTTGAATATGAGCACTTTTGATTCTATGGGGGGAAAAAAAATCACTTCATGGCACAAAGCAACCCCCCACAAAACTAAAAACAGGGAAATAAAATTACTGGAAATGTGTAACAACATAATAGCAGCATTTTAGCACTAGTACAGGGTCCCTCAGAAACACAGGAGGGATAGACCAAAAAAAGCACAACTGCTGTGAATGAGCAGGTTCACCTAAATCAGTGGCATCCTTTGACCTGTGTCCATTGTTCTACCTTTTTAAAGGCTTTTGAAGATACTCAGAAGTATTTGCATCACCTGGTAAAAATGCATATTTAAAAATTTTATGAAATCTGCATATCTGGTTCCCAAAAAGAGATGGGTATGGAAGAAGAAGGTCTGAAATTCTTGTGGAGAGGCTGTTTTTTCTCACACTGAGTAGAGCGGGTGAGGATTCTGCCACTACGTGAGTAATACTAGGCAGAATTTTTTTCACTTCCCTGGGCATCAGGTTCCCACCTACTAAAATTCAGTGGTAAATTTCCTCACCTTTGAAATACATGTTATAGCTCATATGTATCTAACTAGTTTTGGGCCAGCCAGAAAACCAGGAAATCTTGAAATCCCCAAACCTTCCTAAAATTAAGTTCTGATGAGACCTCTTGACCACTTCTAAAACATGGGGGTTTTGGGTAAACTTTGGATCAGCCACTGAATTCTGAAAAGTTAAGGTGAAGTCACAGCATTTAAGGGTTTGTCCATTATAAGAGAAGCAGGTTTGCCATGGTTTACTCCAGAAAAAAAGGAAATAATTCGACCTAAGGATTATACCTGTGATTTTGCACATCAGGCAGCCCAAATAATAGTTTGATGAATGCTAACATATGTATGTACTCCGTGCTGGCTGCATGATGGCTCAGGAGCTGAACAGTCAGTGGGCCAAACCCTCATCTTGGTCAGCTCAGTGGGAGTTTTGCTATGGATTTGAGTGATAACTGGATGAGATTCAGTGTTTGGTTTGTGCTGCTGACATCCACAGAGCAAGAGCTCTAATGCTTGCATGGGAACATCTGCTCTCTAAAGCCATTTGGAAAAAAAAATGTAACTATGTAATAACTTGGCACAGTATTGTTTCCATTGTGGAGAAGACCACCCTTGTAGATTAGGAAGGGGGACTTTGAAGGAAAAGAAGCCTGGTGCTGATTAAACCAAAGGTTCTTCTAATCTATTATCCTGCTTCTTGAAAGCTGCTAGTATCAAATTCACTAGAGGAAGGTGTCAAGCCTTTGTCATTAAAAAACATACATTAGCACTTCTAGAAGGGAAACCTTCTTAGCCCCAGGCAGTTAATGGGTGGGTCCGCCTGTGTGCCTGCCTGGTTTATTTTGCACTAATATAACTGAAAATATTTTTGTTATTCATATAAATATCCCAGATTTTTAATCCAAATTCTCCCCTTATTGAGAGCTCTGGAGATTGATTAATACACTCTATGCAGTATAAATTTCCTTTTTCTGATTTCAGGTTTGTTGCTGTTTAATTTCATTGGCAGGCTTGATTTCTCCCAGACTTTGGAAAGAATGAATAGTATATATTTCATCATAAAACTGTGTGTTAGAAAAACAATATCCTACTTCACTTTTACTGCTTTGTGCAAGTGTCTGTAATGGGTTCATATGGTACATCAAAGGTACAAGAATTTCCTCTACTTGCTGAAAAGATCAGCTGCTGTGTTGTTAATATGTTGTTGTAGGTACAGGATGCTCCCCATGTTTATGGCCTTTTCCAAATCTATCATTTTAGCTCTTGTGCAGACGTGTCATATACATACATGCACACAAAGATCTACATATTTTGCAAAGGTGAAATGTCATTCTGTGCTTGGCTTGTTCTTAATGCCTTCCCTAGCCAGCTGCTACTGATCACAGTTGGAATCAGGCAAATGAGTTAGACAGATCTTTTACAAAGCTTTTCACTTGTCAGTTATCACTGGTTATTACCTGTTCTTCTTGATATTTAGAGCTAGAAGTGTTTGGTGTATCTCCTCTAGAAGCAAGTGAATTTTTGTTTTCAGACACCTGCTGTCATTTCCGAACTCTTTTCAGCACTGCTAAGTGCACAAGCCTCTGGAAGCTGGAGGGGTGCATTACAAATCACACTTCAAATCTTAGCAAAAACTGTAACTTGTAACTTAGAAAATTATTTTAGTCATTGAGATTGCATAGTCATTCAGTAACTTCTGGCAATAGCTTTATGAGCTAATTTTTTCTCTTTTAATAATGTTGATGGAAAAGAAAACAAAGGAGAGGATAGCAAACTGCAGGCACTGTTAGCAGCTGAAATGGATAATTTTTGATCAATGTTTTTTTTTCATGTACGTAAAGAAAAAGAAACCTAATGGTTTCAGTTTCATGCAAGGCAGTCTTTGACTGATCATTCAATCCAATTTACTTCCTGGAGTTGCTGCTTCTGCCTTCTTGCAAATAGCAACAGCCTCCAATAGAAAGACATTGTTAAGGCACTCCATGCTGGTGAGACTGGAGTACTTCTGAATTTACAGTGCTTTAGAGCTGGAGCCCAAGCAAATTAATCTGTCCTGGTTTTTAAAGACTCAGCTCAGTGTCTAGGTTTTTTCAGCCAGAAGCAAAGGACCACCCATCTGGATGTGGATGTAATCCAGTGTGTTTAACTATATGCAGTAGCTCAACCTGGATGCTGAAGAAATAGGGACAGTGTTTCAAGCTGAACTAGTGACAACTAGAAGATCAATTGCCTTCTGAATAAGACTAAGTTCCAAAGATGTTGTCAATCACTGTTCTAGAGAAAAACAGTTCTCCATTTAAAAGTTCCAACACTTGTAAAGGAGAGGGAGGAAAACCAGAACATTGTTAAATGCTCAGCTCAAGATTTGCACAATTTTCAGAGAAATGGAGTATACATAGGCAGTAAAATGGCAATCAACCAATTTTTTTTTTTTTTTTTTTTTTTTTCTTGGAAATCCTTCCTTCTCAGTATTTTTTTAAAGAAAGAAAGAAAGAAAGAGTCACTGTGCTTTCAGATTTGTTATTAACATATCAATATAAAACTCCCACTTATTTGAGAATGAAGCAAACTCAATTTTACACAGAAGACACTGAGACAATTGTTCTTTTCTACAGTTCCAAATCCCTCCATAAGATTTAATTTATTGCTTTTGGTTGAAGAATTTATTATTTTCTTTGTTTAGTAAACAATATTAAAATGGTCAACAATGATAAATTATTTATTTGGGTCACTTTGCTTGATGTCTCCACCAAAAACTGGTGTCTGAACTTGAAATACACCTTAAATCAGTATTATTCATTTCCATTATTCAATGGAAAGAAATGAAGCCATTCATGGTTATAGATAGGAAGATTTTTCAACTCTGCATAGAAACTGTATTGTCCATCTTTGGACAATCAAGAAACCTCTTGATTGTTCTTCATGCCTAGAATCAACCATCCCTGTGGTGTGAAAAAATAATAGCCTCCCACTCCTAAGCATAAGGGAAAAGGAAGCTGTAACTAAACAGAAACGAAACAGAGAGATTCTGAGCACTAGGGCAATGTCTTTATCACAAGACCATCCATTTTAAAACAAGAAGGCACAAATAATTTTGACAACAATATAAAAAAATCAGCTCCTGCTATTTCTTGTCCAGAATTTCCTCTAAAAATAAATTAACCTCCCTTTAAGAGATATTAAGATAGACAGTCTTAACTGAATGCTTCCATATTCTCTTGTTTACCTTCTAATTATTCATTCGACCACAGGTCACTATGCTGGAGACGTAGATCAAAAGAACTCTTTCCTGCTAACTTGTTAGATTTGGCAGGTTGAGACCAATACACTGTAAGGTCCAGACTTTCAAACATATTTGCAGTTCTGAGTACAGAAAAATGTTTTGGACCTAATGCTTAATTTAACAAATGACCCTGGTATTTAATATATTATCTGAGTTTATTATTAAGGCAAAAATATTTATGGAATATTTTCAGAGTGGGAGTGAAATATTTACTATTTTATATTTGAAGATGTGTGGATAATATCCACTTTTTAAAAGTGATTGAAGGATCTTTCATGCAATATTTTCATTTCTTAGGGTTGTTTTATTCTGTTTCCATCTACAGTATAAAGATGAGGAGATAATTTTTGTTATTAGCAACCATTCTTAACTGCATGGAAGATATGAAGTCTGGTTACTGAAATCACATGCCCTGGGCAGGAATGCTCTATCCAGAACCATTTGACTCTTTTGTGGAGGGGAAGAGCTGTTCTCTTGCAGTTCTCTTCCAGAAGGCATTAACAGACTTCTGATGGGAGAGAGTACAACTGAGTTACTGAAATCAGAACCTGGCACCTGTGGCATGAGTTCACTTGACCTATCTTGACAGCCAAAGAAACAGGCAAGGTAAGAAGCCCTGCTTACAGCTATCCTGGGTGCAGTCTTCTGCAGAGAAGGGTGGAATATGTGCCAAGGCCATGGATAGTTACTTCAAGCACTGAGGTTTGCAGATCAGCTCCATGGCTTCTGTGTTGCCTGTACTAAAAATACTTTCCCTTATCCTTATGCCAATGCATCTGTGTACAATTTAATTCCAGATTTAACACCTGAATACTGCACTTAAGATTTATTTCTTTTCTTAATGATGCATACAGGCTAACATTAAACAGTCTTACTTGCTTATTTCTGGAACATTTGTGCCAGTGCTGATTGTTTTTTTCTTCTATGAACTAGGGTTTCATAGTGCTCCTGTATGTCCCAGAGCATGAAATGATTTGAAAGAGTTCTTAGAGAAATTCCAGTGCAAACCACTGTAGTGTTACAATACTGGAAGGAGCAATTGCTTGTGTGTTTTCATTCCTGTCCAGGACAAGCTCATAATGTGGTGGGTCCTATTTCTCAGAAAGTGTGCATTGTTCAGCTCCCTAATTATATATATACTTTCTTCCCTCTGTTGTTTCTCCTGACAGAGCATTAAATATTGTGAATTAACAATGCAGTTGGTAAATCACAACCTATTTCATATCAGCTATTACTTCATATCAACTTCTTAGGACATGCTCAATTCTCAAAACAGAGTGGAGCCACTGTAGTTTTTGTAGTACTTTGAGAAATAATAGATTATTTGTAAAAAAATGCATTAATTTCTATAGTTTCAAAAGAAATTAATGTGTGTGTTTGCACATAAGGCCTTCTTATAAAAGGGAAGTTCACTTTTCTGTCCAATTTTGATGCTGCATTTCCATATGGATATGGAAAAGACATTATCAGTGTCCATTTTTGTGCCCCTTCCTGCAATATTCTAGTAAAGTTTTAGCACTGAGGAATGGCTTGGAAAACCTTTGGGCTGTGGTATCTAAACATTTCAAGACACAGAACTGGTATTTCTCAAGAAGAAAGATTAATTTTGCAAGAAACCATAAATATTTCACTGTGATTAATAAGTAAGGAAATAAATGGAAGTATCTTTACCTCTTCTTGGGATAAGCCAATGTTGGCAATTTGCCTTACCATGATTATCAGTTTTCCATTGACATGTTCAAAATTTTGAGATACTTACATCATTTTTTAGCAAAAAGCTTGATGCTTATGTTGCAAATATTTTGCATTTGAAATTTAAAATAAAACTGAAACAGTGAAAAAGTTATTAATTCAAAAGGAAACAATCTCAAAGTGTTTTAATTTCCTGACATAACCATAATTTTCTGTCTCATCCCCTGGGACACGTATTTATGTCTCTGACGTCCCTATTGCATGAGAAGTTCCATTTCTCCTAGGGGTAACCTCTAGGAAAGATAAAAAGTCCTGCCCTTTTTACCTGCCACAAATCTGGAAAGTGCATAGCAATGCCAAGATGGTGGGAGTCAGTCAGAATTACAGGCCATAAGGTTCTGAGAAGGAAGCAAAACAGAAATTAAGACAAAACCACCAATGGTAGGAATTGGTGCTGTTATTTGCCAGATCCAACAGCAAATAGCAGTTCCTAATGGGGGCTTTTAAGGATTTCTAGATTTTCTTCACTTTAATTTCCTGAAGTATATTAAGCCAAGGGGATTTTTTAAAAAAACCTTGTCTAATACAGAACTGTGAATGCCAAAATATCTGTTACCATATCTATCTAAAGTTATTCCCTTCTATTGATGATACTTCACTTCAGGGAGTAAATAAAAAAAAAAAAAAAACACAATCTTCCTTCTTTTTGTACTAAATGAACACATTTTTTATACTATAAAGAGAATTCTTTAACTGTCAGAGAGATATTTTTTTCTTATTTAGAAAGTGTTGTGGAGCTTCATGAGTGGCAGAGATGCTGTCATGGAGGAAGGGAAAACTCTGAACCTTGTGATGAGACTCAGATACTGCATGATGAGGAGCAGGGGGAATGCATCTGAATTTATGTGGTTTAGTTTCTGAGACACAAAACCTTGGGAAACCCAATTAAGAAAGTCTATTAATATAGGCTTTATGTTGATTACTATGTCAAGGATATTAACTTTATTAACTTTACTCACCCTGCAAGTCAGTCACAAAGCACTTGTGATTATGTCTGCACAAATAGACAAACCTGTATTTAGGCATATTCAAATTAAATACTCACATGCACAATTTGCATGCAATTCACAAAGAAAAATGAATTTATTGCACAATTCCCATTAACAGGAGCATAGCTGCTGACTCAAAGTAGTCCTAGACAAAAAATACCAGTATTAAACTTTCAGGCTCAGTGGCAGATGGAAACATATTGTGATGATTTGTGCTGCAAAGGGCCTCCACTTTTTTACAGTATTTATGCCAATATCACTTTACTGAAGCTATTGAAAAGCCAGCAGAAATCTGTCAGATGGAGACATGTAACATTCCAGATGTGGCTTAGAGGAATGAGTACAGGAAAAGCAGCAGCAGTAAAATTGCACGAAATTTTATAGTGACTGACAAACTACACAGAAGAGGTGGGCAGAGGGAGAAAAACACTCTGCTCAGGCCATACTCAGTACCTGCAGAAACGTAGGGTGGAGTCTGCAGAGAATATCAGCCAGAATCTGAACTACTGACTATGCCTGGCAGGAGGGAGATCCCTGGGGAGCTGCTGAGCTCTGTGCATCAGAAGCCAGCTGCTAGGCTTTCTTTGTTGCTGTGTATTTTTTATCAAATAACTATATACCAGAAAGCCAAATTCTCGCTTCACTTGTGCAAAGGCAGGATGAAGGGTTTGATGTATGCATAAAATACAGATGTTCTGTATATCTTCCTCAGAGTGAATTTCCAGAAATGGCAATCTTCACTAACATTCTTTTTGCTTGGGAGATTTTTCTGTTCTCTTAATGCCTTCAAAACAGTATGAAGGCCACTGATCCATGTTCATAGCAAGGAAATACTGAGGGTTCTTAAAGATGAAAATATAAATGATTTGAGATTGTTAATGTTGAGCTGAGGGAAACTGTTAAATCACGTCTCACAAAGGAATTCTGGTCATAAAGGATTGTCTGTTCCATTTGATCTGTGTACCACAATGCCCCATTTGCAGATATAGGTGTAGGTAAAAATTTGTTTCCAGATGGGTGAGACAGAAGATGTTATGGTAAATAAATGGGGAAGGGGAGGGAAAGAGGAGAAGGCAAGAAAACCAACCACCAAACCCAACCAGAAATGGCTTTTAACCATCTGAGTAGACACCTACACCTGGCTTAACTTTTTATACATTCTTTTCAGTTAGTGTAGGAACACAATTTTTTCTTGGAACAATTTTTTTTTTTTTTAAATTTAGATGTATAAGATTGGATAAGTAAAACTATAAAGCTCAAGTCCAAGCCAAAAGAATTATGCACTTAAAAAAAATTTCTTTTGGATGCAGAGGGAAAGCACCATTACTGTTGTGATCTACTCAAAAGTGATATGAAATCATAATTGTTCCATATTTTTCCAGTGCAACCTTTCAGTGAGAAAATTGCTCTTACAAACTCCTAGTGGGATATAAATAAAATAATTATTTTTAAGGTGCACTTAATTTTATTCAGGCTGACGAGAGCAAGTGTTTGACTGTATAGATTCAGGAGGATTCACTGCCTGTGTTCCCTGGAGTGACTTCATCCAAGTTGACCTTGGGTTTGACTCACATCCCTGCACTAAGGCATTTGAATAGAATGACTCATTAATGACTTATTTCTGACCTTAAGCAAACAAACTCTGACCAGACAGAAGGATCCAAATGCTTGTGATTCTGGATCCTAGCAGCTGCATTCACCTGACATTGCTAATTTTAGAGCTATTAACAATATTGGAATACATATGTCATCTCCTAAAAATTTAGTAATGCTGCTGTGATATATAGGCCATGCTTGGATATAAAAAACCTCATCACTAAACCAAAAATCAGTTTTGAGTAACTGTTCCAGCTGGCTTGGCCTGGAGCAGGGGGGTTGGGCTAGACATTTTCCAGCAGTCCATTCCCACTTCAGCCACTCTGTGACCCTATAGAAAATGATGGAAAAGTGAAGGAGCTCTTACAAGACTGCTAGAAGCCCTGGATTCAGTCGCTTCATTGTTTATGGCAAAGCTTCAATAGCAAATTGATCTGACCAAGAAAATCCATAATCAATGGTGAATTTAAATCTGATTTTAGGATGTGATATGTATGAGGCTGTACAGTTATCTTATATTTAACTGTGTTTAGTACCACGTGCAGACTATCAAATCACACAGATCTTGAAGGAAGACAGGGTCTTGCCTTCTCTGTTAGACAGATGCAGGAAGTGAGTGTAGTCCTGCTTAGACCAGTAGATGTTGAGAGCTGGAACTGGCTTTAACCACTAACAGAGCTACGTGAGTGGTCCCAAGACACCTGCTTTCCATCAGAAAACTAGACACTTGGAGAGAATTGTGATGATGCATTTTCACAAGGACTTCTACCTCTTTATTCCTCTGATGGAAAATCGTTTGCTTTGACAGCAACTGAAATAAGAAAAGTTTGAAACAGTAAAAATTAAACATAAAAGAAGTAAACCATTAAGGATACAGAATATGCTTTGTATCAATTTTACTATGAAAAATTAACTAGTAACTGAAGTAGGGCTCTTATAAATGCTAGTTTCTCAAAGAAACTGAGCTGGCACAACCATGCTCTACATCTATCTATCATCTGCTAGTAAATGACTTACAGAAGTTTTAAGCTCATTGGACAGTTTTTTTAAATTGACTTGACAGAGCTGAATTTGACAGACATTTTGAAGATTATAAAGTACATATGATTTTTGTGCCAATAGGATTGATTAAATTTTCCATGTGGATTCTCTTTTTACTAGTCAGTTAAAAAAAAGACTAAAATCTTTCCTTATAATTAGCAGATCTCTAATCTCTTTCTCTTTGATGTCTTACAAAGCTCATGAGGAATGAAAATTCAGCTAAAAGACATAAATGGGTTGAAAGCCAGTCATTTGTTCCAGTGCCCTTGGAGTTTCTTGTGTCCCTGGAAATACCTCAGGACCCTCAAGAATGGTCTACTCATGTGAAAACAATCAAACAAAACTAAGTTGCATTTTTTTGTATTAGTAGTAATCAAACCTCATGGATAACTTGCTAGGTTCTGCACAAGCACAGTTTGAGGTGCATTTTGCTGCCCTGGAAAACTGTTAAGTGCCCAAGATTAAAGGCACACATGTTCAAGCCTGTGTGGAAGTCATGAATGGAGGGAAGGGCAGATGGAGAATGGTGTAATAGGCAGGTCAAGGGGGTTTCCCCTAATTTCCATAGAAGGTCATAGAGGAACAGAACAAAACACAATTTTTCTAAATGCCAGGTTTTGTCCTTTCTCATTAGTATTTAATGGGAAGTCTTAGGCTGGATTTGAAAGACTGTGAGGAATGAGTTTAATTTGTCCTCTAGCAGGTAAGATCTTTCAGACTAATTATCTTCCTTCCTGATGTTGGACACTGACATTGCCTATGATAATATGGATAAAAGTAAAGATATGCATTTGGGAGAAAGGTAGGAAAATATTTAGGGGAAAAAAACCTCATGCCTTTCAAGGGTCTGCCACTTCTATTTCAATGAAAAATTATTTTGTGCTATATCAACTACTTGCTGTAAAATAGGAAAGATCCATGGCCTAGATCGATATTTCTTCCTCAAGACAGGGCTGTCTCTATCTAGCCCATTCCTAACAGATGATTTTCTTGGTGTGTTCTTCAGAGAAGGAATTTCACAACTGCCCTAGATATTATGCTTAACCACAGCTACAGACAGAAGAATTTCCCTAATTCATAAACTATTTCTAGCTGTTCTTTGAACCAATTACTTCTTGTCCTATCTGCAGTGAACACAGAAAATACTTCACTGCCAGACTCTGTAGCAACCTTTTATATATTTGAAGACCTTTTTTTTTTTTCTATAACACCTCCTCCCATACAATCCAGTATCATTCTATTCTCATATGTAACACATTATAGGCCCAAAACATCTTTCTTGTTTTCCTCTGTAGTTTTTCCAGGTGTCTTGTTTTTTTAACATGCTTGTTAAAAAATGCCCCAAATCTGATTAGAGGCAGAACAGAAGGCTTGCATCATGTGTCTTGCAAAACCATTCTCCAGTTTATAAATATCCAGTACAAAGTTTATTTTTTTTCAAAAGTTTATTTCGTGGTCACGTGTCATGTACAGTACTGCCCACATTTTGTGCTTTCTATTTGGACAGATGATTGCCTTTCCACTTGTCTGTATCAGTTGTCCCCTGCTATGGATGTACTGGAGGAATGGTTGGCCTCTGAGAACAGAACTGATTTGCTTTATCAAGATCTGGATCTCCTTTGCTGCTGTTAGTCTACTTAGTGCTGTGAGTTCTTTTGTGAACTAGCATGGACATAGGGTAAAAAAGCAAAAGTGTATAATTTTGAATTCCTTCCTATTAAAGAACTTAACAAAGCCACTGGTCTCTGTTAAAAAAAAAATAAAAAAATTAGCAGTTATTTCAGTTTCCACATGGATAATTAGGTAAGGACATGGCTACAGATGCTGACTAGGTCTCTCTAAATAATTCTTGCAGTTTCTCAGGTACTTGGTAAAAAGATGCTTTCTTTAAGCAAGAAGTAATTTTGTCTTCAAAGATGGTCATAGTTTCAATCAGCAACCCCAGTGTGGAACAGCTTATCCCAAAGAAGGAATCTCATTTGATTTCTGACTACAAACTAAATCTGATTAGAGAACTTTCAGGGAACAGCTACCTAATTAGCACTGTTAAGCTAACACTACTGACTATTGACTATAGTACCAATGATTATCCTGGGAGAACACGAATGCTGAGGAGAAACTGTGCTATTATACATTAACTGCCCTTTGCAGTTTTGAAATTACAGAAGGTGGACAGAGAAGTAGGAATGTCCTCAGCAGGTCCTGCTGGCCAAAGATTTCAAAATGCAACCCCATACTGTGTGTGCATACCAATAGGGGAATACACATATGGACAAATACTCGCAGTGGAAATAAATGTTTCAGCAGTCACACTTCATAACAGTAGTGAGAATCAGAACCTCATGTTTGCAACTCTTCATCACTTGTGTGTGGGAATATCTCAAAGCCTTAATTGTCCATGGACCTAATCATGAGGTGATGATCACTGCCAACAAAGTGCTGAGAGCTCTCAGCTCTCACTGCAGAGTGGGGACATGAGGATACCCGATACTTCACAGCAACAGCAGCATCATCCTGCCTCTCCAAACACATGCTGTTTTCTGAAGCCTCTGACTGAGAATAATTGTTGTTCCTAAACAAATATCAGCAGCTCAGCTGGAGTCCCAGCTGCACTCAGGTCAACAGCCTCAATTCCCTAGTGTCATTTTGAAGTAATCTGTTTCTGGCTCTGGTGAAGATAAAAGCCATTCAATTTGTGACTGGGAGAAGAGCATTCTTTCCCCCATCCTCCTTGTGCCTTTCACATCACCTTGAATTGCATCTCCTACCCCCAGTGTGCCAGGGAGGCCAACTGTAGTGATGTCAACAGGACTCCTCCAAGCAGACTACGTGTCGTGGAAGAGCTGCTCCTCCTCGGAGACCTGGAGCAGGGCCTGGAGTGAGCACAGGCTGCCAGCCTTGGAGAAACATCCCTGTTCCTGAGCAGGGTCAAGGGGCAGCCCAGTGGTTCATCAAATCAATCAGGCACCAAGGAGCAATTCCAACAAAAACATCCAAAGTAAACAAGAAGCCAAAGAAGTCCTTGAAGAAGTGGTATGGCAATATTTCTTTAGACTACCATTTGCCACAGTTAAACAACTCCATTCTGTACAAGCATAAGGTGATGAGGTCATGAAAAATGGAGAAGTTCTGCGCAGGAAGGATGGGATGTGTTCTCACTCAAAAAGCAGACTAAAAAAGATCTTCAGAAGTCATAGTCCTGAAGCTTGTTAAAAAAAAAAAATTAAAAAGGCCAATTTTGCCTACAAGAATTCTTTCAGGTGGTTGTTCTTTCTGAATGTATACTGACATTAGTTGTTTTGGGTTCTTTTTAATACATAAGAAATGTTTACTGATGCCAGGACTGTGATAGTGGGATTACTATCAGTGTTTTAAATCCCATAACCAGTGATTGTGTGTACAATATATTATTTTCATTTTTACTAGTAGATAAGGTTTTGTATAACTTGATAGAAAGGACATAGTTTTTTTTAATGCTACTCTCCTCAATATCTGTTAGGCTATATCCATTCAGAAAAGTGAGACTCTTTAAAAGGTAGGTCCTATATTCCTAAATTTATGATTATTTTGTAATCCTAATCCTTGTGGTACAAATCTTTGACTACTGTCCTCCTGACAGTGTGCTGATTTCAAAGGGTACAAGAGCCCATCCTCTCTCCAGCTAAATCCCTATGAAGGGAGGGAGGGAAGGAGGGAGGGAAGGAAGGAAGGAAGCAGGCCACACTGGGCCCTGAAAATTGTTATTCAGATGCACTCAATTGTTATTCTGAAATTCTTTGCTCTGAAAGATTTGGCAGGGCTGACTCTTTTGTAAAACTTGAGGTAATTTTTGGTTCATACCAGGTTTGGTGGTCTTTTAGTGAAGCACAGAAGCACAGAGGCACCTGCCAAGTCGTGTGGTTCAGAGATGCAAAGATCATGTGAAAGGTTTCTGCCAGCCATACAGACAAGTTGCAGTTGCATTCATGCTCACTTTTTCAGAAACCAAAAAATCAAATGCGTAATCCCACATAGGAATTGAAGCCAGAAGTTGTATCTGTTCCTTAGAGCTATTTTCCCTGCTGTGCTCTTTCAATACAAAACTTTGCCTTCCAGCAGGACAACAGCCATCCCCTTGCATGAATTTCTGCTGCTTCTCCACTAGGGAATCGAATAGGACATGCTGTGTTGCAATGTAGCTTCAGCTTTGCTGGCATCCCGCTGGAAATGACCTTTGGCTTTCTCAGACAAGTGATGATATCGACACAGGCTGTGCTGGTGGAGGAGGCTTCATCTTTTTATTTCAAGAAATTCTGTAATGGAGAAACATAAGTGTTTTGTTTTTTTAATGTCATGAGAATTGTTTCCCTATTTTCATGATGGTCATCTCTGCTTTTACTGGTGCACTCTCAGAAATGAAACCTCAGCCCTGCTGCTCTGTTAGGATGGACAGAGGAGCCATTCCATATCCCATCACACTTGTTGAAAGGGCTGTGTATGAACCAAGGATTCTACAGCAACCAGGTGCATCTGCAGACCAGTTTCACTGTGTTCTCAGGAATCCAAAAAGTCTTTGCAATATTCTCTTCCCAGTCCAAAATACAGTTAACTTTGTAGACATATATATATATATACACACATATTAAATTACATGATTCCATGAACTTGTGGCTTGGGACAGTTCTGCCATGCCTAATTTCAGTGAGATGGTTCTTGCCTATCAATGATACTTATGGTTTAACAAGGTTTTTTGGTATCATTTATAGTTTCTATGTGGCAAGAAAAGTGCTTAATATGAGCACATCCCGATAAATAGCCTGGCCTCAGATGATGAACCTGTAACCAAAGAACTCTGGAGGTAGGGATGGGATTGGTTTTGTAGGGACTGAAGAATTGGGTAACAGGGAAACCTGTGTGAAAAATGTCATTGAATATCTGCTGTTTGATATTTAGATAAAAGTGGATAATAGTAACCAGGAAACAATTTACGTATTTTATTAGATGCTCAAAACCAAAAGTGCAGACACAGGACATTGATTTTTATTTTTTTAAATAGAACTAATTTGAATGGAAAGTAGAATTAACTATACATGCTTGCAAAAGACATGGATGCATGACCACACATGATTTTCTTTTTCAGGTCAATGGATGATTTTGCAGGTGTTTCACACATTCATAAACTTGACATGACAGAATGTGCCCATATTATCATAGAAAATGTCACACACAATTAGTGCAATTTTGTATTATTGAAATTAATATAATATGGATTGAATTTCAGACATTGTAAAAGAAACAAAGGGATAGAAGAATTTACAATCAGAATGAAACATTGAATAGATTTTCTCACTGTTGAATAGGCATATAAATCATAATTGCATAATGGAGAAGAATTAAGTGGTCATTTTTAATTTATTTTTGGGTAGGAAAATAGGCATTGTCATACACAAGGAAGAAGCAACTCTGATTGTCTCATAGATATTTACCATTAGATAGTAGTTATTTACCACGGAGAAACTGGGTAAAAGACCTTCTTTTAATAAACTCTGAGTAGCAATCCAGAACTTATATCTTATAACTTTATCTTCCCTGTTTTCTGCAAATCTCGGTTTAAACAAACCTTTTAATTCAAATTTTTCCTTTTAATTCAAATTTTCCAGATAGTTGATCAGTTTTCAAATGTCTCCAGTTAGTTCACATCTTTCTTGAAATACAGAGCCCTATTCCTTACATAGCCCTCCATTAACCAGTGTCTACACAGTGCAGCAGAAAGCAGAACAACTTCATTTATTTTGCAGGCTGGATTCTTATCTGAATATGCAGACATGATTTGTTTGGGTTTGTATGACTGGTGTTTTTTGCATCTTATAACAATGCTGACAGATTCAGCTGGTTGCTGTTAGTCCCACATCACATTCTTTAGTAGCTGCTCTCCATCTTGTATCTGTCAGCTCAATTATTTCTTTCAGACACTACCTATTGCTTGTTCTGATAAATTTAATACAGGGTTGTTTTTTTTTTTTTTTGAGAGTAGCCTATACTGTAATATGTAACTATTGAAATTAGTATAGTTTGTTCTGCATTCTGCATGGGTTAATTTGGTTTCTAAAAAGGCATGTAATGACACATCAGCAACATATGTGGTAGAAAAAAAAGATTTTTCTTTTGTGACTTTTGAGGTCACAAACCCAGTTTCAGCTGCACTCTCTACTGTGCAGACAGGAAAATGTTTCTCTTTGCCAGAGTTCCTTAGTCTGATTTACCATACTCTTTAGTCTAGGTCTCCTTTGTTTATGAAAAATTACCTTGCTGATTCCAGTGTTTGACCTGAGCTATCCTCCTGTGCACTAGTGCAGAAGTCAGCTCTTGGAGAGCTTGGTCATGAAATCAGACTTACTTCCAAGAACAGTGATATTTGTATAGCTAGATAGATTGAGAGTTTTTGGCAAAAAAGACAACAGACAGCTGGAGCAAGCACTGTGTAAGTGTTTCAATAAACTTTGTGGGAAGAGGAGGAATGGCTACCATGTGAAGATATGTCTTTTAACCAGACTTCAGCACAAGGTAAAAAAAAAAAAAGGCATATCTGGGTTTCTGAAGGATGCTGGAGCAATATGTTCTCTTCCTTTAAAATTCTCTGCTACCATGTACCAGGACATGATAAGAGCATTTTCTTCATTATCTTCATGTCTCAAGCAGAGTAAAATATGTGGAGAATCTGTACTATGCACTTCTACTCATTAACCTCCCAAGCTGCTTCATAAACACACAAACACATCACACTGTGAGGGGATTGTACCATGCTATTTATTAATTCATTTTAAGTCTATAGTTTCAAATGTCATCATCTTTGGAAATCTATATGAGGGCTATAACCCTTGTGAGACCTCAGAACTCTTTTCTCATGGCTAGTGAGGGTTAGATAAACCACAGTGGGGTTCTGTTATTTATCTATCTTACATTTGTTTTATTTACTAATTTTTTGATTCACTCCCCTTGAACCTTTCAGAATGAAATAGTATTGCTTAAGTCAAGGAAAAAGAAATGCAAGCCAAGGTTAAAGAAAGAAAGAGGAATATTTATAGTTCAGACAATTCTGTAATTGTTTTGTCTGGGTCAATATGATCTACAAAAGCTTCCTTGGCAATGAAAACTCAAATGAAAAGTTTTGGTCAAATCTAATTAAATTTGTGCAATAGTGATAGAAGAACTAAATCATCCTGATTGATAGACACATTCTTCTCTTTTGTGCGTTATTGTTTTGGTTATTTTTTGCTATGCAGTGGTCCTTGGAGGTTCCAGTGGATACTAGGGCCTATTCTGTCAGTAGAAGGTAAGAGAGAGTCTTCTCTTGAAAGGTCCTGTAATGGAAACAAGCAGGCTCAGGAAAAGGTAGAAATGCATAACTCATATGATGATTTGAAAATCCCTTGTTTCAAAATTATTTTTTGTTCAGTCATTCCAGTTTTATCCACTGGTGGATTGGGCTAGAGTTTATTTACTATATCTTGTACAAGTTTATCAAATGTGAGCTAGAGCAACAGTGAGTATAAAATGAAAAAAATTAGATAAGGCAAAGGCAGAATCACGTGAAGTAGGGTGGGTGATGATGGTGAACTGATTTTCTCTGGCCAGATAAGTAAGCTTGTTAAGGAACAGAAAGAAAACATAACTAGGTAGAGAGTATATTTTCAGAACCATATCAGCTCCTGAAGGTCTCTCAGAAAATGTTTTGTGCTGGGACTAAACCTCAGTCTAGCTTTTCTCTCTACTATACAAGTCCCTACAGGACAAGAGTAGAATAATGCCTATTTCTATTGTTAACCTTGTCTGTACACCTTCAATGAGGGAAGAAGAGAAAGACTATTGTTTTAGAAAATCACTTTATTCCCTCCTGACTGTATGTGTTGAAGTTTCTAAGGTTTAAGTGAAACCCCTAGTGAATGAACTCAGACAGCCTTTAGTGCCTTAGGTGACCTCAGATGTGTATGCTTTTCATGGGAATCTAGTGTTCTCTCTCACTATCCATGTGGTGGTTCTTGCTGCAGAGTCATCCTGGAGTGTGTGAACCTGGTGCCTAGGAATGAAGTGAAACCAGCAGATGTGCCCCAGAAGCAAAGAACTGCTCCTCCCCACGACCTGCTGCTGCCAAAGAGATTTCAAAACATAGGACAGCCAAAAATCAGAGCATCCTGCCTGCCACAGCAGACAAATTTGGAGCAAATGCAGCCAAGTGTCCCTCCCTGAAATGCCAGATCTGTTGGTCCTCCTTCTACTTTTTTGTTTGCCTTTACCTTCCAAACAGAAGGGTTATTTCTCTGAAGGCCCACTGGGGTTGAACTCAAATCTTGCTCTAGTTTCATGCTGTGAGCTAACTCCTGGGCACCTCGAGCTTTGAGCCAGGTGGTCAGAAATGCCCAGATGAGTCCATTGTTACTCATAATTACTACTGGCTAAAACATCTGCATGCCTCACACCAACACAATATAACTGTTTGGTATTAAAGGTAGTGAAAGTAAAAATATGGAAGCGTGCAGAGGCAATAAAATAGTGCCCTCATCATCCTTCTGCTTCAGCTGTGTGGTGAAACTGAAAAACACAACAAAAGCTTAGATAAACTTCCAATAGTGAGTAAGTTATCACTGAAGTAGAGTTAAAAAATCAAACAGACTTGAAATTCAAGCTGATATGACTAAAAAAAATTTCCTCTCTAGAATTTGAGCTATATGGAGACAAGATTTTACATATTTTTTTTCCTCCCATCTTGGTTACTGCAGTGATGTTTTCTTTCTCTTTTACAGTAAAACTTCTGAACTACTTGCGAAAATACAAGCCCATTCAGTCATACAAGGCAGCACCAAAACAATGCAAGTTTTGAAAGACATGAAAAACAAGCAAACATATATCAGTCATCCTCTCCACATCTCTATGAGATCAATCTATTTCACTATAAATATGCAATTTAATAAAGGAGTCAAATGATTTCTTTCATGTGCATATGGAGATTTTGTAAAAAGCCCCAAACAATCATGAGCAGAACAGTAACAACAACAAAATGGATTCTAACCTTAGCCAATTGCTCAAGAAGTATTTGGCCTTGACTCCTGTAGCAAGGCTCAGCTGGTAAGTATTCAACATATTCAATCTTTTCTGAACTCTTATCTTTCTCTAATGTCTCTCTGTCTGTATGTTTATGCTCTGGGTTTCCACTGAACCTTACCCCCATGATATATTTTTTGTGCACTCCTTAAAGTTTGTTTGTCAGAAATATTTCTGTTTATGCTTAGTTCAAGCCTATGAAAACGTTAGGTCATTTTCACTTTTTAAAACCTGATCAGTAAGCTAATTGACACCTTTACTGGACCACACAAAAGGTAATTTGCAAAGTATGCAACCCAGTGGAAATTCTGTTCTCTAGTGATATGTTTATTCTATCTTGGTTATACAGTCTGTGCTGCTAAGCTATGTGATCAAATCAGATCAGCTGTGATAAAATTTCTGTTCTATTAGTGTTAAAGTAGGTTTTTAACTTCCAAGATTGATATTAGCCAAATGAATTTTACTAGCAGTGAATGCCCCACTGCATTTATATGGAGTCAGGCCAATGTGTAAACCAGGTGGAAGTAAGGGAGAGGAAGGAGAAAGAGCTTGTCTGAAGTGTGAAATATTTTATATACTTGGGTCATAAGGACATAAAGAGGAACCATGAATTTCAGGAGATGGAAAAAAGCCCGGAGTATGTACTTGGGGAATTTTTGCCTTAATTAGAACATGGATCTTTATCTACAATTCCTAACCATTGCTTACTTCTGGTGGCCTGCACAAGGCAAATTGCTCTGTAGCTTCCTAACATAACAAGTATCATTGAAAGAAGGATAAGTGCTTTGCAGGTTTCAGCCTAATGCATTCACTTGACAAAAAATATTGTAATTTAAGCCCTGACAAAATTTCTGCATGGACATTAAAGACTAAAGATCAGAAGAGTCCTTTCAGAAAGCTTAATAATTTAATTGTTAAGCAGGAATTTAGAATAATTTGAATATTCTGTCTAAGGGTGTCTTAAATTTGTGGATGTATATATTTTCTTTAAGAAGTTCTATGAAAAACCTGCTCAAATTACAACTAGAAGATTGTCTTTATTTGGCTAAAAACCTTGAAAAATTAATCACAAAATCTAAAAGTCTATCTGAGCTCCTTCTGGCTCCAAGGTTAGTAATAAAGATACTGGAATCACAATTCATGTAAAATCCTACTGAAAAATTGTACACCGTGGCCTGCAATACAGAAGAGAAACTTTTTTAAAGCACTGAATTTAGAAGATCAGATGTTGATACAGGGAAAAAGCAGGTAACCTGAGTAGAGCAGTGTCAATTTTGCATAGCTGTACTTCAGAACAAAAGATGAATTCAGAGAAAAATTTAAAATATTTTCCCAGTCAAGTCTGCTTAAACAGAAAATGTGCTACAGTGCCCAGCTATACATTCATTTATGTGCTATGTTAAATCATCCAGGGCATAATTGAGCTTATGGCTTCCCTTCTTTGTTATGTCTTCTTTTGTTTGGTAGGGGAAAAAATCTTACTTTAAGAAATAGATTGTGTTTAATCTTTTGAAGTGGGAATGTATCTGTTCTTCCAGAATCTCTGCATCATCCCCTAAAAACAATTAAAATACTCCAATCCCAACTCTAAAAACCTTATTTCTTGGTATATGTAAAGTGCTCAGAGCTAAAAACTTTTCATCATTTCAGTCATAGAGAAAGGCTTCATGACTGGTGATGAAAACAATTTCATGACTTCCAGCCATGTGGAAGAACTAAGGAAGTCTGTGTCTGAACCTACCCTCCTGATTCACAAAAGCATTTTCCACATTCAGATTTGCACCACATTTTGCTGTGTAGTTACTTTTGCTGTTTCCAATTCCTATGCAAGAGGCATTCAAGGACACATAATGTGGTTTTTAAAATGTTTGGGTTTGTAGGTTAAAAAAATGCTATTTGTAATACAAGTTCTGTCCTCTCAATGCTGCAAAAAATTTGGTCATGTCCACTATAAATTTTTTTTTTCTGAGCTCCCTATTTGTCTTGGATTGCAATATGTATTCAATCCCTGACAATGTCTAAAGCCACTGCTGATTTTAAATGTTACTTGTATTGTGTAGGTTTATACCAAGTGTTTGTATAGTAAGTGTAATACCCACACATATATTACCTTTAAATATATTCTACTTAAGGTAACTGTGCATTTCATAAGTTTGGAGTCAGACAAGAAATTTTGGACAAATTTTGTCTGTGGGTTATGTACTTGTGAAAGATGCTGTGGAGGAGATGAGGGGCGTGGATCTCTCATCATTCAGATCTGCTTTTACCACAAGCTTCAAGTCACTGCCTATCTGCCTGCTCCCTTGTGTTTACCAGCACTCAAAGAACTGGAATAAAATGAAGTACCTTAGGCTGCTTTGTTCATGCATACATGCCACTTTCAGGGATTTAGAAACAATTATTTCCTCTGAGGCAACAAAGCCTGAAATATAAATAAAGCAGGACTGCTGACACACCTTTGCAAACAGAATCATCTGTCTGGATGCTTCTCTGTAAAGCTGCATGTTTGATTTCCAATTGTTTGCATCATCGATGTCTATACTAGGGAGATTTTAAACAATGGTGCAGAAATTGCCTGTTTCAGTGGAGTTTGAGTTTCTCTAAATGAGCTCTATGATCCACACAGCCTTATCAGGACTACTAGAAACTGGGAAGTTGGTCTTTCATAGCCAGTAAGTAAAAACGTGTATAATTGAGGTTGTTATGTCCTGAGAATTCCTTGTGAGAAAGATTTGCATTTGGTACAGTTGCCCAGAGCACGGGAATCCCTAAAGCAAGGCTAACGTGTTTGGCTGTCTCTTACACAGAAACAAAGCAGAGCAAAACAAACAAAGAAGCAAAAAACAAAGCCTTTTTGGCAGGGGGAGTGAATGACTCATTGGGTAAAAATCCTGCAGCTGGATAACAGTGTGGCTGAGACAGTTAATTACATACAAGGAGATGTCAGGATACAGCTCAGACACCAAGGGGGAATGGAGCAGAGCTTTGGTCATGACAGTCACAGGTCCCTGGGAAGCTGGGACGTGCTGACCTTGCACACATGGCCTGGATCCATGTCCTGGACAATGGAATCCAGCCTGTGGCATGTGGGCATGGAGGTTGGAACCCGTCTCTGAATGTGGGCTCAAAGCAGATGTGGCTATTTGGAGGTCAACCTCTTCCCAAGAGGTTGAATATGGCATTTGAAATAAAGGCTAGCTCTGCTTTTAGACATTCTAAAGTGAAAACAAATATTCAGATACTCAATACCTAAGTGATTAAAAGCACAGAACTGAAAAACCAAGATCTTGCTCTAAGTAGGAAAGAAGAAGCATGTCTCAATTGCAATACAGCAGGACTAAGATCAAGAAAGATGTGAGTAAACCATTCTGTATGCTCAGTGAGAGTGAGATTCAGCTCTGGCTTTATTCATGCTTCTGTATATGAACTAAAGTCTGAGCACTCACTGACAGTCCAGTCAATAAAATTAATGGAACCCATACTGAATAATTAAACTGACCTATGGCAGATACTTGGCAATAATTAATGAAATAACTTTCCAGACTTCATCACCATCCATACAGCTGCTTGTACATGGGCTTGTACAGCCCAAGGCACCCCACCTATTCACCAGGAGGGCATTAATCCTCTGCAGGTTCTGTAACATATTTGTTAGCTCTGTGTGGATCCTTGGATCTGCATCTGCAAGGAGTGTATCCCTCAGCACATCTCTAATGAAGAAGCCTGTGTGGGGGCAGCAGAATAAAGCCTTCTTGGTTATATTGACTAAACTCTATGTTTGGACACTGGATGGTTTGACTGCCTCTGCCTCACTTCAGAAAGCATTGCACTTAGGAAAGTGATTAGGTTAGGGCTAAATATTAAATATTGTCATTCACTCATGCTCCTGAGGCTCAGAGGACTCTTTCCTGAATGGACTAGCTTCTGTACTTTAATGAAAGACATTTTTAAAATGTTTCATTGTTTTTTCTCCTTCCTTAAGAAAAATAGAAGTTTGTCCCTTATGAGGCACATTAGATCATTGTCTCCTTCCTCCTCTTAAATCCACTTGCTGATTTCAATATAGATAAAAATATTTTTTAGCACAAAGCAAAACTACAAGAAACACAGAACAAGCATATGGGTAGGCATTTGAACCTTTACCAAACATTCTAAATTTTTTATGAGGCAAAGACCAAATATTTCTATTTTCTTCTTTTTGTCCTAGCATTTTGCAGTCAACATAGGATGTGGCAGCAGCAAGAAAGAACTGTGGTGCAGAATGGCTGGAGCAGGAGTCATTAAAGGAAAGGAAAGGTCCAACTGCCTGTCCTATCAAGCCAGCCACTGAAGTTTGGTCTTTATTACTCAACCACAGCCCTGCTTTTGAGGTCCATAGTCAAAAGTCCATTATGGAGCTGCAAAGCCTACCAAAGGTTAAATGACTACTCCAGTCCAATAATGATTCAATTTCTTTTTACCTGTGTACTTTTGCACCTCCAAATCTGAAAATCTCTTCTCATACACTTGTTTGCCATACATTCCCAGCTAGGATACTAATTGGATATTACACTGCCCTTGGCCTTGCCTTTGTCCAGTTTGTATTCGTATTTTAAATGTTACTTAAAATATGTGTCTTAGGGAAACCTATAATGGGTAAAGCAACAGGACACAGAGACTCCTGAACAAATAACAACCTCAGCTAAGATTTCCAGATGAAAATGAAAGCATGGTGCTGATTTGCCAGTTTGTGGCTGGCAGCTAATGAAGGTTTTACTAGAGAAATCAAAGTTTCTCACCCATTAAAGTAATAGCTTAGAAACTTGTGAGTACGTGGTCTGAAACTCCTATGAGAGATTATTTTGACTGAAGTGCTTCAATTATAGTTGCAATGCTTTTAGTACATTTGCCCAAAAACCTTAAAATCCTTTTACATTTGGCAATAAAGACACACAGTTAAATCCTGTTGTCACTGGAGCTAACATCAACCTCTTCTTGACTTTCCCTAGAGCTCAAATTTCACTCATAACCAGTATATTTTTTTCCTATCTTGCTAGCCAAAGTGATAACCCATTATGACTCTGCTGGCATGTTTTCCCATCTCCAGAGCAGAGCATATTCCTCTGAGTTTGTTCTGGGAGGAGCCATTCTGGGAACTGTTTTCCCTTCTCTCTGGAGTGAGGACCTGGGATGCTCATGTGCTACCACCAGTCTGATGAAGCCCTCATGTGTGGTCCAGGTCCAGGCTATGCATTTCATAAGGGGAAGAGATGAGCCAGAAAGAGGAGATAGTGGCCCAGTGCCACACCTAACACTGCTTCCTCTTCACAAAAATCAGTGTGAAAAAGCTACATATATACCTGTCCCGAACAACCAGATGATACTTTTATTTCTCTTTCTGTTTTAGTCTTTAACACTCCTTGTTGCTTTGCTTCTTAAGGGGAAAACCTTCACAGCAAACTTTGAGGATATTGTGGGCCTTTCTTCTGCCATGCACTGTGCAAGGAGCTGGCAAGCACGTCCAAATCTCCTGTCTGCTGGCTCATATCCCACAGCTGCAGGAAGTCTCAAATTTTTTACACAGAAAGAATTTCTGACTCCAAAATTATTTCCAGGAGCTTTCCAGTATGGGAACTGTCTAAAGGAAAGAAAACAGCAGGAACACTTAAAAGAACAGCACTGCATATGGTCACAATCTATGTTCTAAATAAAAAATAAATTCTTCCACAGCACAAGATACAGTAATTCTGAGGGAGATTTTTCTTTTTAAATTCACGTATATCACCAGCATTATCTCTGGGAACAAGAATATCTGAAAGGCCCAACTATGTCCTGTACACAAAAAAAAAAAAAAAAAAAAAAACCAACAGACAGCAACTCATGGTATCACTTTCCTGGGTATTTGAAAGAGAAAAGTGGGCTAGAAGTGCATTATATGTTCACATAATTTTAGCTACTTAGCTACCTGATTTTTATTTTTCAGGGAAAATGATCAATTTTAGAACCTGAGTTCAAAGTTTAGCAACTGATCTTTACTCCTGCACTACTAACTCACTTTACTGGTGCATTTGGGCCCCTCATAGGGATGGTTTTGAGATTATCCATCTGAAACATTACTGAGGAGCATCAGAGGCACAGCAACAACCTCCAGGGTAAATAATTTTTTTTTTTCTACTTATCAGTCAATTTTGTCCAAGGTTTGTTTTTCTTTAAGTATAGTATAAATCCTAATATAATTTTATTCACACATTTTTAATCCAAAGAGTAAGCAGTGATATCTAAGAGACATTCAGAGGAGATTGTTTTATCTACCATCCTCAGCACAGACTTTTTAACACAGGTGTGCCACAAAGCCTTAAGAGGAAAGAAAGGGACATTAAAAGGCAAAGCAGAGCTCTGAGAGTATGGAAATAATTTCTCCTACTAACTTTCCTTTCATGATGTTTCATGTCTAAAAGCCAAAAAATGTGGTAAGAAGAAAAAATACACAACAAAATCCAAATGCTATCTGTCCCAATCAAACAAGCCCCCAAACAAATTGAAATTAATTCAAAAATATTCCATACTATGCACTCTCCAATATCCAAAAATAAGATTTTACCTCATGTTTCCATTACTTCCATTTGCAGCTCAGAACTGTGCTTGGCAACACACCTCTTTCTATTGTTCCTTCCATAACATTTATCAAATTGCTGTTTGCACTGCAGTCATTCGTGTGTTTGAGCCTCATGTAGACAAACCCCTCTAAGATTTCAGCAGTCTAACATGGGCAGTGCTGGCAGGAGAGCTGTGATACCACAGATGCCAGCTTGGGAATGCCAACCAAGTGTCCAGGATTTCCTGGGCATATTTATTTTCCACCTTGAATGTTTTTTTTTGAAGTGGAAATGCAGCACACACCTCAGCTGATGGGCAGCCTTTCAGGGCAGGCAGTTTTATCAGACTGTCCATCTGCAGACCCCAGGCATTGTCTCTGTCCCAGGATCCTGTCCAGGACCCCAGACTGGTGGTGCCTTGTTTGGAATCGCTGTTCCTGCCCTCTGCCAAGGGATGCCATGTGCAGCCAGCCCAGCACTGTGCAGCTGCACAGCTCCTGGGAATTGCTGCTGAACCCCCTTGAACGTCTCCATCTCATGTGGGCTGCACATGCAGAGGAAGTTAAATGCCAAATTTATTACTTGTGCTCAGAAAGAAATGCACAGCAGGTCTGATTCTCATGGATGGGCTGTTCCCTTTGTTCACTCATATTATACTGAGTACAGGATAATGTACTTCCCTAAAATGACATGGCCTTGGACTAACACAGAAGACAGAGGCTCAGCCACAATTTACGGGACAAATGGGACAATTGCCTCTTTTCTGACAGAAAGCTCTCGTGGTGAGAAGATATGCTTCTGCAGGCCTGTGAGAAAAGAGCTCTTTTTTTTTTTTTTTTTTTTTTTTTTTTTTTTTTCCCCAAGCATTTGATTTTAACCTGATTTACTTTGGCAGTTTTGGTACGTGAACCCTGGAAGAAAGGTGGGACAGGTCTCCATGAAGTTTTGGACTCAGATTCTTGTCCAAGAAACATGGATCATGTATCAGGACACATGAGCATTGCTGTACATAGACCTCTGTGTAGGCAAGCCAAAGCTAGGTGTCCAAAACCTGCCCAGGTAGTGAAAGCAGATCCCCAAGAGTTTACCCTTGCCAACTCAAGGCTTGTCCTCTGGTTTCACTGTTGTCAGCACCTGAGGTACATTTCAAGTTCCTTCTTCAGTCAGTGAGGGGAGAGAGACTGAAAGGAGTGCAAATCAGCTCTTGGCTGTCCTTACCTGTACCTCACAACAGACTATAGAGGGGGTGAGAAGAAATATTTAGGTTAGCTTTGGTATCTGAACCATGGATCTTGATAGCTGAAGTCAGATGGGATGAACATTTTAATGATCTGCTATAAATTAACTATAATTAGGCAACAAAGCACAGTTCAAACACTTGCTCCCTCTGTCCTTCAGAGGACAAGAGAAATTACAGGAAAAGCAAAAGTAAGAAAGCCAATGGTTTGAGATAGAGATAGGTAGTCAAGTAAACAAAGGAAAGAGGAAGGAAGGAAGAAAACAAAACGAATAATTGAAAGGCAAATAATTCATCACCTCCCTCAAGCAGATTGATGCCTAGCCATTCTACAAGAAATGGCTACCATGCCAAAATTTCCCCATTTTGTTTTATTACTGAGCATGATGTTATGTGGCATGGAATATCCCTTTTGTCAGTATCATCTAACTAGATGCATCATTGGTTGCATCACCTCCCAGCTTCTTGTGCATCCCAAATTTACTCACTGAGGTGATGAGTTAGAAAGACTAACTCTTCAATGTTGTGCAAGAGCTGTTCAGAAAATGCCTCTCTAATATCATTTCTGTTTTAAGCACAAATTCAAAACACAGCACTTTACAGGTTACTATGGAAAAAATTAACTCCATCTCAGACAGACCAACACAGGATTAAATTGAAAGAACCTGTCTCTGGTGAACTGTGTGATACAGTCAAAAATAAATGTACTGCTGCATTTCCAATTTAAATGATGTTCTTACAGTGTCTGAAATCCTTACTCTGATGAATACAACATAGAGAGAAGTAAACAGGGAATACATTTTCAGAAATTATATAAAATGTTTGTAACTGCAATTGGACTATGAATACATTCCACTGCTCCAGGAAAATATGTTTACTCTTCCTGGTGATTATGGACTTTATTATAGTAACCTTATTGTTCCTCAATCCTGGCAATGTTAAACCACTTCTAGACAAGTACACCCAGTTCCTCCATAAATTAATCTTTTCCTAGTGCTTTGGGATGGTATTAGTGTTAAAGTAGTGACAACTGATAAAAAGATCAGAGAAAGTTCCTTTGGTCCTGACTACATTGTGGATTTACAGGGATTATATAAAAGTGAAAGAGGACAAAATAGTAGACATGTTTGTACAGATATAAATTTGTTTAGAAGCAAGGACCCTCTTCATTTTCTTCTTCATTTCCTTCTTCATTTACTCTCTAGTAATAACATAATTGAGAAAGGGGAAGAATGGCCAGAGTGATTATTGGGGAGTGGATGACATGATTAAAGGAAATTTCTTTTCATAAAGTCTGTACATTTGGTACTGGTCCCTAGCAGTGCCAGGGACAATGTACTTTAGTCTACTGTGTATTCATTTGAAATCTGTTGGATGTATGAAGGAAGAAGCGAATCCCAGAGAAAAACTTCAATTGCAGCTGAGGGGATGAAGCAAAAAATGGGAAGAGGGCTTTATTAATATTATTTAGAAACAAATATAATTCTATAGAATCAAGCTGTTTTAATTATTCCTTTTCTGATTATCCTGCAGGTGAGATACTGTCCTGGTCACAGAGAGGGGTAGATTTCAGTGCTGTGTGGCTGTGACCATGTTGTTATTCCACACCACCTACATTATCTCTGGGGGCTGGTTTGTCAGGAAAACCCCATGCCTTTTACTGGAAATTGGCCATTTTGCCTCACTCTGGGAAGGTGTCAGCATCAACCCCTGAGGATTTAATCCCTTTGCTGGTCCCCCCTCCCATTTTTCTGGAGTCTGACTGTGGAAAAATTTAAAAATTGCTTAGACAGATGTAATTTTTTTTTTGTCTTGGTGTCAATTGTCCACAATTTCATCACCTGTTCTATCTTCCAAATTTCAGAGTCAGCTCTGTGGTTAAAAAAATGGCATATTTATCATAGAGTTTGTCTTCTGTAGAGTTCTGAAGTATTTTGGGGTAATCTTATTCCTTTGTCTCATTGCTGTCCATTTTTCAGTTACCTTCACATGTCTCTTGTCTTTCTTTGCACCCATATTGCAATAACTTCCTTGACAGTTTCCTGATATTCTGATATTACTGTTACTTGCATTTTAAAACAGGTGATTCAGTTATTTATTAAAACAAATTTTCATGTTACCAGTGTAATACTATTTAATGAGATGTTATGGCTTCTGATCCCTTAGAAAATGCAACAGAAAAGTTTCTGATGGTAAATTATAATGTTGAAAAAGGGAAAAGCTCAAATTGATACCCAGATTTAGAAACCTAATAATTATGGCAATTTAGGCCCAGAGAAAATCTGAACTTCATTGACTCTACAATGAGATAAACCAAGACTGGACTGTTGTACTTTCCCATTTTATTATATGAGATCTTGTGATCTCTAATTGTAATGTAAGGTTTCAGTAATAAGTAATTCTAGCAAATTATCTTAAAGCTAACATCAGTTAGTGGATATGATTCACATGTTAATCAGTTCAAACCCTATAAAATAATGCATTCCTAAGAAAAGAACAACCATAAATTTAGGTCTCACATACTGTGTGATGTGCAAATGGGGAAAACCATTTAACATTTAACAGAAAATTTTAGGAATGACAGACAGATTACATCTATGCCAGTGCCAAATTTTTTGTCTACAGAAGACATTCGAGTCAGACTTTCACATGTCCTTGTAAGCTGTAGACATGCCACTGACAGCAAGGGAGTAAAATTTCTCATTCTATAGGCTTTTCTTGTAAGAAGGACATATTCTGTGAGATGAAGAGAAATAAAACCCTAGAAAATGGGCTAGAAACAAACAAACAAACAAACAAACAAAAAAAAAAAAAAAAAAAAGAAAAGAAGGAAAATAATTCCTTGCAATAGAGAACTTTACTTTTCAGGGTGGCTGCTTGAAAAAAATTCTCATTGTTGAGAGAACACTGGACCATATTGGATGTAGGGATTGTAAATTAAACCTCTGAATAACATTATCACTGCATTATCACTGTTGATGTGATCTGCAGTGCTCATGAATTGCTGCAGTTCTGGCTTTGAACAGGCAGTCTCAGTTCAGCTGTTCTTGGTTTGGAAACCCTCTGCTGAAACCAGAATGTCTTTTCTGTCCTAAAAGAGCATTGCTTCTCCTTTCAATTGTGTTTGAATACATGCATGTATTCATGCAATACAGGCATAATTTTTCATTAGATGAAGTTGCAATCTACTGTTTGTTTCATAAATTATAAATTTCTAGAAAGTTGTCTTGAACTAAATCGAATTTTTAACCTTTCTGTTCCCAAATCTTATGAAATTTTTCTCTGTGATATCCCATAAAGCACTTGATTTTTAAGTCTCACTGAATTTTACTTTTTTTTTTTTTTTTTTTTTTTGTCTGAGTTAGACCTTGAACAAATGAGATTGGAGACTGCTTTATTATTCAGTTAATTGTTTGGGACTTGAAACTCTTTAGAAGTACTTGAAACCTTGACAGTACATGGAGGGAAGGCACTCTAAGAAACCTCGGGCCAATCCTGCAAAGGCTCTGTAGTGATGAGAAAGGATTTTACAGGCTTGGGATAAATATATCTGGGAATTTCTTCTAGGTGTTTAGCCAACTAAAGGTGAATTCAATGAAAACACTTTTGTTGCATTGTTTTTGCTCTTTGCTTTTTTCTCTTGGCAACTGCTCTGCACTTATCTTTATCAGATAAAATAGCATATGGTAAACCAAATCATATGTTCTCTGGCATAAATCTTTTTAATGCTAAAGTTTTCTCAGAGCCTAAGTGATAACTCCGGATGTTGACTCATTTGATAAATGACATCTCATGATCATGACTGCAGCCTCAAAAACTCCCAGATAAAGTTATGTCCCATGCTGTGAGGTTCTGCTCTGTGCTGAATAGGAGAAAACTGGAAATGATCTGCTTGGGCAAGGCAAAGGGTGGGCTCGAGTGTAGCATGTTGTTCAAGGCTCAGTCTCCTGACACAAATACTGGAACCACTTTTCTCCCTGCCAGGCTCTGACACTGTTCTCCAAGTAAAAGCAAGGGTATAGACTCTGCCACCAAAGCATTTGTGCCAAAGTGCTGCTGCTTTCCTGAGTGAGGCAGATTGCAGCCAGTTCTGTCGGGCTGTGACACACACACCAGCTCAGTGGCTGCCTCAGGCTCACTGTGCCACAGGAACTTCCAGCCTGGCTACCAGCCAGTGGTGTCCAGTGTCACCTAGCAGCACCTGCTGACACCTACAAGTCAGCTCTGTGGCCTGTCAGGTGCTTGGAAATTACTTGCAGGAAAAAAACACACCTTGAGATGTTGCTCTGTGAGTAACAGAGCTAATAAAATCTGGTTTCACATGGGCTTGAGTCCTTTAAAATGCTCCAAAAGTGTTGATCCCAAACTTCTCCCAACAGCCATAACATTGTTTAGGGCAGGCCCAAGGAAGACAGGCAGACCATGAAATAGCTGATATCCAGCTTACACCTTTATATTTTGGTCACTGCTTGCATCTTCATTGACAAGTCAACTCCTGGATCCAAGTATGTTCACTCAGGCCTACTAATACAAGAATTCACCAGGTCCAGTCAGACAGTGAATAATCCTCATCCTAATTAAATAAATAGTAATAAACAAATGGATTTTCAGTGTAGATGTTACTGATCTTAAGGCAATTTGTTAACAATTCCAATGGACCACAGAGAAAACTCCACTTTTATAAGCACCTCTGTACTTCAAAATGTTTCTTGTGCTTAGTAGCAGTTTATATGTGTCCACCTGACTTGAAGAAATCCACTTGTAGGATGTTTTCAGAGGTTTTTATTTGAAGTGGAAATATATCTACAATTCAGATATTAGACATTCATCTACCCATACTTCTGGTTCCAAGAGCTACTTTCAGAAGGGTGAATTTAGTTGTTTATTCCTATTTACCAAAATAATGCCTTTAATGATGTGTCATACTCTATGTTGTAGTCTGTTGCAACTATTCTGAAGCTGTGTATATATATATGTGTATATATATATATAAAATTTTTTTTTTTTTAACTGTGAAAGGCATTTAAGAAACTATGCTCAAGCACAATAGTGCACAGGATTGTCTGGTCTCCTTAGTTACTATATCTTTGAATAACCAGAGATGGAAATTAATCTGGATGATTTTCACATTCATCCAAGGAAACAGGAAAAGGTGAAGGGTTGTGCGACCGACTTATTTAAAAAAAAAAAATACTGGGGCCTTCTGCAGCTGGTATTTCTTAGTTTAGCTCTTGCCCTACTTTGTGACTTTAGAAATCATTGAGGTTTGCTATTGCTGTTAATTCATCTTTATTAATTGTCAAATTATTTCTAGATGCTTCCAGGACAGAACTATGTGCATTTAATCTGCACCATAAATTGAACAGAGCCAACAAATAGATATGGACATGGGGGTTCATTCTTATCTACTGGCAAGTTATTAGAATAATCCTTGTTGTGGGTTAGATTCAGTGGAAATAACGTTTTCCCAACAACTCCCAGGCCCAGTTCAGGACCCAGCCATGTGTGCCTCCTGATTATTCCTGAGATGTACCAAGGGGGCACAAGACCCATGTGCATCCACTGAGCAGCAAGCTGCCTGAAGAAGCTGTGGCTGCCACATCACTAGGTGTGTTACAGGCCATGTTGGCTGGTCTTTAGAGGAGCTCTGTTTAGTGGAAGGTGTCGCTGCCCATGGCAGGGAGGTTGGAACTAGAGCACCTTTAAACTCTCTTTTAACACAAACCATTATGTGATTCTATGAAGAACTCCTGAAAATTCTGCCTTTGTAACTTTTTTATAGTCTTCTATACATGTTGTGTTTGCAAACACTCTGTAATTTCACTGCATGGGTACAAGTAGAGACTGTAAAAACTATCCAGTACTGGATTTCTGATCTATTTGTTGTTTCCTTTGTCACAAAACATTTTGGGAAATATAAGATACAACAGACACAGTGCAATAATAAGAGTACTGGAAATAACTGTCACAACAGTATCTACTGCCAAATGTTTTCATTGAAAACAATCTACTGCAAACAATACATTTAAAATGAATTTTAAAAGTTTACAGCTAGTTTTATATAAAAATGGTGTTAATACTAGCCCCTGTAAGAATATAAGTAGAAAGATGTCCTTGATAAATATTTTTTAAAGCAGGAAACCTGCAATTGGTGTAAATAGCATACCCAGAGAATGTGCAATTACAAGCTCTTGGCCTCATTAGCAGAGGATTTAATTACATGCATGTTACATAAGTTTTTTTTCTCTGTCTGTCTTCCTAGGCGTTTTTTGCATCCATCTGTCCAATTGCATCCTAAGGGACCCAGGGAGTCTGAGAGAATGAGAGACTGTTTTGTGTCTGTGTAAGCAGTTGTTCCACATCCACTCCTCTCTGCACCACACTGTAACTAAAAACCTATTCATTTAAGTCTTGAAATATATATTTCAAACTGCATTCATAAGAAATGAATCTCCTTTCCCTTTCTCAACCACATTCTTGCAGGGCTGTTGAAGCTTGAGCACTGAGTTCAGTCTTGGCAGGTCCCCACCTCCCTCCCAGGTCCAGGTTCTCGTTTTATTTGGGTTCTTTTGTGCTGATGCCTTCAAATTCAGCAGGGAAGTTCAAGAGAGGATAGATGAGCCCTTGCACTGCTTAGGCCAGTCTCCATTTCAGAGCTGGAAGATGACAAAAGGTGCAAAAGTGAATTTGGTCCAGGAAGGTTTAGAACAGAAAGCCATAAATTATCTTTCCCTTTTTTCCATTCTTTCCCCCTTCTCAAGAGAAGGCATTTCCAGTAAAAGCTAAATTTGTCTCAGGAATTGGCTCTGTTCTTTTCAACACTGCTGAATGCTTCGTTGCCAAGAGGGACCCCTAGTGTTTTTTTCAGGTTTCATCTCTCTCAGGCTTGTGGGGTTTTGTGTATAAAATACATATAAATGCAAAAATAATTAGGAACACATTATATACACGTATATCGGCAGTGCAGGGTCAATTTTTTTCTGCAATAGACTCAAAACATGAACCTTATCTCTGTCTAGATCTGCAGGGCTAGTGTGTTTTCAAAGATGTACTCCTTCCTGGGGAAAGACAATTTTATAATTTTATAGTTTTATAGTTTTATAATTTTTTAATTTTATAATTTTATAATTTGGCAGTGATGGTAGAGACACTGAGCAGGTACATTTGGTTATACAACATGTGACAAACAGCAAAGGGTGTTACCTTTTTCCTATTATTCTGTGGCATCTTTTTAAAGAGGATAAGAAGACAGATAACATAAATCAAAAAAAGTCTTTGTGAAATATGCCCACTTGATGACAAGACAGTTCTGTAGTCCAGTCATGAGTTGGTGGCAGTTCACCCAAGCCCACACAGGGGTGAGACCCTGATTTTCCCCATACCCAGGGAGAGATGTGCACCTGCTGGGGTGCACTCTGCTGTCAGTCCTGACAACTTGAGACACTTGAAACGTGCTTTTCCCAGTTTTGCCTGGCATGGGTACAACTCAGCACACCAGGATAAGGCCAGTACAGATGGGATGCCATGGGATTCCTTGGGAATCCCCTGTCACCTTCCCCAGAGAGTGTCCTCTGAGAAAGTGGCTGAAGGGCTGATGGTCTGTAGCACCCACACAGATGCATTTTCTACATTGTTAAGACATTTGGCAGAACCAGATTTGGATTTCTTTTTTCTCTGTTATCCACTACAGGAATGTCACCAGCTGGGCAAAAACTGTTCATACTCAGAGTCCCTAAATGTATCTCATGTATTTTGGTGAAATGTCTTTTGACTGGAGAAAATACCAATTCATCAAAACAGAGATACGCAGAAAAGTTAATTGTGACAATCAGCTTATATTTTAAGTTGACAGAACATTTTGACCTTTTATAAGTAAAATGTTCTAATTTTCCAGCTCAGAATTATTCAGTAAAACAATGTGCACCAAAAGCAGTAAGAATGAGAGAAATTCAGATGGAAATGTCTTTAAAGTAGGAAAAAAAATACCTGATATAATTAGATCTTTAGACACTTGCTTAATATAAGTTTTCAATATTTAATCTTCTGCCTATGTACTCTTCCCAGCATCTTCCCACCTTTTCCTGCTTTGTTCTCTGAGGGGCTGTGGTTAATGGCTTTAATCCATATGAGACTTTGATGTGTGGTTTCTCCTAATGTAAATATGAACTTCTTCTCCAGGGTCGTTATGAGACTTTTTTCAGATGTGTCAGTGGTTTTTTTAAGGTGAAGCCTGTTTTCTAATCATGAGCAGTTCCCAGTTCTGAAATTTACCCTTAACTAAAGGAAAACATAATTTTAAAATAAACTTTCCTACGTGTAAGGTTTTACCTTGAGGATGAAAAGAGTGATAACTTTTATATTAACATGACTACAAAACTTATTCTCCTTAGAATATCATCAATAAAAGAAAGAAATGCACATAATAATTTGAAAGTTCTGTTTAAAACTTTCTACAGAGCAAAACCTTATTATCTTCTATTTTAGAAATCATCTGCTAATTTATAGCTCCTGCAGGTAGCAAGAATTTTTGACCTAATTTCTAAAGACATCTTAGCAAATATTTCTTTCTCCTCAGATCAAAGCTTTTTCCAGTGATAAAAAGTCATTGTTAATTGTCTGTTGACACCAATAAAATAAATTCGCATGAAAATGAATAATTAAATCGTACCCAGTATAAAAGCACTTAATTCCTTATTAGGAAGGTACCCTTGCTCATTATCCTGATAGACAATAAACTCCTGCAGTAGAATAAGACAGAAACTAACCCACTTTTCTATCCAAAACTTTGCTGGAGAGGTTAAAGGAATCTTTAGGCTGCCTGAACTCATTTATGTTCTGTAAGCCACATTGCTGGAAAAATAAGCATGCAATAAAAACCTCAAACAAACAATGTTAAGACAAGATAGTGATAATACGTCCATTTTTGCCATATATGTTGTAGCTCTTTCTTCAGGAAAAATGGCTCATCAGTGTCACGAGCAATAAATATCTCTGTTTCTCTTCTGCAAGTCCTCCATTCCTCTCCTAATGTCTCTCAGCCCTGGGATCATATAAACATCCCTTTTATACAGAAGTTTTTCTTTCCTTGACCATGGTGGTTGCACACTTGTATTTATGCCAGGACACAGGAAACAAATAAAAAAAAATTAAAATACTGTGGCTGGTAGGAAAATAAAAAAAAAACAAACCCTGTCTTCCTAGGTTTAGCATATTTGTTAAATATTTCCAAGTGGTTGCCACAGAACACCTGTATCTCTCTGATAATAAACTCAGTGATCATTTTTTTGAATGAGCTAAGTGAATGGAGTGCCTGAAACGTTGTTTGCTACACTCCTGTGGCAGTTTATTACTTGGACAAAATGCTTGTACAAATGCATTACTAGCCCTTAAACCTATTGAAAACTTGTCTTGGTGAGCACATCCTTGCTAGTAAATGGAGCAGTAAATGGAAATGATCTTTCTCTGTCCTTGCAGACACAGCCTGGGCACATCCACACCTCTCCAGATCCAGAACTGTGTCGCTAGGTGCAGACTGGGCAATAGGTCCCTGGTGATTCTAATCCCAGCACCATTCTCATGGATTTGGGAGCAATCAGGTCAAAACCATGCTGGGGCCTATTCCAGTGTGAATTACTGGTTCTGAAGATTGTATAAATTTCTGGTAATACTAGCTCTGTTTAATAATTTATACACAGCCCTCCTATTCTGCGTTTCTGTAGGCTTTATTATAAAATTCAGTTGGCTACCCAGAGGAAAAAGATTACTCTCTGAGCAAAATCAGGCATCAGGTACCACCTGCTAGATGAGAGAGGGTTAATTTATTTTGCTTATCAGATGAATAGTTGATAGTGTACTAGAAATTTCTAACGTGGCTGGTTAAGCAGTGCATAAATAATGAGAAAGACCTATTAATTCTTTGCCGCAGTAACTATGCAATACTTTTTCCCAGTCTTTAAAACTTTGGCACTTGGTGGGCAAGGATGCTTTGGAAGTCCTAAAATCTCTAGGCATGTGTGAAAAACAGCAGAGTGTGCCATGTGAGCCTGAAAGAAAGAGATACATAATGAGAATTTTTTAGTTCATCTAATCAGCATAATTAGCTAACATCTGCAACCTGGTTCCAGACATAATGGGAGCATGATTCACTTTAATAAATTTTATACCCTTAAGTAAAGTTCTTGAGGATTTTATCTATATTGTTGTGTTTTTCCACGTTTTTCAACTTCAACCTTTGTGTTGCATTTGATTTATCTTTTTTTTTTTTTCCATCAGAAATTGGATTGCTTGATCAAGCAACCAATCAATTTTTACAAAAGCGTGTTTCATGTAGAGCATGGCAATGCATTTACCTGCTAAGGAGGTTTGCTAGCAATACCTCCAGTGTGCTGCTGTCTTTTAATATATATTTAAAGAGTGGAGAGGGAGCCATGATTTACGGTATAGTTTTCAACTGACAAACCCTGGAGAAAAGAAACCATTTGATCAATCTAACCCAGACCATGGAAAGCATCAGACCTGAAGAGATATTTTCAGAAAAACCGAAAATCTAAAACCTGGAACCATATTACTGTGCTTAGAAGAGGAAGGTACAAAAAGCCAACAGCTTTCATTTTTTAAAGAGTTCATGGATTTGGATGCACTAAAATATCTCAGCTTTTTCCTGAAAGTCAAAAACATTGAAAAGATGAGGGGAAGTAAGGGAGGAACAGAAGCTATTACAAGTCTAATGAACATTATATTACTGAGTCATTGTGCAATTTACAAAATCAAAATCATGTGGGTTTTGTCCTTTGCCTAATGTTTGCAATTTTTTTTTTTTATTGGGATCATGTTATTTAAGAAACCTAAGTGCTTTCTCTATGTTTTTTACATTAACCCAGTGAGTTTACTTTCCACTGACACACTCAGCTTTCTGCTTATTATTTTCCAGCCTGATTTTTCAGTAAGCAAGTTCCCTCTAACTTTCTGTAGCCTTTAAAAATTTATTTGCTTAGGGAAGTAAATTTTCCAGATGTCAGAGATTTTAATACATCCAGTGTATAGTCATCTGATCAATGTTTTGGTGGTTGTTTAAAAATGTTGACATAACATGTAGAGAAAATACATGATGGCAGGTGGAGATATAAAGATTTTGTATTCATTGGGTTGTACTGGTTCCATTGCTTATATGTGGTGAAGTTACAAAAGTGTTTTGTTATCACTATTTATTATTTATGAAGTGCCAAGAACATGTTTGACAGTACCTTGTTGTGAATACAATAAAACATTTTTTATGGCATGACCTATCATATATTTACATTAGACTCTCTTTTAGAGATATTTCAGAACACACTGGAGGTTTTTCAATTTGTATGGTTTTATTTTCCAATACTCTTCTCCCTCTAAACTCTGGTGGTCTTTACTCTTATTTTCTTTTTCAGCTCAATCAAGACTTACTTTTGTTAACCACCACTAGTTTGCAATCTGTCTGAGATTACTATTATTACACCTTCTTACAAAGCTAGAAATCAAGTTATCCACAGAAACAGACCTAGTAATTCTGGCTCTAAGTGACCCCATGCTCCAGAATAGGAAATTTCTTGTAGTAGATTAAGGAATATTTAAAAAGGAGAAAGAAAAAAAACAAGGAAGAAAGAAAAAAAAATGGGACAGTTTTTCTACTTTAATATAAGAAAAAGAAAAATAAATGTGTTAGAATTTTCTTTTAAAACTTTTCTCTCTCTTTTTTTTTTTTTTTTTTTTTTTTCAGAGCAATTAAGCCAAATGGTGTTCCTTGCTTCCAAAACCAAGTTTTGTGTATGACCAAAATGTTGCTGGTAGTAGTGCTGTAGTGGATGCATGCCATAAATCTGTGTATGAGGCTCTCATTCAATAGAATATGAGGTTGTAATTTGAGAGGGATGAAATTAAATTAGTCAAGAAAATAAAAGGTTCTGAGAAACTGTGGAGACTGCCCCTCACACTTGGTTGCAGGGCTGCAGGGCTAGCAGCAAGCATGCAGTGGTTGCCAGCACCGGGGGACAGAACCTGCCTGCAGTACTGCTGCTTTGCAAGACAGGCAAAGTAAAACTGCAAAGCAGTGAAGACAGGAGGTGAGGGTCGATTGTACCTGCACTGCAGGCTGAGGAAAAAGGGAAAGATGCTGCTGCCCTGGCAGCTGAGCAGGATCTGGGGAATTTCCGTCATGCTATTTTTCATGAAATTATTTAAAAGATAAATCTAATAGGAGTAGTAGTAATGCCCAATAGACTATTTCATAAAACCATAGATCTCAAATCTCCAGTGGAGTATCTGACTCATCTTGTCTGATCTCCTTTATAAAACTCACCATAGCACTTTCCTAAATTAAATTGTGCTGGAATCAAATTATATCTGTCTCTTTCTCATACTCTTACTCAAAATTCAGTCTTTATTTTGAAACTGGCATAAAGAGTGATAGTCCACTGCAAGTTGAGGTAATTTGTTCCACCGAAAAAAAATTTCACTGTTAAAAGCTTGTGCCTTATTTCTTGCCTGAATTAGTCACCCATGAGCTTCCAGATACTGTATCTTGATGTATGCCTTCATCTGCTAGGCTGAAGATGAAGCTCATTGCTGAAATTTTGCTTCCATGTGGGTGCTTATTTACTGGCTGTGGTCATATCCATTCCTATTTTTTTATGGCAAGACAAATAAATAGAGTTTCTATAATCCTTAACTAAAAGACATGATATCCAGTCATTTATTCTTTTCCTGGAAAAATATTATTCAGTCATTTAATCATTCTTGCAGAATTTGTCTAAAATTTTGCCCATCTGTTTACATCCTTGAGCTATGGTCCTCAACAGAGGATGATAGCACATGTAATATTGCAGTAGACATCACCTCACGTTCAGGGTTATGAAAGAACCTCCTCCTCTCCTATTCCATATTTCCTGGATCTGTGCTGCTACATCCACTTGGGGGATGACAATTTTTCTGGTATGACCCATAGGCTAAACACTTTTTTTTAAAAATGCCATAATGATGATTGCACTGCTTAACTTCAGCCTAAAAGTGTGAAGCTAAACTCAAGAAGTTTATGTGTATGTGAGGAAGGCTTTCCATAGGATGTGTCACAGCAGAAGACATTTTGGTTGGACAAGAGTTCTGAGATCATTGAGTCCAACGCATAAAAATTAACTGGAAAACTAAGCATTTGTTATATCTTAATGACTTTAAAAGAACCTAAAGAGATCATATCCTAATTTTTTCCCTTGGAGCTAAATGGTGTGAACACTTTTCCCAGATCTCCAATCCTCTCTTAAGCTACAAACAGCAGATTCCACCCCATTGTAAATGACTGCTTCCCATCTCTAAACCTGCTCAGTACTATCACTGAGGCAGCACCTAGCAGTCAAGTAATCTGCCTGAAGCTAATCTCATTTAACACATTCACTACACTTAAAACATGAGTAGCTGTGGCCACTCCTGAACACTCTTAAGTGCTGAACCGTGGTTTTTACATTGTAGGCACCCAGCATCTTCCCAGTGATAGTACACCAATTAACCCAACTGTGCCTTTAATTCTTACCTCTACTGCTCTTAGAACATCATGTGCTATCTGGAAGGACTCAAACTATTTTTTGGGTTCTGCTTTCTTGGTCGAAGTTCCAAAGTAGAAATTATACCTTCTGGATTGTGGAAGAAAAATGAAAAAGATGCCTTATGATATTTGTGTGGAAACTGTACTTGAAATTCTGTTGCTTCACATCTTTATAGTTATCAAATGTTTTCCTCAGCGGCTGATTGGTCTCTTTTGAGGTCTGCTTCAACCTCAGATTTGCTCTAAATTTCTTTCAGTTGTTGTGTTATTGCTCGAAATTAATATGCTGCATGTAATAATTAAAGACATTAATTTAATTTTATGAGTATTTTTTTCTCTAAATATCTCTGAGATGCGTTGACATTTGCTTTATTTTGTAGCATCTTATGACATAGGGTTTTCCTCCAAAAGTCCCAAACTTCAGAAGGGGAGACAGGATCCTTGGCCTTGCAGTCTCTTACTGAGTGACTGAATGGAAGAGGAGAGAGGACCAGCATCACAGCTTCCTCTGGTTTGCTCTGAGACAGAAGGTGCTAAAGAAGCTCATTAATCATGGTATGGAGTCAGTCTGACATCAGTAGTTCAGCAATACTTAGATCACAATGACTTGGGGCATGAAAATTATATTTTAATTTGTTGAGACAGTTTATAGTTTCAGGATGAATGATTATAGACAAGCCTGCAGTAGACTACTAGGCTTGAACCGCTCTCAAAAAATCTACAGCTGTTTGGATTTGACTTTATAGTAACACTGAAGCCAGTATATTAGCTTGAGACTCTTCTTTTATTCTGAAACAGGTCAGGCTAAAATTGCCAGGGCCAGCATGCACATGCAGACACCTCCCCACTGAACTCTGTCTTAATAAATTTTACATTTGGTTCTGCCTTGGGAAAACTAAAGTCTCTTGGTTTCCTGGGAAATGTGGTTATCAGAACATTGCTACAATAGTGTTTGATCTTCAGCCCAAAATGAACACCTAAGACATATAATAATACATGGTTTTGTCCATAATACAAGCAAATGATTTTTTTTTTAATTTGTAGCTCAAGCAGTAGAATCTGAGGTGCACTTTTGGAGTAATGTAATATAAAAATAAATAGTCCTATACCAAAACAGTTTCTCAGTCTGGATTAATTTCTCTATAAAATTGAATCACTATCCCCATGTAAAACAGTATCATTAACCTTGAAGGATGTTTTTTTGAAGCACTGACTTCCCTATGAAAGTTAATGTGCTAGTAAGGTTTAAGTACTGTGCCCAAGCAGGATTTTTTTAAACTCTGGAAATTATAGTCATAATAATTACAATACAAGACTCTATAAACTGCTCTGCCAGTGCACTCAGTTCTTACCAAAAAGTGCTGGGAAATCATTTACTGTTCACGTTGTGTTTGGAACATCCCCAGGAGCTTAGCTTACTTTACACCGCAAATGATGTCCAATTTTGTGTGCTGTGTACTGGCTAACACGTGCTCTGCTGTCCCACTGAATGGCCAGTACAGAGTTGCAGGAGATGGGAATCCTTCTTAAATGGTGATCCAGTTTTGAGTTGGTTTCAAAGTCTGGCCATATCAGCAGAAAGGAATATTTTATCTTAGCAGGTTGGCAGATGATGACAAGCAAGAACCATCATATTCAGTGTGGCCATACTGTGGAAGGTGCTGTGACTGTGATGAAAGAGGAGAACTGTGGCAAGACAGCCTCAAAAAAGTTGTGTGCCTAATGCTTGTATTTGTGTCTATAATTTTTATTAGTGGATTAGAATCTGCACCGGTTTCAAATTCATACATTCAAAATTTAAACACACACAGCCCCCTGAAGTTCTGTAGGCTCAGCCATTCACTCGCTGGTGTTCTTCTCACTTACTTCTTCCTGAGTGTACTTTTCAGTAATGGAAAATGCTAGCAATTTTTCTTTTTTTAATACTAGCAAAAACATACACTATCAGCTCAGACCAAGAGGTTTACTCACTCAGTGTTCAGTCCTTCATTAGACAATCTAGACTTTGTTACATAAAGACAATGCATACAATTCAAGAACCTCCTCCTTCTTATTTGGCAATAAGGACCTATTTATTCTTATAGGAGTTTGCTGCACAGTAAAAGCTACAGTTTACACTACAAAGCTTCTGTTGACAATCGTGAGCACTGTAGCAGATTTGGCATCTGCTGAGATAGTTCTTCTGCATTACTTTAATTGCTATTATTTTTGTGAAAAAATAAACACTAATTATTGATATGTCAGTTTCTCTGTTAAGGTCTTGTTGTTTATGATCATACTGCTTACTCTTCTTTCAAGGCACAATTTTTAAACTTAGTTCCTCTGAAATCTTTACTTCTTCCCTACAGCAGTCTTATTCAGGCTCTTATTTTTTATCCTATTCACATAATTTGTGGTAATAGGACTCCCTTAGCTAGAAAAGGTTGTGTAAAAGTGTGGTATGTCTTTCTTCCACTAATTTACTTTTTGAACATGTAATCTTTTAGCATTTTTAGTGTCATGTGGCAAAAATCCCCAGACATTTAAGCTGTGCATTAAGTAAAGAGGAACCTTTTTTTGTCATTCTCAGTACTTCTCCAGATAATCTCTTTTGGTGACTTGTAGTTAATGGATTGGAGCATGTATCAAAAACACTGGTAAGTCATTCTGTGTTTAAGTGTGTCCAGCAGACCTTGAGCTGGGATAACCTACTCCTCTTTTACATTCAATTTCCTGAAATTTTTGAAACCACAAGGTCTATTTACGTGTCTTTTGGAAAGTGAAGTCCTGAAGGAAATGTGCTGTCTCAAAGAGGTGGAAACAGAGAAAAAATACAAGGAATCCATCAGATGAAGACATTGATGTATCTGTGTGGCTGTGAAATGAAAAAAATACCAGAGAAGAATTGTATATTATGAAAACACGGGCATTAGCTTGTGCTATGATTTGCGAGATGTGGGAGAGAGGGAATCCCTGAGTATTCTCAAGGGATGTTGCCTTGGTAGGGTGTGAGGCAAGAAAGAGTGAAAGAAGAGCCGAGCTGGTCATGAGTTGACTGAGAGTATGTGAATATTTGCAGGGTTTAGAAAATTACTCTTTGGAAAATACTGCATACTAATTATCTCTTTTAAATCTGAATGGCAGAATTGTAGGTGTAAGGTAGGAGGATAACAGACAATATAATCTTCATCTGTAAAAACGATGTCAGTGAATGGCATGTATCTATCATGTTAACTAGGTATTGATTTCCCTAATTTCCTAATAATCCCAATTTCATGGACATGCCATTGTTTTTATGAATAAATTTCTGTATGTCTGTTCACTTTCCTGAAAAAAAAAAAAAAAAGAAATAAATTTAGAATTAAATTAATTTTACAATGAAGCTTAAGTTAGACACCCCTCTCTGGTGAACAAAGAAATAGGTAGGGAGTTATATTGTTGTTGTGAGGGCAAAATAGATTGGAATGGATCTATCTCATCCTTAGACAAATAAAGCTCAGGGACTCTTACAGGATTCCTGGGCCATGGTGAGCTCTCCTTTCTGGAGGGTCATATGAATAACAAAGGAATAATTTCCCCAAAGACCAGCAAGGATACATTTGTTGTGCCAGATTTGTTATATTTTCAAAATTTGATGAAAGTAAGTGCTAAACTCTAAAAGCAGTTCAGTGTCATTTTGACAATGGAACCCTATTCCTGCATAATAAACCAGATGTCGCTTGGTTAGCCTATTCTGTGAAAAAAAGCTCAGTGGATTTTTCCTTGTGTTACAGGCTATTTTCCTGCAGATCTATGCTAGAAGTAAGCTCTTGCAAATGTTTCAATTTTCCTGGTGATGAACAACTTATTCAAATCCCCTAATCCTTGAAAATCCCTTCAGCTCCTTTTTTGCTTTGCTGGTGCTTTTTGTTCATCTGTGTTTTCAATTTGATTAGAAAGATGAATCATGTTTAAAAAAATCTTAATGTGGGTTTGCCAAAAAAACAATTGTAACAGTGAACCATTGCCTGAGGCAGGAGTGAAGGAAATGGGAAGTTAGCAAACATGACAGAATAGAGAAGTGGGAACCTGTAGAGACAAATACACAGACCTATGTGCTGTTTTGCTTTGTTTATGGTGAAAATTAACAAGGCTGAAATGGAAACCACACCAGCAATACATGGAATATAGCATTTACTGCAGGAAAAGAAGATGATAGGATGTAGGGGTATCAGAGGGCTGGAAATGCAGCTGAAAGCAGCAAATATCTATGTATAGATCTTTGGGGAAATGATGATGTAAACACTCTGAGGTTGAGCATAATATGACAAAGCTGGAAGTCACATCTGTGAAAGCAGATCTGTGTGACAGTTGGCTGGTGAGCACAACAGGAAAGGTAATGAGTAGTGATGTATTTTGGCTGAGTTAGAGGTTAAAGCAAGCAGCATCAGATGATGCTTAATCCCTCAAAGAGGAGGACCATCAATGCAAAGAAATGTATTTGAGTCAAAGGAGTAATGGTGTTTATGTCCTTTAGATATATCAGGATAATGGCGAGACAAGCTAGAAAACAGAAAATTGAAAAGTATATCCTCACGCATAAGAATCAGATCTGCCTGACTGAGGGTGCAGATATAAAAACAGTATGAAGTAGTTCTGTAAAAAACTCTGGAAAATAGATGCATAAATAGATCTTTGACTCAACAGATTTGTATTTTATCACAGAAACACAGAAGATCCTGAGTTGGAAGGGACCCACAAGGATCATTAAGTCCAACTCCTGCCTGCGCACAGCCCCAAGAATTACACCATGTACCTGAGAGTGCTGTCCAAACCCCTCTTGAACTCTGTCAGGTGAGTGACTGCTTCAATGGAAGATTCAGGTGACTAAATCTAATGAGAAAAATGAGGACTTGAGTCTAGGGGAGGAACAATATGAAGATGTCAAGAGTTGAGGAAATGTTTATAGAAGATTTTGGAAGAGAGGGATGTAGATTTTCCTCCTTGTTGCATGGGAGTAGGTCTGGTTCTTGAGACCTGTGAATTTTATTTACACTACCTTACTCCAAGGGCTTTTGACACTGAGGATATCCATGACTTTTTTTTCCCCTGGTGTAGCATTCAACCTTTTCTTGCAGTCTGCAAGTTTGTTGTACACTCCTGAGATCTGCACTTAGGTCTAGGGCATAAAGAAATGTGCAGAACAGGTGTTGAATACCTTTCTAGAATTGCCTGGTTGCTTCTAATTACAGAGGACTGCTGTCACCAAAAAAAGGTTCTTCAGAGAATTTATTCCTGTTTTCCTTTCCTTTTGTTTATTTTTTAGTATTACTCAGTCTTTGCATCCAGAAATATTCTTCATAAATAAGGAATAATGCCAGCATTCCAGTGCTAGCAGATCAGTTAACTCTACCATATACATTTATTTTCAAATAGAGGATTTCAAATTCACATGGACATAAAAATATAGAGAATAGAAAAATAATATTTTAAGGCAAGTGGTGGAAGATCTATCACTTAAATTATGTAAAATATGACCCTATCTGAAGGGTTCAGGCATATATTACAGGGAAGAGTCATATATTGGCCAGGATAGGATAAGATGACCTAAGAGCTCTTTCATCTGTAATTGCATGTTTATGTTCCCAATGGTTTCCCATAGTTTAGTAACAAGAGAAGCATGCAGCTGAATTTAATGTCCAAATTACCCTTAAGACTTTAAGCATGATACCTATGTGAGCAGCAGAACCAAGACAGATATAATATATTGAGTAATGTTATTTTTACCAGAAATGCCATAATGAAGGAATGATAGAAGTTCTAAATATCATCTGAATTGCCAAGTTCATGTTAGTACCTATTTGTTAATGTGTTATTTAAGCTAAATTATGGTATTACTTATGGATATATATAGATATAACTTGTAGATCTATATATGATTCTGTACACATGGACACACACCCACTCACTCCATGCTGCTCACTGAAGTCCTGTTCAACGTGATCTCTGATCTCTATTATCTTTAGCAAATCCTGTCACCAGTAAGTCTAAACAGAGGAAAAAGACTGGAATTTTAAACACTTTTAATAAGAAATAAAAGAATACAGAACTACAAGAGATCATAATATCAAATCCCATCTTACCTATATGAAGATCAACATTTCCACAATTCCATTTAGAAATTAAGTAAAATTAATCTTTAAAATTAACTAGATTTCTTTCTTCCACTACAGTCACGGAATGTTGTTTCAGAACTGTGCATATGAAAAATTCCTTATTTGTAGTGGAAAAGCATCCATTGCTAATGTCTACCTGCATGCTTTAATTGCCATTCTCAGAAGACCTTTTCCTTCCAGTCTACAATTCTTTGTCCAAACGTCTGCAGAAAGGAATCATCAGTTCCTTACCCTTTGTTCTGACAGGCTATGTAAGTAAATGATCTTTGAGTTTCCCTATTTACTCTCAGTTGTGCAGTACAGATACAAGATTTTATGCATTTACTTAGTTGCAATCTGTAGCATAACTTTGAAATATTATTTAAAAAATAACGTGTTTTATCAAAACACTAGTAACTTTAAACAATGGACTCCTTTTGACTTTTGTTATGGTTATGGCAATTAGATAACTGACAATGAAGAATGCTGACATTCTGGAGGCAAAACTCAAAAGGCCATTTTGATTTTGAGAAATATATATTAATCTTCCTTAGGGAGAAACAGGCAACCCCATATTAAAAATTGGCCTTATTGTTTGTACAGGTTAAGGAATGAGTTGCTAAGAATATCTGCTTGATTTATCAGAAGTAAGACAACAGTATGCTCATGCTAAAATGAAAATGAAGTTCTCCTTGGGGGTGTGTTCCTGTGGCAGTGAATCAGGGCTTGTGCTGGTTTTCCACATGCAGCAGCACTATAACATAAATAGAAGACTTCTCTCATTCTCAGTCAGTCAGATGCATGGTCCTTACTCTCTGTAGTTACTTTTAATTCATGGTTATCAAGTTTACAGGATAAATTCCTATTTGCTCTTGCATTAAACTGACTAGCACATATAGAATCATAAAATCATTAAGGTTGGAAAATACTTCCAAAATCATTGAGTCCAACTTTTTACTGAACAACACCTTGCCAAGTAAACCATGGCACTAAGTGTCACCTCCAGTCATTTCTGGACCCCTCACAGGGGTTGTGATTCCATAGCTTCCCTGGGCAGCCTGTTCCAATTCTTAACAACAGTTTCAATTAAGAAATTCTTCCTAATGTCTCACCTCAACCTACCCTGGTGCAGCTTGAGGCTATGTCCTCTGCTCCTGTCACTTGCTGGCTGGGAGAAGAGACTGACCTCCACCTGGCTACATCTTCCTTTCAGGTGATTGCAGAGTGCAATAAGGTCACCCCTGAACCTCCTTTTCCCCAGGCTAAATCACCTTCTTCGGCTGCTCTTCATATGACTTACTTTGCATACCCTTCACCTGCTCCATTGCTCCTTCTCTGGACATGCTCTGGAACCTCTGTATCCTTCATGAATCGAGGTGCCAAGACCTGGACACAGGATTTGAGGTGCAGTCTCACCAACATTAAGCATAAAACAATGCTTCTGTTGTCCTGCTGGCCCTACTCTTTTTGATATGAGCCAAGATGCCACAGCCAATGTTTTAATTTCATTTTCTACTCAGGTCCTTCCAGCTCATGATATCCCTTGCCTACTCCAGACTGGGGATGCTTCCTGCAAATCATGAACTTGTTGCTGCTGTCTTTGAGGCAACATCATTAATACCAAAGTTTCATGATAATCCTCAATCCATTCCTACAGGACCTATCCTGGCAAACTCCTCCTGCTGGATTCAGAACTACTCTTTTCATGTTCCACTCATGAGTCCATTTCTCATCAGAGAACCTACTAATTTCCAGTTTAACTAATGACTTCCTGTAGTAATTAATATCAGATGCTAGCAGCCCAGATAAATAAGGTCTATATTATTGTCTTTGCTTAGACAGTCAATTGTTCCATGAAAAGAAAGACATCAAGTTGTATTATGTACTTTACCTCTGATAAACCAGTCATATTTTTCCCCCTATTTTCTTCTCTCTATATTTATGCATTGAATATTTTTCTCCAAACCTGATATACTTTGACTATTTAGGCAAACAGGCCTTTTCAATAAGTGCACAAAGCTTGCTGCTTACAAACCATATGATGCTACCCCATCTTGAAGTAATAAAAGAAATGGCAAAATACATACAAATAGTTTCCAACAAAGTAATGTAAACAAACAATCTCAATATTCTCAGGCTCATACATTTTCTCCAAAGACTTGCATTCTTTCTCAGGAAAGATAAAACTGATGATAGAGGAAATATGTTGGCAAGAAAATTCTAATTACTTTATTTTAGATATTAGAATTGAATAGTCCTTCAGTCCTGAATTAAGAAGATTCCCTTTGTAAAGTTTGGCAGAATAGATTCTCCATATCATATATTTCCTTTCAAGCTAAGTCTTCAGGCTTATGCCTGATTACATCAGTCTATCCCACAACTGGGCTCTGGGATGAAAATTGCAAATCAGGACAGGATACCCTTATGGGTACATTGTGTATTCTGGAAATGCTTATTATTGATAAAGATATTTTTTTTATATTTAATTGGTCTTAGTCTCTTTTGCTAAATTTTAGACAACTAGATTCTTCAAAGTTCTTTGTGCTTCAGGGTTCTTTTAGGTCAGATTCAACTATTCTTGAACTTAGTTTGCAAAGACACCAATGTTCTCTCTTCCTTTCTTGTGTCTAGTATACTTGTTTGTCTCATCTTGTAACTCTTCAGCCTGGAAATGGTACTTTTTGGTTATCAGGATCCATGTAAAACCATCTCTTGGCTCAATTTATGCAAGAACATCTTGCCAAAAACCAGTCTTTGTGTGTATTTGGTTTAATATGCTCCTCTTCAGTTTTCTTCTTTTTCAGCTCATTCCATGATATCTCAGGGAGTTTCTTTTCTTTTACTTTCTCTCTCTCAATTTTAAGACTATTATCAAGTTCCTCTGTTTCAAAGTTAGAAGAATTTAAAGTCCTTTAAGCCCAAGATATTAGAAAGAAAAATGCTATTTTTCATTTTACTTATCTTCTGTGCTCATTGACTTGTGAGGAAAATCCGTCATTGTTTCCAGCTGGACTTGATGTCCTGTTGAGTCTCTTTCGATCTTATAATGAATTGTTTCTAACCAACAAAGATGTTTTGTTTTTTTTAAGCACAAGAAAAGTTTTGAATATTTGCTACAGTTAGAAAGAGATATCTAATGGTTCTTAGTGGGAAGTCTTTGTAACTACTCTAGGGTAATTTTTAAGGTAATTGCAACAAATAAAAAACATTTTCTTTATTAATCTGAAAGGAAACACTACAGTATTATATCTGAAGTGAATGTCTGTTTTAGTGTGAAACTAAGAAGTTTATTTTTTCTTAGCTTTGTGATAGCTAATTTGGGGTGGGGGGAATGACAGATAGTAGCCAATTAAAATGTAGTAATTCAAAACATTTTTTATTATTTTTATAATAATAATTTTTCCATTTTGGGAAACTTGCTCATGGTGAAATATGTTCTTGATTTTGAAAAACAGGCAGCATTATAGAAAATGTTTCTGCTTTGAACTGACAAGCAATTACAGATACCCAGTGTATGCTAATTACATGGTATATTGAAACAATTATATACATATTGTCTCTTTTTCCACACCCAGAATCCCGCAGTAATTTACTTAATTACTCTTAATTTTTTCCTCTTTATATTTCCCAGCACATGGACCAGTATTTAGTTTACAGAGTTCACAGCTAGGCACATAAACAAATATTCCAAATACTGGGTATAGAAGACATATTGCATCAAAGCTTGGGGAGTTTTACCAGTCAGTTTAGAGACTCATCTAGATCCTCCCACCACAGCTAAGAGTTGCTGCATCTTGTGGGAAAGCAGCCCTGGGAAACCCCTCAGCCTTTGTTCCATGAAAAGGCCATTTGCTCCCTTATTCAGGGAGTTCCTGCATCATATGATCTGCATGTGTGCACATGATCATATTTTGATCCTTCCTTTTAAGCCAGGTTTACCAGTGTTGAGGACAATGAACATCCGACCAAATTCACTTAAATTTTGGTGCACAGAACAATGGAGAATGGGGTTACATATTTTTTCATGGATAAATTCTCAGATTGCTCTCTGGTAATTTCTCTAACATCAACTCTTATTAAACACATTTTGATATCAGAGAGTGACAGTTGCCTCACCATTTGCTTTGCTTTCTCAACCACATAGGATAAGAGATATTTAAGGGTTTTCAATTCAATTTTAAATCAATAAAAATCAGGCTATACAACGTTTGTAAAAGCTTATCAATAGTGATCACGCCTATTCTTTCTCCATAATAGCAATTTCAGAAATCAATGGAATCTGACTTTCGAAACAAGTGCCTTTCATTCATTCTCAGTGATTTAAGCATTTTGAGAGAACAGTATTACAAATTCTATATTTACTGTAATTATCATCAATAATGGTACCACTGTTTATATTACTTGATTCTTCTGAGCAGTGACTTTAGAAATGTCCAGCAAGAAAAAACAATTTTTTTTTTTTACTTTGAGTTCACAGTATTTAATCACCCCCATGAGATTTTTCTGTTTCACTGCTTGCACATATAGCCCAAATATATTATCCATGAGCAAAACAGGGTAGACTTGCATGACAATATAAGCATAGCTTAAAAATTCCAAGCATTGCCTACCTCTCTGATTTAGTGTATATGTACAATTCTAGTGTCAGTGCATGCTTTAAATGTCAGGAATCTGTGTTGATGACTGCCTGAGGGCCTGAAGGCTGACAGATTTACATGAGACAGTTAATAAATTTTATTTTCCTGGTAGTGTTAAATGAATTCACAATAAATCTGTTTCTAGACTTTATTTTTATATTTCTGTGTTTGAACTGGGCAATTTGTACTCTGAATCCTTAGCAAAATGTAATTTGAGCAGCCTGCGTGTTACTATTATTTCTAAGGCTGGATTTAGTCCCACATGGAATTCAGGTTCATAATAAATTTTTGTCTGCTGTGGTAAGGATAATATTGTTTGATCCACTTACTTTTATTATCACTGGATACTCTGCAGGGATAAATCAACTGTCTATCAATCTGTTTATAAAAAAGAAATAACAACGTGAAAATTAATTTCCAGTCAGACCTGAGCCTGATTGTTTGGTTTTGTCATTATTATGGTATGCAGCATCATAAATTTTGTATCACTACCAAAGCCTAACACAAGCATATCAGAGTGGGGCATTTTTATGTATAAAAAACTTTTAAAATATTTATTCCTCTTAACATAAACATAAAACTTCTATATTCTTAATATCAGTATTTTATTTTCCTTAGTATTAACAATAACATCCTCATTTAGAGGTTCACAGCATCTTAGTGGGTATTTGTGAATTTGCATATTCCCATCAGGTAAAAAGAACTTGACAAAATTTGCTGCAGGCTTGCAAGGAAAGCGTGAGAACAAACATCTCCTATGAAGGCTGGAGGGCAGATTTCAGGGACTATCTGAGATGCCCAGAGGGCACTTCAAGAGCAAGGATACATTTCAGACATTCAGAAGTTGATGACAGAACAATCCTTAGGAACTGTAGCTTCTGTGACTACATTCTGAATTTTCTGTTGCCTTCTGCCCCACTAAGAATTTACTGATTCTTAAAAATCAGATATAATGGAAAATTACGACATTTACATGAATGGAATACCTCCAGTGTAATACCTTCTTTTATTGGGGAGATGCAATTGCATGTTAGAAAAGGTGAAGCTCTTTTGGAGGCTGCAAGCACTGGTTCCAAACAGCTTTTACAGACTTCTGAAAGACAAGATCATGGAATAAATTTTAAAACCTAGCAATAAAAGCAACTGAACCAAAGACGCTGGGATAATTTTAAACCAGGAAGAGTAAGAAGAGGCAGGTATACGCAAGCAGCTGACAAAAAATCTGGGAACAGATGGAGACTCTTGGATGCTGTGGCACTGCAGCTGAAGGGAACTTTGACAGAAGCTGTGAGTGTCCAGCAGGTTTGTGCAAGGGTTCTGGAGGGCTGAAAGTGGTCACTATGAAAAGTTTGAGAGGAAGGAGGGAAACAGGCAGCAGCAGGCAGACAGAAGGAAATAATACCTAATCTCCTTGTGGAAGACCTGCACATTTGGTAGGAGTAAGACCTGAGACTTGACTAAAAGGAAGAGAGATTAGATGGTGTAATAATTTTTTTTTTTAATGCATGTATACATGCAGTACATTTTTAATTACATGTGTATCTAGACAGTTAACTCTTTTTCTTTAAAAATAATTTTGCTTTTCTTTTGGGATTTTTTTCTGGAAACGCTGAGACAAAATTAAGCTTTGGTGTACTTCCTGTTATGTCAATGAAATAGTTGAACTTAATCTTGCTTTCAGTACACAGTTTTGAAAGAAGTAAATTTGTGGTTGATCCTTGCTATTCTCAAGTTTCAGAGAAGACACAAAGCATCTTTATTTTAGCATTGAAATTGCAGTGCAGAATCAGTTGTACTACAGGGCAGAGGAAGCCTAATTTCAAGGAGATCATGGTTGCTTTCCCAATGACTTTCAAAACCTATTTCCATTTAGCTGCTGGTAGATACAAGAACTAAAAATGTAAGAAGGGCCCCACTGACCCAGACAAATGGTCCATCTGACCTTATTCAGCCTCTGGAAATAGGACCTGGAAATCACAATGGGGAGAGAAACAAAAATCTGGCTACTTCTTGCCATCCATTCTTGACATTCCCTTCAGCATCCCTAATTTTTTTATTAGAGAGTACATTTCCTGTCCTATGCTTTTAAAATCAATTTCCAAGTATATTATCCACTAATTTGTACAATGTTTTTTTGAATGTTGTATCATTCAAATCTCTTCCTCCACCTCCTCTGGCAATAAACTCCTGAATTATCCACAAAATAAAGACATTTCTCCTACCTGTTTTCTACCTACTTGTGGCACTGAGTGTCCCTCAGTTCTTTTGTTGCAGGTTTTGATGAAGAGCTGGGTATCCAGCTTATTCACAGCTTTCATGGTTGCATAAAGCTCCCAGAATAAATACTGCCCCGAGTTATCCTTTTCAAACATAAGATTGGACAACTGTCAGTGATGAAACAGTACTGTTCTGTACTTATAACTCCAATTTTAACACAAAATATATATGTCAAGACTATTTTTCCTAATTGTCTTATGTTGGCAGCATCTGCAATAGGATGCCTCTTCTGTCTTTTTTCTCTCAGTTCTGTGAGATTTTCTGAAGTTCCTTATTACTTGACTACTTAGATCATCAGCTGTGGACTTTGCAACTTCAATATTCTCTTTTCTGTTTCCAGGTCATTGATGAGGATTTTAATGAAACCACTTCCAGCAACTAAAAGACTAGGATCAAACTTTTAATATACTCTTTTCTCAGTTCCAAGACTCCTGCTTATTTTCATAGAGACATGGCTTCAAAAGACAGGGCAGAGCACAGTCTTTGCCTGAGGCTGATAGACAATGAGGCTGTGTAGACCCCAGGTAATTTCATTATTTAGTGAATCTTTTCTGCAAGTAGGTCCATACTGGTATCACTGCCAGTGTGCCTTGGTTAGTCACTCCTTGTTTGGTGTCACATGGATCCCCAAACTTTCCCACTAGTTGCTTACAATGTAGATGGAAGTAATATATATCTCACTAAATTAAATCTGGGGACACACAGTTCTCTGTGCAGATGTCAGATCAGAGTAGGGAAGACCTAAATGAAGCAAATTTGTTGCTAATCATCCTGGAGGCTAATGTTCTTTCCTGCTTTCATGTGGCATGTAGGTGTTCAGTGAAACCATGCAAAGTACTACCCTGACAACTGTGGTGGGGCTGCTTGCCTCTCCCTGCAGGACGTCTGGAAAAATGATTTGCTTCACCTGAAGGCTTTTGTTTAACATTAACTCTTCTGATGATTTGATCCTATATGAAAAACATGGCTTCTTGGATCAATTCAGTGAAAATTTATCTTCAAAATATGTGTTGATGATGCAAAAATTGATTTATTTTCTAAATTAATCACAGGGTGGTAATTATAATTATCAGAGCATTGCACATAAATTCATTCTGTCTTGTTATCACTAAACATTGTTTGTTTCTGGCCTGCATTATATTTCTTGCCCCTTTCAAATACTCCTCCTTTGTCTTGATCTGGAAGAATACTAATGAGTGATTTATTTAGTTTCAAAGAAACTTCAAAATATTCTTATCTTGTCTAACTGTGATTTGTCAACACCAACTCTGCCAGAGCATTAGAGTTGATGAAATTATTATGATTTAAGGATAAAAGGGAAAAAGTTTTCCTGAAGGACATCTTTTGTTAGAATATTGAATCTCAGCAGAATAAAGCAAGCAGTCTTTTGAGTGTCAAGAAAGGCACACTGGTGACCTGGCATTTGCCTTGAGGTAGTTGGTGAGTCTCAAAACCTCCTTTTTTTTTTAACTTTTGGTGAGTGATGTTTCTCAACTGTAGTGCCTGTCTACTGAAAAGTTATTCTTTCCAGTGAAAAAAATCACTGCTTTAAGACATATTAAAATATTACATGAGAAGTGTTTTTTATAAGTAGACATTGCATTAAGGGTTCAGTCAGTTTAGACAGTGTGAACACTGTTTGAAAAAGGCATGGGTTTAATATACACAGATTTACTCTCAGTTTCTACTTTCCACAGAAGAAGATGTGTGCATAAAGGCCATATTACTGCTAATGCTTTGCAGTGGTAGAATAAAGATATTGAGAAGTCAGTGAAGAAGATGGGATGGGAAGGACAAGGACAAAGAACAAGAGTGGGTAACTATTTTTGTAAAGGACTGGCACCTAGAACAATGGGGCTCTGGACACAGACATTTTATGTGTAATAATAATAATCACTATTACTGATAGTACCCAAGAGACTGTAATATATAAGCTCATTAAACACAGAAGTCCAAATACCAATATGTGATCACCTATAGCAAGGAACAGATTCTGAGCAAAGTGTGATAGCTTGGGGGTAGCGGAGGAGATTTGGCTGAGATGTAAAAAGGGTAAAGGCTAGAGGTATAGACAATGTTCATTGAATATGCCAGCAGCCCTCCTAGACCTCCTAGTATGCAGCTGTGCAAACAACTGATTTTTCAGTTAAGTGTATGAACCCAAACACACTCAACACTTAATTTCTGCTGATCCAGAATGAAAAAGTTTCCAATTGCTTTGTGAAACCAAGACCTTCAACACTTTACTTCCAGCTTAACAAAATGTTCTCTTTGGCTGAAACAAAATTACCCATTTGGGGTTTTTTGGGGGTTTTTTGCTTCTAAAAATATTTTAAAATCATGTATAACTTCATGTGGTCTCAATACAATACTTGGAAACAAGCAATAAACATTTCTTACCCTCACTTAGATTTTCTTACTGAATTAGATACGAATTTGCAAAGAGTTTCAGTAGTCACAAAATTGCTGATTTCAGTGAACAAGCAACTTGGGGAAAGTAGGCATTCACCCAGTTCCTTTCACAGTGCTGACTGCCAGGGTGTGAGCCTGCTCTGATGGCTTGGTGTGGGCTGGCCTCTGTCAAACCTGCAGTAGCTGCTCCCTTACTGGCGGGTCAGAGCTGTTGCAGATGAATGACCATGACCCACATTTTGCTCTCAGCGTTTAGATGGACTAAAGTAATGCACAAGCAAGTCCTCAATGATCTCAGTTTTCTGTGCATTTCAAGGCTTCAGAGCCCTCTCTCTTTTCAGGCAGTCATTTCCTGATACATTTTTTCTGCAAAGACTTGGGAATTGTTTCCAGGTATCATGAAAAGTGTTGTTTAGATGTTGTCCAGAACAAGTCTATTGGACAAAAAGGTGTGGTAGAATAGTTTAGCCTTCAAACATCAATCAGCCTTAAGCAGTGTTGTGCACTTACTGGTTTGGAAGCTACTAACCCTGATTTATGCCTTACTGCTTCACATGAATGAGTCTTCTTGCAGAGTGGAGAGGATTAGTGTGAGTGCCAGACCCTGTTCCATGAAATAAGAAATGTTTATATTGTTGGGAAGTGATGTAATGGCAGCTTGAATTATGTTTATTAGCATGTGAAAAGTTTTAGCAGTATATCTGTCTGTTTTCTATTAGAGATTTGTATCCAGTAACAAAAAAATACCCATGGATAACAAACTGGAAAATGGATGCATATTTGGCTGGCTGTAACTCTTGGGGGTGGGGGAGAAGGATGGGGCTGGAGCTGAGATGTGGGGCTTTTTAAAGTATTTTTCAGTAACAAAACAAGCTGAGAGCATTGTACACCTCCATGAAGGTGTTGTAGAGATGCAACATTTTAAAATTAGAAATTAAAAATAAATGTTAATGTGAAAGTAATCCTCACTTTTCAGACTGTCTTGGGAAGTATTGTTACCTGTCTGAATTTAAAATTTGAAAAAATACCATTTCATCTTTTAAAAATTTATATTACTGAAGGACATCCCTAAAAAGTAGTTACAGATCTCTTTTGCTGGATAATCCACTGGTACATAAGGAGGGTGTTTCTTATTCACCAAGTTAGCATCTTATATCCTTTTCACTAAAAGAGAAGTCATCGTGTCTGCTACTTTTCTGAATCTAGAAGAAAAATGTACCACAGATGAAATGTACTGTGTAGTTAGAGGTTCTTTTATTTACACTTGCATGTATAGTTGAAAATATTCTTTTGCTAATTAAAAACAAACAAACAAAAACAAACATTATAAGTGCTGCTGGGTTTTTCTTTTCTCCATTTGTCAAAACTTCTGATCATGCTGGAGGGTTTTTTTTATTTGTTTGTTTTGAAATTAGTAATATAATTATTTAAAAATCTTTGTCTTCAGTAAATATTGTATGGCATAAAATCCCATTTTTGGCTCTGTGTCTGAACAGGTTTCTAGTTCTCATATCATAATGATATTGGAAAAATAAAATATTTTAACTCAGTAAAATGCATCCAACAAAATCAGTCATTCAAAGGAGATGTTCCACTTAAATGGAATGCTGTTGAAATTAGAGTCCTACATTATGGGTGTTCTTGTGGACCTTCAGGTTTAGTGCAGTATAGTTAAAGGCCCATTTAACATAAGAGGTCATGTTAAGATCTGGCAGACAATATAGGAGATACACATGTATAGATAAAATTATCTCCTAATGCCTTTATAGATGCCCTGGAAAAAGAATTTTGGCAAGAAATTTACTTGCAGTAAATTCAGCCAGGAAAAGAGTTTATAAAATAATAGTTTTCTGCAATTACTTTTTTTTTTTTAAATTTACAGTAATAGATGATTCATAAATAGTCTGATCTGGAAAATAATAGCTGTGCATCCAAGTCAACATTTGGGAAAGCTGGAGGGAATTATTTCACTATAATTCAGATCTGTGATGATCATGCAGAACCTAATTAGAGTTGTGGATTATAATTCATGCGTAAATGTAGTCAACAGAAATTACTGCTTGTAAAAGCAATTGTAAGACTGTAGGGAGCAGGAGAAGAAAAATAGATGAAGTGGCCAGAGCTGCAGAGAGGAGGGCAAAGCCTGTGAGGAATTGTCGATTGGTTGAAAACTTCCACGTGGCAACCTGGATGCTCGCCTCTGGAGCCCCAGTGGAGCTTTTTGCTCATTGCTCAAAACATCTGTGGAAATATCCCTAGCTGGGACACCATGAATCAGTGCAGCATTAGCTGCAGGATCATAATGGAATGATGTCTGGTTGTTTTGTGATTGCAACTTTCCCACTGGTTTTATATTTGGACTTCATTCACAATAAGACTATTGCCATCTGGAAATCCTTTGCGTCTTTGAAAATTAAGAGCAAATTGCCTCCATCAACAGTATTGGAATTCATGTATAAGATGTGTGTTGTCTTATATTACAGATTACAGACAAATTTCCTGACCTGTTCCAAAGTTTTCTATCTTAAATTTGAGGAATCTAGAATCATACAATCATAGGCATGCTAGGTAAATCCTATTGACTCTGATGAAAAAAACTTAACTAAGATTGACAATGAAGCTATTTTTGCACAGACTAGAGGTTTAGACCTGAAGAAACTTGATCCGTTAGGAAAAGATAAAAATGCTGCAGTAACTCTTAGAATTAGCAGTCCTTAGAAAGGATTCGCTTTTGTGAGAGTGTTTTGTGACATGCAATGTCTGTATGATAAATTTGACAAATTTATAGGTAAAGATCTTACAAATATGGTGCAGAGAGGCATTTTCTAAAAACTCACTGTTCTGGGAAAAGTTATAAAGTATTTTCATGTATTTAAACTTGTCCTGAAGATCAGAGTTGTTGTTGCTCACTGCAGAAACAGGTTTGAATTTGTCCTAGAGAACTCAACAGAAATAACCAGGACATCCTGGTCTAACTATTGAACTCTTTCAAAAATGATGACAGATGAAGGTGTCACCTCTGCAGGACACCTGAGTAAAAATAATTTCTGAACTCATTAGAACCTCAGAGATTCCACCTTGTATCAAATAAAACTACTCAGTAGTATTACATTTCCACGTAAAAAGATCCTGGAAAATACTGAAAAAAACTCCAACTAGTAGACATTCAAAAGCAGCTGCGTAACTTCATGAAACTTTATAAAGGGAAGAATAATTGTTAGAGATTAGGAAGGACATAAGGTAATGTTGTGAAGAATATGAAATTTTCTGTGTTGATACATTTCCATGACAGTCCCCAACATATTATAAATTGCCACTCTCACATCTAGAGAAGCAGAGAAATGGAGAAAGGCATTTTCCATCTGTTGAGCCCCTTCTTTGACCTCTTTGTCAAAGGAAAGTAGTAAGGTCACTTCCATTCAGAGCCCTGCTCAGCCCAGCAGAACTATGTTTTCCAATGTCTTCCATGTGCAGAATGATGAACTCCTTACTCCCACCTGGGAGTCTACCTGGCCAGAAACTGACATCCCAACTTCAGTGAATCTATGGAAAATTTTGTAGTGGCACCTCTGTATTTTAAGTTTCATTAGAAGAAGGTATCTTCAAGCATAAAATGCCAAGATGAAATGACCTAAGAATCTCAGTTCAAATACATTAAAAGTTAATTGAAATAAATGTTAAATCATTGTCTTAATGGCCTGTGCCATGTATAAGACAGAAAAAAGAGGGTTGCAATATCTTCTTTGGGATAGCTGCAACTACTACTGAAGCTGGGATTTTTATTTAAGTAATAGACAAAGCAGGCTACTAATGAGAGGAAATATGAAATTCCCAGGAGTGTTATGAGCAACACAGAATACAGAACTGACATGTTCTAAGATATAACTTCTTTTTCCTTCAATTTATTCTTGAGCAGGTAGTCATAAAGTAGAATATTATTTTCTGAATGAATGGAATCCTGAATTCTTCCTGTTTGGCTATACAGAAAAGTTGGCTATTTGATCAAACTTTTAAAAAGCCTAGAATTTGTTTAGCTTGTGTTCCTAATGATCCTGCAACTCTGGCATGAAAAGCAAACTGGTGGTGTTATAGAGAGGAAAGATGGAAAACTGGAGAAATTGTACTTTTCCATAGTGGAAGATCTGAAAAGAAGTTAATACTCAAATACAAATTGGTGCTTTCGTTGTACTGCAAACATCTGTGTCCTGAAACCAATTTTACATGCAGCCAGTGGAAATGAACACTTCCCATGTGTGCTGGCCTAACACTAGAGAAATGTTTAGGGCTCTTGGAGAACTCTGGAATGAAACACTTTCCTTTGGAAAATGGCAAACTGATGAAATAGAGGCTTTTTAAAGAATTAGTTCCTTTCAAAAACCTTTTGATTTTTGAAAGAAAAGTACAGACACTGCCAAAAAAAATTTGGCTTAACTTTTATTAATACAAACTTTCCATTTTTGGTTCAAACCAACTTTTCGTTCCCCTAAATTAATTAATGTGAGACAGTAATTAATTAACTTCAGAAACAAGTATGAAAGCATTATCTGAACAACCTGCTCAATGTGCTATTGCGAGAGAAATATTCCATGGCAGAACAGAAGTAGCATTTGCATATTTTTACTGAATATTCTTGTGAATATTAATGATATTTTTTTATATAAGTGCTTTGTAGCATTAATTATATATAGCATAACATGAACACAACTGAACACAAAGTAAAACACAAGTAAAAAAATAATCTAATAAGTGTTACATTAGGATTTTTGCTGAGAGGCAGCATCTTGCACCTTTCATATTTCCTACTTTGTATACAGTAAGAATGCATATTTTCCAAGCATCAGCATATGCTTAACCTGGTCACTTGAGGGCCAGGTTAATCTCTTATTTTATTCAATTTCAAAAATAGATAGCCATGCAGCAGGCCAAATTTCAGATTATTTGTTCGGAAACCATTTTGATGTGTCTCATTTTTCTGAGCCCTGAGATACTAATTTTCAGGTTATATTGTATACAAATAGTTATAGGGTGGGTTTTTTGATAAATCTGAATTACAGTAGAAACCATTCTCAGACTGTAAAGTCAAAACCAGGAGAGATGAAAAAAATCTCAAATTAGTAAACACACTATGTCAAACAGTATTTTTACCATATACATTATATCAAAAATTAAATAAAGCATGGCTATGGGCTCACAAACAAGTATTCTTTTCTGGGTTAAGTTTTTTTTGAAAAGCAGGTACAAAGCATGAAGGTATTGCCAAGGCAGTTGAGTGTGTCTCATGCTGGACTTGAGGAAATGTGTTGTGTGGTCATACTCAAAGAGCAGAATATGTAACTGTTAACTAAAGCTCACAGCAGTAAGTAAAAAAACCAAACCAAATTAACCTAAACAAACTTCCTTAGTTTTTTTGATTTTGGCCTTTTAATCATAAGAAAAATTTCCTTGGACAGCTCTTAGGCTCCATAGAGGAAAGTGTTAATTTATAATTAAAGGAGAAATATAACAGCTGGAAATCTGATGCATTGGGAAATATTCTCAAAGGGATGTGTTTAAAGTACTACATCCAGATTTCACTAAAATAATTAGGAGTGAGGCACAAAGGCATCTCTGTGATTAAAATTATCCCACAGTGAAATCTCTTGAGTATTTTCATGCCCATAACCTCAATTCTGCCAGGTCCCATGACAGTTTGTTGGTCTGCTGCACCTCACAAAAATCAGACCAAGCATTCACAAGTCTCTGCTAAAGTTGTATCTTACATATATTTTACTTTGATACATGATACACATCTATTTTCTAAATAAAAATAAAAATATAAGCTGTGAGTTCTGAAGTCTTGAATATTACAAAAAACCTAGGATTGCTACTGATTTCCTTCCTTCCTTCCTTCCTTCCTTCCTTCCTTCCTTCCTTCCTTCCTTCCTTCCTTCCTTCCTTCCTTCCTTCCTTCCTTCCTTCCTTCCTTCCTTCCTTGTCTTGTGAACTGCAGTTCCAGTCTGTGAATAACTGGATGGAAACTGGAAAAGGATTTATGTTAGTTCAGATCCCTTCTCTTTGTTCTCTCTCTCCCTTCCCTTCTTTCGCTTTAATAACTTATTTTTGTTCTTTATTTCATTACCTATAGTACCTGTAGATATGCTTTCTGTTTTATATGGGGTTTTTTTCTGTAATGGATTTCATTATCATATAGTTCAATTCTAGTAAATTTTATTCTCAGAGTATTTTATTTCATTCTAACTGGTGAAATTCCCATTGATAAGGGAAAAAAAGTGTTAACCATTCCCTTTCCTCTTTTCTCCATGTGAATTATCCCAGGGTGCAAAGGGAATGGGAAGACTTAGTTATGTTTTTTGTGGGTTTTTTTGTCTTTCAGGGACTACTACAAACAGAAGAAGACAAGTGCTCAAGTTAGTATTTTGGCTGAGGAATCAGTCAAATGAAAAATCTAGTTGATGTTATGTTCTTCTGCAAGGATTGCACATATCGAGCTTGCAGAGGTTTTGCTGTGGGTTCTTATTAACATCACAAGTCACCTGTTGTGTGGTCCACTAAAAATTAATATAGATTTTTTAAAAAGTATTTATTGCCTTTGGAAAGAGCTCATAGGAAGAATACAATATTTTGAAGTGTCTGAAGTGCTTTAAGCATTGCATTGTGGATTGCAACTCTGTGCCTAAAATGAGGTGTTAGATATATTAGCCAAATTGTATGCACTTATAAGGATTATCAAAGCTATTTAATGAAGTTACTAAAAAATTAGCATTGTTGATTGAATTTAAAATTTCTCCTGCTTATCTGTTTGAGAAAACATATTATTTTATGTAACATCTGTTATGAATGAAATGTAACTCTCAGCTTCCTTTTTACAATTCCTACATATACATTTTCCTTTTCAACAAACTAACAGTTACAAAGCTCTGAGAGCCCACAGCTGTTTGCCTTAGATGGAGAAAGCCTGCCTCTTTTTGTTCTTACAGAAAAAAAATTGAGTTAGGTTCAATGTGCTGATAAATGTAAAAGTAGTAGTATTTCAAGGTGGGATTATAACAGAGACAGCTTGTTAAACATATCAAAGCATACCCCAGATAACAGCTGAATTAAGCTGCATGGTTAGGAATTGATTCTAGTTGAAAATATACTTTCTGTACATGAAATTTAACTCCACCAGTACATACCCCACCCAAACATTTGTTTGTTTTCTAAAACTTGGAGTAATGATGCATATGGAAAAAAGCTAAAGAGTTTCATATGTTCAGGAATTGTGCAGAACAATTAAACAAGATGCCATTCAGATTTAGCTGTTGTGACAAGCAAGAGAACAAAATGTGAACTGCGTGCAAAATATTATTCCCCTTTTGTGAGCAGCATTGGGATTTTTTTTTTTTTTTTTTTTTTTGGCTTGCAGGCTGAACAAGTGACACGGTTAACTGAGTGACACTTCATGTCCAGCTAATTCTTGGCATCAAACTTAAAGTAGTCTTGTACAGCTGCACTGACTGATATAAGTTCTACTATGGGATGTGGAGCTGTTAGATCAGTGCTTTGGAGAATCCTGTAAAAGCCCTGCATTCCAAGCTAGAGGAGAAAATAAAGGGGTTTTTATTCATTTTTTTTTTTTTTTGTAAGCCTTGAGGGTTCATTTCTCATCTAATTAAAATCAATGGGAAATTAGCATTAAATTCAATGTCAGTTTTTATTCTCAAATGACAATTTAAGCAGTTGTAGGGCTTTTCATGAGCTCTACTGGGAAGATGCATTTGAGAACTAAACACTTCCTTGGTTTTAACCAGTCTCTGAGCACAACAAACAAGATGAGGTAAAGGAAAGTTTTGAGACTTGTGTGGATAACTGAAGCAGTGCTTAGGATGGGAGGAGAGGCAGCTCTTCAGTGTTGGCTCTGTTTGGGATAGAGTTAATTTTGTTAGTTGCTGGCATGGGACCCTGCTTTGTATTTGTGTTGGAAGCAGTGTTGATAACATTATTTGCTCTCTTTCTGAGCAGTGCTGGCAGAGCACCAAGGTCTTTTCTGCCTCTCATCCCAAGCCAGCAACAAGTGGGCTGGGGGTGCACAGGAAACTGGGAGAGGACTAACAGGGACAATTGACCCCAAGTGACCCAAGGGATGTTCCATGACATGTGGCCTCATGCTCAGTATATAAACTGTAGAAGCAGAAAAGAGGGGATGTTTGGAGTGAAGGTTTTCACCTGCCTGAGTCACCATTATGACTTTCCAGTGGGCAGCTGAACACCTGCCTGCTGATGGGAAGTGGTGAATTAATTCCTTGTTCTGCTTTGCTTGTGCACACAGTTTTTGCTTTACCTGTTAAACTTGCTTTATCTCAATACATGAATTTTCTCATTTTTACTCTTCCAATTCTCTGAAACAGAACTGAAACAGAACCTCACGATAGCATCACAACATCATTAGAAGAAATTTTCATCATCTGACATGATGCCAGAGGGAATGACAGTGTTTCTATCTGCATCAGAAAACAAGATAGCACATTTTTCATGGATCCTAGCAAGATGAGCACCAGCAACCTGCAACTCCTGAAGTGCATTGAAAAACTGACAGATAGAATTGATATCTGCTGCCAATGTAATAACAGCCATTAATAATGGCTCCTATAGGACCTGAATTCATGTCCTTTTAAGTTTCTTAATGCAAAAGAAGTGAAAGCAGGACTGCATTCACTATACATAAAACTTAACGAGGTATATCTCTGAGGTAATGAAAAAGAGATTTTTTTTTTCATGTGCACCTGAAATTAAAAGAAAACTCTCAAGCAGTGCCTGAGAAAATATGGTGAGCATATATAAAATATATTTAAATGTATCAATGGATTGATCCTTTAGTTCCAGAATTTAGACAGATTCTGGAAGAACAAGAGAAATCTCATTTATCTATATTATTTTTTAACAAAAATTACTCATGTGTTCTATGGTGAGATGCAGGACCAAAGGCATCCTAAGTTTGCTTTTTGGAAGCAGTTAGGACATTTTTTTTCCATAAGTGGTTGCTGGACCACATGGACCTTATGGAGGGAACAGTCTGCTTAACAGGGAAAATGTCTCAGACTCTGCATGAGAGGCAATATGGGGTGACCCTAACGAAGGGGCAGCTTCTTTTGCTCTTGGGTATTGTACAATATAGGTGCTTGAAACTCTTAAAAACAGTAGAAGAAGGACTACTTGTAAATTACCTTTTTTCTGCTACAACTGCAATGAGTTAGTGGTGCTATGCTACATATTTTACCACCAGAATCTATTCTCTTTAAGTGTTCCATGCTTTTTACTCTTGATATTGTCCTGTTGGCTTAGTGGAAGACAGAGGTCTTACAGTCAATGAAAAATGAGGGCATCAGAAAACAATTGCTTGTGCTCTGAGCATTTCATCACTATTGTAACCTCTGAACATAAATCTCCAAAAATTCAGGTAGGGCAATAACAATACTTGTTCCAGAAAATTTTTTTCAGTCTCTTCTCCTCCAAGATGACAGTGAAAATTATAGCTTTTGTTCTTGAATTGTGGAACATTTTCTTGTTCAAACAACAAGAAGTTAGGCATTACCTGGAGGCGTTATATCTGCAGAACACCAAGAGTATGAATGAGTATTCTATTTTTCTGGTTTTTATATTGGATGAGTAGTTACCATTAAAGCTTCACAGCATGAAAATGTCTCCAAGCATTTAGAGGAATGATTTCTACAAACAAACAAATTTTTAGTTACGATTGCAGCCAAGCTGACTATTTTTTGCAGAAGTCAGACTTCTTTCAGTTTTCTTAACGAAATTCAGTATTTCAAAAGAAAACTTATACTGAAAGTGTAAATATTTTTATCAACCTTGATGGTAGAAAATAGCTGCTTATCACCCAGCTAAGGTTAATATATGCATATATGTGTGTGTATATATGTGTGTAACAATGAAATTACCCTTTGTGTCTATAAAAATAGCCACATATTTAAATGGTGATGTCGTGGTCTCCTCTGTGATATAGCTGGTGGAAATATTGGCCCTTGACAGAGAAGTTCCTTGTTCTCTCATGGAAAAAGTTCCAAATGAACAGCTGCTTTCTGAGAATCAAATGTAAACCACACAAATTATATCTGTTTATTATATGTGGTTTCTGGTTGTTTTTTTTTTCTCCCAGCTGCAGACACCTTAATAATACTCGAAAATAGCCAAAAACTTCATGATTCCTGGAGAGAAATGGAATGTATTGCTTAGCCCTTTTCTGAAAGAGCTTCAGGAAATCCTTTCCTAAAAAAAGTAGACTTCATTATTTGTTAGCTTTCTTTGTTCTTTCTAAAAGAATGTTTTTCCTGGACAGCTTAACCTTCTTCCTTGCCAGTCTACTTGCCTATGTTAATTAAACCAGATCATCAGCAAAGCGCAAGGGACAGAAGATATGGCTGTGGCCATTGCATGCAGTGAAGAAAGAACTTTCTGGAGAATGGGGCTCTTTCTTGACCTGTTTCTCTATCTCCTTATGCTTCCCCTCACACACCTGATCCTGGCATGAGAGATCAGAATAGCAACATCTTCCCATATGATGGCAAAAATCCCCACCATCTCTTTTTTATTTTTTGTCTGTCAAGATTCCCTAACTCAGGGAAGTTTGTCACTTTTGGTACTGCTGCACAAGCAGTAATTAAACAACATTACCCTGATCCTAAAGACACTGTCTATCTCTCAGTTTAATATTTCCTGTGCACTCCAGTGTCACTTTAGGCAATGTGAGCTGCTCACTGCTGGTTCAGTGAGAGGTAAGATCCTGTAATGGCTGGGTTTGAGCTTCTGCCCACAGGGGTAGCCCTGAACATCCCATACAGCTGCCAGCCACTCATAACAGGACAGCAGAACTGTGGTGACAGAGATACCACAGTGGTATCTGTGGTGACAGGGATTATATTCAGCTGAGCAGGGTTTGCCTCAGTGTGTGCTGACATCAAATGCTCATAATGGTCATTCCCTGAGCCTGGGCAAGAGTATCTCTCCAGAATTCACGTTGTATAGAAGACTTGGGTTTGAGAGCTCAGTCCAAACTTGAGATAACAGCAGCAGGCAGCAAGTATCTAAAGCCATGGCCAAAACAGATGTTAGAGGCAAAATTTATGAAGGAGGAATGTACAGCAACATGGCTTGCTTTGAAGAAAATATCTGGTTCTAACATATAGTGAATCTCCTGTTATAGGCAAAATAAAACTATTTCCCATCTCTAAACCCTCTCTGCCTCCTCTTAGTTTGCCATGAGTGCTTTATTACTACAGAAGTTGTTACTTTCAGTGAAATGCAAAGAACAATAATATGTTTATTATTATCACCAAAGCCTTCTGAAGCAGGGAACCTCAATACAACCTCAACCTCAATATTCTTTGAGACAATCTTGCTCAATCCTTTATAACTCAGTCCTTGCACTATTTCTTTGGGGTTTTTAGCATTTTTCATAAAGATCTCTGGTACCCAAAAGAAAGCATCAGTCGTGACTAGGGTTTGCCAAGATAGCTGAGCATGTAACTTGTAGAATATGATTTTTAGCCAAATAATAGTTATACATTAATGTACTCAAAAATTATTAGCATATACTGGAATGGGGAAAAAAAATTTTGATTTGATCCATTTTCTGAGAAAACTTAATTTCTCTCCACAGACAGAAGAAGTTGTCTATTGAACATTGCTGCTGTTTTTATTCAGCCCTGTTTGAAGGATTAGTGGCATAGGGTGATGAAGCATTTGCATGTCTGTACAAGATTTACTGAGACTTCTGACTGTCTCTAGATCCTCAAAGTAGATGCAGCTGCTGCTGCAAACATAGGGAGAGTATGGCTAGCTGAACTTCCACGTTATTAAAAATATATTTGAAACAGTAGAGATATTGCAGTTGAGTGAGTGAATATTAAAAAAAAAAATAATTTTCCAGACCATTTTTCTTTTTAAATTATATTTTGCCTGACATAGAACTATTTAAATGCTTCAGTGACTGAGTTGAAAAATACAAATAAGTTACTTGTAAGGGCAGTCTTTATAAAACAGGTGTATCTGTGGCAATAAAAATTCAGCCTAGGATTCTCATAGAGGACGCTAAGGATGATTGTGCTCACAGAAATTTCCATTGGAGTCATGTGATGAGGAGACCAATTTTCACTGTTTGAATAGTAAAAATTTGATCTAAATGTTACTAAGAACTCAGACATCACTAGACTTCCTATTTATATAGAGTTTTGGTTAGGGAGTCGGGTTTAAATTTCAGTAGGATTAAAGGACAAAATTTGAAAATTCAGCTTCAAATTCAGATATATGATACTTTTCAGCTTTCTGATATGGGTCAAAACTGGATAGCAAAATAATTCTCAATCCATTAACTGTATAGGTTCTAATGAAACTACATTTTTTAAAAATCCTTGTCACCTGAGCCCAAATTACTAGAAGGCTGGGAGAGCTTAGAACACAATTTGACTGAAATTTACTTGACAGATGTCTAAAAAGATTTTGTCATGTTATACTTAAAAAAATATTTCATAGCAGCATGTGTATATCTCAATGTGTCATTTTACTACAATGTAATAATACTTCATACTGTAAAAGTTCTGATCCAGCTTCCTTTGAATGCTGTGACATTAGTCCTACTGACTCAAAGAAGAGCTAAACATTCCTGCCATGTCCTTTAATAGTTTTCTGGTACTGTCCTAGTCCCTTTAAAAGAAAATGAAACATCTGCCTTTCAAAAAACTTAAATAAGAGTGATAAAAATCAGAGATACCACAAGTCCCAAGATACCTCAGCAATTCTAAATATGCCTCTTCAGTTCATGAATTTTCCCTGGGCAATCTCTTTTTCCAAGCTTCACAGCTGAAAAATTTAAAGTGAAACACAGGGAACAAATTTTCATTTTTCCATCATCCATTAAAATAAAAAGTTGAAAGAAATCCTATTGAAAACATTCTGGGGTAATTTTCAGACTTTTCCACAGTTTTATCTCACTCTGATCTGTTCTCGTGGCTTTAAGTTAATGCATTTCCCTTGAAACAATTGTCTTTTAGATATGTCATTTTTCTTGCTCTTGTTTTTTTAAAGATTGGGAGTTGAATATGATCAGACTCAGTTGTAGTTTATCACATCTTCTTCAATAAGGTGATTTTTTTTACAGAGTATGTTATTTATTATGCTTTCTGGGTACTCCTGTTAGCAAATTCCTGTCTCTAAAATAACGTAATAATTACTACTTGTATAGGTATTAAATAATTCTGGGTTTTTTGTTTAAAGTAGTTCAATTTCTATTGGTTCCTGAGTATTTAGAAGACTTTTCAGAAAAAAGCCATACTTGCTAATGGGCAACATCACCGAAATTTAAGTTTGCATGTTGCACAAAATTTTGTGAAAGGCTATTTTAAGTAGCATGGAAACCTCTGGAAAGTAAGCAGAAAATTCTTTTAGTATACAAGAATTTTTTCTTCTTTGTAATAAAAGATTAATTTGTCACATACAGTTAATATCTGGGCATCTGAGGAAAAGCTGAATTAGTTGTGTAATTAAGTTCTGTTACTACAAATTTATTTGCTTAAGGAACCTAAATTGCATAAGAAAGTCTTGTGTGCCTGAAATTTTTGAAGATTTTCCAGCTACAGTAACTTGCTAGTAATTACATACCTCTTGCCTTGACATACTCCTCAGTCTCTTCTGAAGTCAAAGCTGCCACTGAATCTCCACTAGATCAGAAGGAAATTTTTCAAAAGTCAAAATAGTGCTCAAGACATGTGCCACCAGATGAAATTCACTACCTAGCCCCAGAAAAGATTGAGAAAGTCCAGCAGCTATGTAAGTGTGATCATATTTCTCTCCTAATACATATTTAATCCCATAGGAGGCAACCAGTGAAATTAATTTGAGCTTATATTTCTGTATTTTCCCATTTATCAAGATAAAATTTGACATTGTTGTGTTTGTCCTGTAACGTCAAATGTATGATGACTTTTTCTTTCATGTAGCTATCAACTAAGACTACAAAAATCCACACTGCACTAGCCATTGATGAAAAGTTCTTCAGACTCTGACTGAAGAACTGAAAATAAAAGATTATACCAGTAATGAGATCATAACCAAGCTGTATCCCTGTGAATAATTGTTTTGTTAGGTCTGTACTAGCATAGATGAAAGCCAAATTTATCTGTGGTCTTCTGAAAACATATACTGCTATCAACTAGTGTTTTATTTTTTATTTGACAATCTAATCTGTAATTTTTTTTAAAAGAAAAAATAAGTGAACAGGGAAATGGTTTAGAAATTTAAAGACCTTGCAGCATGTAAAAATTTTAAACAAAAATCTGCCTGCCATTTAAGATGTACTAGGTATCCATTATTCTTTGTGTGTCAAGGGAATTGCAACTCCTCTTAAAGTCTCCAAAAACCTTAATCTGTATTAAAAAAAAAAAAAAAAAAAAAAAAATTCCAGTGTCTTTGTCAATGTGCACTATATGCACTTTATATACAGTAATATATAAAACAAAGCAGTTTCTTAAGAACCAGTAGTATCACACCTCTGTGTAAACCAGTGACAGTGATTCTTGTCCTGAGAACTCAGCAGATCCTTTCAATTATTCATCAACCTAAGAGAAATTCTCTCTCTCTCAGAATTTAACATTTGATTTCTGGCAGCCAATCCTTTCAGAGCTTTACTTTTAAAGAAATGCTTTTAGGGGCCACAACTAGGTAACATCTAAATGCAACATGCATTAAAGTGATTCTATGTCATGCAGCATAATAAGGCATCATTTCCATCAGAAAAAGATTATGTAGTGCAACACTCATTTGCTCTACTTTTACTGTTCACTTTATTGTTTTTATTCTAGAAGACATCTTTTTCAGTTTGCAAAAAATTGTGAAGGCCACAAAGAATTCCTTGCTTCCTTGAGTGCTGAAAAAGTACAATTGCCAGGCAGTGGAGAGACACCTTTCATATCTAGCAATCTTTCTCTGTACCTGTTTTACTGGGCTACAATCAGTGCAGAAGTTGCAGGTGAGGAATTCCTGCAGTATGTTCAACAGCATGGCTTTCCCCCCTCCTATCTTCTGCAGGTCTGGAAAGTGCACTGCTGTCAGCATCTGCCCTCAGTATTTTAAAATTTGTTCTAATCCAACAACCCAAATCAGTGTGGAAGATAATGCAGAAGAGGAATGAGCATTATGAAACAAAATTCTTAGGTCAGGCCCTATTAAATGCTATTTATTGGCAAAAAAGGCTTATTCTCTTCTGGTCAGTGCTAACCTTGTATAATGGTGCAAGTTGAAAGAAGAGAGAAACAAATTTTTGTCTATTTTTGAATGCAATAGACAACACAATTGAAAGTAGAAAAAAATTTGTCTTATTCTTTGAACGTTCATACATGAGAAGGAAATAACTGATAAATCCTAAAACTTCTTCCTTATGAAGATGGTGATAATAGACTTCTAGGAGAGGGCAATTCTGTAGACTGACTTCACTGTTATTATATTTCAAGTTATCTCAATAATCAGAATAAAAATTGAAAATTATTCAAGGCATTTATCTACGTACACACATACATACATCTGCTTGTTTAATAATCTCTTCCCAATCTATTCCCAGTAATGTCATTAAGTGTATAGTTCACAAATTTATGTGTCCAGAAATGCTTCTTCTTCTTTAGTTCTACGCTGTTCCCTGCTTTCCAAATACTTCTGCTTGATGCTAACCCATCAGCTTAAATTTACCCTGGTAAAGATCAAGCATTTAATTCACCTTCACCTCTTTCTTTTTCATTACTGCTCATTGCCCTACTCCCTATTACAGTTCTGTGTCATCTGTTGATGTCTTGATGCCTTGATAAACAACTTTTTCATTTTCTACCAATTCTATTTGTCCTATAATCTTTAGCAGTCATGGCAGACTCCCTTGAGAGCACTTCTGTCTCTGTGTCAAGATTTTCTTTGCATTATTTCATACAACTTCCCACTGAAATAAGTCTGTTCTTGTCATCACTGTGCTCATGGTTTAGGATTCAGTCCTAAGTCTATACATAAATTATATCTGCCTTTTGACTCAAAGTCACATAAAGAGAGTTAGTTGTCCAAATTTGTGTGTGTACATGGTCTTAAACAGTAAGGTACACTTTAAGAATATTTAACTTTTAACTGTCTCAGAATCAGACATTTAGTCTTTCTTTTCTTTATAGCTTCTTTTGTCTTTCCCCTGTCTCCAGATAAATATATGTTTTGTTATGCAGTAGGTTGAAATCTTATGTCTTGATGATTGTGCAAAGTCTGGCTCAGGCACAGCCCTCTGTTTGGTACATAAGGCCTCAGAAGAGCATCACAACAGAAATGGATGAATTTAGTGCAATAGCTATATATATTCTTTTCATATATACACTTATAGGTAGGCAGAGTCCAATAAGATGAAATTTAATATGTCCAGGGGCTGAGTCCTTCAACTAACAGAATGAGAGGACATGGTCGTAAGCTGGGCCAAGGGAAATATAAGACAGGTATTAGGAGAAAATTTTTTACTGAAAGAGTGATAAAGTACTGACATGGTGTGCCTGGGGAGGTGGTGGAGTCACCATCCCTGGATGTGTTTAAAAAAAGATTGGATATGGCATTCGATGCCATGAGGTTTTTGAGGTGTTAGGGCATGGGCTGGACTCAATGATCTTTAAGGTTTCTTCCAACCTTGTGATTCTGTAAATGAGGGCCAAATTATATACAAAGATGCTTGTAAATTGTTTAAATTAAAATGTTTGTGATGTAGCATTTGAGAACAGAGATAATATCTTATGGTGTTAGAGAAGATCTTCGTAAATGTAAATTCCTGAAACGTGTGAGATGATTTTATTCCTCCCATAAAAATACCCTAAAAATATCACATTATCTACAAATATCCTAGCATTAAAAAAAAAAAAAAAAAAAAAAAAAAAAAAGAAAAAAAAAGAAATGTATTTTATGTTGCCCTTGTTTGCTTTCCAGATGTCTTAACATTTGGTATGCACACAGTAGCACAGTAGACAAATTTTCCAGCAAAGGTCCTAAACCATGAAGGGAGAAAATTCACTGATGTGTCTTTAATAAAATCAACACTACTTTCTCAGAATTTACATGGGAGTTGTATATTGGGAGAAAGTGTTCCTTCCTGTCTTCTCCCAGTGCAATTCTTCTGTCTGAATGCCAATAAGAGTGAAACTTCATTAACATTTTTTACTGAGGTCACTTCTGTAGTAGAAGAATTGGATTTCCTGACTGTGAGTACTGTATATTTCAGACTACTTACAGGCAAAACCCCCCAACCAACCAAACAAATAAACAAAAAAAAAAAAAAAAACAAAATAAAAAACAAACAACCAAACAACCAAACAAAATAACCCCAAAAACCAAAATAACCCCAACACAACAACAACACCAACAACAAAAAAACAAAAAAACAAAAAAACCAAAAAAAAAACCAACCAAAAAAAAAAAAAACAAAACCCAAAAAAACCCAAAAAACAAAACAAACGAAAAAAACTCCCCAAACTCAGATTTTTCTGGAACTATTTTCCCCTTTTGTCAATAGGAAGAGAAGACTTTCCATATACTAGTGCCAGTTTAAGTTACAAAAGTTAAAACTTCATTACATCATACAGTCTATGACTTGTGGACTTAGTGATCCTGAAATATTTTTACCTTTGTTTTATGAAACATTTTTGCAAACAATATTTTTCACCCTCTCAAAGGCTGTGGGTAAGAAGATCAACTGCAGGTTTTTGAATTCCTTTAAATGCTGATCCACTGGGATCTTAGCAAAAAAAGTGCTCCTGCCAAATATCCCATATGCTATGGAAAAGGAAGGCAGCACAGTGTCTCAGATAAGATATAAAGCTTCACTCCTGGACACCAGAATGTGCCTGCTCTCCTGCAACAGCTCTCCATGAGGTCATTCCCTCAATAATGATAACAACAACAGTTAGATTAATGGAAATCAGACTTGTACATTTTTTCCAGGAAATATTTCCACTAGGTTTTCCTCGTTGCTATATAGAACACTGAATGCCAGCCATAAAGCTGGTCAGTCCAGTATTAAGATGTGTTTAGCACATGTGTTTGGTCCTCTTCATTACTCTATGCAAAAATGTAGTCATATGAAATTAATTTATGACAATGCAATTCACTCTAACAGGTGCAATCAAGCAAAATAGAAAGGTCTGAGTAATTCTTACTTAATGCTCAATTAAACCTGAAGTTCCTTCTGAATTACACTACCACACAGGTACAGGAAATCAGGCTAAAATAGCCTCAAAAAAGGTAATAGTTACCTTGCTATAGATTTTAGAGTATGTAGTTTTTCTTCCTTTCTGTGCGGATTAGGTAATTGGATGCATTTTGTTTAGCAGGAAAAAAAATTGCAAAAAACAATACCATCAAGAAAATTGATTCTGATAGGCGCCTGTTTGAAATATTTACCTTGGACTCTGCAAAAGTCAGGAATGTTCTAATCCAATATAAACACTGAGTTAATACTAATACCCCTGTCCAATTCAAATGCTGAGCTGACAGAAAGATTAGGAAAAAGTAGGTGAATTAGTTGTTAGTATCTCCTTTATGTGCTTATTTTTCCATTCCTTTGATCTTGGAGCTTTTTGAAATTGCACCAAGTTGATGATGTTTCTGCCTCAGTTTCATTGGGTTTATCTTTGGTTCATTTGGATTTTGTTTAATTTTTTTTTAAATGTTGTAAAAAATGTATCTGTTCAACTACATATTTTAGTAACTGTAGCAGCAACACATCTTGGCAATATAAGTTATCTTCTTTACATCAAGAAAATCAATAGTATCTCCTTTCTGTATTATGATGTTCATAATTATAAATTATGCTTGTCATAATTATAAATTCTTAGAGTAACACCCATTTTCAATACTTCAGTTCCTAGACACATGGATGTAGATGATCTCTTACACTCAAACACAGACACAGAGAGCTCCTAAGCCCATTATAATTGAAAGGTTAGGTTTATTTTTTTTAATAATAGCTGTATTTTTGTATCATGTACTTAAAATATTTCTACTTAAAATTTAGATACTATTATTTTATAACACATAAAATAGTTCAGAAAATGTTATTGATCGAACTATGTAAAACGAGCTTTGAATGACAGCGTGCCACTCAGCTGCAGTGTGCCTTGTCTAAATCAGGAGAAAAAATTGTGTGTGCAGACTGACCATATGATACTGTCTTGAGAACATTCTTCTTGGCAAAGTGCTGTCTCAATGTGCTCTTCCTTTTAAAATGTTGGGATTTAAGTGTTCTGCCTCTGCTTTCATGAGACACTTCTGACAAGTTTGTAAATTGTCTAGTATTGTCAGAGAATTTCTCAGAGTGGTATAATACCCATCAAGCACAGGCTGAGAACTGAGCCAACCCCTGAGCCATGTAGCTGTGCCAGCTGGGTTCTAGTCTGATGCTAAAATGCCCTCCCAGGATCTAGCATCTTCAGGGTTCAGTGGTGACACATAAAAGGCTGCGTGACTCAGACTGGCACTTCCCAGCAGGTTGTGTGTATCACTGTCTGTTGGATGCCATGGCCACTGACTTTGGAAAAAAATTAATCACTTATTTTGTTCAGAAGATATGCAAATACATGTTCACTGTGCCAAATAAAACTCAGTCGAGCAGGAAGAAACAAGCACAGATGAAATATGAGAGCATGGAGAAGCAGCAGGCACTCAGCAGGGAGGTAACACTAACAATAACAAAGACACATTCTTCCTTCTAATGTTATTCTTCAAAAAGAAGAATTTCTGATTTCGTTGACATTGAGTTCTATCGTCCCTTTTGATCCCCAGATTCTCCTCTGGCCCTGTTTCCTCCAGCCAGTGAGAGTATGGGCAGGAAAGACTCAGACACACCCCATCAACAATCTAGGTAACAGCTCAAAATGAAAAATGTAGTGAAAACACAAAATATTCAATCTTCCATTCCAGGTCTGAAGAAAGCATACCCCTGTATTTTTCCTGAGTGGATTTTGAGCAGAGCTCTGCAACTCATGGTGTCCTGCTGCTATGCCCATGTTGGGTGCTGTCTGTGCTGTGTAGGTGATGTTAAACACCTATTGCTCTGGACAATGTTTCTCTCTAGATGAGTTAATTTTCTCACAAGGCATTCTAGTCTGCCTTTAACATTAATACATCAATGAACAGAATCCTTATTTCTCATCCCTCTTGGAATCAAGATAGATTTCATTGTAGAAATAAGACTATAGACATTAATTGCTCTTTAGATTCCCTAGTGAAATGTTTCTGAATCTGCTGCCATTATTTCAATATCTTCTTATGCAAATTAGCTAATTTTACAAATTTTGAAGAAATGTAGCAGCAAATGCATAGTCTGGATAACATTTTCAGCTATTTAGACAAAAATATTAAATTTCTGAGGAGTTTAAGTAATTAATTTCAAATATTTCTAGATTTTCCAAGTTCACTCTATTGTTTTCACAGTGGGCTTGTTTTAGCCATATCTAGTAAACAACACACACTATATTTTGAATTTATTTTGCATATATGTATGTATAAAGATATTAATAGCAGTCAGATCAGATTGCTGTATTTATTCATCCTCATACACAATCACAAAACTTTTGAAATCAACATTGAGAAATTAGTGTTACTTTTTGGAACAACAAAGACAGCATGGTTTCAGTGGTTCGACTTGGTGATCCCATTTCAGACCTAATGATTCTATGACATCTAAAGAAATCTGTAAGGTTTATTTAATCTGTAGAACACACCTTTAGAAGTAGCAAAGGATACTGCATGAATTATAGGAATGAATCTTCACAGTTTTTCTAAGGGAAAGATATCTGTGGAGATAAGAAGTACTGTTTACCTCTTACCTGGATTTTTATTTAAGCCTTGGACCATTTGGTGTGACTCCTCAAGTGACACTTTTTTTTTAACTTGCCATTCAGAAGGCTGAATTTGTATTCTGTAGTATAGTTTTATAAGAAGTGGTAGAGGATCCTGGATATAATGATCTTGTTAGTATTTCACCAGTTATTCCCATCCTGGTATAGGAAGACAGGGAAAGAAAAATTCATTTAGACGGATCATTTTAGACTGATCATTATATATAAAGACTCCTTTTCCTAGCTGTTCTAAAAATTTCTTAATTATTCTTAGGTGAGGGATGCCTTTTACCCTGACACAGACCTCATTTTGACAGGGTATGAGTAGCTTTGCTTGTGTTAATGGCAGTCAATCATCTCTGGCACAGGAGTGTTTCTGAATGCAAGGCCAGGCTGGATGGAGCTTTGAGCTACCTGGTGTAGTGAAAGGTGTGCCTGTGGGACTGAAACTGGATGATCTTTAAGGTCCATTCCAATCCAAATCATTCCATGTTTCTATAATACTTGGCAAGTCTGCCAACTAGAGTGTCGCCTCCAATCTGCCATGATAGGTCTTAATGAACATTTTTCTAGTTCTGCTGGGACTTGAACTGAGATTACTGGTAACATTTTGGCACGGTTGAGCTCAGTAACAAAATGTTTGCATGCCAGAATTTTATCCTTTTCAATGTAATTTTCTGCAATCAGTAGCTCAATTAACCTGGAGCAAGAGTGAGTAGTTAGCTGGCATCTGATGATCTTCAATAGAATTTTTCTACTGTAGAGGTATAGATCCTTATTTAAAACACAGCTGAAGGTGAGAGTTTAGATAGTTATTAGAAGTACAGAAATCCTAGCTGGTACAACTGGTACAAGTCCTACTGAACTTAAATGAACTTTTTCTTACATTTTATCTGCTTTTCTGACCTGTTTTTTTTTTTTTTTTTTTTTTTTTTTTTTTTTTTTTTTTTTTTTTTGTTTTTTTTTTGTTTTTTTTTTTTTTGTTTTTTGTTTTTTTTTTTTTTTTTTTAATGCATCTGAGCAATACCTATAAATTTGGAGTTTTTTATCCAGGTTATACTTTTTGAAACCAATGCATGACTGGCTCCAGTCATTCCAGAAGAGATTGTGGAGTATTTTAGATGCTGGCATTGTATTTTTCTTCAGACTCACAATAAGCCAGTTTCTCATCTGTGTGTCAGACCTGTCTTTGGCTGAACCTGTCTCTTTTAATAACATCAATCAGCATGACTTGTCTGTTAATCTCGTCTGAAATTGTGAATGACATCTCAATGTAACTTCTGGAAAAGGTGCCAAGAGCAGAAAGTGAACCAAAGGGAGCATTGAGAGCACAGGCAGCACCATCTGAGTTTAGTGGTGTTTGACATGGTCAAAAATAAAAATAGTCCTGAAGGCTGAAGAGAAAAACGAAGCAGATAAATATCATGTACAAATTTGATGTTGACTCACTCTGTCCTGCACATTTTCTTGTTGCAGGAACGTACTAAGTCAAAGTAGATGGGGAAAATTATCTGGGGAATATATGAACTGCCAAATGCTCCTGGAAAAAGTGGACTCAATTGTGTGAAAGATTCCTTTTGTGATTGTCATTATAGTACATTTTTACTTTTTCAGTCAGCAGGATTGCAAGCAACCCTGGCTGCCTGAATAGAGAGAGATGTGATCTCGCCTTGTCTGGGCACAAGCCACCTCTTGCCAGGAGGCTCTGCCAGCACTATGAGCACACTGAAATGGAAGGGAAGGGACTGCTGCAAATACTGATGCTTTTTCATGTACCTTCGAATTTTCAGAAAGCTAAATTGAGCAAAATGGCATTAGCTTTTCTTTTAAACTTGAGGGAAGAGAGAGAAATCTGGTATGCAAGACAATATATTGCAAAGAATGTATTGCAATGGAGAAGAGATTGACATGAACATGTCAATCAGTGTTGGGGAGCTCAAAGAACAAGAGTTGCCATTGCCATCCTCAGGAAGCACAGTGGAAAGGGCTGAGCCTATCTCAGATGGCACCTTGGCACAAGATTAGGAATAAAGGATGCACATTGGGATGGAGCTAGAGACAGGAGGGAAAACAATGATATGACATTGGATAAAGAAATACAGATGAACTGAAAGGTGTGTGGAGAAATAGCAAACCCTTATTAAACAGAGCTATGCAGTCTTAAGCAAAGAGGTCAGAATGAGAAACCTTTTCTCACTTGAAAGAGATTATGTTTAAGAAGTCAGGAAGACCTCTGTTTGATGAGATAGTGAAAGGCTGTTTAAAATTACAGATGGTGCAGTTTATTTTCCTTTGTTCTCCAAATCCCAAATTGAGGTGGTTGGCTCAAGGACAGGATGGCATAAAGCTAGCCAAAGAAAATGTGGTTCCACAATCCTGGGTTAAATATGGTTTATGCTTTGTCAGCATAAGGAGAGGAGAAGAAAATAATTGACAATGCATACTTGGACAAAACCAGAGCTGCAAGCAGGAGCTCAAATAAGGACCTTTTCCTCTGCAAGGGAGTGTATGTTCTCCCAACTCCTGCCAGACTGAGGAGAAAAAACAAAGACTAGGACTGAAATATCTCTCCTTCCAATTCAATTTTTTATTGTATACAAGGCGACTTTAACCTTTAATGTTTAAATGAAAGGTGTACACATTTTTGGGGGGAATTTTAGATTGACAGATGGTCATGCCTGCTATAGACAGGTAGCAGGTCTATTCCACTTCAGTTTCTGGATGAAGAAAACAGACATGTAAAGTTCAAAAGTTCCTTCACCAGAAGTGCAGATGAAAAATCAATTTATAATGTATCTGATAAAAGTAATATTTTTATTAGTTGAAAATGTCATTTTGAGGAATTATAAAACTACCAAGGACTTGGTTCAAAGTTCTTCTGTAAACAGTCTTGTATCAGAATGTCATCCAGACTATAAATAACTCAGAGATAAAACAGAAACATTTGAGAGTACTTAATTTTTATTAACTGAACAATAGTGAATTAACATACATCTACACTAGGAGCATAGAGGCCCATAATATTTTCCTTTGCATTGTATTGGTAGATAAATGCTGATTTTGAGATGGGACCTTAAGATCATTTTATGAAATGAATATTGCAGGTACTTTTCATTGCCACCCAGTTATTAAAAAAATGTAACTCTTTTTTAAACTAATATTTATATCATTTGAATCAACTTAATTTTCATGATTTCATAGCTAAAATAATGAAGACAAAGATCTTCTCTAGAAGTTGGAAATTGAGAGATAATTGGAATTAATTAAATATCAATATGTCAATATCAACGTTTTAAATGAGAACTTTGTGAGAATTTTTAGTGAGTTTTTTGTTAAAAAATTACATTTTGGGCATATAAGGAACATCTACCCTAAAAATCAAACTGTCCTATGACCAAGTCACTGTAAATGCTAACAAACAAGAAAGTCATTTTTGAGCTTAGGGACTTCTGTCAGAGTTATGGAAATACACTGGGAAAATTCCTTGAAAAAGAAAAACACAAAAATGAAAATTATTTAAATGAGTTTTTGGCACATTAATTTCTAGCAAAACCTTATTTATGAAAGACAAATTCTTATCATTAGGTTGTGTAATCTTGAAATTATCTGCTAGTGTATTTGCTCAGTAAGCAGGTGGTAAATGAAAAGGGTAAAGCAGAAATAAGAAAGTCATAAGCAATCCAGTATCTTCATAGATGTTGGATTTATATATAATCAGGAATAGAAAAAATATTATAAAATTATTCTAAAAAATACTGTGCTCATGGACAATTTCCATACAAGAAAGGGATTTGTATTTCTCAAATAATTAATTATTAAAATATTGATCATTCTTTCAGATTTTGAAAAATGGCTTTCTAACTCAATCATGATGATTGTAGTAGGAATGAAGAAAGAAAGTAAACTTTGAATTAGTGAATACACAGTATTTTCTCTTCTTCTAATTATTTAAGTTTCTTCACGCTCTTTGTTTTCTGAGAACTTAGAAAGCTACTTTTCTCCTAGCTTTTCTTACAACTAGCTTTCAAATAGCTCTCACTTCTAAGAGAATATTTGACAAATAGGAAATAATTCTGTGAGAAAAAGTTTTCTGGAACATTATCCTAGTTTGCTATTATTGTTAGATTCCAGTTTTACTTGCTATCTGAATATGCTATGTTAATAAAATTCTTTTACAAAAAGCTGAATCTTGTTTATTCTATTGGCTCCAGATTTTTCCTTCAAAGCACCTTAATTTTATAGCCTTTAATTGTTACCAGGAAGAAATTATGACTGTAAAAGAGGATGCATTCTGGCTTGCCAGTTTCAAACTAAATGATGTTGAAATTTTTTCAGTGCAGCAGTACAATTATTTGAGGACAATAAAAATGTTTAATTGTCAGTCTGTCTTCATTGAACATTAATGAAAAAGGGAAAGAGTAAGAAACCCAGAATTCATTCAACAACTCTAATAAAACAAAATTTTAGAAAGAATTATTCCAAAATATCCCAAAATATCCATTTTATGATGGATCATATATAGTAGCACAGATAAGGTGAAATGAAATAAATACTTTCTAAATCCTTGGAAGAGTAGTGAATTTAATGTGTGATTTTTAAATTTTTTTTTCCTGAGAGAACTTTTGGAGAAGAATGCAAAAAAAAAAAAAAAAAAAAAAAAATCTGGTGGCATTTGCACTCTTTTTCAGGACAAAAAACCATAATTTTGTTTTCTCATACTGAGTTATTAATTTAGCAAAACAATTTTTGAGTTAAGGAAGTGTTTATGGTTCTTTATTGGGTTGGATAATAATCTGTTGTTGAAAAGCAAATTTTATTTAACTTGTAATTTAAATTTATAGCAACAATGTTGAAATTTTGCAGAATAGAACTGTGAATCAAAAAAGTTTTAGAAATGAACACACAGCCAAAGAATACAATAATATTTACAAACTTTAAAGAAAACATTAGTGCAATATATAACCAATGTTGTTATTCTTTGAACTTCTGATTATAGATTTTTAGAACATACTACTGTGACTTCACACTGTGAAGAGGTTCAACAAGACCATGGGCAAGGTCCAACACCTGGGGCAAAACAACAGCTGGAATCAATGGAGGATGAAGAGATTGAGGATAAGCCATGACAAGAATGACTTGAGGGTGCTGGTGACTAAAAAGCTGGCGCTGGTGTTTAAAAAAACTGGACATGAGCTGTTAATGGGGATTTGCAGCCCAGAAAGTCAATTTTATCCTGGGCTTCATCCAAAGCAGTGTGACAGCAGGATGAGGGATGTGGTTCTGTCCCTCTGTCCCAGTGAGACCCGACCTGGAGTGCTCCAAGGTCTTATTGCAACCTTCCAGTACTAAAGGGGCTTTAGAACAAAGATGGGGAAAACTTAAAACTAGGGCTTGTTGCAATAGCACAGAGGACAATGTTTTTAAATTAAATGAGCATAGATGCAGACTAGATATAAGGAGCAAATTTTTTACTCTAGAAGTAGTAAAACATTGGATCAGGTTGTCCAGAAATATGTTAAATGCCTCATCCCTGGAAATATTCACAATCAGGCTGGACAGGGTTCTCATCAACCTCATCTAGTTGAGGATGTCCCTGCTCATTGCAGGAGGGACCCTTATAAGTCCCTTCCAACCAAAACTATTATATGATTTTTTTGTGCCTAAAATTATTTCATATGAATATATGTATACAATGAATTTCAATATGAAAACACATCTGTGCAATTTAGATTAATGTGCATTTTCAGACTGGGATACAGTTGGTTTCTTCAAAATGCAGAGACAAGCATGCCCCTCTGCTGAACCTGTTGACAGTACTGAAGTAACATATTATAGCTGCAAAATTATTTCCAAATATTCTCTTGAAAAAATGAGATTGCTGAAGAAAACAGTGAGAAGCTTCTGAAAATCTAGTCTGCTAGTCTAGCCAGATCCTGTTCAAAACCAGCCACACAAATGTTAAGGATGTTTCTAATACATCACATGGATCTGGCATTATTTATGCAGTTAAAAAAAGCCAAAAGGATCTTAGTCCAGAGAAAATAACGGGTGATGCTCCATGGCCAGGTGTTCTGTAGGGACAATTAGGAGATTGATTAGGCTCTTGCTGATGTCACTAGCAGTCTACTGTTGACTTCAGTGGGAGTAAGGGTTAATCCCAATTTACTATGTCTGTAAAATAAGACATTCTTTGATTTTTGTCCATACTCTAAATTGATGATTTCATCCTTATGGAACAGTTAACATGAAAGACCAGCCTCCTTATGAATTTTCTCTCTCAAGAAATGAAATCCATGTAACACCTTATGGATTATTTTATGTTCAATGAGGTTTCCATTGTATTATGACTGATTATGCTGAAAATGTATTAAAATTAATAAGATATATGACTTTTGAAGAAATCCATGGCTAAAAATCTATTTTTTTTTTTTTTTTTAGATTGGCAAGGAGAAGTCATTAATAATTTCAGAATTGAGCTGTTAAACAGAATTCTAGTTAATTCTGCCAGCTCCCAAGAATTTACACTTAATCTGTCTTCCTTGTTTGACTTCTACCTTTGGCAAAACAATTACATTTCAGCCAGTGATCCATTTCCACAAATGTTTAATGTTACGTTTAAGAGTGGGAGAAAGATGAAAGCAGCAGTGTTTCCAAATTACAGACTTACTAATTTCTATTAAAAACCCAGGTTAGCTGCCTGAAAATATTTGTATTTCTTACTGAAATATAATGCAGACTGGCTTTGAACTTCACAGTTTCAGTAAAACAAAATTCAACAGGTTTGGGAATTCTGGCTCTCTTATAGCAAGGTGCTTTGCTGGTGGAAAGCCAGTGTCAGCACAAACTGGAATAGATGCACAAATAGATGTCACAAACCTTCCCTTACATGCATTCCCAGCATCAGGCAAGTGACTTCCATTACAGTAAATATGTATGAGCCAGCACAAAAATATACCAAAACTAAATGCTCTAGAAAGATGCTGATTTTCAGTGAATCCAGATCCTCTAATTTTTCTCACCTTTTGTTTTACTTAATTGAACATTAAAAAACTTACATGTGATTTATTCTTTCCTTTTATTGGCTTCTGATAAATGGTCAAAAATAATCAGTCATTCTGAATGAAGCTAAGTAGAAAACATTCTTTTCTACTAAAATCATGGATTGCAAAATGACTCCTTAGAACCGGATAAATTAGGGAAGTGTAGTTTCAGAACTCAAAACAACAGATAATGTCAAGTAACAAAATCAGCTGGTAGTCAAATGTTGTAATGTCTTTAAAAAGACAGAATAAGGAGGTTAATTCTGTATGACACTCACTAGGATTTCTTTCTGAGTATATATATAGTTGAGATTTTTTTCACCAAAAATAGGTAATTAAGGAAAGAAAAGAAAAAACATATGAATGGAGGAAAGAGATATTTCAGAACTTCAGAAGGCTTCTTGTTGTGTTTATTGTTTTTGCTAAAGCATTAATATTTTGGACACCTGCTGAACTAAAAACCACACTAAAAAATCTAAATCCTTAAAAAAAAAAAATCTTTAAAATCTTTGAAAATCTAAATCTAACGCTTTATTTTGCAGAAATGTTATGCAGTTTGGACATTTTGTAAATCTCCTTCTGCAGTAGGCTGCTAGTGGCAATTGAATTGAACCCTTGAAATGGGCGTTGACTCCATCTGAAATTAATGTTGACTAAGTTTCCATGGGCCAAATGGAAAAACTGTCAGGGAAGTTGAAGTTCTGCCATATCAGCTAATGTGAAAGAGGCAGTATATATAATATACATATATGCATATTGGCTGGTTCCTTGTTTTTTCTGTTGTCCTTGCAACTGCCATAGCAATCTTCTGACCATTTTAAGCTAAACTCTGCAGTCAACCCCACCTTTATCATGTTTTTAAAACAAATCTTTGTTGATTGCAATGCTCTTGAAGGCACATGACAGTTGCTCAGATACCATCTCTGAAGTTAGAATCTTTCCAACATATCACATTATTTAAGCAACTGTTTGTTTTTGTTTTTGTTTTTTTTTTTCTTTTGCAGCAGCAGGTGAGAAAATGCCCTGAACATCTGCCCAGGGAGAAGAAATTCAATTCTGCAAGCAATCCCAGCCTCACCCTGCCTTCTCACATCACCCTCTTCTTCAACACGACCTTATGTAGGAGCCAACTTTATGCAATGATGACAGAATTCTCATGGAATACAAGGAAAGACGGAGGACAGATTTTCCTAAGCACTTTTGTTCCATTGCTCATCAGTATCTATTGAAACTTACTAAAGAAGGAAGCAATTAGTCTAGTTTCCCAAGAACACATTTGCAATGCAAAATACTACTGAAATCTTGAAACTCTATTGCAAGTTATGTCTGCATTATATACATATATATACGCATATATGCATGTCAAAAATAAACTCAAAATTTAATATTTTAATGCTAATGTATTGATATGTAAACCCAAACCAGATTATGATTTGAATTCAGGATGTTTCTTGTCCAGTGATGAGTTAACCATAATTCTTCATGTCCCTATGTGTAAGCTGAACATCTCTTCAATACTACTAGTGATCATTTTTTTTTGTTTTTTGCCTTACACTCGAATCAAAAATTAAAAAAAAAAATCTGTGTTCTGGTATTTAACTTGATTTTCTTGAGTGTATATATGCCAACAAAATATATATTTATAAATCAATTGAATTATTGAAGTGTTTTAAGGATGGATGTTGGTTTTGAATCCACTTGGCAATTTTGAAAATTTTGTAATTGATCCTTGGAGATATATCATTTGCAGGTCGATTACATTTAAATATTTGTCACTAATAAGTATTTATCTTATTGATCTTTTCATTGTTCATGTTTATTGCTTCATTTTTCTACCTCATCACCTATCTCTGAATCCTCTTTTACTTCAGATGTCTCTATTCTTTTGTCTTAAAGAAGGTAAAGTGGAGCAATCATTATTTGAGCTCTTCCTGCTGTTGGCTCAACATTTAAATTATTAAAATAAATGTCTTCATTTGTTTTAAGTCTAAGATAAATAAAAGTCATAAGGGAATTTTTATTCCTCTTATGTTGCAAAACATCAGTTGGGTACAAGTTCTTATTAGTTAGGGAATGGTGCATTTATGACATATGAAGTTTAATAAGACTCTGCAGTGGGTAAAGTAGTTGGCAAGTTGTTTAGGGAAAATATATGAGAAATCTATCAGAGAGATATTATTCAGTTTCCAGAGAACAAAAGAAACTGTAAGATGAGTTGGGATGCAAAACTGAGGAAATTGTCAGCTGCTTTTCATCCTGTTCCAATGAATGGATAAATAAAAGCATCCACGACAAGACGTGTCCTGTTGGCTTCTATCTTAATTCAACCAAATGAATGTCAGTAAATACAGGAGGAAATCCTTTATATACCAGAAAAAGATAATAAATAACATTAGTTTTCCACATGAGAAATGGCTTTTGAATCTCCTTCGACAGTTTGAGCTAACTTTTGCTTGGTCAAGATGTAAATTCAGCATGTACATATAAATCAGTTCCTACTTGCAGTAGAGAAAATTTCATGGGTAAATGTGAGCATGGATGTGGGTATGGATATGGATATGTTTGATGAATTCAGTGGATAATATTTTAAATACTTTAAAATATATATTATTTCCTTATATTTTAATCTGTGAAAACGATTGGAAATCATTGAAGAAATATCAAAATGTCAAGTTTTGATTTAAAATTGTGACAGAATACCATTTTTTAACCAGTAATATTTTACAGATTGTCTGCTTGAGTTATTTTTGATCATAATGCTAAGGTTCAATTCACAACATCCACACAGCTTTTACTGCATAAAGATTTCTAACACAGGAATTTAGGACTGGGAAAGACTGCCTGAGTCAGAGAAGTGATTGCTGGAAATCATGTATCCCTCTTAAACCTACAACTCCATAAAATATTATAATTTTGCTGTTGCTGTGATCCTTTACCAGAATTCTATTTTCAGAAGTGCAAATAGAGGCAAATTAAATGTAAAATATTAGTTGCAAACACAATAATTAAATTTGCTAGTGCCAGTTAAGAGGATTGCTCCAAATGAAGATGGAGCAGGAGTAGGTTCTAAAAATAATTGGGAAGGCAGTAATAGTTTATAGAATTTCTGTGAAGGCTCTGGAACATTTTTAAAAATATACATTTCTTTGTAGTCCTGAAGGCACTGTGAAACAGTACCTCCAGACTCATGAGTGCCCTCAGTCTTACTTTGGACATTAATTTAAGGTCATTAATGTAAATGAAATAACTGCTATGCGATCCAGTACAATTTGTTTAATTTTCATTTTTTTGGTCACTGATTTACAAACATAACATTTTCAGAGGTGGGTGATGGAGGAGGAGGAGATTTCAGGGTTCTGGAAGGTACTGTCTTTTTAAGCTGGATAAAAATGCTACTTCATTCACTCTCAGAGACATAAAACTAGGAAATCTTTGTGTCAAAGGTCTTTCAAGCCTGACATATTTCCAGGTTTCTAAGGCAGCAGGAAAAAAATCCTAAAATAGGTCTCATGAGTTGAAAACTCAAGAAAGAAAGATGCTGCTGTGCTGTAGTTATATTAATAGGTTTCAAAATTTTTATGTTTTCTAGGAGCTGAAGGTGGCATCTGCTAGAAGTAATAAATTAGTAAATTAGCAAGGTTTTCTTTCTTGGACACTGAAAAATTATAAAGCTTTCTTTTTCCCAAAAGAGTTTTTCTTCTTCAGTGATCCATTTACCTGTTTGTTTTATAATGTAAGTCAGACTGCAAAGACAGACATTCTTTCATTTTGCTGCTGACTTACTTTGAATGAGTTTGTATCATTGTCTTCCAAAATAAATATGCACATACCATTTTGTGGCAGTGTGTTGTTATCACAGTAACTGATGAACAAACTGGTTCTTATAAAAAATGCCAACCATCTATCATGTTTTTTAAGGTTTATGGAAATGCTTCCAGAAGGCACAAATTTGCTTTTGTTTATGCACCAATTTCTAGGAGTGTCACTCTTTTCAGTGTTCAGGTGTGACAATATCTTATCTGTGATACCTCCTTTCCATAAAAATGTGAAATTCCATAGGAAAAGCAAGGAACTTCTGAGCAGTCCAGCAGCAGACAGTCATTATTTACTGGTGTTATATGAGTGTTAGCCATTTGCTCAGCTAACTTATTTAGTAGAAATAAAAACTTTTAATATTTTTCCATCTGGCCTTCTCCAGTATCTCTGAGGCATCTCTTAATTCTTGTTTTCTGCATTTTCCCACTTCTAAATTCCCATGCTCTTCAGGCATTTGGGACAGAAACTTGCTGTGATGAAAAATACTTGTGTTTCTCAACATCTAGATACAGAGCATGGGTAGGACTTGGCTAAAATATGTGTATTTCAGCAAGAACATCCTCTACAAGTGTTAGCATGACTTATTATTGTCATGCCCTCAGGACAAAGAAGCCCAAATAAGATCTGTTGGCAGCAGTAGATTTATTATGACAGTTCTTTTCCAGGTTTGTCTTAGACTGAGTATCTAACATATACCTCATTTTTCTCAATAGTGCTTTTGGATAGAGGCATAGAATAAATGGAATGAAAAAGAAAACTTAAGTTAAAAAAAAATAAAATAAAATTAACCCAGAATGAAAGATCAACAGAAAACTTGGCAACTAAGTTTTACAGCCATGACCCAAAACAAATCATAGAGCATCTAAATCTGATGAAAAATCTTGTTCCATCAAATATTTTGGTGCAATTTCTCAATACTGAATCAAACAAACTTTAGATAAAGCACTGTGACTGCTGAAAGAACATTTGGAACTGAAATACAGTTTGAAAATATTTAATGAAGTTGAACTATACTTAGACCTATCTCTGGACAACACCATAGTAAAATGTGTCATTTATACCAATGCAACAAGAAAGAATTGTAAAGACGGGCATATAAGAATTTATCTTGATCTGATCCTAGTTTGTCCCCCAACAGAAAAAGAAACTAGATTTTTTTTTTTTTAATTGTGAAAAATAATCTTAATGAAAAGTGTTTTCCTTCTTGTTTGGGAAGAGACAATGAAAGAAAGTTTAAAGAAATGTGCAGTGTTTTGATGAAACACTATGTGGTTTACGTATCTTCATCAGTGAAAGTGCAGCTTACTAACTGTCAAAACTTTCAAGTCTAGGGAAAAAAATAAAAAGTGATGATGATTTACATTTATGCAACTTGGAAACAGGAAAAATATTTCTAATAAAGTTAAATAGCAAATGGAATGACTTAGAAAGATTTAATGAGTTTTCCAGACGCTGATGCTTTCAGATGAAGGCCTTCTCCTGTGGGAGATATGATTTAGGCAACAGAGGTTCCAGAAGGCATCCAAAGGAGAGAAGCTAACTGACTGTTAGAAGGACTCCTTTACAATATCTACAAACCTGTTACCTGAAGATCTATCTGACTCATTCTGAGGAATTTGGACAAACGTCTGAAGAGGTTACAACTAAAGAGGTTAGTTCCCTAGTGAAATTAAACTGGAACTCTTAAGACATTTGAGATGCCCCATCTTTATTGAAATGTTCACATTTTTCCCTGAAAATATTTTGAAAACTCAAAACAAAAGTCATGTGGATAATAATTTCATATTTTGGTAAAACAAAAAATTTAAAGTCCAGTTTTGTCTATTTTAAATAACATGCAGTATTCATTTGGATAAAAGCTGCACTTACATCTAGTAGCTCCATATGTAAATCTCACCTTAAGAATTCTAGAAATTTGTATCTAGGTTTCCTAGTGGTGGTGATATCAGGTTGCTGCCATGGCTCCATGATCACTGGTCAAGAGCCCTCTGTCACTTCCATGTGCCCTCTCAGGTTGCCAGGACTGGAAACACATTACCACACTAATAACCTGTGTCCTTTTGCTCTCCTACAAGCTGTAGGGCTGTGCAGTGTCTTGCCAATGCAATGGTGAGATTCATGCCAGTGCAGTTTTTCTGGTGGGAAAATTCTAATAAAAAGTTTTGGTATTTGGTTAAGTGCAGTAGCATGTGGGGGATCTGACCAATAGGAAAATATTTATGTCCAAAAGGACAGAGAGAATTTTAAAAAGGGCTCATAGGCTCCAGACAAAGACATGCAAATACACACACTCACAAGTTCTGTATTGAAACAGAACACTTCTTTCCTGTAATTATGAAGAAAATTTAGGAATGTAAAGAGCAAGAAAGTGAATGTTAGACAAAGATATAAAATTAAACTTTTGTCGTCCTTGTTGCCTTTGTGAATTTAGGCTCCATTCCAGTTAAGCACTTAAGCATATGCATAATATTATGTATGTGAGAGACATTAATACTTATTGCTTGAAGTTATGCATGTGTTTAAGTGCTTACCTGGATTTGGGACTTGATGCAATTTAGCTTTAACTTGTCTTTTGTTGGCTGTTTGACTACTCTTATATTGCCTTTCAGAGCAGTACTAAGTAATAGTATTAAAGGAGCAGTGTTAAATAATATTTTTAACACATAAAATTTATTATACAAGAAATAATTGCAGCTATTATTTCCTGTATACCTATTTGGAAACAGAGATACAGAGTTTCAGACCTTTTCTGTGAGTGCACAACTAGCCCAGGATGGTGTCTGAAAAATAATTCAGATCATTAGCTTCACTTTTTCTTCTCTAACTACTGCACTGTGATGTCTTTCATTCCTGGGAAACTTCTAAACAGGTTTAAGCCTTCATCCCAAATTTGGCAAGATAGATTGAATCTGAAGCCATGCCAAGGTCTGAAAATTCTTGATCAACGAGTAAAAAAATATTTCCACTTCTGCTTTTCTTGGTTTTAAGTTGGAACTAGAAGTGGAACTCTTGAAATAACACAAGTGCAAGTGCCAAGTTCTGTATGAATACCCATTAAAAAAAAAAAAAAAAAAAAAAAAAAAAAAAAAAGTGAAGAGTCAATTCCTTTAGTGATTTGTCAACAGTTCTAAATAATACTTGTTGACAGGCAATTAAAGCTTTCACAACTTGAGGCAGCTGTGCAGGTGGGCAAAGGAGGGCTTTGGGGCACTTTACCAGGGCTGCTCTGAATCATGATGGTGACTCAGTGTAGTGGGGTGGGTTGTGAAGTGTAACAGATTTATACCCCGAGCAGTATCACTGCAGCTTTTGGAGAGCAGCAGCTTGTGCCACCTGAGGATTCACTCACTGTGAAACAATCTTTGTACAGCTGGAATCAGCTTCCCAACACTTATTCACCAGTGTGCCACAGCTTAAACACGATTCACATCCACATTTTATCTCTAAGTCTGGAGGTTGAGCATGCTTTATGTTCTGCTTGTTGTGTTGGCCATAGATTAGGCACTTTAGAGCATTATGTGCATCCCTTGAGGAGGCCGAGCAGAATCCTTCTATTTATAAAATATACAGAAATAATCTAAATCAAAGGACTAGTATTTAGAAATGGAAGAGCAGGGGACAGTTCTGCCCACCCACTCTCTGGAGAATTTCCCATTCTCTGGAAAGGTTACTGCAGAAAGAAATATTGTTTTCACCGTCCTTCAGGCGTTCAAAAATCTAATCTTACTATAATTAAAATGCTTGTCAGAGAGAACAGAGGTGAGGCTGGTCTTGGGACCTGTCCTTGGCAGTAGTGGATTGACTGGGACACGAAAAAATAATAGAGCCACCACTCACATCATAGAACACTGCAGATTTTGTCACCTCTTGCTGCAGCATGCATGAACCATGCTTTGTCTCACACATGCTAATAGCAAGATAGCAAGATAGCAAGATGACAACCCTTAAAGAAAATATCCAAGCCGGGCTGTATGGAGGCCTCAGCAGGGATAACATCCCTTGCCTTTGGAGCCAATTAACAATATCCTATCCTTGGCCTCACTGAGGATAAAATGCAGTCTTCACCCTGCTGTCCATGATAATTGTTACCACTACAAAACTTTCCTCTGGGGAAAGAGGAAATTAAAATTTGGAAAGGCTGAGATGGAGGAGCTAACGTGCATGGTGGTTGAAACCAAAGCCAGCTCCCAAACTGCATGTTTTAACCAGCTTGTAAGAAGGTGCTCTGCCCTGATGTTTGAGACATGGTTTCCATCAGGAATTCTGACCCCTCTTCTGATAGCTACATTTAGAAGCCCTGATATGTCATGAAGCTCTTCTAATTCCAGCAACATTTGTCTGTCTGCTTAGTCCTAAATCTGGAGACTTCTGTGAGTCTGTGTGCATGTGTCTGTGTGTATGTGTGTGTAATGTATAAGATAAAGGAAGATTAATATCTACCATCTTTTTACCACACAGCCATTGAGTCTTCCCTGCCTCTCCCCTGCTAGGTCATAGAAAAAGGAGAGTACAGCTGTGTGATGATATCTGTGTTTTTTAACACATCTGGAAGTTGGTTGTCTACCAGGATCATGAGGGTTGTAAAGAGAAAAGGAGGGAAGAGGTCTGGGGCATACATTGCAATTCACAAGCCAACCTGATACAAGCATCTGGAAATTCAGTAAGAGCAGATTTTCTTGTGGTATTTCTTCAGCTCAGGTTGGAGTGCTGTATGGAAATGGGAAAGTAATAAAACTTATGCAAACATTCCAGTAACACAAAGAGAGGTTTGCTTCAACAACCGTGGTAATGAAAGGGGGTTGTATATGGGCTGTTAATTTAACTTGGCTTGCTCTTTTTCACCTCTAGAGTGCCTATTTTACTGATAGATTGTCGATTTTACCAAGACAGTGTCTATTGACACCTATGTTTATTTACCCAGTAATAGACATCACTTAAACCTTTTTTTAATAGCAGTTGCTTTTTAAATAACAGGAGGCAATTATTACTTATGTGTAGTATATTACATCTGATCCAGTGAGCTACATGTAAAAAACACTCTTACTTTTCCTGACTTCAAAAGTCAAAGATGAAGATTCTTCAGGACATTTTCTCTGAAAGATCTGGTAGTAGATCTGGTTTGGGCATACTGTATGGAAGTTTATCATGTGCCAAGAAGTCTGGCAACTGATTTTGGTATGAATTTACACACATACCACAGTGCCCTTCAATATGATGTATCATGTAAAAATCAAATAGGATATCTCCCTGGTGGGGTCCTTTGAACAATGGCCTGATGGGGCAGAGGATGGCATTTTAGTGAAGACTGCCCCTTCCCCTGAAGCTCTTCAGAAACAGTTTAGCTGCTGCACAAACCTAATTGATCAAAAAATTAAGGCTCTTTCTTGGTGTGTTTGGTTTATTGTCTGAATTCAGAGTGTGATATTTATTGGCTTTGACATTCTTGCTATTTCAAATCTTGGAGCAAGCTGCATTCTCATCATTAAAATATTTCAAAACCATGGTTATAAATCAAAGTAAATGACAGTTCAAAAATAGGCACAGATTAAATAGGTGTGTTGTTCTATCTTGGGTACAGCCCATCATTATTTCCTTTCCACTGCAGCTGGCCAACTTGCTAATTTAATTACTTTCTTTTTCTTCTTTCCTCAAATAATGAAATCTATCGAAGGAACAAGGTTGGTCAAAGTTTTTCTCTCAAAACTAACAGTACTAAGTGGTTTTCTTTTACAGTGGGAAAGGGACAGCTTAGCTGCTCGTGGTAGAGTTGAGGGGGGCTGAAGCAGAGGCTTAAATGTTGGTCTGGACCTACACACAGTTACTGCTACATAGCTTAGCCCAGCGTGTCTCCTCTCTTCCCCCATAACCAGAGTGAACACTTACCTGTTTCATTATTTAAAAAAAAAAAAAAATACATCAAAACATGCCATTTCTTGAAACTAAAGATAATATACAACCTTTTATATTGGTTCAGAGATGAGCAAATGTGATTTCAGACTACCTTATATACAATGAATAAACTTTGTGCACAACAAAGGAAAGGCTAAAGAAAATAGAAGGTTTAAATGCAAACCATTTAAACTTGATAATGATATTCAGTGAGTCATACTACTACTTCTGACATTCAAAATTAATTGCATCTATTCAGTATTGTTCATTTCATTAATCCCTAACCTGTACATAAACGGTTCTTCTCTAAGACCACTGCATAGATAAATACATCCCACTCTAATGTCAATTTCAGTCAGTATGTATTCAGATATGGGAGAAAGACTTCCTTTCTCGAGAGATTTCTGCTCAGTTTCCAGATCAGAACATTTTGGGGCAATTTTTCTACAAAATTTAGAGCAATACTGTCTCTATTGGAGATGTGGTAGTTTCAGGAGACAGCTATTATTATTCTTAGTAAAGGAATGTGAAAAATCTTGTGCTCCAGATTATTTTAAAATTTCCTCATTGGTACTAACTCCCTCAAAATAGCTCTGTTCCCAGTTTTCTTAAGTGACTGGCTGAGTCATAAAGGGTTGAGGACCTAAATGGTAACTTCTGAATGGGTGTTTAAGTGATTTTTGGAACTGCTCTACTGAAACTTGATTTTGTTGGAAGTGACCTTCAGAGTAGGGGAGAACACACACATTTCATGACAGCCTTTACCTGTGGAAGTATTATCAATATCTGGGAAAATATATATTTTGCAAGTTTAGACCTAGGATGGGATTTCTAATGAGCAGAGTCCAGTCTATTGTGAATAGGGTTTCACAGAATTAAAAATGTGTCCTGAGCCCTGAAACTTATTTGCAGTGTGAAGCCATGCTAACAAGAGTGTGTTACCACCTTTTCTCCCTCTTCTTTTATACACCTCTACTTAATGGTGGAAAAGACCAGGTTAGTCATTTAAGTTCTGAAAAACAGCCCAACAAAATCACTATGACTTCCTCAGGTTTTAGAGCAGTTTTTAATTCCACATATATCTGCCAGGCCTTAGACTTTTCCTCTAAACTTTTGCCCAATCCAGATTGAAATAGCTATGGCATCTGTACAATAATACACACAAGACAGACGTGCATTGCTTAAGCTAAATTAAACCAAAATCCTTTCAGTCTTCATCAATACATTGTGTGCTAGAAAAGAAAATAAGATTGTGCCCAGAATCTGCTGGAAAACACACTCTGCTTGAAAGGACTCAGGATCCTGTCAGTTAAAACTCAGTGAAGAAAATCCCTGACTGCTCGTCTTTAGGAGCCTCTGTGTGATGTTGGAGCAAAAAGCTGCAAACGGTAGCTGCCAACCTGGCTGGGATTCCTAGAGTAATCTCCTGAGATCAGTGTTCTGACAGGTCACATCCTCTGTCTGGCACCACTATTCCCTATTTTCATTAAGATTTTCTTTTCAATTTTTTCCTTTGTTCTTCTTGCTTGAGCCAAAAGAAACAAGAGGGCAGTAAAGAACAATTTTAGCTGAATATGAGTTTTATCATTTTACCACTGCATTACACCACTTACCAAGTATTTAGGTTCTGTTCTGTTCTGCTAGGAAAAAAACACATGTCAGGATTTAAAGGAAGGCTGTGCTAAGCTTTAGCACACAGACTATAAAGTGTACATGTGAATTATTATTCTTCAAGTCTAAGCAAATCCATATGGCATTGTGACTTCATATACTCTTCACAGTTTCTTGTACAACTCTTAGTGGAAAACATCATCTCTTTTCAAATCTTTGTGCCTTTATCTGAACCTGACTTTTTAATAGCTCAAAAATAATTGTAAAAGCAAAAATATCAGTGAAGTGCTGTTTCTCAAAGAGCAGAGAAACCAACATTTGAGACCACCTGCCTAAATGGCAAAGCTAAACAGAGAGCTACAGCTACCCATAAAGGGGGAACTTTACAGAGATCCATTATTAATTCCTTTCCCTTTCCTTGAGAATGCTGAATCTGATGGCATTCAAATTTAAATCTTCATTTCCTCCTTTCTCTTCAGGAGCCCAGCCTGGGAGGTAACCACTCTGCAGAGCCTTTCTCCAGCACTGAAGTTTTTTGGGCTAAACTGTGCATGAAGCTGGGAAGATGTCTACAGTGAAAAGTTTATTTATAAGCCTGATGAGGCAAATCTATTTCACAGCAAACAATTGCAATCATGTATGGAGAAAGATGGTACAGAAAAGCCTAGGTATCATCTGTTGCTGAAATGGAATCCTCCTCTAAATCCCTGAGTGTTCCCCTACCAATTTCTTTAATCTGATACAGGCATGTATCAGATGAGGTATGTGCTTTTCTGCCACTTATAGCCCAGAAACTGGGTCACTGCTGGTTCAGACAAATCACCACCCAAAGGAAAAGTGTAGGGCAAACATGAAGCATTACAGAGGAGGGAATGGGGCTTGCTCATTTGACAGCAGCTCATCCTTAAGCTAGCTAAGGTATGCCATGAAACTCTGCTCCCTCAGGGACATTCAGCCCATGTCCCTGACTGTCTCTAGAGGCAACCTGAAGCAAAGAAATAGGCAGCTTCGGGGTGTGCTGTATCTCAAAGTATGGATCTAAAACAGGGCATGGATCATCTGATCTATGTTCAAATGGTGAACCTTTGTACCTACTCACTGCAAGGAGAGCAGAGTGTATTTCCTAGGCTGTACCCCTCTGCATTGTCAAAGACAAGTGAGACAAGTTCAACTCATTCTAATCACAATGGAGACCACAAAGAAGCTCAGGATAATGAAAGATCTTAACAAAATTAACTCAGCACTGCTGAGGACCAGGGGAAGTTTGGAGCTGGTTTTGTACTTGGTCCAAGCTCTTGATGCTGCTATGGAGAGAGAGAGATGCCAGGGGTCCCAGGACAGCAGTCTGCTGGGCTGGTCTTACCCACCTCCCTGGATGTTGCTCTGCCAGTGCAGGGGAGGGGCTGGTGCTGAACACTGGACTGTCTCCTGCCAATCCACCCAGTCCAGCTCCTTTATCTGACAGACTAAGAGTGGGAAACAAAAGTCACCAGGAGGCAACTGACCCAGAGCTCTGTTTAATCACTTCAAGTTAATTTCCCAGCAAGGAAAGAATGTAAACTACAGGCAGAGTTTCTCCCAATCACAGAGAAAAAAGAGCTGCTTTCTGGAATTCAGGAAACTGGTTCTCATCATTGAAGTGATAGTGATGGAAATATGGTGACTTCCTCTCTTGTCCTGTCAAAAGAGGAAATTGCTACTTTGGAGAAGACAAAGGGAGTTGGTCTAATTGTTACATGGTTGTGACTGTGTCTAAAGGATCAGATGGAAACTTCAGAAGAAAATAGACTCCACAATGTTTTCTAAATAACTAAACAGTGTGGAGAGAGATTAATAGCACACAGTTTATCATTTGAATGAAAAGATAGAATTTTATAGCCTTCCAGCACTTGGCCAGACTAGCTGGAGAAACAGGGCAGATGGAGAAATACAAGGTCCTTATACAGGAAAGCGTATTTTATAAAACAAATAGCAGTACAAATCCAGCAAATCTGATACGAGTTTCTGAGACCACAGAATGAGACCATTATTGTGAACACCATGTGTTATGAATCATCTCTGCCAATAATAATATGGCATCAAGAACAAATATCCACTCCTGCCATAAAAAACCCCAAAATACCAAAAAGCATAAACAAATGGCAAAGTAATCATAATAATTTGCAACCATAAATTAGAGATGAGAAAGCATTTGCTACCTCATAGCTCATCTGCAAGCATCCATGATTGCTCCCAATGCTATGATAACTAGTTATGCATCCAGGCTAGACCTAGCCAGAAATAAATGCTTTCTTATCTTATGAATGCTTTTGAGAAAAGAGAGTTGAAATTCTGATATTTCACCAACACAAATGCTTTGAAATACAGAGTTGGACTACAGCTGAATCCGTTGGCACCCCCAGATGCAAGGTTCTCTCCTCTTCCCTCTACGTTTAATCTGAAATTTCAGTCTGGAATAGAAAAATTATTCCCTAAACAGAAGACAAGAAAGATGTAATCTTTTCCGTGTACACCCAGATTCTGGCAATTAGCAATGAGACTTCCTGAGGCAGAGGCTGGATCTGAACTAACAAGTTTAATATTTCCCAGTGGGCCTAGCCTTCACAAATTTATCTAATCCTTTTCTTTATATTTTTGGCTTCCACCACATTCTGTGGCCAGGAGTACCACAGTTAGTTAAGTGGCATTTGAAAAGGTATTTTTTCTTTTTCAGTTAAATTTGATTCCTGATCCTTTAAGACAAAGATTCCTCATTCTTTTTCTCCTCAGCCTTCATGATTATTCCTCTTGAGTCATATATTTGATAAAACAGACAGTCCTTCTACATTTGAAATCTGCAGAAGGCATTCATATCTCCAGCTATTCTTGGGACTTACCTGCAGTTTTCAAAGTTCTAGATTAATATTTTTCCTCTGTTACTACAAATATACACTAAGTGTGCATTACTCAAGACATAGGTGCACTATAGCTTTGTTTTCTGGCATGCTGATATTTTCTGGTTTGTTTTCCTTTGTTTCCTAACAATTTAAATTTGCAGTTTTGAGCATCATTGAATGTAGGGATGATGTTTCCAGAGGATTATCCATAATGAGACCACCCTCCTCATGATGTATTTATCCCATGTACATCATTGCATACCTTAATACTGACTTTCACATGTTAATAAAAATGTAAATACCTGAATCTCTTCAGTGAGATAAGGAAATTGTTTGGATTGACACTTCAATTAATCCAATTTCTTTATCCCTTTAAAATTAATCTTCTCACTAGTCCAGTCTCTCACATTTAGTAGTCTGAAAACTAGTTTCCCTGAAACTATATTTCTGTTATGTTTCTGTCCCAAGAGTTATTGACAGAAGGAGAGAGTGAGGAAGAACACTCTTTACAGTTATCTTCCTCCAACAGTTTTCAAAAAAGATATTTTCTTGGTATCAGAGTCTCAGATGATTCAAATGGTCTGAATTCTTCACCTTGAAACAGTGAAGATCATTTAGATAGTTTGGCCTAAAACAGAATTTGTCAACAGAGTGATAATTTAATAGAGTTTTTGATTTATATTATTTTAAAATAAACAGTTCTTCTCAAGGACTTGTAATGATACATTAAATTCTTGAAGCCACTTTCAGTCTTTTTAATCTCAGCAGTCATAAAAAGAGGGACTTAAGAAACATAAGAACATCTGCAGCTATTAAAGTTGTGCAGATAGCAGTAAATCAAATGGGACAAGGTACTTTTCACAAATTCTAAGTGTTAACAACATATTTTCCTGGCTTTGTAGTATGAGAAATTTCCTCAGCACAAGGAGGACTTTGCATATTTTTATTCTGCACAGACTTCCCAAACACTGTTGTTCAGACACTATTAAAATTGATCTGCAAGTATGAGCAATTATCCATTGTCCACTTGAGACAGGGAAGGAGAGTCTAAAAAACACAAATATCATGAACAGTGATTCCTCATTTTAGCAGTACAAGTAAATCAGCATTTGCAAGATACCAGACTTAAATCTTGAGTTCTACAGAGTTTGTGTTTATAGTCACAATTCCTAAAGAGCAAAAAAACTTCAACATTATTCCAGAACTGTTTTCTCAACAATGCAGTGACCTTTTGGGAACATCATCCGACTTTGGTGACCAAAAGGTGAATTTTACTTTGTAAGCTTTGGTGTTTGATGTTCCTCCAATCTGTCCTTCCTGCAGAACAGAGGAATGACAGCCAAGGTCTTAGGGCAGCTGCCCAGCTAGTACAGAAGGCAGAAGGCAGTCAAATGATGAATTCTTCTAAACCCACATGCAGGCAAAACAAAAGGTTTAAAATACTGGCAGTGTAGAAGGCTGGGGTTTTAAGCACTTCTTCAACTCTAGTTGTGTCTGCAACTTGTGTGCAGTATTGACATATTTTTCTTCCATATAATTTTCTGGATTCTTCTTGGTCCTGTGTCATCAGTAAAGTATTACTGATTAATAAGTCTCCCTGATTCCCTATAACAGCATATAAAATATCTCCATTAGGAAAATTAGCAACTTCTCTGTACCTTTTGCTCCTTCATTTCATGAATTTTAAATTCAAAATCAGGTATTTCCACACCACCACAGTATTTTTTTCTCCCTTCTTATATGAATTACAGTGAAAAGTATGTTTTCCAGTTTAGAACAACACCTTTTGCCTTTTTCCTTTTCTCACTCCTTCTCATCCATTAGATGAGAACACATGTGAAATAAGGCCAATGCAACTCAGTCAGGTTTTAGGGATTCATCTCCACACACTTTGACTCAGGTTTTAGGACCATTATGAGTGTCAAATTTGCAGGTGCATTTTATCAAACTGGTTATCCTTCATGATAATTATTCTGAGTTCTCTAATGGACACTGAAACACAAGGCATGTTGATTCTTTCCCTTTAAAATTATAACTATCTGTGTATCTATGTAAACTTTATTTTGCATTTCTTTCTTTGTATGGAAGTCAGTTTACTGCTCTATTATTACCTGAAACAATTTTAAAAATAAGTATCTCTTTTCATTCCTCCAATCAAAAAACATGTTGAAGTAGAATTTATTCATTCATACTTCCATTTTTTCTCAAATTGCAGTCTTCAGAGCTATAACTGTTTACCTTATTGCATTTTTCCAAAGGCTTTTCCACTGACACTGTAATTTCAGCTGATTCCTCACAGTCAGTTTGTTAAAGGAAAGTTTCATTGTAGGAATGTCTCTAAATGTCTTGACTCTAAGTAACAAGAATAACCTAGTTATTTTCTCCCTGAAATGGTCCTATTTTTTGTGCATCTTCTATTTACATCAGTCATTTACATCATCATTTACCAGTCCTAATGACTCTGTGCAAGATTTTTTTTCTTTTGTGTTTAAGCAGCAGCATTACCCCAACTCATTCGCCTCTAGTAAAATGTTCCTCAAAACTCTCTTTTGACCTAACTTGGGTTTTATGGTGAACTTGCCAAAGGTTTTGGTTCATTGCTGATTTTTGGTTTTCTTTTTATCTCCTTCATTTGCAAAGTTGTTCCAAATTTTGAAGGTTTTCTTTTAATTTTGTCTTTTTTTTTCTGTTTCAATCATTTCATACTTTCAAATACTCCTTTGAATTTTCTTCTAGCAGTTTCACATATTTATTATTATCTTTTAAAAACTGATGTTACTGTACTGATTTCTTGCTGGGTGGAAGAACTTTATTTTCCTACAGACTTTCAATATCTGTATATCAAATTTGGTGCCACAGAGATGCTTTTTATAGTAATATCATACAGATAAAAGGTCTGTCAGAGTCTGGTTGACCTGGCTGCTGCTCAGGTCTGCTTCCAGATTTTCTTCTGCCTCTGTGCATTCTTTGAATATTTGTCTCTGAAAGTAGTTATAAATTATAGAACAACATTTATTGTTTATGCTAACTTTTTAATGACTTGAAGTATGTTTAACTACAGCATCATTCCTCCTCTGGCAAAACCTTTGTTTTTAGTGTTTTGTTATTTACATACTGGTATTACAGTGCTCTATAAATTGTCTATTTTCCATCAAATTTCTGAGGTGTCTGTTCTGTCACTTAAAAGCAGACATCCTAGTCCACCCATCTTGGTGTTTAGACTTTGAGCATTTATATAGAAGTAGCTATAAAATTGGCATCTCATGTGAATCCATGACAGAATTTACATTTGGATTTTCCAGCTAAGTTCCTGGATCTCACATCTGACATATACTACTTAATTCAAGGAACAGGAATTGTTCCATTAGTTCACTAGGTCCTTTCACATTCCTAAATAAAGTGTATACTTGTTCACAGCAAACAGCTCTTCCTCACTATGGGCCATATGACAAAGTGTTATTTGTGCATGCTGTCATTGAAAAGGACACAAAAATTCAAACAAGAGATGTGTGGAAAAAATAATGTAATAAATTAATGTAAATGTGAAAAAATGAAGTAAAAAATGAGAGATCACGCGGCTGCAGGAATGAGTGCCAAAGTCTGTAGCTACTGTTAAGTCTCCTTTAATGGCACATCTGTAGAATATAAAGCAAAAAAAAGCCCACATGGAAAAGACACTTCTAGTCCTCACTGTCTGAGACGGTGGTGAGGAGTGTTTATTGCTATTCATGGAAAATCATTACCAATTGACAAGCCAAAAAACATACCAATTTCTGCCAGAAGAGCTAATTTTTAAGCTGTTGATGTATCTCTTCCATGACTTTCCCTATGGAATGTGATTTTGATGATCCCTTACCCACAGCGGGAGAATGACAACCAGTCAGGGAAATTCACTGCAGTGAATGGGAACTTTCAGATCTGTTTGAGGGGATCTAGCTCTAACTATTTTTACATCTATTTTATGTATATAAATGTGTCTATGCAGTGAACAGTTTGCAGGGTCTTGCTGTTTATCTACTTGTTTTCAGAATAAACCAAGCCACGTTTACCTGGATATACTTATTTACAACCTCACATCTGTTTTTCAAATCCTTAGTGAAACTACTCTCTCCTTGTGTTTTGAAATAGCTTGGAGCAACCTCTACTGGATACTTAGATTTGAAATGGATCCTGACTGAAACTACTAATTCAGTCTTGTACAGTATATTTCTACTGTCAAAAACCCTGAACCTGCAGTTTAGCAGCATTTATTAAGAAGTGTATGATTTTTGAAAAAGGATGGAATGGAGATCTATTACAGTTCTGCTTTAGGCAATCTTCAGATAAACCATTTCAGAATTTCACAGTGCCCAATCCAAAGCCCAAGGATACCAATTAAAATAATTTAATAAATTTTTGAAAACTTTGGATCTAGACTGAGATTTAACCCAAACTGTATAAATACATCAAAGAAGAAACATTTTATTTTAGAGATATTTTTATTTTTGCTATTTCATCAAAAAATGAATGCTAATTTATTTTTTCATTTAAGAGATCAATATTAATAGAAGATTTTTTTTTTCCCCAGAGAACTCAATTTTGAATCTGAGATATTAAAACAATTTATAGGATAAAGATGGACTAACTGGAAGCTTAAACAGAAAAAAAAATGGATTTTCAAATTCGTTATACATTCACTCATGCACAGTAGAGAATACCTTACTTAGCAAAACTGTCCTACTCAAACAATGGGTAAGGTGATATACAAGGTTATAGAATGCAATCTGCAAATTTTGACAAAATGGCAGAGGGTCTATGTTCTTTTTCCTACTGCTTCATCTTCGTGTTTAAATTATTACTGAATCCATTTAAAACATCCTTCTGCTGCAGAAAAAAAGCTCGGGCACATAAATCTGTATTTAAACAGATATTTAAAATATCTGAGTTTTATATACTGTCATAATAAACAAACTGTGTAGCTGCTCACCCATAAACAATCTGGTAGATAATTTAGTGTATCTATGCAGAGATTAAAAGAATTAGAGCATTTTAAGATTACATTTTTGTTATCAGTAAACATTTCTTTATCAGTTTGCCTGAGATGAGTAAGGTATTGTCATACTGCTTATTCTCCTGTACAGTCAAGTGCAGCAGATAATGAACACCAAAACGTAAATTTTTCTGTTGAATATTCAGGCCCCATTTTCTAAAACTGGAAGCTCTTTGGAAAAAATGCTGAATTTTAGCCACTGCTCAAAGGTAAAATTATTACCAATTGGGTAGGTATGTTAGTGTCAGAAGCTGATCATATAAATCCTATTGTAAGACTAAAGTGAGATAAAATGGAAAGGCATTCAGAAGAAAAATATGACTTCAAGATCTTCTTGAAACATTTTTAAATTAATCTGCCTCTGAAAAAAAATTATTTGTGATGGAACTCAAAAGTGAGAATTTCTTATCTAAGTCTATTCCCACTTTTTACAAATATAGCAATTTATAAGCACTATTTATGACTCAGTTTAGATTAGTCTTTGATAGTTGAACAATTTAAAATGTAATCAAGGTAATTACCAATAGTTTATAATTTAACATTTCTAAACAGAAGCCTAACATCTCCTTCTGTAGTGTTTGAATTCAACATCCATGCTTCAATGTAAGGGTTGGGATTGTGGAAAAAAGACCTCATGATACTTTTTAGAGCTTTAAGTCTATATCTTTGTTTAGTTGATGTCTGCTTTTTCCAGGAGAGAATAAAATCCGTAATATGAATATTTTTCATGTAATAAATACAGTTGCAAACCACAAATTTTTTACTCAATCTATGTTTTTTGTATATCCAATAGAGTGTCAGCATTAAATTTATTTTGTTAGACAGTCTCACTGTCAAAGCAATTTTTAGTGTTTAGAAACAGCAGAAGGACAATGATTTCAGAATAAAAAACATTGCTTTTCTGCATGGTTTTTTAAATACTTGGATCATTCCAAGGATATCTAATTAAACTCAAAAACCAGCATAAATTATGAATAATCTGAAAACTCATTACTATAAGATAGATGTTAGGAAAGTAACAAAAACCTTCCACAAGAATACACTGATGAAATACTGTGCTGTGTATTTGATTTTTCCACTGTTGGTGGTGGCCTTTGAAATCTAAATGCAATCAAAGATCGATTTCTCAAAAGTGTAAAATTCATCCGCAAAACATATTTAACTAAACTGAACTAAACTAAACTGAACTAACCTGAAAAAAACAAACAAACAAGCAACCCACAAAACTCCTCCAAAAGAATTTTTGTCAAAGATTCCTGGTGACAGAAGTTACATTTAATATCTCAGAGCAAATAAGGCATGCAGTAACAGGCATGGAGGATCATGACACAATTTCTTAAGTATTGGTGTTGACACTGATTTTAAAAAAATCAGTTTAGTGGAATCTAAGGGAAGATGAATGTCTGATCTGAAAAGGAGAAGAGCCCCTTCTGGTACCCTTTGGATGCCAACATACTAAAGACTTAAACTCAGCTTCATGAAAGAACTAGGTGCAGCCATGTTCCTAAAATACCAGAGGGGAAAAAAATTCTGTGGAAAGACACATTTTTCCCCCTTTCCTTGTTTCTAATGTGGAATCTCTGATTAAGTCAGAAGAAGACTAAAAACTAGGAAAGAAAGAAAAACACTTGGAAAAACAAGAGCTCTTCCCCCTTTGCAAATAAAATTCTGACTATAATGTTTTCTTTCTTTCCTGTCTTCATGTCAAATTTCAAGCATTTGACCAAAACTGCACTTAATATTTGGGAGTGGGGAGGGTGGGCTATAACCAGTCATATCATTGTCAAATATCATCGTCAAATATCATCTTATATAGTACAATCTTGATAGGATTCCTTAAGGAAAAATAGGTTTTACCAATAATTACAGAATTCATGTCCGATGATGTTTTGTTCTTTTTACAGTACACTTGCATTTTCAATGTCTTAAAGGAAGTATAGTTATTGTAGCATTTAATTGTTTTCCACCAGTTAGTGTCATAGACTGATCATTACTCACACTGAAAGTATTTGCTTAAAAATTTGAACAAATTAAATGGAAAAATGAGCATATTTCTCTAAGTAAACCAGTTTCTCACATTTTGATATTTTTCCTTATATAAGCATTTGTGATTATTTATATTCCTGATTGGACACTATTTTGAGAAGGAGTCATTCAGTCTCCTCTAATTTGCCATGAATGCATCTTGTACAGTTAATACAAAACAAAAAGATAAAATATGTTAGTTGAAACTAAAGTCTAAGCTGAGAGGTCTTCTGGAGGACACAGGACTGAAAATCAGAATGGAAACCACTTGGCAAGTATATAAAGTTAAGAAAATACTTGGGTTAGGCAAGGATGGATGAAACAGCTTCTTGACATTATCCTTCTCTGCACAACTATGCAAAAACTTCTCAGATGCAGAGAAAAGTATTTCCTGTGGCTGTTTCAGGGAAAGAGGGTGAAGAAAAACAAGGTACTTTAGAAATTAACAAGGTACTTTAAAAATTAACTTTTCCAGTGTCTATCCATCCAGTGAAAATCACATTTCCATGGACTAGGTGACAAGCTCTCCCTCTGTTTCAGGGGGATAGCATGGACTCTAACAGTGAGATTCACAATATCCAGCACCCTGAGCTGGAATTTCAGAAATTCTTTATATCCAGCTCTCAGTATCCGCCTTTAAAATATTTGACCTCACACATGGATTTTCCCTGGCTTTCCTCAGCAATTCTAGGAATTTGACATGATTCCCTATCTTTTCCTCACAACTTCACTTTTTCTTCTACAGTATAAGAATTACTATAGTTTCTCATCTGCAGGAAATTAATTGTAATTTCACAAGCTCCTTAAACTTTGGTTTGTCTGTAAATTCACCTTCTTTCCCATAAAGAAGAGAGGGAACTCAGAAAGTCCACATAGATGTTACAAGTCATTCAGACTGTTTCAGGTAGTAATCTCAGTATAGATTTCATATTTATCTTTCCCTATTCAAAGCCTTTATTTGATTAATCTTCAACAGCTCCCAAGTTCAGTATCTTGAAATGTTGTTAAATACTGTGCTAGAGAAATCTCTGCAGCCATTATATTTTTCTAGATCAATCTGAGTTAGTGCTCAGCCTCTCTCCTGCTCCTTTTTCATTAAAGCTTTTTTTCCACAAATGTCCTGAGTACCTGTTTAACCATTAAATTCACAAAGCTTTTGATCACTAGGGATTCTGAAACTCAGCATCATTAAAAAAAAAGTAATTTCAACTCACATGTGCTCTCTTCTGGACTGGTCATCTGGAATAATATGATTACCTAGTGTCCAGATCTAGTTGTATTTCAACTGCCTCCAAAAAATTCGTGTTAGTTATTATTAAAAACTACTCTTGAACTCAGTTTGATTCTGGAAACACTGATGGAGCTGTAATTGAAATATATCTCTAGAAGTTGTGAGAGCTGCCTTTCCTCATTCTTTAAGGATTCACCAAGATTGCCCTAATTTTGTGTTAAATTTATTTGTAACCCTGAAAGACTCTTGAAGTGAAAAACTACCTTCCAAGATCAGTGGCAGAACTACAGAAGGCAGTACTGTGATCTAGCTCCTTTAAAATAAAAAAAAAACCAATAAATATTTTTCAATCAGTAATGATCCCTAAATTAAACTCTTTATGAAACATCTGCTGTTGACTTCTTTATGACAGCTAATTATCTTAGAGGCTTTTCTTCTTAAATTTGAGAAAATCTGCTCCCTACTTAATCCAAACTTTGAAACTATTCTTTTTGACTGAAAAAGGCTTATTTTCCTTGGCTCTTTGAACTGATATATGGTGGCCAAATGACTTCAGTTTTGTTAAGTCTTTGGAAACCCCTCCTTGGCAGTTCTTGAGAAAGGGGGAACATGACTCTTTTGCTTGTGCTATGAGTTCAGGAAAGGCCACAGAAAGAAATCATCTTCTCTGAACTCTGAAGCCTCAGCATAAGAGTGAAAGCCATTTTTTTCCTCACTGCTAAATGTAGGACTAATAAATATCTGACTATTTTTTGTAAAAGAGACTTGGGTTTCCCTCCCTCTGATTAACATTGTATTTGTTTTAGGAGTTTTGCAAGATCCGTATCTGTCATGTCTTTTCCTAGTTGCAACTCTGAAGGTAAACTGTCAGACTACTCAAAACTGCTCATCAAGATCCCTGCCATGTCTTCTGCTATTCAAACAAAATAACTCTTGTGAGTGTTCACTAGCTTTTTCCAGTCAAGATAAGCCAGAATTGCTGAAGCTATTTCATTGCAGTATCTCTGCCAGCTGGTTTATTTGTACTGCAGCAGATAGGAGAGTCTTCACCCTTGATGCTTGATGGGCAGATTTGCAGGTGTGATTTCAAATGGAGCCATGCAGCTGACTTTGAGCTAATTACAATATTTTAATGTCTTCAGCCAGCATAGTTGGAGCAGGAGGGTGCATGTTGATTGAGTAACAGTGAAAAATAATTTTTCTTAATACTTGATTTTTTTTTTTTTTTGATAAGTGTAATATCAGCTTCTGCATCTGGGAGTTCAGGACAGAAGTGCCTTGCAGTGAAGAAGGATGCCTTAGGGTTATGTTGTAGCACACAAGGCTGTGGAGTATAATTTTTTTTTTTAATAGGAAAAGCTACTACTGTGTAAACTTGAAAATATTGAAATTATCATAAGAATTACAATACAAATTGAATGTTTTAAAATCAGCTTCTGTGCCACAGTTATGCATCAGATATATCACTCATATAACATAGCAATATGTCATATATTGATGCTCAGTCCTGTATGTCCCATTCAGCTTGCCTATTTCAGGGCACTCTCTTTGACTTTGATAACTTTGCTCTAATGTGTAAAAATGTTTATACCGTTCATTTTCTCCTCAGGAGTTCACATTCTTGAAGGAATATGCATGCTTGAATTCGCATAGTAAGGAGAGGCTCTGCTGACCACCCTAGATGCCCGAGCAGGGCCCATTGACACCCCTCTCACAGGCTTCTGGCACCATCTGGTGGAGGCTTTACATCCAAAAGATAGATTAGAGCCAAGTTTGATAATTTGCTTTTATACCTCCAAAATGCAAAACTGAAGTGCCATATCAAGACATGTATTGTGTTATACCAGGAAGGGGTGAAGAGCATGTGTGCTCACTTCCTACCTTTAAAGTGGTTATGAAGTGTGGGGGAAGACAGTATGAATTTCCACAGAAAATATTTTGGTCATCAGGTTACATATATATATATTCCAAAATTTTCTTCCAAATATTAATGAGTTGAGTCAGGTACAAGGATTGTTCCTGGTTAAAATGTAACCAGGGGATTTAGTTGAGCAAAAGCTTTTTATCTCTTTAGTAACCCCAAAATATTGCTTCCCACTGCCAGCTGGTCAGAGCCAGAGCATTCTGTTTTAGGCATGTCACAGCAGTGAAAGAAAGCACTGTGGATTTTTTAAGGTCTTGTGTTGCATCTCCTGTTTTTGTGTATACTGCTACAGGTGTTTCCTTATGTTCAGTACACAAGTGAAGTAGCTCTCAAATACTCCCCAACTTGTTCTTGATAACAGTGCATACTAGAAAGTTCTTAGAACAAGCTGATGGAAGTTGCTTCTAGATATAGGGACTGAGGAAAATTTTATAATATAAAACATCACCAGCAGAGGCTGTATGTGTCCCTCCTCAAATCCTAAATGTAAACCAGACAAGAAAACAATTTTCTGATGGCTAAATACTGCAAGATTTCTGTGCTAATGTCAACAATATAAATTATCTTCTCATTAGATTTGGCTGAAAAATTCTTTAAAGCAAAATGAAACCATTTAAACCAGTCTCAGTCCCCAAACTGAGACCAAACCTTCCCTGCAGCTAAAAATATTCAGTTAATTTCTTTATGGTTTTTCTTCATGTCTTTATTATCTTTTATATCAGTTCAACCTTTTAAAAGAAGTAGCTCATCGTATCTGATACCAATGATTTCTGATCCAGTAGGACCTGGAAACTTTCTCAATAATATATAACATCAGACTGTGGTTAGTAGATTGTGAATTGAGAAGTCTGAATTTGCTTCCAGGAAAACCTTGAAATTTTGGATCCTTCTCCAGATATGTTTTTGAAGCAATTGGTAGATGACACTGACACAATCTCATTTCCATGAGGTCTCTGCTGAGCCATCTGCCCCAGCCAGTCACACAATCAGAAAGCCATTTATGTTCCTATTGGTACTTTGGGTGCCATGTAGCTTTTGAAAGTTTGAGGTGACTGAAAATAAGCCTAGGCATCAGATCCACTCACATTAATGTTTTGTTGGAATGCTACTGCTCTTTATGCACAGAAATACTAATCACAGAAAATGTCACATAATTTCATTGTGACTGCATAATGAATCTTATTTCTAAGAGCAGGGATGCTTCCTATTAATGTTCTTTGGTTAATACTTCAGAAGACTTCTGCACTCAGTTTTCCCTGATTCATATAAATAAACAAGCATTGACCATTTTCATTCAAACTTATGATGATGAGTACCCTTTTATGAAAAACAGCTGTGTGGGAGCAACACCACTGATGGAACAGTGCAGTGTTTAAAAGGCAGGGACATGATGTGACAGAAGAAAGGTGCCTGAAGTGGTGGCTGGTTTCTGTCTTCACTTCCTGTGTCTTGGAAAAAGGACAGAGGATAAGAACCATTAGAAGGTGCATCTATACCTCTATCCAATCCAAACCCAGGAGACTGGTAGAAAATATTCCCATACTCCTGGGATTAATAATCTTTTACTTGACAGCAGTGACTTCAAAAAGTTTCAGCATGATACTACTGATTGTGGATTTGGGAATTCTGAGGACACAGCCTCTTGTAATAACTTAAACCTAGCCTCTTTTTAATAACTTAAAAAGTGTCAAAGAGCTTCTTGGGTAATTTGATTATCAGTACTTGAACTCGCAGAGTAGTCTCTGTCTCAGTTCTGAGTCATGGTAAGAAGCAAACCAGAGAGCTGGTGGTGGATATGAGCTATGGACCAATACCAATAGCCAATTTCATGCATCCAGCATTGGTTGAAGACAGACTAAAAGTATTTAGCAGTATGGAAACAATAAAATTCTGCCAGAGAACTAGGGAAAGGGCTCTGGGTGTCTTGTTTATTGATATTGATCCTGAAAAATGTACGTCATGCTTTCTAGAGTTGCCTGTGTTCACATTTCACATATAATCAATTTGTAAAAGAAAATTAATTCACTTCCTGTAAAGACAAAGTTTAAATTTTGATTAGCAAGTTCAAAATGGTTACAAAAATCAGTGTAACAATATATGTGCACTGTTATGTGCAAGTCTTTAATTAAAAAGGAAGTTTTCTTTTTTGGCTGATTTTGTGGCTTACGCTTTTCTATAATCTTAGTGCATGCTCATTGCTTGTCATGTTTCTTCAGATTAAATTACCCATGCTTGCCTTCTGCACCATTCCCAAGGCTGCTTTTGAATTGTACAAATCATGTCATAGGAGAAATTCTTGTGTTAATGTATTGTATATCAAGCCAAACACCCCTGGTTTGCCTTCCTTGAAATCACACATGACCCATTAAAGTACCACAGATGACAGACTTAGTGTACTGCTGACAGTCTCTACCCCATTCCAGAAAGCTTTGCTGGAGACTGATTGAAGTAGCACAGCCTACTTCCAAACCAGCTGTTGCAAACTGTTGCAGCCTCTCTGTGCCCTTGCTATAGCCTCCTCTTTAACCTCTTCCCATTGTCTAGGCTCAGAGTTGAAAAAACCAGTTGATCCTCTTCCACCCACAGGTTGCCTGGATCCCCCTGGGTGGTGACAGTGTTAGGTGAAGGCATTTTACACTCAGCACATGGGAAAGTTCTTGGCTTTCCTTGTACTAATGAGGCAGGCTAAATTGATGTCAGCTTACAAATCTCTATTCTGAGTGTGATGAGAATATGAATATTGTTGTCAGGGAAACCCTCTCCACTGGCCTGAGTTGATACAAGCTTTTCATTTCATTATAATGTCATATTTTCTTTTTGAGACAAATGTTATTCAGAGGAGGGGAAAATGACAATATATTTAAGTTTTGTGCTAAAGACTTGATAGTAAAATAAAATAAAATAAAATAAAATAAAATAAAATAAAATAAAATAAAATAATAAGCTGAAACAGGCTAATTGTCCTGAAACTATCTTATCCAGATTTGTTTAATTCATAAGACTGTAAAGTTAGAGTGACACATTCAAGGCTATTTATATTACAAGGTACTCCAGGAGGTCACATCAAGATCTGCTTGTGTATTATAATGATGGTGGGCAGACACTCCCTAGTGTATTTTAGTCAACAGGTGAAAAAAGGAGATTCAATCCTTCCCTTGAAGAGGACATTCACAATACATGCAGTTCTGATTAAATGGTGATTTTGTTCCCATGGCAAGTTTCAGCCTGAATTTTGTAACCAATGTCTGTATTGGAGTAGAATAAGCCTCAGCCATCAGGGTTAGTGTTGTTTTAGGGATTAAGAAAGAAATTTCAAATCCAGCTTCAACAGAATGGAATTTGGGGCCTTAAATTTCAGCATTAGCTTTTTCTGGAATTCTTTAAAGGTTTTATTCCCCACACATGCATGCAATTTCTCTTCACTGTTTCTTATGGTGAACGTTCATGTTTGCTTTCCTGTGGTTGAATTCTACGCTGAGGTCCCTGTTGAGGGAAGACATGAGACATAGGATAAGAAGAAACCTTTCAGACTGCATCCTCTGGGGGCCAAGTGTCTTTTAGATTGTGTGTAACAAGTCCCAGAACATTCCATTTTGAGTCCTCCAGGACTTTCAGTGTACCAGTGATATGTGAGGAGAGATCTTTGCCTGTAGTCCCAGCCTAGTGTATAATTACATTGCATGCAGCTTCAGGATATTGAGGAATACATTTCTTTCCCCCTATTCAGGTTGTTCTCCACTGTGGAGGGCTGACCTTGGCAAGATACCACATGCCCACCAAAGCCACTCTAATGTGGATCAAGGTAAGGACAGAGAGAGATCACTCACCAGTTATCTTCATGGGCAAAGCAGACAGGAGATAAAATTTATTTTTTTACAAAACAAATCAGAGTACAATAACAGGAAATAAAATCAAATCTTAGAAGCACCTTTCCCCCACCCTTCATTTCATCCCAAATATTCTCTATTTCCTCCTCTCAGCAGCACAAGGTGTGGGAAATGGGGGTTGCCTTAGGTTCATAGGTTCATCATAGGTTGTCTCTGCCACTCCTTCCTCCTCAGGAGGTCTCCTCACACTCTTCCCAGGTCCAGCATGGGGTCCCTCCCATGGGAGACAGTCCTCCATGAACTTCCCTGTGGGCTTCAGGTCTTAACAAACTGCTCCAGCGTGGATTCCCCTTGGGGTCACAAGTCCTGCTAGAAATCCTGCTCCCATAGTCTCACAGCCTCACAGTCTCCTTTAGGCATCTGCTTTGCTGGCATGAGGTCCTCCAGGGGCTGCAGGTAAATCCCTGCTCCTCTGCAGAGCTCCATGGGCTGCAGGGGCACAGCTGCCCCACCCAGGTCTACCCCATGGGCTGCAGGGGGATCTCTGCTCCAGCACCTGGAACACCTTCTCCCCTCCTTCCTTGATCTGGGTGACTGCAGAGCTTTTTCCATTGCATATTCTCTCTCCTCCCTTCTCTGTCTTCAGTTGCTCTAGTGTAGGGGTCTTCCCTCTGTCCCTCCCCAGCTTCCTAACCATGTTGTCCCAGAGACGTTATCACTGTCACTGTGACAGGCTCAGCCTTAGCCAGCATCAAGTCCAGTTTGGGGAAGTTTCTAGAAGTTTCTTACAGAAGCCACCCCTGTAGCTCCCCCCATGTGGGGAAATGGCTGCTGTTTTATCCAGAACACAGATTCTGACAAAAGCCTGGTACACAGGATTCCATCCAGTGTAAGTCAATCCTACTAAATCTCCTACTTACTACTCTTATATGGACAGTTGTGCTTACACAGGCTCTGGAGTTAAATCACTGAAACATGGGTGGTCCCGTTTACTTCTCATAAGGAAGAAGATACATAGGTTATACAGACATCAGAGAGTCTCCTTGTTGTTAAAAGAGCCAACAGAGTTCAATCTTAAATCCAGAAATGATACCTGCAGTTTTTGGAACTTTGCATTTATCATCTTAAAACAAATCAATGCTACAGTATATCCATGATTTGATTTCAGTGAGTACTCACCAGTAAATATTAGATTAAACCTCAGACCTTCAACCCACAAATTTTGTGTGTCTGTCAGAAGACAACTACCACGGACCAAAGCCATCTTTGCTGGTTTGCATCAGCAAAAATACTGCCAAAAACACTGCCAGAAATCTCCCAGACTGTTCCAGGCTAATGCAAAAGCTTTTTCTCTTAAGGAAACAACACTGCAAAGTGGCTCTGAGGGCAGGGGTAGTTAGAACTGCTCCACGTTAGATCAGTGACCCTGTCTGAGACTCACATTGACCTACATTCATCTAGTATAAAACCACAGAAAAATCTAAACAGGAAAATTACTCTTTATTTAAAAGCAAGTCTGAGACCGTCATTGCTCCTGATAAATAGCTGAGAAAGTGTTTTCATGTTTTGCAAAGAAACGTCTGTTAAAGAAAATACAGTACAACTTGTAACCTGAAAAATAAGTCAGAAATTGCTAGAACGGATAAAATCAAGGGAAAACTGAAAGGAGAAAGTTTTATTATTAAAGGGGTTAGAAATGTTGTAGTTGAACCCTACAATTGTAAGAGAGTAAAAGAACCCACAACCCCTTTTCCAGACCTAAATATTTTAACACAGTCAAACTGATTTCTTTTCCCAGCTTAACCTTAAACAAAAATGTCACGTGACACCTGAAATAAACTAGATGGAATTTTTGTTTTGTTAATGCTATAGCAAAACAAAACATACTGACAAACCAAGAACAATCCTGGGTACCTTGTTTTCTTTTTACTGATAATTCTTACGTAATTTTGTGAATATTTTGAGGCATATTCTGCTTCATTTTTATCACATTTATGGATAACCAGATTTTCACCACCTTGATATCAGAGCCACTAGATGGCAGAATGGGCTTATTTATCTTTAAGCTGAGCCCAGCTAACTCTACTCATTTAGTGAATTAAAACCCTATGGAGAAAAAAATATACTTGGGCTATGGTCCACCATGTGGCTCTGGCTGATTGTATGTGTCCATTTCTATTGCAGTTTTTATCTTTTCTATTGAATTATAGAAAGATAAAATACTGACGTATCCTACAAAAATCCTCTGATGCCTATATAACCATGTCTCTTATTTCCCATGAAAAATACACAATCTGGGGCTTCTTTGTTGTTGTTTTCTTCAAATAAACCAGTGTGAGAATGACTTAAAAATGTGAGGGAGAACAATACTGATTCTCTGCACCTTAAAGGAAGTTTGTAGGAAAATCCCATTTTGCCTGATCCCCAGCCTTACCTCTAGCCACAATTCTCGTTGGCATACACTGATTGAATAGGTTTGTATCACATTTGGAGCTGATTTCTGGAGGCTGCCCTGGTACAAGGATCCTATTTCAAAAATAAAGATTCATTGAGTTTTTGAAACACTGTTTGTTTTTTTGGTTTTTTTGGTTTTTTTTTTTTTTTTTAATCTTCTGCAATGGGAGTAAACCAAAACTTTTAGAAAGCTAGCAAGTTCAATTAAAAACAAGGAAGCTAGAAAGTAGCCCTCACCTATGGGTGTTAGCCTTGATGAAGTACAAACTGCAGAATAAGAAGTCCACACTCAGGTTCCAGTTCTGTCTGATATACTTGGCCTTCAGTCATGCTGAGATGGGTTGGTCATGCTTTGTCTTAGGCTTCTATGTGAAATTCCAGCCTGTCTGTAAGAAGTATCACCAGTGGAAAATATCAATAAAATTGGTATAGGTCTGAAATTAATGGAGCTTTGAAAATCTCAAGTGGTGCTCCCTATACCACTGGCTAAGGCTGACTTATGAAAATATTCAGAGTGGAGAACTAAGGAGAGAAAAGTTGTCTCTCTTTTTATCTTTGAGATTATTGCCTAAACACTGTTGTACTTTTCTGTTCCAAGGAGAAACAGCCAAACTTTTTGCTTGTGATCCCAGAAAATCTGTCTTAAAATACAGTTGCCCTATCATGTAATCTTAGTAGAATGAAGGAGTAGGTTTATTTATTTATTTATTTATTTGAGAGAGAAAGTTACCACTAAAACATATGATATTTTATAGGAGCTCTTTTATAGACCACTCATTTTGTTGCTCTTGAAATTTTGTTTTTCTTTCTTTACATTTACTTTAATATAGACTTCTAGGCTTGGTGAGGTGCCAAGTACATAGAGATTAAAGACATGAGCTGGACTGTAAATCAGTGCTATTCTTTTTAAGTAGAAATAGCTTACTAAATTTATGTTTATTTAAGCCTAATGAGTGAAATTTGCAATATGCAGTATGTTAAAGCCATAAAAAGACATGAGGCCAGATTATAATCTCATTAAATGAAAATAAATTGGTGCCATTCCAATATTTTAAAAGATCAGAATTTCATCTTCTCTGTTGCAGACTAGATCCACAGAGGACGTACTTGATTGTAATGCTTTATGTCTGAACACCTAATAAGGAATACAGCAGCATTAGAGAAATTAAATATGAAACTATCTTCCTACAGGATTTACACAGACTCTGATCATTCCCTATGGGTTAAAAACAGCCAGCATTAAGTTCATCATACAAAGTAGGCAGGCCCTTGCCCACCAGACACTTAAAGGAGAATATGTTAAAATCCCAGTAAGTCCCATCCATATTTTATACCTTTCCCTGTAAAGTGGTGCAGTCAGGCTGTTCTGTTTTACACAATAACTCAGTGTTTACAGTAGCAATTACTTAAAAGCAAAAGGCAGAAATTATAGGCAGCAGGAAGGAGGACTCAAGTGTTTTACCTGTCATATTCTATTGCTTTCTTCTCTCTTGACCCTCTCAATTGCATTGACCATTATTTTCTTTCTTTACAGTGAAATTTCCACCATTCCCACTTAACCTGGAGAACTGGAGAATCAGGGAATCATAGAACAGTTTGGGTTAGAAGGGACCTTAAAGATCATCTGGTGACAACTCCTCTGCCATGGGCAGGAACACATTTCACTAGGACCAGCGTGTTCAAAGTCCCACCCAACCTGGCCTTGAACACTTCTAGATGTGGGGCATCACCAACCACTCTGGGTAACCTCTGCCAGTGCCTTACCACCCTCGCAGTAAAGAATTTCTTCCCAATACCTAATCTAAACCTACCCTATTTTATTTAATGCCATTATCCCATGTCCTCTTGCTATATGCCCTTGTAAAAAGTCACTTCACCGATTTCTTGTAGGCCCCCTTTAGACACTGGAAGTATGCTATAAGGTCTCCCTGGAGCCTTCTCTTCTCCAGATGGAACAATCTCTCAGCCAGATGGATTTGTCCTAGAGGCTGGCAAATTAGAGTCCAAATTCTTTTGTATCTGCACATGTACTCATACAACACTATGATTTGCACATAATATTCTTACATGAAACAAGACTACTCTATTAAAAAGCAATTAGCAAATACAAGGACATCTGTTGTGACTGGATGCTTTGTTTACTCTGTTCCTGGATGGATACCAAGCCAAGGCCAACAAGAGACCTGGGGTCTAGAAAGCATTTGCCACCTCTGCATTAATAAATGGAACAAGCTGTGAAATGCTTCCATGGACAATTAGATTGTTGAAACAATCCCTACCACTGCTGTGGCCTGGGAAGACTAGTGGTGCCCAGAAATATCCCCACACACAGCTCAGGAATGTGAGCGTTTGAGGGACCATTTCCAGCATGCCACTTTCCTGCCTCCAAGTGGGCTGTGGATCCTGGAAAGTTTATGAGCTTCAACATGTGCTGTAGGATACTCTGTGTTGGCTTGCCATGGTGTCTGGAAATGTTCCTGAGTATGTTGAATTCCCTAGCCCAGGGCAGAACATGTTTCCTAGCTCTCAGCCAGGCCAGAGTACGAGTTGGGGCAGGAGCCTCCTGGAGCTGCTGTCCTGCCAGGCAGTCACCTTTCATAAGGCTGTAATTTTGGTGCACTGCCACGATTAGCATCTGAGCAGCAACTTTTAGTGCCATGATTTTTGATAGTGTCCTAGGGTTGTCCTGGATTTGGCCCTGCTTTTCCAACAAAATGTCTCAGCCTTCCTATTCCTTCAGTTTTCCTCGAGAGGAAAGGAAGGAAGACAAAATAGGGGCTCAGAGAGTGCAGCTACTCAGCCATGGGGAGTAAAGCTCAGAAGCCCTTGCTTTCCTTGGAGGAAGCCCTTTCATTGTCAGCAGATGGGAAGGGGAAACTGGGGGTGGGGGCAGGCTGCAGAGGGCTGCTTTGATGTTGGGCTGCGTGTTTGCTTTCTGCTTCCTGGACCCCCACCGAGGGGCTGGGACCCTCAGCTGTGGAAGAAGCACAACAGGATGGCCAGCAGCAGCCTGCAGACAGGATGGCAGCAGATGTGACAATAGGAGTGGGTGGCATCAGCTTAGAGCAAAGCAGGGATAACCTGGGAGGATGAGACCAGAGAGGCAGGGAGCTCTGGGGAGGCAGGAAGTGTCTGTGGTGGGACAGCAAAGCTCATTCAAATGGGTAGAGCATAGCTGGAGACCTTTGGAAAGTTATGCAGCAGAGCCTTCCATGAATTTGTCTGAAAGTTATTAATTTTCAGTCCTGGCACAGTCACACTGTTTATAAGTGAGGATACCACATGCTAGTGGGCTATCAGTCAGCACAAGGCCAGCGGGTGCTAGGCTCTGTGACCTTGAGGAGGGGCTCCTTTGGGCACCAGCTCACTTCAGCCAGGCTTCAGGCAATCCAGAAGCCATGATAACTTATTAGGATCTCTGTGACATGGCACAGGACAGACTGGCAGCTCCTGAAACATTTTCAGACATCTGGAGGGTTTTTTATCCCTTAACCTGTTTATTTCTACAGTACCTCATGGTTTAGAAAAAAGTCATAGCCAAGACAACCTCATACTGACAGTTAAGAAAACGAAAATCTGGATACTTTCAGGTTATTTACAGTTTCACTGTGATACCACACAGCTGGATTAATAAAAGAGAAGATGAATTAGCTCCAGAATTAGTCAATCAGAATTCCCATCATGGAGTTAATCTTGAAATTGGTCACCCAGATGGATCAAGCAGCAAAATATCAATCTGTATCTCAGAGTAGCAATGGGGCACCCTGGTCATAAGTAGTTATTTACATGTGCCAATCTTAATGCAGTTCTCATACTTATGTCCTGACAGATGCTTACTTTGATACTCAGCTGGCAGCCAGCACCAGAAGATAAAGGTAATTAATATGAGAAGTAATAAGGAAATAGGCAGTGGACTGTAAAAACATGGGTCTTCTGTAAAAAAAGTGACAGTGAAGTGTTTCCTGCCAAGAATGCTCCTCTGAGAGAATTAGAGGAGATGCACATGCAAACAGCACTGATCAAGGCATGGTGCACTTGCCTTCTGTCAGTGACCCTGTCTCAGCTTCAGGAAGATGAGATGAATAGTGCGTGTCTTTGGAGAGGGCTCTGGGCTTTGAGGGTCAAAACTAAAGACACATTGCATGTGTGATATCTGGGCTACAGAAAGTATGTGATTACATTATTCTAAACACCGCAAGAAGGCTGGAATTGCAGATGTGAAATGAAAGCCACTGTTGTTTCATGGAAATCCCTTTTCTCTGAGGGAAAATGAGAAAGTGAACAGCGGAGGGCACTATTTCATTTTGTGAAAAACCTGGTTGCAAAGTCTTGTCAAAATTGGGAGTTATTTGGGATGCTTATGGTCTTCCCTTTTATTTTGGTGTTTCCAGACTTCTTAGAGAGCGCTTGTCTACTTTAGGAGAGCAAAACCATTAAATGGCTATTTTGCTTTGTGTGCAATTCAGCATTACACTAGTCAGTGGTATGTGCACGATTAAGCACTAGGACCAGTCCTGCAATTCTTGTCAAGCAAAAGCCAAACACAAGTGGGCAACTGGATCTTTGCACTCAAGCATCTCTTGCATGTCTCAAAGGCCCTTGATTGGGACCTGAAGGTCCAGGCCATTCTTCACGCTTTGCAGGCATTTGAGAATGAGTAGTTCCTTTTTACAGCTCACTATAAAATGATTAGGCTGCTGTTAAGGTACCAAGAGTAAGAACATCATATATGCACATACTGGAACTATGCATTGATAGCAATGCATTTGTTTATGGAATCCTTACAGGTCAGTCAGGAATACAGGACTTTAACAGAAACTCCAGATACCACATATAGGTACCTGGTGGGGAGCTGTGGCTTCCACTTTTCAGATGAATTCAGAAGATAAAATGGCACAAACTCTAGAATGGGATGTTTGAGTCAAGGAACCATCATTTTCTAGGGGCAACCAACCTGTTAGGAAATTGCCTCTTATTGTTGGTCATAAGGCTTTTTATCACATAAGGCTGTTAATCACAAAACACTTATATCTACTGTGTCTATTTTCAGCAGTGTATTTTATTCATTTTACATTGATCTTACAGATCAGGCCTGTGGAACACAAAAAATAAGATACAAAATTTTTAAAAGTATGTAACTGTGTTTTGGACACAGGTGACAAGAAAACAAGATACAGAATAACCCAAATAAACTACTCAAAATACAAAAATAAATTCCTTTATTAACCTTTATCAGTGATTTAAAAATAGTATTATAATTATTTAAAATTTGAAAAAAATTGGAATTTCTAGCATGGGTATTGGAGGTGAGCCAGGCAAAATCTACATCTACAAATGAGCAATTCCATGCACAAACAAGGTTTGTGGATTACAATTACCCATTTTGCCTGGTCAACTACATACATTCATAGATTCAGCCTGAGGCCACAAGACTGATGTCTCCAAAGTCTGACAGAAAATTAGAGATGTAAACAAGTTTGAATGAACAAGCACCAATGCAATCACCCTATAAAACTCAAACCAACCCAAATGAGAAAATAGATGGTGGGAAAAGATAAAACCTACTATTTTTGTTTTAAATAAGCATTTCACAACAAAAGAAAGCACAAGCCCCAAAACTCTTGTCCTTTTTTGTGTTTGGCCAAAGTTATAATAGAAGCAACAGAACAGTAGGGGGAAAACCTTGTTTTTCAGAATAACTGGACTGAACAGATTCTGCTTCGGGGCTCAGGCTGGTAAAAAATGTCACACTGAGTCTCTTGAGCTGAGACTTTCAGGAGAAGGACCAATATGCTGGCTGCTGGTCTAACTTCAGCTTTAGAAGTTTCACTGTGTCTCTTGCCACCACACTGCACTGAGTTTCATGTGTGATTGAGCATGCTGGCTGCATGGATGTTATGTTCTTTAAAAGACACACATGCCCTAATTGACTGTCTGCACCCCAGCCATTTCCACAGTCTGCCCACAGAAGTCTGTCTGCCTGCCTGCATAATTTTTTAACTTCCAAATGTAAGTTAATAGCGTGGGCATCCTTAGTAGCCTCACTTTACCTGTATTGTGACCTACTAGCATATTTGGAGAAGTGTTATATTTTCAGTCTACAGAGTCATCAAGGAGGCCTTGCAGTTACATTATCTCATCTGTGGTTATTCAGCTGAAGAAAATCCCCTTTTCTGTGATACAGTTGGAGCCCAAATTACCACATTCCAATTAACTACCTCTGTTAGTATTAGTCTTCATGTGGTCCATTGCTTTTAATTCTGATGGGGTTTTTTTGCATCCAGAGCCAAGTGGTTAGCCAAAGTCCAGGATCTTACAGGTTTTGGAAAAATCATAATGATGTTTATGTACAAACAAGTTATACATAACCCTATACCCCTAAACACAGCAAAAATTAAAAGCAGGTAAATTACTTTCCTGAAGTATGTAAGAAGTCACATTATATCAAAAGGTTTCCAAGAAGTCTTTCACTGAAGAATTTCTCTGCATCCTCTCAGGATACTTTTGATTCCTTTGCCAGTGAACTGGGGCTTTGCAGCTGAAAGGCCAAAGTTGGTTTATAGGCACTCAGTCTGTTCAACCCTATCTGACCTGTTTTCTTTATGGTAAGCTTTCCCAGAATCCAACAGGATCTCTCTGCTGAGAGTCTTTTACTTCGCTTGAGTTGTACAAACTTCAATGTGCATTCGAGATAAAGTCAATGGCAACTATGAATATTGTCTAATGCAACAATAATACAAAAAAAAAAAAAAAAAAAAAAAAAGATCAACCCAAAACCACAACACCAACAAAAGATCTCCTGTGTTCCATTTTTCTGTCATATACTAGGCATTACCTAAGAGGAAAGAAGGGATTCAAGAACATATAGAAAGAGTGGATGCAGTTTAGAAATTACATCCTGGACAAATAAGATGATTCACTGTGAGGCCTGTGCTTTTGTAAAGCTGTATATTGCTTTATTCTCTTCACCCTGTAAGACACTAGAACATCAAATGAAGTAGAAGAAGCTGATCTTGTTCTTTCTTATTCTCAGAGTGTTTATACTAGGCATGGCATTATTTCAAGCTTATCCATTATGGTGTCCACATGCATTCCTGGCACTGTATTTCACTCTGAGCTGATCTGTATGAAAGCAACGAGAAAGAAATAATATTCACTTCCTATTCTGTGTTTTGTTTTTCTTGTTGAAATTCACAGTATAGCTGTGTATAGTGTTTTCACTTTCCTGGCTTCTCCCTTAGAAAATGCAAAGCCAGGACAGAGCAGATTTCCTGCACTGCAGTACAAATCAGGGCCATGTTCTAGAAATATTGTTCTGAGAACAGATCACTACCTCTCACACTATCTCCTGCTCTCTGCACTACTATTACAGACTGGTCTGTCCACCTCTCATAAAACTCACCCTTGTTCTGAAAGCCTGTGGGATCCCTAATAAACAATCATGCTGTGCAATAGAAATTTAAATACTTAAAAATGTTTAGACTTTGTACTGGTCCTTTGCACAGGAGGCACAGTTCATCCAGTATAAGATTTTTTTACAGTAGAATCTGGTTTTAATAAGTGATCTTTCAGATTGATTGGAAGCTCATGCTGCCCTTTAGCTATTGATCTTCCTCAGAACACATTTAGGTCATTATTGCATTATGTACTAAAAGCAGCTGACCACAATACTGTATGACTCTTATGACTTGAGGGGACACTGTAGCATCACTGTCTGTGGTATCCCTTTTCTGGTTCCAATCTAGAAGCAAGTACCTGCTTGAGGAATTTGACTTCAAATTGGTTCAGGGCTCATTTTGGCCCTGAGGGGTGGATTTTAATTTTTTTTATTATTATTATTTTTTTGTGAGAGTACTTGCTATGAACACATCTGGATTTTCAATTCTTTTGAAGCTAAATTTCAGTGTGTGCAGCACCACACAATATACTTATTCCAGCTTAGCCAAGTCAATTACTTTATAAAGGCCCCACACTTTCTTCCTGTGCTCTTTTGCATGCCTTTGTGTTTTCACAACTGCTATAGATCTTAAAAAGAGAAAACTTCTGTTTGCTAGGTAGAATGACCAGCACGTGGCTGTACTGGTGTTGATGCTGAAACTTAGTGTATTAAAGACAAGAATTGCTTCCAGGTATGTTAACAATAAAATCTTTCTCTGAGGGTAAGGTAATGAGTTCATATTCACACAGGGAAAATCTGATATCTGATACTGAAACAGAATAGTGGGCAAGATCTAATATCCATCTGACTCTCATGGTTACTTTTTTATTGGTGTCATATCTTAATATAAGCATAAGTTTTGTTCTTTTTCCATGTAAGATTATTATGATTATTATTTTAATCATCAGTCATTTACTGTTTATTGTACTAATACTAAAAGTAATGAAAAATTAAGAATCTGAGAAAAAATGTTTTCAAAATACTTGGAAATTGGGCAAGCTTCTCAGAGTTCAGATAAGGTGTTCAGAAATCTCTTGTTCTATCCAATTTACTTTCAGTGCCAAGAACTGAAAAACCCCAGATTCTGTTTTTCTTTCTGCTTCATCCATTCATATCTCATGTAGAATATTTTTTCATAGGAAGCAGTCTCCAATCTTCCTGCAGTTATTAAACAGCTGCCAAATTTTGGCCTGAAATTCTCTGTCTGTTTATTCCACTCATTTATCAAGCCATAACCCCTCCAGATGAAGTTATCAAAAACTTAATTAAATATGCAATCACAAAACGTAAAATTGACCTGAAAATATTGTAAATACCTTTCAAGACCTGAGTTCAGGCTTCTGTTATTTGTATCTTATAGGGACTGAAACTCTATCTATTGTTAGATATTTTATAATAGTGTACAAAGAGAATCCCAGAATCTCTCACTGCAGTCATTATGTTATTTGTGCCCCAGGAAACATACATCCTCAAATCCAAGCTCTGGAAGACAAATAAAGGAGGAAATGAACTTACTATTTCATCTGGAAAAGTAAGTTAAATCCAGTCACAACTCCCACTGAAATCAAAAGGTAGCTTTTCATATGTCTCTACATGTTAAAGGTATACTATCAGATATCTACTATCAGATTTTAACCACCATGTAATATGAGTATTGCAAACATTGAAATCATGTGGATGTAAAGTTGGAAGGAACCTTCAGAAATCCCATAATCCAAAGCTCTGCATGTCTTTTGAGATCTGTAGGGCTGCAGTATCAGCCTAATCCTTTCTAATCTTTAATAACATTAACTCTCAAACATATCCATATGGATGAGGGACATACAGCAAGTCATTCATGGGCAAGAGAGGTAGGTATGAGCTGGAGTTTCTGGAAGTCACAGATGTTTCCAACAAAGGAGGGACCAAAAGACTGGATTTTCCAGTCCCTGCCTGGTCTTCCTGCCACCAAGTCAGTTTCCCAGGTGAGACAGAAAATTTGAGATGCAGCCTCTCAGAATCTTGCTGAGTGTGTTACACAGCATGAATTCACATAGATATATGATACAGAAATAGGAAACCACGTGTGATTCCCTAGTTCTGCCTTTCTTTGCTGCTCTAGTACACTATTGCTTGGGTCTTTTACACTAGGCAATTAACATGACCAGATTTGATAACTCCCTCTGACCCTGAGAATACTACTATTGTACTACTACTAGACTTTTGTGCCCCAAACAGGGAAAATAAATGCTGTATTGTGTCTATGCACTGCTGTGAAACATCCTTAAAATTTGCAGTGGCAGTCAAAGCTGAAAGGAAAAATAGAAATAAATCACATTGATATGAGCATAATGCCTTCATCTGTCCATGTCTGCTCTCTTCCAAGTCTTTCAGTTCAGACTTGATAAAAACAAAGAATTCTTCGTAAGATTTTTAATTATTTTAAATGAAAATATGATGTCAAGACCGTTACTTCCAGGTGTTTTGGGACAGAGTGACATCCAGGAACCAGCAGGGAATGTCACAGTCATCAGAGATCACATGATGTCATATGCTCTAGAGAACTGGAAAATGCCTTGTTTGAAGTTGAAAAGGAAGGAAAGACAAACTGTATGTTCAAATGAAGCTGGCAGTAAGAGCCACAGGTAGGAAAGGGACAGAACAGAAGGAAGATGTGCTAGTGTTGATTGACAGAGAGTGAATTTTCTTCATAGTAGCTGGTATGTGACTACGGTTTGGATTTGTGCTCGAAGCAGTGTTGATAACTCAGGGATATCTTAATTATTACTGAGCAGGGCTTACACAGCATCAAGGCCTTTTCTATTCCTCACCACCCCATCAATGCATGGGCTGGGGGTGCACAAGGAGCTGGGAGGGGACACAGACCAAAAGCATCAACATATAAAGCTGGGGGGAGGAAGTTGGCAATGGCTGCTGGTGCTCAGGGACTGTACAGACATTGCTTGGTTGGTGGTGGGCAATTATTCTTCCCCACTAATTGTTTTTCTTGGGTTTACTTTTATTTTTTTCCCCATTTCTACTTGATGGCTTTTTCTGCCTTTTTTTTTTTTTTTTTTTTTTTTTTTAATTAATAAACTTTCTTTATCTCAACCAACAAGTTTTTATGCTTTTACAATGCTGATTCTCTACACCAGCCAACTGGAGGGGATGGAAGCTGTGAATGAGAGGCTGTTGGGTGTTTAGGGTGTTTATCTATCTAATGGAGTTAAACCATTACAAATGGGGTCTGGGAAAAGGCTTGGACACTGATGGACACCACTGTGGTTAGGAGATCATAATGATCATAATCCCTCCTCAAGTCTTACTATTTCCCTACAGCCCAAATGCTCATTATACCTATCAGCAAACCATTTGTTACTGCTATTGCTCCTTGCTTTGTCAGCTTTTGTCAGCTTTTTTTGTCAATGATTTAAACAGCAAAAATGTTTTGAAAATTAATTCTGAAGCTTTCTTCTGTTCAGAATGATTTTGGAAGTCAATAGAATGACAGAACAACTTTTTTCATCTGATTATCTTTAAATTTTTTTAAAGAAAAATAAATTTGGGCTCAGGAAGGACTTGCTCCAGTGATGCAGCATAGCCACATAATGAAAGAAAAACATTTTGGAATCACCTTCTGCTCAGAATTGCAAGTTGGCCATCACTAATACGAACCCAGTTAAGGCAGCTGATGCTGTGGGGACCTGTTCTTATCCTTGCCTCAGCTGGGAGTATCCAACACAATCTCTTAAATCAAAATAGTCAGTGTTTGTCATCTGTTAGGTGCCGTATGCAAGTACTCCTACTAAAGAGATGTATCTGAAGGAAATGGGCTGTGCATTCCCAGTAACAATGTGTATCACCTGGAACTCTCAAGTGCAGGGAAGCATGCATTATATTTTAAAAAACTGAGGTCCTAGGAAACTCAAAATTGGCATCTGAAATTAGGAAGAACCTCTAACCCTACTCCATGCAATTTTCATATTCTTGCATATGAAAGAGGGACAATATATACCATGCCTCAGGGAAGTTCTAAAGATACCCTAAATAGTATTTCTAAAGTAATTGCATGTTGCAGAGTCGTGAGCACATAGAAAAGCCTAAGAGAACATAAATAATACACACAGTGGGAAATAAAGCCACCACTGAAATAACTGCTAAATAAATAAGAACTGCCTGTTCTTTGCATTGCATGGAAAAAAGGCTGTGCAGTCACACAATTAAAAATTATATTATAATAAAAATATTTAAGTACACAACTAAAATGTTTTTCTCCAACTTTTTTTACTTAAATTTTCAATTTTATATTTGTATTTATCATCATCTTATTGTTTGTAGCACAATCAAATGACCTTTCATGTTTTCTTTGTACTAAGAAGTGCATGATTACATCATACAGCAAAAAGAATTTTAAGTCATTCATACTGAATCATGGGATTAATCACAGGAAGCACAATCCTAAGTGAATTACAGAGATCATATCAAATGAATGGAAATGAAACCTTTCTACTTACTTCACTCCACTCTATACAGCTCACTGCATAGACTGTTTTTAAATTCTTGAACAAATGTGGTAATTTCTAAGAAACTATTTTCCAATACCTACTTGCAAAAACCAGGATTAGTTTTTTCTGTTTTGTCTAGTAAGATATTAACCCTTAGGTGCTGTGGTTTCAAGTGGAAGAATAGTATGGGTAACTGGCATATGATCCAGCCTGTTGGCTGGATGGGAGCATCCAAACCTTCACCTTAATTAAAAAGGCATCCCTGTGATGACCATACCCAATTGTGTTGCTAAGAATTTGATCAAACTGCCACATGTCTTATCCTGCAGTGAGTCAAAATATTCTATGGTTGTTTCTCCACTTTAGTACACACTTAGTATGTAGTAAAGTACATATAAATCATAATACACCTTACACGGTGGCTTAGGAACAAGAATTTAAAGACATGTTGATTACCACTTTCAGCAACCAGGTCCTCAAGCATAGGCTTTCAGGAAAAGTTGCCATGATATTCCCATGCTAGCCATCTTTAAGAATCACAGTGGTTTTGCCCCAGGTCTAGCCCAGCTGTCCCTCAGCCCCTCATCCCCTGCAGCAGAAGAGTAGGTCACCCACCACTCCCCATGCTTTTCTCTGCAGCACAATAACCAAACACAACTAAATTCACTCCAGATAATTCATGCCCTGAGGTGCCCTAAGATTACTCAGAATCAAACAAGTCATTATTATCCTTGGAAAGCAATGGGTGGTTCTTGGCTACAAAATTGGATCAGTTTAAAAATAGTTGACAACACCTGGGTTAGCTGAGGCAGAACTAAGAAGAGCTCATCTGCATGGACAAACAAGAACTATTTTCCTTTTATACCTAGTCAGAATTAGAGGATAACAAAGCAGCTTGACACAACATGAAGAGAATTGTCATTCTATCACCTGCAACTCAGTAATGCTGCAAGGCTCAGATTGATGCCATGCTTTGCCCCTTCCCTCTGTCTGAATTCTCAGGTTTACAGTTACCATCATCAGGGTATTAAAGCTCTGCAGCCATCATCTACATCTGTCTGCACCTGGCAAATCCTGCATTCTCCCCCTCACATAAATCCCACTGCTGAAAACTTGGTTTATACATACCATGCACCCAGGGTTAACCTTGTCTTAAAAAACTTCTGGCTCATAAGCTGTATAAAGGGGAAATTAAAAACCAGAGGGAGGGGAACAGACAGCAATTAAACACACTAAAATTAATTAGGCTTTTTTGAAATGTGCTGGTGACCTGAAGAGAAACATGCCAGTTTTTAAACCCTTTCAGTACTTTCGTATGAAATACATTTTTCAATTTCTCTGCTTTCTATCTTGTGGTCATTTTGGCTTTGAATGAAGCCCCAGAGAAATACCAGTTTATTTCAGATAAGCATCCATAAGATTAGTTGCTTATCTGAACTTTGTCCAGAGTGCTTTGTTTGAGAAATCAAACCATAAATCAACTTCCTCGTGGTATTCCTAGGAGTTATTTATTGTTGGCTAGAGTGAAGACAGTGTAAGACATCATTTCTTGTGGTATTTTGGAACTTCAGATTGTAGCAAGATTACCGCAGGTTCCCAAAACAGATATGGACACACACACAAAATAAACAAGAAAGACCTACCACAAATCTGTGCTACTTGAGAAATGCTCACTATCACAGAGCTAAATTTAATTCTCTCTCCTGGTGTCAAACTCTTACCTTCAGTGGAGCTGTTCTGCATCATCAATAATTAAACTAGGATTGTACTGTAATAAAAAACTTTTAACTGAAACATTAGGTTGTGCCATCTTCTCTGCTGATGTCATTGAATGAAGGAAACTACATGATAAGGCAGAACTAAGTTTATTTTCTTTTAAAGGAAAAATGTTAAATCCAGAAGATTCTATCTCCTATGTCTTAAAACAGTCTCCTAATCATCTACCCAGTCTTTGGTGTCAATCAAAGTAAACGATTATGCTAAAATGCAAAAAACATTTTTTCTAAGATAATTGCATGTCCTTTTCAATTGAAACATCACCACTGTAAATGTGCCATGCACGGCAAGAACATTTCCCTGTGGAGTATTTGACTGGAAGACTGTTTTCCTTTAGTGGTGGAAGTTGATTTATAGTGGCTTGTACTCTGCATGTTTTGAGTGTCCACAAAATTCTCTAGCTGATTATAATCATTCATATATTTATTAATGTGGGATAATCTGAGATTAAATGCTTTCTGCTGTGGAAGGTGGTGATCCAGTGTCTGTGCAGTCTCCAAAGTCTGCTTTTAATTTCTAACTCTGTTTCTTCAGAGAACTGTGTGATGCACTCTGGAAATAGTATTTGCAGGAAAAGCAGTATCAGACATAAAGAATCAAGAAGTTTGTGTGGCTCACTCTCCAGACTTCAAGTTTAAGATCATAAACTTATGGTTCTGATACTGAGTGGAGTGTTCAGAAATCATCCAATTCTTCCTTTAAGAAGCAAAAGCAACAGGGAATTCAGCTCAGAGGGGGACAGTGGGAAGTCAGATAATCCCCCATGTGTCAACCAGTTTGTGATGTCCTAGCCATAGACAGATGGTCCTGCTTTAGGAAGAAGTGCACTAGGATTAAACCATGGTCAAGAAGAGCTGGAGAAGGGTGATGGGCTTCGCCACAGAGTCTTCTAAACAGCTGTACTAACTACAGGGTGGTACCAAGTGCTGGCTGGTGAAAGCAACTGAAGGCAGATAAAAAACATAATGTCAGTCTTATGAAACAGCAAGAAGGAGCAGAAAGCTGAGGAGATAGAGGAGGATGAGAAAACAGTGGAGGAGAAATAGAAAAGCTTTGGATTTGACTTCCTCCAGTTGCTAAACCATTCCTCAGGCAAGAGGAGAGCTGGCTCAGATGCCACTAAGGGTCTGTAGCAGGGAAGTGGGTTTGTGGCTAAGGGTTTCCAAGCTGTCAGTGTGAGACTGCTTAACCAGCTGTGTGTCCCTAATGGGCATGATCAGGAAGAAACAAGATTATGGGAATTTTCTTCAAAGAAAACAGGAGATGGAGATCTGTGTGAACTTGATGGGGGGAGGAACAGATAAAGAAAGTAAAGAAAAAAAAGAGTTCCTGGAACTCCTAAGATGGGACACACCTGCTGCACTCTGCTAACTGAATATATGGACTTTGCAAAATACAGCCAGATTAAGTTATCCTCTGAAAGCAAGAAAGTGTAAATGTCTCATTTTCTCAGATAGGCTGAAATCTTCCAACTGCAAATTTCACGCAAATTCGTATGCAGTGCCTGAGCCTGAATCACAGAAGGCTCAAAAGTCATTAGACCCTCAGTAAACTTCATTGAGTGCCAGAGAAATATCTCATTAATATCAGCATTCAATCCCCTGTGAAGAAAAATACAAAGGTTGGATTTCAATGGTGATGTCTGGAATTTGAACACTTCTATCACAACTTGCAATTCCATATTCCCACCACAGTCAACAATGTCCTGGTCAGTTACGTTCAGTCCTGATTCATCTAAACCTCAGTCAGACATTTAAAAGGTCCCTGATGAATCACACCCTTGAAATACCCATTTCTTTCCATTAGGTGGTAAGGGAATTGAGGGTGACTAACTCAGAGAAGAGCTACACCCAAAAAGTCAAGTAAAAAAGCTAAAGGAAAAAAAAAAAAAAAGAGGAGGATAAGAAAAATGAAAGCTGTAATTTCAAGGTTCCTCCATGTGACAAAGATGTACCTAATGAAGACCAGAACATCCAGTTTTATTGCCATAAGAAGGCAAATTCTTTTGGGGATGGAGAGGGGCAGGGAATTCCCACATTAATTCAGTTCCCACAACTAAAACTAGAATTTGGCCTGTTGCATCAAAGTTTGTCAGCATGACACTTCAAAATACTTTAGTTTAACACCCTATTCAATTCCGATTTTGCCAGTTGCTGTGCTGTTTTATCTTCACAAATCCATATGTTTCACAAAGAATACACTTTTCCAAACATAAATATCTTCAGCTGTTAAATCCCAAGGAATCCAAGTTCAGCTACAAGACAGAGAGTCTCCCAAAAAGTTAAAAGTAAGAAAAAAACAAGCATAAATATCTTACTTTCAAAAATACCTTTACTTTTCCGGAAACAGTAAGCTGAGAAGGCAACAGAACATCTGAGGATTTCTTGTGGTGTTACACAACCCTGGGAAAAATATTTCTAGGGATGGAAATTTAAAACCAAATGGGCTTCAATTACTTGTATGGTAACATCCAGAATACTCCAGTGCATCCCAGTGTGGTGCTATTAGATTAAACATTCTCTTTTTCAAATGTTAGTGCATATTCATAGTGTATCACTAAGCTAAAACTTTTTTTTTAAAGTGGATATGAAAATGTTCTTTGTCATCTGTGTAAAAAATTGAAAGTAACATTCCTCAGGTTGAGCAGCTAGCCTCAGTCCATCAGGGATCCCCTTAGAGAAAGTCTTTCCTTAACAATTTGGAAGGGGCATTTAGCTGTCCTTCACACAAAAGATCCCTGAAAGCCAATCAAGGCGCTGAAGTCAGCTTTACTGAGGAAAAAGTGCATTTGGAGGACAAAACTAACTTCTGTTAATTGTCTCAGGATTCCTTCAAGGAGGCAATGCCTCCACATCTGGTTAGTGGACGTACTTCCCTTCCAAAGGAAGGCTTTGTGGATAAGGGAAGGGAATGCCCAACCCTCAATGATGTGAAGGCTGCAAAAGAGGTTATTCATTCTAATGAATAAAGTCAGCTTTGGGGAAGTCTCTCCTGCATAGTTCTCTGCTTTTAGTTTCAACATGGCTTTTAGTCCTTATTGGCCACAACATTTAGTGAAAACAACACACTTTTCACTGAACTGAGATGAACTTACTCTTTGAAATGGAGTACAACTCCCAAAGTCAGTAATAACAATTAATATTCCCATGAAGTAATCTTTATAGGTGTTACCATGCAAAAGAAAAAACCCAAAGCAGCAAACCAAACCCAAAGCTAACAACACTCCCCCATCTCCTGGAAGAAAACCTCAACACCTTAACTCCCTTAACTTATTTTACTGATTTTTATGGTACATAACATATATAGAAAAAACACAGTCAGGCCTGGCCAGCAAGCAAGAAATTGTATCTTTGAGACAAGAGATGTCCATGAGAATCTGGGTAGTTTTTTGTTTTTCTCCTTCTCCCGCAAATGCAAGTTTTAAGTTCCCATTATTTTCAGTGGTGTTATTTCTACCACGTAACCCTTTCAATCAATAAATACATTTGAGCTAGACATTTCCTATGAGTCTTAATTAATTGGAAAGAGAAGGTTGCAATATGCAATTCCTGTTCCTTTGTCCATTTGACAAGCAGTCAATTATCCAGATACAGTTACATCATGCAGGAGAATAAGTGATACTCATTTGTCTTATGAATTTGATCTGCAAGAAGCTAGGGTAGAGGAGACATTATTAAATCTATGTTATTCATGAGTGTTTAATAGTCACGCTTTAGAATGCATTTTTTGTGAATTAGAATGAAAAAATAACAGAGAAGAAATGCACTATTTATATTTCTTTGGTTGAGTTGAGCGTTTTTAAATGGATTTTCTAGTTTTTCATTTATATAAGGATGGTTAATGTCACTATTGGTCCATTCACCTGAGGACTCACAAATGCTCTCCCATTATTTCCTTATGAACCAGAAAGTATGCAGGAGAAACTTTTCAGGGCACAGCTGCATGTCCATTCTATTTCTGAGGCTAAAGTTTTTACAAGGAGTCAGAAAAACCTGCATTTTCTGCAAGAACTGAGAAGTCTTCACCTAATTAATATAGTTCATATTACAGTGTGCAAAGGAACTTCCAGATCTGTGCATAAATGCAGAAAGACCCAAATATGGATTTATTTGAAATATTCTTTTTGGAAAACACTGGAAGCCATTTGGTACCTTTGGGTGAATTGTCTGTTGAGTCAGTAATGGCGGACTTTCTTTTTGCAAGTCTCCTCTGAACAAATACCAGCAACAAAAATAAACACACAATTCGAAATTCCATGTTTCTCCTCATTTTGTAGTGTCTCTTCAGGCAGCTCACAAGAGGGAAATACAGAAAGTGCGTGTGGGCCAGGAGTGGGCTATCCATTTTTCCTTCCCTCAGGGGGGGAGTGGCAACCACTGTTTCTTGGCATTCACTCAGCCCTCCTGCTTTGCCATAATCAGGAGCTGGAAATGTACCGTGACTAAGTCTCTTTTATACCAAATCCAAACATTCTTGTCAACGCCAGGATTCAATTTGCATTTTCAATGCCAAGGACCAGCAGACTAACTCTACCCTCTGTGTAGTAAGTCAATCCCATAGATGAAGGGAAAAACTTATTCAGCTTAATTTAGATTACCAAGGGACAATTCTGAGATTTACTACATAAATTATAGTGAAAAAATTACAGAATGTGGGGAAAATGGTCCTTCTTGTTTGTTTTCTGATGAAAGATCTGTTGTGTCAGCAGCAGCCTGAAAAAGCGATTTTTACCTTCAGACAGGACTGATCCATTTCTCAGCTGCTTTTAAGATGAAAATCCTACAGTAAACCCCCCACACTTCAACTATCAGTCAAGAGTGATTGGTGCAGCCATTGCAGAATGGAAGAATTCAAAGAGAGAGAAGGTAGGGAATCCTATTGCTAGCATAGTTACAGAGATATTTCCTCAGAAATGTTCAGTCAAGTTTCAAACATTTATAAAACTTTAATAAACCAGGTTGTCAGACAGAGACCTGGGAGAATTAAGCATTAAGGTATTACCTGCCAACTCAGCTCTGTACTCAGTTTCATACTTGGCAAACTTTTTACCTCTCTCCACATTGTTTGTCTGTCCATCTGATGCACTGTATATTTTTCTGGTTCTTTCCTCATCATGGCTATATTTGTCCCTGAATTTACCTTGTGCATCATCTCTGGAGGAAGTAACATGACTTTGGTAACCTTCTATGCACATGTAGCCTTTTTTCAAAAAAAGACAAGCTTCTTTCTTTCTTTCTCATTCACTGTCCTCACAGTCTGACTGTGCCTTCTCCCTCCTGCTCATTTGTTTCTCCATGCACAGTATTTTGACAGTTTGTTTAAGGGCCAGGCTGACATTTTCTAGAAAAAACTTTGTCCTTCATTCCTTTTTCCCTGTTCTTTGTTAATCTTTAAATCTTAAACATTTCACATTCCTATCAGCTCTGTGCCTGTCAATTTCCTTTTTCTTTCACTTTTCCATTTTTTTACAAGCTCTTTCCTTTTATACTAAGGCAGGATTAGTGATCACCTCAATACCTCGTGTACTTTCTTCTCCCCTGGCAGACAACCTAAATTCTCTTCTTCAATCTCTTATTTTCTGAAAATTTTTCTTTTTTTTTGTGCAGACTTTGTGATTTCTCTGGCCTCTTTACCTCTGAAAAATGATCTGATTTCACTAAGCTTTTCTCCACTTCATATTTCTCAAGGAATAATTTTCCAGCTTTTCTTATTTTCTGTTCTTATATTCTACACTAAAGAGGGCTTTTGATCTCCTGTTCTCTTTAATATAGATTTCATGTGATTTTCCTTCATTTGGTGGCTGCTGCTGTCGTGAGGTGTCAGGGTATTATCTTGTTTGATACAGAACATGGCAATAGGGATGCTAAGGGTGCAATGGTAGAACTAAGTGAGCCAGAAGGGACACCCGTCAGTAGCATTATCTGGATGTGCACACTTGAATCATTGCATGACAATTTATCATGCCTGTACAGATTTAATGGTTAAAGAAGGCGACTGGGTCTTCCCACTAGAGTTGTATTGCTGCAGCACCCATGTGCCCTGCAAAATCTCCAGCCAGGCATTTTTTCCTTCAAGGGACGTGAAGTGTGTGTATCACCAGGCAGTGGGATGTTCAGGGCTAAACTGACACTCTCTGGTGTGGGATTATGACTGTGTTGCTCAAGAGTGGAAAGGTGCCAGGCAGGAACAGTTCCCCGAGGCAAATCTTTCCACTCCCCTCCATTGATGGAACAAAAGAGCACCTACCCCTCCACTTCCTCAGACATGGTAACACAGACCAGGGTTTCACAGTTCATTCCTTTCTGTCTCGTGCTTTCTTCATCTACCTTCCCAGAGAGGATTTGGTGATCAGCTTCCTTTCTGAAGAGTCTTGGGGTTTGGTTTTTTTTAATGAGTGGAGATAAATTGGAAGGAGAATTGGATATAAAATGAATTGGCAGTTTGGCTAAATTCTGTAAATTGTTTTTCATTGGAATAAAGAGAGCAGAAGATAGGTGTTGTATATTTTGAGATTCACTTTTCTGACACTGGCTTTTTAAATTGGAAGCGGACACTTACTTCAAATGTGTTACAAGAGTTAATGTGCCATATGGCAAACATATGATTGGGTCTGCTGTGGTTCAGCAAAAATTCTGTCATGTTCAGCTATGGTCACAAGCTGATTCTACAGCTAGACTTAAAAGAGCTCTAGTTGAAAACTATAATTGTCATATAATGTTAGATTTCTCCAAGTATTTAACTTTTTTTAAAGTGATGAGAAAAGAGAAAAATGAACCAATGAGTTTGTTGTCAGTGAGCAGCCTAAGGTCTCCATTTCAGAGTTCTCTGGAACTGCCTATTTGAGTATCCATACCTTCATTAGGCAGAGGTAAGAGCACAGGAACTTGTCATGGTAACCACAGTGCAATGCACCCCGATATTTTGCCCCTAATATTGACCAGCATCAGCAGAAAAGTGTAGAAAGTTCTTCTGCTGCTCTTTAGTCACAGCATGGATGGAGCCTGGAAGTGCAAGGTTTAATATCTGTGGTTTACCTGACAGGGGGCTGAGATTTAGTATCCCATATTTTTAAAATTTGGATTCTATTTATTCCAGTTATTCTTATGATTCATGTAAATGTCCAGGCTGATTAAAACAAATCCTTGCTTCATCTACATTACATAGATTTTTTTCTCTCTTAAATAAAACCAGCACTGCATTCTGAAGTTTGCAGACCAGAAATACAGAGATTTCTGTGGAAGTTATTTCAGGGCAGATGACAGAGAGATGTTGCTGCTTTGTGAAGCTTTTGCTCTGTTTTGAAATACAACCCTTGTCAGATCATGACCAGTTCTAACACTTCTCTTTACTGCAGACAGTGAACTTTTGGAAGGTTACCTTTAGTAAAGTTGCTCTAGCTTCCAGGGCTAAATTATCTCAGAAGATACTGTTTCAGACCTCCATGAGATGTGCACAGCTTTCAGGGGAATCAGTAGTTCTAACATATGGAAAGTTTGTAGTTCAACATGTATTTTTTGGATTTGTGTCAAGTGCAGACCTCAATGAAATTGCTAGTTCAAAATCTTCCTCAGATGTTGTCAGGCTTGCTGATGCAGCAGCTGTAGCTGACTGGCTTGGTGCCATGGTGCAGGTTTAGAAACTGAGCATCTCTTGCTGGTTGATGTGGACTCACAGATGTCTGAGTGCTCCTCCTTAATCTTCTCATGCTTTTATACTTACTGCTGTCCTGGGCAGCGCACTGCCACCTTGGTGTCCTGCCTAATGCCTATGCAGCAATTTTGATATCTAATTCTTCAAATTCAGGATCTTCCTTTGTGCAGGCATTGTCTCTGGCCTCTTCCCTTTGCCCCAGTTTAACTAACCAGAAAGAAGATAAATTCTTGTCTTTCCTCCAAACCCATTCCCCATGCCATTCCTTTCATCACTGCTGACGAGTTTTCCATCTTTCCAGACACTCAGATTTACAATCATGAAACTACTTTTCACTCCACACTTCCTAATATTTGGGTCCCCATTCAATTTTGTATTCTTTGCTTCTATAATCTTCTAAACCTACCTATTTTTCTTCTGTGTCACTCATCATTTTGCTCTCATGGCCTACCTCAACCTCCTTTTGTACATTCCCTGGCACCCAGCTTCCCTTATGCAGCCTACATAATACACAACAACTAAAATAATTTCTTCTTCCTCAGCTGAATCATTATTTCTTTCTTGTTGTACGTCCCTTTTTCTCTCTCACTCCTTTGACATCCTGTACAAAAAGCCCCTACAGAAGTTTTGTTTCTGCCGTGTCTTCATGACTTGAATCCTGTTGTGTCCTTTTTGTCCTTCCAACCCCTCTTGTTTCATTGCTGTATCTTCCCATCCCTGCATGTGGAATTTGGGTCATGCTTGTTCCAGTGTGCAATCTCCCATTTCTTTCACTTAAATCTCTGCTCCCATACCACGGCTGCTGTTGTTTTACCCTAGCATTGTTCTTAGTGTCCTGTTTACTGTTTCCCACTGGAACAGTTCATGCTTCTCCATATCATAAATCACTGCTCATGTAATTAGATGACTTTGGCATTTAAGCTTAGCACTTGATACCATTAAATTCTGTTTATCTCTGTCTTGTGTTTCTTCAGTTTAAATTGCATCCCCTTTCTTTGAAGCGGGTATTCTGGTACAGGAATTCTGTTTTATCACTAAATACGTATTTGGTACTGATGTGGCTAATCTGCAGTCAGAATCATTACAAACAGTCCCAAAATCATTAGTTAGATGACAAGAATAATAAATATTTCTCTTAATCCTTCTGGGGGACCACAGCATCCAGAGTGATCCTTCTTTGTTCCATGCATGTTCCAACCTTCTGCCCTGCAAACACTCTGCCAGTTTTTTAAGTGCATCCTTTGCTGAAAATAATAGAAATTTGGCAAGTACCTTTCCTCAAGGATTGGGAAGAAGATTTCTAAAGAATTAGCTCCTGTAGAAGTTGTATGTGCAAGTTTTTTGACGCCGAATATCTTGCAGAGAAAATACAGTGAATGCTTAGTGTTTTTTGTACCTTTTCCCTTGAGTAGCAGTATCCTAAGAAAAAATACTGATGCTTTACCTTTCAAAAGCATGCAGCATCTGATGTGTACATTTTATGTTTACAGAATTTCAAGAAAACAACTTCTGTTAAGTATAGTGGTGAACTTGTACAGCTATTTGAGAACCCTATCTCTATATTAGATTCATTTAATGACAAGGGTCTGTCTGCATGAGAAAATAAATTGCATTATACACTCAGCAGTATAAGTTACTCCCACATAGTTGTAGCAAATGTAATTGCTAATGGCAGCAGCTACAAACTTTGCAGATGAAATGAATTTCACTGATGTGATCTGTTTGTTTTAATTATAAAAGCTGTTAGTAGTGTTAGGAGTATTACTTTGGAACAGGCTTGTCAAACATAACTTCTCTCTCTGTAGATATTTTCATTAAGAGATCTACTTTTCAAGCCAATAAAATTCCCTCCAGTCTAAAGATGAAACATTATACTCTGTGGAGAAGTTCTACTTTGCCTTCTGAGCATCCAGCTACATGATGTGACATATATATACATACACATTTAAATATCATTCTCTTCTGCAAATCGATTCATTTTGGCTGCAATCCAGAAATCTTGTGAGGCAACTTTCTACACAACTTCAAGATTAAGTGGTTTCTTCTTGGGTTTCAGTCTGTCTCTCATGTATAATGCAAGAGGATAAGGACTAAAATGCTTAAGTCATTAGACAATACTGATTAGAGCTGAAAAAATCAAACCTAATTCAAACCACTGTCTACTTCAAACTTGAGCAGAAAGTTAACATTTTTTAGGAGTAATTTCTGATTATTCATCCTGTGACTGTCAGCTGAGACTGCTGAACATTGTGCACACTAACTTCACTTGGAAGTGGATGCACCTACACTTCTCTGTGCTCAGAAACAGCATGAATAGATCAGGGAGTTGTCCATTTCAAAAGTTTCCAGGACCAGAAAAATTAATCCTGCTTTATTAATGACAAGGCTCCTTGGAAAAAAATAGCATATGATATAGACCAAAATGTGTCATTTTTAAAATATATGTTAGTCTACAATACTTCATATTCTGTCCCACCAAGATAAAAGTTTAACATTCCAGTTTAAATTTCCATAAATATATCTCAAATCACATATAAAACAATATGCATATGCATATGTGAGGGAGCAAAACAAATATACACAACCATGTGGGATGAGAGAAGCTGTGGAACACTAGCTGTAATTTTAAAGAAATTAATGCAGGTATGTATTCTTTTCTCATCAGATTATTGTTGATTAAATTTTATGTTTCCACAAAGAAAATGCGAAACAATGTAAAAATAGGACAACTGCTATTTGTGTTGTAAAAATATTTGCTGAAGGAATAAACTCCTTGAAATCTTAATGTTTACATCACCACCGTTTAAACAAAAACATCTTTAAGGCACTTGGCTTCACAGATTAATCCTGTGTGTGGGAATAGGAACTCTAGCAATGGGACCAGTTTGCTGGGCAGGTCTGATTTATATGTGATTTGTAAGGCAGACTTGCCAAGTTTATGCTCCCTATGCAATGCTGAGGGCCAAGCCCCATTCTGGTGCCAGCCAGCACAGCACCACTATTTACAGACATACCTAATAAAAATGAGCCAAGCATGTGTCTCTCAGAGTTCCTGGAATAGTCACTTCTGTACTTAGCTATTAGAGTAAAGTGTTCCAATGAGATGTTTGCCAAACTGGTACAACTAAGCCCTGGTTCTAACTCTGATGGAGTTTACAAATGTGTATGTTATGTATCAGTGTTGACATGGCTGTGCTCGTTTAAAAACACAGGTTTATTTAAAGCAATTTTGTCTGGAGGGATCTAGTACATATTTGCAGGAAAGATCATAATATTCACTGGCATATGCATGCAGATATATGCCAAAATTTAAAAAAAAAAATAAAAAAGACGAGTATCAAGTATCTGCACAAGGTTATAATACTGGCACCAGCAACTGAGGTGCAAATCTAAGGTAAATCCCCATCCTTTCTGCCATATGTACTGCTGTCTTGCTGACCTCAATCCATAAGATTTGCAGTAATTTGGAGAACCAGTTCCACAAAGGACAAGCCCCTATTGCCTTGGTTTGAAGGTCAAATGGGATTCAGATATTTGCCAGAGACAGGACCAAGTCATTTGGATCATGTTTGTGTTGCCCTAGGACTACTTTCCCATTCCTTCAGGATGAAAGACATGATAGTTTTATGTGTGTGTAATATTAAGGACATGGTCTGGGAAAGCAAGGATGCATCAAGGTGCCAATCAATACATTCTCAAGGGGTTTTCCATGCACAAGGTAGTCGGGAATTTTTTTTTATTAGTCACCTCTTCCCTTGGAAATGTTGATTTCTTGAAAATGCAACTTTTCAGGAAAAAATAATTTTTTTTTTCAAAAGATTTTTTGTAAGGAGTCTCAGGTTTAGGATGACATTTCTCACATGGGAAGAAGAGAGCTATGTCCCATGCTACAAAGTGGTTTGGAGTTCTCAGGCTAGTGGTGGTGAGGCTCCAGAAGCTGAGGGCAGCAGCTTTTCATTATGAGGCTTCTGTGTTTTACCAAGTTTCAGAGGGAAAAAAATTGAAGGTTTCAAGGTATCCCATATTCTTCCTAACACCAAATGAAAACAAAAGCTGAAACTTGGTGTGCCTGTTCGTGTGTGCATGTATGCTGTGTAAGTGCATGTATTGGAACTCTTGTTTCCCAGCCACTGCTGTCATACAATTGATGTGTGGTTCTGGCTTAATATTAATTTTTTTAAGGTTAATATTTTCTACGAATCCATCAACAGTAGCCCATCTAGCTGCTGAATATTCTGGCACTTAGAGACCCTGTGAGGCAGCTGTAATTGGCTTTCTGTGTAGACTGTTTTGTGCCAGACATAGATAATTTTCACAAATTCCTAGACAGAAGTGACTTGTGAAGACAAGAAATGTCCAGATGTGAGCTGAAGTTGGTATTTTCAGCTGGGGAAAATGGTGCAGCACTGAGTTCAGCTTTGCTGTGCCACAGCTTGCTTTTGACCCACCACTTAGGACAACACCACAGTGCTTGATTGCAGATCCTTTGAACCATTCTGGGTATGTGGCAAACTGGGGAAATTTCTATTTGGCATGAGGCTGCCACATGAAAGCCACATTTCTGTTTTCCAATGAGGAAAGATTTGCTAGTGAATGTTCTGGGTGAATTACAGACTTTAGGCATTTGGTAAAAATGCCTTCAATTCCTTGCAAAAGGCTCCATGCAGATGCTAGCCTGCAACTTTCCAACATGTGAGTATGAAATATCATGCCAGGGGCATATATTACAAATTACTGTTTTGAGAATGGTGTCATAATCTAGGGAGGAGAAGAAAGAAACTTTCTGTGTAACAGAAAATTTGTTCAGTACTCTTACCAGGATTAAAATCTGATTGTGCAGGGCTCCCAAATATTTGATGATGTGGTTCACTGAGCTCCATACCTAGAAAAGTTATGTTGGTTTTGTTTAAATTCATAATAAAAAATATTTTTTAAAAAATACTGAATAATGGTCAGCTGAACTTCTAAGTGAAGCATGTCATGTGATGTCATGAAGCAAATAATTTTAAGAGCAAGTGCTGTAAAAATGCTTTTGGTGCAGTTGTAGTTGTGCTAAAAAGACAATCAACATCTCCTGAAGACAGAAGAACTTTAATAATTGCCTTCTGTTGCTATCAATACAAATAGTTTATGCATTTTCTCTTGCCAAGAACCTAGAGAAACTACAGCCTTTTCTTTTGAGCAAGCAGCAGAGCAAGTAGAAATTCAGTAACTATCTAAGACTCTTGGTTGTTAGAATTCTCATAATCAGAGAAACAGTGTTTTCAGGATAAAGCTGCATAAATCCTCCACCTGAAGTTCTTACACCTCTTCCTACATTACTACTGATCTTTTGCTGTGACCTCAGGGAAGCTGTGTTATTTACACAATGCTTTAATTATACTGCCTGGAAATAAGATGTAATGACATTTTCTTTTCTTTGTTCAGCTTTTAAACATTTTTCAATTAAGAATACTATGTGGCTGCAATCTAGGGAGTGTTGACCTCAGCTGCAAGCTTTCTGCTAAATTCAGCTTGTTTTATCAGACCATCTTAAAGCAAAGGATTATTAAATGCTGCTGATGTATTTTTAAAAAGCCTTTCACTTTGAAGTGCATCAGGTTCCAAATGCTGTTTACTCCACTGGGGATCGCAGATCTTAGGATGAATTTTTTTTCATAGTTTCCTAGTGCCTAAAATTCTTTGAAAATTCTTGTTGTTATATTTTCACATTAGCCAGAAGCTCCAAGATGACCCTGGAGCAAACTCTTGCAAACCTTTGAAACTCAGCAAGGGCCTCTGAGGCCCAGATTCTATTCAGCAGACAAGCCTTGCGTGTGGTTTTGTGTTTTATAGCTGATTTTCCCACAGTTCCACTATTAATATCTTTCAAAAATTATTTTAAAATAAGCCAAACAAGGAGAAATTGCCTAACGACATAACAAAAAGCCTGAAAGAAGCGAAATAGTCTGTGATTCAAAACATGGTACTGCAGCTTTAAATACCTTATCAAATTGTTGAATCCAAGCCAAACTTCAATCATATTTGCAGATTTGGGTTTAAATAAACAGCACTGCAGTAGAAAATGGAACACTCTCACTTCACTGTTTACATTTCAGAAAAGCCAACTCTGGAGTCTGACTCTGTTGTGAGCAATAGTTTCAGACTGGTTTCGTTCTTTGCTGGCTTTACATTTGGGCATAGAGGTAAACCACTACATATAGTTAGGCCAAATATATGACCAGAAATTCAGTATGTACTGCTTTTGTTTCTATATGACACAACTAGAGCAACTTTCTGAAGAGAAATTGCTTCTTTAATTTGGTAACGTTTGCATGAAAATATATAAGGTTTGGGGCATACTTAAGTTTGTGTCTCACCTTTTTCACTTTCCCTTAGACCTCTGCACTGACATCTTCCTCTGCATCAGTCAGAGACCCAATAACAACCTGACTTTCTGTTGGAGCACTGATGTCCTAGGAGGGTGCACCTGGGTCTGTGCCACAACACTAAAACCATGTTTCCACCTATATGTGAAAAGCAGTTTAAAATGATGCAGTTCAGGCAGATAGTGCTGAACTAAATATGGTGCTGACAAAAGCTTAGTTGAAGACCTCAGCAAAATCAGTACCTACTCACCATTGCCTGCAAAAAGACATGAGGTTCTGCTAGCTTGTTGCCAGGGCTCTCTCTTTTTCCACAGTTGGTTAAGATGGATTTCAGCCCTCTCTCAATGAGCAACCCAGCACTAATAATTAGCATCATATCTGGAAGTTTACCAGCCTTTTCCAGACCCAGGCCAAGCTCTCTAGACATGCATATCCTCAGTGGTGTACTAGAAGGCTTGCTCATCATGCCTATTTTTCTAGTAAACATTTCAGTAGCAGCACATATTCATAAAATTCTCTTTTATTAAACAGGCATAAATAAACAAGTTTTTCAATTTTCTCATTCTTTATGGTTATTGACACTTTCACATGTTTTTCCAGGATTTCTTCTGTCACAGCCTGAGGACCACAGTAGTAACTGCGCTTTATTATGAAGGTGAATAGATCCTGCTGTCACAACAAGGAAAAAAACATAATTTAGATTGCAGGTACCTTAGACTTCATGGTCACTAAATTATATTCAATTTTGGACTATATTTGAGGCAGTTATTCCCACTCATGATGGCTTCTGCATAATGCCATAGTCAAGAATGAGTGAGAGCTGAAATGCTCTGTGTACGACTACATGAATGCACACAATCCATTGCACTTCTTACCAGACATTTCCTGACATCTTACATTTTCAAGGAATCTTATCTTTCAACAAGATTTGTAACAGGCAGTTCAAGTCACACAGACACTCATATCTTAAACATCCTTTCCCCTGACCTTGACAAATGCAGTCTTGTCTGGTCAGAGCCTTCAAGAATGCTGTTTTAATGATCATTTTCCCAGCCTGTTGCTTTGATCTTGATACCCCTTCTCTTAGTGCACAATTGGCTCCTCATCTCCCCCTCAAACAAAAGTGATTTCACCTCCAAGACCATTCATGGCTTTCTTCCACCTATTTCTTATTCATTATTCCAACATCAACTTCCACCTCTGATCAACCTGTAGTGTTAACCTTCATGTTGCTTGCTGCACTTTCAAGCAAGACCATTTCAGTTCTTGCTTTAAAGTGGCCCTTCACAGTTGGAAGAGTTTTAGCAGTGACAGTCACTTATTAGTTTTCTTTTGAGTCTTTGCCTAAAGTTCTTTCTTTTTTTCCCCCCAAAAAATGTTGAAAAATGCTTTAATGCTGATGTTGTGCCAATACTCTCTGTATCCACAATGTCTATATCCTTCTCTTGTGTCCTGCCTTATATATGCATTGTTAATGTTTTGAGCAGGTCCTAGGAGGTTTTCCAGTAGGGTTCTTAAACATGGCCAGAATATTTGAATGCTCCAGTAACACAAATCAAAGTAACAAAGATCTCTTCCTCTCCTAATTATGTGCAAAATTTTCATAACAGCTGATTTTAAAAAGCAACCATTCCATAACCCCCTTAAGTGAGCCATACCCATCCCACAATATTACCCTGACATGACTACATTTGTATTACATGAAAAACACATGTATGTCCTCTTCAAACTTATGATTCAATTCCACTAAAGTTATTGACATGAACATTTTTATGTTACCAAAGGGAATTCTAGTTGAGTTTGGTTATGACTTTCAAGAAGGTAGTTGAAGTACACCTGAAAAACACTTTTCCTGCACATTGTAGTTGCACTAAGGGGTTTTAGAAGCATAACCATGGTAACTAAAATTCTAAGGCACAGAGAAGGGCTGAAAACCTACCAACAAGCCCCTGAAAAAGCTGAGCAGTGACAGCCTGGCTCCATTGACATCCACAGGAATGTTGACATTATCATGAGTAAAGATAGGATTTCACGAAAGATGTTTATGAAGCCTCATACATGGAGGCCATAAACTGGGAGCATACCATAACATCCAGCCCTATAAATGTCATGAATCTGCATCCACATACTTTTAATGATGTTTCAGATGCAGGTCAAATTCAGAGCTGATCTGAGTACTTAAAAAAAAAACCACCAAAAAACATATATTTCATTTCAGTGACCTGTTTTAGATTTCTAACACCGAGGACAGCTCAACCCCTCAGAAAGGATAGTAAACAGATAAGAAGATAATTGCAACACATTCCCCTGAAATTCAACTGAGAAACTGTAGAATTTCAAGGGAAACATTAGGCTATTTGAACATGGCCACCTACCTAAATCTAAACTAAAAAAGAAGTTTCCAGGCCCTGAGCTGCTTTAATTCTGTACTTTTGTTCAGACAGCTAAAGTGGCAATCAATAAGACTATTTAACTCCTCAATCTGGCTTTTGTGATAAAAGGTCAGAGTTGAGAATGGCCAGACCACTGGCTGTTCAAAGAGGTGAACTGGGTATATGTTGGATGAAAATAGAAATGAGTTTCTGATGAATCCAGGAAGTCTACTTAAAGCATAAATGTAAACAAAAATAATTCAAAATTTTGTTCAAAATTGTAGAGAAAAATACAAGTTTTATCATCTGCAGGTGGCAGGGACATGAAGCATTTTAAATTTTTTTAGTCAAGTTATGCCTGGGGACTTCTGACTTCAGATAAAAAATGAAGGTGATTGTATAAAATATGGAAGAAAAGTCAATGATCCTTGTTAAAGCAATGATCCTTTCAATGATTCCTCTCTTAGCTGAACTGTTTTGATGTGTGCTTCATTTGCTTCAGTTTTGCACATAAAGAAGAAAGAAATCTGAGTCAGGATAGCAGGGGGGAAATCACTGGAGTGAAAATAAAAATAGAATCTTTTGTAACTTTCATGCTGACTTTTATTTTAGCAGTATGCCAAAAACAGGGACTTCTGAAGACATTCCAAAAGAATGGCTTTTTAATTATCCTACTGTTATATTGCTCAGTCATGAATCTTTTTGACAGTCTAAGTGCAAAAAGCTAAGAAAATGTATTTATAATCTTCGCTCTTTTGCTTCTCTCATGCATGTTTTTTTTCCCATATTGGAGTAATAAATACTGGCATCATAATAGGAAGACACATTGAATGGTTCACTAATGAGTTGAAAGAGCTGAAGGCAGAGACTTGATCCAGAAGAAAGGGGTGTCTGTGATGGATGAGACAACAGAGACTTGAAAGCAGGAGCAGGACTAAACACACTCGGGGGTTTTGGGCTTTTGTTAGTACACATTCCTTCTTGCCTTGGGGACAGTGATTTCAGTGGGACTCAAACCACTTGTCTAGATCTTTGGAAAGACCTGGCTGTGGCATGGCCTCCAGCAGGGCACCTCAGCACCCCCAGCCCCAGCAGAAGGGGTGTGTGCAGCCAGGGGCTGCTGCGTGCGCACCGAGCTCCGCGCAGGCGAAGGTGCTGCTCCTGCCACGCTTCTGCAAACCCACCTTGCACTCCTGTGCAGAGCAGCTCTGTGGGACAAGGCTGGAGCAGAGCTGGAGGGATAAAGAGCTGGGGATGGCCCATGGCTGCCTCTGCACACAGCAGGGTCAGAGCTGGCAGAGCTGCATTGCGCTGGCTGCACGGACTCGCTGGCTGGGTTGTGGCATCACAGACAAGGATTAAAGTCAGATTAATGTGCACACACACTTCCCATTTACCTGTGGTGAAGGAGTCACACAAAATACCCTCACAACCTTCTGCTAAGATTTTTCATAACCTTAATTTTCATACTTGATTTCTGCAGTTAAATAGACATCATGTTTGATAACAAGTCTATAGACCACAGCACTAGCCAATCAAGTAATTTGAAAGTTCTTTTGGAATTTCCTCTGCATGATATATATGGGTAATTGAACAACTCACTGTTTAGTTTTAAACATTGCAATTGCTTCTGACAATATCCTTACCTCAATCTAAGTTGCACCAGAGAGGTCTAGTACTATCTAGGAGATACCATTGTATTTTTTGCCAGTCAGCAAAGTATAAATCAAGTGTATTCAAGTAATTTTTATTAAAATGTAAAAAGCACTTACATCAAATGTGAGGACTTTTCATCTTACAAGAGGTTCCAGTGCATTTAATTATGACCAGCAGATAAAATACTAATGTTTCTCATTCAGAGATTTTTATTTTTTTTCTAACTTTCAGCTGCAATTGGGGCCATGGGTTTAGGCTCAATTATATGTCCACATCTAATGAAAATTTTCTAAAATAACTAAATATAAAATGCTAAATTACCAAAGAAATCAAGCAAATCTTCATTTGTATCTATATATATAATTCACATTATTGTAGATTTTGCAAAAAGACTATTTGTGTCTTCAGGTTTTGCTATATCAATTTGATTTAGAAAAAAATCTGAAGAGCATATTACTTAACATTTCTGTAGTAATAATAATGAAATATGTCTGTAGCCCTGTTCTAACTGTTCTTAAGGATGGAGATCCAGCACATTATTCCTTGATTATCTATAATTCAGTGAACTCCCTTGAACTCCAAAATGTCTAATGACCTTGGAAATATTTGAACATAAGTATGATCTTGACAGTAGTTATTTGTATCCTTTGTGTCAGTACAGTAGGTGCAGAGTAAAAAAAATCACCCTTTCCCCCAAAATCTGCTCTTTAGAAAAGCTGACCTTGTTTTTCTCCAACATCAGAGATTTTTTTTTTTTTCCTGTTTCGTTTTATGGTTAGAAAACATTGTTTTCCTCTCTACTTTCATAAGAATGGTTGGAATCAGTTCATCTGTGCAGTTTGAGACAGGTCCTGCATTTTAGGTATTTATCAGCCTAGGACATACTTTTTCCAGTCTGCTTGCCAGCAACTTACATTCAAATTTATCAGTGAAACTGAACTACAAGGCAGTGAATAACTTCAGAGATCCTGACCAGGTTCTGTCCTTGCCTTATGTTCTGTCCTTGTCTCACAGATGGAATCTAGGAAAGTTTAAACATTTTTGGCATGACCTGAAATACCTTTGCTACAAAAACATTTAGAAGGTTTGGGCAATTTGGGGTGTGGGTTTTTTCCTCTTCTATTTTCTTTTTAGAGTATATTGAATGCCTGATGGGACTTGGTCTGTTTCATCTTGCAGCTCCCACTGGCTTTAGCTGGAATTTTCTTTCTATTTGTATTACATAGGAATTTTTGCCTATGAGCTGGGCATTTAAGTTTTGTAAGCCTTCAGGTCCATCCTGTCTAGGCCTCTAGTTTCTGTTTATGTCTTTCTATAAAGGTTATCAAAGTGTGAAGTTCTGGTTAAAGGTTTGTATGTGAGACTTGTTTTCTTCAGCCTTTGCTTTGCTTAAATAAGCCTGTTTTGAACCTTCTGTAAACATTTTCCTATGGTTTCCCAAGACTTGAGGCTTGATATTTTATCTTTTTTAGTACAGATTTTATTGGCAAAATATACACCTGATAAAATTTAACAGAAGTTTTCTGGTTTTGGTTTAAAATAATCTTCAAAGGACTGATAAACTTGAAAAGTGATTTTGGAATTTTTTGTAGGTGCTTAATGCCTGAAAGTAGATGCAACGTCTCTCTGAGAATCTTCTTGCAGAAAAAAAGTGTTAAACCTTGTGCTGGTTCTGTTTCATGCACTTCTTCAGATCATCTTTAGTGGACACTATTTACCACTTTCAATATTATTTTTCATAAGGCTCAGAAACCTACACAAAGTTTTAAAAATTACTTTTCTCAAATTCTAATAAATTATATATTCCTGATGTACAGAGCTGTTTTTATGTTAATGTTGAAATACCAAAGGAAAAAGTAAAGAAGTAGCAGAAATTTCAAAAGTTCATGTGATATTTTCAGAAACATGAAAGTCTGGAAAAGCAGCCACGGTTTAGCAAGACCAAATTTCTGTCTTTTTTTGCATTACTTTCTCTGACTCAATTTCAGAAAGTTGCACTCTAATAAAGAAGTTTGCACTGCAGATAACTATACCCTTTAGCCTTTAGGTGTTGTAGCACAGTGAAGGTAGTGTATTGATAGTGTTATCTCCTCTTTGGATTTTGGTGGCTTGCAGGGATATTACAGCAGGATCCCAGTACCCACAAAGAGGTCATCAACAAGACATAGCTACCAGTGCATGGTGGAAAGATGAGAAATAACAGACATAAGCTGAAGGAAGAGATTCAGACTGGATTTAAAGAAAAATTCTTCTATACCATGGTAATTATCAAGAAGTAGAGGAGCCTGCCCAGACAGATTGTTCCAACCTTGGATATTGTCTCCAACCTTGGATATTTTCAAGAACTGTCTGGCAGCTGTCAAGCTCTGAAACAATTGGGTCTGACTTGAAAGCAGAACATGCTTTGAGAAGGACTTTGCACTGGAGACCTTCTGAGCTCTTTTCCAACACAAATCCATCCTAGGATCATGCAAGGATCTAAGGAGGAGGCAAGGGTCACCTGGTCCAGTCCATCCTACGAAAGGGTGGGTATAAGGGTATATAAGGTATATATTCCTTATAAGGTATACCTATACATATACCTATAAGGTATATAGGGTTGCAAATACAAGAATGTGTTCTTTTCTTATGACCCAGAAACATAGTGCATGTGACAATCAACAGCTACCAGGTAGAACATAAATCTGTTGCAACACAGAATACACTGCAGTTAAAACCAGAGCAAATAGTGCCTTCTGGCACTATTTCCTATTAGACTTCCCAGGTGTCCAGATGCCCCCTCTCCTTTCAGCTCCTCTCACCCTGCCACCACCTCTTTCCCTTCAGCTACAATCCTTTCCATCACCCCCTGACCAAAGCAGATTCTTTTCAAGGAAAGAATTCCACTTTCGAATTCTGTTACTTTCCTCTTATTTAAAGTAATTGTAGTATTGTCTTTTCTTCCATCAGTGTTCTCCCTTAGGGGAATTCTTCGAGCCTTAACTCTCATACCACCCTCTTTCAAATAGCTTAAGATTTAATGCAAAAAACCTGTTTGTCAGCTTATGTTTCCAGCTAGAGTTATTTCTAGCCAGGGTGTTTAGGAAGTCTTATACTTCCCTTCGCAGGTTGTAAAGTTGTGGGTTTGGCCTCCATGAAATATCCTTAGTGTAATTTCTGCTTTGCTAGAGCTACCCTCAATCAATCCCCCATGCATTTATCCTGGAAAACACAAAGCTGTTTCACACCTCTGAACATCTATAGTTCCCTTTTTTAATTAGACCCTTCTTTCTTTCCTGGGTATTTCTCCAGCCTGACTTTGCAGGAGTTGCCTGTGTGGCATTTGCTTTCACAGTGTGCAAGAAGGAAGACTTCTGCCTAATCTTTACACTGTAATAAAAGCTAGTCAAAAATACTGGATGAAAATGTTATTGGTATGTATTCATTGAGCAAACTAGAAATTCCAGAAGTCTTGCACCATCTATTTCCAGTTTCCAAGTCCCCCACTTTAAAATTTCTGTCGAACATCTCTGAAGTTTTGTCTGCATTCTGCTGCTGTAAACTGGACTTCAAACTAGTGTTCAAATACCCCCATGACATTCTGAGTTAGTTTTCATGGGCCAAGTTTGTCAGTGAACTTGATGAAATGAGAGAAGCAGGTCCCATCAGGTACCAAATTCATACTTTGAGCCTCAACACCAGCCTAGAGCTTGAGATGACACAAATGAAATTACTATCAGGACAAGCAAAACCTACATGTGCTGCTGCATAGCCATGGACTGCTGCTCAGCTCGTGTATGTGCAGGCTGCCAGAGAGCCAAGGGGCTACTGATGCTGCCAGCCAGGCACCAGGGTGCAGAGATGTCCTCTGTGAAGCAGGCTTCTACTGCCAGCACCACCTCACAGCCCTCCAGTGGCAAGTAGACCTAGCACAGACTCCAGCACTTTCCACCATCTCTGTCCTTCCACTCTCGCTGAGCAGATCTGCTCCAGACTCCATCATCTACCTCTGGACAGAACTGCAGCCTTGCCTGCTATGCCTTGCCCTTACGTTCACACTGGTAAACAATTTTTTTTAGGTAAGGAAGGGTCTGAACCGTCATATTTCTTGACTTCTGATACAACAGAGACAATACTGCTTCATGGAATAGTTCACAGATTAAAAATGTCTTTATGATTCCTCATACTTGTGAGTTTAGAGATGCAGATGCACTAAAGGGTAATACCTGCTAACTTATATTTTTCAGCAGACAAAATGACACTTTCTACCTTCATTTGACCCATTAATATATTTTTTCTTAAAATACAACTTCCCATTATTTTATTTTTTCTTAAAAGCACCCCAAACTGTCTGCACTATGGAGGAGGCTGAATAGAAACATTTTTTGGCACCTGTATCATGATCAGTCTGTAGCACAGACATGTGTATCAGTGTGAAAGTACTGCTGGAACTGGAGTACAGTATAACCCTGAGCATACAGTAGAAATGGAAAAGAAGAAAAATCAATTTTGTATATTTCCTGTAGAAGGAATGCCCTGTTATTTGATGTAGCAAAATGGAAATCTTTCGCCTGAAAAAACCACACTCAGATAAACACATAAAAGAATCCTCACCTAAATTTGCTCTGAATGTTACAGGAAAAAGCAGTTGGACGAGAGAAAATACGAGAAATTGGACAAAGCAGGGGATCTGATGCCTATTGAAAAAATTATCAAAGTAAATCTGAGTCAACAACATATCCTTGAATCAAAGGTATCTTGGGCTGCATCAACAAGGGTGCAGAGAGTCAAGTATTCTCTGAGTAGTCAGCACTGATGAGGCCACACATGCAGTTTTGGGTTTTTCATTACAAGAGAGACATGAACATACTGCAGACAGTCCATCAAAGGAACACTAAACTGGTAAAGTGGCTGCAGGACCTCTGCTGGGATATCTGGGAGTTCAGCCTGGAGAAGAAACAGCTCAAAGACATCTCATCAATGAGTTAAATATCCTAATGGAGTGTAAAAATGGAGCCAGGTTCTTTCAGTGGAAGTAACAGTGGCAATGGGCACAAACTGAAGCATAGAAAGCTTCATTTGTACATCAGAAAATACTTTTGTACCGTGAGGGTGACAGCATTGGAACAGCTTATTCAAAGAGGCTGTGGAGTCTCCATCCTTGAAGATAATTAAAAATCACCTAGCCCCAGTCTTAGGCAGCCAGTTCTAGGTGACCCTGCTTGAGCAGAAAAGTTGGGTCAGATAATCTCCACAGGTCCCTTCCAACTTCAACCATTCTGTGATTCTGTAATTGCTGTTTACAATTAGAGCAAGTTACAGTAAATTAATATAGTACTCAGGAAGAGGTTTGGCTAAGACATAACTTTAGGCTTGGGCACTCCATCAATATGAAATATTTTTGATTTATGTACTGTATAGAGGGTGGTCAAAACAAAATTTTTTTCTCTCAAAGGATTGAAGATTAGCCTTTTTTTTTTTTTTCAGTGTTCATATTACTCTGCACTTTGCCATCAAAACCAGGTGTATTTTGCATCTGTTGCTGGAACTTCACTTGAACAAAAATGAAAATCCAATAGATTTATCAAAGGAAAAGAGCATTGTTATTCCTCTGAAATCTTCTCAAATCTTTCTTTTTGTCCATGAGTAACCATAAATCTACCTGGTCTATTGACAGCCAAATGTTTTCTGACCTGTGCCAAACATAGTCAAATAAATTTTAACTCCTTTGATGCACTACTTTACAAAAACTGAAGCCAGATGTTTCACAGGTGACTTGACAGAATACCATTACTTCCCAATTACCATAAATAAAAGGAAAGCCATCACAAAGAGTATGTGAAGATATATCATTCTAACATTCCTGAAGATTTAACCCTTCCCGACCATTCACAAATTGAACATCTGAAAGATGTTCCTGGACTTAGTAATTAGACACAAGGATCTTGACATTATCACTTCTCACTTTTCTCCATACTTAGGTACTTTGAAATCAGGTGTTTGGGGGGATTTCAGTCATTTCAGAAGCTACAGCTGTCATATGCAGACAGGCAAACAGACCTGCAGCAGCACTTCAGGGCCATGCAGAAAGTACAATTCTGCCTCCTATTAGGCTCAATGAGAAGATAAATAGGTAGAGTAGTATGCCCTTTGATACAATAACAATAATCCAGTAGCCTGCCCTAGTATAGCTTTTTTCCAAGTCAGTGAGTTAGTGAATATAACTAAAGCTCTAGGGGTCTGCACTTTGTATTCTTCTCTGCACCCTAAGGTAGGATCTACAAGTATTTTTCAAAATGCTAGTTTTAGCTTCAGGCATGGATCCATTTATGAAATGACTCTGTGCTCATGACACACACAGTGCTGATAGTGTAGGTGATCTCAGTACTGGTGGGATAATAATAAAAATTAGTATAACACCATTAGAAATGTTTATGTATATTGGGGAAAACAGCTCTTAGTCTAGGACGGTGAACAAAAGAAATGTTTTCCAGAGTCCACTAACATCATGGATTCATTCTGTCATGGGATTTTAACTAGGTGCCATGTATTCAAAATATTGAAGGAACATCAGATCTTAAAAGTGGTCTAGAGTGGTTACACTGAAACAAATAGATGCAAATACAGACTCTTTGAAGAATGAGTTTGCATATTCACAGAGCAAAGAAATGGGAAGTAAAATGATGTATTTTTTTTATCTCTCTGGCAATTCAGTTTAGGCAGTTGTAACCCCTAGACAGCAGTAAAGAAGCAGGTTAAAAAAATTTCCAACCAGTATCTGTGGTTAGTGTTTGAGATCCAGATGAGAATATTTGCTGACTAGTCTAGTACCAGCTGGTGTAGTCACCTGTTAATTCAGATGTCAGCTGGAATACCACCTCCGATGGATTTTTCAGCTTAGATTCCCAAGGGAAACAGGTTTATAGTAGCCACTTCAGGTTCATGAACCCAACATATAGTTCCACCAAAGAAAAGGAAAAAATTGTTCTCACTCTGAAGTACCAAAATTCACAAGGCCAAGGAAATGCCGTCCTGATCCATACTTTTCCCAGGCAAGGCTCTGGTTAGATGGTCGTACTGGGGAGAAAGGAGTGATATCATCATTACTTCTTATTTGTCTAGCTTTTCATTTTTTATATAATAAGAGCACTGTGGGGAAGGGAATAGAGATATGCAGAATCACATCAGTCCTCAGTTTTTCTTATTATTTTCAGCAAATACCCATTCACTGTGCTTTCTTTTGGTGTTTCTCTTTCTGAAGCACTTCTGTTTCTTTTTTTTTAATACCTGGGTGACTAAAAGAAATGCATTGGCCAGTAGTGTACAGATACCTAGAAGTTAGGCACAGCTTTAGTGACTCCAGCCCTGTATTTCACTCTGGGAAATTTCACTATCCCTTATTAGTCCTCACCCTGACCTTTGGACAAATCTGTACTTTCATGAATCAACATACTCATTTCCTTCACTTTTAATTAGCTTTTAATAAGCAGCTAAGAATAACTGGTATTTCAGCAAGATGATACAATAAAGTTACACCAGGGAAAAGGTCTGACCCTCATCATCCTCTTTCTGAATTGTAATGTGAGCACGCAGAAAGTGTCCTTCCACTCTGCACCCCACAAGTACTCAGGTGTGAACATAAACACAGGCAAAACTGTCTTTGAAAAAAAGCATCTCTATGGCTCTGAAACCCCAATATCCACGCCCCTCATAATCCATGAAAAAGCCATTTGAAGCAAATAATTTAGCCACATGGAAAGGATTCTGCCTGTCTCCGCCTCCAGGAAGACCCATTAGGCACAAAAGACAGCTCACAGCCAGAAATGCTCTGAGACTAGGTTTATCAGGTATAATTCATGAAATAGGATATTCCTGTATGGCTTGTTTGCAGTGAAGCAGCAAAAATAGCCCAGGATTACTTGCACCTGTCTGGATTTAAAACAAAGCAGATAGAACAGCAAAAACAATCACCCCCTTCCTTTTCTACCTAAATGCTTCACAGACCTCAGCAGATTTGTAGTCACCAGAGGGGGACAAAGATTCATAATGCTAAGAACTTGATTATGCTTTAATTTGCCTCAGTCCACAAACCCTTCAATTCCTGTCTTCTCAGGTGCTGGCTTGCATTGGTACTCAAAGCAGTCTACTGTTTTCTTTTATGGTTTAGTATACCCTTCTTTTAACTGCTGTAACTTATGGAGATGTATACTAGATTTCAGAATTGCTAAAGCCAACAAAATTGAACATTTATGAAAGGATAAGATATTGAGGTTTCCTCATGTTTCTCCTACTAACACCACACAACATTCCTTGTGATTTTGTTTTTCTAGATGGAAATATTGCTAGCCAAGTGGTCTTACAACTCACACATGGCTTCCTGCTACAGCCACTGACATTTCATGAAAAATTCAGATGTTGCCAAAGAAAGATTTCCCTAAGCTTTACTGAACTTTCCTGGTACCATTTTTCTTTGCCTGACCTTTGTTTTACAGTACTGAATTATTAAGTTGGTCTTTTTTCCTTATTCAACATTTCTGTGCAGAAGATATTATGTCTGAAACATGTTGAGCAATAGAGGCCATTGGGCTGTACACTATGGTTGTGAACAAAAGAGTATATGATAATTCATCAATATCTTCTTGTGGAATTACAAGAAGGAGAAATTATTGGAAAACTCTATTGATCCCAAAAGTCAAGAAAAAAATTCTTCTCCTTATGCAGAAAAATATGAAGTGTATATATATATATTAATTGATATATTGCAATTTTATAGTTTCTGTGAATATAGATTTGATGGAAACAGAGCTGCATCCTTTCTGAGAGTGCTGTTCCTACTTATTTTTTTCTTCTTTTATTTCTTTCCTCCTACCACCTCCTTCTTCAATGTATAGCATTCACTTGCCTCCAATTATCATGCCCTCATTTTGAAGTAACAAAGTATTTATACAGGATACATATATATTTTATATATATATATACACATATATATATATATATATATATATATATGATCTTCTAGAAGACAACAGAGGTGGCCATGTCCAACCAAGTTTTGCTTTCCTTCATAAGTAGAAAAGGACAAAAGGAAGAACCAGTAATTTCTCCTAGGAAAGTTTTTTATCTGATAAAATAAAAACCTTGCTCACACACTTTTTTTTCTCTAGATGAAAGTTTGTTATTATCTTTTCTTTTTGGAATCGTTCTCTCACATGAGGGAAAATCTGCCATGTGAACTTTTTCTTGGTGTGCACTCACTAGAAGGAAGAACAGTATCATAATCATGCCACATGCTATCTTCAGACATACATCTGCCCTGCTGCACAGTCTGGTATTTAGTGTACTGCATCATGAATCATTTGCTATCTCTTTTATTTGTATGTCATTACCTAAGATACATGTGTTAAATTCTCAGTGCTTTTCAGACTCTCAAAGATGCAATTTCATGCCTGACAACTCCATAAAATATATTAGATATTTTCATTTCTTTTAAATTTAAACCAGAAACCTGGCTTCAGTGGATGTTTCAATTGGTTTTTTAAATCTCTCCAAGCTTGTGACATTTGTAACTGCTCAGATGTTAACCCAAACCATTCACCCATTCACCTTGGTAACAGCATACTTTTGGTTTTTATGTACTGGGCTGGACATCAAAGACATGTTTTTATTGCAGAGATTTTACTAGCCAAGTCTGGATTCGTAACAGACCCTGTTCAGCAACAGCTGAATTGTATAGACAGCTCTTCTTTGGGATAAAAACAGGTGAACTCTGATCAACCAAGTGCCAGATTGAAATCTTCCCTCCATTCTTGCTCACCTTCAGCTCAGATTTTGGCTAAGATGGAATATTTTCTGGAAATAATTGTTTTACTTGCTTTGCTTCTTACCATAGGAAGCCTCAGTCTTCCTATAGGAAGATCAACACACACACACGGTCTTTACAATGGAGACTCTCAGGAGCTGTATAGCTATCTTATCCAAAAAGAATCTAGTTAATGCTGGGTGCATTGATCAATTGATTTTTTTTTAAAGAGGGAAACAGATGTCTTTAACATTTTGTGAATGTTGCCTTCCCTACCCTGTTTCTACTGGGCTTCTGGAGGTTCATATATGTAGCACTGGCTTGCCCTGTACTTACTCAAACCATTACCTCCTCCTTCATTCCCTACAAAAAGAAACATCTGGCAAAATAATGGCTTCTCCCTTAGTTCAGTCAGACCATCTTTTCCCTCAACCCACACTCCCAAGGTCTCTACACACACATTTAAATATTCATGGGACTGCATGAGTAGGGCTGAATACATTGCCTAAGTGCTGCCACAAACACATGGTTTAATGCAATCAGGAACTCCTGATGACCAGGAAGATGTGACTCAGAAAATCTGTTGACAAAAGGTGCTTGGACTACATGTTCAGAAACTTAAGCAGTGTCTACCATCATTTTAATGTGTAGAGCTTCATATATGAACCCACGTCTGTCAAACAAGTCAGGGTACCAGCTGTTTCAGAAGATATTATCAACCAATTTTTATTGTGAATATTATTTCCATATTACTTCCAAGAGAAATAAATGGAAGAGAATGCTGAATGACAGTTTAATAGCAATGATGTCTTATATTTATATAGTGCCTACCATCTCAGAGCAATTTACAAATAATATCCATAAAAGAGTTACTCTGCCCATCCTTGAAATGCCTCCCTCTCTCTGCTGGAGGTTGGAATCCAAGCATAAAGTTGACAAAGAGCAGAGCAGCAGGGGAAGGAGAATTTTGGCTGAAAATTCATAGACTTGGAAAACAACATCTCTTATGGAAAAAAAAAAAAAAAAAAGGAACACAAAAAACCCAACACTGTGGAATCATTAAATTCCCCATAGAACAGAAGACTCTGGTCTTGTAAAAAAGTTTGATCACATAGAAAGCTTCTCAGGAGTTAATTTTCTGCCACTGAAAGAAAAAATACCAAATTCTGCTAGCTTGTGAAAATGTGCTGCCATGGAACCTCCATAAGTCAAACATAAGGCATGCCTTCCAGGTTAAGGTACAGATGTGCACGTACTTCCTAAGGCTGGCCATCGATGTTCATGAATGTGGTTTTACTCACCAGTAAGTATTGTCAGTACAGCACACACAATTGTGCACCACACTCCCTTCCACTCTGACAGTAGCCAATAACCAGGTATGCCAACATGCTGCAGGGTCTGGTCTGTGATGGAAGCACTCAAAGAAATACCTCCTCCAGCATTTGGTCTATGGTTTGAAAGGAAAAACAAAAGCTGTGCTCCACTGCTATCAGAGCTGTACTCTGTCGTTGCTTTTGTGTCTCAAGTTGACTCTCTGTTTTTTGCAACACAGCAGTGATTTACCAAAGTGTTGGGGAAATACTTTTTGTCACCTTCATGTTTCCCACCAGCAAACTGAAAGCAAACAAGCACATGGTTGGTCCATTCAAAGTTATGGGATGTACAGACTTACAGTTTGGACATTCTATTCCTTCAGGAGTTGGGCAAATCATTTAGAAGTTGTGCTGTGTGATGTCCCACTCTTAAGAGAAAGGGATTCATTGGTACTCATGGTCAAAAGGAACAATGGAAGTCAGAGGGTCTACAATAGCTGCAAAAGTTTTATTAGTAAATTACACACTGGGCATGGAAATTGGTATGTTAGTCCCTGACCTTCTGGTACAAGCATGCAACAGTGGGGTTTAGATAGAAAGGTAGAGTTAAAGGAAGAGAGAAAAGGAGAAATGAATTAAAATAGGGGAGAGAAAGAAGGAAAGCAAGAGAGAAGAAGGGAAAGAGAAATCACTAGCTCTGGATCCAGTGTCATTCAGTTGGGGGTGCCTGCATGCCTGGGGTCCATGGGCATTTTCATAGATGAGTTTTCCCCACCCTAGAGCTAAGCTTCTTGCTTCCTATCCAAATTAGCTTTTTGCAGTCCATTCTTCTAGACCTTTCTGGAAATGAGTCAGGGGTCTTTGGGTGTCTCTGGTGGTCTTGATTTCTGCCCCTACTGTCCATGTCTGCTTCTCAATTTTATTCCTGTACTGCACAACACTGCACTGTGTTGTGCTCCAGGAACTAGAACAAGGACATTTTCCCCAGAAAAGTATTTTTCGCCACAAATATAGCCCCCTTCTCCAGCCACATCCTGTTCTTTCTCTCAGTGCATTATTCCCAACAACCTTTGGCTGTTATTCCCAACAATCCTTGGCTGGCTCCAGAGCTATCTGGATATCAGCCCTTGAGACATACCCATTAGCCCCTTATCTTCTGGGCTTCTACACCTTCTCAGTTTCTCACCTCTCACATGAGTAGTTTGACCACTGTTTTATGTGATGCTATCTGAAAGGTTAAAACACTCATCTGAAGGTGAAGCAGAGTACACAACCATCTGAAGTGCATTATAGTTTAATGAAAAATTGCATCTGTAAGCGTAACACAAGTAGCAAGTGTCCGAATCCAAAACACTATGCTACAAAAGAACTTAATTTTTTTTTTTCCCAAATCTGACTCTTCTCCCTCCTCCACCCATTGGTAGTTTCCCCAATGCAAAAATTTCCCACTACATATCAGTCTCTGGGAAAGCATTTAAAAAAGAGAGGTGATAAGGGAAGAATGATTTGAGAATAAAATGTTTGCAGCTGAGAGTGAAAATTAGCTGGTTTAGTGCTTCGGTGTGTAAACTAGCTTGGGCTTTGAAGCAAATTCATTAGAGCAGGTTGACAAAGTCCAAATGACAAGTGAGGGAACTCCTCATGGTGACATTTCTCATGGCTAGAACAGAGCAGCAGGTTAACCTGTTACTGAAGGATTAAGTGTTCATCTGTTACGTGCTGACATGTCTGAAAAACATTTGGCCCCTTTGTCTATGATTCACTTTAATTCTGCTAGCCCTTTTTAACCCTAAAATGCCTAAAATTTCTGTCCTCTCCCAGCTTTGAGAAATACTATGAAACTAAATTTTATTACAGATTTTACTCGGGGCTTTAGAACACCAGCTTACAAAGTGAACCTTCAGTTTGTAAATTAACTCTTTTTCATCTCTTACTTTAAAATATACTTGGAGGGATTGTTTCTGAAAAACACATGCCTGTCATCATTAACTAATGCAGTCAGTGGGGAATTCAGCCATTTGTATGTTGAGTTCTCATACTAAAATACAAAAAGAAAGAATAAATAATTCTTTCTTATCCAAACTGATATTCAAATTTGGTGATGAGAGATCCCATTCCTTCTCAACCATGACATGGAGACAAAGGCAGATAGGGAGGGGGTGCTGTGTAGTGTTTTGGCCAATTCCAAGTATTTACTAATAGAAGTCCTTTTCTTTCTCTCTTCTTCTCTAGTTTAATTTATTTGCCTACCTGCTTTTTATTTCATGGTTTTATTTTTTTTTTGTTGTTGTGGTGTGGTTTTATTTGGTTGTTTTTTTGATTTTTTGGTTTTTTTTTTTTTGGAGGGGTGGGTTGTAAACTTCTTTTTAGCAGTGATATATAATATAAGACATAAGAATTATGAATCAAATTATCAACTTTACTAAAATTTAACTCCAAAAATATTACAACACAGACAGGACTTGTGAAAACCACAAGCCACCAGTTCTCAGTTATGAAGAGCTGCAACCTTCACAAATCTGTGTGCTGAAATGGAGCATGGAAGAGATCAGACCAGAAGTTAGACTCAGTAAGGAATTTCTCCATTACACAGACTTTGTGATCAGGCATCTACGGTCCCTTTCCCCTACATCCTGAAAAATTTTATTGCATTTTGCTTTTTTGAGAAACCTCTGTTATGTGGCCAGAGTTGAGATAGATGGCAGATCTGACCAGCAAGGTTGCCAGTTGACTTGCTCAGAACAGAACAATTTTATCTAGTTTTGATTGACACTCTTGCAGAAGCTCTCCACTCTGCATATCAGAAAATTTGTTATCAGAAAAATTGAAGTAGCAGTGCCAGACAGATAGCTGAGACACAGCTCGCTGCTGCTTTAGGACTGTGAACAAGGTTGCCTGGCAAGTTCACTGTTGCTAAGTATGGGATGCTGCAGAGTCAAAGTTCTGTTACTTTGGGTATGTTGTTTCACTGGAAAGCAGATTTTCTGATTTAATGTTGTAAAGAAAAGGCCAGAGGGATTATGTGTTGAAGAAGATATTTTCTGAGTTATGCAAACACACAGGGCTGCTGCTATCTATCAGGGTGGTCACTTCAGTAGAGATAACAAACTTTATCTGAACTCAAGCACACTTCCTGATAAAGTGGGCAGTACAGCTGCTAGGTGATATTTACAATAGATGGATTTAATAAGAAAAAGGAAAGACTTTTTTTTTTTTTTTTTTTTTGTTATTATTACTGGGGCTGGAAAGCTAAGAATGACTTCAAGCCAAAAGACTCCCAGCTTCTCAGTATATTTAACTCAAACCATGAATGTCCACTAATATTCACTCTGATATTATCTCCAGATTACCAGTATAATAGTTCATCAATTCAGTTAAAGCATAAGCACATTCTGATTTCAGTCTTTAACTTGCTAGAACATTGAACAGCTTGTTTGTTTGAGGTTTTTTTAAGGGCAATAATCAAATTATTTTTCACAATTTTTATGTTCATTGCACTCTTTAAGGCTCTTTTCTAAGGATCTTGAGATATATTCAAAATATTCTCTCCTAGTATTCCTGCATTAAGAACACCTGCTCTTGATATACCTACCTTTAGTGAAGGCTCCCTTCCTTTTCTTTTGATAGGGAGAGGTATTGTAAACTATGCCTTTATGAATTTAATGTTAAGACTCATATTTACAGCTGTCTGCATTGCCAAATCTACTTTGATCAATCTGTATAATGGAAATTACATCCTCCACAGTGATGGAATGTAAGCAAAATCAGTAAATTATCTATTGCTCCTGGACAATTTTAATGTATTAAACAACATTGAATCTGATCAATGGAAGGTAAGAGTCCTTCTCTGTTTGCTACAGTCTTCCAATAAATATCTAGATAGGAAATAAAATATTTATATTTATTTTAAATCTTTATCAGCAATAAGATGACCTCTAATAGGCTTGAGTAGTGCAGACATGAAAAGAGTACTGCAAAACTCCTTTAGAAACAGTTGAGGATATGGAGCTATGGTTGTATGAAAAAATATCTAAACACACCTGAGATTGTGGAGATGTCTATTTTCCCTCACTAAGTATATGAGCAGATTTTCCAAATATTTGCATCTAGAAACTGGAAATTAGGCTAAATGGGTAAACAGGAACCTTCAGTGATAGCCAGAATTACTCAAGCTGACAGGGATTTCCAAAGATATTAAAGCCTCTATTTTATGTTTATCATTTTTCAGTCCCACTGTCTTTGTTTATCTATTTTCATTAAGGCAAATTCCTCATTATTTACATTATGGTACCTCTACCTACTGTGCCTTTTTTGTACTTCTGCTTTAGGCAGCTGGGATTTGCTGCCATCAGAAACTGTTCTAGTTTTCCTAGGAACTTGAAGGCACTGGTAAGACTTGGGCTTCCTCTCTTTGTCCTGCCTGCCATCTTCAAGGAATAAGACTCACATTCTTTTCTTTCTTCTTCCTGATGTCCACTGGCAGGTCAACCTCCAAGTGAGTAAAAAGGTAGAGGGAGTTGTTTACACATTGGTACTGTATCTATTATTCTTCTTCCCAGAAAGGGTTCTCCAGTAAGCAGCATAAGATTGAGCTTCTACTCATCAAGAAATTGCAGCCTCTGGCATTTTAAGTAAATTTCACTGGATTTCTGCAGTACTGATGCCAGCTACACATTGAATTTATAAACGTACATGGTAAGTGCTAAAGGAGACTTTTTGAGGTAACACTAAAATACCTTTTTATAAACAAAACACATAGTTCTTTAATTTATTTTTACATTTTTTGCCTCTTCTTAATTTTTTATTCCTCCTGCATACTGTATGCCTTTCAAAACATAAAGACACAACTTTTTCTGTCTTGGTCCCAAATTATTCCAGGTCTTCTCCATTTCTTGACAGAATATCAGTTTTCTGTATTATGCTTGCTCTTCCCCCTCAAAACTCTATACTTACACTACTCTAGCCACGTGAATTTCCTAGAAAATTATCTAGCCTTCCCCCCAACCCCCACCCACCCTTGGACATGTCTAAATATTTTGGGGTTTTCTCGTGACTGATCCTGAACACGACTGCATACCAGAGGGATCATTTTCACTTTTGATTTCTGGGGCTATCTAAAAGGGACTTCAAAATCCAGTTTGCACCTCAACTCTAGAAATACACATCTCAGTCTCATATTTCCCATAAATCAGCTATACATACCTAGGCCAATGCTTATGTTAAGCTTTCCATTTCTATAATATGTTGGTAGGAAGAAAATAAACATAGAGAAACTATCTTAAAGTGATCTGCAGCAATTCACCAAAGCAGAGCTTTCTTGAAGACCTTGGTAATGAAAATCACAAACAGCTTCTGTGCACTAAGCAACACCAAATGCTTGCCCTGAAGCTCTAAGGAATCCTGGAAACAGTTCCTCAGTGCATTTCCCAGTATTGATCCATAAGAATTTTCATGCTTTCAATTTTGTATAATTCTCAGGTTGAAATGAACTCAGAGCATGCAACGGGAAACTCAGCCAAGAATTCTGCTTCCCATAATTCCAGCTCAAAACCATATATCAGCCTGACTTCTCTCAAAGCAGTCTTCACAAAAGGCATGCAAGTGTTGGCCAAGTCCATGCTGGATTCCAAATTTGTATTATGATTTTGGTTTCATTGTAAACATTTTGCATAACTTTGGCTTTTTATATTAAAATTATTTATGCAGACTTCAGAGGGGTCTAAAGGAAGAAAAAGCAAAATTACCTCCCCTGTCAAAAGGTTCATCACTTCCTTCATAACTGTTGGACCCTGAAGTCACACTGGCTCCACAGCTCAGTATTAATAATTTTTGAGAAATCTGCAGGTGAACTTCTGTGTTTTGCAGCACATGTTGCACATCTCCTTCAGAACAAATGATTTTCCAACACCATTCATATAATTAACTACCTCACAAGCAGTTCTGCATGGTGCTGCCACTGCAGCATGGACCCTTTAGCTGTCTGAGTATTCATGTAGAAAACATCTAGAGGAAGGGTACCTTCCTCGTGAGTTTCTCTTGCAAGAAATCCTGATGCACAGACCATATGGATGGAGAAAGACAGCATCACTCTGAGTTCAGAGATTTATAACTGAAAGGTCATTAAAGAGACTATGCCTTTCCTATAATTTAGCTAAGCTGCTTAACAGCTTGCAGCTGCACCTACAAGTGTCCTACAGAGCTGGGAGCTCCCTGGGCTACCTTGGCTGTATCTGCACTTTGCAACACTTAAAGATCCAAACAACAAATTCAACCCAACAGTTTTGTTGGATGCATAGCAGGAGTGTTCAAATAATCAGTTAAGTGGCTGCTCTCAGCTGTATTCAACAGCAGTTATACATTTCTAAGAGCAAGCTGAAGAGGTTTGCTTGACCTTCTCTGCATATAAACTGACTTATTTCAGTTTGAAGTGAAAAGAATTAAGAATAAGGTCTCAGATAAAATTATGACTAGGCCTGAGAGTCTGTTTCAGAAAATACTATATATCAGCAATCAGATAGAACCTTCCATAAAATTATACTGTTTTACTGTGATACATTTGCAGGTTCATCAAAATGACATTCAGATCAGGACTTAAATATATGTATTTGTGTGGATACCTTTGCTACTTTCTTTTCTGGAAAAGCTAAGGATACATACAGATCAGTATGAAACCCATAAACAATTGCAGGTTATGAATTTTGTGTTGCTATGCCTAAGGCTCTAGCCACAGCTTTGAGAAAATTAGTACTAGTAGTTGAAGAGGGAAGGCGTTAGACTGTGTTGATAGAGGGGGACCAAGGAGAACCTGTGATGCCACAGGTGACAAGCTCAAGGACAGTCCTTACCTGCTCACTGAGTACTTGTGAAGCCTTGAATGCATTCAGAAGCCACTGCATTCAAGAAGGCTGATTCCAGCAATCCTGAAGCTAGGAGTTGTCTCACAGTGACTAGGCAGACAGTATCTAATTTTCTGCCCTATGCTTTCTTGCTGTTTAAGTGTGTCACATTTTTCAGCTGAGCTCTGCTATAATTCTTCCTTCTACAGAGAACATACATTAAGCTCTTCAGTGGAAAAGGGATGTTGTGAAGCTGACTGAAATTTGTCCCAATGTTTTGCTATTGATAAGTGGTGTCAGAAGACTGTGAAGTGATGCTAGGTATGCCTCTTAGCTCTTCAGAGCTGGAGAGGTGTTTGAGGCCTGATGTCTCTAACTACCTATTCACTCTTCAGTTTTAATCTAGACAGAGTAATTGACTTAAAAATTTAAAACAAACTTTAGACGAGGAAGTTGGACTAAGGCAAATAAACAAATGCATTTAAAACTCCCAGAATGAAGGTATTAAGGAGAAAGCAGCTGCTGAGAAGGAAGCCTTTTCTTCCAGCTGTGCTTTCTCATGTCAGGTGAGTTCACACTCTGGTTTGACTTTAAATGATCGTAAAACATCTTCAGCATAAACAGTATATTTAACAAAGATAGAAGTGGCCTCATTAGATGTGCAGTAGTTTCTCACACCTCGTCTGCTTTCAGAGAATGACTGGTAATTCTTCCCAGTGGATGTGCTGCAGACACATTCCAACTCTCTGATGTCAGTAGCAGCTGCACCAAGAGCTTTGCTGGTGTGCAGTGTGGCTAATTTGCCAGAGCTTGTCAGATAAGAAAATAAACTTGTTTCAGCAACTGTGAGTTATTCCATCTAAAGAAAATCCTCTTGGGCTCTCATGTTGGGATTCTGTGAAAATCTTGTTTCATGACTCTCTTTCCAAAAGTTAGGCTGACTTTGATTCAGATTTTTTGACATACTTATAGCATGCCAATGTAACTGAGGATAATTTAGCCTACTGGACATAGCTTGTTTTATCAAATTTTCTCTAAGAAATTACTATTTCGGTGGCTTTCACAAAAATTGCAGACCAAGCTATATTCTGTTCCCAGCTTTACACACACATAGACACTAAATATTTTTAAGCTTTGGTTATGTAGTCACAGTACTTTCTCATGTAAAAGTACAGTAAATTTTAATGCTTCCTATGAGACTCCCTGAGATCTTCAAAGTACTTTTTGATGAAGACCTCTCTTCCTGCTGGTTGTTCTGAGCTTCTTCCAGATACTTTGACTGAAATCAGAAAGACTCTTCTTGAGGTGTTCATAAAATCATAGAATGGTTTCAGTTGAAAGAGACCTTAAGACCAGACCTTCAAGTTCCAAACTTCCTGTCATGGCAGGGAACCTTCACCAGTTTATCCAGAGCCCATCTATCCTGGTCTTCAGCACCTCCAGGGACAGGGCATCCACAAGGACTTCTCTGGGAAAATGGTGCCAATACTTCATCACTCTCACAGTAAAAATTTCTTCTTAATGTTCTACCTAAACTACTCTCACTTAAGCCCATTGCCCCTTGTCCTAGCATTACATGCCCCTGCCAAAAGTCCCTCTCCAGCCTTCTTGTACCTCTCTTTAGGACTAGCACACTGCTCTATGGTCTTCCCAGAGCCTTCTCTTCTCCAGGCTGAGCTCCTGCTCTCTCAGACTGTCTTCATAGAAGAGGCTCTCCAGCCCTGTGACCACCTTAGTAGCTCTCTTCTGGATCCATTCCAGCATGTCAATGTCTTTCTTGTGTTTCTGGGAACTCCAGGGCTGGACACAGTATCCATATGGAATCTCACAAACGCAGAGCAGAACTTTATTTCAGCTACCACCTAAGTAACAATCAGTCATCTTGGCCTAAACTGATGATTGACTCCCTGACATCCATTTCTCTCTTTCTGAGGGACTTGGGAATATTAATCTATCCTCTCCTTTGTCTATTGCCCCCAAATGTTAGCTTCTACTCAAAACTGCTTAGTCTTGGGGGATCAGACACACCACAGTCCAGAAACTTTCCTTCAGAAATGTGACAACAAACATCTGTCTTCCATACAAACTGACTTGCTGGAGAGGAGAGGAGAGGAGAGGAGAGGAGAGGAGAGGAGAGGAGAGGAGAGGAGAGGAGAGGAGAGGAGAGGAGAGGAGAGGAGAGGAGAGGAGAGGAGAGGAGAGGAGAGGAGGAGGGAGAGGAGAGGAGAGGAGAGGAGAGGAGAGGAGATCTGTGTGACAAGTGGTACTCGAAGGTGAAACACTTCTTGTGGAGCCTGTGTTAAACAGAATTAACTTTAAAATATATTTAGCTCTTATACATTTTAATTTTTTTTCCATTAGGAATACATTTTTGAACTTTTTTTCTCATTTTTTTTTATCTCCACCACTTATGCTTTTTTAAATTTACAGTGTATCAAAATATGTCTTCTTCTCTTTCAGTATGTTTTCTTTTGTTCCATGAAGAGGAGATGTTTCAAAGAGAAAGGAGAAAAGAAGAACACAATTTGAAACAATAGTAACTCAATTGTTTCTGTTATACTTGGTATTTAACAAGCTAAGTTAGAAAGGTTAGAGAACAAGAAAATTCTTTCATAACCTGAGATAAAATGCAATTGCAACAGGATCAACTTTCAATATTTTAGTCAATTCTAATCCCATTATAGTAGATCCAAGATAAAAACAACTTGAACTCACAGAGTTCAACCTGCAGATCCTACATGCCAAATCCATATTTCTGTTGAGTGTTCCAGTTCTTCAGCAGATGTGTTCCAGCAGGTTAAATGCTTAGCTGATCCATTGCTAGCCTTCAATAAACAGGTTATCTAAGCAAAAAGATCCAAGAGTAATTTGATATGGCAGTTGTCATACAGTTTGACTCAGGCTATAGTATATCTCATTTTCCTTTTAAAAAAGAGTAAAGACAGGAGAAGCAATGAGTCTGCTGGGACTCATTCTAGCCCACTTGATCTCAAATTAGCAGAAAAGGCTCAGTTTGATGAATGTTTCCTTTGCTGTGATTGCTCCCCTATGCCTGTTGGGGTGTGCGTTCTCAGGGAAAGGAATGGTTTATCTCAGACGCTTCTTTGCTAGCAGGATTCAGGCAAGGGATGGGGTGCTTGTACCAAGAACACCCCTTGGCCCTAACACTTGAAATTCTCATGCCTCACTCACATTGGAGAGTTGGAATTGCCAGAAAGAGAAGGAGAGAGGGGTAGGGAAGGTATTTGAGGAGTGGCTCCTCTCCCTGGGGAGTGGTTGTCCTGAATTTGTAAGATGCTGAGCCCCAGGCCTTTTGAGTCTGAAAATTAATTTCTTGTACTTGGAACCCAAATACAACCAGCCTACCACAGCAGGAGCTGACTTTCCTCCTTCTTTCAATACTGGTTTTCTCTTTGGAAAAAGGTCTCACCAGCTACTACTGAAGACACAACAGAGAGTGGTTAGGGTACCATGATGTCCAAATCCAGTGAACATGAAAGAGCTCCAAATTTGTCCCTGCTGTAAGGCTCACCTAGGACAGTCTCTCACTATCTGAGTTTGAACAAACACTTGAACAGCAGCCCAGCATTGCAAAACAAGGTCCTTAGGACACAAGGATCATGACAAGTTCAAGCTGACATTTTATTTCAGCTGTTACTTCTTCTCTGCTTTCTGTCACTCCAGTAGTCCCTGCTGGCCAGACTTAAAATAAACTTTTTTGTCTCTGGAAAAATTAATGACATTCTTGTGGAAAGCAGGTTAGTTGAAAAAGCACTATCAAGTCCAAAAAATAAACAGGAAAGTATTATTAAGAGAAAAATAATCTTTAAGAGAAACTGATTTAATGATTAACAGTTCTACTCTACCACTGACAGAATTCCTCCAGTGATATATGGAAACCCTCTGGGACTCTCAATTTTTACTAGATAATCCCTCCTGAATGGTGAAATACTGCTATATCCCCTGCACATCACCTTTTGAACTATACAGGCATTTTACTAATTGACCTCAAGAATAACTCTGGCCCAGATTATCTGAGGTGCATGTCTGACTGCCTTCCAAGAATAAAATTAAATTTTTGCTGTTTTGTGGGGGCTTTTTGGGGTTTTTTCTAAATTTGTCCTGGAGGCCTTACAAACCAAACCAAGCAAATAAACAATGAAATAACCAAATCAAACCAACAACTTCCCCCAAGAAAACCTCAACAACAGAGAGAAAAAAAATCCTGGGAATCAATGTCTGCAGACCATACATATTCTGTTACTCTTAATTCTGCTGTTGCCCACTGTATTGTGCATTTGTTTGATCACATAATTATCATTTTTTTCACAGTGCATTCAATGCACAAAAATCAAAGGAAAACCCAGACTTTTAAAATCATGCTATTTTTTATTTACTTTAGATGGTCCTTTATAGTCAAGGAAAGATCTTATTTTCTTATGAACCCATCTTTTAGAGGTAAGACTCATACAATGGGCAGACTAAAACCTTAACTATGAAAGAACTTTACTGCTTAGTATTTCTCAATATAGCTAAGTTTTCCTCAACAGAAGAGAAAAGCAATAAAACTTCACTTTTAGGTGACTTGAATCAGTATCAAGTTAGACACAGGATAAAGGCTTATACTTATAAAAGCAACTATACTGTTAAAAGAGGTACATCAAATTCCTGAAACCTGTCAAGGAGAGAGAAAATGTTCTATTTGTTCCTCTTCTAGAAGGGTGAAAATGGAATCCTGGCAATCAATATATTTAATTTGTTAAAGTCAGAGAGAAAAATCAGGGCAGATAGCCTCTCCTGTGCATAGCTCCAGTCAGCATTTGGACAGATGTAGTTATTTACACCAGCTCAACTACGGGGCCAACTTTGGCTAACTGCTCTGTAGAAAAATGAGAGAGCCCCTGCCTCAATGACTTTGAGGAAGAAAAGGCAGTAAGACATAGAATGAAAAATTATTATTTTTTCCATTAATGATTCAGATATAAAATAATTCAGCACTACTAATCAAATCTCAGAATCAAATTTCAGAAGTCTCAATCATTACAGAAAGCTACCACCAAAATTCCTTATGTCACTTCTTTGCTATTTTAATTCTTCACTTCTTCTTTTCAACACTTCAAAATTTTTCTGGAGCTATGCAAATACCTCATAACTATATGATGACACCATAGCACATGGTGGGTTTCTGTACAACCCAATGTGCCATGGCTGAACAGGACTGGCCAGTCAGTGGGAGAGTACAAGGTTGGTAAGGATTTCTAAGTAACACAGCACACTTTTTTCTGTAACCTGTTGTTTCCATCTGGTTTTTATCTTTCAGATGATAAACAATACATAACATGAAAAATGCAGGCTGGATGGTGCTACTATTAAATCTTTGTCACGTTCAGATTTCTGGAGTTTGCATCTTCACATGTAGACCACCTCAATTCCCATCAAATCACTTCTTGTGACCCTTGCAACCCTGCTTCCTGCTAGGTTTTTCTTTCTCCTGAACTCCCTGGAGGAGTAGATTGCCACTATGAAAATATGAAGTAAGCGGGAGAATATCAAAACTGTCTTGTATGCAGTGAACAAGTACATGCAGTCAGGATGTGACTTGAAGAGATTTCATAACATACTTTTTCCCCAGTGGTTGGAGATGGTTAAGTCACACTGATACCTGAGTGGTGGCTGACATGAAAAATAAAGGATGTTCCTAACAGCCAAGTCAGCAAAATCAGCAGCTCTCTGCATAAGTACCCTTTAAATACTGTCAAATACTGCCAAAGATCTCAAGGAGTGAATCTGTGGCGGATTTGGTCTGACCCTCACTCTTCAAGACTGACCTAAAATGGAGACATTTGGCCTGCAAGTCTGACACTAGAGAGGAGTAAAGGATGCTGTTTAGTTTGTCTCTAATCCCACACAGCAAAAGACAAGACACAGAGATAAAGACGACCTCACTACTGTTTAGAATAGTTCTTGCCTGCAATGCATGTTTACAGGGACAAGAAAAGCCTGTCAGATGCAACGACAGCTAATTTTATCCTGTCTGTGAAAGGATTTGAGAGTTTCAGAAGAATCAGGGAGGCTACAAAGGGAAGGCATGTTCTCAGTTTAATGAGTCAAGTGTCCTTCATCACAGTGCCTGCATAGCACCAAACCAGTTATGGCAGAGGACATTGATCCTCAAGAGGGACATAATCATTCCACAGACCACAATTTAAAATGTTTCTAGCAGGACAGTGACAGCTCCTGAGTCCTGGCTGCTGTTTTGTGGCTTGCAGATTTATGTGCATGTGCATGCTTGCATGCCTGCCTGCCCACCCATTCATGCTTCTACTGAGCTACTGAGCTGTCAAAGACAGCATCATCTGATGGCTAATCCTCATGGACAGTTTCCTCCCAATTCTGCCACATACCTCTTGCCTATTTTGGGGTCCTAATTCTTTCTCAGAAGGTAATGCAGGCTGTGATCAGTGCTGTCTTCTTCATAACACTGCAGCCCTCACAGTACGCATTTTCTTTGGGGTTTTTTTGGTCCACTAAGTGTTGTACTGATCAAAATAAGGAAATGTCTTAGCAAAAGATTCAGGATGCAGTTTCCCACTTCAACAAGATACAGAAAGCCCTGTCTGTTACTGACAGACATGGATGAGCAAATTCTTCTTGTCTGAAAGGAGTCTCAGTAGAAACTCATGGGACAAATTGAAGCTGACTACCAAGGCATGAAAATATGGGTTTACAGCAATGAAGTGTGTTTGACTGTGTATACCAGTGATACCTGAAGTATTCTTTTAAAGTGTAAAACCCTACTCGGCATACATCGTGACTTGACCAAATCATGTGAGACATTCTTCAGTATTTTTTTAGAATAAAAAATGGGCTGTGGAAAAGTTGCTTTTTTCAAACACATAACTGAGGTACTAAGTCAAGAAAAATTGCTTTCTCAGAGATATAGGGCAAAATTACTTCACCATCTAAGTAATGTAATTCTGATCCAGACTTTAATCTTCAAATGGTTAGAGCATTTGTTACGGAGATATTAAAATATACAAGGACTCTATCAGCCTTTATCCTAAAATATTGATATTACCTATGTGACAAGGACTTGATGTATCACTTTTGACAGACCCTGAATATTTCATTTAATTTGGCATATCAGATTCCAGAAAACTCAGGCAGGAAGTTGCTTATATGACTTATTTTCACATCATCATAAACTTGCATTTACTCTGAGCTATTTCCTTTTCTTCAGGTTAGGACTAGTGACTGGGCACACTGTGATTAAAAAAAGTCAAAGCATTATTCCACATTACTGAATCCATTGAATTCTTTAATGTACACTAAGCAACTACATCACAAAGAGAAGACTTTCAGTTAGAATTTCAAAGTATATAGAGGGATTTAAAATGTCTATACACCCTGTCAAATGCTAAATCAAATGGAATAACCTTATGTATACATACTTCACAACTCTCAACAGCTTTCTGATCTCTTTCAGGATAAAGACATAAAGCAAACAAAAGTTTCTTTCTCATCAGAGACACCATCTAGTTTAAAGAGTTTCAACTCAATTCTTTTAAACACCTGTCTTCTTCTCCCTGTAGTTATTTATACCTGGAAGGTAAAAATCTGGTTGCTGAAAAGTTCTGAGCAAACAATAAAATATTAGTGGACTGCAAAATACATTAAAACCTTACAGGAGTAGGGAATTAGATTAAAAGCATGTTTGTGTTTCTTTCTATATTCTTTAATGGATGCATACATAAAAGTTAATATGTATATTTATAATCAATTTATTTATATTCTGTGTTCAGCAAAGTTGCCTACAATTGCCTTCTGGCTAATGAAGAGTTATCATTAGAACTTACTCCATAGAGTCAACCCATTGCCCAGTTATCTCAACCTAATATTTATCTGTATTTGAAATCTATTTCTTGTACCATGTTATAAACTAAATGCTTGGGGACTGGTTTTCTGTTTGATTTGCGTGTGGCTCAGGTACAGAATGGCTTTCAACCCACGTGAGGAAGAAGTCACTACTAGCAGTCAGTAGCAGGAGCCATGACTTTGTTAACCCCCATGGAAGGAACAGCTCCCACAGATGGGGCCATGCATGAGCCAAGGGCAGGCCACCAAAAAGCTTCCTTGACTGCAGTGAGATGTTTTGATTACTGCAGTAATCAAAAAAGTAATCAAAAGTTACAGTGCACTCTTGGGCATCCTTCCCTCAGGCATAGCTGCTTTCCTGCCATGCTATTGCAGAGGGGCAACACAAGGAACTCTCTCAGTCAAGTGAGGATGCACCCACTTATCCCTGCTTTGGTGGCCCTGCTATCTCCCTATGTGCTTTTGTCATAGTATGGAATCCTGGGAACACACTGCAGTGCATGCCAAAATCTGCTGTTACCCACACTGGCATGATCTGCTGGGCCTGAAGTCTGCAGGAGAGCCCCAGAGAGTACAGAACATCCCTAGACCACCTCTCCTTACCTCAGCCACAGGATGATCTTAACACTGTAAAATGTTATTAGTTTATTACCTGAATTAGCTTAAGCAGTCTGCATTTATTTAAGGGATATTTATAATATATAGTTTCCTGTCCCCAATGTTTTCTTTTCAGATTTTAATGAGTTTAAAATTGTGAGTCTAAAGAATATATAAATACGACACTCAGTCTTGACTACAGAGTTATGACCAGTAATTTTATAATATCCTACATCAAATTTTTAATTAATTTGGAGTTAACATGGTGTGTCACATCAACATTTGGCTGTACAGCTGATGAAAGCTGGAATCTTTCCCACTCTGTGGGAGGTTTTGCTCTTTTGAAGACTTTTTCCACTCATATATCACCTGTGTTAAAATGCAAATGGCTTAAATATAATCAAAGCACAGAATGTGCTGTGATAGGAAAAAAAAAAGCTGTTTCAATCAGCAGGAAGCAGCAGCTCTGTAAAACTGAAATGAAAGATTTCAGCAGCTCTGTTTTGTTACCACATGTCAGCATCATGCAATACTATCTCTGTTGATGTGCTTTTTTATACAGTAAAGAAATCATATTGGCTGGGAAAATCCACCAGATTCCAAATTAAGAAAAAAAACCCCAAAACCCAAAAAACCAACAAACTATTTTTCTGATTTTGAAAGTGATCCTTCAGGATTTTCAATGATGGTACTTGAACTTCATGACAAAGATGTTCCAATAAAATCAATTTTTTCTCAGGGAAAAAAACAGTATTATTTTATTTTTTGAATGTACACTTTACACCAAGAGAAAAATTAAACTATATACAATTAAAAATACTATATGCAATGCAATCATAATTTGTTGCTCTAAGCTTTGTTCATCTTGCAATTTTCGATTATCTTTGCTTGGGGCAGTCTTAACAGTGCCCATGAATATTAATTTGATGAACTTTGGTAATGCAAGCACTCATTTTAATTTTTTTAACTAAATTTACAGAAAAATAGAAACACTGCTTTTGCTCAAATTAAAAAAAAAAAAAAAAAAAAGTATTTTTTTTCCCCAATATATTCAAAAGGATTTTTTTAAATTAGTTTTTTTTCCTGTTCTTTTTCTCTGTCTTTTGCTTTAGTGGACACTGCTCAACTGGTTTGTGAACCTTTTCAGATAAAATAATCCATAGATTTATTTAATCACTGGGAAAAAAGGTAATTTTTTCAAATTATGTATATATAAATATATCATTAACTATTAAACCATCTTTTGGTCCTGTAACATATGTTTAAAAGGCAACAGTGTTATGAAAAATAACTTTTAATATTTTGGAGAAATTATGTTAATATTCTGTGTCTTTGGAAGGGGCTCTCAGCTTTTTCAATCTCTGGGGAAAGAAAAAAAAAAAAAAAAAAAAAAAAAAAAAAAAAAAAAAGGAGCCCATGGTGTGTATTCATAATATTTCATACAAAGTTTACCTGTGATATTTTTCACCAGGTGGGAGTGACAATTTTTTTCCACATGGAATATCTCTGTAATTACAGAAAAGTAAACATACACGAGAAAAGGAGACAGAATATAAAATATGACTAAATTTATAAATCCCTCTGTATAAACTTTGCAGAGTAATACATGGAATTATATATAATGTGTTAAATGTGAAGATAAATTAGATTTGAAAATGTAAGAGGGAGATGTTAAAACACATTTTGCTTTAACTGCAATTATCAGATTGCCATTTCAAGGACAGTGCAGCCTGTAGAAGGATAAAAGACAGTGCTTGGCTTCTAAGGAGGAATTTCTCATTCTCTAAATAAGTTGGAAAGCCCAAATTTGCATTACATATATGATATTCATGAAATGCACACCTATGAAATTGTATGCCTGGCCTTGTAATGATGCATGGGCACAAGCAAGCAGTTGTCAAAGTCGTTGTCCACTGCCTACTCTCTAGGAAAAAAACAGTGGAACACGACTGCTGCTGCTGCAAGTGGCAGGGATGCAGTTCAGTCATGAGAGCCAAAGGGACATAAGACAAATTTTAAGTGAGAAGTAGAGAGGGGGTCGTATTACTGCTGCTATTAAGATAAGTTTGATTTTGGGGGTAAAAAAGCAAAGCCTCTAACCTGAACACCTGAAAATCCAAAAATTCTGGCCTGTAATAGGAGCAGTAAATTTCAAACTGCAAACTAAGCAACACACTAAATCAAAACTGAGCTGTCATAAGCTGTTGGAGGTACTTCAGTCAGGCTTTATTTGTGGAGACATAAAATGTGTGAAAGGTCTGTGAATAGGTGCCTATTGGCTAAACCATCAGGGCTCCCTTCGGGTACAGATGGCTGCTAACAGAAGGGTGATATGGTTATGGTGAAGGCTCCTTCTGCCTGAGTGCTTTAAGGCATCAGAGGTACTGCAGAGCATTGCTAAGAGGAACAAGAAAAGCAACAGTGGGGTGGCTTCAAGGAGGTGTCTCAGCACAGGGGAGAATGTTGGCTCAGCCTCTTACACTTTTACGCCGATAGAATGAGATTAATTATCTGAATTTGAAATATTTATCCTAAGCTAGTCAACTAGGTTCTCTTTATGACAGAGGAGACACAAAGAGGTGTTTTGTCAGAATCCACCCTTTAAATATAAGAAAGTCTAAAAGACACCTTGGTAGATGTCCACCTCTCTGTTTTATCTTAGGAGTACAATGAAGTGGCTTTGACTAGAAGCCTGTGTGGCCAGTGTAAGCTGGGAGAGTGGAATCCCATCATCACTCATGTTTGTCCTGTATTCTCTATTATGTGCCATAAAGAAGAGTGAGAACACCGCCTGTCTAAAAAGATGTTGAGTGTTGCCTGAAGGATGGAAAATGGTTAATGTGTTTTCAAAACAAAAAGAGATGTTGCTAATCTGTGTTAAATGTTTATTTATTTTCTGAAAATGTGGAGAGTATTACTCCCAAAATTTACTGCATACTGTTCAGTTCTGCAGAAGAATTCTCTTACATCACATACAATGACTTTTTTAATGACACACAAGTTTTGGGGGTCTTTTTTCTTGAGAGGTTCTTTCCATAATGAATATCTTAGGAAAATAAGAGGCCCAAATCCTACAGTATTTTGAATAATGCAGGCAAAATTCCCATTGAATTCAGCCAGGGTGGAGGACAGACTGAAAGATCTGGATGCAAGTAATGGTCATTCAAGCATCTGTTACTGATGGAGGTATTAGCCAACACCTCCCCAGTGGCTTGATCTATTTGGTTTTGTACACTGCAAACTGTAACCTCGCAACGAGCAAGCTGCTAAGTGAAGAAAAGCCATGGGATTTGAGCTCTCTCACAGGAAGGTGCTCTCTTTCAGAAGTGTTTGCTAGTCATCTGAATTATGCTTATCTCAATGCAAGTAACAGGATCTCAGAAAGATTACTCTAGTTTTCCATTGGTGACTTTTTTCACTCTCTTACAGATAGAATGGTCATCTGCTTTCCCTTGAAATTCTTTTATTACAAATTTTTATCACTGTTTCCATTCTCAGGGAAAAGAAAATGAAGAAAGCAGCCATAAACTGTAAGTGTATTGATACCCAAGTGGACTGATTCAAGCTGAAATGCACTGTCCTGTTTACACATTGAAAGGAATTTGCCATCTTTCAAATCATGACAAGAGGATGGCAAATTTAGTTAAGCTGAATTTCAGAGGTGAAGATGAAAACTGTGCAAAATACTGGAAAGAATCTGAGAAACTGTTCAACTATTCCAAGAGACTAACCCACCCATGAGGTTTAAATTTTTATCTTCACTCTTCTGCAAAAGGGAATGCAGATATCAAAGTATAGCATCACTTTGTGTGGCAATTTAGGGACTCGTGTTGGGGCTGAAAAATGCTCAGTTACACATATCAAACATTATAACAAAAATTAAGTTGAGAAGTTTCTAGGTAATACAGCTTTTTAATGTATCCAAATACAACATTTTTCATGTCTTTAATTGTGTGTCATTAGTTACATTATTTATATTCCGTATAGATTAGGCAAAAAAATACAGTTTTTGTCTTCTTTTTTTTCAATTGAGTTTAAATATTTGAAGTTTGTGAATAAAGAATTAAAGCTAAGAAGTTATTGTATCTTTTCCAAAAGCAGTGTGATAGTTCAACACATTTAAAAATAATGTTATTCTACTGACATTAAATTTTCTCATGCTGCAATAACATTCTTTTTCATATACTGGAGCTCTGAGAACTTTGGCAGTTTCACATCCCCAGGGTTCAATATATCTTTTCTCCTTTTTTTTCCCTCTCTTTTTGTTTCAGTTACTGAGGGTTCACACATGTGCTGAGTTTAACTTTGGGTTTCTGGGCTCATACAAACCCTAAAACTCAAAGCAATACTCAGTCATAACCATGACTTTTCCATGGCTTGGAACAAAACAGTAAACTTTCTGTGGAGCTCAGAGATAGGATTAACTTGACAGGCAATCTATATTTTAGAAGTTCAGCCTGAGCTCATTTCAAGGGTCAGTAAAACTTGGAAAAGCTTCTTGACAAATCTGGGACAAATTGAGGATTATGAAGACAACTCAAAACACACCCATCTCAAAAGGGGCAAGTAATGCCTCCTATGTTTCTTTTGTCCTCCAAACCTGTTGCTACGGAAAGAAGGGAATTTCACATGGCTGTGAACTTCATAAAAAAAATGTACACAATTCATTCAGATGAGAAAACTTAAATTATTCTTAGGGTTTTTACAGTTCAGCTGTTCCATTTGCCCCACATTCAGCTGAAATACTTCTAAGTTATGCTTACATTAAAGAAATTCAGGCCTATAATTTAATGTCAATCAAAGTGTATGAAATCTCTCTCAAACAAATGAGTCTTTATTTTTTCATGTCTGAAGGCACCTAACTACATACGAGCCCATTCAAGTTATGTTTAAGTCCAGATCTCAAAAAATTAACCTAAAAAAAACAACTAAAAAGAAGTGTCCAGTCTTTCATTATTTACATACTTAATGTTGTTTGATTCAGAAACCACAACATAAATGTTTTCTTTTAAAAAATCCGTAAGCATCAAGATATATATATAAATATCCCACAAAACGATCAGTGTGTTCTCACCATAAACAGATGCCTTACAAATATTTCTCTTGTTTTTAAAAAAAGCAGTTAAATCATTTTTTGAGGTCTGGCCATCTATACATTCAAAGTGCAAGTGCTTTTTTAGAAGAAATACTTCTAAAATATATATTTATACATTTTTTGTATGTGGAATACAAAGTCTTTACTTAATATTCAGAAAATCCACTGTGGTGCAGGTGTACAGGACTTTCCAAAAACTACTTGGGAATGAAATGAATTTGCCCAAATGGCCCCTTTTACAGGCAAGTTTATTCTGCTGCTCACAGCTTCCCAGCAGCACAGTGAATGCCTTCAGGTTCCCCAGCTCCTTCCAAGGGGAGCATTCCAAAATGTCTCCAAGCAGGCAGCTCTGGATGCTCCTGCAGCCCCGGCGCTCTTGCACAGCCAGAAGGGTGAGAGCTCTGAGGCTGCTGGGAATCACAGCTGCTCCTTCCCAGTCTGGGGCAGGAGCTGGGCTGGCTGCACTGCTTGGCCAATACAGCAGGTGCCATAAAGGAAAAAGTATGTGTACAAGTAAGCCTTCTGTTTGGTAATTGTTTATCTGGGTCAGCTGCTCACTGAGAAGGACAGACTTGCTCTTGGCACCTGTCCTCAGAGCAGTGAGAGTCTGTCTCATGCAGCTTTGCTTCTTACAGGGATAAAACATAGTTTCAGCATGCCAATAATTTAAGCATAGGAGTTTAAGCTTTCATTCCTTTCCTGAGTTTTCTTTTCCATGCTTTTGCAGCACTCACTGATGCACGCTGGAACATAGTCTGTCCTTTTTATTTTTTACTCTGTTTTTGAGGTAACCATTTCAGGTCTGTAGTTGCTAAGCTACAGCACAACTAACAGGGCCTTATCCAGAAGCACTCATTGAGTGTGTTAGGAAATTTGGGCAAAAAATCACAAATAATAGTCAACAGATGAGCCAGGATCCATCCCTCCTAATTCTGACAGCCTAAAATTTGGGTGTCTGGTCTAAACTAATCAATCTTACATCCTCTCATCAAAGGAGACACTTTGCCATTTTTAAAGAACAGTTTGTTTCACCGTAAGTTGTCCAGCTAAAATACTTGGTCTTTATAAGGTGCATATGTCTTCTCTTGGCTTTTATGGGAATCCTACACATCAAACCGAAAAAGAAGTCCCTTTTGGATGAAATGGAGCCCACCATTGGTATCTGCATCCAATGTGAACTTCCCATGCTGAAAAGTTATTTCACTGAAGGATTTCTTAATAGCCCAACAAGGAATAAATATTCTGAGATTGCTAACAGCAAGCAGCCTCCACTACACAGAGATTTTCAGCATAGTCTCCTCAGCTGTGGTAAAATATATGTCTATGCAATTATAAAATGGCTTTCATGAGCAAATACAAATGTGTAAAAAAGATGTGTTAAAAGCAAAGACAAACACACGAAGTAATTAGAAACAGATGACAGTATAGTGCTGTTTGAAAGGAATGTTTTTCACTTGGTTCTATTAATGTACAGAGACCCACAAAGCTTTTAAACAGGGAAGAAGGTTTCTAACACGTAGCAAGTTGCAGAAAAGAAAGAAATAATTAAAAAATTCTTCCATTGCTCTTTGAACAATGTACAAGCGTTACAAGGACAGTATTCTTTTTCTGTACTTCTCCTAACTTAAATCACATTGCAAAGCATAAACAATACATCTTACATAAAAATATAATGTATATGAAGAGTCATTTTTGTTGAGAAGGCAATCTGCCCATGCTTTCCATGTAAGTTTAAAATGGTTTCTCTTCTACTTTTGTTGGCAGAAGTGGTATTAGGCATACACCAGGATTTAACCACTGTAAGTCATAATATTCTTTGACCAAACGGCACTGAAGTCAATGGAGCTTATACTTTGGGCTTCTTTATTTTCAAGGTCCTTTGATATGCCAGAGGATATGTTCAGATCTTCTCTTCCAGAGAATCAAAATCATGTTTTGCTATTTCCCTCTCCAACATGATAATGAGTCCCGGATTCCCTTTTGTTAACACCCAAGGACATGTGAGGCAGGACCTCCTGCAAGCAGCTTTGTCTATAGCTGATTTTTTCCCACTAATGTCTAAGACACCAATTTCTAAACGTTACACAATAATGCATGTTTAATTCCAGCTTTTGGGTAGAAGTCAAACATGAGAGATTCGTGACCAGAAGGTCAGAAAACAGGCAGGACTGTTTCCTGGCAACTTAATGGCATTTGGCTTTATAGCTTAACTTCATAACATGTGAAGGCTCTTCAGCAATCTTAATTACATTCTTAACAAGGAAAGAAAACAATCTAAGATACTGGATTAAATCCTGGAAATGGATAGTTCTAGCAATATGGTATATAATCTTCTAAAAGTTGGTGAACTGTTGAACAGAAGAGTATAAGGAATATTATGTTTTTGGCCATGGGCCATTACCAGAATTTGTAATGTGTTACATGAAAAGCTCAAACCGCATGGCATACACGGTCATTTGTAGAAAACTTTCCACTTCTTCGTGCTCTGAGACTAATGTTAGGATCAATTCTCATGGATTTCAGGAGGAAAAGACAGCTGACCACAGATTTGGCTCGGAAATCAACTCTTTTACATCAGGGGCTGTTCTTTTCTAGAGGGCAAGTAAATATTTTTACAGACATGAATGGAACTGGACACAAGACGATCTAGGACATCAATCAAAACTAAATTGCTTCTTAAGTGAGATGTGGAAAGAAGATAAGACTATTTTATTTGTTGCTAATATTATCATGTGTTCCTGTAGAGCAGAAAGGATCTCACAGCACTACAGAAAGATTATGCCGGAGAGAATTTACAATCTAAGAGATAAAAAGAACTAAATGCAGAAAGACTGCATTTGCTCCCTGGTGTCAGCTGCAGCAGGACAAGGAATGTTGGCTTGTCAAGAGTAAACCATTTTATAAAAATGTCTTCTTTCTTCTTTGCCCCAGTGTTTTCCACTCATCCTGCAAAAGAGAGTCTACTATAACTGGAAGTGAGTTTGCAAGACCATGAGAGTTTATGAATCTTTAAGGGGTTTGTGAATATCAATCTATTTAAAAACAACATTTTTTAAAAAATTATACAGATGGTTTCTATATTGAAACTTAAGATAGATAAAATTATAAATGATTAGTTGAGTTGTTTTTAAGCTGTTAACTCAATATTTGCTCAATATTTGTATCACCATTTTGTAATTTGCAATTATGCTTGCTTTAGACTTTCCTGCCTCTTTTGACAAGCCTAGTAATTGGAAATCTTCTGTGTAGAATATGTAGAAGTTCTGACATTACAATGGTTTGACATTTACATTTCCTGACTCAGATGAGGTCAAAAAGTGTCCTTCGCTGCATCGTATTAAATTTCAACTACTCATTTAGAAAACCACAGAAAAGCAGCTATCAATCATGGACTCTGTATTTATTTTCTTACAGCAGGTCCAAATACTGCTACCTTTGTCTCAAAAATTCTGTATGTAAATTAATTTTGGTGTTGCATTTCCAATGAGAAGAAATGAGAACACATCTAAAGCTTTTAAACACAGCTAATAGCTTCATAGCTTATAAATCTTCTTGCTGATTTCAGTCAGTGTCAGGGTGTAGACTGTCCAGAGACAAATACAATCATACAGAGTCTATGGAAATGGTGTCTTCATAAATGTTTTAGGGGTCATTCACCTAGCCAAAAAACAGACAGAAGATAGAGAATAAAAAGTTATGGTAGTGGTCCTCAGAGTAGAATATAGGTGTTGGACAGCTTGAATATCACAAAAATTGCTAAGGTTCATTTGACCAGCCATAAGTAACTTGAAAGCCAAGATGTGGCTTTAAATAATCACTTCTTTGTTTCCAGAGGCCTGACTTCACTGATGCCTCTCCTTCAGCATCATACCTTGTGTTTATCACTTCATATTTGAGCAGTGAAAGGCTCTTTAAACAGACATTCTTGTTCTCAGCAGAACGAAGTGATTCCAGAGCTAACATCTCTAGGCTGGTTGGTTTTGTCACAGTAAGTATGCTCACTCTATGCTCAGCATAAGAAATGCTTAACCTGTACTTTCCTTGAAGATATTCCACCTGGTGTGAGCACGGACGGAGGCAGCATAGAGCTACAAGGTCGCCAGAAAAATTCTCAGTTACTGAGGTAACATTTGGAAGATTTACAGCTTCTAAGAACCATCAGACTGAAGTCCTTAAAACCCTGGAGAAAATGTCCTCTTCTTATACTACAAAGTTTACACAATTTCCCTCCCCCCTTGTTTGTGTGATTCAGACTCAGTTGCTGCTCTTACCAGCTGCCTTTATGGGTGGCATATTCATGCATAGTGTGGGAAACGACCCCACGCAAGCAGGGGATAGACAAGATGACCTAGTACTTTAGGGCCCTTTTCTTCTGGCTGTGCTAGCTGACATCATCTGTGGTATGACTCTTTGAATTCCATACTCTATGTAGGAGAGACAAATGAGTGCACAAAACACAAGCCTAGCAGCAGCTGAAGCCTCCCTCCTTAAGCTGTCTTAATGGCCCATGGAGAAGGTGAAAGGCTCCTGGGGGGGTTGTTTGAAGAAGAGAGTTGTCCTCTGGAACTGCTGCTGCCTTTAGGGAGGGAAGTGAGTGAGAAAAGGTTCCCTGGAATAGAATCATAGATTCAGAATGTCCTGGGTTGGAAGGGACCCACAAGGATCATTTGGTCCAACTCTGATGGCTAATATTGGGCTTCATGAGTACTTTCCCCCTAAATGTGGTGGTTGATTCTTTTGATTCACAGGAATATTTCACTCCAAAGAAAACCACAGGTGTCTGCCCTTCAAAAAACTAATGGTTTTGAGGACTCCAGATGGGTGAAGCTCATGTGACCAGAGGCTAGAGAGTGGCAAACAGATGCTATAAATTCAATAAACTTCCCAGAGCAGTGTGCAGGAAACACTTTCATCATAAAAATCTGCAAAAGATATTTTATTTTACTCAGAGATTAAAATGTTAGTTATGTTCATTCTTTAAAAGAAATAAAACCAAAACCATGTTAATGCAGAGACTGACTTGCTAAGAACAGCTTCTAGAGCAAGGATGAAGTGTCATAATTCAGAAATTTTGAGGACCATTGTGACAATTCAACACAGCTATTGGTCATCAGGAGTTTCTACACAATATTGTGAGAGATAGTGAATTACAATCATCCCCAGTCTCATAGGTTTCAAATCAGGAGCACCATATACTTGGTTGGCCAAACTGAAGCCAGAGACCATCATCAGTCATAATTTTCTATTAAACCTAATTGGGTTCACCCATTTTTCCTCCATTAGATGCATGGAGAGAATTTGCAACACAACTTTTAAGTCTCATCATCATAAAATGAGACTGTGGGCAATTCTATATGACACTCTTCATCTTAACTTATTCTTTCCCAGCCCTGTGTAAGATAGGTGTGCCATTGTCTCAGCAAGTATGAAACCACAGACAAGAAGCATGTACCTCAGGGTTTCTCTCCTGCACATGCATGCAAATTGATCAATACAATATTAAAGCCAATGAAATAAACAGTTTAAAAAATTTCTCTCTCCTGTAAAAGGAGAATTCAGCCTTGTTATAAATGCTCCAATTTCAATGTGTATGAGAAATGTAATCCTGTTCATAGAGTTGCATCTGCAATGTAATCACCTGAGCAGGTTTATTATGTGCAACTCTGAGTTATCTGGGTGGAAAGCTCAGGAGAATAAACCATGTTAAACAATAACTATTTTATCTTCTTCCATTTTGCAGAGAAGAATTGGTGGAATACAATTACTATTAGAAACTTAGCACATCTGAGTTCTGCAAGGCTGGAAATAAAAATAAAAGTCCTCAACAGAATAAAAGAAAGAATATTATTTTGTAAGAAATGTTAATTTTGTTGAGTGGTGTTGGATGAAACTGGGCTTCCTTTTACTACCCTTATCTAAATCCAGCTCTAGCAAAAACCAGTGCAAAAGGAAGCATGAAAATGTATTTTGTTTTTCTGCACATCTTTTGTTTTACATTTTGAATATATTTCTCTGCACTGTAGCTTGCTTGAACAAATACTTTTTGTTGTAAACACTTTCAATTGTTTGGACAAACTAAATGTCAGCCAGCACTAAATGCATTTGCAACAAGAAATACACCAAATCAAAATAATGGCAGATGTATCTCAGGCAGCATTAAAGGACTTTAAACTGCAGTGTATCCAAAACAAAAAATGTACATCAAACATAGAAACACATTGTTAATCTGTTACATCTGTTTAGTTAAGTGATGGCCTTAATTACTTTTAGTCACCCATGACTCTCATGAGCAGTCTCCACTTTAAATTTAGATTCAGACATTTTTCCATTTCTCTAATTAGGATTTATTCATGTGTAAACAAGCTCGACATTGGTTTACCCACATACATTTATGTTTTTTACTGTGTGGCCTTGCAGAGCAATTCCTGCATGCTTTCTGCCTATTCATATAATTGCCCTTCTTGTCCCACATGTAAACCTCAGCAATAACTTGTTGACCAGTGATTTTACTTTTTTCCCCATAAATAGGTTTTGAAAGGAATACCCAAATCTTAAACCTTGATTTTCATAACCATCTTTCTGATAATCAGGAAGCTGTGGTTTCTCACACCTCCCTTCACCCCAATATCCAGAATGTGTATATGTCTGGGTTATTTTTTGCTTCCTCCTCTTTTCCACATCATACTAGGACTGGATGGAGCATGGAGAGATTTCAGCAGACAAATGAAGCTTCCTAACAAAATTTCCCATGTGGCTGTGGCTGGCTGCTGACACCATGATCTGCATGAATTTCTTTAAGGGTTACACACTTGTGGATATGGTCTTTTATTCAGTCATCTCTGGAATGATTTGAATAAAACAGGCTGAGCACATCTTTTTAGGTTTAACCCTTAAATGAACTAGGTTGGGCAGAAAACATTGATTTGGTGGAGCTACTGCTCCTAAGAATCCTTCAAAATAACATATATTTTGGGACGTGAAAATGAGATTTTAGCATCTTGCCAGGATTTCTCTCCTTCTAGTGTTATCTCAGTGCCCCTTGTAAACAGGCAAAACATCTTGTGAACATCTACAATTCTGAGTGTCCCCAAACTGTGATTTACCATGTATTCATGACCAACATTATTGATTCACAGAGGAAAGAATTAAAGTATTGAAGTGGCTGCCCCAGAAGATGTCAGCTGTGCCAAGGACTCCACAGTATTCCATCACAACAGTGAGAGCATAAAAAAGCCAATACCACCTCATAGGACACTTCACAGTGAGCAGATACAGTAAGCAACAAAGTTCAGAGTGCTTTATACTACTTTTCTCATTTAAAATCTCAAATGTTTAACCTCTTTCTATTTGCTGCAGTATTATCTGCACCTAGGTGTGCATTTTACAGTAGTGAAATAGATGGTATATTTATTGCATAAACTATACAGTTATATGCTGATTTAAGTAAACTCACAAATCTTAATTAGAACAATTTTCCTGTTTAAAAAGCTTAAAATTTGTAATTTAAAAGTAGTCCTTATTTGGGAAAAAAAGTTTTGGTTTGGCTTAAATTATATCTCCTCCCTTATCTCTTTCAAATATAAACTTCTTTATGGACTACATGTAATTGGCATTACTGCATTATATGCACATCAAATTGATACAATTGTGTTAAGACAGTTTTTTTACAAAATACATTTATTGATACCTGGAGCTTCTCCACTGTCACTGGACTTACACAGCAAGTCAAAATCTGCAATTTAGATTCAGCTATTATGCTGTTTTTTAACTATTGCAAGCAAATAATCCTTTCCCTGCCATTACTACCTCTTGATGTAGCTCTCAAACTTGACTTAGTCCTTCAATCTGTACTAGGAATTTTCAAATCCAGACGTATGTATCCAGCTTGAGCAGATGGGGAAGATTGTCACTCTCTGAAACTCTGCTGACAGGAGGCAGCCTTAGTTTATGAGATCAGAAAGAACACAGGTTATAAGAAGCCTACACATCCATATAACATATGGGGGTATTTTAACTGAATACCATCTCTTTGAAGTTTGCTTAAGGTATGGAAATGGATGACAATTTATATCCTACTTGCTCTGTTCAAAGTATTACCAAAAGGCTCTTGGTAAGAGAAAGGGAGGAGCAAAGATAATGTCTGTGGATATCTTAGTGTAGGGAGCAGGCAGTGATAGGAATTCTTAGCATGGTTAAGTTTTGTAAGATGGCAATAGCAGTTGAGGAGGGCTTTTAAAAATAAAAAATTCAAAAGGTTTTGAAAAGTTATAAAATGAAAGAAGAGAAACAACAGACTGAGAATAAGTAGAATAAATTTGATCAGGTTTCTACTCGAAAACTTTATGCAAGGAAGCAGGCAGAAACCTTTTGACTTATTTTAAAGTCACTTGTAAACTGGCTTAGCCCATATCAGTGTGGCTTGCAAATTAACATCTTTATATTTCTCCTGGTTTAGAGTCTTTCTTAATCTTATAGGAAAGACCACTCACAAGCAGCATGGGCTCAGAATGGGAATTGGAATGAACAGAAAGAAAATGCTCAGGTTTTGACCATGGGAGAAAGTAAGATTAAATATTCTCAGAAAAATCACTTAAAAATATGTAAAAAAATGAATTTTTTGAAAATCCATTTAGAACTTTTTTGTTGTTTGTTTCTAGACACAGCCAATACTGGTCTCTTATTTCAAAACAAAAGAAAAACTCCTTTCTCCACCCAACATCTATGCCCAAATTAATCCATATTTAATTTCAAGGATGCCCAGGTTTTCGCTAGCAGCTTCCAGCATCCATCCTATTCTCTATAGTTTTGGATTAAGATTGTGCAAAAATCCATTTTTGAGTAAAGAAGTCACAACTATGGTTTTTGGGGAATGATTAAACAGCTGGTTTATCCTGCAGTTTCATCTACAGATTTTCACATGTTTACACAAGACAGTTTTGCCTACTAGCTCTCAGATGGCTGGATCCTTCTTTTTGTTCTAATAGACATAGGTGATGATACTTTCAAACCAATTGTGATTTTTCTGTGCACATAACTTTTTTCCCCCAGATTCCCCCTTTCTCTGATGGGACATTTATATTATGGAGTTTTCATTTGTTGGTTTACTTTAGGACCCAAGCCTGGCTCCTCCAGAAGTGGCTCTGAGCATCTGGACTTGCTTTTCTACCATATTTCTCCTGATCAAATAGTCTTGTATGTAGACCTGAGTGCATTCCATACAATCAAAAATGTGTTTCATTTTCTAGTGAATCACCGTGGCTGCCAAATACAACCCAAATGGAAGTCTGAAAAACAGTCTCCTAATGGAAATAGAGAATACAAAAATGTTTCCCTAAGGCACCTGCCAAAAACCTGCTGTGCTGATGCATCATGTGTTGGAAAATAGGTGGCAAAAGTAATTTCATGGGTGGTGAGAAATGTTGTCTTTACAGAGAGTTCCTTAATTTCTCTGGTCTATCTGTAAAAAACATCTCAGTCTTTCTACCCTCACCAGTTAGTTCACCTACTTGGCTAATTCCTCCAATCATTTTAATGACTCTTGGAAAATGTTTCCTTATTTATTTTGCTTCAATTTAAAAACAAAATAACCTTATTGAAGGCAGGAGTCATAAGCTCCTACTAAAAATTGGCCTAGTAAACACTTTTCTGAAAGATTCCTTTGTAACTCAAAGACACCCTGGAATTTTTAGGGTTTTTTCCCTCTCCTTTCAGTGAGTGTACATTTAGATAAAATCATTAGATGAACATTAATGATTATCTCATTAATGGATACCTTTCTGCAAATAACTGGCTTCAGAACCAAAACACAACATGCAGTAGAACGCTTTTCTTGGGGGAGGACTGTCTATCCTGATTAGGAATGACTTATTAACAAGGTGCAGGTTGTATAGGAGACCATCTCAGCATTCCTGGAACTGCCTGCTCACCAAAGCAAGCATCTATTGGGTTATGGTTATCTAATGCAACATACAGGCAGGATCTAAAAGCTAAACTAGACCAATCTCTCCTTGCCCATTTATCTGATCTCAAACCCTCAACCTTGATGGAATGGAACAAGGGTAGCTCACAACAAAATCACAGAATCATTTAGGTTGGAAAAAGACCCCTAAGATCATAGAGTCCAGCCTTTGACCAATCACCATCTTGTGATCCATGATATTAAGTGCCACATCCATTTATTTCTTGAATGCCTCCAAGGGATGATGATTCCACCACCTTCCTGCTCAGTCCATTCCAATGCTAAATAATCCTTTCCATTATGAAATTTTTCCAGATGTCCAGCCTGAATTTTCTCTGTTTCAGCTTTAGGCTGTGTCCTCTCATCCTGTCAGTGGTTGCCTGGGAGAAAAGACTGATACACCTGGGTACATCCTCCTTTCAGGGAGTTGTCAAGAGTGATAAGGTGTTCCCAACCCCCAGCCTCCTTTTCTCCAGACTGAGCAACCCCAGCTCCTTCAGCTGCTTCTCATAGGACCTAATCTCTAGAAGTTTCACCACTTTCACTGCCCTTTTCTGGTCATATTTCAGCACCTCGATTGCCTTCCTGAAGTGAAGGGCGCAGAACTGGAAACAAGATTTGTGGTGTGACCTCACAGTGTGGAGTAGAGAGGGACAATCACTGTCTTGGTCCTGCTGGCCACATCCTTCCTCATACAGGCCAGGATGCCACTGGCCTTCTTGGCCTCCTGGGCACACGCTGGCTCTTGTTCATCTGCTGTTGACCTGCACCCCCAGGTCCTTTTCTGCCAGGCAGCTTTGCAGCCACACTTTCCCCAGCCTATGGTGCTGCCTGGGGTTGCCTGGTGGCCAAATGTAGGACTTGACACTTCACCTTGTTGAACTCCATACAACTGGCCTCAGTCCATCCGTCCAGCCTGTCCAGATCCCTCTATAGAGCCTTCCAACCCTCCAGCAGCCAAATTATTGCATAACTTCTCATGTCAGTTAATATTTCTCTGCAGATAAATTTTGCTTTGCACCAAGATAGAATCTACTTCTTTGGTGCATGGTAGGATATGTTTGAGATCTGTTTCTGAAATGATGGGACATCTTCTGCCATTTAAGGCCACAAATTAGTAGAAGGAAAAGCACTGAGGAAGGTTCAGAGCAGAATTATCCATTGATCTGAATAATAATGGCATCTACAATTACTCATGCTGGGACAGAAGTCACAAGAACTATTAATTCTCATGCTTCAGGACATAATTGAGCAACAGCTGGAGTCAGGAATAATTTCCTCCATGACAGACCATTGCACAATTTTGTGTATTAGGGAGTTTTATGTCTACATTTGAGATGGCTGGCATCAGCTCAGTTGAAGACAGAAGGTCAAATTAGATGGTCCTCTGGTTCTTCTGCAGAAATTATTGTGTTTGTACACTGATACAACTATTGTAAAAATCCCAAGCTGTCTTAGGCGTCATGTAGGAAATAATGGCTGCCTCTTCATTCTCATTTTTTCCATCTGCTTTGGATAACCTGGAAATTAATACCAGTTGAGTCTGTGGTTACTTCTTGAACCAACAAGTAGCAAATGAGGAAATGGAACTGCAAGACACCATGCAACAAATAAACATCTTCCATATCCATGCGTTTACTTATACCAGTATTTGCTTTAAACAAATACCCCCTATTAGAAAGACCCACCTCAAAAATATTTCAACATCTTGACCACCACTTTAGTGTCTCACAGTGACTAGTTGTATCTTTGTGATTTCTTCTGGCAGGATTTCCATGAACCACCAAATGGAAATGATGGGAAGGCAAATTAAGATAAGAATACGTAAGTAATTTAAATACAGCAACTACAGAGGTTCAGTACTGCATTGCTCTTAAACGAAAACCCTGGTGATGTTGATTGTTTAACTAATTCAGTATGCAATGTTGTATGAGCTAGAAATGGAAATTCAATACTAGATTATTTGGCCGATGCTGATAATGCAAGAAAATAATGAAAAAGAAAATTTGGTCTCTCCTAAATATTTCCAGTCTTGCAAACTATGCAAAGTTTTAGGATTTATATTGCCACTCTCTTTAAGACAAGGAAACTACAACTTGTTTTGAACACTAGCAGAGTAGGTAAATTTTCAAATTCTGTTCCACTTCACACTCATAATTGAACATTTCTTTTAGCTTTCTTCTTTGACTCATCTGCATGGTAGCAACCAGACTCAGCCACTGTCCAGTGTAAACACAAAAGGCCTAAACGAAGTCAGAGGAAAGCTCTGTAATCATGTAGTGTAATTTGAAGCTGATAGTTTTAGTTTCTACTATGCCTTTGTCAAGTGTTGCTTGACTTTGATTCTGCTTCTTAAGGGTAAATTTAAGTCTGAATAGATCATAGAACTATATAATAAAAAAGAATACCTATGAAACAATTTATTCTTTGGTATTATTAATAATAATTATTTGGCAATAATAATAATAATGCTATATTAACCCTGGGTATGAGTTTTCTCCTTCTGAAGAGGGAAATTTTAATCGTCAGAAAATGCCTATAGTTATTCTGAATGTGCCTCTTATTTTCATAGTAATAGACATGAAGGAAAATTTATACTATGGAAAGTTATTTACTGAGGAGTTTCTGAGTAGCTGCAAGTAGTCTTCCTGTGCAAGAGGGCCAGGGCAAACTGAAGCAGCGTGAATTCAAAGGCATTTATGAAGTTTCCTTGTGTTTGACTATCTCTTCCCAATAGCTGACATGAACAGAAGTAGAAGCAAAGAAAAAAAAGATATTAGAAATAATATAGATGGTTAAGTCATAAGTCAAGTCACTTTACATTTATTTAAGGCATTATATTCAGAGTATTTCCAGGAAAGCTGTTCTGAAAGTCGACAAATTGAGACTTAGTTTTCATGTTACTCTTCGCATTTCCAGGTTTATGTTTTTCAGAATTAAATAGTTGATTACTGGAGGAAATAAATTTAAATTTTAATTTTAACCAATAATCTTTAAAATACTCTATAGAGAATACATAATATGGACTATAAAAATATTTACACTCTAAATTACAATTTCCATACAAGCAATCTACAGAGAAACATTGACCAAATAAAATAATGTTTAAGCTACAATATTTTCCCTATTTCTTTCTCTGTATCAGATGAAAGGAAAATTTAGGGGGAGAAAAGAAAATTTAGGGGAAGGAAATTCAATAATAATTTTTCTTTCTGTCTCACATCACCCTTTTTTCTTTATCACTGTTGGTATTCATATCATCTGTTCTACATTAGATTGACATTTCTTTATATGTTCTCTAACCAGTTCTTGTGAGAGATTAGGGGAGATTGAAAGTGGCTGAGAAACATGAAGGCATTGTGATGGGCATGATGGGAAAAATGGGCACATCATAAATCAGAAACGATAAGAGGTTTTTGAAGATGTGGAAGAGCAAATTTAATACTTTGGAAATTTATTCTAAATTAAGTTTTGCTGTTTAACATCTGCACTATCTTCCACAAAAAGTAGTGAAATAAGTAAAGTCAAGTTATTAAATTTCAAAGAAGAAAAGTCAAGTCTCTACCCCATGAAGTTATTCTATTTTTGCTAATGCTTAATTACTTACCTATACTGACTCTGAAGCACCACACAGCAGAAGCCTCCTTAATCTCCAAAGTTCTTGATTTGCTCCAAGAATATTTTATTGCCTCCATATATTTTCTAATTACAAGCTTTTAGTTTTAAGGCTAAGTGGCATCTCCTTAAACCAAATTCTGATGAACAACTCTCTGCATTAAGTGATATCAGCTGGTTTGATTTAATTTATCTACCACAGACTTTAAGGTTGAAAGGACCCTTAAGTAGTTATGTTCATATACAAAAAAGCCTGGAGTTTTCAGGAAGGACAGTTTAGAAATTTGACATTGACACAGGTTCCCTGGGCTTTCAGAATACTTAAAAAAAACAAACAAAAAAAAAAAAAAAAAAAAAAAAAAACAAAAAAAAAAAAAAAAAAAAAAAAACAAAACAAACAAACAAAAAAACCAATTTCTGGAAATATTTTGAAACCCAAGTCAGAAAGAGAGATATACTAAGGCTTGAGTTCTAGTTTCTTAAGCTGACCAAACCCAGCTTGTAACATCCATACTTAATAACTTTAACCACTTGCATCACATTATTTAGGCTAACTGGAATATTTCCTACCTCAAACATACCTTTATAAAACCAGAAATGAGCTATATCTGCAGAAAAAAAAATTTGCAAAATAAAACAAAGAAGTAAATCAAGAGAACAGAAATTATTGTTTAAGTTTTTTTGGTTTTGTTTTTTTTTAATCAGTTCTAATTATTTTCAATATTACTAAATGTGATGGATAAGCAGTTAAAAACAATTATGCCAGTTGTACAGAAAATGTAACTTTATTGAGCCCAACACTGAAATAAGTGTCTAGAAAGTGATTTTTAACTGTGAGGAAACAGTCCTGTAGATATAGGAATAGCAACCTTCTTTTCTTCCTCCTTTTGGCCTTACTCAGTAACACATTGCTGGCTCTTACCTGAATCTGTATCAAGGCTGAGCTTTGCAATTCTTCCACATTTAGATGCTAACTCCTAGCCATGGTAACCTATGTAAACCACATTCACTGGGAAAAATTAATCTTGCTTTAGTACCTGAAAAATCAGATTCTTTCAGGAACTGGAACTACTTCTGTACTACAGCCAGACAATAGTCTTAGAATCATAGGATCATGAAACTATTTGGGTTGGAAATGGCTGAATAAATATAATCAAATTCCAACTGCCCTGCTGTGGGCAGGGACACCTTCCACTATGTCAGATTGCTCAAAGTCCCATCCAACCTGGCCTTGTCGAAAATGTCTTGAAGGAATTTAGCGAATAAATTTAAAATATCAGTTCCTACATACCCAAGGCTCTACATATCTGCATTCCTTCTTTTCCTAGACCAGTCTTTCTTCACTTGCCTCTCCCTGCTCTACAGTTTGTCTTCTCCTTAGCCCTATGATCTGTATTATGTGTGTGAGAAATAGTATCTCATTGCAAAAATCAGACAGCTCATCTCTCTCGTGCCTTCAAGCCTACTTGGACTGGTTTGAGCAGACCCCTGATGACTGAGAGTTAGGGTATCGACCAGTTCAGATGGTATTCTTCTGTTTCTTGCATATGAAACCCTTCTTGAATTAATCTTAACAATAAAAGAAAAAATTAAAAAGAAATCCTTAACTGAACAAAAATGTCATACAAACATATGGAGCACATGATGTTGCTAACTTAGACCAGATTTAGAACTGAACCAATACACATAAACAAGATGTCTTTTAGAAGATGGTAAATAAACAGAAAACCACTATATGAAAATTGTTTAGCCACATGGCATTGAACAACAGCCTTGCTTAGAGTGGCTAATAGATATGAAAGTTATGCTAGGCCTCATTTAGACTGTAGAAAATCATATAGAAAATCAACCAGTTAAGAAAACTAAAAAAGTTAAGAAAGTTAAGAAAATGTAAAGTCTTCACAACAGAGATAATTTGCTTTCCTATGTCAGAAGTTAGATGTATGCTTCAAAAGCCTTATGGTTGCCCTTGTTTGAATTAGAACATGCAAACCACACTAAGGAAAGAGCCTAAAACTAATTAATGCTGACTCTTCTGTATATCCTTCTTTACAAAAGATATAGTATAAATCAGACAAAAAGTAGGTAAAGACAGTTTAATGAGCTCTAGTCTTTCTTTTACAGCTTGCTGTATCTGTATTCATGGCCATGCTGAACATTTTATAGAACCATTCTGTTATTGAAACAGCACTTCTAAAGCTGCCATGCTGCTAGAGAACAGCAGAGACATTGGTATATAAAAAGCAGCCAGACTTTTATCATCTCTTCCTTCTTGGAGCAAAGTTGGGTAATGTGGTGGGAAGGAGGAACAAAGGTCACAGTTTCCATGTCCTTGCCAGTATTCCCACCACTGCTTCTGCAGTGCTGTATTTCTAAACTGGGTAGAGAACTAAAACCAGACAAGGATGTTCAGCTAAGGGCCCTATCACTTGCTGGACCTCTGAGATGGCTGAACATAAACCTTTCCAATCCGGAGACATACATCCACATTACTTTGGCAGTGTTACCATGGGCTATCCTTCAATCAGGCATTTTCACAGCACTGGGGCTGCAGGTTGCATGTAACCTCATATTTCTAGATTTTGTAGACGGTTTAGCACACAGATCCAAATTTTGTGGCAGGGTAACCTGCTTTGGTCTTAACCAAATTCTTGTTTCCATATATTTTTTGAAAGAAACTGAAACTCATACTCAGATCTTATTTTTTCTGCAAACCCTATTTCTCTTCTTTGCAAGCGAAGTGGAATAGAATAAGATTTTGATGACGAAAAGTATGTTGTTGGTTTTTTGGTTTTTTGGGCTTTTTTTGGTGGTGTTTTTTTTTTTTTTTTTTTTTGGTCTCAGCTATTAGGAATAACATGTATTGTAAGAAGGACAAAAATTATGCACATATTGATTCCAAGTTGCAGGACATGAGGAAAAAATTCAAAACTGTATTGTCTTTTACAACCAATGGCAGAAATTTCACAGTTTCCAAAAGCAATTTAAGTTACTAATGCATAAACATATTGAGATTAGTCTGTGCTCTGTTTATTTCTGGTGGAATGATGAAAACCATTGAGTGAAGGCCAAGTATCAATCTTAGTCAGCCACACTGTGGTGAAATAATTGCAGCTTCATTTATCCAACTCAACCCACCAGTCACGTGTACTGTCCTGGTAATTAAGCATTTAACATCCTTTGTTCTCCTGCCACAAAAAGCTGTGGCAAAGAAAAATTTGGATCAGGATGCCTTGAAGCAGAACAGAAAGCTGTTTTTATGATTATATGCAGAAATTAATTCCTTATTTTTGCAAAACTCAGTGAAGCAATTATGTCTTTCGGTAACACTGCCAAAAGTGCAGCACTTCATTTTCCTCTGTTCAGTGACTCTGTTTTTTTAATGTAGGCATTTGCAAGTGAGAATATCTCCATAAGGGCTCTTTGTGTTTGTTGAGTCAATTTTTTTTTTTTTTTTAGTGTAGAATGTGTGGGGGTAAGAGAATTACTGTAACAAGGAACTGTATTAGACAGCAATATGGACTACTCAGAGAAGTAATGGAATTCCCAGCATTTATGTTTGTAAAACTAAAATAGACAAATGGCCAAAAATATTCAGATGGGAGCAATTCTTCTTTCCAGGTTTATGGGATAGAGACACAAATTTAATTTTTTTTATCCATTATTTTATTTTAAGGAAAAATTTCATAAATTCTATTTGAAAATATTGTCATTGAAAAGTGCTACTTAACCTCAGCAGAAAATAATTTATTTGTTTTTTTCCTTTCTTTCCTGTCTTCATTTGCTTCCATTTCCATTAGAGAAAACCAAGACACAAAATCAAATTAAATTGTGATACTCTACTTCAAATGCACTCCTATCTCCTGAAGGCAAGAGTGCAAGATTTGCTGCCATGTGTATGTCCCATGCCAGTTCAAACCATTTTTTCTTCTGTGATTCAGGCCAGTGCCTTCAACCAGACAGCTGTAAAAGAGTTTGTGTATAATGCATTATCCTTAAATAAAATGGTTTGGAAACATGAAGGTGACTTGATTTTTCAAATAATCTCGTACCATTCATTTTCATGAAATCAGCAATGTGTATGTCCCTGTGGGAGGATTATTAATAATAATAATAATAATAATAATAATAATAATAATAATAATAAATTTTACAGGTTCTATTTGTTTGTTCTTGTCAAAAGCATGTGTTCAAAACACCTTTCTGTAACAAAAGCCTTTCCTCTGTGAAGGAAAAAGACCTGCATGGCCAAGCCAATTTAGGTAGACTGGAAAGCTGAAAAGAATTTGGAAGAAGCTACTCATCAGATTCCACAAAACAAAGAAATCAGGAAAAGACTACAAAAACTGAGATAGTCCTAGAAAGAGCAGGAAAACTGGAAACTTGCTCCTTATTGAAAATGTTTACAGTGATGAGACAAATACATTCTGCATTTTAGCTCCTTTACCCGACTGTCTTGGCCTGCAAGCTCCTTGTAGGGCAGACAGAAAGACATAAAGGGATTTGATGAAGTATGGGATGGGGTATTTGCAAAATTATGTTAGGTAAACATGCTTGTCAAATCCTGTTGATTCAGTAGGTTCTTCTCTGATATGAGATAACAAAACACAGTTTATAAGCCAGATGCAATTTTTCTCTCTTGGGTGCTTTTTTGGGTTTTTTTGCTAGTGTCAAACCTGTGCTAGTGGTTTGAACATCAATGAGTCTGCTTACATTTTATTTGCTTTGGAAATATCTAGAGGAGCATTATACTGTGCCATCAGCTCAGAGGAATACAGTATCAGTCACAAGTTCAGTGATGCTCAAGGTATTTCCCATGATTTGACTTCCTTAATAGTCAGAACCTACAGTAATGCAAACCTCCTCCAGAATCCATGAGATACACAAATGTAAGCAGCCAGAGTACTTAGAGAGCAGGTTTCATTTTTTTAGCAAAGGATGGATAACTCTTTCAAATCTGATTCTCAAATTTGATGAAATATGCATTTCTCTCCATTTCCTTTTCATGCAAAGAGAGTTATTTGCTTTGTTCCTTTCTCTGAATCACCTCCAGTGTTATTTTTCTGGATTGCTGAGTTACAATATTCTCTTCTGTCTAAGAGAGAGACTTAGGGCAATAGTTTTAGCTTAAAGATGCTCCATTCTATGAAAATGCACACATTTTTGAAAAACACATTTAACTAGGACATTTTTAACATGGTTTATCTAACATCATATATATGTCAATATGGTAGTTCTCATTTGTTCTCTATAGAACACTCTAAATAAATGTTTTAAAAAATTTTCTGCTTTCCCACATCATCATAATCTGTCTATATTTTATTGATATGAGTGGGTGCTGTGAATGTACTTATGTATTCCCATGCTCCCAGCAGCTGACAATATCAAATGTCAGTAGTACATTATCAAATAACTACGTATATGAGGGAGTTTAATTTATGACAATTTCTACATACCTAATTTTCAGACAATGCTGAGCATCCAGTGTTCAAGGCTATGAGGCAATGTAATAAATTCAGCACTTAGAATTGTCAGTCACCTCTACAGATCTTTGCCATGCATAAGCAAAAGAAAGGCTTTTTTGTTCGTGGTTTGGTTTGGTTTGGTTTGTTTTCTGACTGAGTGGGAATAAACTATGTCAGCTGTAAAATTCCATTGAAGGGTGATTCCAAGGAGGAAATAGACACATTCACTAATGTTTTGAGAACGTAAGGATATGAAATCTGATATTTATGAGGAATTTCTTGCAAAAGACTGAAATCTGGAAAATTATTGGAGTGTTTCTTACATAGGTAGGAAAGAAGCTGGTCTCTTTTTTCAAAATGAAGAAAGAAAAAAAAACATTAACACATTGATGCACATATCTTGTCATACACCAGTCACTGTTTTTTCCAGACATCTTTTCCTGATGGAGGAATGAAGGGCTTAAGCTGGTCCTTATACATATGTGCAGACAAGACCTGCACACTATCTCTCTCTCATCTTTGGATTTCAAATTGGTCTTAAGCTTCTTGTGGGCCCTTTGCTGCAAAGTATTTTGATAAAGTTGTGCATCTTGCTGGGAAGATAAAATCCAGAGTTCAAGCCCACCTCTTGTGTTTATCTTTCTCTATCACACTAGAGATTCAATCAGACCTATAATTTATGAGGTCACTCAGGCTTTTGTGACATTCTGGTTTATAGGGTTTTTTTTTCTCGTTCTGGGAGAATTTTAAACAAATTAATCCCTTCCCTTTTCTTCCCTTGCCTGATTTTGGTTCTCTGAAATATAATATATTTAAGAAACTCCTGGGATCTGAAGCATATCACCAGGCAGATGGGTTCCCTCAGGTTTAAAAATCCCCCTCCCCAGCCTTTCTGGCACTGAGGGCTCAGACAGAGTCATAATGAGGTTTAAGTCAAGCATTGCATAGCTAAAGAGCTGGCCAAAATGTGCAAAAATAAATAATTAACACCTATGGGAATGTTTCTTAGCCCTTGAACAACAAAATTAAAAACAGTATTTTCTGGTGATACCAATGCTTTAAGGACAATTATGTAGTGTGTGGGGAAAATGGATTATAATTTAAATATAAGTATAATTAAAAGTGGGAACGTCTTTGGTTTGAGCCACATGAAATTTCTCATATAGCTATCAATAAAGTGTTCTTGGAATGCTCCACTAGCATCCATAACAATCCTCAGACCAAAGTGATGGGAAAAAAAAGATAGGAATAAATTATTCTCAAAGTACTCTTAAAAGTTGTACTAACCCAAGCACACAATATCTCACAGACACAAAGAGAATAATGCTCAAATTAGTGCCACATGAGGTTTTAACATTGCCAGTTTCAAAAATCTCAAAGCAATTTTGAACAAGATCAGTTCATAGGAATAACTTTAAGTAGAAAATTATGAGCAATAGTTGGGAATTGTTTAAGAATATTGCCAGTAGTTAGTCAAGAGCTGTAACCCCATAATCCAAAGAGAGGGCCTCATTGATTATAAAAACATCATATTTAATTTAACGTATCTAACTATTGTAAAATGAGGTAAACTGGAAGAAATTATTGTGAATCAGAAAATAGGAGTTAAAATCAATTGGGTAAACTAAAAGCTGTGATGAACAAATAAAATTCTTGTAGAGTGAATCTTATTCTATTTGTTACTGGCAGAATTGTCAACTGTATCATGAAAAAAATAAAACTGTTTAGGACATTATCAGAAAATGGCTGAACAGATAGGAAAATGAGAAAATCAAGATTTTCTTTATTCAGTACACAGGGGGAAACAGAGGCTCTATTCAAGTTTGACATACATCATAGAAAAAAAATCACAGAAAAAAAATCTGATGTGATCTGAAGAAGCCATCTAGTACATTTCATGACTTTCAAAATACTTGCGTCTTTCATGACAATTTTTTTCTACTGTGTTTTTACAGACTTCCAGCACTGAAAATCTTGCAGTCTCATTTGGCTTCCTATTCCAGTGTTATACTGTACTTGCCTATACCAAGTTGTTTCCCATCTTATTGTTTCCAATATCTTTTACTTCCTGCTCCAGATTAAGCCTGCTGCTTTTTGTCCAATCCGCAATGGTCGCTGAGAACAATTAATCCTTTCATCCTTGCAAAATTATTTACACAATTCAACATTGTTCTTATGCCTACTTCATTCTACTTTTTGTTAGGTGAGACAAATCCTCATGTTTTTTATACTGCTGAGCATTTTTATCAATCATGTTTGGATTCCCTTCAATATTCTCGTATCTTTCTTGAGATACACTGTTCAAAACTGAACTCCAGCCAGCACTAAGAAAAGCAGGATTATTTCCTATGTCTTGTCTAGGTTACATCCCACTGTAGTGTTAGCCTTTGCACAACATCTGAACATTTCTGGCTTGTGTTCAATAATGATGTATTCAAATCCCTAGATGAACTTCTAAAACACGACTACACTGTTGGGGGTTTTTGGTAAACCTTAACTTGTAACTCTTGGATGCCATGCAGTCTTTTTTTCAGATCGTTTCTTCAACTGGCTATGACAATTTTGATTTCTCTTCCTACTCTTTTAGCCTCCAATCAACTATAAAATTTCATGAGCATGATTTCTCTTCCTCCTGAAGTCATGAAAATATTGAGCACACCTAGATTGAAGGTGGTGTGACACTGGGTGAGTCCTATCACTGAGTACTGCTAACACTATCTGGAACTGCTACCCATTTGGTTTTTTGCATGCACTTTAAAGTCCACATAAGGTTTCCTTAGGATCATCCAGAAGATGATGATGATCAAAAACCTCATTAAAAGGAGAATATACAGTGCCATTACTGTATTAGCTGCTCACTTACTGTGTGAGCAAAATAAATTAGGCAGAATTTGTTCTTGGCAAGTTTCTATTAGCTCTTAGTCTGATGAAATAGTTTCCACTTTGACAGAAGATACTAAACAAAAACTACTAAAACTTGACATTTCAACCAGTGAATAAAGGTTAACTTGAATCCAAGATTTTAAAAAGAGCTTGTTGAGTGTCTGTTTAAATTGCAAATATAATTTTCCAGTAAGTTTGGAAAGAGTGGGGAAGTTCCAGTAGAATAGAAGAATCCTAATGTCATGCCAATATTCATAAAAGCTAAATAGAATGAGCCAGTTATAATCCTTGCCTTCCTAAACATTAGTCTGGCTATCTAAACAACTGATGAAGGAGTTAATTAATAAAGATTAGGAGAAAGTGGTGTAATAGAAGTTAATTAAGATGGCCTTTACAGGAAATAGTGTTCTCACAAAAGACTTTGCATTTTAACTGTAATAATATTTTGATTGATTAAAATGCAACAATTCATACAATATTGCCAAATGTTTGTCATGCTAATGGGTTCCACTTTATAAAAACAAACAAAGTACTCAACAAAGAAATATACAACAACAGCAACAAAACAAGAAAACCATAATAGAACACTAGTTAATTGAGCAGCAACTGAAATGTAATTGTTTGCAGGAAGTCATCTCTGAGTGGGTAGGTTTTCAGAGGGAAATCCAGAGATGATGATCTAATGTTAAAGTGTTTTCGATTTGTATTGCTTTTCTGGGGAACCATGTGAAGTAATTTCTGACAAACTTTCAGGTGACAAAATGTAATGTGAATGTTGATAAGAAGAGGAATTTCTAATAAGCTGGGTTCAAAAAAACATAAATTATTTTAAAGATATCACCTATACAATGATATATTTAAGAGCAAAAATATCCATCCCAGAATTTCATGTATGTGTCAAAAGCCTTGTCTTTGACCAGTTGCAAGCCATGGTGGTGAACTTATCAGATTGCAAGACTATGGCAAAGGATGTCATGTTCTATAACAGCATAAATAAAAATGTATTGAGCTGAAATAAGGAGCTTATTATTTCTGCTCAATGGCACAGTTCTAAAAATAATGTGTCTGATTCTGGTCACTACAAGGTTGGTTAAAAGGCATAGTAAACATGTCTTGTTCTTGAAATCTCTGTATTTGCTTTTACAAAAACATAGCTAAGAAGTCACTTGACTGAAGCAAAATGTTAAAAAAAAAGTCCTTGTGCATACAGTTTATATTTTAAGGCTATTATTATTCTTTGAACAGTTTTTTCATATTTCAATGGTTACAAATAGTAGAAGGAAAAACAAAAATGTGTAAGTATCTAAAATGTAAATATGTAAACAATGTGTCTGCGTGCTAAGAGCAAACTATTCATACATTTAGAAAACTGAAATAAATATAGGAAAAAAATTTTAAAATACATTTAAATTCCTTAAACTTCCATATTTTTTTACATAATGTAAAATAATGTAATAAGAAATGTCTGGATTTCAATCTCTGTAAAATGGAAATAACTTTTTATTTCCACTGTTTTTTCTCCATATGCCATTCCCTTTCTTCAATTAGTTCTGCTACAGATTCTTACCTGCTTTGTGGTACTCTCTTTCACTTTTCACATAAATTAATTAACATGGAATTTTTTCCCTACAGTTTCTCAGATGGGCCTGAAGAGAAGGGAATAAAACCAGCCAAGACACAAGTCATTGAACATAAAATTGGTGTGTCATTAACACGTCTTGCACAATGTCATACAGAGTGAGCAATCAATCTGAATTTGACTTCTGAGGTCCCTCAGAAACGAACTCCATACCTACCTGTGAAAAAATTACTGCAGGGATGAATAGTGATGGTATTTATGCTCAACCTGTTAGATCTTCCAGACAAGAAGGAACAATAACATCATCTCCCATTAAACCACAAATAGTGCAGCTCATTTATTTAAATATACCACAAAAAGTCCTGTAGAGGAGTACATTCTTTGGAAACAAAAGTGAGCTTGCAGTTTGGAAGTTTTTTTCTAACCTTTTGCAGACATAAACATTAGTCACTTTCTGAGTTTTTCCTGTAATCTGTCCTAATTATATTTGTACAGTATGTTTTCATCATTAAAATGAACTAAACTTGCATAGAGGAATTTTTAAACTGCCAGTATTGAAACAAAACCACATTGATACACAGTTCAACGTTCTACTTAATGAAAGGTGTGTTTTTATAAACAAAACATGCATAGGATTTTTGTGATTTTTGACAATTAAGAAGTCAATTTTTAGGCTTCTATCTCACAAATTTTCTTATAAGACAATACACACCCAAAAGATACTCCTTGCAGTTACAAAGAACTTTAAAACAAAGAGAAGAAGACTACTGGCTCTCTAAGAACTTCCAAAGACTGCTGAGTTGGTTGAAGCTTTAGGAACAGGAGATGTCATAGAAATCATTTACTGATTAATCCAAAAGACCAATAATGCATTTTTTACAACAGAGATAATCCATTTCTGTGAATCATGGACAGCTGCAAAAAAGATGAAAGGAAAATGCAGGTTCGGACTGATTGACAAGATGACAGGATTTCTTATGCTGCTTGAATAACATCTCATAGTTATAATGTCAGTCTTGAGACATGCCTCTAGCAATATGTTTGTAGTATAAATGAAAACTTAGTGCCAAGTACATACCTTGAGTTAGGTGAAGCCTGCTAAAGCTGGTATTTTGTGGAGTCCATCCTTAACAATTAATCATCCATTTAAAAACTGGAATCTGTCAGCAGAGAAACCCCAGAACACACCAGAAGACTTGACAGGAAATCTCTTAACTTTTACCACATCCAGGAACTAAAATTCACCACTTAAATATTGCTTAAAAATCTGGTCTGGGCTTTGATAGATCTGAGCTGTTCCAAATATTTTGAATAAAAGTGAATGGACATGCACCCAGATCATTTAAACTTACATTTAAATTTACATTTACATTCAGGTATGCCATGTCTGGTTACTCTCAAAAGATGGTTTTAGCAGATGAGAGGTGGTATGTTGTACTAGATGTTTTTTAAAAAATATTGCTGATAGCATAGGACTTAGGTTGAAAAGTTGAATTCTAGGAAACCAGGAAAAAGTAGCTTTACATATATTTCTGGGACTTAATGCCCTTCACTTGCTTGGGAGGCACATAAATGTGCTGTCATGTAAATATAATCAATGGGTAACATGTATGTCCACAGTAACACTGTTAACTTGCCCATGCTGCTTCTGGTCCCCCAAAATAGGAGGTACCTCCACATTATGTCATACAGATATATCACCTGCAATTGGTGTCAGACTGTGACATTCTTTAGTGCTCTCCACTCAATTTAATATTTTTGGATTGTCATTCTCTTGCTGCTGCTGCTTTTTAAGTTTTGTAAACTTTGGGAGTTTAGGCTTGGTCTTACACATAACAACCAGGAGGTTACTGAATGTCATCAGTCAGAGAGACACAGAGCACTTCTATCTTGGACAGAGCTCATGATCTTACCCTGATCAGAAAGGCTGATCAGCAAGTCCAGTGTCCATCAAACTCCAAGCCTGACTGTCTGACTGTCAGACTGCAGGTCACCCAGCTGTGCAATGGGTTTATGATCCACACCCTTTAAGACCTTTCACTCTTTTGAGAAACTTTTTCTTAAAAGAACTGAGCTTATTCTGGAGAAACAGAAGGGGACCAAAAAGCCTCCTCCTGCTTTGCTGAACTGTCTCCAGGGACAGCAACTTACAGAGAGAATCATGAGACAATGCAGGTGGCAGATGACTCCCACTTCTATTGCCATCCCCTCCTTCTTCTGCAAGCAGAAAATTGAATTTCTGCTGTTTATTAAATTACATGACACCCCAGTTTTTTTGCCTTGTCCGCCTCAGATTGCATAATGTCCTGCCCTCTCCTCTCCTCTCCTCTCCTCTCCTCTCCCTCTCCTCTCCTCTCCCTCCTCTCCTCTCCTCTCCTCTCCTCCTCTCCTCTCCTCTCCTCTCCTCTCCTCTCCTCTCCTCTCCTCTCCTCTCCTCTCCTCTCCTCTCCTCTCCTCTCCTCTCCTCTCCTCTCCTCTCCTCTCCTCTCCTCTCCTTTCAGTTTCAGCTGGTATCTAATATCCCCTTCTCATAAATGACAACAAGTTTTGTACTATAAGGAAAGAAAACATTTGTCTTTAGCTGTATGTCACCCTTTTTATTTCTGAAATATTTTTTCTAAACCAGAGAAAACAATTGACAGATTTTACAAAAAGTCATTTCATGCCTACCCAGAGCACTACACAGCTAGAGCAAATTTGTAAGTGTGGTATTGTAAAGTGCATTCCTGGAAGCTGCTGAGCCCCTAATAACACCATTTAAAAGTACCAGACTGCAAGGCTGAAAGACTTTAATTAGTTTAAAGTTAGAAGGCTTTTAATTGCTACAAGCTAAAGCCCAGCTGAAGAGGAAAAGAGTCATCCAACTGCTCATCCCAGCCTTGCATTTGCCCCATTCCGCATGCCTGTCTATGGCTCTTAGCCACTACAGTCTCACTTCTGTTAAGAATTATTTCTGAAAATGTCTCTACTGAATGATTTTCTACAGTAGGAAAATACTGAAAGGTATTTCTAATTTGAGCTAATCATATACATGCATATTTTTTGGAATGAACTTAAATATCAGCTATCAAAATATTTATGTTGAATTATTGTTTTCCAGAATGCTTTTTAATGCAAGACAGGCTTTATTTTATTTCACAAAAATAATTGCAGTTTTTTAATATCTTCTCTCTTCAAAAGCATAAAAATTTAGAACTACTGGATCAAATTAATTTTGCAACCAAAAAATCTTTTGTCAAATAAAAAAGGGGATGGGAGAGGGGTAATTTCAGAATAAAAAGTTAAAGCAGGGGTAGAAGGGAAGGGAGAATGCATGTTTGAGATCACCCATGATTATTTCCTTTACTTGCATTTGAGTATTTTGAGATTTTGGCTGAGAAAGAAGTGCTGAAATGCCGTGACCAAAACAGAAATTGTGGTATTTTTGGAAAGAGTGGAAACAGGAAGGATTAATAACTTCACAAAACAGCCTTTTTCTCTTGAGAATTCCAGCTTAATTTTGTAGTTGAATGTTGCAATATTCTTTTCAAATTGAAAAGATAAAACAAGACTATTGAAAGATTACTTCATATTGCAAGGTAAAGCAATATATTTTAATGCCAGAACAATGCAAAGGTTCATATGTGCCAAGGGACATGTACCTGGTACCTGGCAAAGCTCTGTGAGGTTACATCTTAGAGTTTTAATTAAAGAGCAGATGCCTGCAGAAAATATTCAGGACTAGAAAAAAAAAAAAAAGACTGTTTCACAGGGTCCTCAGTGAATTGCCACAAAAAGATGACCTCTGAAAAAATTTTGCATCCTCAAGACTAGAAGAGGTTTGGGATTCAATCCTCTGGAAAAAATTTGCACTATTTTTGACACTATTTGACACTACTAATTTGACACAATTTTTCCTTTAATCCCTAGGTCATGCCTGCAGCACTGAGTTGCTGAAAACCATAGAGAACTGTGTAGAAAAAAATGGATTTCAAGGACACATGAATAACAATTTTCCTGAGTACATCCCTTCCCAAGTTGTGTTGGAATTTATAGCTGAAATTTTAATTTTCATACACTTATTTTACTCTACTGATTTCAATTTCTTTATTAGCTTTGTACTTACAAAATCTGGGAGCATAACTCAGCCTTTTTGTCCAAAGCCTTGCCTGGTTTGACACAGCCTGGTTTGAAATGTTTTGTCACATCTAGATGGCAGAGATTTGAGGATCCTCCTCTTTTCTGAACTGGCAAAACCTTTGTGGTTACATGTGCATTGAAATTTTAAAAACAGAAGGGTCCAGTCTTTGGTCCTGAGAGCAAGTAGGTTAGACTAGCCACTCCAGTACTTTCCAAAAAAGGCTGGCCAAATCCAACCTGAGTATTGTTGATGATTGCAGGACTGTTTGTGCTCCTGATTGTGCCTAGTTACATCCCAGGAACTTCGGATGTTTGAACAATTTCTCAGCACAAGTAATCAAAGTTCATATCTCATGCCCATCCTTACCTATGCCTGTTTGATCAGCCTGGTGTGCTCCTTCTGAAGAATGGAAAGCCCATTTGATGGAAATCAGGATGTCACCAATCCTAAATGATGGCTTCTGCTACCTGGATATAGTTACATGATCTACAGAACTTTGGTACAGCTCGAAAAAAAATTAAACCTATTTGGGGATAATGTTTTTCTTTGTTTCTTTGGATTGTTTTAGCTACCTGGGAAGATCAGAAAAAGAATATTATAATCATATGTTGTTTATTTCCTCTGGATCCAAAGTGGTTTTGCTTCTGGGCACACTTAGTGAAAGCCAAAAATACAGGAAAACTGAGGAACAGAATGGCTGTGCAGCTGCAGTTAAGGAGACTTCATGTTCATCTTTCTGTGTTCTGTGATCAAGAACACAGATATTTTTTCAACTAAGGTTTGTGATATACTAGTAGAAAGCCTTTATCTGAGACTGCTGAGGCTCTTCTGCTTAGATAAATTACTGAGATGTTTAGGCAGGGGTGACTGTGAGAAACTGCTTTCTGGTTGTTTGTAGAGACTGATGTCAGGAAGGCCCAGTTTGGAGCCCGTGCTCCAGATGGATATGCAGAAATCTAAATAGTTATTTTTACAGTTGTAAGGCCTTTCAAAATTGATTACTGGTAATCTCATGCAAAAGAGGTCACTTTTGCATGAAATTACTTTTTCTAGATTTAATACATATTTTTTTATCCTAATTTCCTCTGAAGACAGAATCAGCAGTGAAAGCCCTCCTTCATGCTGTCTTAGAGACCATTTGTCCTCACTTTCCTGGCCACAAAACATCACTGAAGCCACTGGAACACTTGTTCCTGTGAGAACCAGTTTGCCTTTATACTGTGTATAAACACAAACCGTTCCAGGTCCAGGTGTCAAGCTGGTCACCAAGTTCATGCAATTTGGCAGGTGGCCCCAGCTTGTTTTGAGTACCAGGGTTTCTGTCTGCTACTCTACATCAGCCAGTTTGAGGGATCTGTAGCTCTCTTCAGAGCAGTGCACTGGTGGTAAACTCAGGAGTTCAGCAGCATGAGACAACAGCTGTAACCTCTCCCAGGGCATGCACTATAGTCTGGGAACCAGGCAATGGTTACAAAGGGCTCTGAGAGCTAATTGCTATGTCAGTGCTAAGTATTATTATTATTTTGCTAGCTAGAAAACCCCAAAAGATAATGATATGATACTAGAGCGGAAGACATACTTGTCCTTGGTTTTGGTTACAGCTTTGTGGAATCAGAAGTGGAGGGGAACCATATCTTTCACTGCCCATAAAATGAGAACAGCAAAAAGAGGGCTGATATCTAATATACTACTGGTAAAGAAAAACACATGAAAATGTCAGGGAAAAGAATGTTTGTGGGCCATATCTGGCCAAGATTTTGATCCAATTGACCCTGACTTGTCCTCAAACCAACACAAGACCTGGGACATCTCCCACTCCCTCACATGCAGAAGCACTTGCAGAAAAGAGCCATCCTTGTGAAAACACAGAAGCTTTGTCTCCTCACTTGAGTGTTCCTCACCCTGGGGACAGTGACCCTCACATTTACCAGCTTATACTGACAGAGACCTTCACATTTACAAGTATATACTGGTGAATATATTTCTGCCAATTTAGTTAATAAATTTTGGACTTCTACTCATTGCATCTAATTTCTATTGCAGAGGATTCCTGCATGACTAGCTTCATACCTCAACCTTCCCAAACTATGTGAAACATGAATGATCTGCAACCCTGGCTTTGCAGAAAAGGAACTGCACCAAAGAAACAAAACCCAGATTTTACACCTGGGTAAGGCATCTCACTCTGCTGGATTCCAGTGGGTGTTAGGTGTTTCCATATCTCTGAAACTGGGATGAAGGGCTTGAAATCACACAAGCTACTTGGGACTGCTTGGAGTAATCCCAAGCTTTTATAGATCCAGGTGGAACAATCTATGCAGTGTGATAGGATCAATGTTCCCAGCTTCTGAGCCTTTAAACTCATATTAATAAGATTTTATTTGCAAGCAATAAGTCAAATGAACTCATGTGTTTGAAGACTGACAGACACAATTTTGCTGCAATCACAGAGTTGCATGCCCCAATGCTAAAAGAAATACAGAAAACCTCTATGACCTGTGATGAAATTATTAGCGTTGGCCCTGTGGGATATACAGGGCAATATCAGAAATGCTGGTTAAATGTTGTTTGTACACTGCACCCCTCCCTTAAACACCAACCTCTAATAATATATCACAAGACAGCAAGTCAGCATACAGATGTCTAATAATCAGTTATTTTGTGGGTAGTGTCTGGCCTTGCTGAAAGTGGGTCCCATCCCACACAGGCAGTAGTAATCCTTGCAAATACAGTCAGAATCTATTTACAGATAAGGGCAGGAGCAGTCAGGACCAGTTCAGGATTTTATGGTATTTAAATACCCAATAAAGAATCTGTAATTCCAGTCCTGCAATTACCATCACATGACTGGAACTCAGAAATAATGCCTCGTTCTGAAAGGATTCTTTCCAGCAATACATCCTGAGTAGCTTTAAAAAGCCACATATATTCACCCTTTTTTACAATGTGGAAAACCAATGTACACCAATACACAATAGTATAAAATGAAAAGTTAGTAGTCTAGACAGGAATAAATCCCAGGCAACCTGAGCCTGATGTGCTCTTCTCCAGTGCATTGGGGGAGCTTTGAAGAGCTAGTCAGGTGTGGAGTCATAGCTTCTGTTTTTAAATCTACCATAAAACCCACTGCACTCATAATAATTTCGTTCTGTACATCCTATAGACTCATTTATGTCACCAGAATTGCTTTCATTCAGCAGTCATGAATGTATTTTGGGTTGGTTTTTTTCATAATTTACCTGTGAAAGAAAACAAGTACAGACATTAAAAGTGGAGAGATATGAGTTATGCCTTCCCTTATTCCAAGGCCCTTTTTCCCACTGACGAATAAGATAATATGTGAGAAGTCATAAAGATTTTATTAGGATGTTTAATGCTTCAAGCAAAGTCAGTGCATAAATGAGGAATATTATTCTTATAACTCTGTTTAAAACAGCATTCAAGTATTTCTGAAGTGACTCAGAAAGTAAGAGGTAAAAGATCTACTGGAGTATGAAAGCTGCCCTCATGAATGCCTTTCTGCCTTTCAAGTGTAGAAAAGCCACCCATAATTGAGTACAAGGTGAATGAGGATGAATCATCAATTAGATTTATGTTGTTTTGGATGAGTAGTGTAGATATGGTTTGTTCTTTCAAAGAGGTACTAAATAGTGATTTCTAAAATAAAAACACATTCCCCTCCTCTGCCCCACCCCAATGTTATTAGGATTTCTTCCAACTGTCAGTGCAGTGTCTGAGTGCCTCAATCTGGCAAAAATAATCCATTTAGTCTTGGCTCAATGGCAACCTGGTGGTTCAGACTCCATGGAAAATCAAAGCTCTTATTAAAGTACTTAAATTGTAATCTTTTCTAGGACTTGAAAACATTAACGCTCGTGCATTTCCTGTGAAATAGGATGAAGAATCAGCTTTGTCTTGCACTTTTGCAGTGGCCTCTAGTCATCCCATGTCTCTTCTCTGCCCAGTACTACAGACAGGATAATTTGATGATGGGCATCCTTCAACATCTGACTGTGTCTGTATAACTACATGGGTAAACTTGTTTTACTCACAGCTGTCACTTCACTCCACTCACTCCACTTCTCCTTCAGCACTTCCCATACCACATATTCCCAGCTGGAGGTAACTGCTACATCTTACTCTTCCCCTGAGCTGTTTCAACAAGGAGTGACCTTTCCAGGGAAAATGAACTGTTCTGGTCTAGGAGATGTACACAGCTGTTCTTTGCTAGTCCCTGGCCGAAACAAGATACAGGGTATTTACAGCCATGCTGTCAACACAACTGTGGAATGATGGACTAGAGGCAGTAATTTTTATGGCCTGTACAAAATCAGCTGCAGGTCACCTTTTCCTTGATAATTCCCTAGCCTGTGGTTTTCACATATATATATTTTCACACACACACACACACACATATATATATGTTACATGTGTATATTTCACATAAATATCTGTATGTGTACCTTTTATATATATATACACACATATATATATTTATATTTTTATATATATATTTATATATATATATTTATATATATGATATACATACATACATATGTATATGTTGGTTTTTTGGGGTTTTTTTTTGGGTTTTTTTAGTATAACAGTCCGGAAAGTTAGCCACAACAGAATAATCTTTCCCTGATGAAACAAACAAACAAAAAGAAATAATTTGAAAGAGATCAGAATACCCAAGCAGAATGGAAAATCCTTTCAAAAGGCAACAATAGTATAAGCCCTCAAATAAAAGGTTGTGTTGCCAGGAAAAATTACCTTTGGGCCAATGTAACAATAACAAGACATGAAGAAACCATTAAGAAGAAAAATGCAGAGAAAGTAAAAGAAAGGCTCTAAAGACTGAGAAAGAATAAGGGCACAAATCGAACTGACAGGCTAAGTGCTGTTTTGTAAACCTCCACACTAATAATTCAAATGTAAAACTGCTAAGAATTGGAAACGTTTTAGCATGGGCTCCCTCTTTCCACACATTGTCACAAAAGATACATAACTGAACCTGACTCCATAAATTAAATGAATATTACCTGCTACAGGGAGAATCTGAGGAAGATACAAAGAACAGCTCCCTTCTCTGCAGGTTGGAGGTGGCTAGAGGAACTTCACAAGAACATCACCTTGCAGTGACCCTTGGAAAGAAGGGCAATGTTCAAAGCTCCTGCCTGAAGGGATACATTGCATAATGGGGTAAGTTCCTACAAGTCCACTGAACTCATACCCAGCTGGACACAGAAACATCTGTCCACAGGCATTTGAATTCAGTCCCTGTGGGCACTGAGGAACTGGTCTGGTAGCAGGGCAAAAAGTGGTAATGTTAGCAAAGAAATTAAGAGCTCCTTTTATCATGGTGCTCTTCCTTCTTGCAGACAGGCTGCAGAGAGTTTGCCAAGCACCCCCACTGGCACAGTAACCTGATTAGCATGATTAGCATGCTCAGGCCTGCAAGATCCTGCATGAGCTGGAGGGTGTTTTTAAACCTCTCCCTGCACAGACTATGAGTCTGGCCAAGGTGATGCTGACCTATCCCTGGTATATTATTTGTGTGTGAGTGTGCACTGCAGACTCCCCTGAGAGGCCATGCAGAGGCTCAGAAGGGGTGCAGAAATACTGAGAGAAGCTCCTAGAGGGACAAAAAATACCCTTTTGTGTTTGCATCACTGGTATGAAAAGCTCATATTTTTTCTTTAAATTTTTGGGGATTCTTTCTTCTCAGAGGTCTGCATGCAACATGATGTTCTGTCACAACACAGTAGCCCTTGCATGTGTTAAGTGCTTCCAAACATCTATAGCTTCTATTGTTTCAGGGAAAAATTCTTAAGGATGAGATATAAAAACCTACAACTTTCAACCTGAATTATCTGCCCACTGAGCCCAGACTTCCCACTGCCTTCAGCCATTCAGCCATCTGCTAAGCACAACTTGACCTCAGCAACACCCAGTTCACCCAGATTAATGATATTTTCTGTTTGCTTTTTTTTTCCAGGCTGGTTTAGATTCTGCTCTTCTCTTAACCATACAAGTGGACACATTTTCCTTCATGTTTTGATTGGCAAGTGATGTGGAAATCTTTCACACCCACTGCTTCTGAGCAAGCCTCCAGGATAGGTTGTTGCCACTGATATTTAACTCTCAGTGGCCAGTACTGTGGAGATACCTGAGGGGTAGTAATAACTTGACATAAACTTTGCTCCAATGCAGTGCTTTAAATTCTGGACCTTATTAAATATCTGATAGATGAAGGCCCAGCAGAAGTTTTTATTCTCCTTAGAGTCAGATTTTGGAGGGATGTCTGGATCATGGGCTGATCCAGGCTTGTTATCCAAAATTAACTTCATGTCATTTGGAATGTTATATTCAAAAAAATCACCTAAAGAAAGAGAGCCTGAACATACTTAAATACTTAAAGTAAAAGAAACAAAATAATGTGAGAAACTTCCACTGGCCTAAGTTTTACTATCCATTACATTTCATGTTGGATTATTTAATTAAAGGACTTGTCTGCTGCTAGTTCCATACAGAAAACGTCATGCATTGCATTTTTTATTTGTTCATTGGTGTGGTTTCTTTGTTTTGATTTTTCATTTTGTTTAATTTTCCTCTGTATCCCCAGTCCATGGAAGGCAAAGCATTATGTTCAAAAGGCTGTTTATATTAAAAAACAACAAAGAAACAGACCAAAACCACAGCCCTGTGCTCATCTATAGCTAACAGTTAATAATAGATAAACAAGGTCTAATAAAATAAATACCTGCACGACCATTTGCCCAAAGCACAAAGTCAGATTTGGAGGTTTGGAAAAGCTGAGCTGTTTATTTTCCTAAGCACACCTCTGGAGCTAACATAGTCACTAAGAAAGAGGAGTCACAGTTCATGCTTTGTAAAGAAGATTATCCCACAGGATTCCTGAATCATCCAGGCAAAAGCAGAACTGATTACCAAGCATGAAAAACAGTAGCTATACATTTCTGCTAAATGCATTTGTATTTACTCTTAAATTAAAACATATTTTCAAAACTGGCTAATTGATGTCTTAATTACAAATAAGCAATATGTTAGAATAAATTAAAGGTGAAAAATTCAAAGACTAAAATCTTCTGGCCAATCTAATCCACTCTGTCCATTTTAATTATTTCTTTTTCAGAGTACATTACGCTTTGAGAATAGAAGTCTGGGAGTGGGCCTACATAAAGTCTGAGTACTGATTTAACTAAATCAGTCTAGAGTTTGTATGACAAAAGTAAATTAAATGGATACTGTGCAATAACCTATTCTGGAGTAATATCTATTAGAAACATAAAAGCTCTTTATTCCACAATCACTTGGATGCTGCTGAAGTGGAGCATTCTGGTCACGTTCCTCAGTGACAAAAGCACTTAAAGGCTTATTTTGTAATGTGCAGGAGATGTGAATGGAGAGAAGTGGTTTATTGAAATTCCAAGACAGATTGCAAATGTCATTCTTTATTTGCTTTTTAACAGCTAATTGTCTATGAAAGTATCAAAATAATTAAAAATATGCTATATATATTAGAATAGCTATTAAACTGTGACTACATGGAATTGAGTTACAAATACACACTTCTCAGTTTTTAATATTGAACCTAAAAATATAAGATTATGACAAAAGTCAGAGAGATGCACATCCATAACAAGGAACAGCCTGAAACAACACCACCAAAGTAATTAAACCAGTTCTGAAGAACTGGTTCTGCATAAGAACAGTTCCTGCTGTGTTAGAAAATATGTGGTCTATTCTCACTGTGCCTGTCTTGCTCTTGCTACTTCAGCTGATTTGTTCTTCAGCCTTGGACTTTACATCTCAATTCTTCCTCTTCCATAAAAATTTGTTTAAACATAGGAAATGGTTTAAAGGTTCTACAGGAAAAATATTGCAATTGCAACAGGACATGGTAGTCCATATTATAAAATCTTCTCTTAGTAACAGCCTAGACAAATGTCCTGAGAGCACTGCAATTGTTTCTATTATGTCACAGGGGTGTTGGGAGGGAGCAAGGTGTTTCTTAGCCCTGCTTGTCTCATCATTTCTGTTTCAATGCAACCTTGAAACAAAACAAAGGTGGCTATGAGCCAGGAATAAACAAAGTCACACACAGACCATGCAGTGTAGGTCAAGTAGTGTCGCATTCCAGATAATAATAAATGGAAAGGAGGAGGAAAAGAATTTAACCTGGCCTAAAAAAACTTTTGATATAATACTGGGTATGTATGTTTGTCTCTGTAATGTGAACCACTGGGACCCATATTCACATCACCTCTATCCACAGTTTCCTGTAATTGATGTACTTGCAGAGATGGTTTCTGAATGATACAAGCCACCACAGAAATTAGAGAGGAAAGAAGGAAAAGAACATGCCTTGTCCTTACCTATCAGATGATCTTTCCATTATCATTTTATGTAGGTACTGATTTTCTGTTAATTCTCTCATTTTTTGTGTATAAATGTCAAAGAACAGATTTTACAGACAGGTACAAGCTGAATTCATCAAATAAGTGATGTTGTGTAATGCAGAGCCTGTATTTAAAACTGGAAGACCTAGCCTGTATATGCGGAACAATATCTTGTATGTAGGTTTAGGAACAAGGGTACATTTTCTTGACCCTTGAACCCCAAGACTTCATTTGTCTTAAAGTGTTAAAAAATAGCAGTCCAAAAGACCCCTGACTTTTTTGCATTCAGGGAAATGCAATGAAATAATAAAATTCTAGTAAAAGATTGGAATATATTGTGCTGAAAAACTATAATGTGAAGCCAGAAAAGGAAAATCTGAAAGGAAGAGAGAGAGGACTTAGGCCCTTTTCAGTGTATCATGATAAAAAGAACTTTCAAAGACCAACATAGTTAATCTAAGATTATCCATCCCTAAGAAGAGATACCACTTAAAAAATAAGAGGGAAGTGAACATGCTTTGTATAAACAACACTAATTTTGACTATATTGAAATCAACAGCAAAACACTTATTGTCTTCCATGGGCTTGCATTTCTTCCAAAGCTCTCTTCTATGTCTGCTAATGTGCAAATCACTTAGGCATGCAAGGAATGCTGAATGCCTGTCTTTTAGCACTACAAAACTTATAGTCTTGCTGAAAATAGAAGGTGGGTAAGATGAGAGGAACTGGGTAGTAAATTTTGGGGAGGCACAAGTTAGAGGAAAATAAGAAGAAAAGGCAAGGAGGAAGAGGAATATTTAGCTACAATTTATGATAATACCAGAAGTAAATAAGCAGCTCATGATGATGTTAAAAAGTGGCTGGCACTACACAAAGTCATCACTGGGAAGAGAAATTTTAAGTATTTGTTCAAGTGAGCTATTAATTAAAGGGTTAGAAGTCAGCACCTATAGTATCTGATGGTCTGGTTTAAAGCTAATTTATCTGTGGCACTTCTTTCACTATACCAGAGCAGAAAGGTGCCAAAATGCCATTTTCACATGACCATAGCAGAAGCAAGCTTTGCCAAATAAATAGTCATCCAGGCTTCAGATTAGAAGGTGAGGACGAGGGTGGAAATTCTTATGAACCACATAAAAAGTGATGTCAAAGCCCACCAGTTTTTAGAACAGAGTAAGTTTATGTCATCTGCAGGCATCAAAACATTCCTAACTCCTTTATCTTCATATATTTCTTTAACAGCTCATAAATAAAAATATGTGCATGTAGATATTCTGGGGAGGGCAGGCTTGGGTATGATCCTGAGGAGTGAAATGAATGCATCTGATCCATTCACAATAATCTTTGGGTAAGAGATCTGGCTGTTCCCAAACCAAGGAAAATTCTGCCTCTTGCTGCCCCACAAGCAAAGTCAAGTTGGCTAAGAGAGACAAACCTATTTTGTTTAAAGTCACAGTGCTGGCACAGTTTCTTTAATCTTTAATGAAATTTTTCCCAGGAAAATTCACTGATGTGGACAAGTTCCCAAAAAACAAATTAGAAAAATTCTGGAAGTTAAGATTGGGCAAAGAAAAGGATAATAAAGAGGAGACATTCCCATTTTTATCCTGGTTGTATTCAAGGGTGGCTTTATAGGGCAGAGGGAGAGTGGGATGCTTTTTATTTATTCTGTTAAGGGTTTAGTTTTCTGCTGGGGTTTTTGGGGAGGAGGACCAGGGAAGGCTTGAGGTTTTTGGTTGGTTTGTTTAGTTTAGGGTTTGTTTTGGTTTTTTGGGGGTGGGACAGGGACTCAGAAATGCAATATTTTGTCTGACCAGATAAGTTAAGTACAGTGCAAGTAAAACGACCCTAATTATAAAATCTGTTGGGAAGAACAAGGAATTTAGTTTTCCCTGAAATTTTCCCATCATAGAATCATAGAATGGTTTGTGTTGGAAGGGGACCTTAAAGATCATCTGGCTCCAACCCCTCTGCCATGGACAGGGACAATTTTCACTAGACCACGTTACTCAAAATGTCATCCAATCTGGCTTTGAGCACTCTTGGAGATGGGGTACCCACAGCTTCTCTGGACAGCCTGTGGCAATGTCTCCACACCCTCACAGTAAAGAGCTTCTTCCTAATATCTAATCTAAATCTACCCTCCTTCTGGTTAAGGCCATTCCCCTTGTCCTACTACTAGATATCCTTGTAAAAGAAGTCATTACTATTGATGGTTCAGGTCTTCTGATAGGAGCTCTGAAACAGATGTAGTGCCAGGTTGCACTATAGGCAATGTTATCTAGGTACACTCAGAGGAAAAATGAGTATAAGAGATGAAGTACCAGTTCCAGTTGGTGCTGTATTTACCCTAGCACTCTAATGGAAGCACTAAAGAGGGAAACAGGAAAAATGATAGGCATAAAAAGCCCTTTGTTTATACAAACTCTTGGAGAGTTCTGCAATGATGGCATTTAATTGTAAAAGCCAGCAATGCCATTCTGGAATCAGACCATATACCAATAGGCTGCAAGTTCCAGGACTTTGAGACTGGGAGTGGAGCTAGATATGCATGTTTGGGGGACAGAGCAGGGAAATAAAAATCTAAGGAGTCCCCAAAAGCTAAACTCCATCTGGAAGTTTGAAGAAAAAATGTTCATAAAATTATAGAAAAAAGCTTCTAAAAGGGAACATAAGATGATGTTTGCTCCATCCCAATGCCCAGTGAGAATCAGGCATGTCTGATTCCTGCCTACAACATGTTCAGTCTGCTCATTAACACCTTATACATAAGCTGCTTCTACAATCTGTGGCACTTCACTGCACCTGTTAATGGACGGAATTTTGTGGTGTCAAACTTGAATCTTCCCTGCTAGAGATTTAGTTCATAATTTCTGTTCCTTTCCTTGAAAGAAGACAGAAACAGTACTTTTCCCCACAGTAATATTTTAAATATGAGATCATAATTACCTGGTCTTCCCTTCAGGTTTTTTTCCAGTCTCACAGACACTAAATGCACACAATTCTATCAGCCTTGCAGACAATCTGCAATCTAATCACTTTCATTTACTGAGAGATAAGTAATTTAAGGTAATACATTGACATTCTATGCCAGCTTTTTTTTCTTTTTTCCTGGTGGTTTTACATCCACATTTTCTCTATCAAAAAATAATACAAGAATAACAAGTCCCCAATCTTGTTGTTTGAAAGATCCACACAAACAAAAGAAGCAACTAACTAACTGGTTATTTACCAAAAACAAAACCAAAAGACATTTAGCTCATTATATACTGTTGAGATGTTGAAATTAGGAAAACTTTTTTAAAGCCTTCTACATCATGACATTGTTTAAACTGGGCTCCAGATAGTGCCTTTCCAGGTCTCTCATGCACAAGCCTGGCCAGCTGTAGCCCTGCTGCCTCCAAGCTTGCCTGAGGTGCAATGGGCAGCCTGGTTGCTGCCAGGCACAGCAGATGAAGGTGTCCTTTCATGCCACTTTAGCAGTGCAAGCTAGAAATGCCTGGGGCAGCAGCATGAACTTTTCACTTGCAGCTAAGCAGAGTCTTTGGGCCAAGGGAAAAACATGGTATTTAAACTGTCTAGTCTGGTACTATAGGAATTACAAAAATCACAATTTCAGGTCTTTAAGAGTCTTTTTTCAAAACCTCCTCTCTCCCTCAGGGTCCATATGTACCAGAACAGTAGAGCAAGTAAATTTGTGGCTTTTTAAGCCATTTTGTGTATCTGTTTCAAGCATCATCAATCCCAGGTATTTGCAGGCTTTTGCCAAGAATTTTCTGCTTTCCTTTAGAAGCAAACATTGGACAACCCAGGCAGGAAGGAACCTCAAAAGATTATCTGGACTAGCCTCTAAACAAAATTTCTTCATCCTCCTATTACCATTTACCAGTATCTATCTACCATTTTCAAGTTGTCAAATGATTATGAAAATCCTAACTCCCAAAGCAAATTCTGAACTCTTTGTGGCTTTTTAGAAGAGATATTAACAGGCAGTGGAAGTTTTGTAATAACACAACAATTTACCATGGTGCAAAAGGCAGTGGTAATTCCAGCTTTACTGATTGCTGCAAATAGACTGGCCAAAAAACTCTCAAGACTTCCAGCTCCTGGTCCCATTAACCCAGTTGGCAATCTGCTTGCACAGCAGTCAGTTGAAGAGGAGCTTCTGGCAAGTGCCAGTGCCTTTGCTACAGTGCAGTAATTCTGCTTACCAGCTCTCAAACATACTTGGCTTCATAAACAGCTGCTTCACTAAGTGCCTATAATTTCTCTATCTCAGTTTGGGCAGAAATGCACACAAACTGTGTCCTCCCACATGACAGGTTAGACCCTACACAGTATAGAAAAAGGTTTCATTTGGAAAAATTCTTTTCTGGTGTACCATGCCCTGGCCTTGCAATTAAGTGGTCAAGAAGGAGCTCCTGTTTATCTCCCTGCTCCCATTCCCACCTGAGACAGACCTCCTGAAAGAAGATGGTATGGGCTGTTGCTTGATTTCCTTCATCTGACTGTTCAAATGAAGCACACAAACAAAGGTGACAATGTCTTTACTTGATACCTGAGGAAAAATGGTGTTAGGAGATATGTGTTAATTCAGCAATTTCTGACATGGGACTATATCTGAACATATCCTAAATTCAGCTTAAAGCCCAAATATAAGATGAACAAAAATTTACTTGGATTTAAGTGGACTTTGGTAAATGTCCACACAGACTTGATATCAAAAAAAGATATTTTGTATTTGTTTCTGTTGCCAGGAGGGCCTGATTTAGGCTGGATGGGAACCACGTTTAAACTGAAACTGGAGAGGAGATCCACAGACTATGAGATCACACAACACCAGCAGGCCATGTTATCTGACTTGGCTTACACCTTTTCAGGGGTCAAATCCTATCTTCTGAAAAAATAACAAAGGATTCATTTGAATAATACAAAAATGCAGAATATTCTACTTCCTTGGGCTGTACTTGGGACGATTATTCTCATTATTAGGTCCATGTACTGTGGTATGTCATGTCCCTGCCCAGGCTGTGGGCTCCCCCCTTGCTGGCCACAGCCCAGGACTCTGTGTCACCCCAGGTCCATCAGCCCTGTCTCAGTGACTCTGCAGCACTCCTGCTCCCCAGCTCCCCTCAGTCCTGCCAAGCCAGGTCCAGATGTTGTCCAGGCTTTGGCCCATCCCATCCCCAAGATGCCCAAAGATGGGATGGGACTGTTCCAGTGCCCCCACCTTGCTGGGGTGACAGACAGGTCCTGGCTGTCTTGTCTCTCTCAACAGACCCCCATGGGCAGCCCCCTCATCCTGCAGGGTCCTGGCAGATTTGGGAGCATAATGCTGGGCATTTTTTTCTCTAGGGAGACACCTCATGCCACATAAAAATATTTTTGTGTCTTCTGTTTAGTTATCAAAGCATATTGTACTGTTTGTTTTTTCTCCTTGCATGGTAATTCATCTCAAACTTTTTTCTGTTCCTCCTCTCATTCTGGAAAATCTTTTCAAAGCTGTGGACAATTGTGCACAGTCCTGCTTTTTTAAAAACTGTCTATACCAGCAGCAGTGATAGTATCACTTCTCTGTCCATCTTGACAGGTAAGAAGCCAAAGGTCCTTTTGGAAATTACTTCAACCAGAGGCTTATATTTGCTTGTTAGATAAATGCACTGAATGCCCACCCTGTGACATTCATTTTTGCTTGAGTAATGTGGTTTAAAAGCAATATTTTTGCCTTAAAAACGTGCATTTTGCTGTGGACACAAGGTCCAGAACTCAATTTTCAAGTCCTTTTAATTCTTATGATGCCTTTACTATTTTAATGGTGATGGCCTGAGGCTTCTAGACCTGGCAAACATGAACAGCTTTTCATCTTTGTAAAAATAAGCTGAGATCGTTCACTGAGTTTTCCATTGTTTATCAGACCTAGTAAATATTTCTGGGTGTCCTTATTCATTAGCTATTTCATATTTGCAAAGGACTCTTTCCAAAATAAAAGAGAGGGGGAAAAAAAAATCAGGGGAAATACTTAGAATGCCAGCAGTAGCAGCAAGCAGTGTAGTGAATGCCAAGGCAGCTGTAACCTTCTCTGTGGTGGGTCTGCTGCATCTTCCTGTTCCATTCACATTGTCTTTTCTGCATCCTGGACAGCACTGCCAATCAAAACAAAGCTTTACCTTGCAGCTCTACTTGCAAACAGGGTTGATGAGGTTTACTGCTGGAACAGGTCAAAGTAGCCAGGAAACAGACATCCAATCCCAGCTGTAGTAGGTATTGTTTAAAGAAAGACTCAGAGACATTTTTTCTGGGTCATGAGCTTCTCATTATGTAAAGAAGAGTTGAGGTTTTTCAAGAACTTGTTCTTGCTCTGTATGGAATTTTCTGAGTATTCTATCCATAGTGCTCTCATCTGTGGTAGAAACTTGAAAGCACTGACACTGCTTTCACTGAAAAATTACCCAAGGTGTTCCTCAAGTCTGTGCTCATTTCTAGGGCTTTTTTGATACAAACGTTATGTTGTAGGTGGAAAGAGATAGAAAATGTATTACTCTAAACTTTGATGTTGATTTTGGATCAAAACTCTTGCCTGAACCCAAATATTGGTTTTTGGGAAGTGTCATTTTGATGCATTATTTTTGGTACTTCATTTGCTTTCATCTTTACTGGCTAAATTAGGCCTCTTAAAGCATAAGTTATATACTTCATACAGGGCTCACCCCTAATTCTGCAGCCCATGAGTTGGCCAGAAAAGACCAAGGTTGTTGAACTACAACATCTATGTGGCAACAGCTCCGAATATAATCTTGCAGGATTTTTTTTTCAGAAAGTTCATTTTTCCATTAAAAACAGATTCTTTTCCTACCTCTGCTCCATGTCACCTTTTTTATTTATTCCAAATTAATTCAATCAGAACATTTTAAGATTACCCCATATATTGCAAAAACTATTATGCTTAATCTTATTCTTTTCTGGCAAACACAGCTAAACTTTCGGCAAATTTTTCCCCATTTCCTTTTGTCTGTAAAAATTTATGTGACACTGCTCTTAATTTCCTTTTTTTTTTTTTTTTTTTTTTTTTTTTTTTTTAGTTCTGCATTCCAACTTATAAGATGTACCGGGGAGGATCTCACAGGAATTTATTAAGCTGAGTTCATTATTGCAGTTACCTTACATCCTGGGTAGTTGAATTATTATTACTAAAATTCTAAAATTTCTTTTAATTCATTTTGATCAAAATTAATCCCACTTATGAAAAGGAAACTTCAAAACAGAACAGAGTGAGTTAGACAGGTATTTAAAGAGACAAAATTAGAAAATATTATTATTACTCTTTTCCTTTTATTTTTCTGTCCCTTAACGAAATCCACCAGCTGTGCTGTTCAGCACTGCTCCACAGCATAAATATTAACACACCATTCTTATCAACTGCTTGGTTGTTCAAACAGTTCAGGTTTATGGTACAGGTTGAAAGGTTTTATATTCTTCCTTCTAATATTGTTCAAGTTGGATTTGGAAATTTTTCCTAGGTAGATGTGCTCTTTTCAGCTTTTTTTACTAAATAAAATGAAAAAGCAGGATATCCATTTATGGGGGGAAAAAGTACTCAAAGAATATTTCAAGTGTCATATATTAAAAATACATATGTGAATTTCATTTTTAATATAATGTCTAGATATTTACATTTTGAAGTATGGCTGTGGTACTCAGGGGAATTGAGTTGTCTTTTGGGCACTCCCAGAAAAGTTCTGTTCAGCAAGGCTATACTAATACCATCATTTGAGGATGTCAGAGTGACAGGTCACATACCAACATCAACCACCTCCTGTTTTTTGTGATCTGTACATGATATCAGTGCTTAGCATAGGGGAAGGTGAGAAGGAGGAAGGAATTTTGGCAGACAGAATTTTGGCAATAGGTGTGCAAATTCAAATTCAGGAAGGTAAAAATGAGAAACTCTAAGTCCCAATGCAGGTCAGAATGGAAAAAACCACATGCACCTTAGTCATCCTGTGCCTTTTCTATTTATGAAACAAATCTAAGTCTCATCTCTAGCTGCATACTCTATCTACTTGGGAATATAAATTATTGTCACAGCTTATGTTAGCTTAATATATTTTGGTTGCTCGTAATGAAAAGAGTCCTTTTATAGAAGGCTAGGTAATATTACTTTTGTTCATTATGTACTTCTCCAACCTGTTTCCCAAGATGATAATATTTATAATAGAACAGTTGTCATTCTGAGTTTTTCATTACTTCCCTTGAGATAGATGTCAATGCAAACAGCCAAAATCATGCATCAGAAACAGCACTGCTGTTCTCCAAGAGATCCCAAGCTACCAGCATGTGGTTCTCATTTGGAAAGAGTGTGAAGGATCAGTGTTCTCATAATAGCTCTTAACAAAAAACACTTACTTGAAACTGAAGGGTACAGTGAGAGGTGATGTCTTCAGAAATAAATTTCTCATTTTTAAGCCAAGAGTGGTATAAAAAGGTGCATTCATTTGCCACTCTCACTACCTGCCAAGATACAGAGAAAGGTCACCTATATGACCCTGATTAACTGACAAGGCACAACTGAGAGAGGGAGCATGTGCATCACTGTATCAGTGTCAGGTTCAAGGCATATCCTGATTGAAACCAAAGTTGATTTAAAGATTGATGAGACATAAGTTAAATGTCTTCCAGTCTGCTGCCACATGCAGCAACATTAAAACTATATTTATCTAATTGCCTTATCTAAAACCCTGAAACCATTTACAACTGTTCCTGTTGTCTAAACATGATGAAAAAATTGTTACAAATTTTTCCATTCTAATACAATTAATTGTTTCTATTTGACTGTACTAGTTATTCATAAAACAACAATCATAATTCTGAAACTTATTCAGCCCTACTGTTTAGTATAAATGTAAATTCTATCCAATATCACCCTCCTACTGAGGATCACAAAAATTATATATTTTTAATCATTTTCTAGATTAAATAAATATACCAGGCCTGAGTTAAGCAGAATTTATTAGCTAGCTTCAGCATCTGAAAAGATTCAGGTCATAGACCTAACTTACCTTTGGTTTCCTCCTAAGCTATAGAACTAAGAAAGCAGAAATGGTATGACAAAGCAAGGAGGCAGAGAAGTTTATATCATAGCTAGATTACACTTATAGGGAAAAAAAATAGCTACAACGTTTCTTAAGAAAGTTTGGTTAAATAAGAGGAAATGTAGATCAGGGCAGAAATCATGGGAATTAGGTCTAGGACATAATACTGCCTTAAGCTTATGGGACTGAAATGTTTGAAAGGGATGCTCTTGCTAGACATGATACTATGATTTTCTGATAGCAAAAGACAGAATTAGAGAAATATTTGTGGAGTAAAAGGAAAAATTTATAATATCTGGTAAGCAGTTGAATGCAGTACAAAGAAAAAAAAAAAAGAAAACAGGCTGTCCTGATGTAAGTAGAAGTAAATCATTATTTTTCAAAAGAGACAACTTCTCTGCTTTAAAAAAAAAAAAAAAAAAGGAAATGCAAATAAGTCTAACTTCCATTGGGAAAATTTGTGCTCCTGAGCAGAAGTCTCCTTCTGCGCTGAAAATAAGTTAGGCTTTAAAGAATTATTTAGTAAAAACAAAATCTGCCTTAAAGGGGAATATGATTTTCCTTTTTCATTTCTTAGTGAAAATTCCCCTAGCTGGCTCAAGTAAGGATAAGAGAGTTTGAACAATTTGAATTTTTTTCCTACAAGTGAAATTTTTTTTATTTGGATACTTTTTAATTCTTTGAATGTTCTTATAAAGGAAGGTCTTCAGCTTGAATGAGATCGGAGTTTAAAATGATCATATTGTTATTTTTATTATCAATATTGTTGACTTCCCAACTGATTAATTATTTCTGGCACTATTTCCCAGGACCATAACTTGGGATGGAGAGTCAGAGAAAGTCATATATGGTCTATGAAAGCTGGCAGGAAACCTATTTTCCTTCTGTGGGGTTCCTAAAAGAGGGGACAAAAATAATTCCCAGAAGATTTCCAGAACTTTCTAAGGCAGGGTGCAGATTCAAGGACATCCCATACAACTGAGATTATCTAGTTAACCACCAAACTTTCAAACATGAAGCTTTGAGAGGTTTATGGGGAGTTAGGTACAGGCAAGGAAAATAAGGCAGGTGGTGCAAATCAAAGCAGATTTGTAGCTACTCTGTCTATGCTGTGTTTGAATTAGCTAAAACAAACTTCTAAATACCAGAGAACAGCTGGGAAAAATTATTTTAAATATGAGAAAGTTCAGAATTTCACCCCTTAGATGGATTCAATAGTATTTTTTCATCGAGTGCATTTTGCTTACAATACACACCCTTTAACCATGCTTTTATTATTGATTTTTCTCTCAGGGTCTCAGTGCAATGTCAATGCAATGGATTTATTATGCTCCTCATGCCCCATGAGACAGGATAAATGCAGTTGTCTCGATGGCATACAAGGATGGGCACAGAAGGTGACTTAGGACAAGTAAGCAAGGGTTAAGAGGAGAAATCTGGGCAGAATGAGAAGGTTGACCTGATTACAATAATGATAAAAAAATAACCCTCCACGTAGATTCCAGAAGGAGGTAAAATAGGATGGGGTGGGAGTCACAGCAGGGATTTCTGCCAGATGTGAAAAGCAAAGAGAGGACAATGCTGGCTCATGGCAGCATGCCTGTTTTCCTCCTACCAGTTTTGAATGACTTCCAGGGAAAGAGTACACTGAAGGATATTTCTCCCTTGAGTGTCTGTGTTGCTGTAGTATGAAATATACGCAGGAGGGTTTGGCTATATCTTCAAAATGTGAAGTAGAACGAGTCAAAAAGTTTGTGTTATCTTTCTGCTAGTAAAGAGAGTTTTGTCCAACGGTTATCATGAGAAATTGGCTAGTTATATTTTTGAGGTTTTCAGCAGAAAGACAAAATACCAAATTAAGTCGCAAGGACTCCAGAAGTGAAAGTTGTTTTGGTTTGATGGGGTTGATTTTTTTTTTTTAATTTACTTGCCCAGTAAAATGCTTGAGAGTTTTTCCCCATTTTTTACTTTATTTATTCCTTGAGCATGATCCCTTCTTTCTTGTGTTCCAATAGTTAAAACAGCAAAAGAGAAATTTATTCTTTCCAGTCAGAAATAATTTTTACATCACCTTCACTTCCAGAGAACTTCAGATTGGAAAATAATGCTCTATTTTATTATTTGTAACATTTCAAGCTGAGAAAAAACAACTCCCTAAGAAAGCAATGCTGTGACTAGAACAAGAGGAGACAGTTTGTCTCCTTCTTCCTAACATGAAGAAAACCCCTATAGGCTGCTGGTGCTATTGTGTCATTGCTTTGCAAGAGGGACCAGGAAAGTGGCTGCAGCCTGTTCCCTCTCTCGCACTCCTGCCACCCATGGTGCTGATTTAAGTTAGGAATCTTCAAAGAGAATAGGTTCAGACAGAGGGACCATAAATCGAACTGAAGTTTTTCTCATGGTGGTATGTTGTTAACTTACTGGCACGCCACTGGGTTTGGCTTCATTTAACAGCCTGGCATTCTACAAAAAAATAAATCAGGCCTTTAATTTAGATGTTAACTTCATTCCTTCAAGTTTCAATATTTTCATCCAAGGCATTTAGAATGTACCCATTATTTTTGCAGATCACACCATCAGATAGTATTAATAACAATAATACCTAATTGGCTTTTATTTTGGCTAGAGCTTATTTCTCTAGTCCTAATTATTATAATAAAAAATAATATGTGTTGATTGTTACACAAGAAAAGAATTAAAGAACTTTATTACTACACTGGGGTTTTGTTCCTGCTTAGGTATGAAATTACTTATTCAGACAAAAGTTTGTGAAGCTGGAGTCCAATGTTGTCCCAATTAAACTAAACCTGCCATAACTTCAGCAGAACAGTGTCTGCACGTGACAGGCTTTTCTCCTTTGAGAGTAAACTTGGAGCAATATTTCTCTCTTACCCAAAGTCTGTATTTGGCTCTGTACAGACTCAGTTTCTGTGTATCAAACCTGAGTCTGACTGTAGTGAAAATTATCAGGTTTTGTGCTAAATCTGAACCAGAGGTCTCAGATTAGATTGGATTTCTGTTTCTCATAGAAGTATATTGCAACCCCATAACAACATAACAATTCTTGGCAGGTTAGTAAAAAAAAAAAAATCCAATGCAACGTGCATGAACACCTCTCTAAATGTGTTCTGGAGACAATCTGGTAGTTAAGAGCAATCACATGACACAAAAATTTACCATCAGTTTACCAACACAGCTGGCATAATTTCTTTGAGCTAATATGATGCTCTTCATGGCACAAATGCAAACAGGCTCTCTACGTTAATTCAGTATTTTCCAAAATTTAACTTAGAAGATTCCGAAGAGAACAGCAAAAGAAAAATTAGGGTGACAGCTCTACACAAGGTGTGGAAAGAAAGTATGAAGATCTTGGAAAGAATCCTTTTCTTCAACAACAGTCTGTGTCATCAGAAGAAGGCTAGCATGAAACTTCTTGAAGATTGTTTTGTCTGGGAAAGAATAATTGTACTCCATAGTCTGATTACAGTTTCTAATTAATTTTCATGTGTTTACTGCTCCCTAAGCAAATATATTTACAGGAATTAAGAAAACCACATACAAAATCTATAAATTAGAATTTTTCCAAGAATAAAGGGTCTGCTTTCTAGCTCCACTTAATTATTGAAATGTAATAAACATAGGCAGGTGGGGAGGAAGTTAAAATGGATAAAATAAAGCCAGCTTTCCAATTCATGGTGTTGGGCAAATTCCATGACTAATTATTCTTTGCTTCTGTGCAGAATGTAGCTGTGATTTTCACTAAATTCTGCTGACGTACTGCAGAACTTAATTTGTTTCAAAATGCATTCAGACTTGCTCATGGTACTGCAGAATGGCATGCATTAAACTTGGTTTGGAAGCTCACACAAATGCATCTCTCAGTTTATCTTTTCTCAACTGCCTTCAGACTGAACAAAAATTGGAAGGGCACCCATTCCTTTGAGAGAATCAATACCTCCAAAATCATAAGAATATAAAATCATAAGAACAACACCTTGCCTGTAATGCACACCCACCCTTTCCTTATTAGGGGATGCTGAGCCATGCCATCAAATTTTGTTTGACATCTGGGCAGACCTACTTGACACAGATAAAAAGGTCTTGCTATGAACCTCATTCTCCTTTTCCTCCTCAAGCTTGTTGCTCTTCTCCTACCCTTAAACCTGGCAGCTTTGTAGGATAAGATTTTCTTAGTGTTCAGTGAGGGAATGAAGCTTAGAAAAGAAAAGGAGAGTAAAAAGCATGATTTATTTGTAGCAACAAAACGACCATTTTTCAACTCATGTACTAAAGAGGGTTTGTTCCAAAGTGATATAAGATACTCAGCTTTGGAGCCAGCTTTGTCCAGGTGATAAATCTCATGCCAAGAATTGACTTGAAATTCCTAATTCTCTCTGGTCTCTTTTCCTTCTCATGCAATTCTTTTCTCAGGTGGTCCTTACTGAAGGGACAAGTGTAAAGTGCAGACATTGTCATTTAAAGGAAATTACTGATTGCTATGGAAAGGCTTCTCTTCACTGGAATAAGCGTGTTGCAGAATAGATACCAGGCACAGGATCTATTCTTAGCAGCCATAGAGGGCTGACATTTCTCTTTCACAAATTGAATTAGATGCAGAAGAGTGACCAGACATTTCAATTAGGCCTAAGGAAAGGCTTAGCTGAATAGCTGAGTTCTGCTCTCTTCCAGAGAGCAGAAGACAATGGATCATTTAAAGTGAAAATTTTCTCATGTCACTGGCTCAGTACCTTTAACCAAAACTGTAGTGGCATTGGGTGAATATTTCTCAGGACACAGCTGAGCAGATTCCCTTCACTCTGGCTTGACACACTCCTTGTAAGCTACTAGGAAAGGTAATTGTGGTAGCTGTCTTCTGGAAATGCTGGTATTGTCTAAATGATCATTGATTTTTCAGGTCTGTGGGATGGTAGGAAAACAGTAATTTCCAATAGTTTAACAAGATGTGAGAAGAGATTGTTATCTAGAAATGTTTACAGATTAATGCAAAACCAGATGTAAACATGGAAGCTGCTTGTGAGGTGCTGCAGCTAAAGCACAAAAATGCTACATCCAGCCAACTCCCTGATTAATTTGTTCCATAATTAACACAAGCAGGATTAGAAACTAGATCTTACTCCCACTGAAACCAGTGATTGTTTTCTCTACTGAGCCAGATGAATAGCACAAAATCAAGGCATTTAGAACACAAGCCGAAACTCAGTTCTCCACTGGGACAGGTGGAAGTTGCATTTAAATCCTCATTAAACCCTTATGGATTCTCATAAGATCAAAGTTGTTCATTTACCACCTGTCAGTCCTGAAATAATTAAGACTTGGACAGTCGTTCTGGCTCTCCTGAGTGTAACACAGCACAAATTTGTAGATGTGGACAAGGCTCAGCTCCATGAAATTTAGGGAGGTTAAGCATTTTTTGCTCCTGATGTACTTATTCACAGTATTCTTCACAGATTCACAATAAAGTCCTGTGCCGTGGCTCCACTGCTGCCATGGGAAGAGAATGGGATATTCTACCAAAAGGCTGGATATAAGACTGCTGCCTCAGGTTATGTATATATAAAGTGCACATCTTGGACACACTCATATTTGGAGTTTTAAAGCTGAAGAAACCATTCTAGTGATGGTTTCTATATTGTAAGGGTAAAAGAGAGAAACATGAACATTCCAAAATAACTTGCAGTTAATGCATTGAACAAAACCAGGAATGCACATTTTATTAAGTTAAACTCATCATTGTATGCTAGATAATGGGGAAGGAAAACAGAAAAATAGAAAAGAAACTGTTTGATTTTTCTTTTTCTTTTTTTCTTTTTTTTTTCTTTTTTTTTAAAATTATTATTAATTGAAAATTATATTTCAACTAAATAGTGTAATTATATGTTAATATTGGTTAGGAAAAATATGTAGACACTTTATCAGTGTATATATATATATATACTTTCTTCAGAACAACATATTCTTGCAGCAGAGTTTCTAAGTAATCATTATAAACATGTCTGTGATTCTGATGTTTTAAAATAATAAGAACCAAGGAAATTTGAACATAGACTCAATTTTGAAAAACTGCTCTGTTACTGTCCCCTTACAACACTAAGAGTAAACTTGGGTATAATGCACAAGCCAGTTCTCATTTATTATGCCTGTTTGTGAAACTGTGCTTAATATTAATATATGAAACAATAATCTAAACCAAAACAGATTTCTGGTTTCATTTTACACAATAAAAATAATTTTTGAGCTAGTGATAGTATACTTTATAGACACTGGCACAGCAGCAGGGGGACAGATGCTCCATCTGGAGGAAAGCTTTGAAAGATGCTATTATAAGCATTCTCTGGCTAGCTCAGCTTCAATATTTTGCTATAAAATCAATCAGTGAATGTGAGTTATACTTTGGGACAAAGATTTAATATTTATGATGCTGGACACCACAAGAGAAGATCTAATTTTTTTAGAGAGTACTCAATCACACATGCCTTCTGTAGAAATGGTTAGAACATCAGAACAAGCTTTTGGATAGCTGTTTTGAAGTATCTAAGTCTGAAAGTTTTTGTTCTTTCTTATGAATTGTTATTCAGGACTCCCAAGCAAGTGTGATGTGTTTATGTGTAGTCCTAAAAAAAAAAATAAATTAATTCCTCAGACAATTTCAGAACAAGGAGTGAGGATCTTCAAAATATTGTTTCCACATGTCTCTTGTATCTTATTACATACCAGTAAATTCAATGACATATGCCAAACCATCAGAAACACAATGCAAAACCCTATGAACTACTTACAGAAATATTCTTTTTTTTTATAAGACTCTTTCTAGTACTTGGTTCCATGTCCATGTATACAATATGCTTCATGAAACTTGTCTAAACTTCTCCATTGAATGTCAGGATATCTTAGCATTCCTGAGAAATGCCTGAACAAGTTACTGTGAGATGTGGGACGAGATTCTCAGCTAGACATACATGGGTGAGTCCAGATGTGAGCTCTCAACTGAATCGGCAAGCCCTTCCCAAGAGTGTCTCACTTGGAAAGCACTTCAATAAATTTCTGTTTGGTTTGCTGAGTTGCAGTGATGGGTGGCTCTCAGCAGGGTGAAGGGGACCTTTGCCTGCTTATGGAAGGAGCAGGCAAAGCAAAGTTTCTTTGACCAGCTCAATCTCTGTTAGTGGGTCCTAGGTCTGTCTTTCAAAGCTTTCATCCCAACAGAGTTACATCTCATTGCACAGAGGCAGGTAAAAAGAAAACCCAAAATTCACAGTGTTAGACTAAACAAGAATGGCTAGTATGTTTTAACTTTCAACTAACAAGAAGAAAAAATTGCATTGGGCTTTGGTAGCAACCAAACAGCACAATGTTTGCAATCTTTCAATTTTCCAATTTTTACACTTAGTTTAAAGAGAGGATATAAAAAACTTGAAATCTAAAGTAGCATGCCTGAAACTAAATATTGGAGCCAGTATTTCCTCCTTATAAGCAAACAAAAAAGTAGGTTTTACAGATTCAAGTCCTAATCTCTAATTAAATCCTAACAATTAAAATAATTCTTTTAAATTAGTGTCATTATGGATATTTTTACTTTCTTCCTTCGTATTGCACATCTGTTTTGAAATTCACATGTTGTGAAAGCCAAGAACCCCATCATCCACACTCTGACTTCCTGTCATAGGGATCAATCTAAATAGATCCTTGCTCGGTCACTACTTCTCCAGGCTCAGAATTCTGTCTGAGTCAGGAATATTTTCTGGGAGACACCAACCATTATTTAAGAAATTAAATTCTGTCCCCACAGGAGCACATGGAGAGTCTTCCCTGCATCCTGCCTGTATACTTACCACCTAAACATTTGACTATGATAAACCTCCATCAAATATGAAGAAGGAATTCTTCATTCAAAAGCACAAACAAACATAAGATAATCGAGGAAATCACAACACTGCTGCAGATACCAAAACACAAACCTGTTGTATTAGTTAATTCGCAAACTGGGATAAATTAAATTTTCCAATCGACTTCATGACAGAGCTGATTTTTTTTCCAAGGTGCAAAAAAAAGTATTAGCAGATTGAAATGAGTTGTGGTGATTCATGTGTAGTGTTATCAATACTATCAGTATTCTTTCTGCAGCGAAAATCTCAAACTGTGAACTGTATTCTGTGTGAGCTGATGGTCCATGGACTATTTCTAAGAAATATACAAAACATTGTGAAGAAACACTTACTGGTAGTACTTTTTATTGACTCAACAGAAGAAAGTAACTAATTTGAAAAAAAAAATTAGATTTGCAAACTGAAAAAGGTTAGAAACTGTTATTACAGGAGCCTGCTATGCTGTTCCTTGCATTATCAAATAGATAGAACAGCTGATCCCTGACATAAACTGAGAAAAATAAGGAGGAAATGATGTTGATCTAACAATAACATTTCAAAAATACTCAATAAAAGGATTATGAAAAAATATCACTTGTCCTAAGAATGTTACAACAAAATTGAACTTAATTCACCTTCTTTTTTATGAAGAAGGGTACTGCCTGAATCCATATTTGACTACCAATCTGGTAAACATATGGAATTCTAAAGGGTCACAAGTGTGTAACATGCTTTGACATCTGCTGACACCACGATTTTAAACTCAAATCTAGTGAATGCCTTGTGTAGTGTTGAAAGTGTTGGAGTTAACTATACTTTGTTCTATGTTTGGTGACCCTCATGGCCATGGTAAGTGGGAGCTGCTACATGTTTTGGAAATACAGATTATAGCATGATATTAGGAGAACAATAGATTAACACTGAGGGTTTCAGTACATTTCCCAAAGCAATAGAATTGGCAGGTGTATCTTCTAAAATTACAAAGAAAATGGATTTTCACTGCAGTGTGTCTGCTTCTCTTTTTACATGTGTTGACTACACTCATAATCCTGTTTCAGATAATTTCTAGTGTTTTGCACAACAGCTCAGGTTTCATGACCTGGAAAGTTACTGAGAATTTCCTGCTATACATCTTGTATTTTACTTGTCACCAGACCACAAAAGGAAAATATAACCAAACATGAACTTTCCATGTGATGTATGCGCTTGTCAGGCAGGCAAACAAAATATGCTTCAAGTCATCTAAGACTTTAATGATCCATTTTTCTTCTCTGTTGGTGTTTTTTTTCTGTCTTTTGGTGGCCAATAACCTTTGTTAAACCTCACCAGAACTTTTGCACAGAACTACTCACCACAAACTTCATCACTCTATGCAGTTAAAAAAGCTTTACGGTAAGTAAAGTCTCTCTACTTTTGCTGAGAATTTATATTGGTTTCTGTTTTCAGAGTAAGCAACTAAATTAAACCTGAAAACCATTTTAAAATAACTCGTATTAACATTTTTCCTCTTCAGAATCAATGCCCAAGGCTTTCTAGAACATGTGCAACCCAGTTTGTGATACAAACTGCAGATTTGCCATGCTCCAGGAAACAGATGTGTGTCTAGCTTTCACTGCCAACCTTCTTCTGTTACTGGAAACACATTCTCAGAAGACTTGTACAAGGATGGTGAAACTCAGCTAGAATATAAACACTGCATATAACTTCAGTGACTCCATTCAGCAAGACAGATTTTATTCGCTATTAGAAACAGTGCACATAGACCTAATTTCTTGATTGGCTGCTCAATTTTAGATTATGCACTTGCTCCTAACTCAACTTTCTTTACATTCCTCACTGAAATTTGCTGACTTTTCAGAAAGTATGGTTCAACACTTTTTTTTTTTTTGTCCTGTTGATGGCCTAAACCATGACATCAGTACAGATGCCTGTATTACACATTAGCTACTTTTATCCTAGCTTTACCCAAGAGAAAAATTAAAGTTCAACTTAAAAAATGTATCTGGTCTATAAAAACAGCATTGCCATGTTCTTGAAATCCCTATCTTGGATTCACATACACCTCTTTACTCAGAAAGTCAGCCAATAAGCACAGATATGTTCCTTTGCATCTGGGGCTAACTACGTCCTTCTCTGAGGTCTTGGTGTGAATTAAATTCAAACTCGTGGTTGCCCTAAGTTACTGCTGGCAAACAATCATTTCTGCTCATGGAAGACAGTCGTTGAGCACCTCTGCAATCCAGACTAGGTTCCATCTGCTTCATCTGTTTATTCACGCCTATACTTATTACACCTGATGGAAAGGCTGCTCTGAGCCAGGGACTGTTTGTAGGGATGGCTCATGCTGGGGCTTGTCTAGAGTCTTATCCTCTGCCTGATCCCACAAAGCCATGATCTGAAGCAATGGTGCTGGAGACCAGCTTTGAAATGGACCCAAGCACCACACTTAAACCTGGCAACTAAACAGATGTGCATCCTGCCCACCTAGCAGCACCCTCCAGACAGGTTTTTAAGGCAAAGAGCGTAAGAAACTCCAGAGAGAACTGAGTATCACAGCACAATACCCTCACCACACTTCAGCCTGAGGTGGAAGGGGAAAGGGCAGCAGCACTTTGTAAGCAGGTTAGCTCACAGCCTGCACTTGCTCACTGCAGCCCCTGGCTCCAGGGAACTGGGCATTGTTTCACTCCAGAGCACCTTAACTCCTACCTGTGAGAGCACTGTATGTTGACACTCACAGGAATGAGATGTGATAAAGTGATGCTTCCACCCCCCTCTCAAATGTGGCTGACTTTAAATCCACACTGTTCTCATTAGAGTCCCAGGCTCTGGTCTTAAACACTGCTTTCATGTTCCCAGGGAGCCAGAGCACAGCTGGTCTGCACAGTGGAAAGGTAGGGAACTTTATATGGGAACAGAAATCTGCCTGCATGTTAGATTGTCTGAATAAACATAAGTTCTGCTGTTAACCACAATACTGAGTGTTTATTGGAGGCAATTCACAAAGGCTGTGAGACAGGGGCATTTTATTTATATGCAGAAACATCTGTAGCAAATGTATCCCACTTCACTATCTATTAAATGTGCTCTTCTAAACCAGAGTTGAAAATTCACTAAAAGGCAAGCTTACAAATAGCTGAAAAAGGCATTTTACAAGTTTCCACATGTAGTTTTGCCTTTGCACTTTCACCTCAATTGTTTGTATTCCATTCCCACTATCTTTGAAACAAAAGTTGTTAGCCACACAAAACTTTCTCATGGTTTTGCGATAGACTACAAACATAGGAGGTTTAGGACAAAAATGGTGAACTCCCTTAAATTTATGGTAGATACTCAAACAATGGGAAACTGCTCTGTGAAATCCTGTAGCATGAGGAAATCTTGTAGTAGGTCGGCATGAGCTGAATTTTGCTTAAGGAAATGTGTGTAAAAGATGATAAACATTAGTAAAATTTAAATACAATTTACTCTGTGGCAGAATTTAATTTTTGTTCTCCTACAATAATTATTTTCTTTGTTTTCACTGTTATTTAAAAGAACTGATTAATATAATTTTGATGAAAGAGAATGATAATCTAAATGCATGAAGAGCAAAATATGAAAATGCCATCAGCAATGCATTGTCACCAATATACAGATGCTGCATGATCTGTCCTGTTACTTTTCTCTCAAGTGTATTTTCTATTGTCCAGAGGAAGATTGGCAACACTACTTAACACACAGCAACTGGTAGAAGTGTGGTCTTTCACGGTGTGAAAGACTGTTTCAAGCCCCTAAGAAAAGAAAAATAATAATAAAATAATAAAATAAAAGATGCACTAACAGTTGGAATTGACCAAAGCTGCTGAAGTACCCATCACTGACTTCTTCCCCCGCAACAAGGCCAACAACAAAAATACAAACTAAAGCAAAACTTACTAGGGAAAGTATATCAGAAACTTACTGTTTCATTTCTATGGCTCAGGCTATAATAAACAATTTCTTAAGCAGAATCCATCAAATTGATTATTACAAGAAAAAAAGGGGGAGCGGGTATATGATGGTTGTGTCCCAATGTGGCAGTATTCATATTCACTTAGACATTTAGCTTCCAGTTTAAAGCAATATTCAGTGTTTCTTACTGAACAGCCATGATGTTGGGGCCATGTCTGTCTCATCATGGTGCTTTAATCTCCCTCTCTTAACTGTGAAAAGGACATTCAGTCCTGGAAGTTGCATCACATAGATTTCAGAAGAGAATGAGAATTTCTATTTTAAAACGTTAAAATGGAGCAGAGCTCCCAGAGTTTAAAACAATCTTTTTGTCACTGTCCATCCCCACTTCCTCCCCAACGTCCCCACCTGCCACCACTGCAAGCAAACATCAAATCTGTGCCAATTGTCATTGTCTTCCATTTCTCAGTTGTACTGCCTGGTTCAAGGTGAAAGCCTTCCAGGCAAAATCTGATATGGAGTGGCTATGCTGCCTACAGGACATAGATTCTGAACAGCTCGAAGTCTGAGCTTTAAGTGGTGCAGCAGGTGCTGGTTGTAAGACAGGATATCTGGTCACTCTGATTGTAGCCTCTTCACCTGGTCCCTCTCTCCCATTTCCCTCCAAGCTCCTCATGACATGTAGATGGCTCTCTCTCTCTCTCACTTCAAGCTGCACCCAGGTGAAATCCCTTCCCAGCCTCTCCCTAGAGCTGACCCAGCCTATGTCGATTTGCTATTTGCATTAGGACAGCATGTGATGAACTTGTTCCTATATCTTCCCCACTGCACTGCTGAAAATCCCGAGGCATTATTTGCCATTAGCCATTTTATAAATAATTTTCCAAAAGACTGTTCTACGCTAGTGAAGTCAAGCTCCTTGTCATCAGGTCATAGAAACAACTGGTACCTTGAAAATAGTTCTAATCTGAACATGTGATAATTTTTATGGGCTCCAAAGTTTTCTTGAACATCTTTTTTGCAGTCTGTTTCTCTGCCTTTTTCTCTCTTGCAGAGATACAAACTTTTAAAGATTAAAGTGTTTGAGAAGGATTTAAATAATTAGTTTTTAGCCACTCCAAGACTGAACATAAAGGAAACCACAAAAAGGAAAAAAAAAATAAAAAATGAGAATTAAGCACTCTTGTAATCCTTTGTAATCTATGTGCTGATTAAAGAAAATGTTAAACTCTAGAGTATCAGCAAAGCCTGCAGAAGATTTGTTGGTGAAATGAATGAAAGAAAAAACTAAAAAAAACCACAGCTAATTAAATTTTGCTTGCATCTGAATAAGAAACACAAAAGCAAATTTATCTTTGTTGTGGTTCTGATTTCCTCATCTTGCTCAAATCTGCTCTTAGTTTAGAAATATGCTGGTTTCTTCTTTCACATTTTCATTAAGTGTTGTTCAGACTTCCTGGATCTAAAGGAAGCCTTTGGATTGGCCATGAAAACAAATGTATTTTGGAACAAAGCACTGGAGCAACTGGGATACCAAGGACCAAATTTAGACCTTATGTATGAATAGGGAAATATCCAAAGGCAGAATAAACCTCTTGTACCAGTCAGAAAGTGCTGTGTGAGGGTGATGTTGTGCCCAGAAAAAGAAATTTGCAGTCTCCTTTTCACCTGTATCCCTTCTCTTCTTATTCTCCTCTCAGCATCTCAGACTTTTCCTCTTCATGGGAGCCTAATTAACTGTTCTATTTCTATCCTTAGCATTTCTATCCTTTGTTTCCATTCATCCCCTTTTAAGCTCTGCTCCCATTTCTACCCACTCTCTCTCCTTCCTTAGATGTTCTGTCTCTTTGGCTGCTCTTCCTTCGTTCCCACATGTGCTTTAGCACAGTTCTGGCCACCTTCCTCAGTTCCTCAGCGTGTCTCCATGATCCTATTTTGATTTTTCTCTCCTCTCTCTTCTTCTGCTAATTTTTTCTTCTCTCTTTTTTATTAATGTTTTTTAAACTGCATGTTCTTTAGTTTTTTTCCTACCACTTCAGTCAGCACCTCTTCCTTTGTATATTTTGTGTTGTAAAATATTTCTTGAAACCTCTGTGAGGCAGCAGTGATACAATTCAGGTTCCTCAGATAACAGCAAGCTACAGTAAAACCTTCCTTTCTCAATGCTGAGCATTCAATACAAAGAACTATGCTCCAGGCTGAGAAGCACAGCTCCTTTCTACAGAGCACTGAAGAACTGATGGTGCAGACACTGCTCCATCATATGGTGCTGAGCAGAAAGAAGAATTAAGTGATGGGAGTTAACTGCATCTATTGATGAGTCATAGTATTTCTCAAATGCCCAGTAGCTGTGACTCACACTGACTCCCACTCAGTTGAAGCATGGTGTTCTCACTCTGAGTATGAGTTTGATGGATTTAAGAAGCAGGAAGATAGGGTTTATCACTGATGATACAGGGCAGGAGTTTTCAGTTGATCACAGCCCACCAGGGTAGAAAAATCTGAGCTATGGAGTAATATCCTGTCCTCTGCAGTATCTGTCACCATGTTTATTCTTGTCTTCTTTGTTCTGGGTCTTGGTCCATCTGGTATCACAGCCTGGAGGAGTTTCAGAAGAACATACCCAAACTGTGAATTCAGGAAGACTAACTGGGAAGCTACAAACCAACAGAGCTAGAGGTACTCCTTGGGTAGTGGTTAAATGGAATTTGGTTCACACCAGCCTTTGAGTGAAATGACTGGTAAAAGTAGAGATACGCTAGAACATTTTAGGTTTTGAGTATGTCCCACGGCAGGCTTGATTTGCAAACTGGAACAGTGCCCCTTATATTTCTGCATATAATCCACACTGCTTCAACTGTTCTGCATAAATACAAACTAGTATAAATACCCTTACCCGTATTTCAGTTTTCTTCACATTTCATATGCATACAGTGCTAAATCCAACCATTCATCAAGCCCCAGTCTCATTTTTCTTTGCCTCACATAGGGATGGTAAGGCACTCAAAAACTCAGAGGAAGCATGAAAAACTGTTTGGAAACCTGACTTCTTTTAAAAATTTGTTTCCTTTTTTTTAAAGTTGGTGGAAGAGCAAGAATGCTGCTACCTTTCACAATATCCAATTTTGTGACAAACTAGGTGTCCAAATGTCCCTTTTCCATGTTGACATTTCATGCTTGTTAGTTAAAGGAAAAGCAGATCCAACATAAAAATAACTACTAAACCAAAAACTACTTTTAAAAGTGAAATTTCACAGTAAACCTCAATCACATGAAATCAGTCATGGTTTAGTGAAACAATATTTCTCACTGGAAGCTGCATTCACCACTTTTTCCTTTTTTTTTTTTTCTTCCTGACTTATATAAAGCTTATGTATATATATATATATATATATATATATATAAAAATATATATATATTATATATTTATATATTTATATATTTATATATTTATATATTTATATATTTATATATATATAAAATATAAGCTTAAATATAAGCAGCTTCATGGATTCACTTCACATACAGAGTGGGCTTTATAAATCTTTATTAACTATTATTAGTGGCCTAATTAAAAAATGCAGCTGTACACCTACAATCCCATAGACTGTCCTGATCTTTTATGAGTGGTTTTCTTCATAAAGTACCCGTTCAGGGATACAAGAATGGATCCCATGCCTGTGCAAAGAAGGATTCTGAATTTGGTATGAGGCAAGAAATCCCATGCATGGAACTGATGTTAAATAAAGAAAGTATCTAGGGAAAGGACATGTCAAAAGACTCTTATTAAATGTAAAAGATTGTTCCTATGCTCAGAATGGAATCTCAGTTCATTATCTTACCTTCCAAAAAAGCTTTGTGTACCATGAGTCAGAGGACAAAGTGTATGACAAAAAAAGGAAGGTGGATGTAGCAGAAGCAAAATACTGCCTATATTTCTATCATTAACTTAGATATAAATAGACCTCTCTCCATTATCCCTCATTGGATGTTCTAGGGAAATATGTTGTTCTCAATGCTTTCCACATGAACTTTTGTTTAAAGAAAAAAATAACATGTATTATTGATGCTTTTTAAACAAAGGGTATGTTTTTAATTATAAAATTTGAACTGAAACAATTAAATTGGACAAAGAGTACAGTTTGTATCAATAATTTACTACAATCATTCTAATGTTTCAGACATTAATAAACTTAGTTGATTCCTATTTAATGTCAAAATAATTACTCCCAAATTACATCAATTTGCCATCCTAAAGGAAATAAAAGCAATAAACCTTTCACTTTCAGCACTAAAGATTCTCACTTAGAAACGCTACTTTCTATAACTTAGCTATATAATACTTCAGTGTGAATATTTAAAGGGGTCAACTACATTATCTTTGACAGCAAAGACTTCTTAACCTCCAATAATACATCTTTTATTGTTACATTAAAAAGAAAATATTAATTACATCTATCAGATCTTGGAAATACCTAAATATCTTTAATGAATCAAGCTATATTTTTATTTTCCTTCCAGCTTTCTAGGAATGCCTGTTTCTCCATTGGCTTATGGTACTTATGAGGGCAAAAGCATGGTCTAAATAAAAAAAAAGTACAGTGTATTCCTTTATTTATATGCAGTGATCATTGTTAAAATTTTTCTGTTTCAGTCTTCTAATATCTGAAATTACATTAGCAAGAAAAATTGTCATTTGGAGCACTCACCAAGGTCCCAATTCTACAAAATGAGCTCCTTAAAGCTAGGTGTTTTGTTAGACAGGGAGAAGACTGACAAGTGGTTTTTGTAAAAATTAAACTATGAAATTGGCCTAAATGTAGGGATAGGAACAAAATGAATAACTTTTCCAAAGAATTGACAAAATATGAGGCATTTCTCACTGTGTGGCCTGTTGACTAATGGACATTGCAACAGGGTGGACAAGTCACTGAATTCATACACATTTTTCAAACTTTATAGTCTTCTATTTAAAACCTTATAAAAGCTGTAAACAAACATATTCAGCAATAGCTGGAACTAGAACAAATATTGGTCAATGAGAAGCAGAATATAAGTTATGTTTTCAGTAACAGGATTAAAATTGAAATTTAATTGTTGCACATGGAGTAGGATAAAAACTAGAACTAATTAATTATTGTGTAAATAATAAACACTGCAGTGTGAGCCTAAGGGCCTATCCACATGGATTTCTTTTTGATATCAAAGCTTCTCCTAGTTACAAATAGAACATTTATCTCTGTTTAAATATCCTGTGGACATATTGGTGATACAGGAAGCCAAGGTGAATTTAGCAGACTTGCAAGTATGATTCCATTAGGGATCTGGACTCTACCTGGCAGTATGAGAAGTCAGTACTACGTATCTTCAAGTGGTGTAATCACTGGTAATTGACATAAATCATTAAAGTGATGACACAGAAATGTATACAAAGAGGAAACACCTCATGTTTCAGTCATTGTAGAGTTATTAAATGACTGTGTTGTAGAAATCTTTGGTTTATTTAAAAACACCTTTAGCATTTACTTGCACTTCGACCACTGTTTAAGGCTACTCATTATATAATCACATTGCTAGTTCAAATCTGCCTCCCCACATAACCTTTCCGTTTAAATTTAAATTTTCAAACTACAGACATGGCAAAATATTTAGTAGCCTGTTTATATTGTCTCCAAAGGCTGTATAGATGGAATCAAATGCTTCTTACAAATCCTGCCATTAACCATACTGTGACCACCTAACCAGGCATTGTGTATTCTGAGGGTTTGCTTCTCTCTCCTCATTGCTTCCAGCCAGGCTGAAAGCTGCCCTGCAGCTCACACTCACATGGAGGGGAAAAGGTGTCATCTCTATCTATGCCACACTGCACTCTCCTGAGAAGAAGCAAGTGACCAGGTCGAAGCTATATAGAGAATTTGAGGAAGCAATGCTATGAATAAGACATGAATGATCATAAAAGAGAATTCAATAAAGGCAAGGGAAGAAGATGGATACAATGTGAGCTCGTGAGGTTTCTTGTCAACTCAACGCGGTGGTGAAATCATCACTGTGTGTATCTGCTTCCAAACATGCCTCTTTGTGTTGCAAAAGAAAAGTCACCAGCACAGTTTGATAACATACTAATCTTTAATTTATAAAGAAGATTAATTTCAAAGTTTAACATTATAAAAGAATAACAAATACTTTTTAAAACAAAAATACAAGAAAACACACAGTTGCCTTGGTTTCTCCTGTTACCAGAGCTTAGAGTACACAATTTCCAGGGTACAATTCCAATGCACACATTGTTTCCTACCACTTCAGAATATGTTGGAATTGAAATGGCACCTTTTGATACACAAAAAAGCTTTTCCAAGTACAAGCTCAAGCAGAGTGCTATTATGAGTAGCTGGTCACATGTCATGTCCTACACATTATTTAAACAAACCATAATGAAATCACTGCTTGCTGCTACCTTCCTGCCTTCTCATGTCAGCTCCTCGATGCCAGTAGTCCTTCAACCACTGCATCAATCAACCAAGCTGCTTGTAACTCACAGCTGCTCAAAAGCAGAACTTCTTTTCATTTGGGCTCCCTTCTTTAGACTCACATCCACAAGTTCTTATTCCCCTCAGACACACTCATGAAAAAAACCATTGGGGGGGAAAAAATGATTGAAAATGCTTTTGAGAAGTTTCTTCAGTCAGCAAAGAAAAAGCTTCAGGCAGGGGCAATGTGAGTAGCCTCTCCTCTAGTGGGCCCCAAAGGGTTGACTAAGAGTAGCCAGGTGTAGGGGAAAAAGGCTTATCCTTCCCTGTCATGATAGTAAGATTTACAATTCTGACCCACACAAACTCTGCTCCTGCTTTGCACTGACCATGGAAACATGCCTTTAGGCCCAGGCTGAACCAGACTGGAGTGACACTACAATGCACCTTACTCCTTTTGGGCTTACTGTGTTAATAACCCAAATGAAAACAAACAGGAGAAAAATCCTACCAAAGCTTATTAAAAAAGGCACTTCAAAAATTGATAAAAGAATACATTGTTCTATAAGCATCCCAAGTAGAATAACTGTTTTTTTAATCCACTAGTGGTTGTATTCTCATTGTATGACCTTTGAAAAGCCTAATAATTACAATAAAAACAAAGTGAAATAAAATATTGCCACCAATGAAAAATCTGTTCAGTAAAAAACTGCAAAACCAAGTAAACAGCAATTTACACAATTCTCTCAGTCCTGCAAACCTGAAACATTCAACACTGCTTGGACAAAATTGAGAATACAGTAGATTTTTCAGCATAACTCTACTTAAATGACAGTATTAAGAACAATAAGGCATACTATTGAAACCAAAAATACATAGAATCAGGTTTCTATGCTACTATTTGCCAAAAAGTTATTTTTTTAAAAATGGTTTAAATGCAAACTTTTACATCTTGTAAAACATGTTTTACATATTTCAGACAACAAAAGAATACACATACATTGTATGTGATAATTTTTCAAAACTAGCCATTACTTTTTCACAGATTAAAAAAAGTCTGTTTAAATATTTCATTTCTACAAAGTGAATTTACATTTTTAAGTACAAAGTGCAAATACTACAGTTGTTTTTATTGCCTTTTGGTGAGGAAATCTCCCACATGTCAAAGAGATCTGCCTTGGATTAGTAAGGTGTTCACCCTTGCTTCTTCGAAACCTGCTGAAAGGAAGTTGGGAAAAATTGCATTATTAGTGATGTCTTCAATTAGTCCAGTATAAAATTCTATCTCTATTTTTCAACAGTTCTCATATGCCACTATCAGAAGAGAGTTCTGCATAAATATATATAGAGAATAAGAAAATTCCTGCCCTGTAGTCCTTCATGGGATCTATGAGCAAGAGTATGAGCAATATCTTGACTTACTTACCTATGGCCCCTTTAAACACCCTGTCAAACACAGTTTTAGCCTGGGCAAGTTCCTGGTTCAATATACCTCCCATAGCATGTGATGTATGAGGAACAGGCTGCTCACCAAAGTCTCACAAACAATCTGTGGTTTCCTTACAACCTTTTTGCTAGGCTACAAAAGACCCCCTAGGTCTCACTGACAGTGTTTGGGCATGTACATGTGTGTTTGTTGGGCAGGGTGGAGCTGAACAAGGGAAATATACCTGGCCCCTACCTGAGTCCTATCAGACCCATCCCCTATTTGACCTCTTTTAGAGCAACCATAGCTGCCCCAGTCAGCATATGTTTCTCTATCTGCTTTCTTTCAATAAGCTGTTTTTTTCACATATGTGAAAAAGCATGTGGCGAAGCACACATAAGCATATATTTAATTAAACTGCCGCAATAAATTAGTACAGAGTAAGCTTTTGAAGGTGTGCCTCCTGAGTGGTGCAAATCTGATCAGGCCTTCTTAGATGGGTGATTTCCTTTGAGCAGCTTCCTTCCAAGTGAGAACTTCTGTGATGAAAACCACCTTCTGCATTTGCAGCTGTGTATTGTTCAAGTATGAAACTGCCAACAGATGGTTTTCTTAGCCAGCCTTAATTTAAGGCTATCACTTGTCAGCAGCAGCTCCTAAAATAACTGATGCTGAGTCAGCAAAATTATTGGGCAAAATTGAAAAACATAGATGTTCTAAGGACACTTTTATTACCAATTCAGAAGTCAGTATCAGGTTACAAGAGAGAGGAGAGGGTTTCCCATACTTCAAGTGTAATGCACGTGTGCCAATAATTGCCATTATATAATTAAAATAACCCCTCTGAATGCTCTGGAGTTCTGACAGGATAATTGTTTTCAGACCTCCTTGTTTAAAGCATAAGTGTTTTGTGGGGAAAACCTGAAAAATTAAGACCACAAACATTTGTTTAAACAAATAAACTTATCACATTATTGTAGCTGTGAGAATATTTTATATTCCATCAAAGGTATGTAGGAGGTCTCTGGTAAAAGCCACAACCAATGTTGAGCTTGCCTTAGGAAGTGCAAACCCAACATCAAACAAAGAAGAGATTAAAAAAAGGGAACAAATCGATAAGCAACTTTGAGAGGAAGATTTCTCTTGGCTTGTAGGTGGGTTCACCTGGGGTTCATTTTCCAACAAATAAATCTAGCTTTATGATAGATGGGAAGACATTTACCACAAATAGGGTTTTGGGGTATTTTCAGCTGAATTCCTATTTTCATAGGTGCAGTGTTACCTGAGCTGTTCTTATAATATAGTTATATGAGTAATTTTTAAACCAGTTCATCATTTATTGATGTTTTTGTGGGCATTAATAATTTAAATCCTCTAACTAATACAATAGTGAGGTAAGAATAATGTGAAGATGACTCTTGTTAGGCCATTCAAACTACTGGACTCACAAGCCCTCCTTCAAGACCATGGAAAAGTATTAGGAAGGAATGACCATATTGCCCAGAAAAAAAAAAAAATTAGAATAAATGGTTATGAAAATAGATACACACAAAATAAACCCCACTTTTTAAACCTAGTTTCCTGGCCTTTCACTTGAGTCCCTCTTTTTCAAATTGAACCTTTCCTTCGTTTAAAAAAACTCTGCTTTTGTGACTTTTGCACCTCTGAATGGCTTGAGTAGCCAAATCTCCATGGACAATATACACTGGTGCTATTTTGAAAAACAAGATAAAGTCTTTGCAAAAAATTGATCCAAAAAAATCAGAGATTATGTTGTCAGGGCACTTGACATTTTATTTTCTCCAATCATTCTGCAATTTTAGTTCAAATGTAGATCAGTAGACTGATGCAAATCCTAGTTCTTCAGCATCATTCTGCTCAGACAGCAAATGCATTTGAAAGTGACAGCTCTTTTCATTGCACTAAGATTTTAAAAGCTGTTTAAAGCCATCACATAATAATGCAGTGGAGTTTGAAATATGTATAGATTTTCACAGGGCATGGGAAATGCATGGCTTTGTTCATCTCAATAAATGTCAGTTTGTGTCTATGTAAAGAAAATTGACAGAATTCAGCTAAAGTAAAAGTTAAATGAAGATGAAGCAGTGCTCATTTAAAAGTGTATGGGAATGCTATCATTCAGGAATGCGGAAGACTCAGGAGGGCTTAATTACACCCATCAAATTATCACATATGTCCTATAGGTCAACTTACACTTTCCTAGGAACTTCCACATGCAAGCCTAATTTACTTTGCAAATCATGCACTTTTACTCTGCACCTGTAATTGACTCATTTAACTTTCCATACATAGAAAAGCCAAAACTCGTTACTTGGGATGTTGCTCTACATTTTTCTGGCAACTCTGTAGAACAGCAGATTAAAGCAGTTTGAAGCTGCAATGATGACTGCTGAAACCCCAAGAAATTCAGCCAGCAGAGGCAGAAATGGAGATCTTGCTCTCCTCAGTACTCACCTGCCTGCTGGATGAAGTGCTCTCAGTGTTGGTCCTAGGGACTGCTAAAGGAAGGGAAAGAAAACATCATTAATATGGTTTGCAAGTTATCCTCAAGAACTGAAGCCCTCATTCTGAAAATATATTTTTTAGAGCAAGGTAAGTGCACAGATTTCAATAAATGACATAAAATATTTTAGATCTTCATTGACACATCTACTTTTTTCTTTCATCAATACACATGTTGCTTATTTCAAGGAGTTATATTAAAGTTGAACAAAAACATCTCTTGCCAGTTAACATGTCAAATTTGCTTAGGAGATTGCATCTAGACAAGGTTGAGCATTTCAAACTTAACATGTCAAATTTGCTTAGGAGATTGCATCTAGACAAGGTTGAGCATTTCAAACTTACTAAATCTTTAGTGGTAAATATAGTCTATTATCCCTGGCAGTAAAAAAGCATGGACAAGCAGACTGTCTGGAAAGCATTCACTTTGATTAAAGATACTGCACATAAACAGTTCTACAAGCCAAAGACATTGTTCACATTTAATCTGCAAAACTACAAGATTATCACTGTTTTTTTTTAATTTCTTCATCTCAAAGTCAAAGACAATGCTCAAAATAGGGAAAAATAAACCTCCAAAAAGCTAAATGAATTTGCTAGCCCATTAATCTTCCCAAGCAATCTTGTGAGACTAGGGAGGAACTTGCTCTCTTGGTTTTCCATGCCAGTCTGTGAGTCAAAGCTAGACTGGAACTAAGGGAAACAAAACTGGACCTCAAAAAATGCTACAGCACCTAGCACTCCCTTCAGAAGACATGCTTCACAACTCTCTGGCCTTCATATTGCTTCAAATTATTCTCACACAAGACACCTGGGACTCACACAAAATGATACAGAGCCACTTCCTTAGCTCAGCTCTTACATCTCAAAGAGTCCCATATTTTCCTGGAAATGTAACTCTAACTGTAGTGAAGTGGTAACTTCATTTGCTTTCATTTGTGCAAGTGAAAGGAGTACCAGAAAGGAAATTTTAATTATCAAGTCAGAGAAACAAAATAGAATAACGATATTCCAACAAAAGTAAATTTTATTGTCTTATCCTTAAAACTATGTACTTCCAGTATAGCAACCTGATGATTTGGTTAAGAACTTTTTTTCCAACTGGATACCATTAGATTTTCAATGCAAACTTCTGAGATTTTTTTTTCCTTCCAAAGTTTAATGTTCTCATTATTGAATAGGTTTTTTTAGAGACATCTCTTCCAAAACTTCAGTTATGGTGGACACAATTTTACTTCAGCTAAATCTGTGTTTGATCTTCATGTGATTGAACTCTGCAGAGACTATTATACTCTCTAGTTAGTTGTTCCCCTTCCTGCTAGTTTGGCAGCAAGGTAAGGTAAGGTAGCTGTGTATCAGTTGTTATTCCACCTGTTTGGCATATGACCACATTTGAGAAATAAGAATTCCTTAGGAAGGTCAACCGTGTTTCCTTCCAGGAATCCAAAAAGCACAGATGTGATACTTCCACTCCCTCAGAACATAGCTCTATAATAACACTAAACTGGCTTTTTGATGACTGTTATTATATCTTCTTAGGATTCCTACCATAATACATTTAACAATCAGAATCAATGGGAAGTTTTTGATTCTGTTGGAGCAAAGCGATCCAGAAGAATGTTTCTTGCCATCTGCCCCAAGCAACAGCTGCATTAGCTGCAGACAGGTGTATTCTTTCATTTTGTATAATTCTGGCACATATAAATATTATACCTCATAAGCTTTGAAAAAATCACTGAAAAAGACAGAGAGAAAAGGTTCTTACTATGGCGTTTCTTTGTTTCTGCTTTACCTTCTTCTTTTGTTACTCCCAAGCAGCCCATTAATTCTTGAACTGACAAGGACTTATCATTGTTCACATCACAGTATTCCACAAACTTCTTCACACATTTTTTGGGTTTTGATTTCTTTCTCAGGAATCTCTTAAATGGCTTGATTTCCTTCTTGCCAATATCACCACTGGAATTTTTATCTAGCTGTTTGAAATACCAATGGACAACTCTCTCTTCCAGAGTATGATTTGGATCAGGCTCAGAAACACTGGAACAAGAAAAAAAGATAATTCAGTCTTAATTCAGATATTAAACACCTTTATTTCAGAACAGTTACATCACCGTCATATGATCATCACCATTGTTAAGAAAAACTCTCTGCTTTTGGATACTAATTGCTTGTAGTGAATCTCTCTTTTTTTCACTTTGGCTAACAATATCCTAAATTTTACACTAAGGGCTAGAATCTGCTTTTAGTGTATTCTCTGAAACCCTTCTGAGGTCAGAATCATACTTTGCAAACATCATTTTCCCCTTTAATTTCCTCCAACAGAGAAAAGTGGAGCGAGAAATAAAAGAGAAAACTGCTGTCAGTCAGCAGATGCATTAAATGTGTAAAGCAACCAACTAAAGTTGATCAACAATCAGCATCGCCAAATACCAAAGCTCCAATTACAACCCATGATGGATTGTCTTAGAGCTACAGCACCCAAATGTATTGAATTACAGGATAAGCTATAAAAATAAATGATATCTCCTCAGATAAGTACCTGACCTGCAGATGCCCTAAGGTTGACAGCACTTACACATCTTTAACACTACATGTGATTGTTGATAGCATTGGTTGTTATGCAAGCAACTAGGGAGAATATGAATCAGGAAGGTAGCACACATTCAAGAAATAAAGCCTTGAGAGGAGAACAAAGACTGACACACACTGCATCAGCAGCTACAGATAAACCCTGAGCAGTGCTGCCGAGAATTCATCTGTCAAGTCTATCTCTGGTTAGTCCACAGTGGTAACTTTGAAGTAAACTCTCCTAGATAGGTCCTTGGAAATGTACCCTTTTTAAAGGGTCCTCAAAGCCTTCAACAATCCGTTCACCATTGCTGGAATCCTTTTAAAGACACACAAAAAGGATCTGAAACCCACCGGCTAGAAGACAGTGATGGATCAGAGACTGCGTGTACCATGTCTGTGGACAATGCATCCAAAACACTCGTCAGGAACTCATTCTTCTTGGCCCCAGGACAACCTAGAAAATATTTTTTCTTTTCTTGTTACCTGTTTTTACAACATTTCTATTCCAACAATAGTTTAGACTTTGAGATAGATATTACTCCCTGTACAAAAATTTCAGCAAATTGTGGGCATGGTCATAACAATTCAAAAACAAGCATTTAAATTCAGGTACATATCTGTAACAGAACAGGAATAAACAAACAACATTTTGAACTGAAGCAAATGTGAATATGTTTTGTGTACCTTCAGTCCCTTTGTTTCAGTTTTGGACATTATTTTTTCTCCTTTCAGGTGTCTTTAACATGGGTGTCACATTTTGAAAATAACACCTTTGAAGCAATAAAAGTTTGTATATGGCAGAAGACAGAAACACGGACTAGAAGCTGACAATACCTGCTTCAGATTTTAACTTTTGCTCCTCTTATTTTCCATTGGCTTTCTCAACACATGTGCTTTCAGTGCATTGATTTTCCTCTGTGAAATGATACTCAACTCCTTGTGTCTGTCCCTTTCCTCTTGGACCGGGGTTGCCTAGCACTATACGGCACCTCGCCCAATCAGCTGCTGCTAGTTGGCACTTTTTCATACTGTGAGATCCTACAGTGATACTAGATCATCCTCATAACCACATTTTCTATGCTACAAAGTTCTTCTCTGAAAGAAACTGACAGCATGTTTCAGACACATAATATGTCAGAGAAATATATACTGAAAGATCCCCTCTTCAGGCAGCACAGCTGGAGCAGATAAATTCCTCTGACAAGCACATGGATGTTGACACATGGAGGTTTGCTTATACAATACACCTGCTTCTTCTCCTCTTCCCTAGAGCCCTGAGCCAAACACCAGGTCTTCCTCTAACCCTCTAAACAGCTGAATTGAAGTATAGGATGATCCATGATCAGTGACATGGAGATTATAAGCTTGAAGCTAGAGCCTGTGGCAGGACTTTCACAGACTATTCTGTGCTGGAAGCCACTTACTATAGTTCTGTTTTAAAGTGAAAAAGGGAAATACTTTGAAGTGTTGTGGAAAAGGAAGATTAGTCAGTCAGTAGGGACTTGGTATTTTATTACATTTCTCAGCAGCCTCTGGAGCAAGCAGCAGGACTACATGAGCCTGAAAAGCTTCATCTTGCCCAGCAAATTATTTTTTAATACATCGCATGTTGATCCAAGGAAATAAACCTGTGTTATATTAGCTCTTGGTTGTGTTGCAGTAAGAATAACTCAGCTATTATGTACAGCAGGAGAACCCACTAGATATTATTGTCTAACACATTCATGTAGTTATGAGTTCCTTGCCTTTGGCACCAGGGATATTTTATTCCAGTAACTGTAAAAGGTATATAAAAAGAATTCACTTAGGCAAGTTTCACTGCACTAAAAGTACACATACGAAAGCAGTTGTCACTCTGTTAGATGTGTCCCTTTCTCCTTAATCTTTAATGTTGTGGGTTTTTTCCTGACACAACTGGAAAAAAAGAAAAAAAAAAAAAAAAAAAAAAAACCTAAAACCCCAAAACCAAACAATCCAGCAGCTATGACTATAAGTTTGAGTTCAGTGAGGCAAGCACTTCAACTTTCCCAGGAAGAAGCAAAAGTTAGAAGGGTGGCAAGATATTAACAAGGGAAGGACAGAAAACTGTACCAGCAGGTTCCCTTCAGTGCATATTCTCTAGTGCAAAGAGTTTGCTGTCAAATTAGTTTCAGGCATTCCAGCCATGAAAGTAAATTGTGCATTGTGATTTGAATGAGGTCACATAACTTTGCAAGCCACAAAAGCACATTTGTCCAGAGACGAGCAGGCAGAGGCCAGGCAGTTCCCATTCAGCAGGCACATCCAGCTGTGTCAGCATGCCAACCTGTGTGAATCAAGCAACCAAGTCCTGAGCAACCTACTGAGCTCAGTGCTACCCCTTGCTAGCAAGGACAACACTGTGAGCCAGAGCTGGTTCCCTTCTAAGGACAGGTAAAAATCTGTCTGAGGCTCTCCATGTGGGCCTATCTTTAATGTTATGAGCTTTATTTATGAGTGTATTTCTGAAACATCTGGAAGAAACAAAAATCTGCTTTAGGTAGTTTCCACTGCTGCCCAGGGAGCTGCTGAGTGTACATATGCTACAGATATAGAGATCACTTAGCTTGTCATTTATGAGATACAGCTAAGCAGGGGAAAGTATCAACTTCTAAATTCACAAGAAATCACAGGAAGAAAATTCCATAGTTAAAGCTTTTCTCTGACAATTTTCCCTAAGAATAAGAAAGATTTCTAAATGTGTATTTCATGAAGTTGCAATAGCAGCTGACAGCAATAGAAATCTCATAGAAAAGAAAAAAGTGCTGTTAAAACAAACACAATTGGTTGCTGTGAAACATTCTAAATTATAACTCTACTACTTAATGTAAAATGACACCCCACAAAATCCTCATCAGTTAAATACAGAGAAAATATTCAGGTTCTCCCAATTTTAAATTTTGCTGACATGTGGGCAAATCACATAGCCATCTACCCCACAGTGAAATCTCTGTTCATTGCAGGTGTTACTAACTGAGAATAATTCTCTGGAGGCTTCATGCTGAGCTTTAATTTTCAACAAATTTGTGGATAAACTGGCAAGACTGGAGGAGCTTTAGCTTGATTGTAATGAATAATTCACTCTTATTGGGCTAAATACAGAAAGGAAAAGACTAGTCTCTTATGGGAGCCTTATGCTTCTTGCCATAGTTTATAGGCTTCAGTTTCTTCTTCTGCAGCTGCCTGTCCTATGTGGATTTGACAGCTTACATAAATAGTAATTTGTTGTTAAAGGGTGGAAGCTGAAACCACATGGAGTTAACATACAGGTTCAGAATGTAGACTGAAGTGTTTGCTTTAAGGATAGTGTAACCTAGAGTAAACCTTAGACCAACAAATACATACAACAAATGACAGGAATACACAAACACCTCATTTCAGCTATAATAAAAATGAAATCAGAGAATCATCATTATGCTTTGTATCTCTGATGTATACACATTTCTCTGTACACATAACTACTTTTAGTACTGAGAATGGATTTTTGAAGTTAAATCTGTGGGGAGGTTTTCCATAAATATTCTAAAATATGCACCCTAGTGCCTTGGAGCTCCCTGCTTGGTTGATAATAATTTACTACTCTCAGTCTTGGAAGATTATCTTTTACAACATATATGAAATCATGGCTAGAAGAGTATTTTGTTAATTTCTGTAAAAATGGGAATCCAATAGATAAGATTAGCCACCTTAAAAGGGATTTTATAATAATCTTCCTGCAAGAGAGGAAACTGCCTTGAGTCGGTCACTGAAGTTATTAAAGGCATGACAACTTCCAATTAGCAAATATAAAGTTTCTTTTTTAGTTCCCTGTTTGCTAATATGAACATATAGCTTAGCAGTGCATTTAAACACAATGACCACTGAAATATCTCTAAAGATTGCAAGCAAATTTTTGATCTGCCAAAACCCAGAATGATCAGAACTATTCATGCTTCATTTGTACCTTTGATTTCACTTAAAAACAGTGTTATACAGAAGAAAAGAATTTAGGGAAATTTTTCAGTGCTATTGGTTATTCTGGGAGAACAGACAATACAATAAAAACATTTTTTCTTGGACAATTATTCTACACACACATAGATGTACAGTCATGAGTTTTTTTTTCTGTTGATCCATGTGAACCACAAGTTTGTGTTTGTCTAGACATGCTGAGGAGCCTCCTCATTTTTTGGAGGACTTCCTGAGCTCATCCTGACTCCCTCTCAAACAAAAAAAAAAAAAAAAAAAACAAAAAAAAAAAAAAAAAAAGAAATGCTTCAAAATATGAGCCTGGGAAGTGAAATTTGTTACTCTACTGATTACTAAAAACTATGGTCTCAAATCATGTCTCACTGACAGAGTCAGTGCCTTTATAGTTTTATTTAACAGATGGACTTGAGGTCTTTTCCAGTCTTAAGAAATATCTGATTTCATGACTCTGTCTCATTTCAATTTTTCCCTCACTGCAGCTACTCATACACAAAAACTATCTACTTCTTATTCTGCATCCTAGAAGTCTTGAAGACATTATTATCCCCCCTTGTAAGCATTCATCAGGTATTAATATTTATTTATAATTTTATTTTATTTTTTTCTCTTAAATGTTCATACAAGTTAAAAGAATTAAGTTAAACTCAGAGACAAATTTACTATTATATGTCCTTACCCAAATTTCAAAAATAAGTAAATAGAATACAGTGAATATAAGCTGTAGGAGGGGTACTGATCCATTGCTTTGTGGCCCCAGATCTCCATGTCTTACAGGAAGGAAGTATTATTTCTCAATAAGTGCAGGAAGCAGGTTTCAGTTCTTAACACGTATTTAATTTTTTTTTTTGTTACTATTTAAAAATTATCTTTCAGTTCTAATTTCAAGGGATACACACACACACTAAAGAGTTAACAAATGATGCTCTCCCAAGACCCTACCCTTCAACCCTAGGCATTCATATGATACCAAAGTGCATTGAGGGGGATTTGTTGAACTTGAGCCTGCTGAAATGAAGTGTCCCACCCATAATAGTTATTTAAGCTCAGTATGGATGAACCCATTCAGAAGGCATTCATCCCAACTACCTGAGGGGGTTATTTCCCCCTTAGAATAGAAGAAAATCTCCCTTAAAATGTTTCAGTTCTTCCCTATTAACTGAGGAAGCCCAGACAGATAACTTATATTCCCAGGTGGTGTTAAAGAGTTTGTGAATAATTCTATATGTTTCTGTTTTATAAATAGATTTAGACTCCAACTACTCTCCTATTCTTTGGGTAAATGTGTAAGAAAAGAAGGATAATATTCCTAGCAGAAACACAAGATCCTATAAGCAGCTTTTGCAGGCAACTGAGTGACAAAGACTAGGGCATTTGTTGATAGGAAAAACAGTCCATTACATTTATTTCAGTTCCTGTACTATTATTACTAAACAAGAAAAAGAAAATTGTATCAGAACACCAAAGCATAAGACAGGCAATGTGAAAGGACTGACTTCTGATTGCCACTTCTTAGTTTGGTTTTCCCTCCATGAAAGTTTGAAGGGCTTTTGAGAAGTGAATTTCTTGCTGCTAACAGCTCTGAGATGTTACTGTGACAACAGGGAGAGATAAACCAGCTGTAAGCCTTTCAGAGTCCATCCAGCCAAAAATCAACGCCGAGCTTGAGAAAGTCTTTGGATCTTATCTGCCATTCTTAAACATTTCTCTTGTAGACCTTTACCTTTCTAGATTTGACTGTGAATAGGAAAAATTCTAAAAATTCAGATCATAAGGAGTTGTGCCTCTTTGCTGATTGACTGGTTCCAAGAAAACTGATGTTTCTATTGGGCAGTCAATGTCTACGGAGTATCTACTTCACTTTTGGAGGCCAAAGACATCTCAGTACTTTGAGAAGGAACTGACATTCTGAATATTTAGGTTCATTTTCTGGGCCCATTCAAACTTGTAGCCATTAGAGGCTCATGACCTCGGGTTGAGCAGGACCTGCAATGCAGCCACGTGGGTCCAGCTCCAGGGGGAGAAACACAATGCATCTCACTGAAGTGTTGGCACAGTGACAGAAGTCAATCATCCCACTGATTAGGACAAAGAGAGGAGAGCTTAAAAATTAAAAAGGGGCCCAAAAATGTGTAAAAGAAAAAAGTAACTAGATCTGATTTTCAAAACATTATACTTCTGCTTTATATACTATATTCCATGAATGCCTGGACCTGAGATAAACAGCTGGTACCTCTGACTGCAGTAGCACTTTTAAGAATAGCTTATTAAATGGAAAGATTTTGGAATCCAGTTTTATGTAGTATGACAGGCATCTGTATCTCCCCATTATCACTCAGAGAGTCTTAACAACTTGCAACCAATGGAGTGCAACCAAATGCAGTTATTTTTGGTAGACATTTATTACTTCCCATTCACTTGTATTTTCATCATGTTGTTATGTTTCCTCTGAAGAGAAGGGTATCAAAGAAAACATATTTAATTACCTCCATTTCAATATCCATTTAAAAGGAAAAGCTATTACAAAGAATGTATGTTGTTGTAATTATGCAAGTGACCTCAGAAATAAGGTGCATAATTCTGGTCTCTTGGTGAAAAATTGAACTATGGGGACTTGACTTAGTGGGGATGTTTTCTACATTACTTAGTTAATCTAAGCAGCCTGCTCTTTGGAAACTTTCATGAAACATAGCCTTTTCTACAAACTGATGTTGATTTTAACTTTTCTGGCTATCTCCTACTGAGACTTTTACCACTGGAAGCAAAATCTGAAAATCCTCAGAGCATCCACGAGCATCTAAAGCCACAAAAAAGGTCTTTATTCAGAGCCTAAGAGCCAATGGTCTCTAAATCAGAAGGAAATTCAGAGCTGTTGAGCCAGGCTAATTCCTATTAGAGCAATTTTCTAAGAGTGCCCATGCACAGAGTGCATCTTCCATGCCTGTGTGTGGCTCTTATGCAATTGTAACACAGGATGGATGGAAATTGGAGGTTAGCACTCCATAAAGATATCTTCTTGTACATGATGGATCTTTCCAAATACACCTTTGAAACACTGTACATTCGTTGTTTTGGAGGTTGTTTTGTTTTGTTTAAAAAAAAAAGAACCAATATAGATGGTACAGAGGAAGCCAACCTGTAGCACACAAACTGAGAATTTCACAGATGCAGTGACCTGGTGTCTCTTGAATCTGGAAATAAATGCAGTGGCAGAACCATAAAATGCAAAAAATAAGTGCTACCAGGGCCAAAAGCATACTGTTGGATGGTAAAGGAAGAGATGGAAAAAAACAGATGGGGAAGGGAGGAGCAGAAAGGAGGCAGAAGATCTAGCATAATTGCAAGCAGTCGTGTAAAATGTCAGTCCTTACCCTTGCTTTATTTCGCTTATACCTGTGAGTACTGAACTTGCATTAAGAGACAAATTTGCACCAGTTTTTTCTGATTACTTTTTTCTCCCTCCCTTCTGTAACTGGCAAGTGACAGATTTAGAAATGGGATATCCAATACAGAGGGAAGCTAGAATTAATGGCAGGCAGGCATGGCCATTTCTTGGAACACTAACTATATACTGAATTGTAATTCAGAATGGATTTTTACAGCAGTGATTAAAAGAGGTTTATAAAATGGAAATCTTGGAAGCAACTGAAGTGAAATAGGAGTCAGCAAGTACCACTAAAGCATTACTTGAACATTATGGAATGAAACAGTTCTTGGAAACTTTATGCAGTTTTAATTTGGGATCCGCAGTCGTGTTACCTTTCTGGATACTTTCCATTAAACATGATAAATTTCCTCTGCAAATATAATTTCAAATCTCATTGGCTTATCCTTTGATGATAAAAAACTGTAAGATGACTAATAAAAAAAAAAAAATACTAGTTACAATTCCTCAGTAAGAAACTCTTACAAGGTATAAAATTATACAAGAATGAAATGTCCCTAACTCCTGCTGAAGGACATGGACATAATATGACAGATTGAATAGGCCCAGGCTTTAATAATTAGACACTATTTATTTAAATTTGATGGTCCACTCCTAATTCAAAATTACCCAGCTCACTTCTCCAGGATTGACAGCGGTCTCTGTAGCTACAGCAGGTTCTCAAACCAGTTTTCTTTGCAAATAGACCTCTATTTGGACCAGATCCCCAAGTCAAATACAGTACTGTGTTCTTCACTAAACAATAATAAACTAAATGCCCAAGTAATGATGAACTGGATTTAATCCCACAAAAAGCAGGCAACTGAGAATTTAACATGCCACCCTTAATTTGCAATTTACAGTAAGCACTGAGGAAATTAACACATTCCACTTTGGTAGCAGAGATCCTGCAATGACAGAAGTACAATGGAGCAAATTAAGGATGCAGATTAATGTAATTATGGTTCTAAAGTGTCTGCCAGGAAGGATGCAATGCAACTGACTTCATGTAAAACAGTTTACAGTGTGCGGTTTGATTACAAAATACCTTGGGTCACTTTACAGCAGGAAGATCCAATTCCATGATAACACTCCATTAAGGATTATGAGGACATTTTCCTCACTGCAGCACTACACTGCAGGATTTAATTTTGTGCAGTGTGGTCTGTTTCCCCTGTGCCTGTCCAGCACTCAGTTAGGTACCCAACTAAAGAGCCATGCCAAGCAGCCATGCCAACGCCCGCATTTCCTTGTGTCTGTGCAGAAGCCCACCCTGTCAACTTCAGCAGATGCCATGAAGTGTAATGCTAACCAAGTTCCACAGAGTCAACTGACTCTTGGTATGAACAGGTAGTATTGGAAAGGGCTGAGGAGAGAGGTCATTGATATGTGAAAACCAGGCTTACTGACTGTAACTGGGACTCTACAGGAAATAAAGAGAAATTTCCTATAGTTCCCCTCCAGACATCAGGCATGGTCTACAAACAAACATGGCCCCATTTTATACACAGGCTAACATGACATGGCATGCTGCAAGACTGAGCAATTGTGTGTGTAGAGTTTCTGGAGCAGGCCATGGAATCTCATTTGATAACACACCAATAGAAACACATGAGTGAGGTTCTCAGGTGTCTTACTCTGTGCTGCTGAGTGAAGGGAGAGAAATGGAAACAAGACATCATGTAATAACTCTGTGCCCTGGGTATTGCAAGAGAAAATACAACCTGAGTGTACAACAGCAGCATCCCAAATGCTCAGACCCAGCAAAATTGAGTCCTTGTTGGGCATGTATACCAACCTGGCTTCCAGCCATACATTTTACAACTTGCAAAAATGTGCTTGCCTGCTGGTGAATGCAACTGAAATAATGACTCCATAATTCATATACCCCACATTTCCATTCTAACCCTACTGGGAAAAATTATTTGGCGTAAATATTCATACTCTAATGCTGATATAGTATACAGTGGTCATTACCCATTGCAAGTGAATGAATGTAAAAAACTCTTACTCAAAACTAGAAGTCCATGCTCCATACCTGCAGATCCTCATTACTGTGAGTTCCAACACTATCAATCTATGAACTTTGCATCACTGAAGTAAACAAGCCCCATGCAAATAGCTATATAAGGGTTCACATGCTAGATTGCCAAAAATCACTTGGTCTTCTGCTGCTGGTCAAAATCAGGAGGCAAAAGAGAATGTAATGAGCAGGGGGAAAAAAACCAAAACCCAGACACTTAAACCTTTTAAAATGCCTAGAATTAGATCAATAAATTCAGCATGTATATGTGAATTACAAGGAAAAGGCAAACAGTTACAACCCATCCATTTTCTTCAACTGATATAAGCACATTTGCAGAGAATTTTACATGAAGTTTCAATTATGTGTGCCATTGCAAAGACTAGAGCTTAAGCCAGAACAATTTTTTTGAAAGGACATGAATATATGGTAAGGGCAGTGAAAGAAGGAGAAAAGCATGGAAATTGGAGAGAACCAGGTAGAAAATCAAGGGAGAGAAGAGAGACATGGAAACCAGTGGAGAAAAAAGCTGCCTGAAGTTCCAAGCAAGCTCACAGTCTGTGCTCTGACACAGACACCTCCAACAGCACTGATAGAATATTAATCTTCCTCCCTCATTCTCCTCCAAACAAAACTGTGGTTCACTGAGATAGCTCTGGTTTTCACATGAACTGGCTTCTGGGGGTTTTGTTTTCTCTGTTTCTGCCAAAGCCATGTGGATAACATGGCTGAATCTCTGCATCTTTAGCTGCATTTGCAGGGAGAGAAGGGTTTTATATCTTCCTACTGTTTCTGGCGCTTTCAGTATGTGACCATGAAGTAGCTCTCTCTCGGCCTGGCCAGGAAACAACAATTCCATCATGTGGAAATAGTCAGGAGTGGGTAGTTTATATTTTACTCTGGTGCAAAATGAGCTTTTTAATGCCTTTTTTTTTTTTTTTTTTTCAGAGCAAAACACTCTATCCCATCTTGGCCAAATAACTTGGTGATGAGGGCACGCAGCTGAGATGGAGGAGACAGAGGTTCAACTCCCTGATCCAAACCAGACAGGGCAGGGAGTTGAAACCTGGCTTGCTGTTATCCCAGTGGAATACCCTAATCTCTGACACTAGAGAGTTAGGTTCAATTCCCTGCTCTGTCTGGTTTGGATCAAGGATTTGAACCTATGTTCTTTCCTCTTCAGTTGAGTACTCTAATCATCAGGCTATTGTGTGTCCACAGAAGGGTTCCTTTTGCTGTGAGCAATCCCTCAGAACAAAGAGAATGTCAGAAACCATTCCTATTGCTACATTAAAACATTTTCTCCAGCAGAATAAAAATAACATCAGAACTGGACAGCATGTTCTTTAAGTCAGGGCTTCATCCTGCATAGCATAAAGAAATGCAACCAGCATCTCCCAAAAAGCCTGGCAAGTGTGTCGACAGAGTCTTCTCACTAGATCAAATGAATTCATGAGCTTAAAGAAAAGCATGGCTTTCAGGGCTTTGCTGGATAAAGGCACTGCACTTCACAGTCTGAAGAGTCAAGTTCTCAAGTAAAAAGGTTTTCTGCCTTGCATGTTTTGGTCTTGAGGCTTTTTGCTTCACCAAACAACAGAGTTGTGTGAACAGATGCTTAAGCAGCACTCTATCATTCTTCTATACTATAAGCCACTGCTTAAAACTTTTTTCAGCAAAGCCTCTTATTTGATAAAAAAACCACATTAAGTATGTTGGATTTTATTTTCTAATTTTAAATCAATTTAATTTAAAACCGAGCATTTAAGCTTCTCTATTATCCAATATAAGTATTTCACTTAGGGGACTTACTAGAGTAGACAATACAACTTCCATTGGTATAAAGTTGAATTCAGAGCACACTGGAAAATATAGGGCAACTGGAGGGAATCAAACATTTAGATGCCATGGAAAAGAGTGAAGAAAAAAATAAAAGAAACATTATTTTCAGGAGCAAAAAAAAAAAAGCATAGGGTACTTCAGTGGTTCTATCTCAACCTGACAGTTTCCATTCACAACACAAAGCACAACCTTAATTTCTGTCCCTTTTTTTTTCAATTTTCATGAGAAAGGTTTCATTCAATTGTCTAAATTTTTAATAGGAAGGGAACAGTATTCTCACACAGTACCTTCAAAAACATCAACAAACTTTAGGACTCAACTTATAAAGCTTATAGGTATATCTATAGTATCAAGTGTATCTTGGGTTGCTCAGATGGAGCAGAATCAATTTAATCTATGAATTTCACAAATGCTTGAAGATAAAATCATCAGGGGAAAGGATGAGAGTTCCAAATTCAAATTTTACAATAATTTTTTAGTGAACTTTATTTAATCTGCTTTCTGTTTTTTTCTGCATGAAAAGGATCACTTTTCATCTCTCAAGTATTTGAGAGATTCCATTAATTATGCTGATATGTTTGGAAATGGTTACCAGGAAACAATGAAAAAGAATGTAAATGCCTAGCTATCAAAGCACACTTTAAGAATAAGCTGCTCTTCTTTTATGACAGACATTTATCTGTTGACTCTACTGAAAATATAATGAGTATAGAATGTCCTCACTTTATCTGTCCTGTATTAGTGTTCTGCTTTATCTATAAACAGAGATAAATCACTAAGAAGAAAACTTGGGCTTGGGGAATTAGTTTTTTGCTGTTAAGTACACATTTTTGATTGGCTACAGAAAATTAACTCAATTAATTCCCACCTGTCTCCAAATTACAAATATTACTAAGGAAAAGTTCTGAAGCTAAATATCTGAGAGAGAAAACAAATCTGTGAGAGGGAGCTTAATTTGAGCCTGTGCACATGGTATGAATCCTTACTTTAATAAAAAATACAAAATTAATTTGTAAATAAATAATTTTTTAAAATGTATTATTTTCTTAATGTTAGGACTGAAAACAATCCTAACATTAGCCAAACTATGAGTTCCACCTAAGATATAAGGATAGAAGGTACCCTTCCCTTTCTGCCCAGTTGAGCATCTTATGAAATCCATTGTAGAAAAGATCTTGGTCTTCATAGCATCAAGACATTTACTGTACTCCACAATGAGCTCACCTTTTGTATATCACCTATATAATTACAATTAGAGTAAGATACAGTGGATCTAATCTGGTTTTTTTACTCCTCCTTCAGACAACCACGTTTGATTTCAAATGAAGAGTTCAGGTTTAACAGATTCATTCAGGTAACAGTTTTATGTTAAGAAATCCATGCCTCTCCTTTCATATTAAACCAGTTTTCTGACCCACTTCCCAGGGCAACTTTCCTTGGGTGGATTGTAAAGAATCAGAGCAGTTTATATCAGTTCACATTCCTCCTTCCCTCGCTGCCTTCCACACGAAGTAGTGACTATCAAGTGAAGGCTGTCTGCAAGATGCCTCACAGCCAGATATGAAGGAGAGCTAGCAACAACAAAGCATTCACCCGAATGCTTAGCTAGGCTCCAAGCTTAAATCTCAAGCAGCTAAGGAATTTGACAAAACAAGGTTTCACTGTAGAATAAACCATACAGTTTTCACTCTCCCAGAAGAATCTTGCTTTCCTAAATAACCCTAGTTTAACCAAGCCACCTGCCTATGTCAGGGAAATTAATGAACTTCAAAAAGTAAAAACAACTCGGATGAAGAACAAGCCCTGATTTTCTAAACATAGGAAATGCCTATTGGAAAAGCACCACAGCAGTGTGCCTTCTTTTCACCAAGCCATACAGGGAACTCTAAATTAAAGCCCAGTTCCTGGACCTTACATGTCCAGCCACTGCACTGCACAACAATCTCTTTCCTCAATTTAGTTGCCAAGTTTGCAGTAACACTGTGTGATGCATGCCTGGAACCATGAGCTTGGCTCCAAGAGAACTGTGTACCCTGTTAATACCGGGGTCAAAACACCTGTTTAAAGAAAATAATTTTTTATAGGAAGTTCAAGTAAGTGATTTTTTTTGTAATCCCTATTGGATTAAACTTCTCCTATTGACAATTTCACCTAGTGTGCAAAATGCTACACATAAATCTTGGACAGCTCACAGAACTAATGAAATGGACTTGTAAACATGTGAGACACAGATGTGGCTCTGTTTGCCTACATTTTTTCATCCAGAAGGAGGAACAAGGGAAAAAGAAACACAGCAAAGGATGAAATCAGTATTGTGTCCAAGCAAGTGGTCAAATGAAATAAAAAACATGATTTCAAATAGCTCATAACCAATTGGCATTTTAGTGTTTGTAAAAAAAAAAATTAAATTTAGCCCAGATTGCAATAGGAAAGTTTAATGGAAAAATTAGTAAAACTTAAGGAATTCAGAGGACAAAGTATTTTTATATAAAAGAGACTAGACTCCTTTGATTCAGTAGGAACCAGACCAAGTTCGGTCAGAGAATAATAATTCCTTTCAAAATCTGACATTAGGATTGTATATCTAATATTAATTATTTTTATCCATTACTTTGGTTCAAATTGATATGGTAATGTCAATGACACCTAGAGCATGAACTCCCTGTAGGTGCTGTTTATGAAGTTTAGATGACCCCAACCTCTACAGTCCAGCTGGTGTCCTAATTATGCTGAACTGTACTTTGCACAAAGCCGATAGGAAAACTTGGATCCAGCTGAACTACTAAGGAGGAAGGGAGATATTTACCAAAAGCTCCTAATTAACTAAGTGTCCTGGCTTGCCAGCTGTAAAAAATCTCATATTGTATAAAGAAAGTAGTCCACTGATATATATACAGCATACAGTGCATCAATCACATTTTTTCAGAAGCAATCTTCCTGCTTTTCTAAGACAAAAGATGAAACAGTTTTAAGGACTGTAAAATAAAACTTTCCCTCATGCTTAAGTACACTCCAATTTTTTAATAGAGAAATGAGAAATCTGAAAGATGAGAAATCTGCAAGATAGTGTGCAGAGCAAAGTGCTGAAAAATGTGTCTATTTCTAGGTGCTGTACATGGTAACCTACCACTCAGTAGCTTTAAGACACATAGAAATCATCAATAAGTGGAGAGCGTGGATATGCTCAAGGAGTCACATTGCACATGCAGTGAATCCAACATTGCCTGAGGCTGCTGAGCTCACTGACACAGCACAGAGTAAGTCTTCTCCCTTGGAGGAATGTGTCACAGAACCAGCTCTAGGCAAAAAAATGAAGACACATACATGTGTCTACAGGGAAAAGTGGGCTGGTTAGAGCAGGTCATCCCACTTCTGGTAGGGGAATAGTTCAAAACCCCTGCTAAGTCCCACTGACAGGAAAATACAAAAAGAGCTCGTTCATCACATTTCACCCCCAGCCTAGACTCATGCCTGTGCAAGCTGGCCTCTGCCATGTCTGCAGGGAGCTGAGAGGCTCAACTCATCTCAGCACAGTGGTGCACACAGAGGGTGTCAGCCCAGCCTCATGTCCTGCAGCCCCGTCAGAGTCTGGAGTTTGAACTGTCTGGCTCCAGAGTAGGAGAGCTGGGGCAGAAGAAAGAATGTCCACTCAAACATTTGGAGAGGAGGATGTGACATCTTGCCTCCAGTCCCAGCATCCCTCCCCAGGATATCAGTATTCACAAGTGATAATTGGATTGAAATACTGACACTCCTTGAAACCTTCTAATGACACTTGCAACTGATTCTAATTCGCTCTTTCCTTCTGTGAAATAAAAGACAAGAAAAATATTAATATCAGAGTTCTCTTCAGTGAGCTCTTTGTAGGTATCCTGTCCTAGTTATTGGTTTCCTTTATACCATTTTACATCCTAACAGAACTCGTTAAAGTGTGACTATTTTCAATTCAAAGCAAGGAATTAAAAGCAGAATTTGAACAACAGTTTCAGAAATAAAATAAAATAAAATAAAATAAAATAAAATAAAATAAAATAAAATAAAATAAAATAAAATAAAATAAAATAAAATAAAATAAAATAAAATAAAATAAAATAAAATAAAATTCTTCTTTAGAGCAAGTAACTGCCAAGCATACAAATACAAACATACTTTCAAGAAGTTATGTATATAATCATCTGGATGATACCAGCTATTGAAAATATTGGTAAAATATATATTTACTTTTCTTATTCTCAATACAGTGACACAATGAATTTTAAATTTCTCATGGCAAAATCACTGTTCTTATATTTGCATAGTACAGTCAGCTTCAGTGAGTCTAAGTAAAACTGATTTCTTTCTCTAAGGTGCATCACAACTATTCATTAGAAACAGCAGATAGGATATAGCTCACAGAATGGCTTTGGTTCATTTCAAAACATGAGAAAACTATTGAGAAAATATATGGAATACATTTTTAAGTAGAACCTATTTATGATCCTTTCCTAGGACTGTGAATTGAGAGACATAAGAGGATCTCTGTAAATGTGAATTTTAGTATAAATACAGATTTAAACTTAGGGCTATGTTAGCTATTATATAAATACTTTTAATCTACATAAATCAGAAACACATTATTCCTGTGTGATGAAATTACTAGCTCACAAAACCCCAAAAAGTATGAGTAGAAATTACTACACTCCAATGCACCCTCCTAAACCCCCTACAAGTACATGTTATTTTGGGAAAAAAAGAATCCAAAACTCTCTTGTATAAATATTTCAGAGAGTTTTAAGAACATTTTATTAGGAATATTTTACATCCTTCCAGCTCTTTCTTTGATAGTGTGAATTCAGCTATAAATATCTCAGAGAGACACAAAAATTCTAACTAATAAAACTCTTCTCTAAATAACTCCAAATTAACATTCTGCATTCAAAACCTAAAGGACAAGTACCAAATATACTGAAAAATTTACCAGAACAGAAATATATGCTAAATATCCTAATGAAATAAACAGTAATCTTTTCAGTGGTTCAGAGATATTGTTTTGTGACCATTTAAACATTACTTCTCTCAACTGAAATTACAATATGGATATTTCCAACATACATGAGAGAGTAACTCTGTTTAGTTACTGATGATTATACTTAGATGCACACATAGGTGCACAACTAATGGGGTTATTTATGATGCCTTCCTGCTTGATGAAAATGAGAGAGGCATAGCAATAATAGCAAATGAGATTATAGAGCCAAATGCCAAATGCAATTTGTGAGTTAAATCCATATTTATCCATAGCTGTCCTTTCTTTTCACCACCAGATGTACAGTAGACAAAATACTATAGCTAACTACTACTACTAAAACTACTAGCTATCCCTGCAGCTGAATATGCTAACCAACAGCTATTCTTAGATTCTGCTTTTCTCTTCAGTGGGCCAGGTGAATTTTTCAAACTCTGGGTTTATTTTCTGCAAACAAATCTGGTGCTCAGCTCTAGTAGACATTTTCCATTATAACTGTGGCTGGCTACAAAGCCTAGGAATTCGCTTATCAGTACTTTCCCCCATTATAAAGTTCACAGCACAGAAGGGTCTGTAGTGATTAAGAAGCCATAAAAAAGCTGATGAATATTCACTCTGCTTCTTAAATTAATTTGATTCAGTGACCTTTGCTTTGCATTGAACTGTGTTCCAAAGCTAATTTCAAATTGGATTGCTACCAGCAAATCTGGATTATGTACTCAAAGAACCCAAACCTCAGACTCATAAGGACACATTCTGTAACTCTCCAGTTAGGGAACAGGAGCAGTACCCTGGGACTGAAAACTCCTGACTTTACACTGGTTCTGACTATCTGTGTCTCTTTTAACAATCAGAGACTACATAGCACATAAAATAACAAGGGTTATGGAACAACATAAACCTTCATACTACAGATACTTAAGCCTGCGCTTAACTTTACAACCACATGTAAAAGTTTCTTTGATTTTAATTGAACTAATCACAAGAAGAATGTGAGTAAGTGTTTGCAGGATCAGGGTTCAGCAGGTCATGAATTGTACTTTAGGAATATTTACAATGAGTTGCTTGTGGATGACTTACAGAGAAAAAGGCTTTACCAGAAAACATTTCTAGATAGCAAAGCAAATTCAAGAACTTCACAAATGTAAAGGGCAAATCTTGTGACTAATTTATTTCCCAAAATTATTCATGGATTTTTGCCATATGCTAACATCGGGAATCTATGAACAGTAGTACTCCTGCTGAGCTAGAGAGAAGCAAATTTCTGAACCTTGTGAAGCATTCTGAATCCTTTGAAAGAATTCCCAGATGTTTGTATGGGGTTGTTTAATTTCTTTCTTGAGGGCTCTCAGTTGTGGAGGCCTATAAGCTGTACTTAACCAAGGAATAACACCATCTATTTGAAAAACACAGATAGTCTCATATACACTGTCATCCCTGTGAACAAGAGTATTTATTCCACCTCTCTTCACTGAGCCCAGAAAAATGCATTCCCTGCAGTCTAAACACCTGATGTGAAGAAGGATCTGGAGGAGAGCCAGCTGGCTTAGGCTCAGCCAGTGTGAAATGAAGATGACACATGCTGGCAGACTGAAGCACTTTGAGGAATTGGCAGGAACTTTCACTGCCTCTCCACTTGATGGCATCTGTCCACTCATTGTCTAAGTGGCTTTGCAGTCAGCTAGACTGCGAAATTTCCAGGCATCATCTTTTTATTCTGTATTTGCACAGTGCCCAGAACACTAGGATCCTAGACTGCACAACTACAAACTGCTGTGATGCAAACATTTAACAATACTAAGCACAGCACCTCTCCAAGCTCTGGTTGCAGGTTCTCCATATTAATAACAGCAGGTATGACATCCTCTATCCATGGCTGTACCAAGGTTGCAGCACCTCCTTATCAAGACACAGCATGTCTTTGATACCATATGATTAGGAGGACAAAACCTAGCATTACCTTTAAACCTCAATCAGACACTATGATTGACAATCATACTTTACTTTGTAAAATAAAGTCAACTTCAATGAGATGTGCAACGCTGGCCTTGCCTCTGGTACTGGTGATCATTTCCACTGGTCTCAGATAAGTTATGCTGGTATTTAGAAAATGTGAACATTGAATGGACTCTCGCTATCAGAGACAGCCTTTTTCTCCAAAGAAGTTAACAAAGTAATTCTTTTTTGCAGCAGGCTAAATATACTGCATGGCAGCTCATAGAAGGCTATCACAGTGGTTTTAAACACATGATGTTATTCCTTGTTGGAATACAACCTCTAGGCCTCCTCAACTGAGAGCCCTTGAGGAGGAATTTTTTTCCCTTTTGCAGGGGGTTACACAAAAAGCCTTTTGCAGGCTAACTCGAAAATATTTTCTTCAGAAAAATATACTCCTGATGTGAGATCAGTGTCAACAATTTTGACTACAGCTTGTTCATTTTCCTTGACAAGTAAATTAGGCTTATTGCTTGACACTTTCAGTCATTTTTCAGCTGAGTAATGACTGATGTTATTACTGTATTACACATTAAGTTATTCAAAATGTTAGGAAGTGCAAAGTCTTGCACTGGCTTAACTTTTCACAAGCCCCAGCCTCACAAGTCTGCATTTCAGAAAGTCACTGTTTGATGAAAAACACAACATTTCTAGGGTGATTTCTTGTAAGCACCAGATACTTTCAAAATTGCTGGGAATTGAAAATCCCTCTGAACTCACAGTTATTGAAGTGCTCATTTTATTTGAAAACAGGAACACTTCCCCAAGTGACTAAACACAAAGAATAAATGCCTAACCATTGCTGTACCCTCTCAAAATATAACTGCAGATATACATTCAATCTGAAATGAAAATATTTATTTTTCCCTGTCCAGAGATTAAACATGAGAGCTGTTTCTGCCACATAATCAAGGAGAAGTTGTATCCAAGTGCGAAAACACAACAAAACAAGATATCCATTTTGAAGGGAACAATGTTACAAATCCATGGCATGTTTTTATTCAATTTACTCTATCAGATTATAAAGGAGAAGCCCCCTAACATGTGCCTTTGAGGAAATAGTCTTATTATGTGACTCCCACTCCCTGTTATGATAAAATTTAGGTGTCATTTTTCATTATGATTACAGCCTTGGCACACTAAAAGGTTTTCACCTTTTCCATTCAGTTAATAGGAGGTTTTCTTGAAAGCTTTTAGATTGCAACATGATAACGATTGCAGGCATTCTGGCAGAAAACACTGAAGTTATTCTATACCAATCTTCCTCTATTTTGCTGGGTTTTTTCTACTGCTTACCCAAGAGCTACAATCCAGTTATCCCATGCTATTATGAGATACTTCTCCTATGTCTTCACTCTTCCAGAGATTATTTCAAGATATTTTAAAAGCATTTCTTGAAGCCTGTAGTTTTAAGAATACAGCATCAAAGTTTGTTGAATGAGGCAAATTCTTTAATTCCTTTTAGGTTCCAATGTGATCAAAGTTTCACTCCGCTTATTGTAGGATTTTATAGTGGGCACAGACACTACCCCAGTATCTACAGTCATGTGTCTGGAGCTGTTTTAAAAGGGTCTGTGGTATTTTCACTGTAAACTTTAGACTGCCTTTAAAAGAAGGCAAGTATCTTGATTTTCTTAATACTTAGATGTACTTTCTGCAGAGAATTTGTTAAAAGAAACAACGATGTTTTAAATGTACTGTTTTGCACCTTCTTTTGCATTTCGTCATTAGGTTAATCTCTGCATTGAAACATTTCACATAAATTCATTTCCTTCTTTGTCTCTTTACCATTAGGGAAAAAAATACAGAAGTAAATATAATATTATGGATTTAACTGTAGAGCTGGTGTGAGACAACCTCCCGGGAAACCAGCCAGATCCAGGAGAACATTCTCCCTTCTGGGTATGTTCTACTGGAGGTGTTCCACTATTCCCCTGACAGCAAGACCCAATGACACAGAAGAGCACAGCAGGCAAGACTGCTGTCCTTAAACATGGGTTTGTTTGGAAAAGGAGGACAGCAACAAGTGAGGTGAGAAGCAGAATTTATATTCTTTGGCATTGCCAAATGCTGTGAAGCAAATGAAGTCAGTGTTTATTAGTTCTATTATAGCCCTTTAAAATAAACATAAAATTATAGGTTATTATGAACTAGACCAATGAATGAAATGTTATTGCTGAGCCAGTTGCATCACCTTTAGTTAGCAAACTTTTCTCTTTTGTTAGCTGTGAAACAACTGTGTCTTTCACTGGCATTTTACTAGTAACACAAATGCCTTCACCGTCATTTTTATGGGTAAATTTGCACATTAAGCAGCTCTTGGGTTATGTCCTTGAGATTATTTTTTTTCAGATATTAATATTTCTACTGTAGGTTTGTGTGAAGATTCATTTTGATAAGAAATTATAATAAATTGAGGCAAAATTAAACTAGTATGGAGAACTGTGGCCAAATAATTATTAATTAAATCAGGATGAGATGAACAGAAGAGAGTGTGTAGGAAATAAATGTGATCTACAGAGCCTTGAAAAATAACTTGCAAGACCTCCCTCTGGAGCAAAACTTCGCACTGGGAGAATAAAATATGCTCATGTAGCCAGACAATAGGGTAATAATATTGAAGTTACTAAATTCAAAATCCCAAGGAAACTATTGGGGATTTAAGACACTGAGTCCTCTTTAGATGATCAGCTGCTCTGAAGTGGCCTCAGCACTTACTTGACCTACAGGGAAATGTAGTGGTGAGGATTACTGCCTCCCCCTCCCCAGGCCACCACTGCACACAGTAGAAGACAGCAAGTGCTTTGGGAGGGGAAGCAGCTGTTCCCCTTCCCACCTCAGCACTACAGGACTGACAAGGAGTATTCCTGGCCCTCCAGCACTCCTCTGCACAGAATCACAGAACCATCAAGGTTGGAACAGATCTTTAAAATCATCTAGTCCAACCATCAACCTGACACCAGCCTAAATCACCCATAAATGAAAACCCCAAGTGCCATATCCAGACACTCCTTGAACACGTCAAGAGACAGTGACTTCAGCACATCCCTGGATAATTTATTCCAGTACAGCTGTTTCAGTGTGAATTTTTTTCTAATATGTAACCTGACCCTCCCCAGGCACAACTTAAGGCCATTTCCTCTCATCCTTTCAATTGAAACACAACAGGAGAGACTGGCCCCCACCTGAGTACCCCGTCCTTTCAGGTAGTTTTAGAGAGCAGTGAGCTCCCTCCGAGCCTCCTTTTCTCCAGGCTAAACATGCCCAGCTCCCTCAGCTGCTCCTCATAAGATCTGTGCTTCAGACCCTTCCACAGCTTCACTGCCCTTCCCTGAACACCCTCCAAAACCTCACTGTCTTCCTTGCTGGGAGGGGTCCAGAACTGAACAGAGCACTTAAGGCATGGTGTCACCAGTGCTGTGTGCAGGGAGAAAATCACTTCTCTAGTCCTGCTGGACACACTGTTCTTGATATAGGCCAGGATGTCATTGGCCTTCTTGGCCACCTGGGCACTCAGCTGACCAGCTGTAAACTAGCAACCCCAAATCACTTTCTCCTAAGCAGATCTCAAGCCACTTTTCCTCAAGCTTATATTGATGCATGGGGTTGTTACAATGCAAGTACAGTCCCCAGCACTTTGCTTTATTGAACTTCATGCAGTTATCCTCAGCCCACTGCCCCAGCCTGTCAAGATCTCTCTGCAGAGCCTTCCTATCCTCCAGCAGAAAACCACTTCCATTTAATGTGGTGTTTTCTGCAAACTTACTGAGGATGCTAAAAATCCCCTCATCCAAACTATTGATAAAAGATATAAAACAAGACCAACCCCAATACTGAGTCCTGGGAAATACCACTAGTGACTGGCCATCAGTTGGATTTAGTTCCATCCTCTACCACTTCCCTGGCCCACCCATTTAGCCAGTGTTTAACCCAGTGAAAAGTGCATCTGTTCAAGCCAAAAAGAACCTCAATGTCTCCAGCAGATTGCTGTGGAAGATGGTGTAAAAGCCTTTACTGATGTCTAGATATTCAACAACCACAGCTTTTCCCTAGTCTTCTAAGCAAGTCACCTTGCCATAGGAGGAGATTAGGTTGCTCATGCAGGACCTGCCTTTCATAAACTCTCACTGGCTGGGCTGATCCCCTAGTTGCCCTGCACATGCTGCGTGGTGGCATTCATGATGATCAGCTCCATGACCTTCCTCAGTACCAAGGTCAGGCTGACAGGCCTTTAGTTTCCCAGGTCATCCTTCCACCCTCCTTGTGGATGGGTGTTACATTTGCTAATTACCTTCTGGTAATTCTGAGACTTCTCCAGTTAACCAGGACTGCTGATAAATGGCTGAAGTGACTTGGGAAGCTCTTCTGGCCAGCCTTCTCATGACTCTCGGCTGCACACACTTGTGAGTGTCTAACAAAATGACACCAGCCATTTCCTTTTGGATTATGGGGGCTTCACTCTCTTTCTGTCATGAACCTCAAGCTCTGGGAGTTGTACCTCACTGTTGAGCCCCACATCCCCCTTGCAGACCCCACCATGTACCAGGCAGGTCTGTTCATCAGCTCATCATGCAGCTGCTCAGCTCTGCCATCACTGCTGTGAAGGCTCACACCAGATTTTAACCAACATTTCCTGGTCATAGTAATTTTTTTAGGTAGTTCTGCTCCATACAGAGCCTTTTTATCAAGTATCTCTTGGTAAACAGAACAGCACAGAGTTTAGGGCAATGGTTGCAGGCTCATTCAAAATAGACAGCAACTTCAAAAGGTTGGTTGACTTCTCAGAGCTTTAACATTTGAAAGTAGAAAGGCGTATTTTGAGTATTAGCTCATGCACCCAGAAAGCTGGTTACATCATAAAAATATAATCCTTTAAAATCACAGCTCAGTGGAGACAATTACATACCAATTGACCTAACAATTTGAAGCTCATAGGAAGGCAGGCATGTGTATAAAATTTGCATTATGCCTTATCTGATGCCTTTCAAAAAAAGAAAGCTTTAGTTATTCAAATGTTTAAGAATGTGAAATAAGGTAAGATTATTTTCTACTTTTCTACTTGGTACCAGTCTACACTGAGGAAATGAAAGACTGTGTGGAAACAGACTAAGCCAGATGAGGTAGGGCAGTGGTGGCACCTCAGTATTTTAGCTGAGAAATACTCTGGCACCTTATGAAATCTGATGCAGTCATGGTCAAAAGTGGAACCACTGCATGATAGAAAGAACCTCAAAAGGAAAAGCAGTTAAGCCTCTATCACTTTCCCTTTCTTTTAAGATGCCTTTGAAGTGAGACACTTCATATGATGGCTGTTTGGCTTTGTGGGTTGCATCATCGTGGTTTGAGTGCTTCCGACTATTTCCCTTTAACTTCGGAAAAAGATACACTGCCAACAACCAAAAGTAAACTGTACTTATCCACACATAATTCCCCCATACCTTAAATCATGAGTTTTGCTCCACAAAACATAAACTTCAGGGTCAGTGCAGGATTATCCCATCAGAAACACAGTAAATAAAGCCATTACAATAGGAAGAAAATTGGGCAGTTAGAATATTTTTGTTTCTCTTAAGTAACATAAAAATTAAATAAACAGATGAGTTAAACTGCTCTCATGCATGATTTGCAGGAGAAAATATTAACTGCTTGAATGCCGAGGTTAAACTAAGTTTAAGAACACCCATAGCTAAAAACAAGACCTGAGTCAGTAACAGGCTATGAAATTAGAAAACAGCCTGCAGTTCATATTTAAGGAAGAGTTTTAAGGGATTTTTTTTTTGTTTTGTTATTAAGTAAGTTGATTAAATATACAAGGGACCTTTGTCAAGACATTTCAATTGAGTAATAAAGTCTGACTTAAACTGTAGACCATCAGAGTACCACCACAGTGATTAGCAGAGCTTAGGCACTGGATGGAAAGCACTGAGTTTCAGATTTGGGTTGTGGGGGAAAGGGGGCATAGGGAATTCAAAATCTGTCTCAAAAAGGCTGTGCAAAACTAATTTTGATCCCTCTTTGCCAGTGAATAAACTCTGGACAATAAAATTTGTAACCTTTCAGATGTGTCTTAACTCAGTGGTATCAAAACCCTGAAATCCTCACCTTTTTATGAGAAATGGTCTAGAATCAAAATTTGTCATTATAATCAGCTGAAGTGAAGGATTGTCAGTAAGAACAGAAATAGGAGTGAAATGCTGATCTTTCATCACCAGTAAAAACCTACAGTAACTTGAATGCAATGGTTGTATTCGACTGAATTCCAGCAAGGTAAACTGAGATCAGCATCTCAAGAAAACAAAATATTCAACAGTGAAGATCTATGCTACTTAGAGAACATAAAAAAGGGAGACTTTCAAGACTTTTAGTAGATTGATTTACTACATCTTCACATTGACTCAAGTCAGTAAACAGTATTACTGTTAGAGGCACTGTCATTTCCAAACTATATTTTTCCCTCCCAAATTATCCTTTTGTATGAAAGGAAGTATCATAACTCTAGGAACTTCAAAAAACCCCACATTATGCTAAAGGAGAAACCTAAATTAAAATAAAATGTAAACAAAATTAGTGGTCTGACTTAAATCAACAAGACCATAGCAACCCAGTAAAGTCTGAAAATCCAGCTTGACATTGTGTCCCTCACTGAAACTTGTGTGCCATTTACTCATTTGTTTGCTTTTGTTAGTTTTTTTTTTCTGCCCAAAAGATAAGAGTACTTCTAATTAAAAATATTATGTGAACAAAATGACATTTCCCACAATACTTTAAAAATTTTTCCATTTACTTTCCAAATTTCAGGTCTGGGTAATGAAAATCGTATTACAGGAAAAACAGATAAATTCCCAAGTCAGGCAGGAATAGAAAAATCTTGAATCATATAAAGTACTATCCAAAGTTTATCCAGCCCTCACACACAGCAGAGTCTAAAACAGAGACTTCTTGCTTTCAATGCATACTTTTTAAATAAGAAAAAGATTTGCCCAGAGACAAATTATCTGAGTAGTCTGGCAGTGTCTCAGAATACTATCATGTCTTGCTCTCCTACATACCAAGTCCTTTTCTTCCAGGTTGCTTAAAGCAGAGGCAAGACTAGCTTTATGAACAGGAAGCTTATCCATTGTATCCAAGGCAGGGTGCATGTACCCCAGGGGAGTTACATGACAATCAAATGGAGTGGAGAAATAAAATATTGCTCCAGCTACTAACAGATGGAATTTAAAAAAAAAAAAATTGTGGTCATTTCAGCTTTATTTCATCCTTTTTCAATTTCTATATTTGCATATGTTTTATAATATATTTAACTTATTATTATAGTAGCAAATTGATACAATTTATAAATAAATATACACCTACTGCAGATATGTGCATAAAAACGTTTTACTATAAAAAAGTATGGAATACATATAATGCTTGAAATACATTTGCCCATAGACTCAGCCTGAAAAAATTACAGTTTCAGGAACTGATAATTCTTAAGCTTGGCTGAATTTGACTCATGATTTTAAGAAAATACAGGGGCACCTACACCTACATTTTATCATACTGCATGTTTAGGTTAACTAGCCTTCATTCTAAAGCCTTTGAAATGCTCTTGCTCAATTTACGTAGAAAACAGAATTCCTCTTTAACACACCAGTAAACCAAAGTATGGAAAAAACTGTTCAAGACTTTACAGAATATGTTAGTTCATCACAGAGCTTCCATTTTACTGTACAACACAGACAAGAACAAAAGGTCAAAATACAAATGTTCGAAAACTCTGACTGTGAGAAAATAAAAAACTCTTTTGTTTCCACGGTATGTGACATTGTCTCTATTCATTATTGAGTTCAATTTCATTATCTCAGCATAACCAGTTTCTGAGAAGGATCATAACCACAAGTAAACTCAGAAAAATGCTTTGGCCTAAAAAAGGACTAGAAATCTAATGGGAAGAATTATTATTATTATTATTATGATATAACGTCCAGCCCAAACTAAAAGATACAGGTGGCTTGGATCGTCCCTACAAACATTAGACTAGCCTTCAGTTTCAGACGCTTTATATTAGGTTACTTTAGGATGTGAAGACAGTCTTAGCTAGGTTTAAATTTGTGGGAATTTTGCTGTAGACTCCAAGGGACACTTATCTTCCACAATTTTGCCTTAACAAGGTATCAGTGCTTGCCAAAAACTGTATCTTGATTTATTTGCAAATTATTGCTAAAAGTAATTGGCTTAATGTATATTGGGTTCAAATTTTCAGGTGATATAAATCAATGCATCTGCAGAACCATGCCAATTTAATCCACTTGAGGATCTACCAGTAGAGTTTATCCCATTTAAGATCATTCATAGCAGTAAAGTAATTAATTTTAAAATCTTCCTGGTTTTACATGGCAGGCAGTCACGGTGGTTTCACCCAGGGCTACTGCATTTTTGTGGCTGTAACCAGCAAATCGAGCAAACCCATCCTTTCAGAAAAGTACTATTCCTTAAAAGTAAGAATCCAATTAACCTATTTTTTCTTTATTCAGTCCTGGCACCACTCAGCAATTATATGCTATGTTTAAATTTAGACAACACAGATGCAAACATGCCTTTGCAAGGCTGCTTACAATAGAAAAACTGAGTAACAGTGATTCATTGCTATTAAAAAGTTGATTCCTATTAGCTATTTGCACAACTTTGTGTTACTTGTTAACAACTACAAATACTTGTACAAGATCATCTTTCAACCTCCTTTTTATTTCAAAAAATTGTCTAAAGTAAATTAAATTCATTTCACTTGATGTGTTTTTCATGATAAGAAATAAATTTACCAACCGAAGACTTATGCATTTAGCCTTACAGAGAAAGAAAAAAAAAAAAACCATCTTAACAGAACTGCAACTGGGAAATAGCTTCTTCCCCCAGTAACTTCTACAGGCATGTACTTATTCCATGCTGCTGTAGAGTAGAAGGAGATTCTTTTAGCTAACTGGTAAGCATTGAAGAAATTTTGGTATTTGCCTTATTTTAAAATAACACAAGGCATTTGGAAGTCAAATATTAAGCAACCTAACATGAGAGAGAGCAAATTCATCTCATACATATGAATTATGATAATTATAGGCTTGCAGTGATTTTTTGAAATTTGAAATTGCACCTAATGCAAAATACTGTAATATAAAAAAAAAGAAAATCAATATATCATTGCCTAATGTAATGAAAATTAATTTATCAGGTAGGAGCTTGCAGCATTGAAAATTCCTATTGCCTATTTCACTGGAAAAGTATAATGGTTTTGGATAAATCTTTATTACTGGACTGTATGAAAGCACTAGCTGTTTAGATAAAAAGTATGTATATGAAATCTTAAAACTTTCACCTGTCCATTGTCCCTCTAAGATTCCATTCAGAAAATGCTGATATTTACTATTTCCCTGATATGACAGCAGCAAAGAATAATTCCAGTAAGTAAATGTGACTGCCATTAAACTACTGATGAAAATGAGCCTTCCTTTCTCTGACAAGATCCCAAGACCCGTGTTGACTTAGACTGTTCCAAAGTCAAAGACTTCAGTCAGTGGCAAATCAATATAGAGGTATCTAAAAGATACCTTGTTTTTGTATAGTGCAAGGAATTTCTTTCTAATTTACTATTGTGAATAAACAAAGCATTGGAATGCATAAACTTAAATTTATTATTTTCACTGACCTTGAAGCTGGCGTCCTTTGTACAAATCCTTTGTTTTTGTTGGGTGAGCTCTGGCACCATTATCACATTTAGGTTGTTCATACCTAAAGAATAAACAGGAAGAGAATAAAACCAGTCAAGGTTAATTGGATTCATTTATTTCTAATTCTGTAGTCCTCATACCTTCTTCCTTTCAGGGAATAAGCCTGCATTTTCATTCAGAGGGCAATGCAAACTTATCTGTCTATTTTTCACCTACCTCAAAGAAACCATCTTTATTCTCCCGGAGTTGATACCAAACTAAAAAAATATTTTCTCTTCTAAAGCCCATCCTTCTGGGTGGAAAACTAAAGAATTGCTATAAATTAATAAAAAAAAAAAATGTTTTGAAAAATATACCAAAGAAACCCCAGAGAAGCAAGAAAAAATAAGGCTGTCTGCCACCACCTATAAAACAAAAAAGCCATAAACAGTATCACAGACAGTATTCATGTTGGGAAACACCAGAGAAACAACTTCAAAATCACAGCAAGGCAGGTACTGTAGTTAGGTAGTACTGCAGCTCTAAATTAATGTGCTACCGTATCTTCTCAAAAAAAAAAAAAAAATAGTTTAATTAAGAAGAGTTAACCATGAATGTTTTGAACAAGAGTGAAAAGGTGATAGGATTTCTAGAAGGAAGGTAATTGGGCTGGAACTGCTTGAAGGGAATTGTGAAAAAGACTGAATCTCCATCTGCTACTGGAATATTCTGGCTCTTCCATGCTTACTGAGTTTACTTAAAGCCACTTTGTTAGTCTAACTGGTAACAAGAAACTGTGCTATTTGTACTTCCAACAAACAGTGACTTATGCAACACCACTAGAAATATCTTTTATGCAAGACCAGGACGGATGGGAGCATCTGCTGCTGATCACCTCTTTTTCCATGTCCAACTATCAATGCATGGTGGTTTTTCACTCACCTCGACAGAGTCTCTTTCTAAAAAATTTTTACTTTATTGTCCTAAAGTAGATTGAAGTTGCAGAACTCAGCAGGTAGCATTTCAGAGAAAGTTTCAATTCTCAGTTAAACTAACATGAATTGTGTCTATATACATGTGTGTGCACATACTCTTCACTGAATCTAGATTTTTTCACACTTTATACAACTGAAGTTCTCCTGCTCCAACCAAAATCACTTTTACTGAGTGACATGCTAAAATGTCATATTAAAATATACTAATCCAAATATTTTGGAACAAAGTATTTCCAAAAACTCTGAATGGTGGCAATGCTCAGGTCAGACTGCTTCTAAAAACAATGCATAAATATTTTGCTTTTAATTATCAGACAGCATAGAAAACTGCAATATTATTTTTCCTTTGAGGGCTTAATTTATTTCTACATCATCTGATGAAACTGACTACTGGCCCATCAAATTCTGGCTGCTGCAAGAAGGTACAGTATCATTTTTATGGACATGAGAGAGCTACAGACTCTTTTTTACCCTAAAGAATGGCAGAAATAGAAGGTGCTTTGATAACATGGGTTGGATTCAGATACTTGATGGATGACCACTTCAATCAGCCAAGAAAACAGTGAAAGGGAAGTCTCTGAGCAATACTCACTAATGCAGTATCTGGCAAACAGCCTGGCCCCTGATTAATCTGATCCCTGACTCTGCATTACCCTCCTTCTCTTCCATTACTGTGGCTGCTCTGTGCCTACATTTTATTTTTTGGCCTCTACTCTTCCACCCTTCTGGCTGATATTTTTGTTAAATACACACATAGTTCATCAATACAAACTAAATCTACAAAAGCTGAATAGGTGTTAAAATGCTGTAATGTGAAAAGTCTATGTTTAGCTCTTTAAAGCAACTGACGAAAGAAAACAAGTCATTTAAAATTTACCATACAGAAACAGCCATGCTAAAAACTGATAAGAAAAACAGACTTGCCTCAGTTTTCATGCAGAAAGAGTGGGAACAGGATAGCATGTCAGAATGAAGCACTGTCAGGTTAAAAATAGTGTAGTTAAAAGACATCCCAAGTTACTCTTTTGAATTTAAAAGGGGAAAGAATCCCTAGCAGTAAACATATATCTAGAATTGGCAAGAGCTTAGGAAGACTGCTTTATACCTCTGATCAGTCTGCTGGGAAGCACTGAGATTATTGAGGTGTTCAAAGGAGTAGAGGATGAAGGCTTCCCCAGGGATTCTACAGTGTGGGCAGCCTCATGAAACAGATGATCTATGTTTCTTTTTAACTTTAGAGAATCTTGTGCAAGTTTGGGGTTTACTCTGCACAAGATCCTAGTTGCTAAAAAGGCACATGTGAGAACACAGCCCCATGGTCCCCACTGAGCCAGAAGGCTGAGGTTCATGCTGTGATTTCCAAGAGGCGTGGAGAGCCAGCTGGTGAGGACCACACTGATTGGTTTTTGTAGAAATGGTTGTTTTTAGCCTTTAAATGCATTACTTCCTTCTAATCCAGATTTATTCCACAACTTCACCTATTTCTTGTAAATTTTACTGTCTTAAATGTCCTATAGGCGTTCTTCATTGACATATCTTTATTTTAATTCTACAATGAGTATATTTTTTTCTGAAATACCTTCACTGACAAATGAGTTGTCTTTTTTTCAGACGACAGTGTATTAGAAGGTAAATGAATGTTAATAATGTTCCTTCATTTTGAGGGTCTTATTTAATGTGACTACCATTTATTGTGTTCAGAGCCTTATAATATGACAAATACCATCCTCATGAATACATTCAAAACAAATAAAAAGCAACATGTTGAGCTGTCCTGGCAATAGCTTCCCAGATGTGTCTATAATTTCAGTGTTTCAATCCCTTAGTGATTCAATCCTTATTTGCAGAACAGAGATTTCAGTATGCTTGTATCCATCTTGCTACCAGGAGTACTAATGTTATCAGCTCCTGCAGTGGAGCTTTAACATCTTTTAATTTGTATTTTGCAATGAAAAACTGAAAGATAGTACACCAAATTTTGCACAAGCCCCTGGTTGTTTAAACTAGGAAAGACTCACGTATTCATTCTTTCCATTCTATAAGAATTACAAAAAAGACAAGTGTATATTCCTCACTATATTCTGATCCCCCTTTAGTTCCCTCTGCTGAGAAAAAAAAAAAAAAAAAGTTTAGTTTTATCAATACAGGAAAAAAATTAAAATCAAGAAATAATTAATGGGATTCCAGCCCATCTAAATATTTCTCAGAAATGAGGTCTAGACATTCCTCTTAAACTCCAGGCAGTAATCCCACCTGCTTGTTTACCAAGACTGTAGATTCCTAAATACACAGTCATTCTTTATTTAGTATGAAATTCCAAAAACTGAGTACTCTCCTTACCCATCTGTGCTCAGAAATGTCCTCTTTGGGGATATCACTAAATTTTACTTCCGCAGAGCTTCACTGAGGACTGACCTTAAGTCTAACAAATCTGAAATATTAGAACTGGTCAAGAACATAACAGCTGATCTTTATAGCATCACTCATCAGGCAGAGCACTTTTGTGTCTAAACCATATGCATGGAAAGATTGAGTCCAATTTTCCAGCCTTCCAAACTTAAGAGACATGCAGCACAGTCAAAGGTCTTCCTGCTGCCCCTTCTCCCACAGCTGAGTGACTGTGTGGTTGCCAAAAACAAGAGCCCAGCAGACCAAACAGGGGAAAAAAGAGACAGACACTGATTCTAGGTCCATAGGTGATTAATCAAGGGGAAGACCTAGAATTCATCCAGTCTGTCTGTACGACAGCAGGAGCCAAAATGGCACATACTGTGTATGCACACTGTACATATGAATAGGAGAGCAAGCTGGTTGATTTTTAAAGATCATCACCTCCAGTTTTATGAATGGTTCATCCTGACGTGCACGATGTGGCAGCAAGCCCGCACAGATGAACAAAGTACATGTAACAAAACTCACATTTAAAAAGAAAGCATGCAATTAGTCAGCTGATACAGGAGGAATAAACTTTTCAAGTGTGCAGGGATGGGTCTAGGAATATGGTGAGGAGCATGAAGGCAACAAGAACTTCTTACACACTTATCAACAGCAAAAAGAAGACATGGAAGTGTGAGCCTGCTGCTGGGTGGGATAAGACCTTATGACAAAGGACAGAGAGAAAGCTGAAGTACTCAATGTACCTCCTCCCTGGAGTAAAGCAGTAAAGTCTAGAGCAAGGAAGACTTATCCTGGGTCATGAAGGATCAGGTCAGGGATTGTTTGAACAAACTGGACACACACAACTCCATGGGACCTGATGGGATGCACCCACAAGTGCTGATGTAGCTGGCTGATCTATGGGCCACTCTCTATTAGATCTGAAAGGCTGTACTGACTGGGGAAGGTTCCTGGGGACTGGAAGAAAGAAAATGTCACTTCTTGTTCAAGAAGGGCAAGGAAAAGCCAAATAAGTCAGAGAGCCATCAGCTTCTGAAGGTGATGAAGTCAATGTTCCTAGAAGCTGTTTCAGAACATACAAAGAAGGTGATTGAGAGTAGTCAGGACGGAATTATGAAGAGGAAATCATACTTGGCCAACACTGCAGCTTTCTATGATTCTATAACTTGCTCAGTGGATAAGGTGAGACAGGCAGATATTATTTATCTTAATTTTAGCTAGCTTTTGACACTGATCACATTCTCATAGCCAAACTGATGAAGTATGTATGAGATAAATGAACAGTGAGGTGAATTGAAAACTGGCTGAACAGCCAGTTTCAAATTGTTTGGATCAGCAGAAACATTTCAGCTGAATTTCAGTGCCCCAAAGATTGTAGAGACAATACTGTTTAACCACTTCCTTAATGACTGGGACATGGAACAACTTTGCAGATGATACAAAATTGGGAGGAAGTGTCTAAAACACAAGATGGTTGTGCTGCCATTCAGAGGAACTTCAACAAGATGCAGAAATGGGCTGGCAGGAATCTCATGAAGTTTTAAAAAAAAAAATGCAAGATTCCTGCCTCTGGCAAAGATTAACTCCCTGCACCAGTCACCAGTACAGTACGGGGCCAACCAGCTGGAAAGCAACTTTGAAGCAATAATTTGGGATTTATGATGGATACTGAATATAAGGCAGCAAACCAATAAGAACTAAGGAAAAAAAAAAAAAAAAAAAAAAAAAAAAACAAACACCACAAACCCCCTCCCGAAAAAAAAAAAAAAACCAAAAAAACAAAAAACACAGCAAACCAAACCAAACTAAATCAAAAACAAAAAACTGAAAAGACCCTACCAAAAGCCAACAAACATAAAATCACAGCAGAAGCCCCACTGCTTGATGAGCACAAGAATATTATTTAGACTCAAATTAGAGAATAGAAAATAAAATTATTTAAGCTGTTAATTCAAAGAAGGATTAGCACTAAAAAGAAGAAACAGTGAACAAACCTGGGGGTGGAGAACAGAGGAAGAGCATAGAAGGAATTATCTGGAATCTCTAGAAGTCATCTTTAGATCCTCACACAATATATATACTGATCCTACAATTTTAGGATCAAATTTAGACTATTATGTTTTGACCACTTATGGAAGTCAACTTGCCAGAAACAGTTGATCAACAGTGACTTTCAGTCATAAAATCAAAGAATCCTTAAGGCTGGAAAAAAACCTCTAAGATCATCAAGTCCACTTCAGATGGCATTGTAACTGGCATAGTCTAGACTTTGGTATAAACAGCTAGCAACAAACCAGCACTTGAAGAATACATGAAAATGATCCTCCCAAATAATATGCTGTTTTACAGCAACTGGCTTATAAGGCATGTTTCTTTCACAAACCTTATGCAAATGATAAAAAAGATTTTGCCTAAGTTATAAAAGAGTTATGATTGCATCAAGATGCCCATACTGCCTGCCAGCTCTATATAAGCTTCTATAGCATTCCTACAAGGGCCAAAACCTCAATAACCAACCCAAATAACATCCTTTGGAACCTGATATGTGCTTTGCCTACATCTGCACTATGTGGCTCACAATACTTTACCATGCATCCGGCTCAGCTGAGATGACTGAACTCCAACCTCCTATTAATAACACACTAAAGTGATATTTCCTCTCCATGGTTCCCGAGGAGTTGCTCCATCTAAGCCCATCATATGAAATAGTTGAGGAGATTGGTGGTAAAATAACTAAAGATTTCTGAGGTTGGATGTGGTCACAGATCATCTTACTTGGCTCTTTTATATTCAGCATAAGGAGCATGACATTTCCTCTGGGATTATTCATTATATGCTCCAAGCCTTGGATTCCCAGCACAAAATAGGAGTAAAGAAGAAGACTAGAATGGCAAACTGCCTGTGCCATTGCAGTGAAACTCTCCATGGCCTTCTAGCCTTAATTTTTGATGTCTCAAAGTATTTCAATTTACAGTGGAAAAAAACCTGTATGATGTAATTCTACCAGCAATAGAAATCTACATAATAGTCCAAGGACACTAGGGCATGCTCCTACTGCAGCTTTAGAGCACTGAACTCCCTTACCTTGTTGATGTACCAGGAATGGGACGTCCTGTATCCACCAGAACGCACCAGCAGTAGCCTGTGGAAGGATGGCACTGCACTGGTTTGTAGAGGCCACCCTGAGCACACTCTGGAATGAACACATTGTCCTTCTGGGGCTGCTTTGCTTCCTCCAGGGCTGACTGAAGTTCTTGATCACATGATGATGCTTTTGGAAAGAGAAGAAAAAGTATTGAAGAAGACAGATGGAAGGAGCCTACTCAATTCATCAAACAGATTTTATATCTTTCTTTGACTGCATAGAAGGATTTTCTTTGTGAAGGCTTGCTACAGTTTAAATACCAGCTCCATTGGTTTAGGCTATATATTCTTAGAAACTTTAGTTTCTTTTTCATGCAGTTGCTTCATTTTGTTGTACTAATATCTTGCACACCCTCTTTCCTATACTTGATATAGTCTATGGATAAACAAATACTTTGTGACCTTAAAAAAATCCTCATGCACTCTGCAGTCCCTAATGTACAGATTCTTTTCAGAGAGAATAGTAAATATCCAACTGCTTCGGAATCTTTTAATGAATTATTCATCTAGATATTCATCTGGATGTTTATATTCTGCTCATTCTTTCCAGTTTTGAAACAACCTCTTAACACAGTGAGAATTCTTCCACGTTCTTTTCTGGTGATTCTGGTATTGGCAATGTATCATTTGCTCTGGAGAGCAAAGACCCATGAGAAGAATACATTTTTATGTCATGTAGTCAGTATGTCCAAAATCTTTCAGAATGTGTGAAAAACATATCTATACATTCTCAGCCTTCACATGAAACTATGAGGCAAGGGGGAAAGAGCAGAAACCCCAGGGCCTGAGAAGGCCTGTCAGTTTGCACCAATCAGTAAAATAACACCCCTGCTGAGGATTTTTGGTCACTGATAATCTGGTACATGTGAAACTTCAGAGACAGTAAATAAGAAAGACTATCCATTAAAGCCAGTATTTTTCCATGGACTTTAAAACCAGTCACCTATCATGGGAAATTTAGATTGGGAATTATACAGAATTATATTTTTAAACAAACTATCCAGTAGGGAAAAAAAAAATAAAATACTTGAAAAGCAAGAATATTAAGCACTATACAGATGTTCAAATTATTAACAGGAAAATTTCAAGCTAGTAGAATTTGGATCAATAAGAGATTGCCTTCAGTTAAAGAACAGTAATTTTAAAGGTACAATTTAAAAAAAGTGGGTAATATTTGCTCTTCTTTCAAACCAATTAAAGAAATTTCTTTATGACTTTTAATAGTTCAGTGAACAAAGAACAAGTTGAATCCTGACTGAATATTCTATTGCATTTTAACAAATTTCATCTCTAGGGTAATCTTGTTTTCTTTTATCCACAGAGTTCAGAAAATGCTTTGCAAATTGTAGGCACCTACAGAAATTCACTAATAGTGTCCAGGATACTACTGCTCCTTGACAGCTTTTTGCAAATGTAAATGTCCAAAATCACATGCAAGACTTCTGTTGCAGGGAAAAGGTGGTAGAAAGTTAAATACCTTCATACTTTAAATGGCACACAATAATGGCCTGGTTTACAGAACAGTGTGCTCTTTTCCAATCCATGTAAAAGGTTTAAAAAAAGAGAGTATCACTTGGTAGCTTGTTTACACAAGGCACAGATGGAGGTCTTTAGCTGACTTTTTTCACTCTTTTGTTTCATGCAGTATTTGAACAGGGTGTAAGTTGATGATTTTGAGTGTTTTTGTCTTGGTCTACCCACTGACATAAATAGAGATTGAATAACTCTCAAATTTACAGTGTTCAGATAATAAAATGTACTTAGAGAATCACTGTAGCAGGGGCAGAAGCACTCCTTAAAAAGGGAAATATGAATTATTTGCATGTTGAAACCTTCACAGAGATAACTGTAGTTTGACAAAGTAGAAATCTGTCACCAACATCCTCCTAGAGTAGCCAAAGTAAATCTTACCCTCAGTGAATCTGGATTATGATGACTATCAAATAACAAGCTGTGACAACTCTAGAAAACACCTCACTTAGCTTTGTTGTTCACTTTTTATGTTTTGTATACAATCAAGGAAAAAAGAAGCTGCTGGCATAAGAGAGAGGAAATAATTACTCCTCTTTAAACTCCACTAAATTAATGTCTCTTTCATACTGATAAACCTTGGGACCATGCCATTAGTTACTTTGACCTCTTGGTTTACATCCTTGTAACTAGCAACACAGTATGGCAGATGTGCAGGTATTCATCCCAAAACCCAGCTTTTTATGAAAAACACATTTGTATACTCCCAGCTTTGCTTAGAAAATACACTGGTGTATAAAGACCACCTAGTCAGGTCATCCAGATAAACAAAATGCATCTGAACAGAGAAGGTGTGATTTCTAATTTCTGTGAAACTCTAGTTTCTACTGATGGAAACAACTCATGGGCCAGTGCAGTCACCTCTGCTGAAGTGATTTAGGAGACAGTGCTAGACCTAGATAACTGGTCTTTATTGGTTTATGTGCTGATGCAAGATTTTCTACAAGCTGTTTGCTCAAGCCAGAAATTCGTATCTTTTGCACTGGGTCATGTTTCTTCTGGTCCTTTTATTCCCTTATGTCAGGTTTTAAATCTCAGAGGTATAAAAAAGGGGAAGATGTCACAGGAAGGCTGAGAACATGGCTTGTATCTTTAGAAGGGACAGTCAGAAGACTGCTTGAATTTAACACCACAAGTGAGACTGGAAGCACAGCAGACAGTAATCAAAGGAAGGTTTAAAGAAGAAGAGGAAGGACTTTCCCTTTCTTGAAACTTTTAATTTCTTATCTTTCCCTTGCAGATGGGAAATTTTAACAAGCAGAGAAACATTTATCACTGGGCTTAAATTAGTTTTCAGATAAATTCTAGATTATTTCTAACAAATTAGGAAAAAAGAGTAAGATACACACTACATTTGTCAGTTCTCTATGAGCCAAATGACTGAGTCTTATTACAAATCTGCTGAACAGAATTCATTAATTTCATTCAACAGAAGTGCAGAATAGCTTATCATTTTTCTCCCTTATACAATAGCTAATGAGCTTCAGGTCAGCTATCAGGCCATCTGCCCAAGAGAGTAATTTCTGAAGTCTAATGTTTGTACACTCTTGACACAACCATTTGTGTGACCATTACTACTTCCCTGTTTGTTTTCCCCATTAGAACATTGTCCCTACCTAAAGAAAAACTGATCTAAAGTGCTTATCTATAATCCTGCCTGCCAGAATCAGAACATTAATCTTCTGTGTGATTTCCTGTCTGAGGGAGCCATTCATCCCCTTTCAGACTTTCCTTTCAATTATTTACAACAGGAGTAGTGGAAAGATGCAACTGTGATGCTAAGAGCTCTTATCACAAGAGCTACCATACCACTGAAAATAATTGCCTTTGTAATGTCAGAAGAATCATGGTCAACAAATGCTCATTTCCCAGGAGAACCAGTGATAAATGTCATTAACTTAGAAAATCTCTGACACTTCGTCCAAACAATCTGACAACAACTATGAACTGGAACCATAACAGATGGATGCCAGAAGTTCATAAAGTGAACAGTATGGAAAAGGATCTATGCCACAATAAAAGTGGGATAAATACCTTAATCATTAAAATGCATCAAACTTTCTTTGGAATGTGTTACTAGAATAACATTCTTTCTGGGAACAGAAGAGCACTGACACTACAGTTTATTCTTTTCAAGAAATGTGCTTACACTGTTATTTTACTTAGTTCCTTCAATTTTACCTTATCAGAAAAAAAAAAAAAAGAGATACTTTCCAAGTATCTCAGTAAAAAAAAAAAATAGTTAAACATGGCTGAAAAAAATCTTTTCTGCATAGTCTATCATGTTAGCCAGTGCTATAGCTTAGCTGGGATAATTTATTTCAGGTTAATAAACCTTTCTGCAATTCCTCCCCAGACTACATTTTATTTTAGGCTTATAAGCATTACTGATTCAACACAGAAATTTCAATCATATAAGGAAAAACTCTTTTTTGTCCAGTTTTACACAAGAGCCTTTGTATCATCCATCCAATGGTCATTTCTGAATGACAAAGTAAAATTCCTGCTTACCACTATAAGCAAGTTTAAAAAATTGCTTTAGATATAATGTATGTTACACTTTCTGTATCACAGTGCTATTCAATTTCTTCCCTTTTCATTTTAAAGATTAGTTGCTAAGTACATTTTTCATGTTCTGGTTTAAGATGCCTTTTGACTGAACTGTCCATTACAAACAACCAGCTGAAATCTTGTATCTTCTGTCAATAAGAAACACACTTCAGCTAATGACAAACTCAGGGAAGTTTTGTGTTTTGTATAAAATCTTTGGTCGATTTTTTTTTTTTTGCCAGTCCTCAATAAGAAAACAGTCTGGATATCAATAAATCAAGTTAATTTACAATAATTTTTACAAGAAAATTTATGCTAATTAAGAAAATTTAAATTAATTTTTAAGAAAAGTACCTCAATAGTAACAGGATGTAGCACTGTAAATCCTTGTTTATTAAAGACTGCATTTACTCATCTGTGATGGGATACCTACAATGTTAATTAATGTTTACTAGGGAATGTCCTAGAGGAGAATAGCAGTGACTTTTCAGGAAAAGTCATGCTGAATAACACTGAGTGCTGTATTATGGATGTTGGGATAATCATCTTGTTAGTCTTGTAACAGGCCCTTTATTTCAGAAATGCAAGCAGTTATTCTGCTGTGTCTTATCACAACTCCTAACTTGTGAAATTTCATGATTACAAATAGTTTTAGAGGGGTTTTTCATGTTTTTTTTTGCATAGATGTAAATAGCTGTATTATGTCTAAATTTCAGTGTGTTCTGCAGAAACAAGTTTGTTAAATCTGCAAAAAATTACAGAAGCATCTGTATGGTACTTTAACATTTCCTGCCACTATACAAACACTTCCTTCCAATTTCCTTAACCCCACAATGTACATATAACAAACCGAATCCATTCCAAGAAATTCTGTTTTCAGTTGTTCTTTCTCCCTCCTTTTCTCATTATCATAATAGGCCATGAAAGGACAATTTAGACAGCCTGGTTTTCAGGGTAAGTGGATCTTTTATTAGGGCTTGAAGCTCTGTGTCCCCTATAGAAAGCAGGTAACAAGAAACCTGTGAATAAAAATACTTCCAAAAGTGATAAGCAAGTTCTAGAGGAGTGTAATGTAACATTACAGGCAGTTAATATTGCACTTTATCCTGTTTCTGGAAAGATATACAGGCAGAATATAATCATGTCCATATTTCAGTGTACTTAAAATTGTATTAAAATCTCTGCTAATCAAATCATCTGTCTGTTCTAGTCAATTAAGCCTAATTTGAGTGCACTTCAAGTACTGATTTACAGAAGCTTTGTGCTAGTTTATTTCATCATTAGGATGGATAAATAGTCATCCTACTGATACTCATTAAATCCTCCAAGAAATTTCACATCTCATTAGAATAAGAATTTGATCCATTTGCTTAGGATGAACCCTCTTTGAACCAGTGAAGTTAATACACCCCAAGGAAACTGATCACAATATGTTTTTACATTTTTAACCAGTTTTCATAGTATTCAAGTTTCATTGAATGGAATTCCACTTACATTACACCAAATTGTATTTCCACATATGACCAAAATGTTCACTTTAGAAAGGAAAGTGGGAAGTGGGATAATTTCTATTCAAGCTATGCACTTCCTGCAGAGGAGTTCAAGTTGACTGAATGGCAAAATGGTCTACTACAGCAATGGCTCCATCACTCCAACTCCAGCAAACATTCCCCTTCGAGGTAAACTAACAGGCTTTTTACTTGCAGCTGACCAATTTCACTACCCAGAATCCATCAATTCTGTTCCTGCTATAAGCACAGCTAATACAAATGACAAAAATTCCCCAAATTATTTCATTCTAGTAAAGGAGAGATGTAATTTCATGGCTTTCTTTTCATGGTTTCCAGCTTTTGTTCAGACATTCTCTAGCATGACACTGAAGAGGCAGATGAAGTGGTGAATACACTTGGAATGCCAACTTCCTATGCTTTGTGTACAGTAAGTTATTTCCTTGTCCCTCATGGCCAGAGCATGGGCATCTCACACCAGTGTTATTTAAGAAGATTTTTTTTCAAACCAGGACACCTGTTCTTACAAGAATTTGTCTGCCTGCCACCACTTCACTCTTTTAAGTAACCTCAACTCTAACTGAAATCAAATGCAGCACAATGTAAAAAAAAATTGCAAGAATTATTTTGCTCATGCTACTAGCTTCTTATAAGGGCTTTTCACTAACCTGAATCAAACTGAGAGTATTTATGTGGGCCAGCCTTTCCCCAGTAAAAATCCATGTAAAAATACCCACTAAATTCAAAGGACATCAGGTCTCAGCTGAATATATTCATATGCACATATGTTTCCAGTTAAGCCTAATATTTGTTCATGGACCAAGTACTGATTGTAAGGAACAGGTAACATTAATAAACATTCAATCTTAGACCAAATATCTAGATGGCAACCAAAACCTAGGACTAAACTACAGCATGAATACTCATCTGGCACCACATGTTTTGATTTACATTAGGTTCAGATACTCATCAGCATGAGGGTTCTCAAAGCCTGGAGGAAGCTGGCAACTTTCCTACCCATATTCTTTCTCATTTGTGAAAAAAGTTGTGGGAACCAAATGTTGCAGGCCCCTTGTGTGCATTTTCAGAGAGCTCTCAATGTACAGCTGATCACTATTTTGCACTTTTGGAGCTTGAGCCGATGACTGTGGCTCAAAAAGCTCACTGCGCTTCAACACAGCCCTAATGATTAATTTATGTCCATTGAACAAAGAAGGATAAATCACAGACAGATGCTCTCATTTATCTGTGTGGTTTCATATGCAAGACACAGCAATACACAAGAAAAATCATCTGAAAATGCACTGAGCCAATTGAAAAAAAGATTCAAAATACAGACCACTAGCCCCCATTTAGCTTTACCTGAAAAAAATATAATCATAACCAATATAATCTAATAGTCCAATACTTGGGGTCTAATACTCCAAGATTTTCTCAACTTTTACCCTGAGTCTGAGTAGCCAAGTAGCTCTATATCAAATCAAGATTTCTAAAATACACGAATTCTGGTTCTACCATAAGACAGAGGTCTGAAATGTAATGGGATGACTGGCTCTTTAATCAAAATTCAAACCTACTTTTCTGCTGGATTTTTTTTTTTTTTTTTAGGTTTCTGGTTTAGGGAAGTTTTTGCACATACCTCTGCAATTCTTTATTTTCTTAAGATTTGAAATCATGTAACCACAGTTACTGAGAAAGACTGTAACCACAGTCACTGCAAAAGAAAAAGAACTGTTTTCCTTCAAAAAGCCTGCTATTTTAGCATTCTATTTGGTTGTTCCTTTGCTTGATTGTTTATTTATTTTTAGCCCAACTTCTTGGTTAAACAGATGAGAAACATTATGCAAGTATTCAAATTTATCCTCTCACAGAATTATAACTAATTTAAATTAATCAGCTATTCATTTGTGATCCTTTTTCTCTTCACTGCCATTGAATATTAAGGGATCAAACTAGCTACCTCTTTTAAACAAAATGTAATTCTCTATTTAATTAATCTAATTCAGATTGAATAAAATGGTAGCATGAGATCTGCTCCAACTTAAAAACACACAGAAATTAGTCTTCGTTTAGAAACATGACACAATCAGATTCTAAATGTTTAAATACTAGCATTTACTTCTATAGCAGTTTAGTAACAGAGACATGAAGTGCGTCTACATTAGATCATAGATCTGAGTTACTTCAAAGATTCTGCATTGGAGCCAAAATTTTCGTATTGAACTTCCTAGGTCAAATATTTTATTGTACCATCTATGAAATGTGAGAGAGCAGTAAATCAAAACCAGCATAGTTTTGTTAAATCTTTAGCAGCAGTGTACAAAAGTGACAGCAAGCCTCTGCAAAGTGCCAGGCATAATACAAGGACTGTTTACACCCTACCCTCTTCAGTGGATCTTTAAAAAGAACCTTTATACAAATCAAAAATAATTTAAAGCCAAATGGTCCATGACATGGCATCAGGCTTCACAAGGAGAGTGAAAAATCTGGTCTTCTGAGGAGATGGGATCCCTCATCCTGCTTTTGCTCAATTAATGGAAAGAGCATAGATTATCATCTCCAGGTGTTCCTTCTAGGCTTTGTTAACTTGACTTCCCTAACATGAGAGAGGATGATATGCAAAATGACTGCCCCATCCTGCAAGGATACATCTGAAAGCAGTTATTTGCCAAATGGGATGAAATCTGATTTTCCTACATACAAGGAAATACTGGCACCTATTATTGCTACATATGGCTGCCTCATCCTGCCAGAGCAGAGCGGCCCCACTGTGTTCAAACTGCAAAACCAACCAAACAAAAAAGCCACCACCCAAAATTACAGAAAATGAAAATCACTGACATTTCCCAAACACAGTGGCTGGCTGGCCAGCTTGCTATAGCAATCTGAAAGCTCATTCATTAAACAAAATTGCGCAAAGCTATCATTCTTGCTTTATGAGTATATTGACCAGCAAATGTGAGTCTCCTGCCAGTGGAAAAATCTCTCATTTTTCGAGAGAGATTTGAAGTGAAAATAAAGCTGATTCATTTTTTCCATAGAGCTGTGAAAATGGAACTCTTTGCCAGGTAAGCTGAGGGTACATATTTGTTTGAATAGCTCTACCAAAAATTAAAAAAAAAAAAATAATAATAGGCAAACAGGGGTGCCTGAATTCATACTTTGGCACTTAAATAACCCAGACAACTTGCACGAATGTTTATCTAGCATTTCCCCTCCATGAAATAGAAGTTGTTTCTCTTCCCCATTTGGGAAACTGGGATACTTACACCAGTGTGTGGACATGACTTCAGATACTTGACCTTAGGCACTCAAGCAATTTTCCTTTCAGAGGTGTACAGTGGCATCTCTGGCTGCAGCCTGTGTCATGTTCCTGCCACTGGTTCACACTGCTAACGCTGTTGGCACCATGCAGTGTTTTCCAGCCTTATTGCTTAACTCCTGCCTGAGGTGACTGCACTCCACCTACATTCAATTTTCTAAGTGTCAACTCATTTCCAGCCACCTTACAGACTGAACCCTGACTACTGTTGCAGAAGCTAGCAGGAGCCAGAAGGATTTCTGTCTGTTTTATGGGAATGCGTTCTAAGATCCACAGTTTAAAAATGTGCAGATATGTTTCACAAAAAAAAAAAAAAAAAAAAAAATAAGAAAAGAGGATGTTATTTTGGTAGCTCTCCTTTACATGTGTCAGAGTATCTTACAAAATGGTCAATACTGTCTGTCTGCACCTTTGTCTAATTCATAGCAGACTGGATGGGCATTACAGAATGGCAAGAATTTGGCCCTCTGGCACTGAGCAGGAATACAGAGATTAAACAGGCTGTTGAGACAGAATTTTTTTCTTCAGTATTTCAGGCGGTTACTTTGACAGCCACAAAGCAAAAATTTATGCTAACATTGCCATTGCCACTCAGACAAGTACCCTTAAGACCTACTTGGTTTAAATAATCTCAAAATTTAAAAATTGTAGTAAATCTGAAAGCATAATTACATCCTTACAAGCTAACCTACAACAGATGAATCAAAAATTGGCCATTTTTCTACTGTTTTTTTCTTCTTCATCTCGCCAAAGACAAGGCAAAAAGCAGGTGGAACATGAGCATGCATATTATTGCTTCTGTCTCTAATTGCAAGAACTGTGTTGTGCAATGAAAAATCTTTTAACAGAGCAACAAATTCTCTAAGGTGGTATCATCTGCTGATGATACTGCTCCCAGAACTCATCTTCAGTATGAGATTCAACATGAACATGAAGCCTGGTCAAAAGGTAACTGCACTGCTTTAACCCTGCATAAAGCTGAAGGCTCATCTTAGATTAAAGGCTGTACAGGTCTTTGTCCCCCAGCACACTTTATCCAAAGCACACTATTTATACAGCACATAGGATGGCAGTATTCACAACAGAAGAGCTCCAGGATTCAGATAGAAGACTGTTTACTGATTTTGGCTACGTTTTGTGTGCAATAAAGAGGATGAGCCAAAGAAGAATAAAAGCCAGTAAGAATATTCTAATACTAATTCTTTCGGCTCCAACGACTTTTAATATAGTTTTATATTGCTTTTTCTTTTCTTTTTTCTTTGTCATATGGCCGTGGTTAAACAGCTCAGCCTTTGGTTTCAAGAGCACAGACAAATCTTTGGCTTGGCTTTATCTTCAAACTTTGGAAAAAACCAGGAGCAATTGAAATTAAAAATTCCAATTCCACCCACTTTCATCTCTGTTTTCAAAAATAAATAGTTCTCTGAAGAGTTGATAATGCTAAATAAAATGTGAGAGTGAAACATCCCTATGCTTTTGAAGAATGGGAGACCTACAATCATATTGAAAATTCCAGGCCAAAATTTCTGCTCCTGTAAACTGGAACCATTCCATTGCACACAGTAGGGATCAGCAGCAGAAAATCCAGTCCCAAGAATAATCAGAACAATTGCAAAGGCTTCTTAGAGAATGCATAGTAGCAAATGACTGTTGAACTAGTAAAATGAGAGTTTTAAAGTGTCTAAGGATGCTTAATCCTTTACAACCCATGATTATGTGCTCAGAAGATCATTAAGTGTTTAAAATGCCACATGAACAACTTGTATAAATGGTACAAACCTTGCAAAAATACTTCCCAACAATCTACTGTGTGTGAGAGTAAAGAGCAGGTTTCCCAAAGTGTTATTTCTCAAGGTGCTTCCGTGGTATGTCCAGCCCTTTCTGACCTGTTCACAACTTGCCTTCCCACACAAACATGGACAATTACCCTCAAATCATATTTATTTTGAAGCTCTCTACAACTAAGGAAGAAAATACAAAAGATTGGTTTTGGCAGTACTGTTTAAGTAAAACAGATTATAAATATTTAACTTTTACAATGAGCATCACAGGAAAGAGCAATGTTGGCATTCAGTCACCTAATAAGGAAACGTTTTTATTATCGCTTATGTGAAGACAGTTTTGTTATTGTTTCTACATATAATGCATTGTATGCTTTGTATTTTTTTAATTTGGGAAAATTACATGTTGTTTAATGGCTTGACAATAATGCAAAAGGAAGCTCAGTGCATGATGCTCCCAGGAGGTTGTGAAGCTATTGCAATCAGAGCTGTTGCTAATTAAATCTGCCTATTGTTAAAAAGCATTTGAGGCCAAACCAATCAACCACTGGCATAATTAATGTAGTCCACAAGGGCCTTTGGTGGTACTTGTTTTCATCAATCATGAGGAGCAAACACAGGCTAAAGAAGAGTGGAAAAGCCTGTGTATTTACAAACCTGCTTGCCTTGGATCTCTTTGGGAATAACTACAGCACACTCCCATGGCAAGTATCCTTGAACACTAGTAATTTTGCCTCATAGATGTATGCACATTTTCATAAAGATAACATGCAGGAGAAGACACAGGCTCTCCCTTGCTTTAAAGGGGCAAGGCTATCCTCTTTTGCTTGTGATCTTTATACATATTTTAAAATGGCACAATGACAATTGCAGAATGAAAGGGAGGAATCTTTAAAGTTATCAATCAGTTACAAGGAAAAATATGTAAATCCAATATCATGATTTACATGACTGGAACACTGAGATCAACAAACAAAACAAAAGGCATGAAGACTACATGCAAATTTGTAAAAAAAGGGTGCCTTTTCATTTAGAGAAATACCATTATTTCAATTGGTCAGTACAACATCTTTTTCTTCACTTCCATGTGCTACACTGCATAAGTCTGTAAAGCTTCATATTGTATTCTATAGTTCTGTGCTAGATGCTATCTCAACAACCTCTCTGATGAAACTTTTCTTCTGCTTGCATTGATCTGTCCAGACTGCAACAGCCCTGCCCAGAGCAGAGCCAGGGTTAGAGCCCTGGAGTTCCTGGCTGGCTGCCCTGAATGTAAGCAATGAAACCACACTGTCTGCCTCCGCTCGCTGACGTCAGATCAGATGGTTTCGGGTACAATACTTTCTAGGCTGCTTAAGTCTCCACAATGACATCCTGAGGAAGTGATATTGGCACAAAATATAGTCCAAGACTGTAGTCCAGTATAGTCCAAGACTCTGAGCACTAGTCAGTCAGACCAACAGCACTGAAATTACAATACTTGTACTGAGTTTCATTTGAAAAACTCAAAAGAACCTCCCCAAAACAACTCACAGCTTTGACTAAGGTGATGCATTCTTACTTAGGAAGCATTCTAGCTTAGGATGAATTATTATTAAGGAAGCATTCTTACTTAAGGAAATACTGAATTAATGCTGAAAATATACTTCACTAGCTTTAGGGGCAACATCTACTTGCTCCTACATTTTGTTACCCATCAGTATCCTGCAGTATGGATAATACAGCTGGATGAGGTATATATATCAGTCTCTGATATCCTACACAGATAGGAAATGACACCTTTCCAAGTTTACTCAATTTAGGAATCAAGCTCTCTCCCCTAGTCTCTGAAGTCACTTCTCAACCGGGTGCTCCAAAGAACTCTCAGCTTGGTTTTGGGGTCACTGTATTTTCAGAATACAGCCTGCAAGTCATAGCAGGACCAAGAGCCTTTAGTCCTTGGTTATTCTCCTCATAAAGCCTCCAGTTTATGCCTCTGGCTGCCTTAGTTAAAAGGAGAAGATGAAAGAAAAGAGAGATGATAAATCAGTGTTACAATAAGTGTTCACCAGTATTTGAGATTGCACAATGGTACCTAGGCAAAAATTGAGAAACAGGCAGTGAAAATCAGCTATTGACAGGAGAGAAAGAAGACTGCAAAGAAAGGACTGGAAACAGAACAGGGAATTCCCTGTGTGCAATCAACTTTGAGGATGCATAACAGCGACTATAATAACATTGCAGAAGACTCCAATAAAAGCAGGTATGAAATAAAAGACAAATTATGCTTAAATATAGTATTTTCAGTCACAAACTTTCTTAACCATACAGGGGATGAAAAGACCTGAAGCAAGGCATTTTTCCTCTAGCCTTGCCATGGACAGGGGGTGCTCTATATAGAAGCCACACGGGCTCATTTTGAGAAGAGTATTGAAAGGGTAAGTCCTCCATGACAATCTTAGCACCATGGTTAGTTATGTGACATATTCTCTGATGTCTGAAGATATTTATGATTATTCAATTTTTCTGAACATGTTTATGATTCAGTGTGAATCATCATCTGGTGACAATAAAGTTGTACATAAAGACAATAAAGAGAAAATACTTTATTCAGCCTTTCAGATGGCAATATCAGTGGAGCAGAGCAGCCATTGTGCTGACAGCACATTCATTAAAGTCAAGCCGAATTCCAGCTGTGTAATAGCACCAGGATTGGGGTGGACTGTCCAATTGTCACTGATACAACAGACTGATATACTACATACTAGATACTTTAAGAAATTTGTATGAACTATGTTTCCAAGAGACGTGATAACACCATCATTGCTCCTGTACCATTAATGTCCTCATAAACAGAAAAATTTAAAAATAATTAAAATAAACCCTCCAGGCCTCTCTCCTCATAAGTCTTCCAGTGGTACTAGCCTTGTAACTGCAGCAGAGTCACTCCTATTTACACTGTTCTCAGTAAAATGAGGCTTCATGCCTGCTGAAATTAAATCAACTCCTACAGTCATTTGCTATTATTATACTGAACTGTTTAGCTGAAGGGATGAACTACAAGATGTGTGACTACATTGCAAGTCACTGTATTATACTAATGATGTTGGTAGGGAAATGGGGAGAAGTGACCTTTCAAACCACTGACATTTATACTGATACTTTTGGCTTTGCTGTTTCTCTGTTGTGTCAATTCGTAGGAACTTAAAATCATGTCCTAAAAATGATCTCAGATTGCTTTGAAAATCTGATTAGAAACTGCAAGAACAATAAAACCGTAAGTCCCTTAAGCTAAGAGACTTATACAGCCAAACAGGAGAGCAATGAGATTGGCAATTTTCTCATTACCCTATCTGGCAGTTTGAGATTATGACTTTAGCTACATAACGGGAGTTTTAGGAAAGTCAGAGAGGAAACAAGATCAGAATTTACTTAAATTTCTCCCCCCAAAACCAGTTAGACAAATAAACAAAGAGAAAGTGCCCCTCCCTCCTTGCCAGCCAGAATAACTGGGCACAGGGATGTTCTGACTGCACCAGGACAGTGTGGCCATGAGCCTCTGCAACTAATCACACCTCTGACTCTGTTAAAAGGCTCCATTGTATGTGGATGAACTCACTAAGCAACAGCTAAACAACCCTCAGGATCAGTCTTTGTCAATCTTTTCATCTTTTAGAATTTGCTTTAATACAGATGTGGAAATTTGGCTTAATGACTGAAGGAGACGCTCAACCTTTCCTATGATTTGAACTTGAACATATCTTGTAATTCTGAACTGTTTTATTTTTTGCAAAAACTGAATTTCAGATTTTGGCTTCATAGTCCTCTGCTTTGAGACTAAATATCAACGAGTTTGTTGCCCTGATCTAACTGGGTGTACTGGAAGATAATTTCAAGATAATTAAAAGTCACCCATATTTGAGGAATTTATGTGTTTATAGTGCATTCTAGTGCCACAAAAACTGCATCTAATCATTCCTTCAAATAGAGGCCATTAAAAGCTCTTTCTGATAAATTGTTTTTACTCATTGAAGAACAAAACAGGTGAGTTTAAATATCACTAAGATCTCACTGGAAAACAATGGTACAAGATAACTCACTGTTTAAATGGCAGGAACATAAATTTTTTCATAACTTTTTACTACTGTAATACAGTTGGTTGAAAAGATGCTTTTCATTCAAAGTGTTTCTTTTTGATAAAAAAGAGAACAAAATAAAACCCCTCAACAGGCTGTGTTGAACTTCATGGAGAACCATGCAATCCAAGATTCCTGAAGTGTCTGAGTTTATGAAAGGGGGAGACCATTATTTTCTACATATACAGTCAACCCAAGGATTCAGCTCTCAGAAAAGGAAGAACTAATGAAGTTTTAAAATTACAGCACCAACAACACATTACAATGAGCCATAAAGATTTTGAGTTTTGAGCCAAAACCATTCAGTTATTTGAAGATTTTTTTTTTTTACTGAGTTTTTGTCTTGAAGATGTGTTTTTTTAGATGAAAATACATATATTTAAAAAACAAGTTCCCTAGTAAGTCATGGGTTTTCCAGAAGGCTGAATTTTCAACCAGTCTGGCATATTAAGATTTGCCCTGTCTTTTCTCTTGTGTTTTGACCAAGAGAATTTAAGATCTGAAATTTAATTTACAATGCAGATACTAAGCCTGCTGCTTTTAAACTAAAACAGGTATTAAAAATAACTTAATAAAAATAGTGGTCTTCAACCACTGCTTCTTCCCCAGCAACATAGAAATCCAGTGCATTGTAGAAACAATATTTAATGTTATTCCTATGCAGTTATTCCTAGGAATTGCAGAGTGCAAGGAATACATAGAGCCTAGTATTTACCTGGAGCAGTCTGACTACAGAGATGACAAAGCACAATGTACAGAGTGCAGTGAAAAGTAAAGAAAGCCAGTCCCAACACAACAGCTGGGTACAGATGAGAGGATCTCAAAGTGGGCTTAGATATTTTAGCAACATAACTTTACCACAAGAAGGTTCCTTGCTCTGATGACCTTGTGTGGCTTTGTGTGGAAAGGAGGCTCTACATTGGAGATTAACAAAATAATCCAGTACATTGCATTAAGGACAGGGTAGGGTAAAGGATCCATGGATAACAGCATTACCTTGGACTTTAACAATCTGTAAAAGCAGACACTGCTGTGAAGAGTCAGACTAATGTAATAGCTTCATTGAGGATGTGTGGCCAATGTACAGATTTGGGGGTGAATTCCACCTATCACACAGAAGTCACTGTTGGAGCTGAATTTCTCTTGCTTTTGTACCAAATGGAAAACACTAAAATTACTGATGAAGTCTGAAAAAGTCCCTGTATCACATGGCATTTTTTACAGAATTAAAGAAAAATACAAGAATTTTTTTTGAAAATAATTAAACAGTGCATGAACTGTAACACAAGCTGTCAGTGTCTTCAACAATTTTTTTCAGATACATGGCTTGGCAAATAAGAAATTTGGAATTCACATGTGATAAATAATCCAATTAAAATTCCCTCCAAATTTAAGCTACCATGACTAGCTGTAACCTGATCTATCAGGGAACATTACATGGTACTCTCATGGTTTGTATTTCCATTAACAGTCAGAACTTTTTTGTGCAGATTAGTTGAATTCCACAGTCCATATAACGGGTTTTCACTTCTTTTTCAAACAAAGCTTATACAATTATTGGAAAGGTAGATAGCTGGTTATTGGACTGATCCAGATAGGAGAAAAAACTGCATCTCTGCATAGAACATGGACATTTTCTCTTAACTATCTGGTCAATGGATGATACTGGAAGGCCTGGCAGCTCTTACTGTTTACCCTTTTGGAAGACCTATCTTCTACATACCACCCAACAATAATAGAACAGCCATAGCCAGAACCAGACTGTCTTGACTGAAAGTTTTATCTATTTCCCAGAAAGATTATGTCATTAGATATTATCCAGTCTAATATGTTTCTGTGCATTAATATGATTTACGTGATTTTTTTTTCATCTGTCACTAAAATATAGATCATTAACCTGACATTCCTCTTAGGATTTATGGACCCTATTGATGTTTTTATGATTATGCAATCTGATGTCTGGCAAACCACAGAAAGCTGTGGGTAGGTGGAGGAGTGCATGTCTGAAAACTAAAGGAGAACTTCAAGCAGGACTCCTGTCATTTACTTGCTGAAGAAAGTAATGTGATATAATTTAATATGGTCAGGAAAGATTATTATCTTTTGGCATCAAATTTTAACACATGCAGTAAAATAGAAATTTTCAGCCTTGCATAAAACAGATTTTTTTTTCCCCTCCCCAAAGTGGAGGTCCAGTAAAGCCCTGGAACATCCTGAGGATAAAGAACATCAACTGGATGAAAAACAGAGCTCTTTTTTTAATTGTTTAGGATGGGAGGATCTTCCCCTGTAGTGGGAGGAAAAAGCTGGAAATGTCAGTGCTTGATTTTTTTTAAGGTTTTGAACTAATACGTAAAATCAAAATGAAGATAAATGAAAATTCTTGTGAAAATGATTATTAAAGATAGGACAGTTCTATAATAAGCATGATCCAGCAGCCTATGAATTCAGAATGAATCATAATATACAAGCAGTGTGGGGAGGTCTGGAAAGTTTATTCTTCTTGGACGACTCTGAAAGAACTGAAAGAAAACAGTAATTTTCCTTTACCAATTTAGGTCAGGCAAGGCAAAGCAAGGCAAGGAAGAGGACCAGAGAAGGAAGAATGATTTTTTTCCCTAGTGAAGAACATGAAAAGGCTGAAGAATACCGTTTCCTCTTTTGTAACAGGTAAATCAAGACTAGAATATCATTAAAAATTGCTGCTGAAAAGTAAGACAAAGTTGTCTATTAGGAACTAAGTCAATCATTTGCTGATTGGCCCTTTTGGTGTAACCATTCAGTAGGTTTTAAGCTGTGAGTTTTTCAGCTGCCAGAGGGTATCTTGCAAGCAATATTCAGAAAGAATTCTACTCCAAAACTATTGTGGTTCTTGATAGAAAAACAACATCAAAATCAGAAATTATAGTTCACTCCAAATAATGAAGTTCTTTCTTGAACTCTAAAGGGAACATTCAGTGAATCAGCCACAAGAGACAACCCAAAGAGTCTGAGACGGCCATAAGATTGTTGTTTTGGAAGATTCCAGTCTTCATCTGATTGAGTATTTCTTACTAAAATTCCATGCAATGCTTTTCTATTTAACTGCCATGCATCACTTTGCTAAGAGAACAGGCCAAACAAAAAATGTTCTACCAGCTCATGTCTTTCAGCACCCTCATATTTTACAAGGCCCAAAAACCAGATCTATGGCTAACATAAAATATTTGGACTTGATGTAGTTGTCATGAAATAATGCTAGTGCCTTTTCTTGTGTAGAGAACCAACCTGCAGATGAGTTCAAGGTAGAAAGTTCACAGTAAAAATATCTGGACTTGAACTTGTCTAAAACTTGGCAGAGACATATTGCCCATCTGTTATGGACTGTGTTTCCAATGACAGGATCCATGTGTTGACTTAATAGCCCATTGGGATGTTTGAAGACATTTAAAATCAATAACAGCCCGTTGGGATGTTTGAAGACATTTAAAATCAATACTTGTGCCTCTCCTTTCCTTTCATGGTTTGAATTGACTTTTTAGGGCTTAAGCCAATTCCATATCAAATACTCTGGATTATCAAACCTCTGTGCCAGAACATTACAGATTTCCAATAGGCTGTTGTAACTTTTAGCCCATGAAAATATGACATGGATATACTTCAACGATTTATTGCCATGCTTTTGACTTCTCCAGCTATGGCTAATGACTAGTTACAACACAAGCTTGGGAATGCAATTCCCATGGTTGAGTATGGCTCATACCTCACTAATTGTTGGAAAGAGGCACTGTCTTTAGGGCTGAAATGAATTAGTAATAGGCAAAAAACTCCAGTTTTTCTGTATAATTCAGTGGTTTGCAATTAATGGACCACTTCTACTCAGGCTCTTTCCCTATGCAAATCTACTTTATGCATTAATTTGAAGTCCATCTCTGAGTGTCCAATATAAGCATAATATATTAAGAGCAAGTAGGAGTCATCCTCACCTGCCCCTCCTTTAATGCTACATACAAGAAAATTTGAGAATGGAAGATTAGCCAGGGATCTGCAGGCCATTACTTCCTAGGAACCCCTTCTGAAAAAGATAGGCAACAAGTATTTTAAAATACTTTCTTCCTCCTCTTGCCTATGTTCTTTCCTCACTTTGTTAGGATATCCATTTTGATTTCCTTCTAACTGGTCATATCTCAAATCTTCACATTGTAAAGTAAGCCTAATTCAAAATACTTCTAGAAAACTTCTAACTATTTTGTAATAAATATGTAAGTGGAAACATGCAACTGGATCTTAATTTTTCCTTGCTAGCTCACACAACTTCAACTACAGGTAATTTATCTTCAATGAACACTAAAAGCAACATCTGGAAAATGCAACAATTAATGAGAATAAATAAAAAGTCACTGAGCTGTTACTCAGTTTTCTGTCTCTAGATTATTAATTTTGCTATGCTTAGAAAGGAATGGCTCTTAGAATTGATGTAATTGGGCAGACACATGAACTGTTACATTTATTTCCTCTCAAAGAAAATGGGGTTTTTTGGGGGCTTTTTTCATGCAATTTTTTTTTGTTTGGTTTTTTTTGTTTTGTTTTGTTTTGTTTTTTTTTACCTTAGGACTGACTTTTGTCAGGATAGGCAAAACAGTAAGAAGTTAGGTTGAGTTTGGAATGAACACGAGCATTGTTTGTCTTGGTCCTTTCAGGAGGTGACTTTCAGGGAATGATTAGTGCATAAGGATACCACTGGAACAATTGCCTCTGAGAAACAAAACAAAGCAGGCTAACAAGACAGAACCTTCACTGACAACCAACATAGTTTCCATGCGAGAAAAACTCTTATGTACAAATGCTTTGAAACTGTCAGATGACACGGCAATAAAAACTGCATTCACCTCTTAGAATGTCACTCTGTCGTATTAATCAGTCTCACTTTGAGACACTTTGCCACTTTTCCAACAGATTCAGACTGTACAGACAGATAAATGCAAGCAGTTATTTTGTATATATACAGACACACAATTATCACTTTAGATTTCATTATTTTAGTCTATTAAGAAGGTATTGTCAGCAGACATTATACCAACCATTTTCATTTGCATTTGCAGCCAGTCTATAATACATTGCTGTATGTACACGTCTGTGTTTTCCCAGATGGTGTTTTGAGAATGAAACTTCTGTTGGATCAAGCTCTCTGGGACTAATTGATAAAATCTTGCAATAGATTTTTTTAGTCCTGAAAATGACTGTAGCAAAAAGGCAGCAATAAAACACTACTCCATTGTGTGAGAAAAATTAAAAAAAAAGGTTTGTGTCCCTTTCATGTGCACACAGATGAAGTAAAAAATTATGATGTAATGATTCTACATTACCAGAATATCCAGATAAAGTGGTTGAAATCTGAGCACTCTTGAAATCACTAAAACCACAGTTTGAGAAGACAATTAATTCCCATTTAGGATTCTTCATTCTGGAGGAAAAATGTCATAATCACATAAAGCTGACCCTGCCTCAGAAGCCTTAATGGCAAATCAGGGTTTCCTTTGGGTCAACACTATTTTATGCTGGATTATGTATGGTTTGTCTACTAGTACCTGCTTAAAGCATATAAGCATAAAGATGGCAGAAATCATGAAGCGGGCACAAACACCGTATCACACATTTGTGTGCTTCAGATGACATGTGAACTGTTGGGTCAACAAAGAAAGGCAATAATTTCTTCCTCTCTTCTATTTTGGTCATACTGGATTATCAACACAAAAACCACCAGTTTTACAACCCCTTTACAATGCTCATTAAATACATGATCAACAAATGCATGACCAATGAACACGTAAGTCATTAGCACTAAGATACTATTACATCTTTATGGAAACAGAATATGAAAGTACAGTAATAAGAGACTAGAACTGGATAGTAAATAGATGAAACTGTACTGTATTTTAGCCACTAGAACAATATTCACACTTTTTTTTATCTAGAATTACAAAATCATCATCAGAATCTCTAAGGTCTTTAAGTACTAATGCAAGTATATTACAGATTATGGATGCCCTTTTTTTTTCTGTATTTGCAAAATTAATGAAATTTTACACTAAATATGGTTTATTCTGTGGTGTACAGATTCTACTGAGAAATTACTGAGTTCTTTAAAATCTTTCTGAACATTAAAAATATTATCAGTTAAATTCACCATATTTATTTCTCAGGAAAGTGCTCCCACAACAGACTATTTGAAAATAATGGCTCTCAAATTCAAGCTAACAAAATGAATTTCAAGTTCCATTGGGCATTGTGAAAAGAATGAAACTACACTTTTTTTTTATACTCAAACACAAAAAATGGTCCACAACCTCTGAAAAATGTCATACTGTGTTCCCATGAATCCCACTAAATATAAACTGCTGATAGAGCAGATGTAGCAAGGAGAGCCTAAGAGATTTACAGTCCAGCCTGAGCTCTCCTTAGGGGACTGCATTTTCCCTGTTAGGTGATGGGAAAGTATCTGCACTGTCTTCTCCATTAGCATTAAATTTGCACTGAGCCCTGAAGTTACAGCAACTGGCAATTGCTAAGAACATAGTCCAAAATATCCAGTTTCTCCAAGGCAAAAAACCTTCTGTCTTCTGGTCTTTACAAAATATTAAAGCTCTAAAAGAGAAGCACCTGGATTTCCTGGATGTCAGGGGATTAAGCTCGCCTAAAGCTCCAACACCTTAGTATCAGCTACAGATCTAAACTAGTGCATCTAAAGATCTAGAGATGTCACTAGTCACTCACCATGCCTAGTGAGCTCCAGTTACCCAGTTGGCTTCACAATGCTGGGGGTTGTAAATGAGCTGGGTACCTCTCCAGCCTTCACTGACTGCATTGATTGCAGCTCCACAAACTACAGCAGGAATCAGACACTGAGCTCACAGACACACAGCAGTGTAGGCTGCTACATTTTCATGTCTCAATCAGAACCCATGTAGTACCCTGTTCAACGTTTATTTTCTGTAGCTGCTGGTAAAATCCTTTCCTCTGTCAATCTGATCTGGCAAATCCACAATATCTTCTGTGAAATGGAGAAGGAAATGAGGAGTGTGGGGTAGTCATAAAATATTTGCAAAGGCACTGTTCTGTTTAAAACATCTCAGCAAGAAAGCTATTTGAGCAATGATACAAATACTTTATTCTAAGTATGGAAAGAAAAGTTATTTTGAAAATAATCTTTGATGTACCAAAAGAGCTAAAATGGAGATGTTTCTAGTCAAATCAGCCACTCTAAACAGAACTATTGTAACATGATCCAACTGATGGCATTTTTGCCAGGAGTAAAATTTTGTTCTCAAAAACTAATAGGGTAAATACCACTCCAGAAATGTCTTAATTGAACAGAAAAGGCCTATTTCTCTGAGCCAACAAAAAGAATATACACTAGAAGGCATTATAGAACATGGATATATAATCTACTAATTTCATGCCTTGCATCTGTGAGTCTTGCAAATACCATTAATCCATGCTAAATTAATTTAGGCTCATTCAGTCAAATGAATGCACTGGAGAACTAATATAAACTAGAATTTCCTGAGCCATTATTTTCTATCATCCAAAATCTAAAATAGTTTTTTGCTGATTTTACTGGCTAATTGTAATTGGCAGGTCATTTGCAGAATAGTAAATGCAAACCATTTAATGAGAGGTAAAACAAATTTAATGTACTCATTTGTGACATTAACTCACAAAAACTTTTGCCTAAGGAGACTGATTTCTCAGCTCAAGACAAGTTTGTAGATTACATGTTGATCATAATATATTAGAACATATTCAGGTAAAAACTAGTGAGAAGAAAGCAGTAGTAAAATAATAAGTTTTTTAAGAGGATATTTGTATCTTGACTGAAATTTTCAGTTTTGTCTTTTTTTTTTAGTTATGTTCTATAGGCAGGGCTAGATGATAGCATTATTGGCACCTCACGAATTTCTTTGACAGCATTAGGATTGCTACAGAAAAACAAAGGAAAATTTAGCCCATTATGAATAAATTTGGCTTCGTGTTTTGTTTTGTAAACACAGTTCCTATGCAGAGATAAATTTTCCTTATTTTCCTCAGACAAAAACTTTTCACTAAGCTTTCTGATGTTTGTATGACCATGTCTGAATCAGAGTTTACTAAGCTAACTGAGTGAAGAAGACATCCATATTTATCCTTTGTATTGAAGCCTGTAAGTGGGAAAACAGCGAGCTTACAAACCACTGGATTCAGTGGCAAGATCTTTCCTGTTCTGTACACATAACAATCCAGAGCTGATTCTCTGGGGATGTTCCCAAAAGTCTTGGCACCCCTCTGAGAGGTAATAAGGGAAAGATATTACTTATTTTTTTTCAAGACCTTAAAAACCTTCCTACACCAATCAGTGAGGACATTGTTTTTAGCCCCTGGAATCACCTTGATTGGTTATGTCAATCTGGCACATCAGTTACAAATTAAAGCAAGGTTTGCTACACGGTACCTCCTGAAGCAATTTCTGGGTACAGCACCACAGCTGGGAGCAAGTCCTGTTGTTAGTGAAACTAACAAAATCATGCCTTTGATGATGGGCTAGCAGTCAGAACACTGGTAAACTATGCTTCTGATTCCTCTTCTCTTGTAAATATGTCTTTAGATGGACTGCAGGTTACCAGCTCCCAGAAATAAACCCACCTTTTTTATTTTGTCTGTGTGTGTGTGTGTGTGTGTTGAAGTTTTGGCTTCCAGCAGCTACACTGCAAACTCAAGAAGCCTTGCTTTAGTCTCTAGCATTGTAAAAATTAAACAAACACTCCTAACAGTGACAAATTTTTCTATACACATATTTTATGCTACAGAAATCCCAAAAGAATTCTGTTCTTGCCTACACTGACTAAAGAAATGACAAATTAAATCCCCAGCATGAAAAGTATTTGCTTCAAACTCTTGTCTACACTGTTTAAAGTCCATCCCTTAAGTGCCTATTGGAAAATCAAGGAGAGAAAAATTTAATAATAATTGTGCTGATGTAAAACATAGCTTGTATAAAGGAATCTTTAAGCCTTTTAGCTTATGATGATTGTTTGTATTTTCTAAATGATTTTGGCCCTCAATTTAGTAAAATACTTAAGCTCAATATTTAATGTAAAGCATAACCTCAATTTCTACTGGATTGGAAGTGTGGTTTGGGGTGATTTACTGAATCATAACCTAGATCATTAATGTTCCCTTTCAAACTATACATTTTTCCTCAGAAATAGAAACCAGGAATGATTCCCTAAAGTTTATCCCACTGAAAGGAAGGAACAATGACGCAATGAGAAAGGCGCATCAAAATTTATCATCCACCAAAGCACTGAATTTATCTGAATACTAAAGAGACTTCAGTCTTAGGACATTCACCTGACCCTCCTAGTTCAGGTTAAAAAAGCTCAATTCTAAACAGTGATGAAAATAAGTAAAACTAGAATTCCACAATTACTTTTAAAAAGCAACGTAATTAATTCACATCAAACCAATGATCAATTTGTAAACAGCAGGTGACTGATATAGTAAAAAGCAGGTAATAGTCTGTCTGATTCCTGCTCACTGACAACTGGCTTCTGATGGGAGTTTGCTTTTTTTCAGATTTGCCTCCTAAGATTTATCACCAAACAAATGTAACCCCCATTGTCATTTTAAGCACCTTCTTGCTATATATCACTAAAAAATAAGTGGATAAAAAAAGAGGAAGATAATACAAAGACTGTAAAAAAATAAATGTCTGACCCACTAACAGATGCAAATAGGTGTGAGCCAGAGACTAATATAATTTTAGCCAAGTAAAGCCTGGCCAAAACTACTTCTCCAGAAAAGGAACATATGATGCATGAGCTTAGTAAATCATCACCATGCAAATCATTAAGGCACTATCATGTAAAGAGAGAGGAAGCATGATGGTTATTAAAATGGTTCATGCATATCTTCACAGGAGCTTTGCAAAGTAAGCACAACCCAAGTTTCTTACCTGAGCTTTTATTGGTTTTATTCTGTCTACTCTTTACTTGCTCAGTCCATAAGGTAGGATAACGAGAAGCTATATCTAAAAAGAAAAAAAGGCAACTTTAACTACTTTAAAAATACAAATATTTTTTAAAGTTATTAGCAACTGAATAGTACATGGCTAGTTTTAAAGAAATATGGATCTTAAAACATGCCAGACTGGTTTATATTAGGGCAGTTGAGACTATTATTCATGCAAAGGCATAAATAGTCCTTTCCTTATCCTATTTGTACAGAAGATTGAAATAAATATTTTTACGCAAAAATTATGTTCATTTAAAATAAAAATGTGTTAGTCTGGACTCAAAATATATAATGGCTGCAGACCAAATTCTGCAAGCTTAGTAGTGAGTGATAAGGCAGCTACAACACTGGGTTATCATTACTTATTTAATAGTAATTAATTTCTTTAGAGGCAAATAAGCTTCACAAAACATCAATCTTAACAGTGATAATAGTAGTCATTATGCTGAGGGTAGTATTTATCCTTTGACTCGTTTATTTGAACATAGAGTTTTAATCTGCACTTTGACTCAAGTTTAAAATCGGTGTCTGCCCTCAGTAGCAACAATTAAAATTGCTGATATTGGTCTCCACACGTAAAGTCTCATCTCAAGGCTATCACACAAAAGTCACTGCCTGTAACGCTCTATTGTGTTCATTGTCTTTGCTGCTCCTGAAAAAAGAACAGGTGTTTGCAATTTCTTGCAACCAGCCCAGCAGTTTTAGATACTCCTAAGATGGCATTTTATGTTGTGGAATACAATCCATATTGTATTGCACAGTTTCATACCACACTGTTAAATTTGCTCACCTTCTTCATCACCTTGAGGCTGAGTCTCCAGCGCGGGAGCTGAGGCATCATCTGAATTCAGAATGGAAAAGATTTGCAAGGAGACTACAATTATGAGAGTAAGCTAAATAAGTGTACATACATGATTGAAAATAATGATTTGCACATAGCCCCGGCCAGCAAAAAATAATTTAAACATTCTTTATAGGCACTACACAGCAGATATATTACATATACAGACTAAGTTTTAAAAATGGATGGGGTTTGAGGTCATGGATGAATTTATTGCAAGTTGCTCTCTGGAGTGCAATTCTTCATTTCTAATGCTCCACACTTATACCTATAGAATATAATTGAAAAACCAGCATTTCTAAAGAAATAATTAGCAAAATGTATAGAAGAAGTCAGACCTGTGGAAGCAAAAACAGTCTGGAGAGAATGAGTGGCTGCAGACACCTTAAAATCAAAGGTTTTGTTAAGCACAGCAGGATCTATTTGAGAATCAAGTTGATTTCATTAGTAAAATTCACAGATTACATAACCAAAATATTGTTTGCCCAACTGTTATCCTCTCATCAACATTCTCATCCACCCACTTCCAACTATTACTGCAGGAAAAGACTGAGGGAAAATTACAGAAATGACAAGAAGACGTGAGTCATTTTAGATCCAGTAAAATAGAGTGGACCTTCATCCTGGAAAAGAAAAATTAAACATAAAAACAATTTAAATAAGCTTTTGCTAAACAGAGTGGTACCAAAGACCCATCTTTACTTTATTATGTTTTTGTTATTTAAAACTATTGCAGATGTGGTGTAAATATGACTCAGGAGGCCATGCTAGTACATATTTTCCAGTCATATTTTCCTGTGGCATGGAGCTAACTCCAAGACCAAGGTGTACTGCAGTAAACAGCATCTTCCGTGCAAAGGTTTTATTACTATTTCTTGCAGTTTCACAACTGGATCTCAGACCAAAATAGTTTCCAGATTGTTTTCTTGGCATTTTCATGGAAGACAGAATCAAAGGTAACTGAGAAGCTGCTTCTGGCATGTAGCCTTACCTGGGTAACAAGGGAGCTTTTAGGCTAACACACTATCTCCCCTTTTCTTCTTGCTACTGCAATTCAGAAGAGTCTCCTGTTCTCTTTGCTGTCATCTGTTTGGGCTTTTTTTTTTAAGTCTGAGTTGTTTTTAAATCATGCAGAGGATCTGGAGTCACTTGGCCTCTAAATGTCACCATCTAGGTCACACCAAATACAGATACCAAGTAGAAACTGACAGCAGGTAAAATCAAATTTCCAGCCATAGAATAGTGACCTTTATACAAAACCAAAGCAGCAGCAATGGGAGCTTATTTTCAATGCAAAACTATCTAACCAAGGCATAAGGAGATTTCTTTTAAGAGTGCTCATTCTTCACGTCCACACAATGGTGGGTTTCTTTACTCAAATACTATGAAAGACTATCACTCCTCATTAGTTTTGCTGGCATTTCTGTGGTGTCCTCTGGGTGGTGGAATAAGACCATTGATTAATTTCAGAGAGGCCATCAAGTATCCTAGTGTACTGAAAATCAAGACATATATTTAGATCATCAATCAGTATGTGATTGAGAAAATCCAGTATTTCAGGAAGTGACTTATGGTAGGCAGATATTACTCAGAGCCAAGCCAGAAACTTGGGTTTACATTTAAATGGAACTTTTCTAATAATATTTTGGTACAATTTGAGTTTGTGACACATTTAATCTTATGTAATTACCTGAAATTCAGCATAATGCTGCAACTCAGTGATAATTAGCCCAATCAAAATTAGCCTCCTGAACTTTGTTTGAGCAGCATTTAAAACATTTTTGGTGTTGTTGTTGTTGTAGCACAACATATGTTTAATGGTTGATATTAATTAGATATCTCACAGACTAATTACAGAATTCTTCCTGGCTGGCACATGCATACCAGTCCCTATATGTATATATTTAAACATAAACCTGTTTAAGTTATGTTTGCTGTCAGAGTTCAGTTACCAAGAACACAGTCCTGCAGTCAGCTACAAATCAGAAAAAGGGATGTGATCCCAAGTCTGACACCTGTGCTTTTCAGAGTCAAAATATTTTACTTGGATAGAGGAGAGAACTGTGGGGCCAGAGAACATACTTAAGGGAATATATTTTAAGCTTAATTTCAGTTCAGTTTAATGTTTAAATTTACAAACATGCTAACAAAGCCCCTGATCTGCAATATCTGCAGCTGGAAATTTTTTTTCAGTATTGGAATACCCAGAGAAAGCAAGGAGCACAACTACAAGAGATGTGGCTCATCAGACCCTTATCTATGAGACATGTTGGAAGGGGACACTGTCTCAGGTTAAGTCTATGCTGTCTCTTGAGTAGAGTCCTGAAGACCACACCTTGAAGCATGGTCTGAAGCATGTCCTCTAGAGCAATGAGAACACTTTGAAACAGCCTAAGCTTGCTGGGCTGCAATATGGGCAGACTCCTCTGCCTAGTCCATAGGAACATGCTGAGGAAAGAGGAGCAAGAGAGTGCCATGGTTGCTGGTTGCTGCAAAAAATACTACTGTGCCCTTGCAAGCTGAGCTAGAAAATAGGTTTTACTAGGCTGGCTGTGAAGCTGAAGCACAGCTCCATAACTCAAATAGACATATGATCCTGATCCCTACTCTGTGATGGTCTCTAAAGAATTTGGGATATCTCTGACAACATTATTTTATTCAAAGTGTAAGGCAACAACCATCTGGAAGAAGGGTGAGGAGAAGAAGAGAACAACATGGGAGAAGAAGCAGGGACCACCTGAGAACCAGGTCAGAAGCCTTTCATGAATGCCACTTGAGACACAAATTTACATGGTAAGAAGGGAGATTTGATCAACCGTGTTCACTTTCTTGTTCTATGACTGCTCATTCAGATGTTCACCACCACAACCACAAACAAAAACAAAGTATTTCAGATCAGTTTTATATATGGGATAGTTTGTTCAGTTCAAAGCTGAAAATGAAAGTCCAGACCTGAAAAAAATGGACAACCTAAGGTTAGTGGAACCCACAATTTGTCTGGAAACACATGAAGAAACAATTTTTCAGTACTTTGTAGTTATTAGCCTTAAAGAAGTAACGATTCTTTTAGCCTAACAAAACTATAGTTTATTTAAATGTTAGGTTTACTGCAATACTGCAAAAGCTCCTGTAAAAAAAATCAAATTATATTTTCCATGCACCAAACAGATAGGCATTAACGTTAGAACAAAAATTAGTAACTTCTTTAAAATTAATTTATGCAGTGTAACTGACAGAAATATTCAGTAGGTTGTTCTCAGCTGAAACTGTTTGGAGAGTGCAATTTAATTTTGTTTAGAGCATAGATATTCATTTAAATCTACCAGCTATGTCGTATTCACATCAGAATTTGTCCTGCCAGAAAGATATACATCATGACCTATATGAAGCAAAACAATCTTCTGGCCTCAAATATATGCCATCAGATGAATTAATCACAATATAAAGCCAAATACCGGGTCTAAGATGACTCAAGCACTGACTATGATAGAAATAAAGTGAGAATTCTAGTTCCCAAGATTTTGGAACTGCAGAATGCAGTGTTTATCAAGCAGACAGAATAATTTGACCTCCAGGAAAAGCAAGAAGTATGGGAAAATATTTCAGAGTATAGATTTGGGAAGGAAAGTTGTCATCTAAACAGTACTGAATTGCAAAGTCTGTAGGACTGGGACTAGAAAATACAGTGTCTATGCATACATATATATAAAAAAATATATGCATACATATGAATACATATATATGTATATCTACATATATAGGTTTATATTTGTAAGTTTACTAAATATCTGCAATGCAAACATAAAATTAGTAACATGCATGCATATACATTACATATGCAGCTATAATACATTACAAATTTGTATTGATAATTTAAATATATGGGAAAGCACAGTAGTGTCTCCCACTGCTATTTTATCTTCTATTTAAAGGCCAGCTAAGATATTTACCTGTTTTGCCTGCACCTTCTCGTTGTGGCAGCTTCTCACTCACTGAACCTGTAATTGGAAAAGGCAATTAACCAGAAAAATACTATTTTCACTTCCAACATGTCATCTAAAAATCACAACTTTAATTATTCATTTTTGTATATTACAGCAATAAATATCAGCAAATTCTTCCTTTGCAAACCAAAGGTTTTGCTTTGCCTGACCTCTGCATTTGTGCACAACACATACACTGCCAGACTCCACTTCTTGGCCAGCACAAGACCTGAGAAAGAGGTAGCATTAAACTCTACATAGACACAAGTCCAAAAAAATACTCATGCGCTGCAGGATGACCCTTTCCCTTCTCCCTGCCCTAGCAAGGACAGGTTCTGCAGGAAGGAGCATCACCCCAAAACCACTCCCTTGTTGTGCCTCCCTCTGCTCAGTCTTGCCCTCACACTTTAGATGCTCTAAGGGGCTTTTCCAGCCTCTAGGCCAGGCCTGGCTCAGATTAAAAACTCTTCCTTTCTGCTTTAAAGCTTCACATAAAGCCCAGTGGAAACCCTGTGCTGGTGTGGCAAAGTGTTTGTGTGCTGGGGGGTGGCCGGAACACAGAGCCTTATCCTGAGCCTGAGCCTGAGCCTGAGCCTAAGCCTGAGCCTGAGCCTGAGCCTGAGCCTGAGCCTGAGCCTGAGCCTGGCCTGCCTGAGCCTGAGCCTGAGCCTGAGCTGGGCTCACAACTCATCCCCAGAGCTCTGGCCCTTGGGACAAGAGACAGTAGAGGTGAGAAGGGAGTCAAGAAGATTACAAGAGATGGGTATTAACAGCTTATTCTACCAGCCCGGACTCCAACTCAACCCAGAATCTAGCCTTGCTTTCAAGCCATCAAGAAATGGAGAATCCACTGCTTTTCTTGGTTATTTTTCAAGGAGGCAGTTGTCTTTGGGGTTTAAAATAGAAATCCTTATTTCTTGCTTATGTGTCATTACATCAATTTTTATGATTCTAATCACTAGACACTTCTTAATGATTTATCTGTCTCTGCTGCATTAAAAATCACCTTTAAAAGTGGTATTTTTCTCTCTGAAGAGCCACATGGAGTGATCAAATTTTAAAAACATGAAGTTTTTCAATTCTTACAATACAGTCTCTTCTTATATACATCTGCTATAATTAAAAGAAAAAATACCAAAAAAACCCTCATCTGACACACCTGACAGATTCTTGTGTGCTTGTGAAATAATTTAGCTGCCTTAATTTTCTTTATTTATTCCCCCTGGAATAACTACAATCTCTGTATTTAAAAAAAAAAAAAAAAAAAAAAAAAGAAAAAAAGAAAAAAAAAGACAAACCCAAACCTTGAAGCATAATACTTGTATTCTAAAAGGACAATTTACATAAGAGAATCTACTAATTCACAGGCCTTGCTTACCATGCTGAACTGGTAACCATGCTGCTGGTTACTTCAGCAGGAAATTTAGACAAGGAGTCTGCCAGAAGGAAGATGCCTAACATTACAATTTAGCCCTGCTGATTTTAAAGACTCCATAAAAGAATACATGGCAATGCAGCCAAGCTAGTAACCTTCTGATGGATTCAGCTCTTAATACAGCTTTATATATCCATATTACCACTTTATAGATCCATATTAAAATATTTTTGTTTAGACTTGTTTCCTTTTATGGTGATAGTGTGTTTTAGTGTGTTTTCATTATATTATGTTTGAGTCACCAGACACTCGATAAACTTAGTGATGCATGAGTATTAATTGAGGCAGGAAAAATAAAATTGCTATCATTATAGGAATTATATCCAAGAGTGTTTGCTCTAAATGGGCTCCAATACTAATCCATGTTGTTCATTCTGAAGAGGAGGCAGATTTTGGATTTATGCTGAAGCCAGAAGATCTGAGTTTTTGGCACTTGGCTTGCATTTGATAAAAGGCTCAGCTTGAACTCAAATAAGATGTTCCAGTGTTCGGAAGTACTACATACAAAATTACAGGTTTTTCTAATTGCACTAAATACCAGTGATCCAATCTTTCCTCAAATTTCATCCAGCTACTATTAACTCTGTAGTTTCTGAATTTCATTCTGGTGCACAGGCTTATAATTATAATTTTCTTGTAAATCCAGATACTTTAGGCCCCACTCTCAGTCACAGAAGCATTTTAAACAGGCTTTTCATTTGTGAGTAGAAATGATGTCTCAGCAGGGGGAATGTGTGTGATGAACTGCTACTGATACCCACTCTGCTCCAGTTTGGCACCAGTGCTGTCTCTCTATGTACATTTGAACTACTAAATTGAACTCGCTTTATGAATAAGTAATTTAACACATTGGTGAAATTTATATAATATTCCACATCTTAAAGTAAAAGCAGAAAAATCTTTCCAGATGCATTCAGATTACTTCATGTATATGAGAAAGGGTGAGAATGACTAAGTCTGGGAGAATTGAACTTAATTTCTTCTTTTACCCTAAATTTTCATGGAAAATTAACAGATAGAGGAAGAGAATAGCATTAACTAGTACTAAAAACTAGCTTTATCATACCTAATCTAATTTCAGTAAGAAATTAGATAAATTCTATGAAAATTTGGGTTACAGGGCTAACTTTAATTTTTTAATAGTCTTAGGAAGTCAACAAAAATATTCACAGAATTTCCCATAAAAGAAAACTCGCATCCTTCATATAGTTCCACCTGAAATTTTCAATTTAGGCAGCACAAACTTTTCTTGTTGTCTCCAAATTCGAGGTAAGGACTTATTGAGTTTGTATCTTTTTTCTACCATTGCTGAATATATTTAAACTAGAAGCACTTCTAGTTTAAGTGGTGATAGGAAGTTGCATTTGCAAGTCTTTAGGAAATTTTGTCTTCAATATCATGATGAATTCTCACATTTTCAGCTAGGCAGGAAACAAAACCAACTTATAACATCTAAAAGTTAGGCAATGCAATTGGCTTCCAAGTTTTCAGTACACAGCAAGCAACCAAATCACCACATAAATAAATATATTTATGGAATGATAGAGGACGAGGAGGGATATTAGATTCAGTAGCATTACTTTAAGAGGAAGAATTTAGCAACATTCAAGCTTGTATGCTTGGTTAGTCATCTATCTATTTAGGATTCTGTCATTTGGGGCTTTTTTAAGGCAGGCATATCCATGCCTTAGTTTATTGCAAACCCCACAATTCCATCTAATTTCACTCTAACAGCATCTGAGGTACAACAAATCTTCCAGGGATTTGATGTGAGTTTTTTTGGTTTGTGATTTTAGCATATCCATTTTCTATAATTCTGATCATATGGAACTGGGCTATTAAAAAAAAAAAAAAAAAAAAAAAAAAAAAAAAAAAGAAAGTCTATTATTATCTAGTTTACATACTGATTTCTGATCTCCTACTAAAGAATATTTGATATATAATCACTGAATGCAGATATCAGGAAAGGTAAACTCCCTCTACTATTCATATCTCACCTATGGCTGTGTCTGACTGTCTATGTATAGGCAAAGTACTATGTATGAGGACAAAATATCTAGATGAGTCAAGGATGAATATTTTTCCCCAGCTAAAAAAACACATTTAATGTAAATTTTAAAAGTTCATTGCCTTCCCAAATATATTATATATATTATATTATCCAATCATAATACAATACTGGAAGAGTTCTGAATTTCTAAAGGTACTTGTATTGTGGCCATAAAAGATGATCATGCCATCTTAATCAAAAGGCAACAAAAGTACATCACAGGAGAATAAAACATGTCTCCATACCTCTGCAATCTCTCTGGCAGGAGCCCAGCATATTTCATAAGGCATAAACCCCCAACAATAGGCAAAGATTGCATTTTCCAATGAGAATACAGCACCTGCTTCTCAACTTCTGCCCCATTTCTCAGGACTCCCTGCCTATGGAATTTCTGTAGTTCCCTGCAATGCTGATAACAGAGATGGAGAGTTGTAAAAATGTCTTTCTTTAATGTCTGGTGTTCTTTAGTGAAAGTACTGGGAGATATTCATCATTTTTAAGGAGCTTTCTTTTTAATGTCGTCATGGGAATGTGTTTGATTTACTGTCCCTCTCACCATTGCTCCTGCAATAGTGAAGACTATTTTCATGGAATGGAACAGCATTTGGAGATTTATCATGTGTGTCTTAGCAGTACCAAATGTTGACGTGGGAAAAACTGAAAAGGATGGAAGAAGAGACTCTTTCAGGTAAAGATATAGTAATTAAAACAAAGGTTTACAAAAATACTTGGAAAGTCCTGCATTTTTAAATTCTGCTTATGACCTTCATCCTTCCACATCTTATGTCTTTTGCACAAAAGGCAGCTTAAATAAGAACAACAAGAACAACACAATGAGCAAAAAAATGGCTCAGGAAACTGTTTTTGATATGTAAAAATATATATATGGGACACTTTTTTGCCCTGAGATAACTTTAGGAAACACCATGTTATTCAGCTAACCAACCTTAACAGTTAGGGAAATATAGAGGTTGTTTTTCATATCCAGTATCACACAGCAAATGGAAAGTATGGATAGAGGCTGGAATTGCTAAACCAGACTCCTAACTGACCATCCTAAATTCTGCTCTGTATTTCCTCTATCAAAATTCAAGTTCTTCCAGACTGCCATGCTCTTCTTTCTTATTTCTGGGCATTCACCAAATGTAGCTCCATGGGGGAAATGAATGGCAAGAAATTATGCCATAATTTCAGAACAGAACAGTTGATCAGACACATATTTGAACCTTATCTGAAGCTGCTGAAGAACTAACCTAAAACTGAAAACAAACTGAATATTTTCATTAAAGCAAGAAACTCATACACTCCATGGTAGCACATTACCTATAGGAAAATCATTAGAAAAGCATCTTAATTGTTTGTACAAATCTTCCTTTAAAGGAAAAAGGTGGCAAAAGTGATCTTGGGAGAAAAAGGTATGGTACAGGCAAACTAAGAAATTTATATAAATGTCTTTGAAATACCTATAAATCCAGCCTGGGAAATACACATAAGCAGTGAAAATACAGTGCCCAGTGTCAGGATGCCATAATTGCAGGAGATCTGCCTGCATATCAAAAATAGCAAGGCAATTCCTGCATCAAAGCTAGCAAGACACAGTGTATTAGACTAGCAAGGGACAAAAATATTGGCAGAAATGGCATCTCTGCAATACTAGTTGAAACAGGGATATATCTATGCAGCTTCAGTTGACCCACTAAAGCTTTGGTTGTAATTCTTGTACACAGTCATACTAAATAAAAAAGTACAGAAGGGAATCAACAGTGATCTGGAAAACATCAACACTCTTGTGAGGAAAAAAAACCTTCAAGTCTGTTATCCTAAACAGATGGCAATTTTGAATATATACTTGGAAATGGGAGAAAGATGCAGCTGTGCATCAGATTTTCATTTTGCAATATATGAACTAGGTTTTGCTTTATTATACCCCATAACTTTCTGAGAAAATCTGTAGCTGTCTTCTCTGTTGAATGAGAAGGTTTCTCCAGATCTCTCAAAACTGAGTCCTTAGCCAATACCACTGCAAAATTCCCTAGCTTTTCAAGTCTTACTTCCAAACTCTGCTGTAGCTGGACTTCTTTCCTGAGGGACAAAGGAGAAGTGATGAACAGTAAAACATGAGAACACAGATACAAGCAGGGGACAAAATGTGCAGAGATAATCCCACAGGGTCTCATAGCAACTGAAAAATTACCCACAATCTTTCCATGGATCAAAATCAGACTCTGAATACTCACCTGTGCCCTGTGGCAGTTTATTTATCTCTGAGCTACTAAATTCAATTTGAGTACTATTATGACCTTCACTTTAGCATTTCTGTAAAAATAATTTCCCTTCCCATCCCTCTAAAAATGACCTGAAGCAGTCTGGCAGTTTATCTGTTAGGTACTAGGTATATGAACGTAACTTTGAGAGGAACTAGGGTTAGGTTCCTGTAGAGATACAGAATAATTCTCATATTAATTGATTAATTATCTGGGAACTACACTGCAGTAATACCAGTACAAATACAAAAAGTGAAAATATAGCAAATAATTCCAAATCTCCTGCTAGGGGCAGATATACCTCCCACTAGACCATGTTGCCCGGAGCACCATCCCACCTAGCCTTGAACATTACCAGGGATGGCACATCCACAACTAAAGAAGACACATCCACATGTCTTCTGAAGATGCAGATCATTCATAAATGATAATGACACTAATATGAATATGAATGTACATTTTTCTCTATTTTAAGGTTTCTGAATATTTTATATTATTTTTTACAATTGAGTCTTGCTTCACAGTGACTTTTCATACTGGATTTAAAAACTATTCTGAAGAATATTATTTCTAGATAAAGTTCACCTACAGGCAAGATGTGGAAAGATTCTGCAAGTCACTTTAACTAGAAAGACTGTAAAAATAAAAACAACTTTCTATAAATTATGCTGAAACTTCCTTCCTCTATCTATTTATTAAAAGCAACAATGTTGTGCTTGAATGATTGAAGTAGATCAGGACAGGTGAATTCCCTGATCCACTTTGTTTTTCAGCTTCATTCACACTACAGGATTGGCTTTTTAAAACTATTTCTTCCACTTTCTGACAGAGAACGATGCTGCAGCACAAATAGTTGTACAATAGATAGTGTGTTCAAGTATTTGTATAGCTGTTTCTGTATCATTCTCTCTACCTCAAGGGGTCTGCACAGCAATTCTCACAATCATTCACACACTTGTGATTTATATTTATTATCAGTGTTAATAAAATAGGGTCAGAAGCAAACCCCTGAAAAACAGAACCTGTTAACTGTCCTGATGAAAGACAAAAGGCAGCATGCAAGGCAGTGAATTTGATTTGCCAGTTAATTTCTGCAGGCAATTTTTTTTTCTCTTAATGTTTTTATTTTATCCTTATTTCTCCTCTGGATTTGGTCATTCATGGAATGTTTTGTGGGCTATGGGCATTGAGTTATATTACAAATGGGCATTTCCCACTACATTTTTTCCTGTACTCTAAATATTTGAATTATCAAAAATGCAAATCCCTCTGAAATGTTTCTGCAATGAGTTTATGGGCAAGAGTTTATAACATAAAGTGCTATATCAGTAATTCAGTCACCTGGGTTCATATATAGACACATAAATATGGTACAAATGACCATTGCAGAAAACCTTCAATAGCTAGAGTACAAAGTAGATGGACTCCAGAATAATGGGAAGGCTTACGGTGGCAGTGACCTCAGACTTCATGCAGGACCACATGAAAAGCTACACCAACTTTCTCAGAACCTCATCCAGTTCATTTTTACCACACCCCAAGGATGGGGCATCCACAGCTCCCGCCATCACCTGTTTCTGGGCTGAACCACTCTTCCAGTGAAAACTTCTTTTGCTTAAGTCTAATCAGATGCCACAGACAAACTCTGCTGTTGATGACATACTGCCATAACCTAGCCAGACAAACAAGATTTACCTGGGCAGCGGGGAGTTTTGTGGGCCACAGCAGTACCACTGATAGGACGGCCATTGGGAGTGACACACCAGCAGTATCCAGTGTAACTATGGCACTGAACCTGTCAGAAACAAGAACCATGTGCAGCTGGTCAGACACGTGCCTGTTACCCCACAGCAGTCATGGCACATGAGCACAGAGACTTATCCAGCAAACTATACTGACAAAACCTGGAACAACAGACCACAATGCGTCCATCTCAGTCCTATATATGAGTTTTTAACATAAAGCATATTTCAAGCTAAGTGTGGTAGGTCCTCCAGAATCAAATGGAAAACTACTGAAATATGGGGTTGTTTACACCCTGTCTTAGACGAATATGGTGCAGGTGTTATAAAAACCTCACAAGGAAGTTCCTCAAGGGACACATAAACTGTTCCTGAAACAAGCAATCCTGAGTTTTTTCCCACATAGAGAACATATTGTTCCACCCACTGAAGGAGCAGGACAGAGTGCTTCTGCCAGCATTATTCATATCCCAAGCTGTCAGAAAGGAAACTCTTGGAATTCCACTTAGAAATCAATTGCATTCTATTTTCTGAGAGCCAATATCACTTGCCTCATCATGCTTAAAAAGAGAAAAATTGTCTTCTGCACAACTCCACGACCAAAATGTAGTACACAGGGGACAAAAGGTGATCATGATTGGAATATATACCTCAGGATAAACTTCTAACTGTATTCCTTTTGAATTCCATGATCTAAATTAGTCTCAGACCATATGCTTGTGAAGAAATTTAGCAGAGAATAAAGAAGGATTCTGTATGATTCATGATTTAGCACTTAAGATATGGACTCCAGTTGCAAGAATTCTGGTTCAAATCAGGAACAGATCACAAATTCCAAGCATTTTACCATCTGATGAGTATTCAGGGGGCTACAAGAATGACTCAGCTGCCTCATCCTAGAAGAACAGGGAGTGTATTACACGAACAGTGGTAATGTTTGGCTCTTTTGCTGGCCAACTGTGAGAAAGAGAACAAAGACTCAACACATAACACAGATTTTCCTTCCATTTTTTTTTATGTGTTGGCACAAATTACATTTAATTTTGAAATTACATTCCCCTTCATTGCATTTGTCTCTTCCTCACCATTTTCAAACACACATACTCTGACTTCCCAGCCATGCAAGACACTGAATGAAAAAATTTTCAACCTGACTATATGTGCCGTCATCATTGCATTCTGGGATAAACACTTGTTGAAATTCTTTGCGAGCTTGTTCTTGGGTGTACTTCCTCTCAGCCACACATCTGGAAACATCTAGAGAAAGGGAAAAGATAATTCAGTTGGAGGATGCAATATGAAGAAAAGATAGGTGATCATCTATATTATGACAAAGACAACTCTGAGACTCAATGCAAAGAGAATTGGAATTTTAATAAATGAAAATGTATGATCAGTTTGCGTTATTTTTAGGGAAGAGAACCAATGCAGGCCAATAATTTATGGACAATAATCCATAACAGGGAAATGAAATGGAGAGATGCCTGGACAGACAATCTTTCTGTTCCAAATGCCACCAAGGAGGTGAAGCCCAAACAGGGCTTTTCCTCTCAATTTAACACACCAATAGCTGCCACACTGCACCCCACAGTACTCCTCCACAGCTAGTGGCAGCAACAGCTTTCTAGTGCTTCAGGAAAGGCAAAGCAGGCAGCAGGAGCACAGCTGCCTTGTACTATCTACTTACTGCAGTTAGGCAGCAACTTCAGCTGTGACTACAGACCAGGCTGGTAAAATACACATACATATATTGTATAGTTCAGGGATTTATTGAGAAGATGATTAAATAATAATTTTGGACATGAATGATTCATATTATGCTAAAATTTAATGTGACAGTTTATGATTTAACCATGGGACATCAAGCCTACCACATGGTCCTTTTTGTCCACTGTGAATTTTCTTGCACCATCTCCTGCATTACTTGGTATTAGTCTCCGTACAGGAGACCAAATATCAAACCATTCAGCTTTAATTTAGTGGAGTTTCTATTGTCTGATAAACAATATTGTCTAGTAAATACACTTTATTTCAGTTAGGCAGCCAAGAGCTTAAAAAAGACACATAACATAAGCTGCTGTACCTTTTACACTACAAATTTTAGCATGTTGCTGATGCAGCATCAGAACTTCAGAATATGCTTGAGTTAAGCAATTTCAGGAAAAATGAGAATACCAGACAAGCTTAAGGTAGTATTAATGACTTCAAGATGTGACTGGAACATCTGAATTAGAATTATTTCAAACATACAAGCAGAGAAATTTGCTGCTTCTGATCCCTGTTTGGTTTAAAGACTATTTGACAGAAATTGGTTAATCCCATTTTAAGGCTAAAACTGTGAGACAGAGTTATTGTGGTGATTCATTAATGCTTGTGCAGTTCTTCAAAAGCATGGGGACAGCCTTTCTAGTCCATGCAAGTTGAACAGAATCTGAACAGTGAGGCAGCAGCACCTGACAGAGGTTTGCATTCCTAGAAGCACACAGATGAGCCAGCTGAATTCCCAGTCCCCCAAGCACCCCTCTGTGCCAGTATGATCCAGACACACATTCACAGAACCAGCCTGGAAATTTAGTGGAATGGCAGAAGCTCCCTTTTACAGGGTAAATCCTTCACTTGTCACCTCCACTGAGCTTTGGACAGCTCACCTGGCAACATTAGCATTACAAAATCCCTTCCAGTCCTAGGCAACCTGGCGTGGAAGTTTAGCATAGTGAGGACAGAAATTTGCTCTCAGAATCGGCATTATGACAAGAAAATTGGGGCCCTTTAATTCTAATCTTCCTATTTCCCTCCTGATCCTGGATTCATTCACTAGTTCTGTGTGTGTTACTTTACTCTTCTCAAAGGAGCACTGTGAGACTTCATGTTGCTAATATGCTCCAAATACAAATAGTTTCACTTAAAAAAACTATGTTTCACTCTCAGCATTATTAATTATATTTTGCTGTTTCAGGAGGGATACTCACAAAGAGATGCAATGATACCTGAAAGGAATAGAGAAGTTCAAGCATCCAGAAATGTGAGAAAGAAAAATAATAAGGAACTGAATTAATTTGTACTATGGTACTTTGATAGTTTATTTGTCCAAGGGAGAATTATAGCCAATGTACTGTGCAGCTCAGGTAAAATCTGTTAATGTGTGCACTGCTGAAGTTTTTTTTTGGGGGGGATAAAAAAAAAAAAAAAATATTTTAAGCAAGCTTTGGTGTCGTAAGCATTCTTCTGAGCATGGTTTGGTTACACAGTACTTAATAACATGTGGTTTTAATGTAGCTAGTATTTTAACTGAAAATAAATCACTCCTTTGTTGGACCTCTGTCCTCGTTTTTCTAGAATGACATGTGGTTTAAATGCCTAAAAGGAAAAGTGATATAAATTCCATCACACAAGGTCTCTGGTATAGTACCAGCACGGTTGTAAATTATCTTCAATAGTTGAATTATCATGAAAATATGCCAAGAAGAAAGAGAAGTTCTCCAAAACTGTCCACCAGTTGTTCCTAAACAGCCTGATGCTCAAAAGGCCTCCTATTCATGGATGATCTAATATGCTTTAAAATCAACAGTCACCAAATTTATTGGAATATAAAATTCACATTTGAAGTCTTATTTTGTATTATATAACCATGGAAACATTTTAAACCTGTTGGGCATTACTGTGCTTCAGTATACGCAAAAATAAAACTCCAAGGAAGACTTCTTATCAAGCATCTGAAACTGTGTAAAGTCAAAATATTATTTCCAGTTCTGTTTTTCCTTATTTTACCAAGATATTACTGCAGAAGAATAATTATAACACAGAGCTGAGGTCCAAACCTGATAGAAGAAATGTAATTGGGTGATCAAGATAAAAAGAAATATAAAAAGATTCATACTCAGAATAATAATTTAAAATATTAAATTATTAATCTGGAGGAGTTAAATTTCTTCAAAATAAAAAAGAGATGACTGAAGAGAAAAGAAAGAAGCATTTTCAATAAATTTGTAAGATTACACCACCTGATCGTTTGCCTTTGTGTCCTGGTTGCAATGCCTTCAAAATCTGTTGCATAACTTCCAGCAATTTTTCCAAATAAAAATAATTCAAGACATTAAAGGGATATACATTAATACAAAGTAATAACTGGAAAAGGATGAAAAAATTATTTCCTGACATGACTGGGAGAAATGCTGAAACAAGCTCTCATCAAAATACCAGACAAGGGACAGTTGTAGGGAAACCTTGCAGCTCCTAACAAGCATAAATAAGAGATGGGTGACATCCATAAGGATAAAACCCTTCCACATGGCCATTGCTCACAAGCATTCAGCAAAGGCAAATCTGGGACTCACTGTACAAAGTCTCCTTTGAGTGCACCCAGACACTCGTCTACAGGCCCCTCTGTGCACCTAATAGCAGTGCAGGTAATGAAAATGCCTCACATGAATCTCAAATTAATAGGATGAGTCTAGACTTATGTGGTTTGCCAGAATTTCATTTACATTAATGAATCTATCAATAAATACATCTAAGGGGATGGGTACCAGTAAAATCTCCCACAGAGAGAATCAACTTTACTATTTATCTCAGACAGGAATCATTCAGATCAGGATGCACCCTGAATATTTTGAAATGAAGACCAGGAAGGAAAGGTTATAAGACTGACATAGTACATTTGGGCTGATTACTCAGCCTGCAGATTTTGACTTTTCAGCATTGCTCCTGACAAAAGCAGGCTAAACTCTTAGGGAGTGAGCAGTGTCCCTCTGGTGATAAACCTGAGAGCAGAGGGGACTCCGAGGCTACAAGGTTTTGAAAGGATGAAGAACACTGTGTAATGCTGCAAAGCTTTATTATGTTGTTTTTTTTTTTCAATCTGTTTTTCTTTAACCTTTTGGAATTTTCTAGTAGAAAAGTAAGCGCCTTGAAACTGTTTTTGGTTTCTAACTAGAATTCCCACTATACTTTATTTCATTCCTAACTGAAGTATCAATAAAGAAGCCAGCAGGCTAAAGCTGGATTCTGGTATATAAACTGGTGAAAACCATTAGGTTCTAAGACTTGATAAAATCTGGCTGAAATGCAGCCTAATTTGCCTACAGTCATAAAATGAGAAGGACTAATTTTGCAGATATGCAGGTCCAGCTGCAATTTGGAATTGTGTCAATGACTAACTCAGTGAGACTTTATCCTCTCAACTCCAGGTAAATGGGCTTTTACAGCCCACAACCTTGTGGGGAATTGGAAAAAAAAAATCTCCTGGCATAGAAATTGAGCAGGAAGATGCATGAGTTTACCTTAAATCAGCTCACTGGGACTCTGCTAGCTGTCAAACTGGATTGGTACAAGGCTCATGGCATTTTAGCACAGTATGTTGGCCAATGTGTTCATTGTATCTCTGTGACTTAGCCCCAGGACTCCAAAAGCAACCAGAGGTTTAATAAGACAAACACATGCTGAGGAGTACAACAGAAGACAAAAATGGGTGTATGGGAATGGACACAAATACAAGAACTTTAGAGAGTACAGAGTTGTAGCTGTTTGGGCAGGTCTTTCTGAGTTTCCCTAGTGACAATTCTGGCTTCCAGGGGAGACCAGTGACCAGAAACCACAAGCAAAATAAAAAGTCATCTTAATTTTGATCTAAGTTTCTCTGCAACAGGGAAAACTTTCACCTATTAAGTGAACTGGTGCCACTACATTGCTGCAGGATCTTCCTGAGATAGCACTGAAGTCAACAGGAAATTCTGGAAATAGAGTTAACCTCACAAACAGCACCAGCCTGACTTGGAACTAATCTCATTTTATGCTTTATTTCCAACAGTACAGCTCCAAAAACATGGAGCTTCAGGGAAGAAACATGCACCAACTTCAACTCTGCTGGCTAATCCTTAAATAATATATCAAACAGAGGGAAGTTTATTACTGCAAAGTAGAAGTTTATAATTATAACAATGATACGAACTCATCAAGGGTGTAAACACCACCTCTAAGGTGACATTCAGTACAACTGATTTACAGGAATTTTGGGGCTCTACAGGGAGTTCTAACCCAGATTCTCCATGGAAAAGTAAAGAGCTTGCCAAAAGTATAGATAAATCTCCTGTAAAGGTTTCAATTTAGTTCAGCCAGTATTCCTTGGTTTGCTATATATCGCAGTAAGAATAAAAATACCTTTCTCAGTCCCAATACATGGAACAAACTTTGCTTGCTTTGCAAGAGATGATTGTGTTTGACACAACCATGTTATATATTTATGCAAAAAAATGCACTTCATCCTTTACTTAGTTATTATAGATGGAATATTCTGTTGAAACATATCAGAAACATTTACTACTTTGTAAAAACTATATATAAAGTAGTTAACTTAAAAATTTGAAGTTTTCCTTGAGAGTTTCCCACAGACAGTCAGCTATTCTTACACTAAAGAGAAAGCTTTTCTTAAGTCACATAGATGTGAACAAGCAGGCCTAGTGTAGGCACACATAATCCAAAGACCTTTCACTGTTTCCCTTTGCATCCTGATTTTGCCAGAATGCCTTTCTACACTTGTCCTTAAACTTAGAAACATCCAGTGCAACAAGCTATTTCAAGTTAGCTGCTCACCTGAGCACTTTACTGAATTGTCCTAACAACAAACCAGGATTTATTTCTGCTTCTGTGCTTCTTTCCCACTGCTATACCCTTTTGGTAACTGGTAATGATATGATAAGAGTCAAACAGTCTTAATTTGCAATTAATTTAGCAGAAAAATTTTCTTCAGAGCACATGACACCACTTGGTTTATATAGAATAAACCACTCATGAAAATTTTCCATTATGTTTGACCTAGGTCAATGTATATTGTAAAGAACTGATCGTGCCTAACAGCAAAGCAGATAAAAAGCTGTAGCCTCTAGTGATAGGAAACACGTAGCAAACTATGCATGCTGAAAGTATCAGTTTTAAAGATGCAGAGATATTAGCCTCTTGGGTTGCAAAGGATGTCAGCACAGACATTTATCCTGACACAGCCATAAAATAATGACTTGCTGCTTCGTGACAAGAGCTGGCCAACTCTTTCACTATTTATTTTTATAGCTGCTTTCTGGATTCAAACAAAACAGCAGAGCAATCTTAGCCTAAATTCTCCTACTGGCATCTAACAGACAGAGCCAGGCAGTATGGGGTTTCTTTGTTGTTTTCTTTTTGCTTTTGCTTTTTTCCCCTCACATTTTGCAACCGCATAGCAATTTAGATATCTAAGCTCTAAGATAAAATAAGGAATGTTGTGCTGGATTCCCTCTTGGCACACTGTTTCAGTTTGCTAACAGTCGCATTTGGAGAGATACAGTCTGATTAGAACTGAATCAAATACTTCAAGAAAAACTAAAGCAACAGCTTTCTGATTTTTTTTTAGAAGCCAAAGGCTACACTAGGCTTTCTGAGAAGAGCAGAGACTTGATAATTTGGAGAAATCTAGTTAGCTAATTCTTGCACTGAAAATCTGAGAAGGTTTGCAGCTGTTTGTGGTTCCTAGTCTTCAGTGCAGCATTTTTGCTTTAGCACTCTCCACTTGTTTTAGGACCTTCATTTTTGTATGAGGTCTGAAATTCAAACTGAAAATACAAGACCAGAAATGAAAACTCCACAAAAAAAACCCCCAGAAGATTACTTTAAAGTCAAATTGCTGTAGTGCATATTTGGTTTTATGAAGACCCATTTTTTGTGCATAAAAATGCCCTTACATGCCTTTTTTCTGTGCAGTCTGGCTTCAGCAAATTCTGCTTGGAAAAATACTATCAATAAAAATTGATTATTTTAAGGAGAGATAAATTCCATCTCCAGAAAATTGTGGATACTATCCCAGTGTTACTTGTCTTGTGCTTTAAGTACCACTAGATACATTGAAAAGAGCAAAGAATATTCCACAAAAATATTTCGAGCATACTCAAAACTTCGTTCATTTCCATTGAATATTTACTAGAATGTATAATCAGAAGCCAACTCCACTTGCTTTAAGAGATAACATGAATTTTAACTTCATTATGTAGATACCTTCTTCACAAGATGTTGAATACTTTGTTTCTCAACACGTTTACTACAGTGGCTTGATGTGTAACATCTTGACACATAATATAAATGAAGACTCAAAACCAAAATGAGGTTGTGGCTGACAAGTGTTTGTACCAGGATTGCCAGCATCACAGTCTGGAAACTTGAAGTCATCCTACAGATTAAACACAGTGTCTACAGTGAGAAAATATGTCTGAAAAGAGGAGATAGGTCCTAGATTAAAGCATTTTAAGACAAAAATCTGCCATATAATCAGTCTTCCTCCTGTACGGCTCATTTTCAAAAATCCCAGAGTTAGTACCACTTCTCAGCATATTATTTTTTAATATGTTTTTCAAAGTAATGAAAAAAACCTGCGTCATTCTTTTTTTTTTTTTTTTTCCCTCATAAAAGATGAGAAGAAAAAAGGAAAGGGAGAGGTGAAAAGGGAGAGCTGAGGACATGTGAAAACTGTCCTGTTTTCAGAGTACAGACTGTGCAAAGTCACACTCTGTTCAGGTTTATTTTCAAGCAGGACTTGGTCCAGTCCTGCTTTCACTCATTTCAGTCAGAAAAAGAACCATACCTACTCACTGCTTTTTTTTCTGTCTCCAAAGGAAACATCTTGGGAGCATATTCCACCACCCAAACACATCCCAGGGGGCTGCCTGCCAGGCAGCAGGTGCAGCGGCCAAGCCAAGGTGCCTGCCCACCCCCCGAGCCAAGGGACGTGCTCAGGCACTGCCAGCACACGTCAGGCTCACACCCACCTGGCTCACAGGCAGACCTGAGCTGGGTGGCAGCCTCCATGGGAATTCTGGAAAAGCTGTGCACTCAGAAACCACGTCCAGCATTTGCAACCCAGCTCTTTAGCTAATAGGCAGGAGTAATGTTTCTCCAAATTATGCTTGGATTCATTAATTATGGGACCAAGATGAACTTGTGGTCTCAAAACAACTACTGCCCAGCAATGCCTTCATTCTCTTCACAAAGGGAAAATCCTATTAGCATGTTTATCCAAAGGCAGAAATTTCAATTTATTTACGCATGCTTTTAATCCATTCATTAAGTCATTGTACTAATAGTTTAAATGAGTGAAACTTTTCACTATCCCTGAAAACCTTAATTTAAAGAAACAAATACTGAGCATTTTCTTCTTTAAGGAAAGCAAATACTAAAAATACCTGTTCTATGAGAAATTTCACTCATATTTTGATATCTTTATGCAACTTTTGAGAATGAAGATATTACCTTTTGTTATATCTATTACAGGTCATAAAAGACCAGTATTTTTAAACAGTGAAGCTCTTTAAGATACCATAAATGAATTACGCTAAACATGATCTACCTAGGGTTTCCAATTGAGAAAGGGGATCTACATAGCTACAGAATAACCATGTCATGACTCTGTGTTATGGTTCTCCTTGGTGTACTCACAAAGCAGTAAGTCACTGTTGGGGCCACCTCTAAAAATACTGAATACACATTCAGTGCTAGATTAAACTCCAAACCCCTCAGAAATTAAATATCACTGTGTAAAGATCCTACACTGCCATTTTTAGTAAGGAACACTCAGATTTGTACAAGTCCAGTTTAGCAATTGCTTATAAACCCAGGTTGCTGTTCCATGATGATAGTGAAGTAAGGAAATGTGATGCAAGGTGGCAGTGGACATTTTATAGTGATTGACAATTTGTATCAAAACTCCAGCCATTAGAGAAGTCTTATTTTAGCAAAGTATGGATAGAGAAGCCACAAAATCCAAGTACCTCAGCTGGGGTATTTTAAAAACTCCGTGTTAGGGCAGAGGTATACTGGCAAGACAGTACATACAATTTTTTTTTTTAACTGATAATGATGCCAGAATACCAAATATTATTACTGAGCCACTTGCTTAACAGATTGAGAATATTAGTTTCCAGGTCCCAGTTATGGGCCAGGGACAGGCACTTAAACTGAGAAATAAAATTTGTATTCTTAATACTATTTAAGAAATTAGCAGAGAAATAGAAAAAGAAGGAAATTTTAAAAAATAAGCTGAACAGCCTTAAACCTGTAAAAGAAGGCACCTCTGTGCTGCTGCCTGCTGGGAATAGTCCTTGGCCCATCTTTTGCCTGAGCCACACAGATACAGCCCTCAGGAGAGCTGGCCAGTGCCCAAAGTGCAACAGGGAGCATTTACCACCTCACCTGCCTGGTGCTCACACTGTCTCCTTGCATTGCTTAATTAATGTGTGCAGACACAGCGTCTGTGTCTTTCTGAGCAGTTTAAAAGCAATTATATTGCTTTTCCACTTCTTGTATGGTTTGTTCCTTTGGCTGTGCTGGGCCAGAGTTACTGTGAAGCACTTGTGTGTGCATGTGGTTGATTCCCATCACAGGTGATATTTTAACAGTCCTAACTGCTAAACAACATGAGTAGTATTTCTCAGCTGTCAACATACATTTATTTATTAGATTTGTAGTCTTGTTGCACAGTAAATGTCTGTGTCAAGCAAGTGGCAAATCTCCAAAACTTCAGAATTAAGATTTTGTTTGGAAAAGTATCCAAAAATGTGGATCTTAATCTACAGTATACACAGATTATTTGAGATCTCAGAAACTCCAAAAGTAGGCTGGAAATTTTATAAGATTTTACTTCTTATAGCATTTCCAAGCTTAGCCATGGATTTCAGCAAAGGCTGGAAGTGGACTTAAAATTTTTAAAAAATCATAAAATTCATGTCTTCAGAAAAAAAAAAAAAAAAGGTAACAGAACAGTTTATTTTGATGCTTGTTTTGCTAAAGGTGGGCTGTCTTTCAGAAATGAGAGGAAAGTTGAGGGTTCATTCATTTTCAGATTTAAACTGTTTTGATCTCTGCTGCAGTCATCAGGAACTAGAACAGAAGTACAAGGGAAAAAATTGTTTAAATACTGCCGTTTTATAGTGATCTTTTAAGATCTAGGATCTAAAAATGATTTCCTTTGCAATGCTAAAGAATTGCCTGGGCTGAGCACTCTTGCTATGAATGAAACTTGAATTAGAAAGGAAGCAAGCATACAGAGCAAACTTTCCCTTTGTACTTACTAGTATTTAAGTGTTCAAAACCAAATAGATGAGAAAAATGTTGAGAACATGTGAGAAAGAGAAAGAAGAATCAGTAAAAATTTGCCTTTCTCAGGAAAAAAGAAACAGAGAAAATAGTTATCAGTGTGGTAGTCATTCTGAATTCCTTACGGATGTAAGAAGAAATTACAGTTCTGAATATCTAAACAAGAAATGATGGACTCAAAATTATTCCAAAAGGCTGTCAACATAAACTGTCAAGGTCTTTAGATTTCTACTGAATAGACTGAACTAAACAAAGAGCTAGTCATCATTAAATTAACTAAAATGCTACCTGGAAATACTTTGTATTCAGAGAAGATTTTTGCAAGGCGAATAAGGATTTTTTTTCAAGACAGGAGACAGAATTAAGATTGCCTTTTTTGAACAATGGTGGATGATTATCATGGCAGAGATTTAAAGCTGTGAAGCCTATACCAAGAATCACGTCATTTCTCCCTTCAGAACATCCACATGAAAACCTGCACGTTTCTTTCCCTTTTACATGCAACCTCAAAACTTGTTTCAAAACCAATGCTTTAATGGGGAGTTAGGGTGGGTGTCTGTTTTGTCAGGGGTACAGACAAACACTTCCAAAAGTATCTGTTTTCATTCCTACATAGAATGAAAATAAATTCTGAAACCCGGAAAGCTGTTCTCTAACAAAACATCATTTTTTGGTTAGCGCTACTAAAACAACTCTCACCTTTTTGATCAAGCATCACCTGCAACAACAAATTTCACCAAGCAAAAGCAACTGGTTCAAAAGATCTTAATCAGACGACTTCCTTGGCTCTTTCAGAATGTTTGATATGACCATCAGAACTAACCCTAGCAACACTAAAACTGAAACTACATTTAGACCAATGAATCTTTTTTTTTTTTTTCTCTGAAACTTGTTTTTACAGCTTGAAATATTTCCGATGATCACAGCTGAAAGTAGAAATAAAGATACTGGTCACTTCAAAATTTAGGACTACTTTACTGAATAAGAAATACTATGAAAATGTAAAATTAATAGAGCACTGATCTCTTGCTGATACTGACCAAGTGCATTATTGGCAAATATCTGCCTATTACCAATCAAAGGAAAAAAAAATTGATTGAAGAGAACATGATGTATCCTTGCTATCAGCAATATTTAAGGTGCCTAAGGTGTCTAATTCCAATTCTACAACTCTATTCTATGCATTAATAAATAAGCAGCAAGTGAGCACTTCTCCAAAATGCAGTTATTTACTGCAGAAAAATTTGACAGCATCAATGAGGAAACCCTTCAGTAGAGCAATTCTCATCTTAATGAAAAATTTTCTTGCAAATGACTTTTTCAATATGGTATAAAAACAATAATGAAAAACAGTCAAAACTAATTTCCACAATGCTCTAATGTATAAAATGAACAAATACCAAGTGCACAATAATTGTCTCTGTCGTTCATGAGTGTAACAAAAGCTTTGGCTCAGGTAGCTTCATTATGTTATCCTTGCTCCCCACAGTAAATAGATCCATCATGTAATACAATGGTTTATTATGAAAGGGCTGAAGAATGAGGATACTGTTTCATCCCGGCAGAAGATGAGACAGAATGCCTCTTTGAAGCAGTCTTGGTGCTTCAGAGGTTTGCAGGAGCTAATGGACAGAGATGATGTGGAAAATTGCCTCCTACAGGTTGAATTGGTGTGGTCCCTGGGGTTTTCCTTCCCCTGCCCCCTACCCTCCACTCCCTGCCAATCTCTTTAGGACAGAGAGAAAGGGAAAGTAAATCTTTATGACCACTGCTATTCTTACATTTTAGAAAAATCACTGTGTTGGGGGTCACTCTACACTCCAGAAAGGAACTGCATTGTCTAGCACCACGCTACTCCAGAAGTTAAAAGATTTAACTGCGGATATTTTGTCGGGTTGCATGTCACCTGATTTCTCTAAACAGAAATCAGAAGTAAAGGAGTGGATGATGTAGGAAGCAATGGCCTTTGAGAGCTCTATGCATTGCAAAGCTTTTTTCGGTTTTTGCTTTTTCTCACTCAACCCACCCAACCACCACCACCCACACAGTATGACTGCAGTTGGGAAATACAAGACTTAATTTGACCATCTCAAACTCAAAATACCAAATTGTACTAGACAATAAACCTTGCAAGATAGCTATCACAAGAGTTTCTCTGAACTTGCCAGTGATATGGTCCTTCTGAACAAGGACCTGGCCATGCAATTTCCTTAATAGTGACTTATTGAAAAATAAGTGGATGTAGAAGTCAGAGTTTTGATGAAGGCTCAAGATTAGTTTATCGTTAGACAGCATATTGTTATAGAAATAACAGGATTGATTTCAACCCACTTGCTTTTAGAAAACTCAAATCCAGCACTCCTGGTTTTCAATTCACAGACATTTCAAACACTATTTTAGGGTCTATTATTTTTCATTATGGTCAAGAGAAACTGTTATTTTCTCACCTTTGCAGTTGCCTCGGTAGGCTATTTCTAGCTGAGGGTCTTTGCATTTTGCTCGTTGAAACTCACAGCGGGACAGAAAAGTTCTTCCATCAGATGCACAGAGTGATTTCTGAGGGGAACCTGCACAGTCCAGGCTGCATTCTCTGTCTTTGTCTTGGTCCACTCTCAAAAACTAGGAAAAAAAAAAAATAATGCTGTAGGAATGCTATTCCAGTGTGAAAACTGCTCTATGGCCCCTTCCCCAGTAAAGAGATCCAAATATTACCCAAAACTGAAAAGAAAGTTCTGCCTGTTTTGTCTATTTAAATCCTAGCCAATTTGTTAAATCTGGGGTTATTCCACTGCTGCTGTGAAATGGCAGTGATTGCAACATCTCTGTAACATACACTAAATCCAGTATCACAATCAGGAAGTCTCTGAATCTCTTTCAATCATTGTAATCTCAAAACAACAACTTGGAGTTTTTGGAGTGAAAATTGTGACAGCAGAAACATTCTTTACAACAAAAATGAGACAACAATGGATGCTTGTCTATTTTATTAGATATGTATTAATTATTCTACAATGACAAACCAAAAACCTCTAAGACCCAAGTAGGATTTTTAACATAAATATTCTCACTGTGAGATTCAACACATCCCTTTCTAGTTTTGACACAAAGGTACACTGAAGCCAACCAAATTGTTCATCCCTCCAATGCCAAGTCCACGAGGCTCATGAATTTGGTATTATCCTTGGCAATGTGAAAAGAAGGATCTTCTCACCCTGAAACATGCTGCCAGAAAAAAATCAAACTGGATCTCATGCCACTATATGCCAGCCAAAACCAAAGACAGATAAAAACAAAGGTATTACTCTATCTTCTGAGCTCTTGAAAAGCTGAGACTAGGGAGGAGGCGAACTCAGTAAGTGCCCAGATGAATTTCTCTATCCTTCTGCTTCTTCTGAACAAGGACAAAATTAAGCAAGGCTACCAGGAGGTAATCATTCTCCTAAGAATCATGAGGTGCCCAAGAAAAGATCTGTATCCAGCTAAAGCTCTGTTTTCATTGGTGCTATTTTATCATTACAAACCTCAGGTAGAGAAAATTTTGAACCTCAGAAAAACAGAAATTAGGAGGAGGAAAATTTTAATCTGGGATTAAAAATGAAAAAAAAAAAAACCAAAACATTTGCCAGGTATAGTTCCCTTGCATTTTATTACATGTAAGAAATACATAAAGAGAGTTATAAATCTCCATAATCTTCATACTTAAAACTGTGGTCTATTTGCATTTCCTATCATTTAACATGAGGAAATACAGATGTCTTTCTGGAGAGTCTGCATGAAAACTGAGATATTATCTCAAAGGTATCACTTTAAAATAATAGTCGTATGGTTGGACTTTTACTAGAATTCTTGTATTTTAGAGGCACACAAAGATAAAAAGGAAAGCTTCCTTTTCCCAATGTTTTTGAGCAATTTTTCACATTTAGGAATAAATAATTTCACACAAAATTTACTCACAAACCCCAAATCTTTCTGTAAGGAATCTAGCTACAGAGTTCCAGAAGTGTAGGACAGATGTTCCCTTCTCCCCATTTCGGTGTTAGTTTGCAGATCCTTCTTTCTATTTCCAATAGAAATTAATAATTAGCTGAGCTGAGTGGGAAGGTAGAAAAACTGAAGTCATCTCCCTTTACCTGCACAATGAACAGTGAAGACAGGCATCCATGGCTCTGAACTACCTACTACAACAAATCATGTTGTTCTCCAGGACTTGCCTGGCTGCCCTGATGAGCTGCACTGTGGGAGCCCTGTGAGGTCATCCAAGCTTCCCTTCCTTGCCTGGAAGGCATCTGCAGGACTCTGAGATTAGGCCAACTAGGACTGTGAAAAGGATTTCTTGATGAAAAATGGACCACATGTGTCCACTGGCAAAAAAGATTGCATCCAGTCCTCTGCTTTGCCTCCGACTTCCCCTGTGGATTTGATGATAGCAACTCAAATGACCTCCCTCTTTCTGTTTTGTTAGGTATGGAATACAACCTTTCTGTGTGTAGAAGACTGCCCCTCTGTAATGGCTAGGCACTTTGCCACTCTTAATTTATCCTCAGCAACATCCCCGTTGAGCAGAAAATTCATTTTCAAAAGCACAGGAAGGCTTTGTGACCCACAGAAAATCAGGCAGCAGATCAGGAGGCTGAACCCAGGCACCAGAAGAAAATCACACACAGCAGTGCCTAGCCCCTGTACCATTTTTTCCTCAGTGTTTCCTCATTTGTTCTGTTTTGAACTGTTGCAGGAGTTAAGAAGGGTATGCCTGAGAGTAACCCTGTGGACAGAAAATCCCCTTAATTGTCTGAGGAACAAAATCCACTCCCTTGAGAGCATAATAGTTCACAGATAAATCTGTATTTTAAAGGGCATTTATCCAAAGAGTTTTGTTTAAGTATTTTATTATTTCAAAGCCTTAGAGGAGATTAGGGCAAATTAAGGGTTCAAGGATATTCAAGCAACCTGGAAAAGCAGAGGATGAAGACATACCCAGGAGACAAAACCACTTGAATAGCTTATTGGCTAGCCAAACCTCACTAGAGAATTTGGGTTGTACATTTAAACAGTTTCCACCAACCTAGTGTAACTGAGGTTTTTAAGAGCAGGAAGGACAAAAAGGCAAGCAATTGTAAGGAAAGACAGCATGAAAGAGAGACTAGCAAATGTACTTAGAAAAAAGCCATACAGAAAGTATGTGACTGACATTTGGAAAATACTTCATTGTCATCTTTACTGCAGCAGTATAAGATGTCAAAATTAGTATTGCTTGCTCACATTGCGCCAAAGGAAATGATCAACACATCAAAAACCAATGCTGAAACAAGAAAGGCTATGGAATTTCTCGTAAGATTTGCTACTTTTCAAACAGGAACAAGCACACTCAGTGACAGAAAAGTTGAGATCACACTGGTGCAAATCTTAGAGCTGTACTTTCCTGTGAAAATAGTCCTTTTGATTAAAATAGGAGAGTTTAGAAAGAGAAAAATGGTTCGATACGGACCAGAAAGTGACTCAATATTGGTTCATCTACTTGTGTCCTTGAATTCATTCAACAAACAAATGTGTTATTGTACAAACATGTGATTCACTAAAAAAGCTGACAGCAGCATTTCTACTGAATGCTGGTAATGACGAATATTAGGCCAACAACAGTTGATCAATCTGAGATGGAATTATTTTGAACAACCAGCAGAAAGTGGACAATTATGGTTAAACCCTATTAAAAAGCAAAACAGTTTTAACAGAAAGGTGTTCTTGCCCTAATGACATAGGAACCAGCCTAGTTATGTTTTGAGAAATTGGTTTCAAATAAAAATTATTCCACAGATTAAGAGGCACGACTCAACTGGAATTGCTGTAACTTATCTTCTCTTTCACATTTCAGTATCATTTATTTCAGCCTTTCCAAAGCACTATACTTGACAACACCCAGCTTCCAAGGGGCTTACTATTCTGTACTAGGCACTGCTTTAATTCCTCATGCAGTACTTTTGAGAAGAAATAATAGTAATGGGGATATAGCAGAAAAATGTTTGGTTTTAGGTTTACCTCATTAATAAAACCTAACCACTAAAGTCACTAGATAAGTGTATCCACCTAACAGGTATAAGCATTTCAGAAATATTATTTAGTCCCATATATTTCTGGCATCATGGAATTCCAGTGTTTTCCTTCACTGTCTCATACTTCAAAGAATCTTAATACAGGATGAAATGTATCACTCATGGTCCCAGTGATCTTTCATCTCTCTGTTACTGAAGTTCAGAGTATGAAGATACATGAACCTTGCTTAAACTGGAGGAAGATATTTCTGCTCTGTTTTTTGCTCTGTTTTCTGCTCTGATTTATCTTTCTGCTTTGTATTTGTGACTGGTGTCACTACTGGGCTATGGACAGGCAGGATGGTTATTTCTTCAACCAAAAGCAATGTGTTGCAGTCAATGAGAAAGTTTTTCCAGTACCTTAAGAGTAGGAAATTGATGGTTTCCTTACTGTGCTATTAAACTATTTATCAAAATAGCATGTATATATAACCTTGCTATGGTGTAACACATATCTTTACCTTACACTGTTCACTCTCATGCAGGGATTCAGAGTTATTCCCTCGGGCCTACATCTTGCAACTACACCATTGCAAGGGCAGAGAAGGCTTTCAGATAAAACTGAGACACGTTTTTCTCACCTTGTACTCATCTGCTTAGGAGCAATGAGAATTTCTTTGAACTACAGAGGGTGGGCTCACAGATTTGTGCACCAGAAATGCAAAGGTGCTCATGATGGTTAGAGCACCAGCAACTGGATACACCTGCAAGCTGCACTGCCAGTCCAAGAATGCAGAAGAGTCAAGACCAGTGTTACAGCCTGGCCATGGGGAGCACCAGCATCTCCCTGCACTGGAAGAAAAGCTGACAATAGATACACTTAGGCTGAGGTGTAAAGATTAGTTATTGAATCTAGCTCAAAGGCTCCTAAACAGTAATGGGAAATACTCTACATTTCATAATCTAATGCACAGTTTTGGATTTTGTCTTTGGTTTGATGACACCATTTGATTAATCTGAGCAAGGCAGGATAGTTTCCTCCCCCACCCTTCTATTTTTTAATTTGGGCCAGCTTGTCTCCAAGACTTGCAGTCCTATAGAGACATCCTTAACACGAACAGGCTGCACATAGAGCATAACTCATAATTATGCTAAACCTACCTTTAATTTGCCCTAATATAAGTTTTCTTACTAGAGCTAAGATCCAGAAACCACTTTTTCTGTCTGTGGATAGAAACCTCCATCCTTTCTGTAACACCAGTTTGGAGTCTGTGCATTACAAAAAAGACAGACATTCAATTTCATGGATTTGGATAGTTCATCAGAGGTTTTTAACCAACCTTTCTGCAAATTACAGATTCCTTCAGTTTTTACTGGACCTATACTCCCCCCCCTCCCACTGACACTAGGTATTTAAGCAGTCACAACAGGTTTTTATTTTATTATTTTTTGCAGCCCACTTATAACTGATATACAGACTTTCCCTTTGACCAACTGAAACTACTTTCAGAATCTAAAATACAGTTCAAGATTGCTTGTAAAACAGGAGACTAACACCTCATCTTGGAGGGCTGAAGGCCAAAAGGGCCTGAAAAACAAGCAGAAGAGAGAAGACGGACGCCAGACATCACTGACTTTCTTGGAAAAGCCTACTGCAGACTACAGCTTTGAAAGGCAATTTCTTTATTCTGCATCTGGTTACTGTGAGATGTTGAATAGAATGGTCTGACTTCCCTGCTGCTGGCATGGGAGGTTTGCAAACAAACTATGGAGCAGTGCACTGTAAAGTGGGATGAAAGCTTTGTGCTGGTGAAAAATGTGTTGATTTGCAGTGATTTATGTAGTCATGTTGTTTCTGCCTGATAGTTGCCTGACAGGCAGATGTAGAAATCTCCAAGCTAGGAATATTTTGTTCCCTCTGGGCTTGTCTACAATGGAAAAATGAGTTAGACAACAATAATATGTGTGTGTGTGTGTCTGCATATACATATGTGGGGTATATATCCACATATGCAAGTAATGTTCTGTTAAGTCATATCCTCATGTGTATTTCAGAAAAAGGCAATAATGTTTAAATATCCACGTTACCCTCTGCCTTAGAGAGCATTCCAATCAGTTAGTCTGTCTCAATTAATCTGCTAATATCACTAATTTTTTCAATGTTTATTTCTTCACTCTTCTACTAAGGAATGAAACAGGTGATCTTCATGGGTCCCTTCCAACTCATATTCTATGATTCTAAAGTGTATTTAAAGAACAAACTCTACTCTCACCCCAATGCCTAGCACTGAAATGGATGGAAAACTTAAGTTCTCCTTATCCTTGTTTTTTAGGACAGTACCAGAAGATACCTTCAAAATACCCGCTCTGCACTCAACCAGTCTTTACCAGATTTGTTCATCTTGAGCTGTCCCACTGAAGCAAAATGACTACTACATGGCAAACCCAGAGCTGTGAACTTGAAATTATGACCTCCTTTTGTTTACAAACATACAGGACATCACCATTAAGGTTAAGCTTAAATGGAGGAATTTACACAGAAGTCATCACATACTGGGCCTGTGAAGCCTTAAGAAAAAAATTATTGAGAGGAAATTTCATTATTGTGTATAAATACCTAAAGGTGGGTGTCAAGAGGATGGATCCAGGCTCTTCTCAGTGGTGCCAAACAACAGGACAATGGGCAGAAAGTGATGCACGGAAAGCTCCACCTGAACATAAGGAAGAACTTCACTGTGTGGGAGACTGAGCACTGGAACACATTGTCCAGAGAGGTTGTGGAGTCTCCTTCACTGGGGATATTTGAGAAGCATCTGGATGCAATCTTGTGCATTGTGCTCTGAGATAACCCTGCCTGAACAGCAAGGCTGGACCAGATGACCCACTGTGGTCCCTTCCAACCTGACCCATTCTACAATTCTGAGACTAATCAGATATGATTCTGATGAGCCAGAACATGCCCATGCTTGCTAGTACAGTGAGCAAGGCCATTTGCACTTACAACAAAAAATACCTCAAAATTTCTGTCTCTTCTCAGTGTTAAGGGTTCTTGGTGTGCATCAGAATCTTCCCATTTATACTCCCTTACCAGACAAGTGAGCGGATTACTGATTTCCATGAAGTTATCTCAAACTTGAGAAAAAAATGAACATTTGTTCTTTAGAGCTCATTATGCCTTTTTACACAAAAAATTAGTGACCTAGCCACAAGAGTACAGCACTCTTCAGGGCAGCAAGCCATTATCATGCTGTCATAGTGTGGAACTAATTGTGTAGACTACAAAAACTAGAAATAGGCAGCTTTAGGATAAGATTCACCTGCCTTAGAAAAGACAGATCATTTCCTAAAAACATTCCTTCTACCTCATGAGCTGGAGAGTCTGAGATTAGCTCTCCAGTAATTGTTTCAAGTCCTATGAGAGTAATCTATCCTATGGTGTCAAAGAAAAACAAAGGGAAACAAACTCTCAAAGTCTCAGGTTTCAGATAACTGAAACAGAGGTGGGCTGCATGTTTCAAAACAGCTATATCAAAGGTCTCCCATAGGTTATGCATTTGAAGGGGCACAGAGAACTGTCTCTATTACCTGCTGAGACACTGTTTTATTGAAAAGAAGTGTGCTAAACCTTTGCACACAGACACCTCCTGCCACCACTACCTTAGCTTCATTATATTTCATGAAACTTTTCATATGTAACGTATGTGAAGTCTCTTTCGCTATAAAATTTAGCCAGGATGGTTGAAATGAACAGCCAGAGTATGCAATTTCACTGAGTGGGAAGTTGGGGTTTGGGTTTCTTGGGTTTTGTTTTTTGTGTTGTGGTGGTGTTTGTTGTTTTTTGGTTTTTTTTTAATCACCCAGGATTAGTACTCAAAGTCAGCTCCAAGTTACCTACCTATCAATTAGAACAGTGTTGTGCTTCACTCCCTCAGCGCCTGGAGTCCAGCAGAGCTTTTTGAGCCTCACTGCCAAAACTACAGTCTCCTCTTGTTATGACCAGCACAGAAAATTATTAAACAGGGTTGTGCTTTGATTGATATGTTTTGCTTTGGCATGTTATTTTTTAAATGTTTATTGCTTTAACAGGTGTTTTTTTAAAGGGACCTCTACTTTGCTGTATTGATGGAGGGATGGGGGGGTGAGTGTCAGCACATCCATCATTTCTTTTTACTGCTGCTTCACAAATTACTAAAAAAGGCAAAACGTCTCAGCTGTACAACCCTGTAAACTAGGAAGGACAAAACTGAAACTGAAGCAAACTGTGACACACATTCTTTCTTGCTTTCAAGAAAGGAGGGACACATGAATGCCAGAAAATGCTACATGAACAAGGAGACCAAATCTACTCTTTTTTCCTCTCTTTGTCTAAAAAAGAAACTTAAATGTAGTGAAATCATACCTCTTGAAGGACTATTCTCTTCAGTAGCTTAATTCTAGGATCTGGTTCCATTCCTACTAATATAAATATAGAGGCAGGAGCAGGCTGGGGCTCCTATTGAGTAGCACTCAGCCCTGGTGAATCACCCTTTCAGAAGGACCTTTCCCTGATTCATTTCAATGCTTCTATAGTACAGTCTTTTCAAGCACAAAGCACTCACTTCAAATGAGTCACACCAGAAGCTGCAAAATCTGAGCATCAGAAACAATGTATGAAAAATATTTTGGCATTCACCCCATACAACTAAAAATAAAATAATGGTCTTAATTTTCAAGACATGATAAATACTATAAGTGACCCTAAAACACACTTTACCTGACTACAGTAATTCATTTCCAAGATGAGGACTCCTTCATATTTCATGAAACCCCTTATTTTTGCAAACTGATCCTAGTGGATTCACTCTAGAGGAAAACAGCCAACACATTTAATACTGTAGATATTTAGAAGAAATAAAAGTGTACCTCATCAAGGGCATATGATCTGCAACCTTTTCTTCCAAAAAAGAGGTTACCTGACTTTTCAGGGCTAAGAAAAATCTGCCCGTAATTTTTATGATAGTTTACTTCATTTTAACACAAACAGCTGTGTTTCTTTCATTTTGCAACATCCAAAAAGTTAAACAATATTGAAGCTCATGGTATGCATTGCTGGAAAATTGAACGTTAGATTGTGACAGAAAGCATGACAGACTTGCACAATGCTGAAAACAAGCTAGTACTATCTCTGTGTATGCATAACTGTAAGTTAGAGAGAGTTCAGCCTTTTTATTTTGTCAGTATCCAGTGGCATCACTTCTCTTGGTTTCAGAGTATTACCAGCAAAGTATACTGGTTCAACAAAGTAAAAAAACTACAGAGACCTTTGGTTACCAGAGACAGGATAAACTAGAATAAATTTAAATTGAAACTCGAAAGAGTTTCTAATCTGAAGATATTCTGTTCTGCATCCACTACAATCCACTAGTTGCTGGCTGTATCATGTGTCCACTGCTCTGCATTTGTCCTGTCAGTGGTAACTTCATGCCCTTCATTCTTGTGGTATTGTTATTCATAATCTTTTCTTTGGCGGGTCACTGTCATTTATAGTGTTTCTTCTCAGTTGCCAGAAGTCACACAGGGAGAAAATAAACAGAGAAACAGTGGGATGCATTGTCTATGTATTGAATTATCCTCTAGTTTACTTAAGCTTTTCATAAGTACTGACCCAGCTTTCAGAATACAAGTGGGCTAGCACAACCATCCTGTTAACCAGTTTCTTGAGACACAGCTAATCTGTTTGGCTGGTATCTCCCACAACCTCAGCAACAACTTGGGAAAATAGACACGTTTCCCTTCTTAGTGCTGTTTAAAGGCTGCTTGTCTGAAAAACACTTTGGCTTCCAAAATACTGAAAAGCTATTTTAAAATGCAAATAAAATCTAAGTCAGATCAACATTTCTATATTTGAGAGGTTTATTTTAGGATTAAGAAATATCAGTACACACCCTTTAAAGTGTCTGAGGTAGCTTAAAACAATAAAACTAAAGGCAATGACCTATAACTCAAATAAGATGCATTAGGTTAAAACTCTATCCCAAATGCCAGAAATCTTCAGCATACAGGACATGTAAAACCCTGAAAATTAGCTTCTAGATGGTCGTCTCCAGTGAAAGGTATCGCTCTTCCTGGAATCATGAAAGGGGAACTTCCTTTCCAGATCACCTTTGCTCTCCCCCACCACATGCTGAAGCAGCAGTCCAGCTGCAATTACACTGAGGGATGTCAAAAAAGAAAACTTCATAAGAAGCACTTACCTCTGTGAAAAGGAAATCGTTTATTAAAGGAATAGAGGGACCCCCTCAAAAGCTAAACTGAAACAGTGCTGGACGTTGCGCTGCAGACTTGTAGGGAACAATCTCCCTTTGTGGGGGACAGAAAGGCTCAGCTAAACAGGTCTCTCCTACATCTGAATTTCTATGCAACTCTATTTAGCGCCTATCACGATTGGCAGGCAACTGGCCACTCTCCATATGGCTGGTTGCCTTCTCTTCCTAGGGAACTAAAGAACACACAGGCATCTCAAATGACGAAGACACAGTATGAGACAATATCACAACAGAGCATTTCTTTTTATAATTTAAATCAAGTAAGCAACTGATTCACGCAGGGCAGAAACTCGATAAGACATCAAAGGTCTAATCCCCAAGCCATAAAGCTAACTTGCTGACAATAACTGCAGAGCTCTAACTCTCTTACATTTATCACTGCCATCAGCTCCTTCAGAACAAAGTATTTGGGAAAGAAGGCAGGCAGCTGAATCTGGGAGGCAGATTTTGCTCTTTCTAAACTGTTGATCTTAAAATAACATGTTGCTAGGTTTAAATACTGTCATCTTTAAAAGGAGGAACCATGCTAAAAGCAAAGGGTTTAATAGTACACATTTAGAATATACAAGGGTTTAACAAGCCAGTCTAATTTAAAAGAAACACTTTCCACAGGGACACAAGAACCTGTAAGCAGTTTTCTCAAACCACTGGCAGTTCTATTTCCTCTCAAGTTTGGGGTTTTATGGAACTCTTGTATGTTTGTTTGTATGTTGGGCAAAAACATTTTTCCTCTAATTTATACCATTGTTTTCCAAGGAAAAAAGCCATTAGGAAGCCATTTATTTCTAATTATTATGAGGACTTTTTCAAAAGAAAAACCCTTAAATATGAAAGACAAAATTTTGTGTGCATCTAGCAGTGGATAAAAGAGGTCAACAAACCATGATTCAAACCAGACAAAAAAGAATTTTTCCAAGCTCTGTTTCACATTTTAAGTGGCCTCTGCTTTCTTTGTCAAAACTTTTCCTTGCAGTTCTTCGCCTTCTACACACCAGTTGGCCAGTAGCTTTAAAATCTGTCCTAAAAAATCAACCAGTAATCCCAGGGATGTTAAATTGTCATACTAGCCACACAATCCAAATGCGTGAGATTTCTTGATAGCCAAAGGAGTTCTTATGGATGACAAACCAAATGGAGGAGAATTTGAAGAGCTTCCATTTGAGTTCAGTGAGCAAAGTACAGTACCAAAAAAAAAATCCCAAAAAGGCTGTAATACAGTCACATATACTGTATTGTAGATGAAGAATCAACAATAGAAGAGACTACCGCACTTCAGAAGTAAAAATAAAAATGCTGGTTTTAAACATAGTGGACCTGAGAATACACAGAATAAGACTATAACAATTTATTGAGATCCTTTGGGGTCTTTTTAATGGTATGAAATCAGAATTAATTTTTGCACACTTCAGGAAGCCTAGACACTCTGTATTTGTGATAAGAAAAAAATACAGCAGATAAAGAACCCCAGACCTTTAAAGAACAGGTATTTCATTTTAATCATATCTTCTCTCACCCCACAAAGTGAAAGAATTAAGGCCCAGTAAGTTCTAGCTCTTACCAAGAGCTTATATAAACATCATATTTTTACAGCTCAAGAGTGCAGATTTCTGCAGTCTGAAGTCTCTAAAGCAGTATTTTATATTTGTGGTTTCTAGTCATAGTTGAAAAATCAGAGAATCTTTTCCTCTCAGATTATTTTTGTTGGAAGCCTATAATTATCCCATATTACAAATATTTTTTTTGCATGCAGTGGAATTGACCAACAAAATACAGGCAGAGGTGGCACCTATGAAATATTTTCCTACATCACTGTGGAAAATGGGTCCCTGATATGGTTTAGCACAGATTATAACATTTGGAAGAACACTAAAGAGAGCCCATGACCTTCTAACAGGCAGACCCCTCACACCAATTCCACATCCTCTTCCTCCCACTGTTACAAGTTGTTGCCTTCCTTGGAGTATGCAACCTGGCTTTCACAAATCTTATTTTGTCTTTTAGAGCTTGTGAGTTCAAGCAAAGCAGCCTCAGCCACAGCTTTGCTGCTCTGCTGCATGTAGTGGCCAGGAATGCCAGCAGTCAGCTGGCTAGTTTTGACCACATCTCACTGACCTGGGAGGAAGAAAAGGAGTAGTGATGTCATTTTAAAAAAAAACTTTAGTCTTTTTTCCCTGTCATCTGCCTCACAGAGGAAAAAAATTGCATATTCCACAGCAGATGTTGAGGCATTCTTACATCCATTTATCTGTTGCCTAAGGAAAAGGAACATCAGGTGACTGGATTAAGGACAATTACAAGCTGCCCACCCCAGGCTACTGATGGACAGCACTTAACCACATTTAAAGTAATCAGGATAAAAATGAGAAATGACAATGTAAATATATTCAGTAATGAATATGGCTTGGACTAGTTGAACACGGGTATTTTTCACACACCTTGGCAAATGTGAATTGCTGTTTAACAGTTCAGAAAACAGGAGAGTAAATGTTTTATGTGAATTCAGCATGCCCATATTTGTTACTGGAGAGGCCTTCTTGTCTTTAAGATGCAGGCCTGGTGGCATAAAATTTGTCCCATATCACCTAGAACAGATTGCCTTTGACACCTAAGTTATCCTTCTGTCACTTGACCTGTTGGATGCCATACACTAAGCTTGTATCCCTAGTCACCTCCTACAGCACCTGAGGGCCAGGCTTCTCTTTTAATTAAAGTTCCCTGAGGTCTGTCACCTCTGCAATCTACACCACAGCTCTACCCACAGCTTGCTCAGAGCAGCATCATTAGCTGACTGACACATCTGCCACAGGACAGACACATCTGTCATTATCACTGTCTTGGACCCAGGTCCACAGGTAGAAAAGTTTGTTCTGCTATGAATCTGTCGGATATGAAGAGGTGTCAAAATAGCAGAGATTGCTGATGCAAACAACTCCAAATACTTTGTGGTATTTTTCCATTATTGAAACAACCCATAGAAAATGGCTACACCTTTAAATAATTCTCTTGGATTCACATTTTAGAAAGCTAAAAACCCAAGTCCTCTGCAGCTGCTCTTGATACTCAAATATACATTCTACCCACAACTTGCAATTAAAGGAGAAAATTTCTGCTAGCATCAGTTTACAGACAGTTAATTTAGTCACTGAGATGTGGTGACTTGTTCAAAGTCAAAGAGGAAGTCTGTGGCAATACTGGGAATTAAATACAGGACTCCAGAAACTCCTTCCTGTTTTTTAACCACATGTGTCATCCTTCCAAATGGTCTTTCCTACATAAGATTTAGTCATGGCTGAAATAAGCCCAGTTCATTAAAAAACCAAGGACATGGCAAGACAAACTGTATGAGTCCTTCAAAACTGGCACATGGATTTTCTTGTTAAAAGTATTTGAGCATATTTTGTAAAAAATTTATTACTTTTGTTTCAATTTAAAGGAAAAAAAACCAACAACCACCAAACAAACAACAACAACCCTTCACTGAATGCAATCTTTAATGCAATCTAGGATGATGTTCCCAAGAAAAAACACAGGCTGGTCTGTTTGGACTCTGCACACTATTAGTTCTCTCAAGCTTTGAACAGCGTGGTACTGATTGGATTTCAGTCAGTCCTGAATTTAAGGTCTCACAGAGTTCTCCCCTTCTGAGTCTAAAAAAGTAGAGGAAAATAATAATAATTTAGTTTGTAAGAGACACAGAACTGAAATTTTCCTTCTTAAAATAACCATGTCTCCCTCAAAATCAAGGCAAATATTTGTACTCTTTCTGCCCACAATGAACTGACTAAATCAGACAAGAAATTTTATCTTAGCGCTTCTTTAGACCTCCTCCAGCAAAAATCAGACTATTATTACTTGTCTTTGTAAAGCATTTCATAAACCATGAATGAAAAATACACTAAGAACAAAACATTAAATAAGTGCCAAAGCCACAAGATCAGGCTGTAAACATGGCCACAGACTTGACTTTTGCTTTAGTTCTCTGGGGCTTATTTATGGCTAAGCACTAATTACTTGTATTAGATATGTCAGTATAGCACAGAGTTTTATTTAGTTATGTGGTTTTTAGCTTTTAGAAGTACCTCAGTTTCCAGATACTTCTTTATGTAGCTGTCAGATATAGAGAAACAATGACAGCATTGTTAATATATCCATCAAAACAGAATAGACATGATACATTAGTGTTTCTATAGCAAACAGACACTGTTAAGGCAGAGGCATATTTTTCAAGGTTTTTCTAAACATTTTTCTTACCATTAATTTGTTTAAAAGCTATACCTCAGTGCTTCTTCATAGCAATATTTCAACCAAATTGCAAACTGATCTGAGAAAAACAGGAAATGCTTTGACCAAGAACATGCTCCTCAACATGGTTTCCATACTCAAACTCCTCAATATTTTCTTCCCAGAGTTGGAAAAACAGAGAGAATTAACATGACAAGAAGCTGATATCATAATTTACCTGCTGCACACCATGCTTTTAATATCACAACAGGTAATCAAAATAAATGACAGTAGGAAGTCTTGAACACAGAGAAGGTAAGATGTATGCCTGTTAGCTGCTCTTAGAGGAATGAAACTGCAAATTGGCCAAACTCTTTCCCTGCTTGCACTGAGAGTTTTAGTAAGGAAATTGGACTCTGTTTGAAGCTGAAAATGTTTTGTTTCTGTAAAATATTGCTGAACCACAAAAGGATCCAAGCTAACTAAATATGGAGCAAGACATGTTTTTGTATACCAGCCCAAAATATTCTCTTACTGATTCATTGGTAACTTATGACCGGTTTGGATATAATCTCAACCAACCATCATTGGTTTTGGGAGGTGAAGTGACATGAGTCAACCGTAATTAATACGATAAAGAACAGCTCACTGTTGTTGCTTAAGTCAGTCCTGTCAAAGCTTTGCTTCTCGCAACAATATTCCAGTTGCAACTTTTAGAAAAGGCAAATACAAAGGGCCATAGCACACTCCACTTATCATACAACTCCTTTCTCCCTAGCTCAAAAGCATAATACTCTTGTCCAGATGGAGGTGAAACATATTACCATGTTTTCATGTGCAAGAACATGTAAAAAAGAACATGTGTTGCATACACAGCTTCAAAAATTGTTACTGCCCATTACTAAATATTCTTCTTTCTTTTTCCCATTTCTGAGTCTAAAAATCATTTCAACCAAGAGATACTTTAACATCTTTCAGCACAGCTGACATAACCCTGTACAAGAATCCAACTAAGACCTTGCTCTTTGGCTACAGGAATGTCACATCCAGAAAACACAAAAACAAGCACTGGAAGTGACATAAAACTATTTAAAAATAGAGAAAAAAATGTATTAATAAATTCAACCACTGAATTTTAAAACCATATTTAATAATTCCTGCAGGAGTACTACAGACAAATGTCAGGTTTTAAGCTGAATCTTGAACTCCAGATAAAGGAGCAAGTGACCTAGTGCAGACAACAGAAAGGAGATGGAGTCCAAAAGTTATTTACTGTTAGGCATATATAAAATTCCAGTAGAGATAGAGCAAGTGTTAAATCTGGGTGAAATCATTGATTCTGAGCAATTAAGAGTCCAATTTAAACCTCTGAGCCTTAACTAAGCTTTAGTTGTCCATGTGAGAGAATATACACTATTACACAACTATAAAGATATCTATCTTTAAAGTTTTGGGGATGTACAAGTTTCCCCAGTCACCACCTAGGCTGATGTTTATCTTTGAGTTTCTCCCAGTTCTATTGTTTTGCTTACATGTAATATGCAAGCTGAGCACTTTTTATCTAAAGTTGTGTTCTCACAGCATAAACAGGTTATCAGCTTGAATATCATAGAATTCTAGAATTTCCTGAGTTGGAAGAGACTCACAGGGACAATTGAGCCCAACTCCAGGCCCTGCACAGGACCACTTTGAGAGTCACACCATGTGCCAAAGAGTGCTGTTCAAATGCTTTTTGAACTCTGTCAGAGGTGATGCTGTGACCGCTTCCCTGGGCAGTTGTTCCAGGGCCCAGTCACCTTCTAGGTGAAAACCTTTCTAATATCCAAACAAATCTCCCTGACACAGCTTCAGGCCATTCCCTCAGGTCCTGTCACTGGTCATCACAGAGCAGAGATCAGTGCCTGCCCCTCCTCTTCCCCTCACAAGGAAGCTGTAACTGCAGTGAGGGCTCCCGTCTGTCTCCTCTTCTCCAGGCTGAACAGACCAAGTGACCTCAGCTGCTCCTCCTATGCCTTCCCTCCAGACCCTTAAACACCTTCCTAGTCCTCCTTTGGATGCTTTCTGACACCTTTATAACTTTCTCATATTGTGGTGTCAATCCACCTCTGATGAATAATACGTGATGTATTCCAAAAAACGAAAAACTACTGCTAAAACAGACTTGTTTTTTCTGTTACCTGCTTAAGCTGGTCTTAAAATACTGAAAGAACAACTGATACCTTAAAAATTTCACTTGTGTTCTCAAAACAGTTTACCTAGTCATGTATTTTTGTACACAAAAAGAAAATACCCACTGTTTCTTCCAGGATTCATGCTGCTTGCAATCTTTGAAATACTGGTTTTCTCAAGGGGAAGCATGATTGTTCACCCTTTCCTGCCTCAAAGTTACAAACTTGAATGTCAACTTAAAAGGATTTTATGTCAAGGTTTTTATGTTCCTTACCCAAGACCTAGTACTTTGTTTAAGAAGAGCTTGTAGATCTATCTAATCATCTCCTTGCACTCTATCTTATTACTTGCCCAGAGCCACCTGAAGTACTGGTTTCCTCTATCTGATAGAACATGCAACGTGACATTTTGTGGGACTCACTGTTTTCTCTCATACTCCCTTAGTGGATTGTATTTTCATGCTAAGCATTACTGAACTGGTAACTGCCTGGATCTTACCCTTGACTGACCCTGGTTTATATTGCTCTTGGCTCCAAGAGGCAAGAATGAACAACCCCCAATGAGAAGTCTGACCATCTTCCTCCAGGGGAATGGCATCTGTGGAGAGACCACGTATCATCTTTGGAAAATACAAATCTGTAAGGCAGTTTCTCATTGCTGGCATAATATGGGGCAAGTCAGATCACTTTCACTAGTACAGATAAGTCAAGTCCCTCCTTTGATGAAACAGAATAATAGCAATTGCAGCCAAAGAAAGCTGCAGGTAAAGGAATGGTAATTTATTTTCATCTAGTGAGGATCGAGAAACAAAGATTAGATTGAGCAAGCCTGAAAAACTACACAGGAACACTCAACAAGAGGGTTTTGCAGCAATGCTTCCAGAGTTCCTGTTTCTGGCCCGGACAAGAAATACCACAAGAACAGCCACAGTTTAATCCGAAACTGGATATGCATGCAAGAATAATGAAGATGGAGGGATGGGGAATGACAGACACAAAAACACAGGACTTTTACAAGCTCTGACCAACCTAAAGAAAGGCTTGGGTTTCTTTATAGCTCAAGTTCAGTTGAAACCTTTATGTAATTCAATAGGGAAAGCTGGAGTGGAAATCAACACTTGATCCAGGTCTTATATTCTCTTTACCTCAAATACTGTATAATGTTGGTTCCTAAGAGCTGATGAGTGATAGCCTTAAAGGTGAGAGGCAAACAGCACAATGGCAAATCCAGTGAACTGACAGGGTGAAACAGGACATGACTGCAAAATATGTGAAGAGAATTCACTGGTTTTAACAGAGCCTGGAAGAAACCAGTGAGGTGGGAGCAAGGCAGGAAGGAGGATGCAGCAATGGCACTGAGCACTGCCTTAAGAAAAGTGTCAGGTGGCTATTGTACAGAGCAACCATTCCAACTTATTTATATTCTGTGTTTGCTAACAGCCCTGCATCCCGTTCTTGTACATACAAAGACTTGCAGACAGCTTCTTCCCAAAGTGAAGCTTTGAATACATGTTATTTCTGTATTATTAGCATAGAGAGACATCACAGGGGGACAGCAAAGACCTTTACTTACACATCATCTACTGGCACCACTTGCACTGACTTTAGCAAAGTTACTCCTGATTTACATCTGTGTAAAAGTAAGTCCAATGTGCTCAAGGAAACATTCTGCACAGCTGGGACAGTTTAGAAACATGAAATAGATGTTTCTAACACCATGTGATTAAAGAGAAACCCAAACCACAGAGTTTAGATCTGAATCCAAATCCTCCTCAAGCTCGGTGTGTTTTAGATCCAAGATTTTGATTCAGGCCCTTGTCTATATAAATTGTAGCAACTCAAAATTTGCTGTAATTTTAAGTAATGTATCACACCAAATACATGGCACCTGCTTTGGGTTTTAAAGACTTTGTGGTAACTGGTAAATTAAGTTGTGGAACATAAACAGTAAGTACAGTAAGATATATGAAAAATACACATGTTAACAGGCAAACACCAACTTGATGTTGAAATTATAAATTCCATTGTCCATAACTCAGATGTGACCATTAATTTGCTATATCAACAAATACATGATAATTAGAAAAACTCATTCCAGAGTTAAGCTGTAGGGACACCTGGGACAGAACTCAACAATTTCCAGCATGAAAAAACTGTCATGGTTCTAAACCCAGTTTTTGCTTACAGTTAGAACTCTGATTCTATGAAGACTATGCATCAACCTCAGCTGCTTCCTTGCTCAAATATTTTTGGAAGACATTAAACTCTTTTAATGTCATTAGCAGCAGCAATACCATTTCCTTCCATAGGACAAGTCATTGAATGCTTACACATTAGAAAGCAGAACTCACCTATTATGAAAACATCTGAAATGCAAGCAAACTTGACAGAAAGTAATAAACAAGCAAAATACCTTTCTCATTCAAACAATCTGCCTTAACTTCCAGCAAAGACAAAGATCCAATAACTTGAAGCTGAAGTTAGAAAATTTCAAAATACAAATAATTTATTTCTAAAAGCTGAATCTTATTATACAGATGAGTTTAAATACCCTTAGTATGGATAAGAACAGGAACAGCCCATCTAGGAATATGTACATGCTTAACACTTACTTTCCTAATATCTTCTTTTTTTCTGAATTTCAAAGTGTTCATCTTTTTAAATGCATATACTGAAACTGGTTGTATAAGAAGTAATTAACCCAGTAATAAAATTAAATCATCATCCCACTCTTGAGAATCAATGTCCAAACCAAAATATGTTGACTATGCAGTTAGTTGTGGGAAAAAGGTTTCTTTCCTAGAGTCTAGGCCAGTAATTCCACATTTGAGAAAGTGCTTTCAAATTAAGCTAAAGGTCTACTGACTCCAGACACAGATGTTTTCTCTCAGGGATGGTATATGCTGGCAACCAAGTTGACAATTCAGAAATATTGGGAATATGCAAAATAAGCCTTCATTTCCCCTTTCACTCTGAGCTATAACAGGCCAGTAATTTTAGTTTTTGAAGTAATGTAGTCAGATAGCTTCAAATCCTCTTCTTCAGCAGACAGTATTGAAAAACAAAAATGCAAAACTGAAGCTCTGTTGAAGCTGGATGTTAGTATTTTCTGTAATTAATTGCCAGCCTTTTTCTCAATGCAACATTTTCCCAACTAATCAGTATTTTATCTTTTACTAATGAAAGAATATTCTGCCTACTTTCTCCCATTCAGTTGCTTTCACCATTTCCATAGACCTTGCTCAGGTAGCAAATGGAACAAATCTCTGGGGTACAACAGGAAACTTCAGAGCAGATCCCCAGCCTCATCCCAGCCAGAAAAATAAAAACACTTACCAGGATATGAAGTGATTTTCTCAGCTCACCTGAGTGATCTTATATAACAAGACTATGTATGTTAGTTTAAAACAAGTAGTGCTATACCTCCTACTGTCATCTGAGCACAAAGCACAAAGAGGGTGAACAGAAATATGGTTTCTTGAGTCTCCACATCAACAGAGACACTATTCATCAAAATAAAACAACAAAAGCTGTAATTGTTTCCAAACATCCATAAATTAACTCTGATGCCTCAGAGAGATCCACACTGCAACACCTGTCACAGCCAGATGTTTTTGTTTTGTTGCTGGAGGAGTAAACTCAATGCTTTCAACAATAGGGGAAAACTGTCCTGGTGTTTTTAGGTCAAATGGGGAACTTTGATACATCAAAGCAGACATCAGTCTGTTTGAGTGTTTATCTGCATTCTTATCTATCTATTCAGAGCCAGTTTACATGTGAAATCATAAGTTTGTTGGGAGTTTTGTGGGTTTGGGCATAGTTTCTTTATACAGGCTATGTGACCTGCTACAGCCACTTTTTTGAGCACCTAAAAAAACTCTGAGCCTGGAAAGATTTGGGGATAGAACTATTTCAGTAAAAGCATATCTGAATCAAGGTCACGTTGCCAAGGAGATGTATGAGCAATTTCCCTCACCAGTGCTCATACTGTGATTCTTACATTAAATATGAAGAAAACATACTAAATCAGATTTATAGAAACAAATTATATTCTTTTACTTATTTTACTTTAATAAACTTTATTTTATTTATTGTGGTTCAGTTTCAGTAAAGAATATAGTGCTTACTATGAGAACAAGGAGGGGAGCCACTGTTTGACCCAAAGAGTGCATTCACTAAACTAAATTATTGTAGTATCTTTCTTCAATCAGGTAGCTAGAAAGTAGGAAACAACTTCCTCTCCATTACACAAGAGAAGGAAAATTCACCTATATTTGACTCACAGCTGCAAGTAACATCTATAGCTTAATTAAAATCTTCCAGTCAATACTTTTAACTATTTAATTATAATTATAATTATTAATTACTTTATATTATTTAACTATAGCTTAATTAAAATCTTCCAGTCAATAAGAGGAAAAAAGTCAATTGCTTCCAAGAAGGCCGGGTGACACTTTGTCAGCCCAGCTGTGCCTTTGTCAGCTCAGTTGCACCTTAAGAGAATACACACATATAAAATACAGGTTTCTGGAAGTAGATGATTTTGTTTTTTCTGGTATCTGTCTGCTTGGAATTTTTATCTACTGTTAAGGGTGATAAGCACTCATTACAAAAACCCAAGCATGTCTGCAATGATTCTTCACTCTGGCACAGAGAGGAGACTCAACTTCTTTTGTATGAATAAAGCTACAGTGCTGAATTCACACACTAAGAGTAACTGGCTGAATGAAAATTTCTGTGGTCTTTTTTTGTGGCTCAAAGAACCAGTGAAATGGAGTTCCAGCTATTGCTGTTTCTAATGGGCACAAAACAAATTTTCCAAAATCGTCAGTGTATCATCTGCAAAAACCCAGCTGTGAAGTGGAATTGTGTTACCCTGCATGTAGAAGAGTTTTAAATACTGCAGCTGATACATCTCTATCTGAACATCATTTTGGCTATTTGTCACTAGAAAAGATAGCTTCTGGAAGTGAAAGATTTTTATACACCTGGAAAATATTTTCCCAAGTAACGGGTTAATTTTAGCTTGTCTTTTAATGCTGGTTTTTGGACTCAGTAAGAAGCTGTTGTAAACTACATTGGTGTACCCAGCTGTGTCTTTTTCTTCCAATTTACACAATTAGCAGTACCTAAAATGCAGAGGTGCAGAGGTTTACTTTCCTCTAATAAGTTGATAAACTTACCCACACTGTGCTATTGTGTCAGTGGAAATATACCTATCGACACCTTATGGGTAGAGATTTACAGTTTATGTTTTAAACTCATTTAACTCTCTAAAGAGTAAATCATTAACTAGATTGATCAGTACATTGATGGCCATACACCTGGAACAAACAAAAGTGAAACAAACATTCCTTTTTCAGCACTGCTAACTCAAGGACATTTTCTTATGAGGCTAGGACTTGAAAGCTTCCAGGTGAGATCAGCGTTCAAGGGTTTTTGGCCCAATTAATATAACAATCACCTGTTATATTTCATAGAGAAAAGCACTAGCAATACACAGTGTACCTGCAGAAAACCAGACCTGAACACAATGTGTTATGTATCATTTTCCTACGAAATTTAAACCTTCCCTGGACTGTAGATTCAGCAAGAAAAGCATCCCCATATGTACTAAAACCTCATAGTAGAAATCCTCTTTTCCTTTATTTTGTAATTTGTTACTTCTAACATCCAGGCAGCACCTGAGATTTTTATTAACTGTAAGCCTATGTAGGAAAAATGAAAATTTATTTAACTATATTGCAGCATTTAGTGCAGTTAATAAACTTTGTGGTGAAAATTCTCAGCTTCAGGAATTTTCATAGCAGGCTAAGAAAAATTTACTACTTATCCTGTGCTTCATCCCTTTTGGACTCTATTAACAGAAAAAAGCTCCATGGTTACAATCTTAGTTTCTTCAAACTAGTGAACTCAATTCAGTTTACAGGAGTCAGTAAAGTGTTATTAACTGTAGCGCTTTTCTTCTCAAATAGGTAAGATCTTCAAAATTTCAGGAGCCACTTGGATGTCAATCTCCTCTGTTATTAAGAGAAAGCAAACCAAAGAGGCTGATGAACTCTTGCAAGGACCCATTTGCAATACAACTTTCAGAAGGGTTTATTCTCCTGATCTTAAAGTGAGCACATACTGGGAAGTGTTATCTGTCTTTTCCCTTCAGGAAAGGTGCAAGTTTCATCTGCTGACACCTTAGAATATTATAAATGTTTTTCTGTGGTGTAAGTCCCTATTCCATACAGGATCTCCTAGCATGTTTAACTATTTTAGTTTCATCCTTGAAAGTGAATAGTTCAACAACTAGCTGAATAATATGGGCACATCCAAGATCACTGAGAAATGCTGTTTATCATCACTAAACACAGCAGCATCTCACAGAAGACAAAATAAATAGCAGATGTCAGTAATCCATCACTGTGTTCCCACCCACAAATACTACAGGTCAAAATCTGCCAAGCTGCAGCTGTGCAACAACTTCCATTTGAATAAGGATTCACTGCTACAACAAGAAAAAAATTTCCTTTTGTTATCTAATGTACATATCCAATAGCTTTTATCACAACAGTGAAATAAAAGGAGGGTGTGTGGGGGCTGGCATTCAGCAGGATTCCCCAGAGTTCCTTTTTGGGATAAGTGCTGCAAATTCACTGATGCAGGATGCCCCAGTATGCAACAAAGACTTAAATACACAGTGGTGATCTAAGTCAAGAATATTGGCACTGTGTTCACAGCAATTTTGAGTGAACTCACAGTAACATACACATGGGATATAAAGGCTTGAGACACAACTCTTCCTTTTTTCATTGTTTCTCTTATGTGGTTTAGAGAACATCTTTTCAACATTCTTCACATCCTCCCCTTCCCACCACCCCCAGAAATAGGGGTGACATTTAGTTCTCCCAACCATGAACTTGTGTAATGAATCACACACAGTTCTAGTGCAGGAAAATCCTGTTTCCTAAGAGCAACCACAGAGCTCTGAGCACCAAGGTTAAGTTATGACATGCGAGCTGGCATTAAATCCTAAAGTTCAGTTCACGTAAGAGTTCACCATCATGTAAGATTTTACTGGCGATAGCTCAAATTGAGTAACACAACAGCCTGCCTAACAAATCCTATTCTCCAGCACACTGTTCTCCCTAAGGGAGGACTGCATGGGCAGCAGAGCTTTATCCTCAGATTATTCAAACTAAAAAGGTAAGGTTGAAGATTTTCAATTTCCTCTAGACAAATTCTCATTTGTTCCTGCCAAACAGCTACAGGTTTCTGCTGCCTCTAGGCCAAAACAGCTTCTGTCAGTTGAGAAGTGCCTGGAAAGATGGGATGTTTCTTTCCAATGAATTTATGTCTCCTCCATGTGCCACAAGCTGGATTCCAACAGTTCCCTCCACCAGGTTAAAAAAGACCAACAAATACAGTTTAGCAGAATCCTTGACACTGCCACTTCCATAGCGGGGTACATAAACCACCCCACAAAAGCACTTCTAGGAGTTTCACAGCTCCCAACTTCACACTTGAGAGTTTTACCTCACCCAGTCCCAGAGATCATTGCCCTGCACACATTAGATGTGAACTGGCCCCTCTGAGATGCTGTTGCTGAAAGAGCTAATCACTGTTTGTACACTAATAGCCACAAAAAAATGGGATTGAACCCATGAAAATGGACATTCTCCTCAGGGCCATGGCTGCATAATAAAAGGACTGAAAGACACTGGGTGACATCATAAAAAATTTTAATTCCCAAATTATTATTCTATATTTTCAAGGCTCCTGCAGTATAAAAACATAATGCATGTTTGACCCTCAGAATTCCCTCCCTGTTGGTACCTTTAGCTGAGGAATTAAACTGTGTCCAAAACTATAGTTTGTTAGTGCTGTGCAACACATTATAGATGACACCTAAAGAAGGCATAAAAAGTACAGGAGGAACATGAAAAACTACTCCTATTCAGGTCTGCAGCAGAACACAGGCTGTGTTCAGCTCTGGTGAACAGAGGAGGACACAGACTCCTTTCCCATTAGAAAAACAAGTATTTTAAAGTCATCTAGAGTACAACTTTAATTGTAATTTAGGGACAGTCTCTCCACCAGATTTTGTTTCTAGCCCAAACACTTAGTTCAAACCAGAACATATCAAATATTGCCTTGATTATCTAGGCAGCAGGCATTATGCACTGTTGTTGGCACCAAAACCAGCTGTCTCCTCAGTAGATCTGAGCTGCCAGTCACACAGAAGCAACCCACTGAAAGCCCTCCTTGGAAATCCAGTCTGTTCTGTCAGCAGCAGCACTGGGAACACCCCAAGAGCCAATACCCCACAGAGCACTTAGGCAAACATGCACTGACAGTCCTGCTCCTTCCCTACACCTCAGCTCTACCAACAGCTCTCTCAGACCCCTCCCTCCATCAGACTGTCTGGCACCACCAGTTATAGAAAGGCCAGGGAAGGAGCTAGCTAAATGGACAACTACAGCATATCTCCTTGGCACAGAACTGGTGCCAATGGAAAACAGGTTTTATTTCTCCTTAAATACATATAATCCACTTGAAGTGCTACCATAAGTTTAGGTTGGTGAAAAAGCCTATTTCTAACCACATCATGTTAAAAAAACAAGGCTGTTGCAATGATGTGACAGAATCTCCACTAGTTAAAGAAAATCTCAGAGAGGAACTGGATAGATCACTCAAGCTTAATAGATTTATTGTGAAGGCAGATAGGACATACCAATAAAATTTCTACCCCTCATAAACTCTTAATAAGTAGTCCTGTAGAAAAATGTAATCATTTCATGAGCTACTGCCTATCCTGAAGAAAGACATCAAAAGAGGTCAGACAAGCCTAATGTAGCAAAAACAATCAGCTAGTAATTAAAATTTCCAGGACAACTGTAAGATTCTAAAATTCTTCCTATTATTTATTCAAGTTGGTCAAAGATATTAACTATGAATGGCAATCAGCTCCAAATCCTGTAAATTAGTTTGGTTTAGTGTTCCACCTTACGATCAGATATAACAGTAACACAAATTACTTTGCAAGTGCTTTCAGTGTAAACGTTTCTCCTAAAGTCTGGGAAAAAATCCTGTTGTGGTAAAGTAAGAATGTGAAAGCAAAAATATTTCTCTTGCAGCAAGAAATGAGAAATGGATACTTTTTTCCTTTATCTTCTTTCTTCAGGGAGGAGAAAATGTCAGAGTTTTCTTGTTGTCTCAGGAAAGCTGATGCTGGCAAGCACTTTTCATTTCATAACTGCAAACACAAAGCATGAAATTTGATCTTTCATCAACATGAGATCAGCTCTTGTGGTCCAGAACTATTTCTGACCGTACCTTGCAATATAATAGAAACTGATTTCACTAGGGTATTTCTGGTCTGAACATTTGAAGGCAAGCCACATGTCTGTTAGTTACCTGCAAGTTGCTTATTCAGTTTAGTCTTCTGAAATTTAAGAATAGTAAAAGATGCATGTGACAATTACAAGCATGGTAATCTCTGGCATCCCTGCACTGCCTGCTGGGGAACTCTGCTGCCACATTAGTCTTGATGTAGGTGGATATGTTTACTCCCTGTGCAGGACTCTGAAAGCCACAGCAGTATGGGCACTGTGCCATGGTTACACTGAGCTATGTGGTCTCCTACTACCAGGAGTGTTTGATCAATACTTACTGTGCAGAGGGCAAACAGTTATAAAGCACCTGTCCTTCCTGTGCTTCCTTCACTGGGGCACACAGGTGTGCACATAGGCATGAACATGTCCCTCTGCAGCTTCTGTCTCTGGCAGCCACACTTCAGCAAGGTTTACTTGCACTTCTTGGTTTATAGGGTGTGGAAAGCAGGGAAAGCAATGTGGAAAGTGTTCTTCATTTCCTGTTAGCAGCTTGCCACTCACACCTGAGGAGACTGTGGATGCAGAAACTTTACTGACAGGCTGCTGTCCTGTCAGATATATGAACACGGGCTGTCAACAGTCTGGTTACTGCTGTCTTGCAAAACAGTGGTCAATATGATGTGGGAACCTACAAAATCTAGTGTTCCTTAGGCACGCTGGGTGGTTAGCTGTAAGACTGCAGCATACACATTGCTTCCACAGTCCATCTGAGTCAGCCCACTACACAGAGGGTTGCATTTTTCTGCAGTTTTCTGTAGATCCTCTGTTCAGCCTTTTCATTACTTAGGGGATAATGAGTCCCTTCGGTTTTGTTTTGTACTGTGCTAGCTTTTTTAAATTCTCCTTCTCCATGGGAAAAGTCTGCACTCACAAATAGCAAAGCAACTTCAGCACAGCACATGTGATCAAATCAGAAGTTAATTGTCCCTACTGCCTGTGTATATGATAGCAATTAGAACTATAAAATCTGTATTATAGAAAATACAATGTAACTCAACATCAACTAGAATGCAGAGGTGATTTATGGAGGTGCTTATGCAGACACCAACCAATTCAGTTTTGTCCTGCAAAACTAGAAACAACAGCTTGGCCCGTGCTTGCCTTAAGTTGATTTGTGAACCCTGCCAAGATCAAAAAACTGGCTGCTAGGATTTTTCATTAGAAGAATTATTTTACAGATTATAGATATTTTTAGAGTATATTCTGATCATTAGCACTTAAACACAATGTTGGATTTACATGTACCTTCATAAAGGTTTGGCTGTGTGAGCTCAGGACCAAAGGAGAGACAGCACAGCCCACTGGCAGCCCTTCTTCCCTGGTGTCCCTGCAGAGGGGCTCCCATGCCATGCTGGAGAGGTGACAACTCAGCTGAGTCTTGTCCCCACCCATGGGACCTACATCCCATCTGAAACCTTGCTGCTTGGCCTCTGCCTGATCCACTGCTCCTGCCACATTCCACCTTCTCCATGGGCTCTGCTCAACCATGCCCATATTCCAACCTGTAAGTGACCTCCCACTTGAGGAGCAGCGCACACGCAGGAGGGATCTGATGCCAGGGGATGGGGCTGCCCCATTCCCCCATGGCTGCCTGCTCCTGGTGGGGCTGGGACAGGCTCTGCCTGCCCACAGGGAGCCCCTGCTGCTCCCACTCCCTGCTCCTCACAGCACCTGATGCTCTGATGTAGACTTCTTGCCTTTTGCATTACATTTTTTACCATATTAAGAGGCAGTTTTAGTCGTTCAAGTAAAAAGGAATTGGTCCCCTGAGATGAATCTGTAATAATTTTCTTTGGACTGAGAAAGGGAAATTCATTTTTAATTGAATAATATGAGAAAAAAAGCCTTACATGTGCTAATTTGTTGGACTCAAATGTGTTTAGACTAGGTTGTTGGGATGTTTTGACATTGGGTAATTAGGGTAATTGGAGAAAACAGCTGGACTTTTTTGACACTAAAAATTTTGATACAGATAAGGTCACTTTGACACTCAGTCATGAAAGTGATATAAATGCAAAGGAACTTGCACTATGAAACAAAGCAGTTTTCTATATAACACCAAAGATACTTTTAAAAATACATTAATTAAATAGCTTGGGATTTTTCAAACGTGCATCTTTGGAGACATCTCCCACATCGTATCTTTATACTTCTACAGATGATCATATCTCCCATTCAAAGAAGAGTGTGAATATGAAACAGAAAAACAAATTGTGATAATAAAATAGTTTTACTTTGTGTTTGGCTTTGGTAATAATTACATAAGGACTTTTTTTTTTTTTTTCCTGCAGGGATAACTCTGCAGCTGTCTATGGACATTTTGATATGCCTGGTCAGAAACCAATTTAGCAAAAGTAAAAACCAACAGCTTGACCTGTCTTATCGCAGCCTCTTGTTAATAAGAATTCAAAATTCAAATGTCAATTTGTCCCACACTCAGATGTACCTACAAGATTGTCCTGCATGGCATTACAATTAGCCAGTATTTGTTACGCCTACAAGAGTTTCATGAACAGAGCCTGATTTTATAAGATATTTGAAGGCTGGAAAATAGTCTATAAAATCTGCAAAATCCTTGGACATTTTAGCTATTCTGTAATAAAGCTATGGTTCTTATGAACAGAGGGCTTGATAAGCTGGTTTTTAAATGAGCCATATTTATGATAAACATCAAAACTTTCATCAGAAATAGATATTCACATATTATAAATGGTAGAGGAACTTCTCAAGAAATTTCCCAAAAAAAGACAACAGTGCATATTTCTATATTGTCTTCAATATTAAAATAAGATGGTGTGACTGCAAACAAGAAACTAAGGCAGAAAAGTTGCAGGATTTGCTAATTTTGCAGAATACCTTTCAGATTAGAAAAGATTTGCAGAAGAATCAGTCCATTAAAACTGTTAATTCCTGTTTAGCAGATACCCTATTACTGATACAAAATTATAATTATAGTAGCCTGTAGCTTCATCCATGCACATGAAACACTACAGCTGTTTCAAGTTCCTTCTAATTAAAATCCTTCTACTTAAAAATTGCTAGATTTCCTGCATATTTGTCTTCTGTCAGTTCTCTTTGGAAACCTAGCTCTTTTGCATTACTACACATTTTTGGAATACAATAAGAGTGCTTCTCCATCTCCTTAAGAATTACAATAAAATCAACTAAGCTTACAGAAAACTTTCAAATAGAAGAGCTGTTTGTTAAGAAGTGTTTTCTCTAAAAATGCAACATTTCATAGGCAAATTGCCTTTCAAAAAATTATTTTAAAAAGCTCAAATTTCTTGTTCTTTCTCTCTTTATGCTAATACAGTTTTTAATCAGTTGTAGTTTTGATTACATAATTCTTATCATGAGAAAAACATTCAGCCATTCATCTAATCAGATTAGCTAGGAAAGATTTCACATGCTTTGTTACTAGTAGCAGCTTTTTTTTAAATCTCAGATAATGAAAAGCCATCTATCCACAAATGAAGGAAATTAGTTAAAAGCAAACAAAAAGACCAAAAAAATGAGTCAGTGCATGCATGTACATGATTGGGGCAAGAGGAAAGCGCTTTCCCTAGGCTGCCTGGAGCTAGATGGCTATCATGTACATTATATTGATTGACAAATTATTCTTCTTTTGTGCTTTTCTTTTTTGATCCTTCAAAATTATCTGTACCTATCTTTGGATATGTGTGACTCCTCTCTCTGTTTTTCAGCCCATGCTATAGCTGATACAATTTTCAGCCTTTCACAAATGCTCCTTTGACTAGATGAGGAAGCCATCCTTTTCACCAGCTCAATGATGGTAAATAAACAGCAACAACTGGGCAACTGCAGCTGTGCCTCACATGCAAGGTTGTTCCTGTACTCAGCCATCAATCAGAAACACAGCAGTGATCTGCCAGTCAGGAATACAAGAGAAATAATTGCCAATGGTTGTTTTTTTTTCTAACCTGGTTGTCTCCTGTGGTTCTGAGGGACATTACAGGCACACCATCACTGATCTGGCCTTTACCAGACCATCAGCATTACCTACCTATCCCTAATATATATTTTCTAAGAGGAAGGGGTCCCCAGACAAATTCCCAAACAACCTACTACATAGAGTGGGACTGCACTTCACCAGACAGATCAGCCACTCTCCACAGGATATGGGAAGTGTCCATACTGAAACTGAGCATGGCTGATAAATTATCCCTAGGGTAACAGAGAACTGGGTATGTTTTTTATTAGGTGATGAGCAGAAGAAGGGTAACATCTGGGTTCACAGTCCATCAGGCTAAATCTGCCAAGTGTTCAAGTTCAGTTTATTTGAACAACACCATAACAGTTAAATGGATTCCCATGGCACAGATCCCAATGCAATTTGGAAAATGAAATATCGATAGCGCAATTATACTGCACTTTTACATGAAAAATGCACAGAAAAAAAATGTCTGAGAGATAGCAGGTAGTCAACAGCTATTTAAGACAGCAAAACAGAAAACAACAGAGATCTCTGGGCTAGAAAAAGCTTAAAGTCTTGATCAATGTGCTACCACAATAATGCAAGTGACCTGAACACTGAAAGACCAGCCCTTCTTTTCATAGCATTGTTCACAGCTTCAGGTTAATGGACACAAGGGACTCCTGGCCACATTAACTGAAATAACAGCACTGACTTGTTTCACACAGTTGCTAAGACAGAGGCTGCCTGTTGAAAACACAAACTCCTTCATTCCATATTTCCATAGACAATCTGCAGGAGTTCTAAAACAAAGTGCAAGTACTTCTGGACAACATGGGAAGTTGTCAGCTAAGGAAGCAGCAGGAACCTCACCTGACATGCTGCAGTCAAGCTCGGGCAGGATTCCAGGCCATGGGGGACAGCAGGACTGATTGAGAGGCATGAGCTTGGAAAAAGAGTGCATTGTGAAACCAGTGCACACTGAATGGGCTTGCCCAGATGATGTAGTCAGAATGAATAGCAGGTATTTTAGCTCTCCCAGTTTCATGAGCTTTTCTTAATGATTGTGTAGCTGAACCATACACATGCACAACCTTAGGTCTAATTTAACAGAGTTGTATGCACAGATAATGTCACTGAGGTAATATGAATCATTTGGAGACTGCCTTACAGGTTGCTTGTAAGAAAAGAATTTTACAAAAATGTGTGCATGTTATTTATAGCCTATTTTATTTTTAAATAAACATACTGGTTTTGAGGGCAAAAAAGAAACACATAAAATTCTGAGACTCGAATCTTTCTTCTTCACACATTTTTGGCATGAGCACAGCTCCCCTGTCTATTGACTTCAACTGCTGCCTCTTCCAGGTTCTGCTCACTTCTATTTCAATTGAGCAAGTGCTTCCACAATGCTGAGGTATCTATAAGCCAATCTCTATCTTCCAGAAGAGTCTTTGGAGCTTCATTGAGTAAGTTGTTTAAGAACAGCTGTGTCTTGGAAGAGATTGTGCCTTTGCCACCAAGAACAAAACGATCAGATTCACAGGAAAAAAAAAAAAAAAAAAAAAAAAAAAAAAAAAAAAAAAAACCAAAAAAAAAAAAAAAAAAAAAAAAAAAACCACCAAAAAAACCAACAACAAACAAACAAACAAACAAACAAAAAACCAGTACTCTTAGAGTAACAGTTTTGGTGGATATGGGATTTATCAAATTCATAGTGAGAGAGTGAGCTATATTGGCCCTGAAAAGTGAACGACAGGATTTTAACAAGTTTTATTTCATAAATTAGTGGCTATTTCAGTGGACCTTTAGGTTCTGTAGTCGCATGCATTTGTCAACAACATGTAAGAAGGACAAATACGACAACAGGATTGATTCAAGAAAGTAAAGACCATCTGGTAGCAATAAAGAGCAGGGAGAACAGATTTTATACTCTATATGCCCAGCATATGCCCAGTGGTATCCTTTTGATCAAGTTCTACTTGTATACACAAAAAGGCCAACATGTTTCTGTTATGAACAGCACTACCACCCAGATATATACAGACTAAAAGTTTTTATCACACCTCCCAGCTTCATATCCAAACATGCACATTGACAGTATCAGTTTCAGGTACTTCAATTATCTCCAAGCTCCTCTGCACACTCCTGCCCTTATGAGGTAGACCCATAGTTTCCCTTGTTCCAGACTAAAGAGGACAGACAGATGCCCAGTTTTGCCTTGCTCAGACTCCCACTAGACTCAGCAGGATGTTAGGGAGAACGCTGGTCACACCCTTTATAAGGACTGTGGAATATCAGAATAGCTATTATGCAATCCATCCTCTGGGAGCCATGAACAGCTGAACCTGCAGCTTCTGTACGCACAACACAGGCCATGATCAGAGATCTCCACTTCAGCTGAGTGCCTGTCTCAGGCTTTTCAGCTCTCCAAGTAACACAGGGATGTACAGAAGCAAACTGATATTCCAGAGAGCCAGGACAGAAGCTGCAGTTGTGACATCCCTCTTTACTAGGAAGAACTGAAGCATGGTGAGGCAGAATCATTTCTGATCTTTCAGAAGAGTGTACTGGCAGGACAAACCATCTCTTCCCCTCACCTATGCTACTTCACCATTTGAACTGCCTTGCAGACACCTGGCACACATCACACAACTTTTTAATCAATACAGGACACAGAATATGTGCATATGACATATGCAGCCCTCAGGCTATTTCACAGTCACGACAAATGAAAGGAAATTAGGTAATCAGCTCCAATTATACTTTGACAACAGCTTCTAAATCTCACTCCACTGAACAGTTTTCTAGCAAACACAGAAGCAGTAAAGAAAAGAATCACAAAGTTTTAAAAGATGTCTACCTTTATTCCAGCAAGAAGCACCAGGTATGAGAAAAAGAAAGCATATAGTGCAGGCACACAGGCACACCTGCTTTGCTGCTGTTGACAGCAGATAGCTGCAGGGCCCTTCCTGAGAGACATCCTGCATACCACAAAAGAGCTGGAGAGTATGAACTGTGACCCTCTTCAGCTTTGATAGACTTGTCGTTTTTTTTTAAACTTTTCCATCCATCATGCACACTCTTTCTAATGTTTGTCTCAATTTTATGAAAATCCCTGGAGGGAATTTCATTGCATCTCTGACACTGCTTTAATTGCTGTCAGCTGAAAATAGTGAGTTTTTACATGTGATTAGTCCTATTTGTAACCTCCTAAATTCATTGGAGACATCTGATTGCTTCTTACTTCTATTAAATGAGTGTGATTTCCTGACATGGCTGTAAAATGAATCTCACTTGGGAGTTACCTCACCCCCAGGTGTGTTGAGAAGACTCAGGATAGCAGTTTTAAAGAAACAATTTACTTTTGTAAGAAGGAAAGACACTATGTGACCTATTGATTTCTCCTGTCATAATAAGCAATGCAGGCAGTAAAAGCTCTATTCTGTCATTATTTAGAATTATAATCATGAGAGCTACTAAAATAAAATCAAATATTGCCTGAGGCAGTTCCTGAAGTGACCTGATCTGAGATTTGAAGGGAGATGGCACTCTTTTTGTTCTTTTCAGTCTTTAGATAACATAAATTCATCAACTAACAAACACAGCTGTCCTATAGCACTTCCAACACAGTCAAAACCTAACAACTTAGAAATCTTGTCAAATGAAAATCAACACTAGACTCCTGTGCATCATTCCCTCAGACCAAAACATACAAACAAAAAAATAGCTTGCAGATCAAAGCAGTCATATCAAATTCCATAAACTTCAGGGGAAAAATATCTGACATTCTGGTTATTAACCCCAAGGGGAACTTTAAGCCTTTATGGGGGTTTTCCAATCATTGTTGGAAAACAAAAGGAAGAAAAGGTTTGTATGGAAATGTATATAGTGTACCCCTGCATATCCATACATGACAGACATGAGTCATCTTAAGGTAGAAAATGGCAGTCTAGGGTATTTATTGCAGCTGATGGATACAACATTCTGAAGCCACAGAAAGCCTATAAGAAGAAGCTCTGTGCTTCTTAATAATGCCTGACATCTCTCTGAGTTTGTCAAGAGAGCCTTTGGACCAGGTTTCCCACAGTTTCTTGGTGCTGCTGCTATAGAAAAAGAGAGTATACTCAGAGGTGGTAAATGTAGCAGCAAGAATGGCTCTCAGCTCTTTGGTCTGCACTCACAGGATGGAAGCATCTTTCATCCAAACCCATCTCCTCTTCTCCTTTGAAAGGCAGGGAAAGGCAGTGGGTAGAGAAGCTTTCAGCTCCATCTGACCTATGTGCAAAAATAGGGAGAGGCATCTAAACATTCATGTTATTCTTTGTAAAAAAGACCAGGTTGCATTGACCCAGGGCTCTTTTTCTTTAGGAGAGAAAGGGTTTTGCATCATGAAAGGAAACACATACCACAGCCTGAGAACCCCAGCTTTAGGGCAATGATAAGGTTGAAACACTAAGCTCTCACAAGTCAGGAAATACCAAGCAGATGACACTTGGCTCTCTGCACTGTGCAGAACACTTTGGCCAACAGCATGAAAAGACCAGAGAATAGACAATTTTGCTGATCACTTCCTGTAATGTTGAATTGCTTCCTTCAATTGTTTAAAAAGGTAGAGTAGGATCAAACATATGTATTTTTGTGTCTGTGTTTGTATATATATATATATATATTACACATACACACATATATATAAGAAAGTCTATACAAAATAACCAGCTTGGTTAATTTGCAGAGGGTGTAAAGGAACCAGACTGTGGCCACAGCTGCTGAACTCTACTATTTGTATATCCTCTGTTATTTCTGTTCAGTCTTACCTGCAAGAAGGTGTCATTCAAGATTTATTTATTACTGGACTCAGAAACTGTGGCAGACCAAGAAAGCCAATCAGGCATGAGCCTCTTTTGCCCAAAACATTGTACAAACACAAATAGCCTACAGTCTACACATAGAAAAAGCATGTCAACACTGAAGATGTACTAAGATCAACTTAGATCAACCCAGATCAACTGGATGGGGAAGGAGAATATTTGTGAAAAAGCTACAGTGGCCAGAGAGAGCCAGTCATAACTATGAGTCCCAAAGGATGCCAGTTTCCAGGGTCTCTGGGATCACTCCTAGCAGCAGTGTTTCACCTCAATACTACATGGATTGTGAACCTGTGATTATCTCTCCAGTCACTCTACCAAGCTAGCAGTGCTGTATCTACTGAGTTTAAATGAGTCTGCCACCAGCCACAAAGATGCAAAAATTAATCTCTATCAGCCATTTAGTCTTGGTGTCAGATCTGGCTTTGTCATTTAGTAGGAAATACCCTGACTGTCTCTTTGCCATGCACCTCTCCTGCTCTTGCAGCTAACGAACATAAACACTGACACTACGTAAAAAGAAGTACTTGATACCCACTTTACAGTGGAGAAAATTGCTGCACTAGTTACTGACAAGTAGACATTTGAGCTCTACTTTTTGCCATTTTCCCTTCAGAGTGAAATCAATTATCCACGCATGAATATTGCCTTGTAATTCTATTGCAAATTAATGGAAGTCCATTATCAGGCAATGACAGCTTTTGGTCTGGGAGTCATTCAGCACCTGGAAAAGGGAAGCTTAAATAGAAGAGCAATTTACCAAATGAACACTTCTTTCAAAAAAAATTTTCCCTTTCTCTCAGAAATGTAATTTATGGAACCTTTCAAGGAGAAAACACGATGGAAAGATAAAACCTCCTGTTTAAAGTTCAGATCTGCAACTAAATCCACTTAGGCTGAAATCTATCAAAAATTTGGCATGCTTGGAAACTGCCATCCCAGGAGGACATGGTCTGAAATACAATCCCATTAAATACAGTGTAAAAAATAAGTTGTCCACTTTGTTTTGTCTTGCTCACCAGAATTTATGTAATAAATGCTGCAAAAAGAAACAGCGTGGATACATGAAATGAAAATAATATGCCCTATGTTTTCTGCAGACTGAACCCCTCCTCATGTCTCATGGCCAAGAGCATCTCATATGTTAGGCCATATATTCCCTATTGTCCACACTAGCCTGCTCTGAGCTCTCATGAATGCTAATCAATGTTAATTAATGTCAAGCCATGCCACGTCATTAAAGACACTTTATTTTTGCAGAATTCTTTTCTACCTTTCAATAGTTTGTGTCAAGACTTTTTTCCATTTGAGATTTTTCCCATTTGACTTCCGAACTGAGTGGTAAGTGCTGAAAAATCGAGGTCCCCAGCTGTTTCCCTCCGGTCTAAAGCCAGTGGGGAAGGAAACAAGGGCTTCTCCTCCTTCCAGCCCTTCCCAGGGGAGATGGGGCAGACCGCGCTGCTCTTGCTCTCCCTCCCGTGGTGGATCCCTGAAAAGCCACAGAAGAAGAGAGGTGACCTCCCTGCCCCTGAGGATGCTGCACAAGTGGTGCCACTGCTCTGCATCTGCAGCAGAATGGATGGGGGAGAAATGGAGAAATATCTGCACAGACCCTCCCATCTCTGCTTTTTATTTTGCATCACTTAAATCCTTGATGGCTCTCTTCCAAAAATAAACCATCCAACACACCAGAGATAATTTACTAAACAAATAATCCTATGGTTAACTCAAAGCCTGATTTATTTTCTATGTTGACAATCCTTTTCATTTCTGCACCCTCTTGTGGGGACAAAGTTATCTTTACAATATGTGCTACCCTCGAGTACATTGTAGCATACTTACTTCAGGACCAGCTTTCACTTACTTTATTTCATTTCTCTGATAGAAATTTTTACTTTAAAAGGTGACATTTGTCACAGTGATTTTTCACTCTAGAAGACTCATCAGCCTACATGACAACTGCTCCTTGGACTTGAGCGGTGTTACACAACACTGTAGGTAAAAAAGGTGATGCAAAGCATTAACAAATATAACATTACAGAGCCTGGGTCAGTTTCACTGACACCCCTTTGTCTGCACTTAGTGGCATCCATGTGGAGCCTAAAGTGAATGAGAACTGATAAAAACACTGTGATTAAATGCAATAAATAAATCTTCACCTCCACAGACAGGGACAAACAGAGACAACTGAACAGGACACCATTGTTAAGCTGTGTTCAACGTGTCTTCCTGCTCTAACAGAAAATCTCCTTTTAATTTTAAGACCATTAGGTTCACCACACAGTCCCAAAGAGGAACGCAGTGGATGACCATAGAAAATCAGGATGAAAACAACTGCACTGAAACCAGCATGGCATATAGCCTCAGTGAGGCTGAGAAGAGATTCTCACATTTTAGTATCACCATCTTTCTGACATGCTGTCAAATGCTGTATGTCTACCTTGTGTTCTCAGAACAGCAGCCCCAAACTCTAGATTCTACCATTTGCAGAAAGATGTCACTGTGAAGAGCAGCATCTAGCAAAGAAAAACATTTAGGAAGCAATTCTCTAGATGATGTGATTTAGGTCCCCAGCTCTCACACTTTTTATTCTGTGATATTTCCAGACACTCAGTCTGATTTAACAGCATTTCTGTACAAGTTAAAATATTTCTGCTGCAGTTAAAATATAGTTAAAATGGTTTGCATGTCTACTAAAATGTCACCCACTCTTCTCTCCCTCCTTCAAAGTAGTAATGAGACTCAATGGCAGATTTTACTCAGAATAAACTCATCCATTCCTCCACTTTACTCCAGATAAGAGCAAGAAAAAGACAATGGAACTGAGGCATTGCCTTCCCACTCTGACAACCAGAACATCTGCAATCTGCAGTTTTTCTCTGTACTGCAGCTTGCTACATGGATCGTAATGAGTCCATCCTGAATACCAATAAAATTAATCTTTATCTGTCACTAAGTTCATTTCAAAAAATGTGCTGATCTCTACTGAGCTTTTACACTGTTCACTCACTCAAAGTACCTTGTTTTAATTCTGAAAAAAGGTCACCATATTAGTAAGTGCATGATCAAGGTAGCCCAAGTAAAAAGACTTAGCACTTTATGGCAGCAATTTTATTCTAAAAATTTGCAAAATACAGCATGAAGCCATGACTTAAAGAGCATTGCAAAGAAAAGGAATTTTTCTTTATTTGCATGTAAGTACTCTCTAGGTGCTCTAGGACAGATTCAAAGATTCATAGCATACATATGACACCTAATTTGTATACAGTTTAAAAATTAACACATAAAAGACAGGGAAGTATAATATTGCATCATCAAAGCAAATTTAAGGCAACACAAAAGAAAAAAATTATCTTTACTCAGTGACTCAGAAGTTGACACAACAAGCAGGCTAAAGTAAATGAGGGATAAAAAGCTAGGTTTTAGATAGGTATGATGTAAACATTCTTGAGTAAGTTTTCTAGCAACCCACTGAGCAAGCCAGGAAGAGAGCTGGAAAGGATCGCCTTCAGGAAATGTTTTCTTTCTGTCCTGACCAGAATTCTAGGTTGCATTCTCTATTAGTCTGAATTTTCAGCAGCTGATGAAACACTTAGTGATCATTTTTAAAAGGTAATAAATCAGAGAGGGAAAAAAAATTCACTGAAGGACAGTTACTAACTCATCAAAGTGATTTCTTCTTCAATGACTGGCTAAAACTTCCCTTTGCGAGACTGACTTCCTGGGTCTTGTGGTAAGATGTGACACTGCATTAACTTTGCTGCTTGACCACCACTGATAATCTGTTAATGTCATATTAAGTAACCCTCTGATACTACGTGTCATCAAGCCAATCTCAAAACTAGTCCAGATTCTTCCAGGTAGCTTTCACTTCCCCATAACCAAGGTTTGTATCCTTGTATCCCATGTGCACCACTGCACTATGCAATGACTGTAATTCAGACCAATTCCCTATGTACATGGGGCAGCTAGGCAAAGACTGAAAAACTGCAGGAAAAAATGCAGGTATTTAGGCTATACCTTCTCTTCTCTGCTTAGTTTATTTGCTTATGGACAATATCGTGATAAATCTTGCTATCCCTCCTTTTGTCATGAATTGTGTGAGATTAGCATATTGCAAATTTTTTCTAAAGTATTTTCTCTTTCCAGGTTCCAGTGCCTCCAGTGTTGCACTGTTTTAAAGCACTGGAAAGTGTTTTATCTGCCACTGTAGATAATATTAAGGCAGTGATTAGCAATTAATAACCAGAAGTGGATAAAGAAATGTCAACAGAAGCATATCCTGTGAAAATACACAGGGCCATTGAGACCAAATGACTGGCATCACTAGAAGACAACTTCTACTGGCATTGTAGAAGACAATAGCAGGGCAGAGGAGGCAGTATTCACAAAGTTAAAAACTATTTTGACTACATTAATTTGGAAGAAAGCATTACAAATTTTCATTGTGAAATGGGCTTCTTCATAAATCTATAATGCCAACTCTTTAAAAATCTACCTCACAGCACAATACTGAATCAACTCAAAAATTAAGATGCATTTGGGTTTTGATTCTAAAGAAAAAGCAAAATTTTTGAGTCCTTTGCAAGATGTAACCTCCTTTCACTCTGCAAATTGTCCCAAGAATGTTTGAATTTGTTGAGATAAAAAATGTCACTCCTGCACCAAACTCAGACCCTCATCGCTGTTCAAAAATAGGTCTTTGATTCCAATTCTTTCTTACTCAGTTTTTAATTTTCAGGCGCCTCTGCACTTCCTGGTCTCAGGCCTGAGAGGAAATGAAGTACCAAAATACCATGAAAATGGCTGTGCCTGTGGTGAGGCTGGTCTGGCTGAAGAAATGGAAACATGAGCAAAGCTCTGAGCAAGCCAGATCTTGAAAAGATCTGTAGCCTGGTTTCCAGACCAACAGGGTTCAGATAGGTTTTGGATAGCAGCTAAACCTTTGGAGGCTTTTCAGAATGAACTAAACCTTGAGGTTTGCCCACTGTCAAGAAATACAGCTGTTCCTCGAGGTACTGAGGAGGCAACAGGGGGCCAATGACAGCATCAAAAGTGGCCACAATATGCATGATCTACTTCTTTGGGTTTGCTCTGTCCAGCTCTTCCCATCCCACTCACATTCATTCCTAGTCTTCACTTCCAGTTTTAAAAATCTTATGGGCATGCAGTCAGCTGGCCATCTTCATTAATGTCCTACACAAAAGATGCAGTTTGTGTTGGCTGCATGCACAAAAATTACTTCTGACTCTTAATCAAAAGTTTGCTGACACTTTCAGTATCAACTCCCACAGGTTTTTGGTGTTGTTTCTTTAATAAGAAGTGTCTTAAGAGTTTATTGCAAGGAAGCATTGTTGAAAGTGTTTTATTTTCAGAGCTGATGTGCCCTTGGTTGTACCAATGCCCATTTGCAGTAACAATGTTGTTAGGATCTGGAGCCACTTACAGTTTTATTTATGGTCTCGGTTTTTCAGTCACAATTAGAGTAACTTTTCCAAATGTTTTGGCTTGCAGGCGCCATCCAAATGGGTCCTTAACTTGGAAAGCTTTGATTGTGTTTAGCTTCCCTTTACTGAACTACCTTAGTGGTCCATCTTACATTGGTCAGTGCTGTGGAAGCTATCCAGCACACTAAACGCTATTGAATACTCACAAAGCATGTGCCAAGGAAGAAAAAGAAAACAATTGCTCCCCAAAATATCCAGCTGCTGATGAAAGAAACTATTAACAGGCAGAGGTGTTCATTTCAAGAAGTAATTTCAAGCAAACTTTCTTCCTTTGTAAGATCTATCGATTGTATTGAGCAAAGCACATGGTTCAGCAAGGCTTTGAAAGAATAGTTTGTGGTATGTTGCAAGTCATCAAGATTTTAAAATAAGAAACACTTGTATCCTATTGTTTGTAGAAGTACGTCCACACACACAACACTGCAACTGAGATAAAAGCAAAGTTGAGGGTTTCAAAAATGCAGTATAAACAATGACAAAGTGTGTTGGTAAGTGCAATGATCATAAACTTACTTATTCGAGGAACAAAATGAGCTTTGTTCAAAGCACTGTGTTTCAAAAGAAAAGTACCTATGCCTAATTTCCCTAATACAAGAAGTTAACAAGGCTCAGGTCTCCTCAGTTTCACACATCCAGAAAGAACATGTGCATCTCACAGAGCAGAATAAAAATACAGCATTGCAAAAACATTCCAACAGTATGTTACAAAAATTGCAGAGCTCTACTTGGTTTTCTATAAACAAGGTAAAAGGACAAGGCTACTTAAGACATTTTGTGGAATGTATGAATGTTTTACATTAGTATTTGACACAAGGAGAGAAATAAACAGGAGCAGCCAAACTGGCTACAGTCCCTCCAGATCTCATGGGTCCTTATGAGACAACTCTCAGCCTACCTTTCCATAATGAAAGCCATTGTTCTGTTGCCAGTATTTGTTCATTTGAAATAATAACAATAAATACAATACTAAAGAACATTCTCCTCCTGTATGCATCCCTGGGGCTCAGTTAGCAATTAATAATTGGAATATTACATTTTCCCTCACTTTGTCTATTATTGCAATATTGTCCTACTCAGGAGATCAGAGTCCAGGAGCAACCTTAGCAAAGAGCAATTTTGGTGACAAGAAGCCAAGAGTAGTACAAGCTCAACGCAACTTTGGACTTTCTCTAACCCAGTGAACACATAGAAACTCTGAAACTCTTAGACCCTGGTGCACATCATGGCTTCCCAATAAAGATTTGGGTATGCATCAGCCCATCCCTCATGTTCCTTCTCTATCCTGGCACACAGGCAGTGTCTGTCTGAGTCCACAGTTTTGGCTGAGAGGGACAGATTACAACACTCACACTCACTTTAGATATAGCCATGAGGTCCAGGGGATCAGACTCTAGATAGACTGGAGCACTTTAACTACCTGCTGACTATTCTGCCAGAAATCATCCTAATAGCTCTTACATGGTAGGAAGCCATATGCTCACCACTGCATGCAAACCTGCAGTCGTGTAAGACTGCTGGACAGTCAGAAATCTCTTGGACATATTATCTGTATGAAAACACTGTAATTTATTGGTATTGGACTATCACAAAGTTTCCAACATCTGAAAATCACATATTCGCCTGGACTATAGACATGGGTGGTTGCTGTGGGTATTTCTGCCCAATTGAAATGCAAAAATATTATTCCTAATTAGATGGGAAACAGGTCTGTAAACTACTGAAAGTCTTTTCTGAAAGTAGTGCTTGATCCGTTCCTGGAGCTAGTGAGAACATAAAGTTAAAACAGCCCAGAGATCTGTTTATACAGATTAAAATCTTAAAGACAGATGTTGATATCCTCCCTCCGTACCATGCCATCACCCAGTTTGTTGCTTAGAGTCCATGCAAGGAAAAACCCTCTGATCCATGTGTTACCTTTTAGAAAATGGTAGAGTGGCTTTTGCTAGAAGGGAACTATAATTTTATGATCATGTCTCTGCCAAGGTTCTTATGTCAGATTTTCTACTGCAGTAAAGGAGACTGTGCTCCTGATACTGCCACCACCTGGCAAGATGAGTATACCTGTGACAGTATCATCATCAGGGATGTGCATTCTCTCTCCATGATCATCCCATAGTTTTCATAAAACTCAGACCCACAGAGAAACATGCCCTGTTCCCATGACCTCTGGTTATTTATGAAAATTTCAGCCTTTATCTGTTATTCTTCAAACCACAAATAAAAATAAAAATAAAATCTGCATGAGTAGAAAAGAATGGCCATTCTCAGTTGCCACACAGTGGTACAGCAGGTGAAAAAAAAAGCCACAGATTTTCTTGGTCGTTCTACACAGCTTGGGTTTGTAATTATGCAGATCCTATCCACGAATATTTAAGAAAGGTACATGTGGAAAGGGGTTATATACTCTGGGAGCTACAAGCAAATGACTACAGGAGTTGAGAATGATTAAGCGGTGTGGTATTTGTTGCTGTAATAGCACTGGCTTTTTATTGTTGTTGAAACAGGTAAGTACAGAAATAGTAGAAATAAACCTGCTTTGCTCGAAGTTCAGCCTTGTGGGAAGATGTAGATGTGCATCACGGTGTGAGTGTTATTTCATTCCTGTGGGTGTCTGCCTGTCCATTACTTCTTTGAGGGAAGGATTTCCAATGTAGTCCAGTATTTGTAGGGATGAGCGCTTTCCGTAAGAAGAGCACAGGCAGCAGAAAAACAAGCACAAGCTCACTACCTACAGTCCTCTGCAAACAAGGCTAGCTATGCCTACCAAAATGTTCAATTCAGTCTGAAAGCTTGATGTCTTCAAAACCACTACCTTTTTGGCAGCAGAGGCAGAGAGTGGGAATTCCACCAGGATTGACTTTTCTGCTCACGGCTCATAAAGATGCAGACTACTATAAGGTACAGAAATGAGCAATGCACACTCAGAATTGGTGAAAGAAGAAACAGAGGGACTTCTAACATCACTCAGATAACAGTGAAGTTAAACACATTTACATGAGTCTATGACATTTAATTTTTAAAGTTTGCTGAAGTGCTCTTGGCCAGATTTTTCTTCCCTTTTCTGAGGCAGACAACCCCTCACTAAATGAAAAGTATATTCTGCAGTGATTTATATCCATATTTTAAAATTTGGATTATGTATAATTTAAAGATATTATAACAGTCACAATAACTCTTACTTTATGTTTGCACAAACTAAGGTTTGGTAGTATTCCAGTCTACTTCCACACTAATATTTAGAACTCTTTTAATGTACAGAAGAAAAGGATATCACATATCCTATCTTGCAAATTATGTTTATACATTTGTTAAAGTGAACTTGAAAGTCAATTGCAATGTTAATCTGTTTACTAGAATAGTATGTATCACCTGACAGTCCAACGGGGCTTCAAATGAGGGTCTTAAAAAGTAAAATATGAGAATCACTTTACTTTATCTATCACACACTTTAAAACGCCACACACAATAAAATTCACAGAGCAAACTCTTTCCTTTAAGGTTTTCAATTAGCTTCTAATCTACAAATCATTTAAAGGGAAAAGCAAAAGAAAGCCAAACTTAGACAAGGCAAAGCTTTTCCTGAAGAATTTCAGGTATGAACAGCTCAGCCATCCCCCACTGCCATTTCACCTTGAGCTGTCCCTATAACACCTTACTCAATAAGGGGGGAAAAAGGGAAAAAAAAAAAAAAAAAAAAAAAAAAAAAAAAAAAAAAAAAAAAGGAAAAACTCAGCTCTAGGGATTTCACAGCAATTTTCTGAAAGACTTAAACAAAATAGGTCTATTTCACTTTGCAGCTGCCTGTAACTTTACCACAATAAACCCTGAGCACACAGCCTTCACCAAAACACTTAAAAACAGCTTGAAAGAGGTATTCGCTGCCCGTTATGTTTACTCAAGCACTTGTTTTAAAACACATTTAAGGAAAATGTTTTTATTTTTACAGATTGCATTAATTATAGCTTTGCAAACACTGCGAGCTCTACAAGAAGACTGAACGGAGCTATTAGCTGCAAACCTCAGGTCTTGGCTAGAAAAGTGGTTATGGCTTATTTAGTAAGCCTAATGAATTGGCTCACCCATCTCTACTCGGAGTTCCATGTATAGCACCAGGGAGCCTGGAATAGCCAGAAAGGCTTGTTTCATGTCGCTGTATAATTAAAATAAAGTAAAATCGGTCAGCCCGAAAGCAGACGTCGCTGCAGCATTATCCCTCCTCGGGCAAATGCAAGCATTAACACGGACATCACCGCCGGAGCGAGGCTCTGCGGGGACCCGCAGCAAACCTGCCCTTGGCAGCGGCGGGCCGCGCTGTGCCGGGGGCGCTCGGCGGGGCGCGGTGCCGGCTGCTCCCGGGCGAGCCCGGCCGAGCCCCGCCGGCCGGGGCGGGCAGCAGGCAGCGCTCGGCCCGGCCGCCCCTCGCCGCCCGGGGCCGCATCGCCCGCTCAGGTGCTCCCGGAGCGGCCAGCGGCGGGGTGGCCTTACCGTGAGGGCGGAGAGCTTCTGAGCCGGCACGGCGGGGAGCAGCTCCGGCAGCAGCAGCAGCAGCGGCACCCACATCCTGGGGCGGCGGCGGCGGGCACGCAGCGGCTGCGGGCAGCGGAGCACCGGCGCTCGCCTTGCGATGTCGCTCCCCCTCCCCGACGCCTGCTTTGGCTCCTTTTCAATCGCTCCGGCTGGGAGGTCCCAGCTCAGGTCCTGGGTTTTCTTTTTCCCCACCCCAGTCCTTTAAATTTGGGGACGCCTATAAAGCTGAGAGGCGGCACTTTCTCCCTCCCTCTGCGTCCCTCCCTCGCTGCTCGGGAATCAGCCCCGGCTGGGAGATGCTCCCCAGCCTCTCCTCTCCGGAGCCCTCCCACTGCCGGGGAATCTGCCGGACGCCGCCGCCCCGGGCGGGCTGCTGTCGAGCCCTCGGGTCCCTTCCTCTGCCCTGCGGCCCCGAGCCCTCTGCGGCAGGGGGAGCGGAGGAAGCGAGCGGGACGGGAAGGGAGGACCCAGCACCAGCGCCGGGAGCACGCGGGAAGGCACTGCCGGTGTGCGACCTCTCCGCGCCGCTCTTGCCCCTTTTCCTCTTATCCTTCCCCCTCCCCAGCCCGGCCTCCGCTTTCTCCTCCCAGACCCACAGATCCTCGCCGATTAACCCTCCCCGGTGCTCCCGGGGGGACGCCGCTTGCTTCCCCCGCAGGCTTTATTCGTCCCCCGCCGCATGCCGAATCAACCCGTACGAACACCAGATAGCCCCTGGCAGGCGGGGCAGCTGCCCCCGACCCCCACCCCGCTGAGCCCAGACCTCCTACCGGAGCGCCCCGGCCCCGCCGGGCACCGCACGGGGCGGGAGCCGGGCCCGCCGCATCCCGGTCTCTGGGATGAGATAAAAGCCAGGTACTGGAGCCCCACTCCCCGTGGGGCTGCCAGGCGCTCCGGCACGGCGGGGAGCGGCACTGCCGGCCCGGGGCGGGATACCCCGGTGAGATGCGGAGGCTGCGGCGCCGCCGCTACGCGTGCAGTTAATGCCAGGTGAAACCTTCCACCGCGGAGTTACGCGCTTTTCTTGCTCATTCCTTAGAAGCCAAATAGAGGTCTGTTTATATTTCCTGCTGTGAAGGATCTCCCCATCCCTGCTGCCTGAAGAAACCCTTTCACTACAATTTTGTCACTGGAGTTCCCCACTCCTCCAGGGGACCCAGAGCTCGCAGCCAGCCTGCAGAGATTCCCACAGTTAAGTGGTGATACCAGGGACGCTGAAGCTACCAGGGCTTGCTTTATCCTCCGTGTGTGCGTGTTTTGGGAGAGGACAAAAGGGTTTTAGGAAAGTGGCACACTCCCAGCACACAAGTGACGAAGTCACTTCTTCAAACATTACATCTGGCATCCTTGCAGGCTTTGTCACACCTGGCTCAGTGAGGGGATCGGGATAGAGCATGGTCTTTAGAGGAGTAGCTGTATGCATGGTGAACCAAGGTGGAGAGAAGTAGATATTAATTACAAAGAGATTTGGGTGCCTTACTTAAGACACCGACTGCTGACTTTTCCAAATCCTATAATGTTCAATGGATGCAGCCAGTAAAGTAGTCACAGCATTGCCAAATCTCAATGAGCACCCACAGTCACAAAAACTTGAAAAGCTCCCTTTTCAAAAGGTTTTGTTTTATATGATGCAGTTTTTAACAAAGTATATGCACACATCTGTGTGTAAATGGCCTGTAATACCTCCTGCGCTTTTTAAATGGGGCAAAGAAAACCAAGTTATCATACTCTATTACCCAGGTTGGAGCGTGTTTGAGGCCCTTTACGGGACCAGACCTCTATTGCTCTCAAACTAGCAGCATCTCTCATAGTGATAGCAAGTTACCATTTGCTGCATTAGGCACTGCAGTACAATTTGCCAGCCTGGGCTTCATAGCCCTTTCCTTTCAGCTGGGTGAAACTTGGCAATGTTGGTGTCTGTCAGAGACAAAAGGAATTTTTTTTTCCCTGTGACCATGGCTAGCCTCTTTCACAAAGTTATTCACCACATGTACAAAGTTCTGTTTCCCCCCCTCTTTCTAGTCCTCTTCCCTGTTCTCCAGTCCATCCCAGTTTGTTTCCCAGTTTAGGTCCATGTCCCCTTCATCACAAACCCGTGCCTGCTTTCCCTTCTATTTCACCTTGTTTTTTGTATCTTGCAAACTCTGCAGCTCCTTCATCTTCAGTTCAGTGCTGTGTGCACTGCTGGCATGTAGCTGGGCAAAGGCAATTCTTGGCCCGCAGTCCCTTTGCTATTGGTTTGTCTGTCAGGACATGCTGAATGACACAATATGAAAAAATACTTTTGCAGAATTGATGAGAAATATATCTTATAAAAACAAACTGCAGATTTTTGAGGGTTTACAGCTTAGTCAAATGTGAGTGGATTTACACAAATTGGACAACAGCCAAAAGACCAAAACTCTGCAAAAAGGCAAGTTTAGAGTCCAGAAACTGTTGACATTATCATTTTTAAATAAAGATGATTTGCCAAAATATACGCTATCATTTTCTCTACTATTATTTCCCCAGCTTTTTTTTTCTCAAAAGAAATTGAAAATGCCACTTAAAATTTTTTTCTTTCATTTTTCTGCCCCACATCCCAGAAGATAATTCAGCCTAAAGTAGATATTTTTAGAGGAAAATATGAGACCAAGTGATAAAAACCTAGCAAGGTTTAAGAAACTGAATGTAGCATTGGATAAATGTAAAAGACAGAGTGATTTTAACAGGCAGAGCTTCCAGCACTATGTGGCAAGAAGCCTACCTGTCTCCAAGAACTTCCAGTCTGATTAGATAGGGGCTGTAAAAAGGGGAAGAAAAGTTTTTGCTTGCTATATCCGGGGAAAGATTTTGAGAGAGTCGCACCAATACTCCTTACAGATGTTGACCTCTCATTCAAAAAGCAGACATCTTTCCAGAAGGAGTCATACGTCTGTTCACAGCAATACACCATGAGCCATCACCTCTATATAGAAGCCACTGAAGGAAAACTCTGGTTTGCATTACTTGTTATAGTTTGTCAGTGGTGGGTTTATCCTGAGCTCAGCCTTCAGCCCCTATAGCTAAAGATGTTTTGAGTCATACTGGAGCCAGTTGCTATCTAACACCAGGACCATGTCCACACTGGATCTCTGCTTGTCTCTTGTCTCCTGAGGTCCTGCACTTCCATTTGCATAGTGAGACCCATGTATTCTCCTCCCCTGAGTTTCTCGAGAGCTATTGAGGAAAGCAGCTCGTGTTGCTCAGATGAAGGAACCTCATGGAACATCCTGCAGTTCAACAGCAGTGGATCCAAATGTACAGGAAATAATGCAGCAGGATTTAATGATGCTTTGGTTTCATGCTTCTGTTTGGTCCAGAAGAAGCAAAAGGGAATTATCTTGCTGCTGTAGAATTGTGTAGGCTGCTCTAAACTCCTGGGGATGGTTGCCCATCCTGCATTAAATTCAACAGGATTGTTCCAATAAAGATCTTGGAAATTCTCTTTGGGAGAAAAGAAGACTTATTTATCTCTTGACTATCAAGCCTGCAGAAAGTAAATTCTCTTAGTTTACAATATAGCAGTGTAGTGACAGGGATGGACTGTTAGATCCAAGCTGTGTTACTTGGCAGGGGTGTGTAAGCATTCAGGAGTCTGCTTATCAGGATCAGATGTTGTTTGGCAGAGGATAATGCCAAGCTGAGAAAGAGATTCTTTTTCACCTATGAATTTCTGGCACCTCTATTCAAAGAATTGCCAAGCAGATTCTCTGTTCACACCCGCTTTTCAAGTTCGCTGCTTCTCAAGGAGCAGATGCACTCTATAGCCTCACTTGAGATATACCAAACACTTGATTTATTTTTAAAGTTTGAAAAAATAATGGGAAATAATATTAAAACTCAAACAAGCAATTCTTGTAATACCTAGAGAATAGACAGGCACTTACAGACATATAAACAAGTACAGAACAGTTATTTCAATGTTATGTGACTAGGACATGCCTTTCTCTCCTGAGTTTCTACATTGCTGAGTATCATGAAATCCCAGTCAGTGACAGAGACTGATTGTGCCTGTAATAAGTAATAAGAAAATAGAAGCCATTCTTTTTTTTTTTACTTGTAAAGCGTTACTATTATATCTATTATATTTATAATTAGTATTATATTAAGAATTCTTTTAAACAAAGACACTAAGTCATGCCCGCTGACATGGCAAGTTTCCCATGTCTCTAAAATTAACATGGATGAAAAGTTCACAAATAGAAACCTGAGAAACTCCAGCTCTACCGTGCTTGTGGTATCATTGAACTGTATTCATGAGTTTTCATACTTGATGGGGGTAAGATCCTGTATATAACTTATGTTTAGCTTAAAGGAACAATAAAATCCTCTGCTGTCTTTGTGTTTGCTGCGAGTAGTAGGGAGGATGAATTCCAAGAACTAACTAGGAGTTGGCAGGACTTCTTTAAAAAAAAACTAAAAATCGTTCATTCTTTAAATTTATTTTTTAAGTAGAACATGGTGTTTATAAACTTCTTTAAGTTTTCACACAGCTGTGAGCAAGCAATCAATGACTGAGATGTGTTCTGTGTCACATGAAACTTTGAGTTTTTAGGCGTTTATGGGAACCAGAGGCTGAAATCCTGTTTTTTGAGAGTTACACAGGTGAGCCAAAACACCAAGACCTATACATTATTTGATCATTAAAAATAAAGACCTTTTAGAGAGGGGACAGAATACAGAAGTTAAGTGAGAACTGAGGAGGCACAGACCAGTGTGTGTGGCTGGTTGTCCTTGGGAAAACAGATAGCTTTGAAAAGCATCGTCCTTCAGTTAGACTTTTTAGTTTCAGCATATTGCATTTTTCATTATTAGAGCTTGTTATATGGAGATTTATCTTAGGGAGAAGTCCGTATGAGGAAGGGGACTTAAACCTCTCCAGGGCAGCAACAATGGCAAAAAAAAAACCCTACTCTTATCTTGACATGAGAGCAGTGCTAGTAGCATTCCCACCTGCCAGAGACCCAGTTCTTCTATGCTCTCCCCATCACACAGTTCCAGCACACTTCTCAGAAGGTTGTTGACTGCAGTGCAGAGAGAGGCATTACTGTTGAATCACTCACCTTGCATTAAATCAGAGGTTTAATGAGGAACCACAGCTGCTCCACTTCCACTCAAGTGTGGAGCCTGGGATGGCATGGCTGGGATGAGAACCAAACCCTGAAAAACCATCTGGTGGCTAAGTTAAAGGAGCACCAGTGTTGGCAAAAAGGATGTGAACACCAGCAGAAGCAAGAAGGAAAAAGAGTAAAAAAACAGCCTTTTGGTAGTGCTGCTGACAAGCATGGTCTCCTGCTTGACTGTCTGGAAGCAACCATGGGATTCTGCATGATTCTTGGAGCTTTGGACATAAACCATGCTGTGGAGAATGCCAGCAGGAGGAGCTCTGTCTGGGGGGATAAATTCATCCTGAATTCTTGCATCTAGATTTGCACCAACCTTTGAAATCATACAGGAAAAGAGCTATTGCATGTAGTGAAATACTGGGTGTAAAATGCTTTTCTGAGAGCCAGGGTGACTTAGGTGACATAGGATGCAGCAGAAAACATGAACACAAAATAATGCCAGAAGATCTAAGATATCAAAATTCTTGGGCACAGAAGTAGTATGTGTTTATCTATTATTATTATTATTATTATTATTATTATTATTATTATTATTAGTCCCTTTCTGTGGCTGGATTTATTTTGCTATCATTACCTGTTTACCATATGGCTCACCATCTTTTGGAGGAAATATTTTTTTTATTTTTGAATAAAAGATGGAACACATAGTTTAAATGTGAAAATATAGGAAATCTTAATGGGAAGATCCTGACCAGATCTCAGAGATATACCACTTCAGCATCTTTATGCACTGCTCTCAGAAGAATAGGAAGAGGTTCCATTCTTCTAATCCCAAGAGGTTAAATGGAAATGCTTTCACAGGAAAAGTGTGGTATTTTACCAATGAAAATTTTATGCACTTCTAAATGTGGAATAAAAAGCTAAGTTTCATGTGTGAATATTTTTTATTTCCAATCCCTAGCACTTACATTCTATTGTGTACCAGCTTGCTATTTCAGATTTGTAAACCCTTTGTGACCCAAACTCCTTTACCTTGTCACTCCTCTTCCTCAGCCTGTGTAAAGGGAGCTCTGTGGTCCCAAGCCAGCTGTCTGTGGGCGTGGGGTGTTTGCAGAACCTTCCCCACACCTAGCAATCTCAGCCCAAATGCCAAAGCTGAAATGGGCCCAGTGCCAGAGCTGCACCATCACCACTGGCAGAGATCAATCCAGGACAGGATGGAGGCAAAGCTGCCCATGCATGCAGGGTTGTCATCCTTGTCCCTTCCCACATCGTTCCTGCCTCCTACATAAACAGAGGGCATCTTGCACAGACATTAATGCCTTTCAAGACACTAGGAAGTAGAAAACCAACAGGAACAAGCTAGTTGTTCCTTAGCCTTCTGCCCTTCACTCCTGCCCCTCCTTATAATGGGCACACAACAAAGAAAATTTGTATTTGTCCTTTCTCTCTGACTGTCCAAGGAAAGTCAGAACAAACCTTCTGTGCTGGGTGAGAAAACATAATTCATGACTGCAAGCAACAGCCTCATCTGAGAGGTGAGATTCTGGAAATACAAGCAAGAGGGACAGGACAGGACCCTGAAACTGGGGGAGAGCAGGAATATCTACCCAGCAGGCCTTACAGAGGGTGCAGATCTGCAGGAGATTCCTGCAGCCAGTTTCTGAGTGACCCTGAGGATGTACACAGAGGAGCAGGCACTTCTGGTGGGAAAGTGGCATGGTCAGCATGCAGTGCTCTGTGCAAAAATTGCTACATGTGACCTAGCGAAGTTTTGCTTTGCAATGGGTAGCAGTGGCTTTTAATCTACTGAGACACATCTTTTCTTACCAAGCTCTCTTCAGAAAGAGTAAAAAAAATGACAATGCAAAAAGCTCATTTAAATCTTAAAGGGAAAAAAAAAATAACAGGGGAAAATGCCCATTTTTCTTCATGTTTGTGTTTGGGATTTTCATTAACTGCTTTTGCCCAGCTGGTAAGTACAGGTACATTCTCATAGGCACAGTGGTAACAGTAAAACAGCAGGTTAACATGGCAATGGGCATGACTACCTCTCAGCTTTGAATCAGTTCTTTCCTTTACCAATTATTCAGTATTTCAGAAGCTGTGATTTTCATGTACTTCCCATTGCCTACCAAAAGCCAGTGGCTGCACCTTCTGTCACCAGTTTGTTTTTACTTATGCTGACTACTAAACAAATTAACAACCATACATTTTGGAGAATGTATGTTCCTAAGTGCCAGGGTTTCTTCAAAACTGTTAAAAATCCTGTAGAGTAATGTCAAGAACTCATTTGGGTATGTGTTGCTTTACCACTTCAGAGAAAAGACAATATTATTTTTTTGTTTTAAACTGAAGCAAAAAGCAGCAAGTTTTATGGGTTTTGGCAGGCTGGTCTTTGTTGCTAGCATTTCTCCTTAAGCTGAGTTAGTGGTGAGTTGCTGGCTCACCATGTCTCTGGGGCACACTGAGGTACAGTGTAAAGAGTAGGCAAAGAGACAAATTTATAGCAAGAATTAAGTGGAGAGACATTGTGAATAATTGAATAAGGAGCTGTCAGCTTAGACAAACAAAGGTTTTTTCGGTGTAGGGCTGACAGACCAAAAGTTCATTTCTCAAACCTGAAAAAAATCTTTCTTTCTCATTATGGTTTTTAAACTTCTGACAGGCTTCATAAACATTAATCCATAAGATGTTTAAAATTTTGTGTGTCAGCAAGGATTTTTGCAGGTTCTCTGGCTTGTATTTATTTCTATGGAGTGACTATGCTATAAGAAAAAAGATTCTTGTTTATGAATGTAAACACAGGCCCGCTTGAGAGACAGTGATAGCAATTACACTAAGTATTTAGTAAATGATTTGTTTCCACTGAGAGAGCAAAGTATTTTGCATTGGAAGAGATACAGAAGAAAAAAAAAAAAAGGAAACAAAATCCAGTAGTTTCATAACTATTTTTCTAAGAAAGAATGTGAAACAGTATCTGTAACTGGCACCTTATAACCCTTAGGTCATTTAGCCTTTTCTGAGCTCACAAGAGTCGATGAGAAGTTCTTCAGGGAAACAAAATGTACATGTGCTTGTGCCAGTACGCACCAACTTTTAAAAAGCATTTCACAGTGGGGACACATCACGTGCAATAATATCAGGAAAGATTCCTTGGGCTCCAGCAAGTGCTTCCACTGACAAGCAGACAGAACTTTGCCCCCCAGCCAAAAGGCTTCTGCTTGAGATGTCTGGAGGTAGAGGACACCCTTCTTTGAGCTCTTGTGCTGCCTGAATGACACCCAGCTCTCCCACATCCCATCCTAACCACCACGAGATCAAACTATTCTAGAGCAGCTCTGGCAGATGAGCTCAGAAGGACAGAATGATCTTTTGGTAGTCAGCAGGGCCAGGACTGGGGAGACTTTTCACTAGGAGAGGGGTTAAGATTTGGTACAGCTGTTTTGAGCAGTGCAGGGATGCACATTTTGTCTCCTGTGTGCCAGATGAGCATCCCAAGAAGCCAGATAATCCCTGCTTGGTTTCTCAGGACAAGTTTTTGCTGATGTTCTGTCTCAAGGAAAAAAATTTCATTGCAGCTCTGCTGGCAAAATCCAGTTGGGTTGCCAGGATGTTTTATTTCATCCTTGGAACCAGTGCAGTGTCAGGAGTTGCACCACCCCTCTGGGGTTTATTGATATAAAAATTCCAGCACAGCTATACTTGCAAGCTCCTTCTATGCCTTTCACTGTGCCTGTGAAATAGAGTATTTGAGAACTTTTGGCATTAACAGATTATTTCTTTTTAACACATTTTTATAGAAATGTGGGATAAACAGTGAAAATAAGTTAGGCTAACAAATTCAGTGCCTAAGCAAATATTACTGGGTGCTTTGTTAGACTGGGGCTGACATTAGAGTTGGGGAAGAAAAACAAACAACAGTGTTAGTTTTCTTTGAGCTTTTTTCTGTGGTCATCCTATTAGCTACAACTAGAATCTACAAGTCATCTCAAAAAATACTCAAGCCGTGTACAGTCATTTATTCCTGTAAATCATATTGACTTCAGTTGCATTCCTCTGGTGCAACTGAGAACAGAATTTGGCTAAGAAGTATTGGGCCTGCTCTTTTGCTCACAGGTTTTACATATTTCATATGAAGGGATCTAACTTAATATAAGATAGCTCATCATCTGCCACCTTGGCAGTCAGCATAAATCTCGCAGGACAGACTTGGTAGGGTTAAGCTCAGTACAACAAATTGAGGGAAAAGGTCCAGGGATAATCTGAAGAGAGTAACAGAGGACAGCTTTTCAGGTCTTGTTACAACAATATTTAGATGATCCCTGGCAGCATGGTCAGTTTGTCTTTGGTCTGGGAAACCACGTTTGCTCCATGTTTCAGTACATCAGTGCCTAATCCATACCATTAGGATGGGTCCAGAGAGCAAACTTGGGTCCAAGAATATCTACTATCCTTGACACTTCATTTGTTCCCCAGCCATTATGATTCTTTTTCTGTTTCAGTCCCACACAGCTCTAAGCTATTGCTTTTTCTTGACTTTGCTTTCCTCTGGTTGGGAGGCAGGACTTGGCTTTTCTCTCTGAGATGCCTCACTGCTACAGGTGCCATTACAAATATTTTATTTGTTCACTTTCAGAAACCTTGAAAGTGAAAGAATCTGAGGTAGAGCTGAATGCTACTTTGCAAATACTCTGGAAGGTATGTCCAACTTGGCACTGAGCTGTCTTCCCAGCTGGCAGGAGAGCAGAAAGTCCTTTTCTCTCTCAAAGATGAAATCTGAATGTCTGCCAGCTCCCTGTAATTACAAGCCCCAAAGAGTGTCTACTCTGGTGTAACTAGAGATCTATGGGTTTTGGCATTTCATGTATCCATTACCACTTAGTGCTACATCACCAGGCCAAGATGGGAATTTCCTTTGTGGGGAGACCTCTTTTATTAATAAAATAGGAACCACATTTGTCCTCCAACATCAATCTCAGCTGGCTAATTTCTTTTCGTCCCCCAATACAGAGCTTCATTTTGAATGCTCCTGGGGAGTATCTCTTCTCTCTTGTTTGTCTCTGCCTGTGTTTAATTCTGCGTCAGTATACACAGTAATAATTCCCATTCCAGTATGATGAATATACTTTCTGAATAGCCTGTTACACATACTTTGGGTTGAATCAAGGTTCAGGCTCCTCAGATTTGTCATGCCTGCCCATGACTTAGCAGCACCTCAAAGCCCCACCCCGCCATACATTGTCACAGTCATTGTGTGCAGCACTGAGGTTGTAGGGGGGTTCTGACTGCTGACCAGCTGGAGTCAGAAGTTAGGAGGAATATTGCTGGCTGCAGGCTGAACCAGGATCTGTATAAAATTTTCAAAACTTGCTGAGGAGCTATTAAATACTCAGATGACTTGCTGGTGCTAGATGTGATCCTGTCTGCGCCTGCTTTTGCACCATACAGCGGGTGGCAACAAAAGCACCTTTATATTGGAGTGTTGGTGACATAGATGTACATATTGTGTCTGAAAATTGATTCTCTAGGTATGATGGGGTAGCTTTGACTTTCATGGGCCCTTATGGAAGAATCCTCAGGTGCTTGTAGAATGCAGATTATTCCTGCCTTTCATGTATTCACCTCTCTCCATTCCTGCCACTGTCAGGTACGGATCCACTGCTGGAAGACAAGTCTTTTCCTGCCTGTGACTGAAATGTCATCACAACAGGTTAAGAGAGAGGTAGATTTTAAAGATCATTTTGCCAGGCTCCTTCTTGTCCACAGGAGGAATCTTGGGTAAGGTTCTGCCTCACTAGGGTCTTGCATGATACTATTGGAGCAGTGACTGCTGCAGACACAGGGAATATGTTTTAATTTTTTTTTTTATTTTGTTGGTGGGAACACTGTGAAATAAGGAATTCCCTTAAGGTGAAGGAGAAATAGCAGGAGAGGAGAAGAAGTGAACACAGCAGCTGTTACAAAACCATCTGACTATCCATATCCTTGTGCACATAGGGACGTTTGGTCAGCTTCTGTTCTTTAGCTTTTAAGATGAAGCTAAAAGAGAAAAAAAAATTAAAAGCCCATAAAAATAACAATGTAGAAGGAGAGTGAAGAATGATCAGAGGTTCCTTCCCCAAAAAAGAGACCAAACCTGTTCAGTGAGTAGCAGATTCTGCCTCTGGCCTCGATTCTGCTGAAACAACTCACATCTGGCAAACTGTGAGCTGCACCTACAGCTTTCCCTACTGCCATTACATGAACTACAGGTCTCACCTCTTCAGTGTTCCTGGCAGCAGGTGATGCAGGTGATCTCCTATCACAGCTCTTCTGTGCCTCTGAGCCTCTCTCCAGTACCTGGGCAGTGACCTTCAAAGGGCATTTAGGACCACAATCACTCCGAGCCTCTAGTGCTCTGTTAACTTCAACTGGAGTTATCCAGCAGGGATCAGAGAAATTAAAAGGGCTGAGAAATACAATGTTATATAAATCTTGTTTCCTTATGAATAACTACAAAAAATTGTATTCAAATAAGCCAAAAGCGTGGAGAAACAGCCTTCATGTGTTTGCCACTTGCCAGTTAGAAACCTCTGTGTGCAGTGATTTATAGTTTATTGCCAACCGCACTGTCATTGAAACTTGAAATTATTTTATACCAGAAGGTTTTTACAGATTTTGAAAACATTTGGTTTTGGTCTGATGGGACTTCTGAATCTTTTGAGGGACTGTTGGTTTTGCTTTTTGTTCTTTGTTTTAGAATCGCAAGCTTCACCCCTTACATTAACCTCCCTCGCCCCTTGTTATCATCATTTATGCAAATATGAATATTATTTTCCATGCTTATAAACATTTTTTCTTTTTATGAACCATAATCAGAAGGGATTTCCCTGTCCTTCAAGGAGTCAGGCTAGGTGGGTTTTGGGTGTCTCTACTGGAGCCTGAGATCCCCAGCTAATTTTGAACAATTGAACTTTAGAAGGAAAGTGCAGCTAGAGTTTCAGTTGGTTTGGATGTTTAAACAATTACATGTAGGCTCAAAAACCTATTAAGGCAATTCCTTTACTTCTTTTGAGTGTTCAAAAGCAAACTTATAATTACCTTGTTCACTCATAGCTTCAGTGTCTATCCATGAGATTACCTATGTGGGTTTGTCTCCAAAAAGAAAAGCTTCAGAAAAATTTCATTAATGTCCTAGAATATAGCAGGAAATGGTGTTGCAGGCATGTGTATAACCTTATTTGGATTTTACACTGCAAATAAAGTAATATGTGCCTAATTAAGTTTTTTATGAAAGTATGTGAAATGGTAACTTTTGGCATCATACAATTATCTTTTAACTTTTAGGCTCCCAAAACCCCTGAATAAAAACAATGCCACATGACAAAAATTTTGCTATAAAAACAATAATATTTTTAAAGTTTGAAGATAGACACTAAATATGGCATGAAACAAGCTTTCTTTCAAGAAAATCCTATTACCACTAGCTTTGTCACTGGAATAAGTATTTTCTTGTTACTGCTGAAACATATAGAACCACTTTACTTTTTACATTATTTGTAGCTCAGTCACTCACTCGTGTTAATCAATGACAAAGCTTCTGCTGATAAAAGCTAACAAAAATAATAATTATTCTTAAAATATAAACATGTGTTTTCTATAAAATATATCCCATTTTCAGTGATAAGACTTACAAACATGACTGTATTGAGATTCAGTTTTGTTGTTTTTTCTTTGGAGGGGGGAGATGGGTTTTTTTTTATTTCTTTTCAAACATGGAATCCCCCAGGAAATTTCAGAGGAGTTGCAAAATTTGCAGCGAAATGTTTGATTTGGTCAAAAAGCCTCTTCCAGATTAGATTAAACTATTTCAAGCAGTTTTACTGTAGACTCAAAATTGTGTCTTTAATCCAATATAAACTCTGTTTAATGAAAGCCATCTGCAAGTGGTATCATTGTTACTCCTCACCCCATTCCTATTGCTGCTTGAAGCATCTCTGTATTGGCAGTTACTGCCAGTGGCCACTGATTTCCAGCAGAAGCCTTGTAGTTAAAACATCAGTCTGGCTGTTGGGACTTTCTACTTCTTGCTGCCTCTCCTGTTGGCTCTTGGCTTGAGCTGCACTGTGTGACTGAGCCAGTTGTGATCACTGTGCAGCTCATTTTGCCCATCTGATAAGAGGACATTGTATCTGCCTGCCAGGTGTGTTGTAGGGACACAGTACTTAATGTTTGCAAAGAGCTGCTGTGGTACTTGACCAGAAATCCTGTAGAAGGGCAAAATTTCACAATGGAGTTGGAGCACAGACTCTCATAACAACATTTGATGCTTCTCCAGTCTAAAAGGTTTTGCTCAGGCTACAGTGAAATGAAATGATGACTAAATTAATTTAAGATCTCCCAGAGTCTTTGTTTTCACCCTGTGCTATGTTTCACAGCCCTTGTAAGATTTTATTTTTGCTAAGGTCTGTTGATGGGACCATGCTGTCTTTATCAATACATTGACCTGAATGAGAAATTATGTTGGTGAAAGGAGACTTACTTTTAACTAGATAAGTTCCCTGATCTTTCAGCATCTTCCAGAAAAATTTAGAGTGGAACAACTGACAGGGCAGTGAGTTGCAGTACACAGGCAGGGACAAGCAGATGAAATGGGCACGAGTCCTCAGTGTGACTTTACCATTAAACCTTACTGCTGAATGGCACCTCAGAGGGGCCTTTTCGTGCTTGGTGCCTTCACTGTGCTTCGTGCTCCACAGTAGTTATTCCCAGAACACTAATGAAATACCATGCTGCAAAATATGCAAGAAAGATGGAAGAAAGGAGTGATAGTGATTCCCTCTGGGGAGCTGGGAACTGGGCACTGGAAGAGGCTCACCACAAGTAGATTGGACAGAAGTAAGAGCAAATCTGAATGCAAGTGTCAAGCACACTGATTAGAAAGCCCATTCTTCTTCCATGCTGCAGTATGCATTTTAGATACCTTTCCACTCTTTCTGCATCTAAAACACGTCTCTCACTCCATTTTAATTGAAATTTCTCATGAGTGCTATGGGTGCCCTGGAGAAAACTGTTTTACAAAGACTGGGGAGTCATGTATGGTAAAGGAATATAAAACTAAAGCAGGGAAGTTTAATTGTAAAATAATTTCTTTTTGCATGCACTTAAACTCCCACAAATAATTTTTGAAATCATTATCTCCATATATGTTGCCATTATTACGGAATACTTACATTAAAAAACTATGAAAACATTTGAGAGTTGGTTTATGGTGAGGTTGTCATTACTGTGGCTTGTGAAGGGAGCTTCAGATGTGTCTCTGAGGGATTTCATGGAAGAATGAGGATCTGGGCTGGATGTCTTTCTAAAGATACTCCTTCAAACATTTAAAAAATCTTTTTTTGTGTTACTGGTGATCTGAAGGAACAGATCTTGTCCTTCTATTTGCTGCATTTCCATTTTTCTGAATGTCATTTTTGCATACTTATTTTTAATTTTTCTTTATATTCAGGTAAGCCTCCACATGTCTGAAAAGGTGACTCTAGGGTCACTTTTGTGTGTTTTAGTGGTTATGCATAGCTGTCTACCGCTCAACAGCATTTTTCAGGAGTTTTTTTAAACAGAGAAGGGTCCATATAGTGGCAACATTAAGGAAATTCTCCTCATTTTCCTTATCCCATTCCTCAAGTGAAAAGAAAAAAAAAAAAAAATAACCAAAGAGATGAATGTTAAATTCTTCATCATCACTACAGTATGCTGTTGACAAGGAGGTGTATTCTTCTTTGGGAAGGGGAGTGCCTTCCTCTGACAATAAGATGACAGCTCTAATTACCCCATACATTTGTGATTTGCTTTGGAAACTTATTTTGACACATGCAGAGCCAGAAATTGGAATAGCTTAAGGGAGAAAGGAAACCTGTCACAGATGTGAGTGGCAGAGCAAGAACAAAAGGCTGTGAATTTCCTCTTTGCCAGTACAGATCTCTAGGTTGCCATCTTTCCTTCACAGTAAACTAGGGAAGAAGAAATTCCTGAAAGCAAAGCTTTGTCTTATCAAGTGTGATAACATCTGACAAACTGTACAGATCTTCCCCACTCCCTTCCCCTCTCTTTTGCAAAGGTTGGGGCTGGGCTAAGGACAGAGTAGCAGGTCATTGACCTATTAGCCCCTGCGATCATTTTACCCCAGGCCCTGAATGATGTCTGCAGACAGGTCCACTGGGAAGGAGAGGCAATAAGGTCACCACCTCCCCATTTCCTTTTCACTATCTCTGCACCAGCAGCTTCTCCGGGCTTGACTGCTCCATGAGTAATTGATGTGTTGAAAGTTAAGCATGTGCTTAAGTGCTTTGCTGGAGTGGGGCCAGCATGTGCTGCACCTGGAAAGGTCTAGTCCTGGCAAAGGAGGGGCTGGCTCAGAGCAGCTGCCCCTCTCTCCCCATGAGGCTGCTGAGAAGGAGGGCTTGCAAACCACCTCTTGCCTTGGGCATCTTGCTGCCAGCCCAGTGCAAGGAGCTCTATGCTACTCATGCAAGATCTGCAGAAATACAAACTCTTTTAAAATATAACATTAAATTATTTTCTCTTTGATGTCTTAGAGAAATGAGACATTTGTCATGATCTGTACGTCTGGTTGCCCTGCCCTTCTGCTCCATCTCCCAATGAATTCATTGATCAATTTGATGGAGGAATAACAATCTCTGAGCAAGTTAAGATCCTCCAAATGTCATTAAAGTAAGCATCCAGAAATAGCTGCTAAGGCAAAGAAAGAGCCAAGATATCCAGCTATCAAATATCAGATGAAATATCAGAATAATCATAAATTATATGACATGTAATTGGGAAGCCAGTCAGTCTCAGAGCTTCCAGAACAGCTTCTGGGTCCCATTTACCCTTAATCAGTGTGTTTTATATATTGACCTGGCTGTTAGAGTTGGTACTCCTGGAAGAAAAGAAAATAAGAAAGAGGTATCTCCTAGTTTGTCCGAGACCCAAATAAAGCTGAAAAGTACCACCAGTCAAAGCAAAACAAAACGGGAAAATTGTATAAATTATCCCTGTTTGACCAGTACTCAGCAATATTGTGCAAACCAGGGTAGTTCTTTACATTAAGCAAATCGAATATAAATTCAGCTTTACTAGATTTGAGTAAGAATTACATACAAATGTTGTGTTTAGGAAACAAACCAATAAAAACATTCCTTTAAGAACTTACTTTAAAACTTTAACCCTAAGTGATTCATTCAAGTGCTCTTCTAGGATGCTGAAAAACACCAAGAGTAACAGGAAGATTGAAGTTGCTTCTCACATAAAGCAGACTTGAAAATAGCTACACTGACCTTTTAGTTATGGAAAATGCTATGCAATACAAATTCCTTGATGCTGCTGTATTAAAAAAAAAAGTGTTTAAACCTCTCTGAACATATCAAATGTAAACTCAAAGTATGCATTACTAGAAATTGATAGTCAAGTCTTCTTCTATTGTTTTCATGTGGTCTCTTTTTAGAATGAAGTCACACAGGATGGTTTTGCCAACCTCATAACTTAGGCTTCCATGGAAGTACAGCAACCTTTAATAGCATTAATGGTGAACAAAGAGTCTAAAGAAGCTTTGGCAGTTTCAAGAGGTGGGGTAGTGAGAGGTGATGCCTTTGCTGTCTCATGTGGAGCAGGACATTACACCAACCCTCCCTCACCAGCAGTATCACTGTGTTTTGGTACATTTCTATGAAAGGCCAAGTGCAAGGCTTCAAAGGCCCTGAGACACCCTCCAGGTGCTCCTGCAGACACCAAGTACAGTCCAAGGGCCAGTGCTGTGCTTCAGCAACATCTGTGTGACATTATCTGTACCAAAAAAATGAAGATTAATTCAACCACTTGTTCTGTGGTGCAAAAAGGTGGGAGCAAAAAGCATCAGTTTTCTAAGGTTTGCTGAACAAACATAAAGCATGCTTGAAATAAACTGTAACATGTAGCTGGTTATATTACCTTTAATTGCAGAGGTGCTGAAATGAGCAGCAACTTCTCTTCCCCTTGAAAGGAAAGCAAACATAATAGTGTTTTCTTTTAATGTTACTCTGTGTTCCTCAAATATATAGATAAGCCAGGTTCAGGCTTTGATTTCATTTCTAGGAGTCAATGAAAACAGAGTTCTAAGGTAGATAGGGGATTGATCCAAAGTCCACTGAAGTCATTGGCAGCATTTCCACTGCCCACAGTGAATTTTAGACCAGGCTGCATAGCTGTAAATAAGAAGATCCATTTGAAGATGAGACATGAACATTCATGTGAAGTAAGTAAGCACAAAAGAATAAAAGTGAACTTAAATGACATTATCATTATCTCATAAAGTATTTATAGGAACTTATATTTTTTAAGGCACTCTGGGTTTCTTCTGGTCTCTCCCTTTGTTGTGTTGCCCTGCAGAGCACACATGGCACACTGCAGTGATTATGTGTCTTAAGCCTCTGGTACCACTCACTGACTGATAAAGAGGTCAGAGGGGGAGTCTGGGTGATGATAGTGGAGAGAAGTGTTCCAGAAGAAGACTTACAAAGGGCTGTGAACTGTGGAAATTCACTCTCTCACTGTCACCAGGTATTAGTGGGGCCATTAATAATACAACTTCCAATGTATAGGTGCATTAGCTGCTGTCATGCTCAAGTAATGAACTTTCCTAGGACAGAGTGGTCGGTGTCTTTATACTAAAGGATGGTAAACAGGCCTGTGCAACTTCTCTCTTCCCTTCACTCTGACATGCAGAGGAAGAAAAGGTAGCTCACACACACTTTTCTGATCAATCATTCCTGAGAGATTTTTTAACTCTGTTATGCATCAGATTTTCGTATTGTCTGGGGCAAGTTAAAATCACGCAGTGATTTTAACACTTCTGCTTTCAATGTTAACTTACTACATGTTCTCCACTCAGGAGTTGCAAATACTCACTGTTGGGTTACATTTTTTGAAACTGTGTCATCTGATACTATTTTTATTCTCAATTGCATGATTTCCATCCCAGAAGAAATTGTATAATTTTCACTTACACACACACTGGACACTTCTCAATATGTTGGTGATAATTCAGCTTAAGTTTTGCAAATGGGTCAATTTAAGCTTCACAGAAGACCAATTTTTGACACTTTAGAGCTTAAGTTATCTGAAGTGGTGACACTGCAAGTGTCTTATGTGTTGAGCTGTGCTGTAAAATTCAAGTGAACCTTTAAAACATATTTTATTATTTATTTTTGTTCATTATTCAGTACATGTCCTATTCACAGAGTATAGTACATTCTCTAACCAAAGCAAGTATTTTTAAATTGTCATTATAATGTGGTTTTGGGGTTTTTTTGATGGATTTTAAAAGGTTCTGATGAGAAATATGTTTTCCTTACAAGAGAAAATTGTCATTTGACCCTTAGAAAGAAAGAGAAATAAGCAACTTGGAATGAGGCAATGATAAAATGCAAATTTGTGGTTGAAATAGAGAGATGTTTGACATATTTCTTTGTACATTTCATGAACTCAGCAGAAAACCAGTCTTTAAAAAACCCATGGCATTCTTATTTCTGTCCTACAGATCCTAGCATTGATAACCTGAGCTGAAACATGAAGCTCCAATGAAATCTGTGAGGATATATTACAGTTCTGTGAGCAACTCGATATTTATATCTTTGGGGGAATGTACCAATTTATGAATCTATTTCAAATTCCAGAAAATCAGAACTGAAAAAATAATCCAAGAATCTTCTACAACAGCAAAGAAATAAATATGTTTATGCCATTTGCTATTTCCCTTTCCCTTCAATCTTTCCTTAAACATTGAAGTGAGTGTATTTCACTGGCATGGTTGCCCAGAGAAAATGAATTAATAAAGTTGATTGAATATTCTCCCTTGAGACTATTAAAAAAAAATGCATGTATAACATTTCTTGCAGGAAATGCTGTCCTGTTTATTGAGCTCAGATAACAGCAATGACATCATATGATGCCAGAAGCCAGGCTCAAATTTTTGCAGACAGGCAATTTATGGTAAACAAGTTTTGAGGCAAATATATTCAGGGGAAAGTGTCAGTGTGAAAACTTCAATATTTCTGTGGGTTGTCTGAGAATCAGAAAATATGTCTAGAAAAATTAATACTTTATACCTTGAATTGTTAGCAAGGATGTAAAAGCACAATGACAGTGGAAATTCTTATCTGGAAGTTTTTTCAGAGCCTTTCCATGATGCTTGTACAGGCATGCCTGGAGCACATGTCTGAACTTATCATCACTATTGTAAGCATTGTATCATCCAGTCATTGTAAACACTGGGAATGTCATGTTTGGCCATGGCAGAAGCATGGAGCTGGCACAGCAAGACAAGCCAGTAGATGGAATTTCTATGACTAAAAGCAGAGGAAGACTTATGGCACAACATTTATGACAAATAAAGGTTTTGTGTTTCTAGCAGGGGACTAGGATTTGATGAGTAGGGGAACCTAAACACTTCCTCTATTTTCATTAGGTGTTCACCAAACACCTGTGAATAAACCTTCCATGTATTATTCAAAATGGATCTAAACAAGCAAGAAAAATATTTAGTGACCTGATGGGTAATGAAAAAAGAAACAGGGATGCCCCTGGAAGGAGGAATCTCCTGACAGGAAGTAAGTGGAAAAATGGTGCATATATGTGCCCCTCTCCAGTATGGAAAGCCACAGAGAAGAATCAGCTGATACTGCAATTTTATTTTCCCTTAGTTTTGGCTCAAGCACTTGGAACTGATGGCACTATTTTTCTTAGTTAGCAAGGCAGGGTATGTTCAATCCTCCTTTCTCAGAAGCAGCCATTGGAAGACAAAGCCATTCCTGTCTCACTCAGCTTGAATCTTCTCTTAACTACTGTGCTATATGTAATTGAAATACTTTAAAGACTCTGCCATATACATTACGTGATAGTGCTCCAGTGACTGCTGGCCAAGGGCTAGAAAGAGACTATAAGTCTGGGTTGCTACTTTATAGCCAAAAGCAAGCTCCGTATTTTGGCTCATCATATGATTCCTCTACTTAGTAAGAAATGAGAGAGCTCTGTTGTGCTCCAAGCTAGAGGAAAGAAGACAAATATTTTTCCTCTTATCCAGGAAGAAAAGTAGACTGTCTTTCCACATGCTCTCTTTAACCTTTGCTGTTCACCTTTTGGTCCCTAAGCTTATTATAACAGCTCAATTCCTCTTATGAAATCACTGTCTTATGTCTTCTGTTTGTCTGGGTCTGTTTAATGTCAGATGCTTCAGACTTTCAGGCTGAAATCAAATCACAGCTTTCTCAAGCTACTAGCTCAGACTCTCTGGCTTACACAGCAGCCATTAAATAACCATTCTTTGTGAAGCTGCTAGTCCAGTACCAGTGGCTGGGGAAAATCAAAACAAAATAACACTGAGTCTTGTGGTCGTGGAATGACATCACATGTGTTTGGTGTCACACTGGGCACGTTGAGTTGCAGTTTGTTTCCATTCAAGCAGCCTCTTTGGCAGCCGTGGTGTGCTGATGTGCTGTTGGAAATGATTGTTCAAGAGAAGTCTGTGGGGATGATATTAATGAGTGATTCAGCAAGACTCAGACATTTACAGAGTTGGCCCTGGTGAAGGAGAGTTTATGTTTTAGGAGAGAAGAAAAATGAGGAAAGAACATGTTGTTTATGGAAAAGACATGAACATGACTATATGAAGGAAAATAAGCTGAGAAGAGAGGAAGTTCAGGACAGAAGAAGAAAGGAGAATGATGGGATGGTGCCAAACACACCAAGAGGACAAGGGCTGACACTGAAGTATTAGGTCTTGCTATCATTGAGATGGTTAGAAGAAAGCAGCATACTCCTGCTCTATGTAAAAATGTCAGAAGGAGAATTAAGCAAAACTCTCTGTTTCAAGTGGTCTATGATGCATTCATCTTGTTTAGGGACCTGGACCCTAATTGTAGGTCTTAACTTAAAACTACACCATTAATTACGGAAAACATAGTTTTAAGCTCATGTTAACTATATGAACTTACCGGTCACTAATTTTGAATTAACTAACAATTAAACCCCAAAAAATTCCAACTACTCAAATTTCTAGTTTACCTCAGCTCACTTTTTTTTTTTTTTCTTTTTTTTACAACTTCTGATGTTAGCTGTGTGTCATAGATCTCAATATTCACATCTTATGAAAAATTGCATGTCATCTGCTGGCTTACCTCTGTTATGATCTGGACACCTACAGAGTTGATAGATGGTCCTGTTGGCAGCTCATGTGGCCTGTAAGTGCCTCTCATCAAGCATGATTGAGGAGATCTGCATTTATCAGTCTGCAGCTCTTTAACCTGTTAACACCCATTCTTAACAGGATAATTTCACACTTCAAGTAACCTGGTGAAAAAAGTTCCTAAACTAAACTAGGGCAAATTTGGTAGGCCACCATGAGGTCACATTCTTTTCTTAGAGTGCTTTGATCCTATTAAACAACTTTGAACTCCCCATTTTTTCCTTCTCTGCAATGGTGTAAACCAGAATCTCAATTTTGCTATCACTTCTCTGTAATACAGTCTATGAACCTGGGAACTATAACTGGAAAAAACTTTTAGGTGGGAAGGGGAACTCTAGGTGTCTCTGGTTCAGCCCCCTTTCTCCAAGTAGGGTCAAGAGCTGCTCTTTCAGCACCATGAATCTGTGTTGTTTCCTTGCATCTGCAAAATGAACAGCCAATCCTGTGACTCACCTCCTCCAGAAACCTTTTCGGATCCATAATTACCCACCTATTTCAGTGGAAAGTACTCCTACCAGTGGGTGAATGCAGAGCTCAGCTTTGAGCCCACTGCTGGGAAAAGGCAAGACAGACACCAATTTACCTCCCAATCTTCCTCTCTTCCTTTGCAGAAGATCAGCAGGGATAGTTCACCTGTCATTCTTAGCAGGGACATTTCATCATGGAAATGCCTCCTACCTACTCACCAGTAGGAGATCTCTCTGCCTCTGAGTATCATTTCCTCCACTGGTCTGCCAGTATCCCAGCCTGTTGATTTTTTGGGCAGGATGCATGGTTCATCTGTTTGCTCAGGCCCTTGCCTGAGGATGTGGTGGTGAATATGTCTGGTTTATTCTGGAGGGGACTCTGAGCTGAGCTGACAAAGATCAATAAGCCGTTTTATTTGCAAATTTCTAATGGTAGCCAGAGGCTGTCTGGACACATTTAATAAACAATAATAAATAATAATAAAAAATTGCCACTGCATTTCATTTGAACTTAATTGACATAGGAAGAACTCACAAGGGAGCTATATAGGGTTTTATGAGGGGTTATTTTGACAGAAGCCAGCATTCGTCAAAAGACAGAAAAACCCCAAATCCATTGCCAGAACTTTGTTTCTTATTCACACTGCTCTTCTACATTAAAAATCAACAGATTATGAGACCCACACATAAAGAAATGAAAGGATTCATTTGCTCTGAGTATAAATTTGTGTTTCTTACTTTTCACTCTAGTTTTTCAACTCTCAATGTTTGTGATTATTTCAGAACGCATTTAAACTGAAAGAGTAGAGGATATAAGGATATGTAGGATGCAGTGGAAAAGTAATAGGGAGAAAGGTTAAAAAGTTAAAGAAAGATGTGTGAACAATTTGAGGTGTTGGAGAGGTATAGCTGTTTTTCCATAGGCTTGTTTCTGGTTTGGTATGCTCTGCACTTACATATTGTGTTTCTTATTTTCTTGGGTCTTAAGTTAGATCAGTTATCTAAAGTTTGCAGCTAATTAAGGAAATAATATTGGTCAGTTTCAGTACAGTAGACCCTTTTCAATATGGGAGTCTTCAGCTGAAACAAGATGAGAGTTCTATCACTGTGTGCTAACAAATGTGATCCAAGCACAGACAGCAATTTACTGTTTTCCTTCTGCATAAAAGATGTTATTCACATAAAATTAATATATTGCACTTGTGTCTATATTTATAACATGGTTGTCTTTTTCTTTTATTTCTTTGTCACTAGCAGAATCAACATTTCCTGAAATGCAAAATACCTCTTATTCCCTGACAGCTTCTGGGTGCCTTGCAGTGCTGCCTTTTCCTTGGGCTGCAGTGACACCTAGCGCTCACACCCTTAAAGGCAGAGCATCCTGTACTTTTTGGCTTGTTTCGAGTGTTTTCTCATTATTAGGCAATGCTGAGCAACGGTGTCAGCTTCGTCAGTTCAGTCACAGCACTGCATTTACCGCACCTTGGGTGTGCGGGGCTGGGAGTGCCTGCAGTGGGAATTTTTGTGTGACAGCCTCTGTTGAGGGAGTGCTGGACGAAGGGGGTCAGGGCAGCAGCAGCTTTGTCTCACAGCTGGGATGTTCCCACACCTCAGCACAACATGAAAGTGACATTTGGGCTCCCGGCTTAGGGAGGCTTTCCTTTAATAATAAAAGATGAAGAATCTGGAGTGTCTCTAATTCAGTTTATCGTGTAGTTAGTAGTAAGTAGCCCCAGTGGGATTCACTAAGATCTTGGTCATGATTTTTCTGCCACTGTGTATTTCTGTGTATTTGATTGGCTAGTCAGAAGGATCCTCAGAAAAAGCAGGACCCCACTAACCAGCAGGTTTCTTCTATTTAACATCTATATAATGCACAAATGCTGCTGAGTTTGTGACCAGATCTCTCAGTGCAGTAAAACCAATGTTTTCCCCTCTCCAGCCCAGAGCATGGATTTCCATAATTTCCATTCAGTCTGTCTCTACTATGCAATGCTGTCCAAGTCACCAGGAATCTGCCCAGAACAGGCAAAAACCAACAGGGTCTCTACTCTGCCTCCAAAAAACATCACAAAAAAAGTCAGGACCCCTACCTTGCCATCTTTGTTTCCTGCTATTACCAGCTGACTTATACTAAAGATAAGGAAGGCAGGGGAACTGTAGCCCATATTAAAAAAATTAAAAAAACCCCAAACATCACAGATATCCCATAGAAAGCATCTTCCATCTGACAGAGCAGGAAAGTCACACTGCAGGGCACTTTTGGTAGTACCAAAGAATTTACCTAACCAAGCTCTGCTTCTTCCCCTCCACAGAAACAAATCTCAGTGCAATATGTTATCTTCCATAGTTAGGCACCATTTCTTCTGATTCTGTTGTTTTTTTGGAATTACAACCACTTTCTTCCCATGAAATTTCCCCACAGCATTGTTATTTCACTAGTAATTTTTGATAATACAGTAGTGTTTAGAAACTGGGTAGTATGCCTTCAAGTAGACTGTGAACCCAGTATCTGCTCTTGCATTACCTGCCCAAATATCAGAGGAGCAACAGTTCTTGCCTGTTGACAGAAAGTTTTTGTAAACTTCAACTGTGCTCGGACCATTTTCTCACATCCTTAAAACTCTGAGGAAAGGCACATGCTGACCCACATCCAAAAGAGGGCTCAGCCTTTCAGAGAGGATTTTTTTGCCCCACACTCCTTGACTACTAGCTCCAGAAAGCTGTTCTGGGTTCAGAACCACCTTCTCCTTTCAGCTTGTATGAGATGGCGCCATTTGCCACTGGCGGGGCTGAGAAGGACCTGGGCAGTTCTTGGCCAATCATGACAATTCTGAAGTCTCAGAAAGGCCCTGAAGCCCAGCCAGCACATCCATAATCCTCCTAGTCCTGACTGTTGGACCTCTAACCCCCACTACACAAGTGTGGAGATGCATCTCAGTTCCAACAGGAATACCCACTGCTCTGCCCCACCCCTTGCAGCAAGCATCGAGTTGAATATGGCTGTGTGAAGCACACAGATGTTCCATATCTTTCACCTTCAACTGGAAAACCACCTCAATACATCCATGGGACCACTCCTTCCCATGCAGTAAAATGGACACATCTGTTCTTGCACTGTTTCAGGTGTCAAAAGTTTCTAAATCAATTTGAAAGCCCTTTTGCTATTATGACACTTCTACAAAATCTGTTTCTTTTTAACAGCCTCAAACCTCTGGAAGCCAAAGCTGCATTCCTTTAGGCTTGGGACTCCCCTTCTTAAATGTGTGGCAGGGTACTTGCTCCTTTTGTGTTAACCACTGCTGCTCTGAGCCTGATTGCCCCTCTGCATCTCCAGGCAACAGCAAAGGCGGCAGAGGTGTGATAAGGTACAACTTCTAACAAGGAGCAGGACCAATTGCTTCACCAAAGTCATGTAAATTACATCTAAGTGGTGGTACTGCAAAGCCTAGGTTGTCCTGAATGGGGTTCCCAGGATATTACAGAGGGAATATTTTCTTCCAGCCATCATTGCCCCCTGAGCATTGCAGTGTCTGCCAGGACCAGAAGCTGCCATGTGTGTGGAAGATGTTCCAGCCTGGCCAGTCAGCAAACCAGAACCCAGACACCTGCATTGAACACCCCAGCTGGAAATTTTTACAGCTATGTGATCTAAAAGCAGTGGAAAGATCCTGTCTACTTTCCATGTTGCCTATGAAAGAGATAAGGATGTTTTAAAACTTAATTCTGCTAACCAAGGGAAGCAAAAGTGATAGTGGCTATGACATTGCCTTTTCCAGAAAACTTGAGTGTGTTTCTGAAAGGGATTTCAGCTCTCATTCTCAACGATAGCGATGCTTCTAATTCCAGTGATTGTGAAGGAAAGCTAAAAGTATATTTTAAGTGTACCATACAGGATCAAAAATTGGAAAGCAAAATATACAAACATCTTTTTAAATAGAAGGACATAGTCTAAAGCAATCTTGTTCTTTTTGAAGCCTGAATAATTAATTACATGAATTTATGCTTTGCATTATTGGAATTTTCAGTTGCTATTAGATAACTATAAGAAGGGGATCTAAGAAGAAATGCATTTCCCTTCTCTTTTTATTGCTATAAAGCAAAACACTTCTTTGTAACCTTGAACTGTTGTTTTCCATCTCCAAATTAGAAACAGTAGTTCCACAAAATGGTGTTATGGAAAATAAGATATGGGCAAGTTTACTGCTTGACTTGCTTGAGTTCTTCCCTCTAGGGCATAAAATATTTTTGTTTCCTGAGGGCTAGCTGTTTACCTTTTCTGTGCCAATCTCTCTAGCCATAAACCATGGATAAAAATTCATCAGTATTGTGAAGCTAATTACATGCCAGTCTTAAAGATTTTATGATTCTATGATTACAGAACTCCATGAAATCTTCCTTGAACACCACAGATGTTCAAATCTGTGTAAAATACATTGAACATTTTTCATTAAATTGGCAGCATTCTTTTAAATTGTCCTGCTTTGGCTTTAAAGGGCTTCAGCTGAGAACTTGTCACACAGAACATCTGGAATGAAATAACGTCCATGATGTACTTTTTCAGCTCTTGGCTGAACGAGCTGTACAAATGGCAGGCTTCATCCATGGGGTGAGAGCTACCAGCTGCCAAGGATACAAGTGTGACTTGGGGAAAACTGGTTTCACCCATAGAAAAACCCTTGTTTAGGGTTTTAGACTTATAAAGCACAACATTTTCTGTTATCTAATACTATATATGATAATCAGATATGGCCACAATATTTTCTCACATATGCCTTCCACTATGGGATTAAAAAATCAGATTCACCATGATAGAAATTTAACATTTTTCATTGCCAGCAGAATCAGTTTTTCTTGATGACAATAATAGCACAGAAGAATATTCTTAGTCCTTTTGGCAGAGGAAATCCTGCCCGCATGTTGCACTGTGATGCAGAAGACAATGAGAGAATATATCCAAAAGCCTCTCCAACATTTCTTTTTGCAGTGTACCCAAAAGTGTGAGCAGCTATGCTGTCTGCTCACAGCTGTCTTGAAAAAAAAAAAAAAAGTTTGAAAAAAAGGCATGTAAATACTTAATGAGGTTAGTAAAAATAGTACAATCTGTGATCACTACCCTTGTCAAAACTTCTAAGCGAAAATGTTCTGCTTATTTCTTTTTTTTTTTTCTGATACAGCTATTTAAAGCTGTTTGACTGTTTATCAAGATGTATCTAACAAGTCTTTTCCTAGCTGTGTGACTCCTTTGCCACAGAACCACATTTATCATGCCACTTTTTGTATTTTGCATTTTTAACATTTTGTATGTGTTACTCTTGCACTAAATGAAGAAAAAAAGTTTGTTCACTTTGGGAGGTACCATCTGGTTTGAGTTTAGTCAGAAGGAGGAGGAGAACAAGTCTCCAATGGAGAAACATCTCAGAGTGCCAGGCTGGAAGAGGTCTGTCCATGCACGACTCTAGCACAGGGTCACATCACCCTGGAGCAGCAGGCACATGGCAAAGGAGCACGGAGGGCTCCACACTCATGCCAGCCTGGCTCTGGAGAGCAGTCCATCACTCCTGCCCCCTGGCGAGCTTTTCCAAGCGCTGCTGCAAGCCATTCAGGAGCGCAGGGTGTCTCCCGAAAGCACCGGCAGGTGCGCAGGGTGTATTACTTCTGCCAGAGCTCAGAGAAAGCAAGCTCTTGCTGAGATCAAAATACCACCAGGTTAGCACAAAATCTAAGGAAGCGACACTAAAGGCCTCTGTCTTTCCCTTTTGAAAGTAATGCCAATCCCTAAAGCACAAATGAATGTTGTCTGTTGGTAGTGTAGAACAAGAGAGAATCACTATGACTGACTTGTTTCCCCAGTGTGTTTGTGTCTTCCTTATTATCACTGCTGATGGGAGTTGTACGTGCACAGCACAGCTGAAAACTTTTTTTTGTGTTTTCTCTAACTTAAGAATGTCCTATTTTTTTTTTTCTGTAAGTATTTAATTGGAAATTCTGTTGTTGCTACAGAATTCAGTAGAGCTAATTGTTTAAAAAACAGTCAAAGACTCCAGAGAGGCTGTATTTCCCTCTGTGATTTTTCAATAACTCCTATGATTCTCCTGTTCAGTTTATGGAATCCTTTCAGTTTCATCTCTATAAAATTCTAGGAACACCTCTATTCAGCGACTTCTACCATCTTTTAAAACTGGGATAAAATGAAAACTGCATTGCCTTCATATTCTATATTCATATTCTATTATATTAATATCATTGCTAATAAAAGGATTAATAAAAACTGATTTATTATAACAATGAAAACTTTCATCTAGTAAGCTTAGTTAAAGCACCAACAAAACCTTGCTAAAGTGTCAGGGGAGACCAGAAGTTGATTCAACCCATCTAAAATCAGACTCACCCTCTTATACTCAGGGGGTAATTATTGATTTCCAGTAAATATAGAGAGGGCTTTTAGTGCTGCCCCAAGTGCATGTTTCTCAGATAATCTTTAAATGGGATGAAACTGGAGCTCATGTGTGGAACAGACTGGCTCTTCTCACCATGCCTGACAAGAAGCATCTAAAAAAATTGTGCTCAGACAGAATGCTGTGTAAAACATAGTCTGGCCTTCATAAATGGCTTTCGAATTAAGTTTCTATGAGAAATCCATAAACTTCAGTTCAGGGAAAAGAAACTGCTGAAATGAGAATTCAATTTTTTTAATCCTTGAATATTTCTGCAGAGAAATAATTATGCTGTGCTATATTAACTGACACATATGAAGTATTTCATATGTTTTTAGCTTTCAAATGTCTTCTCCACAGTGCCCTAGTCTCCTGCCAATGTTTCCCTTCAGGCCACCAGAAGATCCTGCTTCTCAGGTTGGCACATTTCTCCTCAGCCCAATGCCAAAAATTTCGACCCAGGTTGCAATTACCAGAAGAGCTGTGTTGAGCCTTTCAGCCTCCAAGTAATTCTGAGGTGAAGAAAACGTTTTAAAAGTGACAGGCTAAATAAGCAATTTTAGTAAAACCAAGATTGTTCTTCTGGGCTTGTGTAGGCAGGCCAGAATTAGCAAGCATTTTATTGTAATGAATGCTGTTCTGGTGAATCAACACTACATGTTTTGCAAAAGGTTTGTAAAAATTATTAGCATTTTCATCTGTTTCCATCTGGTCTAGATGGAGGCTCATATTCCAAAAGTGCTGAGTATGAGGAAAAGATGAGATCTGACTATAAAGTTCCAATGGCCTGTACATGGCTCCAAGCTGCCCCAGGGTTCTGAGTCTGTTAAGACAGAGGAGTTCTTGGGTTATGTCATGAAACAGTTTGGGGGTATAGAGACCCTTAAGACAAAAATTGAGTTGTTTCACCTCTGGAGTTAGGCAGCACCTCAGCTGTGGTTTACAGGATGAAAAATATTACACTTACGTTCTTTACTTCTTGCTTAAATGCAACTCAAGATATTAAGTATTTCTTATCCAGTAAGTTGCATACAGCTTTATCTAAATGCAACCATAACATTCAGGGAGTTAAAGGAAATTCTCAACAGGATATGAAAATCCAGGCGATTATTTTTTTTTTCCTCACAGAAATTTTGCACACAAAATTTTAAAATTCCAGCTCACCCCACCAAGGTCAAATAGAGCAGGTCACTTTTGCAGGGCCTTGGTGAGGAAAACCCAGAATTAGTATTATGAGTGCAGTGACTAATTCATATTGCTCAGCTGACAAGCTATGATTCACGACTTTTTTTTTTTTTTTTTAATATGTCCCATTTTCCCATAACATAACTACTTAATAGATTACTCCTGAATAAGTGGTAAATAAATTGTTGTAATTTTGGACGAGATTTCCTCAGGGGATGAAGTATATACACTAAGGATGACATCTAGCAATAAATGAACTTTCTGCTGCAAGCACTTACCTCTCTCCATTAGGAAGATACCAGGATAAATAGCTTAGATACCCAACTTTTAGGCAACTAAGCCTAGGTGAGTTTAATGATTCTTGGTACTATTCTGTAAATGTATCCACATATTTTTCTATATAGCAAGAGCTAAATATATATATATAATTGTGAAAGATGTTATTAGTACTAAGAACTAGAATAGATTTTTTACTACTGCCTACAAAAAATTACCTGCTCACCCTTTCTGAAAAAATATTCCCAAAGGTTTTTGGTGTTCTGAGGGTTTCTCTTTCATAGCTTGGAAACTGCTCTTCTTGGCAGATGCTTCAGTTTTCACTAGTCAAGTAGACCCAGGGAACTGAGCTACTTTTCTCATTCCCAGCATCTGATAGTGATTCAGAATTCATACAGAATTACATTTTGGCTGTACCTTTCGCAGTGTTCCAGCACAGTAACTGTAGGCTTCACAATTTTCCTTTAGTGGGCTTGCTGTGAACAGGCTTTGGGTCCTGGCACCACTGAGAAAATCTAAGAAGCAGAGTAGGAAGGGAAACATTGGGCAAAGGTTTCTCCTCATGCAAGGCTATTTTGTCTGTACAAAGTGATGCAAGTAGGAAACACTGTACTACCAATAATGTTCAGGAGACTGATAGATTCATTGCCACAGCTTATGATTCTGTATTTGAAAGAGCAAATGTTCTGGGAAGATACAGGATCATGAGCCAAAAGTGCATTTCCCAGGAAACTATCCCAGTGGACAGGGAGAGACTGAACTAGGGAAGCAGGATGTCTGATGGTGGGGTAGCATCCCCAACATGCCCATGTATTTCAGACTTTTTGAAGAAGACACTTGGAAGATATTTTTGATCTGTAGTAAGACCAAAAAGAGAGAATACATGCAAGCAGTAATTAAAAACTTTTGCTAAATGCATAATATTTCATGTTATTGCAATGCAATTTTCAATTCCAACTATAGTATCTATATTTTATAGTTAACTCTTAATTTCAGTCTTGTAATTTAAATTCCATGACAATATGTTGGATATTTTTTAAAAATAATGTCATATTGGGCAAAATTCATTTCTAAAACACTTTATATACCTTTACATAAGATACATCACCTGTCTGATTTTAAGAGCTATTTTGTGGTATCACCATCAACTGATACCTAAAAAATAGGTAGAAAATAAATATTCTGTAATTTTGCAAATTACGTCACTGATGATTCATACATGGCCAACATATTCCAGACAATTTAGGAAGAAACTGAACCTCTAAGACTTGTCCTGATTCTGTCAACAGACTGGCATGTGTAGACATGCATACTTTATGTGACAAGAATCATTATGGAGAGCACTGGACACAGGGTTTGTAATACAAAGTGCTTTTATTTTTCAAGCCATCTTCTTTAGTACCTTCTTTGCTTGAAGTTGAGAAAATGGCTCCTTTGCGAAAGGATTTATTTTGATTTATGTCATATCCAAACGCAGTTTTGAGTGTTTCTAAAAGCATTTCAGCATATATGTTAAGAGCTTCTGCCAAAATATTTTACAAGAAAAAAGCCTTTTTGACTAATAGAAAATTGATGAAAAAATTTCCTTTTTTTTTCTTTCAAAAAATGTATTTTAATATTTCAGGTTTCAATAACAGCCAGTATTGAATAAATATGCATTATTTTAGTGTCACGTGCAGGAATAGCAATTTCCTGACCATTTCTGTTTTGAAGCATAATTGAACTGATCTTAATGGGTCATTATGGCCTGCAGTACATGATTTCAGTAATACTCTAAATTTGAAGTATGTTTTAATTTAAATGGCACTAACCCCACCTCTTTTGATTCCTCATAGCTTAGATACTGGCTTTAGATATTCATCACTGAAATCCCTGTTTCACTCAACTGCACAGGCAAGTCAATTCCCAACCCAGTGTTGAAGAGAAAAAGCATTCAGCAGCAATGAAAGATAGATGCATTAGGTAAAGAAGAAAGAGTTTCTTCTTCACCACTACTTTCCTTTCATAACTTTAGATTTATATTCAGCTGTGGGACTTGGACTATGAAGCAATGGTTAAGAAACAGAAGAGCAATGAATCATAATATCCAGAACTAGGTGGGATAAATAAGAGATTGAATTCTGACTTGTCCCCAGTTCCTGGACTGTATATCATTTTCTTTACAGTAAACTCTCTATGGAGGAATAAGACAAAATAAAGATTTTCTATATTAGCAGGGGGATACTTAGAGGTGTTTTATTAGGTTTCAGTCCTGGAAGAACCTTCTGAATGAATTCTTCAAATATTTTAGCATGAATGTCTGTGGTATAATTAACATCATCTATGTCTCTAAATATATGTCCTCTTGAACCTTTGATCTCTGTATTTTTGAACATGAGTTTTTTTATGATAGCAGTATTTCTTACTGTCATGCTATACCCTTCTCCCTCCAAACAAATTGCCACTCAAAAATTTTAGTGCTCCATTTAAGCAGGTTGTAGTACTCAACACATCTTTTCTCTGAAATATTTACAAATAGCAACAACAAAGACTCAAAAATAGGTGATTGATATATTTTTTTGCAAGCAAGGACAATGAATTAAACTGTCCATACTGATACATACAGTCTTGGTGAAAATTTTTCTTCTGATCCCAGGACTTTAATAAACTCTTGCTGAATCATACACAACAAGCATATTTTATGGGTTTTTTTGTTTCTACAAATATAAGCAAATCTTTAGGCAATAACACTGGTCTGATTGCTCTGATGTTGTGCTTTACATAGTTTGTAAACAATTACATGTCTTCAAAAAAATAATGCCTAGAAAATACTGTCCAACAAGATGTCTGAGGACTATATCCAACCTGTCCTGATGTTTCAATCTATCTTTCCCTTTTCCTTAGGATTCCAGAAAGAGAAGTTCTCCTATAAATGAACATTGCTCAGGCAGCCCAGATCTGCTTCTTCTCAGCCATCAGAAAGTTGGGAGTAGGTAGAAAGGCACATAGGAATCACTGAAGAGGGTACAATGGCCTCCCACCATCATGTTCCAGCTGCAGCAGCCAATGTGCTTTAGCTGGAGAGAAGCCAAATGCACAACACCAACCCCTATCATTAAACACTGGCTCAATTTCTTGCTAGGAAAGGTTAAATGCAGAACCACATCTGTGTTTTTGAAACCTTAAAAATAATACATGACAATTATTTTGAGAGTGGGATAATTCAGGGCTAAGGTTTTTAAGTACTTTTCTGGTGGAAAGACCAAAATAGCAATATCAGAATATGCAGTTTATGCCAAACACAAGTTCAAATTCTGTTATCTGTTCATTGCCAAAAAGCTAGGCTCACTTGGCTACAACTATTTTTATATGTGCATGCTGATAATCAGAACATCTTTCTAGAAAATGGGAAGAAGTACCTTTCCTATTCATAAAGATGTGAAGTATTTATCCTGGAGGAAAAGTAAAAGTTGAACTAAATGGCTTTATCTTTGATGTTCTGGATATAATATGAAAAACCCATAAGTATGCAAGTGAGTGGCTAAGAAAAAGATGATAAATACTCAGAAAATATTGTTTCACAATAATCTCAAAATTGTTCTTAAAAAAATAATGCACACCTTTCTTACTAAGCTGTTTCTGGACAGAAAATATAAAAATTCTGTATTTTTCAAATAAGCAATGACTTTCTTGGTAAAGAAGTCTAATTTCCCCCCCAGCCCAAAAGACTGTGACTTCCAGCATATCCATAACACTGCTGCCCCTGTCTGGGTGTGAGGGAGAGGGATGCTGCATATCAGGGCATGCACAGAGTGCTGTGTCTGCCCTGCTCCCTTTCAGTGCCCAGCCAGGGGGTTGCCCCTTTGCCTTGCTGTGCCTGCCCTGCCTTGGGTGAAGGAGAGCCCTGGCTGGGAAAGCCTTCTGGAGCAGGAGGACATGACCCAGTGGGGAGGAAGCCTGCAGCAAGGGCAGACATTAGCAGATGCCTGCAAGAAGCAGAAAATGACAGAGCCAAATCTTTGAAGAAAGAAATTCTTTCTTAGTGACCCAGAGACACCAAGGGTGAGGTTGTGCAAGACAGCTGGGTCAATCTGACAGCTTGCTGCCACCAAAAGTGAGTGTTTTGTGCTGTCTCAGAAAGCTTGGGGTGTCTAACAAACAGAAGAGCTCATGCAAAAAAAAAAAAAAAAGGAGCAGACAACTGCAGTCAGAAGAGGGAAGTAAGCCTAGCCTTTGGGGCAGCCATGAGCTCAGATTTCGCAGGAATATTCAGCCTGTGTGGGGCCTGCTGCAACCCAAAATGCCACAAAATCTTGCTGGACTGAGACAAAGAATGTGAAAAGTCTGTTAGAGTTTTATGTTCTCACTCAGAAGAAACTGAGTTTCTGTATTTTAAACATTGACTATCCTAGTTTAACTAAATATAAATGTAGTCTTTAGAAATTTACAGTCCTCTCAGTGATTATGGTCTGTCCACTGTAAAAAAAAGGTCTAGTTAGGATCACCTCTAAGCTTTGGCAACTGAAGATCTTTTCACATTTAGTTTAAAGATATCCTAGTCTGGGTTACTTGGGATGAAAGGGACCAGGGAGCAGTTCTGCAAGGAAATTAGAGGGAATATTTATCTGTGGCAGGGATGAGTGAAGTAGCCTGTGGAGCCAAGACCAAAAAAGAATGTGTGTCCTTAGTCTTTGAAAAATGCATTTTATCACTTCATATTCAGAAATGTATAATCACCCCTTTAAAGCCTACATGCAGTCTCAGAAAATACATTTTTCACAGGAAATTAAAAACTAATCTCTATGAAAATGCTACATAGTTTCAGGTAAAATAAAAAAATATTTAGCCTTACTTCCAAAAGGCACAAGCAGGGGAAGATATGAGACTGAATTATCTTCTGAAAGATCATTTTTTCATTCTCAAAGTAAGCATTTTACTAGAAAAAATTGTTCAATGAACTATAGATGAAACTAAATAAAACAAAGGGAAAAGATTCAAGACTGCACGCCTTAGAAAGGGACTTTCATTATAGACAAAGTTTCCAGCTTGTACACCCATAAGCCTTCATAGAGTGAGAGGTCAGAAAAAGGAAATCCTTTAAGTAGGGTAACATCACATGAGAAACAATAAGATTTCACAAATCAGCAAACACTGATGATTGTATTTCTAGAAATAAATTCAAAGCAGCAAGGAATGAAAACTTTGTCAAAAGGAAATAAAATTGATCCATTTTTGTGAATAATTTTTTTTAAAATTGGAGAAATCAGTCAAAAGTAACAGTCTTCACTTCACAGACTAAAATGATTAAGGTTCCATCCAAGGCTCTCACTAGTCTTCAGAAGAGTTTCTGTGAAACCATTACCTTGTCTTCTAATAACCAAATCCAGTTTCAGCCTTTAATCATCAAGAGAGTCTAAGCTCATCTCCCCAAGTCATATTGCAATAACTTGTGTCAAAAATATTGTTTGGAAGCCAAAAGTACTTTCCCTCTGTAGACCTGAAAGTTTGGTTGCATTCCTCTCAGCTTTCCCATAATTTACCACCACATCATCTAACTAATTGAGTTGAATCTTGACCATATTATATTTTAAATGTCACATAAGGCATTTTCTAGCACAGTTCTTTTAAGATTGGTTGGAAATTTGAGATGCTACAACTCAGACATCAAATTATCACTAAATTACCTATGACATTCACATAAAACAATTGTATACATTTTCTGACTGAGAAAAAAAAAATCAAGTGGACCATTAAGGAGATGTAATGCAGATCAAATATCAACTCTTTTTTTTTTTTTTTTTTTTCCTTCAAGCGGCCTGTTAAGTTGTTTCTCTAAGTGATTTGGGAAGCATCTGGGAAGCAGGCTTTGACTGGCCCTTCAGAGCTGAATCTGCATCATTCCCCATTATCCCTGCCACACAGACAGGGGGATGCAGGGCGTGGCAGCCAGAGCACATCCCACTGTCCAGCCAGGGGCACTTGGGCAGCCCCAGCCCAGGCACAGGACACTCTCCTGGGGAAGGTGGTGGGCTGAGGTTGGCCAGGATGTGGGTCTGTGGATGGGTCCAGCTTGGCAGGGCCAGTGTCCAGGCAGGGCAGACTGTGAGGAGCAGGAGGCTGACCCTGCTGTGCCATCACTGGAGCAGGGGCTGAGAGCCTGGAGCTGGGGTGGGCATGGAGTCCTGGGCCATGGGCAGGCAGGGGTAGTCCCGAGGGGCTGTGCAGGGACAGTCAGCACTTTGACAGGGACCTAACTATTTCCCAGCTGTGGTAATTACATTTGTGATTGCTGATTGCTCAGTATTTAATCTTAGTTCAGTGTAAGAGTCCTGCTGGCAAATCTACCTAGGAATATGGCAGAGGAATCCCTCTTCCAAGGAACCAAATTCTGTTTACCAGACAGACACCTCCTTGGCTTTTCTAGTTTCCCACAAGAGTGGTTGTAGCAAGGGGTCATGCAACACATTCTGCAATATAGCCAGGACATTGACATCAGCAAGGGGGGTGTGGAAAACATACCTATGTAGGGTAAGTGTACTTATTGTCAAATAAATGCCACTCTCATAGCTTAGCCAGTTTAACTTAAGGGCTTCTTTCTTTCATTCCTCCCATTCGAATGTTGTGGCTCTTCCTACTTGCCACTTACCTTCCCAGAGAGTCCAACAGGAGCAAAACACTCCAGGAAGCATATAGCTGTTCATTACTTAACAGTTCATGGCTCTTTGATCTTGAGAAGTTCCACCTTTTGCCATACCAATGTGGTTGATTGATTACCAGTGAAGTTTGCCAAAGTGTCAAAGGCCTTTCTGACCTGCCAACATCATGGTAGCTATGATGGATCTAAACCCAGACTAACATATTCTACCTGTACACAGACATTTGGTGGTTCAGACCCACACCATATATCCATGTCAAGTCCACCCTGTGCCAGAGGAGAGGCTTTGTGTTGATCCCTCTGTCTCACCAACAAGACCTGGAAGGTCCTCATTCATCATTTCAGGCCAAGGAGCAGAGACAGGGATGCCATCAGACTGGATCTAAGATGTCTGTGCACTGTCTCCCTCCTGAAAGGATGTCAGGCATTCACTTAAGGTATACACACATTTTATTTGGTTACATCAGTCAAAACACAGGTTCTAGACCCTGGACACACCTAAGAATTACCCATTAAATTCTTGAAGATGCTGAGTAGTTCTCAGAGGGGTTTCTCTCTTCTCTCATGGGAAGGAAAAATGGGGACTACGCACCTTTGGAGAATCACCTTTGGAACATGACTTGCTGTCGTGCTATTCATCTGCTTATTTTCAGGCCTTGCAGTACACATCGTATTTTATCTTTACTGCCATCTTTGTTCCTCCTAGGGTATCTTGAAATTTCCGGTACATTTCTTCATTCTGAGTGTCAGAGAAGACATCTCTCCAGTTTCCAACAACCCCTGTGTACAAGTATCAAAAACTGAAGGAAGATGTTCCTGAGAGAAAATAGTACCTAGGCAGCAGTGGGGCAGAGTCATTAACTACACAAGGCAGGAATAATCATATTTATTGCCCTGAGAGGTCTGGGAGAGGAAAGGTATCAAAGATCAGACAGCTCCTCCTGGAGTTCTCCTTCAGGAAGTAGATTTGCAGAGACTTACCTTTCCGGAAGAGGGCATCCCCAAACTTTCCATGGGTTTCACTAGATTTCTCTTTCATAGCTTTGAAAGTAGTCTTTTTGGCAATTCTGGAAAAATCTTCCTCACACAGGGAAAATCCAAAGAAGGAAGCAATCTTTTTCATCCCCAGTATCGGGTCCTGCCCAAAGGAACATAGCACAGAGGTGAAACCAAAAGATTTGACACTGTGGCTGCAGCGTGGAGCCAGCACCATGTGGGAAGCCCAGCAGGGGAAGCTGTCTCCCACAAAGTCACCAAGGAATTCCAAAAGAATTTCTTTAACTGAAAGCCCTTCAGGCCAGGAAACCTCCACATGCTGGCCTCAGTTTCAAGGCCTTTTCTTCTTTCCCAAAATCTGTGCCTCTGCCAGATAAAACTTCTTTCACAGATAGGCAAGGCTATCCTCCTCCTAACCTCCATGGGCTTCCCCCAAACTTAAATGAGTAACTCAGAAAGGCACATCCTTCTAAGGGGCAGACAGACTTGCCCCCAAAGTTTCTACTTTCCCACACCCATACATATCAGGAGGGATGCATAGCACACTCATCAAGGAAGAGCTGGGTGAAATGCCACACCTCTTTGAGTTCCTCATAGCTTATTGTCATGATCCTCTCGTTGTCAATGTATTTGTTCCATTCCGCTAGGTGGTCAAAGTAGGATCCCCAGGCCACTGCAAACAAAGAAGAGGCATAACTGTCCACAGTACTCCCCAGCACAGTACTCCCCTCCCTTAACTAAATCAGAGAAGTCAGCCCAGACATCTTTCTAAGGGTGGCTTTAGAATGGTGAAGGGGTGACCAGCTCAACATGTCTGTTCTGTCTCCTGAGGTCAGTGCAGAATGGCCCAGGTCTGGCCACTTGATAACCCACAAGGTCTCTTGTGGGAATGGAAAAGTCAGGCTAAAGCTTTCTCATGATCTCTCCATTCCAAGTGAGAGACAAAGCTCTCATTCTCTGGTACTCTGTTTCTGCTATAACAGGGGCCTGTTCTGGGAGTGCCTTGGTAAGGTATGTCACAGCAGGATTCCCATGCACAGGGCCCTGTGTATGCACTCATGGTAGCAGAAGTGCCAGAGGATGGAGGCCAAAGTACATTTTCCATTCATGAAGTCTGCAAAGAACTCATCCCAGGAGTCGAAGGACGGTGAAACTGGTAGGTTGTTGCTGAAGTGGTAATAGGAGACAGCCGTGTCCTTGGGGTTCCGAACTAGCACAAGGATCTAGAGGAAGAAAACACATAATCTGACTGACCAAAATGCCATCTTCTCAGCACACCACAGTCATTGAATCACAGAATCATTTAGGCCATCAAGTCCAACCATTAGCCAAGCACTACCAAGTTTCATCACTGAACCATGTCCATAAGTTCCAAATCTACATATTTTTAAAATATCTCCAGGAACACTTCCCTGGCAGCCAATTCTAATGCTCAGCAACCCTTTCTATGAAGAAATTTTTTCTCATATGCAGCTCTAAACCTCCCTCAGTGCAACTTGAGACCATTTCCTTTTGTCCTGTCACTCATTACTCAGAGAAGGGACCAAGCCCCACCTAGCTACAACCTCCCTTCAGGTGGTTGGACAGAGCAGCAAGGTCCCCCCAGAGCCTCTTTTCTCCAGGCTAAACAATCCCACTTCCCTCAGCTGCTTCTCCTAAGACTTGTGCTCCAGGATCTTCACCAGTTCCATTGCCCTTCTCTGGACTCACTCCAGCACCTCAATGTTTTTTGCAGTGAGGTGTCTAAAACTGGACACAGGACTTGAGGTGTGGCCTCACCAGTGCCAAGCACAGAGGCACAATCACTGCCCTGGTTCTGCTGGCCACACTATTATTGATCCAGGCAGGATGCCACTGCCCTTCTTGGCCACCCAAGCACATTTTTGGCTCGTGTCCAACCACTGCCAACAAGTACCCTGAGGTCCTTTTCCACTGGGCAACTTTCTAGCCATTCTACCCCCAGCCTTTAGTGCTGCATGGGGTTGTGATCCTCATTTTGTAGGAGCCAGTACATACCTTATTTAACCTCATACAATTGGCCTCAGCCCATTATCTGTTCAAATCCCTCTGCAGAGCCTCCTACCCTCCAGCAAATCAACACTCCCGCCCAACTTGGTGTTGTCTGCGAGCTTACTTGTCCACTAAAATTCAACAGACCATACAATTCTGGTAAAATTCCTTTTCTTGAGTAAGAAATCAGAGCTTTGGCAGATCAATTGTTAATGTAAGCTTCAGGCTGAAAACAAGAAGCTTTTCAGTCATTCCCTCAAGACAGTTCTGACCTAGTTCCAATCCAGAGAAACGAGTTCATGATCTACTGAACAAAAAAAGCCATAAACAGTCTCTAGATGTACCCTAGTTTCTCTCTGAAGAAGTTCCTAAGATTATTTTAGCCCCAGCCTGTGGTGGACTTTCCAGAGGTACCCTGGTTTTGAAGGCAAATTAAACCAGGCAGAATTTCTCCTTGCCTCGCTCAGTTTTCTACCACCAACCTGGAAGCATCTTTCTGAAGGAGATCTGAAAGGACAGTGACACTCAGCAGCAAGCCCACCAATAGTCAGCAAAGCTGCTGCTGGAAGAGGATGTTTGTCCACAGCCTTGGCACACACAGCTGTTCCCTCAACCTTGGAAATATGGCTGTGTATTGACCAGCTCAGGTGAAAGTGCAGAAAAGACACTTCACACAGAGGAAAGCTAATTTAGTATGGAAAGCTTTTGCAGTGTGATGCTCACCTTAGCCTTGCTTTGGAAAATGGATGGAGGCAGGAAATCAGCTCTCAGATGGGTTACTATTATTCTTCTGGAGGGAAGCTGTTTCATCCTCTTTAAAGAAAGTGAGAAGAAATGTGACAGGACAGAAGTAGCTTATTGAGTGAGTTGTGCCTGTAATTGTGGGTTACAAGAAAAGGTGAGACCAGAGAAGTATCTTATCCATTGGAAAACCCACAGGGATGCATGGTGGTGTTGCATTGCCAATTGCTGCCACCAAGCACCATTTCACATGACATAGGCCTAAGAACACGACACCAAAGACAAAGCTCTTAGTAAACAAACTCTCTGGGTCTGTGGCAGGAGGACCCTGTGCCTTCTCAGCCCTATCTCCCATCTGAGGCCCTTGTGTTGGGACACCAGAGGCAGTAGCACATGCTACTTGTCCAGACCACAGCTGCTGTTAAGGCTCTAGGTTTTCCATCACCACTGAGATCAGCCATTGTCTTTCAGCTATTACCACCTACAGGAAGAGCAGTGAGAGTATTTTCAGCTCCTGCTTACCTCATATACTCCAGGGTCCCCCAATTCTAGACGCTGAAATGTTTCTAGCTTCTTTTCAGCATTTATTCTCTCTTTCATTTCCTCTTCTGAATATTTGGCATCTGCCAACTCCTTCACCATTTGTTCAAGCCAATTGGTTCCTGAAAGGATAAAGATACCAGTAACATATCCATTCAACTTCACATTTTCATGCAAACCTGGCTGATGGTATCCTGTCACATTGGTTTCAAGTGAACCAGTTTGGGTCAGTGTTGTACTTTAACCTTTCAACAAGTGTATGTGCTGGTTTTTGCTGCAATGGAATTAATTTTCCCCATAATAGCTGGTAGGGTAGCTATGTGTTGAACTTGTGCTGAAAACAATGTTGATCACAGAGATGTTTTAGTTATTGCTAGGCCGTAATTACACAGTGTCAAGGCCTTCTCTGATTCTCACACTGACCTGCCAGAGAGTAGGTTGAAGGTGCACAAGAAATTGAAAGGGGACATAGATGGGACAGCTGACCCCAGCTGACCAAAAGAGTATTCTGTTCCATATGGAGTCATGCTCAGCAATAAAATTTAAGAGAAGAAGAAGGAAAGAAAGGTGCTGAGAGTTATGGCACTTGTCTTACCATGTCACTGTCATGGGTGGTGGAGCCCTGGAGGCAGCTGAATGTTTAACTGCCAGTAGGACAGAATAATTCCTTACTTTGCTTTGCTTGCACACGTAGCCCTTGCTTTACCTATTTAACTGTCTTTATTTCAACCCATGACTCCTCTCACTCTCTTTCCCTCCCCCATCCTGTTGTGGGTGAAAGAGTGAGTGGCCTTGTGGGGCCACTGAGTTGAGCTCTGAGTTGCCAGCTGAGGTTGAATCACGGCCCTGGTTAATAATCAAGGATATGCCTAAGGTCAACAGGAGTGCAGCTGTTAAGCAGGTACTATGAAGAGCTACCCTGCTTGCTCCAGAATCACATCATATCCCTTGGTAGAAGTAGAAGCAGACCTCTATTGCTCTTTTCAGCTCTGGTGCTTTTTGGTTATATCACACTGCTCCCTGTGGAAATTACTCAAGAGCTGTGTGGCTCCCAGCAGTGGGCCAACTGAGACACCTCTTGGCTGTTTCTGCTTTCCTTCCATAGTGCTATCTTTGGGAACACTCTTCCCTCTTCCCAGTCATCTTCAGTTAATGGTCTCTTCATTATCGACACAGTTTGGCCTCATTAACAATTCCCAGCTAGGCTTCTGTGACTGGCAGCAGAAGAGTCATCAACCAAGCCACCAGACCATCACACTCCTGACACCATCTTTGCACCAGACGTTGTCTTGGCCTCTGCAGCCCGGGAAAGCTGGTGGATGAGGGACTGGGTTTGGAAAGCCAAACCTCAGTTTTCAACTAACACCCCCTGCAGTGTTTAGGTGGATCCTCACACATATAAACCATTTCTGCTTATGTACAGCACTAGAGGCTGCACACAAAGATGATGTGATCAACTTCCTCTTTTTCTGTAAATAGCATATGAAGATATTTCTGCAACATCAATAAGGAAAAAAAAATTAAGGAGTCTGAAATGCCCACAGTGGAAGAAAGAGAAAATATGTAAAAAATCCTTGTGGCATTCATGTCTTTGCCTCCATTTAGATACAAAAGAATCACCTGCAATGCAGTAAAAAATATGGAAACAGCAATTCTGCTCTCATTAGCACGATATATTCCCCGATATTGCTCTTGCAGAGAGTAATGTAACAGCATACTTTCTTTTGTTAGCAAGTTTGGTCAAAATATCAAGGGATGTGATTATCCTGCTTTAGCTGGCACTGGTGTGTTTACCATTTGAATACTGTGTGCAGTTCCTAGACTGAAGCAAAATGATTTTGAGAATCTGGAGAAAGTCTTGTTGAATTTCCATGAAAGTAGTGGGAGCTGTAGCAAATGAATGGCATAGAAAGGCCTGGTTTGCTTGGGCTGGAGAGAGAAGCAAAAAGGCATGGGAGACTGTTACTGCAATCTGCCACTACTGGAGGTAATAATGAACACAACAAGGGGGTGTCTGACTGCATTGATGTAAAAATTAACAAAGAAAAACCCAGCCCCCAACAAACCACTATTGTAGGAAAATACTGCAAAAGATTTCAGTGGGTGGTGAACCTTCATCCTAAAAAGTTTCAAACCCTTCTGGACAAGGCCTTGAGCAACCAAACCTAACTTTGGAGGTTAGGTCTTTCCTCTGCTTTGAGCAGGGGGTTGTATTATTTGAGCTCCAGATATGCCTTACCACTTAAATTTGTGATTGTTTGAAGTCTGATGTTATCATAAGCTTTTCTCAGGAATTACTGGCCAGTTAAGTGGTGGCAATAATGATCAACTTCTGGATTGTAGCACTGTGTACTTGACTACTGATCAAGAAAACACTTACCTGTTTTAGGATAACCTACTAGAATCACATCATCATCCCTGGCTTCAAAGGATTTCAGAGCTTCCAAAGTCTCTGGGCTGGTAACTGTAGATGGGTATGAAATACCTCTGTAGGAAAACATCATGTCTTCTGGAGCCATCTTTTCACCCTCTGAAAAAACTTTGTCCACTATTTCAATGATTCTTTCACTGTTTCTGGCCATATTTGTATCCCTGTGTAAATCTTCCCAAAGAGATCCTGTCTTTGTACAATACAGGAAAGCTCCATGCAACACATGAGTAAATAGGACAGGGTGTTCACTCAGGGATCAAGGTGCAAGTCACTGATTAACTCTGTACTTTGTTAATCCTTTTTGATGTTACAGAACTCCACGTGGACTGACAGTAGTGACTTATGGCCTTTGCTGCAACTGATACTAGGAACAGGAACTATTGAGGAAACAACTAATAGGATTAAAAATGTTAAATTAAACCAAAGAAAGACCTGTAAAGGATATTTCCTGAAATATTTATAACTGGTGACTAATGCAGTGCAATTTGCCGACTGGACAAGGAGCATGTATGTAGTGGACACCTGAACAGTGGATCTCAACCTGGCTTGCTAAGCACTCCACTAATGGATACACATCTCAGGACACAGGTCCTTACAAGTAATGGCTCTGTCCTGCATGCAGTCACTGTAAGGCAATGTCCAGAGCTAAGGAGAGGTATCACCTAAACCAGACATATCATGATGAAATACTCACATCTGAGTATTTTATATCATCAAATCCTACAGGAGGGTCACTTGCATATGAACTTTTAACACTTAGGTTCTGTGTTAGCATGAATCAAATTCTGCTGGTACTACTTAACTTTCATTTCTCTCTCCTCTTGTCCATAACTTAATCTTTGGATGAAATTGTTCCTTTTGGGGTTGCTATTTGTATTCTGGGTGATAACTTTTTAGAAGATAAGGAGTGCTGAGATGGTGAAATGGGTATCTTCCCATTTCCCATCTGGTCATCCCAACAGAGACAGGCAATACCCTGTGAAGGGGCCTTGCACTCTCTTTCATCCCTTGAATACGGTATGGGTCTTGTTCACTACCCATATATCACACCCTTGTGTCACATCCTTGTCTCTTTCTTCATAAATGGATGTTAAACACGCAATAAACCAAATAATACACAAGATTAATTAAACATGAGAAAGTATAAAATCAAAATCCTAACTGTAAGACTTGGAAGATTGCTTAAAATTACCTACAAAGAATAACTTAAAATTATTTTTCCGGTCTCCCAAAATGCGGAACAAAATAGACCATTTTACTGGAAATATTTTCTGTATCAGTGTTATTTTACTCTTAAAAGTTGAAGACACTGTTCATATATTATGCTTTCTGTAGAGCTTTTTTTAATTACTGTTTTCAGCTTTTTGTCCGTGTGTTAACTCTGAATGGCAAAGGAAAATTTCCTCCTGTTTTCCAGTACTAAAGAGTAAGGGCATGAAGAAATTAACATTTTTTTTCTCAGACCAGCTGCCTGAGAAATTTTCTTTGGAGCCAGCTGCCTGAATCCTGAGTGAGTCAGATCACTGGAATACCTCAGCATGAAATTTAGCAGCCTGTCACCAGAGCCACTGGGGACACAGGTACCTCCAGGTTCTTTAACTCTTAGACTCTGCTCTTTGTACATGAGCAAGGTTTTCAGTGCTGTCACAGCCATATATCAGTCTTCTCAGGAGCTGCAGATGTGGGGGGTCAGAGCAGCTCTGTCTCTCTGGAGAGGGTCAGGGAAACCAGGGATTCTGAGTACGCCAGCAATCCAAGTCCCAGTCCCAGCACTGTGTCCAGCAGCTGAAGTGTCTTGGGGTATGCAGGTCAATGAATGTGGAACAGCTCCTGTGGGCCCCAGGGAAAACTCTGAGTTGTTCAGTCAGCCAGAGGAAAATCTGCTTTGGATGGAAATTCTGTTGTCAGGAGCATTTGCAGGAGACCATAAAGAGAAGATGCACCTTAACAGAAGACTCATCCTAACTTTGCTTTGGAAATGGATTTGGAGAAGGACATGAGGTGGAAGATGGGTTAATATAATATTTCTGGTTTGTTCATTCTCTTTAAAGCAAACAGACAAAAATACAATATAAACATACTTTTCAGTGGAAATCTCCTTTAAGGCATCATAGGCAACAAAATAGACTAGACTAAAAAGAAAGATACTTTCTTTTTTGTTTTTTTTTTTTTTGACAATTGGTAAGAAGTAATAAATTTTGAGAGCCACTACTATCATGTCAATTATGTCTTACATTCGAAAAAGATTCACAAGTTTTTCTGAACTGATTCTCACACTCACTGGCTTCATCTCTGCTTACTTTTCACTCTCAAAATGTTACTCATCCATCAAGTTTCCTTGCCTGCATTTATTTTTTGACATGGCATCTTGCCTCCCTTATTCCACCTCCTTATCCCACTGAATGCAAGGCCCCACATAGTATCTCTAATGGAGCAAAAGCACATGAGGTGTTACTGCTCTGAATAGTTCTGTCCTTCAGAGTGAGATTGTTAAGGGCATAAAGGAACTGAATTCAAACCTTGGGATGACACAGAAGAGGATAAAACTGCAAAAACAGGTCATGGTTTGGTTTTCAACCAGATCAGCAAGACCAGAATAAGATCTGAGCCTTTTTTTTCTAGCACAGTCATCATGTTAGTCCTTGCTGAGTGTGATTCCTCAGGTGTTTTTATGCCAACTGCTGCCTGACTGATTTACCCCACCAAGTACCTGTTCTTTTGGCTTCCCTTTTCTAAATATAGAGTTTTGCACTTACTTTTACTAAACTTGTTTTAACTGACCTCCCATTTTTGCTGTCAACCAGTATATACAGTGTGACCATAAACATAATATTGCAACCAAGTTCATAATATCCATGTAAACAAGTAAATATTCCTGAAAGTGCTGCTGCTGCTGACAGTGCTTCTGCCTTTTATTGCTGTTGTATGAATTTCTATGAACCTAAGTCTACTTTCAGTACTTTCATTTCCATAATCACATTTATACGTTGCTGTCTCCACATAAATTTGTCTCTTTAGTCACATAATTTCAGTCCCTCCCTGATGCTGTCAGCTCTTGTATTTTCTGTCAGTGCCTTATTCAAGAGGTAAGTTATCTTCAGGAGGATCACAAACTTCTTTAATAGGATTTTTATTTACTATTTCATTATCTTCAAAATGCTCCATGGTACTTGCTTTGTCATTTTTGCTACTACATTTCTATGTATCAAGTTAAGGTGGCTGTTCTACATGGATTCTTTCTTCTCAAGTTTTTAGACACTGCTATTACATATGTTCTCCTCCAGGAATCTGGTACCTTTCTGGTTGCTTACAGATAACTTGTAATTGTTCAAAGATGACCAGCCACAAGATTTCTACTGCTCTGCTTTTGAATCCATTCATTTTTTCTAAATATTCTAAGTATTACTTCTAGCATTCCTATTTTTTTACAAAACTCTGCATGTCGATTTATGTCCAGGCAGAACCAACCAGCTTCAAAAGAATGAGACAAAAAGTCTTCAAATATTTTATTCTTTCCAACTGTATTTTCTCTTTTTTTACATCTTATCTGCTTAGGTGATGGATCCATAAATTGTGTGGAGTTTTTCCTGGTTTTAATTCAACTACACTTACAGAACCTTATTTTGCCTTTTTTTTCAAGAACACATCCCTGGATAAGTTTGAAATACTGTGTTTAGAGAGGCAAATGCCAGTGGCAGTACAAGAGAGCTCACTATAGTAATGGCTGGCACCATCACTCTTGACAAACCCACTTTCTCAACAGAGGCATTTTCAAGAAAGACAAACCAAAGGTGTTCCAAGGGACACAAAGTTGAGGAGGTTCAGGAACAACATCATCACAGTTCCCAGTACTTAAAGGGCAGCCACAAAGAGGATAAAGGCTCCCTATTCATGGAGAAGAACATAGTAGGTTCAAGTTGCAACAGGAGAGGTTTAATCTTGATATGTGAAGTAAATCCTTTACAGCAAGAGCAATGATTTGCTGGGAAAATGCCTCCAAGAACATGGTAGGATCCTCAGCACTGGAGGTTTTCAAGATATGATATCTAGATGGAATCTCATCCAGGCTCCGTTTTTCATGATAGGACAACATGATTTTTCAAGGTCTCTTACAGCCTGGGCTGCTCTGTGATCCTATAAAAAGCAGTGCCTCTGAGGGAATCTTGCCTGTCGACATCAGACCATAATCTGAAATACAACTTGATATTTTCCATTCAGAGAATGAAAAGCCTTAAGAATGTTAATCCATATTCCCCTTTTTTCTCCTCCCTCTAGCTTTGATTTAGTTTGTGATGAATTCATGGAAGATCATCTTTGTCATTAGGCTTCTGTCAGATCCCTATTTTTACTAGTTATATTTTCTGTGAAGGTGTTGCAATATTTGAAGCATTTTTGAAGAAAAAAATAATGACATACTAAATAATTATGAATAGTCTAGAAAGATAGAATTTGGCTAGAAATAAAAGGGGCATTTCATTCCAGAGCACAGATGGAACAGGGCAGTCGAGTTTTTGTAAATAGGATTAGTTGACATCTTCAGTAAATGGGTGTAGCCACAGATCTCACCATAAAACAAAAAACCATTGCTCATCACTGTCACTGTAAAGGCTGTGTTAATGATTCTTACTGTAAAATGCTTGGATCATTGATCTAGTGGTCCAGTGTATAACATTCAGATGATCCGAGTGTGCCCTGCAAAGTTCTTGTTCTAACCCCATTTCATTACTTTTCAGGCTTTGCAGTACACGTCATACTTCAACTTTTTTCCAAGTTTAGTTCCTGCTACTTGTTCCTCAAACACTTTGTCCATTTTCTCATTCTGATCTTCATTGAAAAGATTCTTCCAGTCACTTACACCACCTTCAAAGAAGCAAAGAAACTCTTGAAAACCAAGAAACTTTAGTTTTATTCTCTAGATCTTTTTTTATTGCATTGTACACTAAATAGTGTTGATCCATTTTTCAGATGAAATATTTTTCTACACTTTTCTAGTTTTGTGAAATCAGTGGAGTTACATACATGTGAATAATCTTTTGCTATAATGCAAAAGAACATACTGCTCTTAAGGTGACTGCGTTCAAAAAGGCAGCTTAAAGTCCTGTTTCCCTACATCTCTCTCCTCTAGTCAATTATGACTGGCAAAGTGGAAGATCATGAAGAATTGATTAAGAATTATCTGCCAGGAGGCAGAGTTGAATTTCTGCTCTTTAAACAGTTTGAGTTTTTATCCAGTTACTACTTTAATGTAAAATGCAGGAATAGATTCTGACAACCATGCTGTCCTTCTCGTGTCCGTGTCCCCTACACTACACTGCAAAAGTTGTTCCCTTTTGTTTCCTCTCTTGTGTGTACCTGGATTCTTGCTTGCTTGGCTTACTTCTAGTGTGTAAGAGTGAACAGGCATTTGGCAGTGGCCAGATTTTCAGAAGATTCACAAATTCTGCTAAGAAGTGTGGTCACACCACTCAGGCTGAATTTGGCCCAGTGCTGCCTGCTCAGGTGAGCCTCTAATGGCTGGGCAATTGGTGATCCAGGTGCAGAGGTGGACAGGAATTCAGACACAGCAGCTTCTCCTTCCTGCCAGCCATCTGTGAGCCTCTAACAGTGGCTCTGCTGTGAGAGCCTTGCTGGGTATCTTCCCCTCCAGCTCTCCTTGACGAGTCTTCTTAAGCAAAGCAGTGATAACCTGCTTGATACCAATCTGCAATGCCAATATGAGTGCAAGAAAAAGAACCAAAGTGCTTGAGAATGTGACATTTGTACCTCTGGGCCACTTGGAGCTTCCTACCTTTGCGGAAGAAAACATTGCCATATGATCCATGGGTCTTCTCTGAGTTTTTCTTCATAGACTGGAAGCTGCTCCTCTCTACCACAAGCTGGAGCTCCTCCTCAGTCAGAGGAATTCCAAAGAATGCAGCTATGTTTTTCACACCCAAGGCACGATTCTCGAAAGAGGAATGTAACACAGGACTTTCAAACAAATTACTCTGCATTCCAAGATGTTTACACTTCCCTCTATGTCTCTGCTGGCTGCATACTTAGGATATTCATGTTCACTAATTCACTAGGACTAGAGTGGTCCAGAGTGTTTCTCTTCTCCATAATTATTTTGGAGGAGATAAGAGCTGCCTTCCTGTTGATTACAAAATATTAGATAAGATTGAAAGGTGACAAAATCTACACTGCTGAAAACATAAAAGCTCCTCCTCAAAAAATTGCTGGATATTTTGATTTACAATTATTTGGGCTTATATCACAGAAAAATAAAAGGCAAGAATCCTTTTTACAAGCAAAATTTAAAAAGGTTTTTGAGTTTGAATTTCACCTTTTCTTCCCTTGAAACAAGAATCTATCTTACACACTTTGGATACCCTGCATGCATATAGTGGTGAATTGGTTCAGGAAAAAATATCCCTTGCAGTGTAAATTATTTGTAACTATTGGTAACCTTACCTCCTTTAGCTCTTCATAAGTTATTGTCATAATATTTTCTTTGTCAATGTATTTATTCCATTCAGAAAGATATTCAAAATAGCATCCCCAGGCCACTAAATAAAACAAAAGGATCCTAAGATGAAGCTTAAATTACGATTATACAAGTTTTACTCATTAAGCTGTCTCAGCCAAAGGCTTTATTAATCATGTCCATGGCAGAGTTTACATGCTTCTGTGGGAGTTACAGGTTTTGCTACAGACTCAGGCATATGATACCAATTGCAAGTCAGAAAAATAAAACTTGTCAGTATTTCAAGACAGCTGTGTGTCCACCAGAAAGCTGTCATCTTGCAGACCATCTTGTAAGACTCCCATAATCCAGTTTAAAACCTTATTGAACCAACCCTCCCTTCTGCTGGCCATGTGCTACGCCAAACTCATAACTTTAAACTAGTGCTATTACTTTTACTCTTTTTTAATACATCAGACTTAGTTCACTCTTTAATGCACTAGAATTAGTCCAAATAATTACTTTTATTCAATTTGGCATGGAGGTGCTTATATATCTATGTGGACACAAGACGATGGATATGGGACAATGGGGGTAAAGAGGACACAAGGTATAGATAAGGAGGAACTGATTCTCCTAGGAAAAATAGCAATTTGTACAGGTTAAAGAAGTCCATGGAAGTACAGTTTTGACAAATATTTATTCTCAAGCAGTAAAACAAGTAGGGTAAACTTCAGATTTCTAATTCTCTGTCTTTACTCTCTGCTTGTATGCTGTAAACCAAAAAACCCTCCTGAACCTGATTTACCAAAGTACAAGAGTTTTTGGACAAAGACAAATCATTGGATAATTGACATAGACAGAAAAAATATACTGTACCTTTCTTTGACATGAAATCTGTGAAGAAATCATCCCAGGTCTCATAGGAGGGAACAGTAGCTATGCCATTGGAAAAATGAAAAAAAGACGTGGCTACATCTTTTGGATTACGAACCAGTAACAATATCTAGAAAAAAAATTAATTAATAATTTATAGAGAAAGACATAGCAGACTGTAGCATTAAAAAAGAAATAATAATAATATATTTTATAACTGCAGATGGGGATTCCTAATACCTTGTGTGCTACTTGCAGAAGGAGCAATTTCACTCCCAATTCAGAAGGTGCAATATTTAACTTTTCTTTGGTAGCATGAGAAGATAGTTGCCTATAATTATTATCTTTTACTGATTAACCAAATTATTTATGCAGAATGTAAGTATGTTTTGCACAATACAAACATAGTTCATAATTTAAATAGCAGGGAAAATTCACTAAAATATAAATTCTCCCTGAAATGTGACACATTGCAACAATGCTCACTTGCAACTATGTCATAAAATTCCTCCCACAGGAAACCATGTCAAAATACATTTTGGCTCTGGAGGATTTGATCAAGTCCTGCATCTCTCTTGTGAAAACTACCACAAAGGTGCTAATGAGAGAGAACTGGGGTTGAATGAGGTGGATGCCAGTACTTAAACAGTCATTTAGAAATGACAAGGCAAAACATTTAAGAGTGATTCTGAAAATTGGCAGAAAAGTACTACATTGGATTAAAAAAAAAATATCTGTTGAAGTGTTTGCTTTTAGTACATGAAAATCAGCACTCACCTTGACTTTGTTTTTGAAGATAGATGTGGGAAGATTCTCAGGACGGAGATGAGTAACCATAAATCTTGGAGAAGGTAATTTGGTCATTCGCTTTAAGAATTGGAAGGAGGAAATTGGACAGTTCAGTGAATACAAGTATTCTTGTCATCAGCCTATTCTAAAATATTGCCTTGATAAACTTAGCAACAGTTATTTGCTGATAGAGGTGGATTTTGGGGTTTTTTGGTGAGTGTTGTCCTGGGATATTAGTGGGATTCTCTGAGTAGCTCTAATCTCCCAAAGCCCATGAAAAATTGGGAAAAGACTATCCATTGTTAGTTCTCTTCAGTGGTAATCCTCTTCAGTTCTGTTAGACAAGAGATCACATCTAGAGTAGGGTACAGATTAGCTATATGTGAAAGCTGGAGCATCTCAAGGACTGAGAGAGGGGATGAGGAAGAAGAACTAGTAAAGAGACAAAAGCTCATATTTCATTATTTGACACTTCATGAAGCTCTTCTAAAATATGAAAGATGCTATGTTAAATTTCTGGAGTGCTTATGTATCTCATGGATATGTGCTCCTCTCACTCCCACTGAAGTGTTCATTTATCCCTCAGTATTTGACAGTCCCGATGAGATCAATCCTGACCAGATGCCACATAAAGAGAAGTGGTAAAGTTCTTATCAAACAATGGAATAATTAATATGTCTTATATTCAGTATTTGAAACACATAATTTTGATAATTTCCATACATACCCTATTCCTACCTCATATTTCTCAGGATCTCCAACTTCAAGGTAGGGGAATTCTTCTGGTTTTTCAGCATCTCCACTGCTTTCCTTACCCAGTGTTTTCTTTTGAGATATGGCTATGAGGTCAGTTAAGATTTGACTTACCCAATTTGTGCCTAAAAGCAGAAAAATACAAAATTGCTCGTAAAAATTTTAGAATGAACAGAACTGGATTTACCAGGGAAGTCAAGAGGTGGTAGTACCACGAGGTGAGTTACTTGGCCTCCCTTCGTGTGATACAATCACAGTTGAGTATCTGAACAATCACCTCCCAGGGTCCTGCCCTTGATCCTCATAAGGACATATTTCTCCAACTTGAACAGTTCAAATAAATACATAAATATAATTTAAGCATAAATATAATTGTACATTGTAAACTAATTAACTAACAAGGGGGAAGAACCACTAAGGGTCAAAACCTGCATTAATGTAATAAATGTTATTGTTACGAATATGAGGGAGACTGGGGTGATAAACCTGTCCTTTAATATGTAATGTATTAAGTGTTGTATTCTGGTCTGCTGGTCACAGTAATTCAACACAGGAGCAGAAGTAGATCTGAAAATTGTACACTCATTTTCTATAACAATAGGACAAAACTCTATGAATAAGGTACATTTCCTATACACATTTACTATCTTTTTATTCAAACGATTACAAAGAGGCTGCATAGATCCTCGCATGTCTAATTTACCATTTCCTGACTTCTAGGCACTGGGTGCCTACATCTTTCTCACTGCAGTCTTAACAAATGCATACAAGTGCATAACTATTCTTCAAAAAGAAAATACAATAAAAAAGCAAAAACTTCACAATCCTGTCAGCTCAGACTATCTACTGTAAAGCAGTGTGAACGGATTGCTGGAAGAGAGAAGCAGCAGGATTAAAGTGATTATAGGAGGCCTCTAATCCGAACCTTTGGCTTTCATGTGGACCAGTGCTTTCAGGCAGAAGGAGCAAATACATAGGATACACTTGGAACCCTAGCAAAGATCCCCAGAACTGCAGAACAGTGCAATCACATCAATGACTACAAAATATTTTTGATGGCTATTTCCTGACATCTATGTGAAATAAACTAAAGAATATTCTGCATTTGAAGGAACCAAAAGCTCTATTCTGTGTAAAAACATAAAACTACTAACTTTACAAACATAAATGAGAGATAAGATGGTGTAATATCAAGAGATCTAGTTATCTTTAGTGTAAAAAACTGTATTTTTATTCTCTCCAATTTGTGCATTTAACTACATAACTATGAAAATTAAGGATAACAAAAACCTTTATATGCTAGAGAAAAGAAAATTAGGTTGTTTTTCTCAGTCTTTTGGAAAATTTCCCATGTGAAATATTCCTAATTAATTGCACTTCTTGCATTTGAAATCAGCTTTACGAGATTTTGTGAACATTCACAACATTATTACTTAGCGTAATATAAAACAGTATGTATCATATAGTATATATTGCACATATTCAGTATAAACCTTGCAACTTGCTATTATACAATCTTTTTTATGAAAAAAAAATTAAAATATATTCACCAGATTTAGGGTATGCTGCCAAAATGACATCATCACTTCTGGCTTCAAAGGACTCCAAGGCTTTGAATGCTTCAGGACTGCAAATCGTGATAGGGTAGAGAATTCCCTTGTAAGAAAACATCAGTTCATCACGACTCAGTAAGCTGGCAGCTTCTACTGCTTTATCTACAAAATCAGTAAATGCTTTCCTGGGGTTCTCCATTCTTTTTCTCTCTCTCTCACACACAGACTCTGTCACAGTGTGAAATGCTATGCAGAAGGAGAAGCTCACAGATTGTCCTTTAATAGGTGCTCAGTTTGTTGTTTGAGTTTTTTTCTTGACCATATGAATAATAATTTACCTCTTTCCTGAACATGTGAGGAAATAGGTAGTTCCAGTCAAAGACCATAGGTTACATGAACCTTTGAAATCAATAAAAGTGGAACATAGACAAACAAGATAAACAGCCAAATGCAATTGCCTTCTGAAATAAATGACTTAGATAATTTTAAATCATCATGGCAAACAGTCTGTGGTTACAACACAGAGTTTATAAAGAGAATATAACAAAGTAGAATTACATAAATTGCAGATTGGAATTTAAATGCCATGATCAAAATCCTCAAGGCAGTTTATCTTTTTCCAGTACTCAATGCTGGGATTTTCTTTGTTATATCACTCATCATTCTCACCAAAGTTAGATAAAATGTGTTGGGATTGGGAGAGAAAATGTTCAGTGTACTAGAGTGAGCTGTGGACAGTCCAGTGAGTGTGGCCGACTGCTCCCTCCAGCTGGAGCCCAGGTGGGCACAGGGGCACGTGCACTCTGTGGCCACTCATCAGACTGCACTGCAGAGGTCTGTTTTTCTGGTGGTTACACAAAAATTACTCATTTATACATTTCTTTAATGAGCTCAGTCATTGTTTAACAACTGATCAATCCTTAGGGAGTGGGTAATATTATAACCTCAGCTACAGTGATTAGTGTTTATCATGGACTTCAGATGACAAGCTGCTGACTGTACTGACTCTGATAAAAGAGCTGGCTTTAGGCTTGAGGTTCAATACTTGAGTCTCTGGCAAAAGGATGGATGAGTCAAAAACAATGAGAAAATAATTCTCCCCCAAAATTTATGCCAAGAACTTACAGGCAATCCCTTCTTGTTGCTATCTTTTGAATGCTGCCTGCTGGGCCCTGGAAGGAAGAGGCCCAGCAGCTACATACCTACAGGCTTTTGCTATTTGCTCTCCCTGAGGGATTCAAGCCTGGTCCCTGAGGCATAATGCAGTGCTCCTGGGATGACCCAGCCCTACATTTTTACATCTACTTTTTCTAGTCCATTCAAAATATTTTGCTTTTCCCTTAATCTCCCTTCTTTCTGTAAAACTTTGTCAGCATAGAAAGACAACCTATGCACAGGCATAAGGTGAAACAAGTGGATCTCACATGGCCTGACTCAGGTGATGAATGACAGCTGTGCCAAAGGGCAGCCAGTTCACACCACCTGCACCATTTCTCTGACATCAGCTAAGAATATCTGTCCTATGATAGCACCTTTGCCTATTCTTGATGTGAAACTAGCCACCCCAGCAAAATAAAAATCAGCTTACTTAATTTTTCTTCCTTACCTTCCCTTGGCATTAAGCTTCCATTGCCTGAAGATAAGAAAATATTTTATTGGTATTTTTACCTGCTGGCAAAAAAATTAGTTGGGGCAGTCCTCCCTAAGATTGGAAGAAGAGCAAAAATGGCCTGTAATTTTTTTAGTATATTTCATGCAAAAGCCTAGTGTTGGAGTAGGGTTTCCAAAATTAAAAAAAATATTCCAAAGAAACTTCCAGAGGATATCCAGTGTATTTTTGTAAGAAAGGGCAGTCAGGCCAATTATTACGGGGAAGCATATTTTATCCTTAGGAACCAGAAAAAAAAAAAAAAAAGCCAAACCTTGTATTAGTGGAGAAAAAAAAAGTTAGAAGACATAAATCATGAGGAGGGACTTCATGGGGAGTTAAATTTCTTGACAAAAAAGAGAAGCAGGATCAAGATTTACCAATGTGAGCCTTTGATACATCCATCTGCCCTGACACCTGAGCTGGGAGATGGGAGGAGTGTACCCAGCCACATCCATGTGACACAAGAACCTCTGATCCTGCTAAATAGTGAACCCAGAGACTGACAAAAAAGCATTGCTTGATTTAAAATTTCTAAGAAGCAGCTTTAAAAATACAGGGCTTAAAATCAGATTAAAAACAGATTAAAGGACTTGATTATCTCCAGATTAATGATATTTGTTGTTCAAGCCACCACAGTTTCTCTGAAGGTTTCTGACTTCCCATGCTTACCAGACATGGACTTTCCTGATAATGGAGCTTTGCAGAAGGAGGCTGGTGACATTTCTGCAGTAGCTACAGGACAGAGCCACCTGGCCCTTACATAGTGGACTGATCTACTCTACTGATCCATTCCCTGTTAAATGAAACAACCTCAAAAAATGGAAGCCTCAAAATATGTGTTCCCAAGTGCTAAATAAGTAGAGGTATATTTTTAAAATTATTTCTATGATCTGCATCTATGAGGGCTTCCATAAATTAGTCTTCTAAAATAACCTATTCAGTCTTTAGATAGTTCCATTGAGATTGATCCATCCAAGAAGGTATCATAAAACTCCCCTGATCATTCATATGCAACAAAAACCAAAACAAAACCAAAACAGGAGGAAAAAAAAAAAAAAAAAAAAAAAAAAGCCTGCAGGGGTAGGGACATTCCCCTGAGCTTTTGAGAATGAGCCCATGAAAAGCAGGGCTTAAAGTAGAATTTGTTCTGTTATGGAAATGTCATATGTGGTATTTTCCCCTTTGAATAATGTAGTGTGTATGTGATCAGAGGAGAATCAAAGCCCTCAAACAGAGCCCAGGGTGATGGGGTGTCTCAGGTTTTGTGGCAAAAGCTGTCTGCACACCCAAAGCAAAGCAATGACTGAAGAATTGAAACAGTACCCTGCCCAGATATTCCCATGAAATCAGCTCATCAAAGGCCTGTCCCCACAAGTTCAGAGGAGCTCAGGCAGAGAGGAACACAAGTTAAGGACTCTTAAAAAGGGACTGGACCCTGTCCAGGACCTTTCTATGGCTGTTCCAGGCGAGCTTCAGACCCAGTATCCTCGTGTTAAGACAAACCATCAAAATGGTCAGTGCAGGATAACCTTTTGAAGACTGGCAGGGGCTGCTGTCTGGGGAGTTAGGCACATGGAGAAATGCAGAGGAAGAACCTTTCATGACTGCATGTGAATTATTATGTCAGGATTAAATGACAGGTATGAAACAACTGCCACCAAACAAATTATGTACTACTAATGTTGACTGCTCAATATAACTAATGTTGACTTCACAATATAGAAAGGACTGAAACAGAGATGAAAAATAAGTAATCCTCAGTACAAGATCAGAGTTGATTTTCTTAACTTTTCTAATAAACTCTTCAGGCCAGAAAACTAATTTATTGTAAAATTTTCTAGGATCTTCCTTCATCTTTTCTTTTCCTCTTGAATAATAGAGTCTTTTTCATGATGACCAGATCAAAGCTTGTCACAACAGCAGATTAGTCCACTATAGATTGTCTGCAGAAGCAAAACATGCTCTTTCTTCTACCCAAAATTTCCCACATCTCTTCTAAACTTTCCTCTCAAAAGGTTTTTTTTGGGTGGCTCAGCTTTGCTGTCTCTGGAGAGTTTCTATTCTTGTAATGCCCTCTCTGGAACAAGGTAGGAAATAAGCAATTTTCCACAGCTTTCATCATCTCTATTTATGTATTGCCTAGTTGCCAAAGTTGCAATGGCTAACTACACTCTCTCTCCTCTTAATACTGCTCGAGATAATATGAAAGACCAAGCCAGTAAATACAGAGAATGTCATGACACACAATGCTGGACAAATGATCTTATACTCACCTAAAGATGCGAGATGTATGGTAACAAACTCCCCAAACCATCATCTGGTCTCAGTGGTTACAGAGTTAATTTTCTTCCCAGTAGCTGGCAGATTGCTGTGATTTAGATTCAGAATCAGAATAGGGTTGATAACAGATGGATGTTCTAGTTGTAGCTCAGCAGTGCTTACCCTGAGTTAAGTACTTTCCAGTTTCCCATGCCCTGCCAGCCAGCAGGTGCACAAAGAGCTGGGAGGAAGCATAGGCAGGACAGCTGACCCAGACTGGCCAGAGGGATGGATATTCCATACCCCAGAGAGTTCACGCTCAGTAAATGAACTGGGGGGAGTTGGTGTCACAGTGTGACTGGGGTTTGCCAATTTTAATGTATTTAACTTCTTTTGGGGATAGGATTTAGGAGCAAGGACAAGGCAGGCTTAAAACTTAAAAGGATATAAAAAGAAATTTATTGATAACACAAAATAATTCAGAATGAGATATCCAGATTATTCCCTCCTCCCCTTTCCTCATAACAGCAACCTACAGAAAAACACTTCAGTCTGTTATCTACTTAAATAATCATTTCAGTTCACTCTAGAGAGAAAAGTTTCTGTTTTAGTTTAGGCTTAGGGGGTGTCTCACTCTCATAAATTGCATCCGCCTGGAACCTACAAATTATGATTTTCCTCCTGTTACCACAGTCTCTCCAGAGCCATGTTATGGGTTGTGCTGAAAACATGGGGTACCATTTTAAAGGCAGGCTGCTGAAAACACAAAAGTCTCTTCAATTCTTTCTCTATCATATGTCTCTGTTCATATGCCAGTCCCAAAACAGAGAGAGCTTCATTTCCCCAAGGCAAAAAGTCTTCATCTCAAGCACCTAACCTCCCCAAGTATATTCCACAGTTTAAAGGAATTTCAGTAAAGTCACAGTCCCCTAGAGCCTACAAAAAAAAAGGTTTTCAGCTACTTATCAGTGGCGTCTTTTCAATCTCTCCCATCAAGAACCTTGTCTTCATTCCACTGACTTCTGTAATTCTTCTTGCTTTATTCCTTTTGTTCCGGGGAGATCAGGAAAAAATCTAGGCACTAAGAGTTAAACTTGTACCCAGAAAGTAAGGAGCCAGGCTGAAGCCACGCTGGCTAAAAACGTGGCTGCCGGGGGACCACGTGGAGATGTCTGGACCTCCCTCTGCCATGTGCTCAGTTAGGGCCTGTATCCAGACAGTGAGGAAGCCACGAGGCCATCTGGGGGGCCTCTTCTCAGAATGCTTGGCCATGCCGGATAGAGCAGGAAAGCCAGGCCGAGCCAAGCCGAGCCGAGCCGAGCCGAGCCCTGCTTGGCGGGGCCGGGTGCCGAGCCGAGCCCTGCTGGGGCCAGACCACGCGGGGCCGCCCAGGGCCGGGCTCCGCACCGAGCCGATGCTGGAGTCGAGGGCAGGGAACCGGGAGCCGTGCTGGGGCCCTGGCAGAGCCAACCTCCCCTCCAGAGACAGGAAGCGAGTTAACTTTTCCCCTGTGATTTGTGAAAGTGAAATAACTTTCTAATTGGTTTCTTGGGCTGTCAACCACTAAGTCAGGTCTCTGACTGGTCCCCGCAGACTCAGGGGAGGCTCTCAGAGAGAAAGGGACAGCCCTCCTCTTCCCAGGCCTCGTGCTGTTTCGTCAGGGTGCTCCCTTCCCCCACTCCTCCAGGTGAAACCAGCACCGTTGGCCAGGAAGAGATGGTTACTGCTCAGATATGGAATGGGAATTGGTCAGTGGGTGGTGAGAAATTGTGTTGTGCAGCACCTATTTGTCTTGGGCTTTGTTCTCTTTTTCTTTTGAGAATAATTATTAGTTATTATGAATAATAATATTTGTTTTCATTATAATTTATTTCAATTATTAAATTGTTCTTGTCTCAACATACAGGTTTAACCTCTATCTGACTCTCCTCCCCATGCCACCAGTGGAAGTGGAGAGTGAGGAACTGAATGAGAAGTTGCGTGGTACTTAGTGGTTGGCTGGGGTTTAACCCTGGCACTCTAAAAGATATTTATTTCCTTGCTTGCTTGTTTTTATCTGATGTTTCCCAACTATATTGTTAAAATTGATTTTAAAAATTGGAAGTTTCTGGCTAGACCTTCATAAATAAATGTGAGGAGACAAGCCTGTGACCTCAAGAAATAATCTGTTGCCTCATTGTGTATTTATACAGCTTGACACTAAAAGACAAAGGGAAGGAAGAAGCAAAGAAGAATGCCACTAAACACTCACGTTATGAAAACTTTCTGATTCTTGCTAATGCACTAATGTCCTGTTGCTTCAAACCTGTCATAAATCCCATTCTGGTCTATGCCCCTCAAATAATCAAAGCTCTGGAGCCTTCGGTGCAGAAGTAATTCTATCATTCAAAGTGTAATGAATGATAAGTAATGAATGAATGTAAGTGCAATACAAGTGAGGCTGAATATAAAATGCAAATGTTAAATATGCTGGATTAAGCTGATTAAAGAGGCATTTAAAACAGGTCATCCAGATGCATTAAATAATTTATCCCATCACATTCTTTGCAAAATGAAAGGAATTTTAATTTTCAGTATATGAATTTGAATGCACAAATTAGGATTATCAATGCAAGTTGCTAGGTAGAGCACATGAGACATCAGTGGGTATGTTCTTGTAGTTCGGGTCTTAATTATAAGGTGAAAATAAAGTATGTTCAGAAAAAAAAGATAATTTAATTCCTTTTCCAAAGACATTATTTGAAGTGGGTTATTTTCCACTTGAATTATCGAACCCATTTAGTTTTATTCAAATATCGTATGGTATCATATCAAAATTCATATGGTATTATGACTAGAAAATCATTCAAAAAGAGCTACAAAGTGTTTTTCTCTGATTTTTCTCAACACATAGTTCTCAGTGGCTTTTACAGAGTTCTAGTTATGGCACTGTTAATTAATCCTTTAAAAAGTTTAAAGAAGAATTGACAGCTAGTGGCCTGTGGGCTAATTCAAATGCTAATTGCCCAGCTACTAGGAAGATATGGGCATGACCAACAAGAACCTATGATCTTGGCCCATGATCTACCAATTCTTTCACCTCCTGCTGCCCTCTGAAGCACCAAGGAATCTGACTGAGCTCCGCATAGTGAGTTGCAGAGAAAGACAAGAGCTGGGGGCAAAGCTGAGAGGAGGACACAGAGTTTGGCATCCATTCCCTCCTACCCTTATGGAGAGGAGATAACAGGACACTGGAGTTGATGTAAAGGAACAGAGAGGGAAACAAGACTTTGAGCACCTCTTCCTTTGAAATACCTGGTTAACCACTTTCTGGTATCACCACTGTGTGATAAGTGCTTTTGTCTCAGGGTAAATATAGCAGCATAGCTCTCTTGGTAGCATCACCTCTAACAAACCCAAGCTTGTTCCAGTGTTTATGCAGCACTGAGCCTTAGCAAACAATTTTTTTCTGGAAGGAAAGATCTTTTCCACATGGAGACCACAATACAAAGACATCGAACCACTTCCTCAGGGAAAAAGCTGGTACCAAACAGGCAATTGAAGCCCTGCAAGACACAGGCTAACAAAACCACTGTATCAGCATCTGGCTTCTCAACATGTCTTCTGGTAGCCATATAATCAGATTTTTCATGTCTGAATATCTCACAACCGTCCAACTGTCCTCCCCAGCTTCATGCAGCATCTCATCATTAACAAATGCAAGATTCTTGCACTTTATTTTCTTCCTGAAGAAACCCATTGTTAATGACTACAGAAGATTATTTCTGCAAAGATATATGTGCCAGACTAGCTGAAATTCCTCTGCAGTGCCCAGGCAATCCCCAGAGCCAAGCAATGAGTCAGTTTGTGTGCCTGCTTGGATCTTGGCCTGTCTCCCAGGAGTGCTCTGCTGAGGGACTCTACTCAGGTGCATTGACCATGGTCCAAATGTCAAGGGTTCACCAAAAAGTTTAAAAAAAATTAAAACACACTTTCTTTTTAAATCCCATCTTGATTTTCTCTTCTTTTTTTAAAAGGTCAGCAAGTTTGATTCACTTCATCAATTAATTAGTTTGAGGTCCAGCAGGTTTGTTGGACACTCACCTTTTCTAACTGGATTCCATTCAATACCTCCAGATTAATTCCTAGAGGGAAAAGGGATGTTTGTATTCCACTTAATGTACCTGATACTGGACAATTGTCTCTTCAAACCTCTAATCTGAGGAACTTTTGTACCTTAGAGTTATTCAAAATACACAGTATTCTTTGATTTCAGGAAAAATACAGACACAAAAACATTAAACTTTCACATTATTTCTTTCTTAATTTCAAGACTGCCTCATCTTCATCATTCACCTTTTTGATCCTAACATCATCTTTCATCTTACTTTCCATATTCCCTAAGTCGAGTCTATTCCCTACATGGAGATTTGCTTCACTGTATAAAGTTGAAGAGAGTTTACATTCAAAACAAGATAAAAATAGTCAGCAGTGGCACAGCTCAATAGACTCACTAATCTGTTCATGAAATAAATTTCCACAGATCATTTGGAAAAGACATATTTATGTCTCTTTTCAAGTGAAACATTTGTACCATTTAAGTAATTTTCTGCCAACATTTATGGCTTTTCTGCTTCACAATAACCCCAAAGTTGCTGCCTTTGAAGAATGAATGCAGATATTTCATGAGAAAACTCCTAAATACTAACAGATTTTACCATCCTGTTTTATAGTATACTTACACTGATTATATTTTCCTTGACCTAACAGGGATAGCATTGAGGACATGTTTCTGCAGGTCAGTCCTCCAGGCCTTTCTCTTCCAACCAGTTATGGAAGAGTCCTTAATGACTCTTAAGATAGCATAGACACCTGGGGCCAGTCCACTTTCAAATCTGTCTCAGCATATGTCTTGAAAACTGTATTTCCCATTTCATATTGCAATTTTATAACAGCTGTAGGTACAGACTGCATCAGAATTGCTGAGATCTAAAAGTCGGTGTAACAAGAAAACAAAAATGCTCCTGTTAGTGTAGAGGGCCAAGTCAGTATTAAATTTTCACTCCTCATTAATTCCAGAGCTGTTGCCACACTTAGTCTCTGTCTCATGACCAGGAGCAGAAGTGACAGGAGTGGTCACAAGCAGACTTGGTGACAGGAGTCCTTCAAAGCCTCAGGAAGGAGTGAGGCCAATGACCAGAGGCCATCAAGACTAGATTTGTTGGGTGACCCTTTTCTTCAATGAACTGATGACATATTTAAAGTTATAAATGGATTTTACCTGAAAGAGACACAGATAAGAATGATTACTATATCATACAAAGAATTTCAGGTGAAATGGCACAAGTCCTTAGTGAAGGCCCTATTATACACAGATCAGATTGTATAGTGGGAAAATGTTTCACTAATTAGGTCTTAACTGCCACACTTCCCAGCTGAGCTCTTACTAACCTTTACTAGCTGTAACTTGGGTAAAAGTAGAATGATCTCTAGCTGGGGTGGCACATACCAAGTACAAGCACACTTTGGAAGTGGAAGAAATGCAACAAATATCCTTTTCTCCAAACTTGAATACTATCAGGTTGGAGAATTGCAGGGTGAGGGAGAAATTATAAACATAACTTTGAAGAGAGGGAGAAAGAGCTGCTCTGAAGAAATGCCCTCATGAGAGAGGCAATAGACTTTGTATATCAAAAGCACCCTTATATTAAAAACGCAGATGTATTTTTATGAGTATTGAATCTTTATTAATTGATTTATGAACTTTATTCACTCCACGGAGATATTGATGCAACACCTGAAAAGAGCAGGTAGCAAAACCTGTCATCTGTTATGTGGGGAACTAATTATTGCAGAAGAATACTTGCATAAATGCATGACACTTTTCTTGGAAGCACCCTCCCTTTGTCTGGCAGGAACAAACAGGACAAAAGCATTTGTGGGATCACAGGTAAGACAGAGCTTCCATAGTCACTCACTGCATAAGAAGTGTCCATGCCAAGTTCTGCCAGGTTCCTAAGGCTGCAGAGATGTCCTTCACTCCCAGGGAAGGCAGAGGTGTCCTTGAAGCCAGCACACCGACCTCATAGCATCAGCTGCTGTTACAAGCCTTTCTGTGCTTGGGCAGGGTGTGCTTGTGGAAGAATAGCTGAAGGTCATCTGGGAAGTTTCTTCTGAGCTCCCATGAAAGCCCCAGAGGCCAACACCCCGAGAAGACCTCAGCAGAATTCCACAGTCTGAGTAAAGACACATCCCTCCCACAGAAAACCTCTACCCAACATACATATGGCACAGCAAGTCACCTTGAGCTCCCAGCACTGCTCAAGTGAAAGTCTCAGAAATTTGGGACCAGTGATTAATTTTTCACTTCAGAGGAGACTTGAGTGGAGGGAAAAAGTAGCCAAGATCAAAGTCCAGGGCAGGAACATCTACCCATCACTCTTCTACTTTCATGTCAGACAAGTACGTGCCCAGTCCCTTCCTTACAGTAGTATCTTAATGAGTAACGCAGTCACTGGTGGTTATAGAATATTCCCAACATTATCAAAATGAGCTGTTACCTGTAGGTGACTAAATGATACCACTCAGTGATACAACATCAAAATTATGGCTAAGGGTCCACCTCCTGCTTCCAGGAACAAACCTTGTAGCAAGGCAGTGTGGGCTATGTTAGAAATCCATTAAACAAAAGCAAAGCATCAGTACGCTGTATGACTAAACCAACAACAGAAGCAGCATCTACAAATGACACACATAAACATCATCTGTTTGGTTTATTACAGCCTAAATTTAGGCTAAAAAAATAAACCAAGAGGCTCAAGCTGGCATGGTATGTGTGATACCTAAACAAGATTCAGATTTCTGCTAATGCAGACTTGCAAAGAAGCACATGGTCTGGCAGAGAATTTACAGAGCATCTCTTGCTTCTAGATAGGTATCAATATTACCCAAAGCTGTGAAAACAGAGATTGACATTCTGCCTTAAAGAAGATAATTATACTTTAAACAGGTTGAGCTACTAAGGTGTTACGAGCTTCTTTCTTAGCTGTGTCTAATTCAGATTTAATTCAGATTTTAGTTAAGTCAATACAAAATTTCAATTTATTTGAAGCATAACTGTATAAAAGCTTAACTGTGATAGAAATCTTTTTGCCAAAAAGTGACCTGAATTGATAGTTTTTAAAGACGTCTCTAGGTGGAAAATACACTTCACTGCTCTAAAAAGACTGATGAATTCACTAATGAAAGCAGAAATTGAATATTCCATTAGGAAGTGAAGCACTGTCATTAGATTCCTCTGTATGTGATTAATTATAATACTGTTCAATAAATTAACAACATCCCAGTATGCCAAAGGTCTTACATTTAGCATTAACAACTGATATACACTGTAGATACTATAAATGCAGCTGTAGTCCAAATGTTACCACACTTATTTGGAACAGTGACTTTTGTCTCTTGTGTATCATGGTTAGAGTTCAAGAAACAATTGCTTTAAAAGTTCTGGTTTTTCTCTCAGGTTTTATAACACACATCCTATTTTAACATGGAGTGCTTGCTACTAAGTGCCCCTTGCACACTTCCTCCATTTCCAAACTATGTTTTTTCCTCAAAAGGCTTCCTCCAGTCACAAACACCATTTTCAAAGAATCTTTATTGACAGTGCAAGATTTAATGCAAATAGGAAGCATTACTCACATCCCTCTATGTAGGATATAGTTTATAGGAAGGGAAAAGTCTACAGCATTCAGTAATACACAAAGGATTAGCAGCTTTGCACCAAAGTTTGTGATGGAATCTTTTAAATTTGCAAATAAGAATATTTTCTCATTCATCTTTCTCATTAATCTCAAATAAAACATGAAATAAATATTTCACAGTTGTAAGTGCAACATCATAATTACATTATTAGTAACAATTACTATTATTAGGATTTTTTTTTTACTGTTACTATTATTGCTACTGTAATGACTGTTCTGATTACCATAATTATTACGACAGCTCCCTTTGTGCAGCAAGAAAACATACCTGATTTAGGGGAGCTTGCTAGGATAACATCTCTTATATCTTCAGAGAACCTCATACCTTTGAATACGTCAGAAATGCAAGGTGTGGGCAGTCCCCTTGTAGGTAAAGACCAGGTCTGTCAGCAGCAGTGATTTTTTCAGCACACCAGCTAAAACTGTTTCAGACTTTTTTGTTCCTTTCTCTTCCCTTTGGCTCTCCAAAATTCCCCATTTATTTTAAACAATCATGGGCAGCAGAGGAAGGAACATGTTGCCTATTTATGAATTATTTCTAGTAGTGAGTGTTTCTTAACTTCAAGGAGCTTTCTCAAGTAAAGAGAGGGCAGCCCTTCACAGTCCTTCACAGAAAATGATCCTAAATGAGCTGCAACTGAGACTTAAAACTGTCTCACTGACACCACTCCACTTAGAAACCCATAGACTCCAGAGGAAATATAAAGGAATCTGTTTTAAATGACAATTCAAAGGACAGCTAACATGAGTCCGGTGTTATCTCAATTTCATCATTGTTCATGGCCTCTGACATATGGTCCTTGAACATGAAATAATTAAGGGAAATTAGGCTTCATACTTTACCTATAAGTGAATATGGATAACATGGCTGACTAACCTTGGAAGAATGTGGGTATTTTTCATACACACTGAGGGAGGACATTCAGAATACTCATATGTGACAAATTATGTAAGACTCTCCGTTGATGACCTTTTCAGTTTACTTCAGCAACACCAGAGCTTTGGCCTGGGTATGCAGATCAAGAAATAGAGGGTCCAGAAGAAGGGGCAAGGCAGCAGAAATATCAGCATGCTGACAGGGAACATCCTGAAAAGAGATTTGATGACTGATAAAATGGACACTCATTGCAGTGTCACTGGGGGTCAGATCTCTGGGTCAGTGTGATAAAAGAAGCAGATTAATGGACTCTAAGAAAAGTTCTCCTTGTGCTTTTTCAGATATTTGCCTTTTCTTAAAAAGTATGATTAGCTGGAATAACTTGGAAGTTGGACTAGATGATCATTAAACCTTCCAACCCAAATCATCCTATGAATCAGTCAACATTTTATTGCCATTTTAGGCAAATAAAATATTCCTGGTTGGCATGGAAAAGTGATGGCAGCTCCCATATACAAAGATGGGCAAGTGTATCAGCAGTATTTTTTTCTCATAGGTAAACTAAAATGTTTATATTCTGTAAAGAATGATCCATACATAAGTGTTTTAAATGGTGAGCTAACAATCTGAACTTGTATTTTAGCACTAGAAGCATTATGTACATAAAGAGCTGCCATGCTTGAAGTAACAGAAGTCACAGCTCTTGATAAATCCTAAGAGTATGTAACCAGTTCAATTAAAACCTGCTGCAGGACACTGCCTTAAAGTTAAGAAGCTGTCAAAGAGCAGCACAGCCTCATGGAAGATAGATAAATTCTCAGAGGGCCGCAAAATACAAGAATTTCCAGATTCAATATGTCTTTAGGTAACAGGTTGGAGACTAGGAAATAATTTTGAGTGATTATCACTAAATGCTGGTTATTCTGTTGTCCACACTTGTACCTAGGACACATGGCTAAATGGTACTTTACTCTGTTCTATGATCCATATTCTTTAGAGACTTTATTTTAACTTGGCCTCATAACACCATAGTCTATCCAGAATCAATATTTATCCTGCGCCTAAATAAAATAACTAATCTAAAATATTGCTTAAGCTTCAATATATGCTCTATTATACAATATTTTTTAAAGTACACAGTTAAGTTCATTCTCGGGTTACAGTTGGCGAAAAGATCAATTTTCAGGCTTTTTTTTCACTGTTCTGTTTGCTTAGCTGACAGTTATAATTAAAAAATAGAGAGGTTTAGCCTGCTCTAGGTGGATGTACTTATAAGGCCTGTGAATACTGTTTCATATTATTTTATGAAGAAGGGATCATGTCAATTCTGTCAATCATTCCAAAGCCTTTCAGGCTAAGACTTTGACTTGTTGCCAAAGGCCATATTTTTATGAGAATTTGAGTGAAAATGATCTTGCAGCTTTCAAGTATGTGAAAAAATAGTTGGGAAAATAGTTTCTTCCCTCCTTTTTATGGCCATTATGATTAGTACTTAATTACTGAAGTAATGACTGAAGCCTTGACTTGCTTAGAGCTTTAATAGTCATGGTATGATTCATATGAGTTTTATCCAGTTTTTTTTTTCTTCTCCATGCTTAAAAGAGTAAAATAACATTAAAATCTTCCTCTTCAGAAAATGTTATCATTATTTATTATCTAAATCACACAAATTTATCAGAACAGAAACATCAGCTACCACCAGCCTGCTGTTGACTTACTTTCATAGGTAGGTGAGCTGAAGTTCATCATTGGGCTAAGGAGCAGAAATTTGACCTTGTTATCTGCACAGGGCCCTACATAAAAGCCCAGATCACTACACGGTATGGGACTAGTAAGGAGCAGAAGGGCTGAGTCCTGGCTCCTGATAATGTTGGGCAGAGCTGCAATCCAATCAGAAGTAACATCTCCAGTCACATACTTGGCTCTTAGCAACAGAAGGGAGACTTTTGTTCAACAGTTCAGCTGCTGAAATAGCCAGGTAGCAGCAATGTGGGACTCAGCCTTTTTTAATGACAGGTATTTGAGCCAATTCAACAGAGGAGATTTTAGCCACCTTTGCCAACACTCTATCACAGGAAACACAATATGCCTGCACTTGGAGAAGGCCCAAGACATCATTTAGTCCAACCTCATTGCCAAAGCAATAACCTTTGGTGGTCTTGGCACACAGCTGAGCAGGACTGTGTCCAGCTGGCTTTGGAATCTGACCAAGGACAGAGATTTCCTGGATGAGATCTTCACCATTTGATGAATACAGAGCATACTTGAAATATGTGATGAACTCTACCTTGATGCTTATGTAATCTTACTGCCGTGAATCACAACAAAATTACTCCATGTTTATAGGCAATACAGAATGTAAACACATTGTGGAATACACATACACTGAATGTATACCTATTTCATTTATGAGAACTTAAGTCTGGAATGTAGAAAAAATTTGAGTTAAGCCAGTAAAATGATTTTAGTGAATTTGTATGTAAAGACACAGAGAAAATACTATTATTATATAACTCTGGAGCTCTGGAGACTTTTGAAATACTTTCTGATCAAACTTTTTTTCATCAGAAAAGATCTCATCAGCTGTACTGCTGACACCTAAAAGGAAAAATCTGATTACAGATTATGTATGGCATATATCTTGTATTCTGAGAGGGCAGATCTACCTGCTGTCCTTCATACTGAAGACTGTGAGGTTCAAGAAAGATTCAGGCACCTTGATTTTAGAAAGAAGTTGAGATGGAATAGGACCAAGAATACTGCCTGGTCCCAAAGACAAAATTCTAATAAATGTATTTTTATGGGAATTGAATAATTTTATGAGACACTGTTGATAAAATTAGGCTTCAATTCTTTTCACCTACTGCACTTACTGGAAACCAGACTAATTGAATGATTTTGTTTGTGCCCGCTATCACTCTGAAGCTGATATCAAGAAAAAACAAAGATACAAGGACAAAATATATGGCCAAAAGTTTATTCCAGTTTATATGGTAATCCAAGACAAGGCCTTCTGCTGACAAATATTCTTTATCTATATATGATATATGAAGAAGGCCATAATAACAACAAGACTACTATCAGTCTTCTCAAAATTCTGCACCTACTAATACATACCATCCCAAAAACTTCGATTTCAACAATATCATCAAAGTTTACAGGGACATCTTAGTTCAAAGGGACATCTTAGTAGCATGTGTGGAAGTAGTATCTGTGGTAATTTCTTTTTGCAGAAGAGAGAATATTATCTTTCTGGGTGGCTTTTCCTAACACTTTTTCCAAAAATCACAATGTACTATTTTCAACAATGATTTGAATATCTCTCCTTGTTGGTAAGATCTGAAGAAAAAAAAAATCAATTTTTTTGATCCCAGAATCTGGTTCTGAAAAGAAATAGGTGATATACTTCAAGTTACTGACATTGAAGATATTCTTTCTTGGTCTTTGGACAAGCTTCATGCTAGAAATGTGTTTAACAGAGTTATGGGAAATTCAGTTAGATTTTCCAAAACATTTTCCAGTAGTTTGAATCTTCTTATTTGATATCCCTGATTTTATAACTGTTCAAACAGAGGCTCAAAAATATTAACCAGACTTCAGCTTGGATTCAGCATGAATTTCTCAGTGTTTGTTTGCTTCAATAGAAATGACAAAGTGCCAGCACAGTTCTCACAAACTTTCTCATGTGTCTTTCAGGAACTTTCAAAGCTTATTCCATTTTACCCCAACCTCTACCAAAAAAAAAAAAACAAAAAAAACAAAAAACAAACAAACAAACAAACAAAAAAACCCAAGGCTTTCCATCAACAGAGAAAGCACAGAAGAAAACACGCTGGACATTCAGGGAAACTTCGGTCTCCTCTTTCTTCCAATAATTAAATGAATGGCTGCCTTGCTTTTTTCTGGTATCATCTAAACTGGAATTGGGAAAAGGGGTAGCCTGGGTAGGTCTCAGAGTTGAGAGGGTGCAGGGAATAATGGCATCTGTGAAACTACGTGAGAATCAAGGTAAGAAAGAGAATAGGTGACACTGGCAAAGGAGACAGAGGTGGTGAGTTTTCATGACCAGTCTGGGAAAACACAGACCCACAGAGGGAATTGTGCCACTCCCACTCTCAGGACCATGAGGTGATGCCTAGGCTTTGGGTTACACCTATGGTTAGGGTTCAGAAAGCCACAAAGCCCAGAGATCCAGGCTCAGTGCAGTTGTGAAAGTCCTGCTAAGGAGAGCACTGTGCTGCCCCAACCTTGCTCCCTCCACACTTTTCTTCTTGGCATAATCCACATGCATGCTACTTTGGGAAAAATCTGTTTTGACTAATGCTCTTAGGGTTAGTCTTGGGAAAGCAGCATGGCCCAGAGCTCCAGGGACAATAACAAAAGGCATTCCAAAGAGAGCATAGCACTGCCCCAACATTGCCCCCTTCACACCCTGCTCTGTAGCACCACACTATTCTGGTTTATTGTTTTCACTTGATATCAGAATTTTGTTTTGGTTTTTTTCGCATTTCATTTAATCTATTTTGTCTTATTTTCATTCCCTGATTTCAAGATTTCACTGAGCATAATCATTAACAAGGCTTGGTCCCTTCCACTGCACTTCCTCTCATCCCATTCCATTTTATTTTCTACACATCATTCCAGAATTTTCAGTTTGTATGCTTAGCATACAATACGCATTTCATCATATTTCTTCTCATGTCTATTCAGTACAATTTATTCCCTGATTTTTGAGATTTCAGTGGGTATAATTTTCTGCAAGCTTCAGTCATTTTCACTGTACTTTATTTCATCCTAATCTATGTCTACGTATTCACTCAATTTCCACATCTACTTTTTTTTTTTTTTCCCACTTGCATTTGATATCCTCATATGTCCATTCCAAACTGTTTGTTTCACTTTGTTCACTGTTTTCAAGATTTTATTTCCTTTCATTAAATTGAATTCTTCAATTCAGGAAATGAGATGAAATCTTGTGATTTCATTGAGTATCATTTCTTGAAGTTTTGGGTAATTTCACTGCACTTCATTTCATCCCATTCCCTTTCAAAAATTTTAATTGCCCTAAGAATTTTGTTTCTTATATTAGGAAATTTATATAAGGAAATTTCATGTCCTTATATTTCCTTTAATGTCTTTTCATTTCGCTTCATTCCTTGATTTTTCATTGCATTTCTTTTCATGGAAAATTCTTCATTTCCATGAAAGGAAATGAAATCTTGAGATTTCAATGACTATCATTTCATGAAGTTGTGTCTCATTTCACTGCACCTCATTTAATTCCATTCAGTTTGTCTTTTTTTGCTTCATCTCTTAATTTTTGTGTTTTTTCAATTTCATTTAATATCAGAATATTTTATATTTTAAGTCCATAATACTAAATTCAGTAGTTTGTGGACTCATATTTATGAGTAGATTAGCTGGATAACTTCGATTCATGAAAATCTTCTCCCTTATTATTGCCCTGGCTTCACTTTCGTCCCAAACCTTCCACTGGCATAGGCAGACTCACTCTTCCTTATTCCCTAGCAAGTCTATTTATTGTATGAAGACTTACCTACCCATCTTCTGCAGAAAGCATTTCCACAATCAATTTACTTCCATCAGTGCTCAAAATACACATTTCTATTTAAGTCCAAAAGGAACAATTAATTATCTGGTCTGATCACTTGTACAAAAAGTGAAATTGTAGCCATTCTTTGTTAAGATTACTTGCTTTGAACTTAATTGCCAGCAGTGGTTGCCTTTTTCTTATTTTTTTTCACCAAAGTGCAGTTTTCAAAATCTCTTTCTGGACTTCACTGCTTGGACTTTACTTACTCTCCTCCTATATTAGGCAGTTCTGCACCAGTGCTTGAGAGGCAGCGATAGCTGGTTCCCTGAAGATGGATGCACTTGAAATTAAAATGCAAGCAATTCTGTCTACTTCCCATCTTTTAAGTATATCAACTATTGGCTGCAAACAGCCAAATCATTCACATTTCCTTCTAACTGTCTCAGAAAAACTAAGTGCAAGCTCTATTTAAAACAAAACCACGCCATTCCAATAAAAAAAAAGTAATTACAACTAGAAGTAAAATTCTTTCTTGAAAGAAATATGCAGAAGACACTTCTATATTTCTTATTTGAATCTACATTTGGCAGATAAACTTATTCATCCCTAACCACTAATTAATAATAAAATATCAGTGAATATCTCACACAAACCACATGGAAAATAAGGGGTTTATTTCTCAAGAATACTGCCTTGCTTGAGCTGCCACAACCTTCTGCTGGCTGTGGTTGTCACTACTCCAAAGGGGAAACCGCTGAACAGGTGGGGAACTTCTGTTATTGTTTGGTTGGTGGTGGTTCTGTCCTGTTATATAGATATTTTCCAGTAAAAAACTGTTATTACTTCTATATTTTTGCCTGGAAGCTTTGTAATTTTGAAGTTACAATAATCTGGGGAGAGGGGTCACTTTCCAGGAAGGTTCCCACCTTCCTTGGCAGACATCTATCTTTTAAACCAAGACAACATCTCAGTGTCTTCCATTCAAGGTCCACAGTAATGTTACCTGACCTGTCCATCACTGTCCCAGCTCCCCCTGCCCAAGAAACTGATATGAAGGAAAGATGGACAGGTCCAGCAGTCACAGAAAACATTTCCTGACACAGCCCTGTCACATGATGGGGAGGCCAGTCCAAATCTGTTTTGGGCACATTACAACTTTTTATTGCTTATTTTCTAATTTGTGCTACCTTAATTATTTATTAAAGAAAATATATTATCCAAACTCACACAAACAATTTCAATGCACTTACTTATTAGCATTCACTTAGTAGATTATATTTTTTAATTTAAAATTCAAAATTTCTTATTCCACTCCTCCCCATTCAATTGCATTTCAAATACTTCCTGATCACTTCATAGTATTTCTACTTGAGGCTGAGAAAAATTATTCACCAGATTTAGCATATTCTACTAACTCATCATCATTCTTGACTTCAAAGGTTTAAAGAGCTTTAAAAATTTCTGGCTGCTTCTCGCAACAGGGTACAAAAATTCCTGGAGGGATAACATCGGCTTATCTGAGGACAGGTTAGCAGGGCAAGTTATTACCTTACCATGTCAATGAACTTCTGGTTGGCCTTTTTCTATGTAAACCTGTGCAAGCTGTGATATAAAGGGGCACCTGGGTTATTTGTTTCTCAGTAGCTAAGTAAAACTTGCATGTTTATAAAGATAACATTAATAAATTTTGGATAGTTTTGATGACTTGCAACAAATTAATGTGATTTTGACCCCTTTATCAAGAATGCTGGCAATTATACAACTCCTATCATTGTATTGTTTGCATGTGGCCATGCAAGCAGCTGTCAGCAAATGCTGAGCAAGACATCTATCTCTTTTAATAGTGCAGTGACTCCCTGACCAGCTGTATAATCAGGAAAACCAAAACTTTTTCATCTCAGATATGATCCTGCACTAATGATTCTGGCTACAGTCTTGTCTCTGCACAGCAGCACACTATCAGGTGGATTCAATAGCTCAGATTAGAACTAGTTGGTTTCTAGACAGCAGGGCTGTCCAATAGCCATAAATTCTGGAAGCTTTAGTTTTCCTCCAGGTGGGCTAGAAAGAAAACACCTGCATTTTACCAGAAGCTTGTTGAAACAAACATGTTAATATAAAATGTTTCCATTGGAAAATCTGTTCCTTTTCAAATAAAATTTGTTTCAACAAATCATCTCTGATTGTTTCTGACAGTTACCCAGCTGCTCTGTCAATGCACTGGGCAGCCACCTTCTTCTTCAAGCCCCTCTCCTTCCCTGTCTGTCTGCAGCCCTGGGTGTTCACTATCCTTAAGTTCATTTTCTCACTCCCAGCTAATTCCTGATGCACAGACACAGTCTTCACAATGTCTGGCCTCTTTTTTGTTGTCTCATTTTAAGATGCTACCACCTGAAAATGCACCCACTGTTCAGCATGTGAGCAGCATCCCTAGCGAGCCTAGTCATCCTTCCATAACTACTATTGACTGCTAAGATTGCACCTTCCTCTGTAAAGAACGTGTCTTTACAGGTCTTTACAGCCCTCAGCCCTACTCATCTCTGATCCCTATCTTGGCTCAATTTTTAACACTCCAAAATCTCTGCAGGTGCCTTTTCTGGAAACACATCTATATCTGAGGCGGTGCCTACTCTTAGCTTTCTATAGTAGGCAACTTACCAAAATTTTTTCTCTCCATCTTGTCCAACCAAGCTGGCCTCCTGATTTCCTTTCTGGCTTTGTTCCTGGTTTCTACCAGCCACCATGACCATATCTGTCCTTTCCTTTCTTCCTTCCTGTACTCCAGAAAAGTCCTTTATGTAGTACAACTGCTACTCCTTTCCAGCTCCCTAGAAGTCTCCTACCTCAGAGCAGTAACATAAGCTGCTGTTGCCAACTCCTCAGAGTAGACAATGGTAAGTGATTTCAGAGTATGAAGAAGTGCTAGGATCAATTTGGGGAGAGTGTTTTGATCTAGAGCAGGAAAATTTTAATTCTCTTCATTTGAGCTGTTTTCCTCTTCCAGCCACACAATGGTGAGAGATCATTTGGACGGGTCTGGCGAGTCCTTCAGACTGACATGTGTGTAAGGCTGTGAGATGGCAGCAGCTGTGTGGAGAACTATAGTTATGCCCAAAATAACTTGCATACTCAAACTCATCAGCTCCATGTACTTGAGACAATGAGTAGACCCTGTGTGACTTCTGCTTTCCCCCAAGCCCACAATCTAGAGACAGGGGCTGGAGCAGGGCTGGAGTGTTGACTCCAGCATGATGTCCCAAAAAAGGAGGGGAATACCACATTGCTCTGAAAGTTGTCAGAGGTGGCTTTGTCAGGAAGTGCTTGGTCATCATCACTTCAGGATTCACTTGCTCCATCAAAATACACATAATTTTTTTTAGGTGAAGTTTCTCAGCTACAAAATTAAAATTTTAATGGGGAGAGACAGAAACAGACTAGCCCACCCCAAACAGAACAATAACTAGGACATCCAAGGTACAGTGAGAATATGGAACATACATAGAGAGAATATAGAAAAATTATTTAGGAGAGATCAGAAAGAAAGGAATTAGACATACCTTTCCTATAACCTGGGTGTGGGGAAGCACTGCATACCAATGTATTAATTATCTTGGAAAGCTCTCAAGGGTTTGTTTCCTCTTAAGGCAGAGGGGGAAACTTCAAACCTGAAGTGACAAAGGAGTAGATGGGGTTGTAATGTTCATTAATGTTTGTAAAACACTGTAATCAATGTATTTTAGTAGATAGCATTTGCAGACAATTCACTTTAGAGCTACTATAAGTGGCACCCATACAGACTACATTTCTTTTTTTTCCTTTCACACATTAGGATCCTTTTCTTCTTGGCATGCTCACCCTAAAATTTTCTGGAATTTGATCCTTAACCCAGACCTGTTTACACAGGAGGTCATCTGATGTCTTTGCGCCATCTGTAGATCTTATCAGTTACATCTTTTATTTATTTTTTATTGCACAGAGCACTGACTAGATTTTTTCATAGAAAGATCGATTATAATTGTATTGTCTTGTTCCTGAGAAGTAATAGTGGCTTAGAGTCCCAACTCACTATTTTCCTTTTCCTTATTTTCTCCCTACTATAATCACAGTTAGACTGAGCTCCGACATCTCATTCAGGATTTCTTTAAATTATTTCCAACCCTTTAACAAGTCATCTCCTTTTGGTTTCAAAATGTCCTACTACTTAATTACCCCAGCTTCAACAAAGTATATCTTGTTTCTGATGATTTTCATCCCCAAAAGTAGGTTTCTCCTCTGAGATTAAGAGGGGTCTTTTAAGAAGCCAGCACGATGGCAAGATAACATTCTTTGTTTTTCCACAAAAGAGAACCTACAGAGTAGGTTGTGTATTCCCAGGCTACTTCCTGGATGTGAAACTATATAAAATTAAACAACTTCCTCAGAGACAAAGAAAGGACTAGGTCTAAAAATGTCACCTCCAGCAGCTGGATACCAAACTTGAGAGGAAGGATCATTGCCTGAAGGCTGGAGATGTTCAGCTGAAAGCTTCTTTGGAGAGCAATCAATAACCAGTAAAAGAAAGCTTGAGGGTATCCAAAACACTACTTTTCCAGATATGCCAATTTAATAACTATCTAAGATACTAGATATTAGGTTAAGGTTACATGGTCACAACAGAAACTAATTTACCTTTACAATTACAGCCCACTCACACTTTAATCAAGATAAGGAAATGCTTTCCCAGTCTGAGTTCATACACTTGATACTTCAAAAAACCCAAACCAGTTTACATTCAGCTTGTTGCTTCCAGTGAATTTAAAAAAAAAAAAAAAAAAAAAAAAAGCTATTACTGGGCTTTCATGTAAGAAAAATCAGCCATTAGAACAGCCATAGGGGAGAGAGCAAAAATGCAGCTAAAGAAATACATTTCTGACAGTAACTAACACTGGATGGTAAGGGAAATAATTCATATAATGGCACAGTCAGAGAGTATTCCTTTCTCTCATTTATACACCCATTCTTTAACAATCAGCAGCTGCGAGTTCTTGAGCTGATGGATTTACTCCAACTACATTTAACAGTCACCAGTGGACCAATCCTTCATGGTTTTTCCAGATCTCTTTTGTCTAGCAATGTGAACTTTAGAATCCACAGAATCTTGTAGCAATAAGTTGTGCAACTGAGTTCAATATTGTGCAAAAAGGATTTTTCTTGTACTGTTTCTCCCCTATCATAAGCATGAAATTATTTGCCCCTATAATCATAATGAGAATAGATATCACCCTATAAAGACTTTTAAGCAAAAAGGTAACTAGAAACTCCTTGTGTAAAACCTGCAAAAAAAGTCATCCTGAAGAAAAAGAACATATGTACTTCAGAAGCCTCTCTCTAAAGAGAATAATTAATTCATTTTTTTCTTGATAAATTATACGTATAATGAATTTACAAGTCTAAAGGATCACAGGAGGAAAGCCACTTTCTCCCAGGGTTCACCATATACTCCTCAGCCTTAACAGTTATTCATATGTCTTAAGTGCAAGTAAGCATGGCTTTGCTTTGTGAATTCATACTAGGGATGAAAAACCTAACTAAAAACTGTGTGTGCACTAATGTTTTTTAGGCACTGACACTCTTTAAGTGTACTATGCACAACCTACTAACTGCATTTTATACACCAACACACACACACTTATAATTATATAGACAAAATACAGCTATCTTTTTCCTTTTAATTTGGCAATTCTGAAACTAATTTAAATGGAATATCATTCAATGTCCATTACTGCAAATAAAACACCATCAATTTAAGGTAAACAAATAAGCAGGTATTTTCCTAAAAATGTGTCTTCAATAATGTCAAAGGTTTTCCTGGTATTGTTTTCTATTACTTGGGATGATATATTTTATATGTTGCCTCTTACACTTGAACACAACACATAAAGTATTTTTTTTCAACATTAATTAATAGTACCTTTACTGGTACCTAAAATGGACTGGGCAGACTTCTGATCTAAAATTTGTACAGTTCAAAAAATGTCAAAACACACTAGTGGTTGAAAATATTTTATGGAGCATATTTTATTAGAAATGGTATTTCTTACAAAACAATTTTGTTTAATCTTCTAGTTTTTGAATGAAGGGAGATGTATATGAAAGTGGTGCATCACATCAAATTCAAAATAGAATATTTGGGATCGACACCTTTCTGGAATATTGTCCTGATTTCCTCCTTTAATACTGTTTAGACTTACTGATAGTTTGGTAACCTAATATACGATGTGAAATATTTTACGTTTTAGGAAGCAACTTAACTCTACTATTTGCTTCCTCTAGACTATTTCCCAGCTTTATTCAGGTAATATATGTCTTATTATGGCTACAAATAGTGCTTAGTTTAATACAGTATATATGGGTTTTCACCCTGACAGAACTTACCTTGTCCTATCAAATGATAAATGTTTGGCAATCCCAGCTTTTTGTGCACTTAGGTCTCCCCAGGCATGGTGCAGTCTGGTGCCGTGCCATTAGATGTCACTATGGACCACACAAAAGAAGACCAAAGCATGAGCCAGCATCTTCCCATGTGCGAACAATAACCCCAGCCTCAAAACACATATGCATCTTCAAGGACTGTGCCACAGCCGTGTGCCCTCTCCCATATGCACACCTCGGCCTCCCCACCACGTTCCTCTGCAGCTGCTGTTCCAACACAACAGCACTGTGGAAAGGAGGTCAGGCACCATACAGCAAAATCCTGCTCCTGTCCTCCTTTCATTTCATGAAGGAACAATTTCCAGGGTCCATAGCATCATTAAAAACACAGCTGTGGGGTGCCTCCTGGAGGGCCAAAGGCCGTGCTGAGCATGGTGTCTGAGTTCAGAGCAAATAAGGCACCAAATTAGATGTATGGTGGGTTGGATCTGAAGACAGCTGACTAACATTTATTGCTGCACTGGATTTTTATGGCCTCTACTTCCTTTAGTCTTTTTCATTGCTTGGTTGGTTTGCAGTTTTTCCTGTCTGAGCTGTTCTCAGTGTAGTTTATTGTAACTACCTCAGAGGAAGGGGGGAGTGATGGTGACCTTGATCTCTGGGGAAGAAATAGCAGTGGCAAGGTGAGGTGTTCCCATATCTATCAGGTGGATTCTGCTGATGATGAAATCCTGGAAGGGAAAAAAATCCACTTGTGGACTTCACAGTCCAACTGCAATTATGGTGTTTGTTACATTCCCAAACTTCCAGGCTCGGACATCATGGTATTTTATGCATAAACTTCAGGGCGTAGAGCTGCCATGTCATAACAGGAAAAATTTTAAGGTCCCCAGTTTTCCTGCTGACATGATGATATTGCACACACAAGATATGGAGTTTTGGGTGCATCCTGGAATATCAGCCAAAGGGAAAGTACTGCTTGGGGCAAGACTTTTGCCCATTGTCACATAGTTCCACTAATTCTAAGCAGCTCACAAATAGCCAAAGGTGGGGCACCTTTGAAGTACCCTGTAATCTAATCATATTTATGTCTTTTTAGGCAGAGCACCTCATATGTCGCAGCAAGATGGGGTTGTATTAATTTTAAAGGAAATTAAAGGAAGGATTATAAAACCTAGAGATTATTAAAGACTCTTCTTTCTGATGGCAAAGGCATTATTCCCTCTTAGAAACCATGCTGCATACACACACCCATGGAAAGTCAAAGGAGCAGGGGTTATTGTTATAAGATCCGATAGTCATGCAAGTAAAATTAACTTTAAACCAAGTGAGAAGCATAATACTGTCAGGCCAAGAGCTCACACACCAGAAATTATGGCCCTCGTTGGGGAACTTGACCCAGAAACTAGTTGCATAGAGAAGAAACTCTTATCCATGCTCCAGATATGAGGACCCAGAGCCATATCACATGGCTGTGTTGTTTCAGGGGTTCCCAGAATGACTAAGACAGAGAAAGTGACAAGCCTGAGTTCAACCACCAAGGATGCAGGAGTGCTGCAAAAATTACCAGAGAGTTCCAAGTCCAAACTGGTGTGTAAATACTGACATCAGCATCAGGTGGGGAGTGTACTTTGGGTAGGAGTAAAGCACCAAACTGAGGTGGCAGGAAACCAATACCTTCTGTCTTCTGACTGTCACCATAACCTTTGCTATTACAGGGGAAACACTGCTGCTCTAAATGGTGGAAAAAGGGACTGCTAAATTTGCAAAGCAACTGTTCTTCAGAAAGCCTCCTGTAGAATTCATATGGTGCTCTTGATGGCTCGGAGAGTTTGTCTAAGACAGTAGCTTCTCAACCTGCAAGATAGCAAAGTATGTCTTTTTGTCCCATCTTCATTATCTTCAGAAATATGAAAAAGCAAAGTAAGGTTTACATCTTCTTGAGTCTTAACTTCTTTTCTCATTTCCTCAGATTCATCTTGGGACAATCAGAAACATATTTCAAATCTTGTCATAGGATAACAAAGCCTGCCATCTTCCCTACACTTCAGCGTATGTGGTGGAGAGATGTCATTCATATCAACAGTGCTTTCAAAGGACTAAAAATATGAAGATTTCCTGTTGCTACCATAATTTGCTGTCCTGAGAAGGTTGGATTGCTGTCTTCTAGCCAAGGTAGCTTGGCAACAGAATACGCTGATTAGCAAACAAAAAATTTACACAAAGCAAATCTAGATTTCTGAATTCTCTCTAGGAAAAGCTTTACAGTATTTGCACAAGAATTTGTTTGCAGTTAATGAGATTTGAATATCTAATTTTAAATCCTGTTCTGTGAAGCTAAAATCTTTCTTTGGGTGCCCACACATGTGGAGATGCTTTGGTTCTTTGCAAGCGCTTCTCCTTAATCTGTACTACAGCTGGTGCATCAGCATTATTTTACAGGTATTAAAAATATTCAGCAGGGTAGCTGTTAGCTAAGGTTTCAGACTCTAGATAACAGATGGCAGATGTTCTTCATTGTAGCAATGAGGATAGCAGCTGCCCCTGCTTCAGGAGAGAGAATGAAAAGCTTGATCCACAGTAGTGTTTAGAGGGAGCTGATCTTATTGTTTCTGGCATACCTAGCAAGGCTTTAAAAAACACTAATGTCTCACTGAAGGTCAGAAGAAGATGGAAAAAAATATCTACCTTGCTGCTAATATGGGTCTGGTCACTTTTGCAAGGAAAATGTCAGGGTAAGGATTTCTGCCATGTATCTATACTCTGTTGAGAAACAGCTATTGAAGAACTACATATACTCAGAAGAGAGGAAATTTATTAGTGAAGCAGGGAAGAGGAATCTGGGAAGCAGGACTGGGAACAGCTTGATGGATAATTTTAGCTCAGTGAAAGAGAAGACAAAAGTTTGTGCTACTTGATTCTACTTCACTAGTGCTTCTGCAGAAGGCATGGATATGAGAGAGTGCTGCTGTCTCTCAGGCAGGCTTGCACAACGCTCCCAGGGGACGCTCAAGCCACAGCATGGAGCCCCGAGCTAGCAATGCAATTACAGACTGGCTGTGCCAGAGCAGTGCTGAGGCACAAAGGAGCTCAGGGACCCCAACACAAGGACAGCCCTGCTAGGACCTGAAAGTATCTCTGGACACATACTGCACTAATGCAACAGCTCACTCCAGATCTCCAAAACGGCACAGTGTTAGTGAGAATGAAAACAGCGGCAGTTTCCTGAGAGTGAAGAATGTCAGATCTGAGAGATGAAGAACAAAACTGCAAATAAGAGGACAAGCTACCAAACCCGAACCTGAGATGAATAATTTTTGGAGGCTCATTTAATTACTTCAGTGATTTCAGATTTCCTTTCTTTCTCTCCATGTCATCCAGGATTCTTGACAGTGTTACTGATATTTTTTCTAAAATCCTTGATAAATATCTAGCTCTGGAAACACTTTCAAATAGAAACTGCAACTGCAAACTCCTTCTCCAAGATCCAGGTTAAATTAATGTAGTAGGGCAGGCAGTCAAAGCTTTGACTGAGATCTAGAATTGCCTGTCCCTTGCTGACCTAAAAGTTATGGTTGCCTTGTAGCAGTGCTATATTTTTCTGGTTCTCACACCAATGTATGTGGCAGTAACAACGTACCAGTGTACCATGGCCTTCCAGGCTTTATAAACTTAGCAATAACCCAAAAACACTTGTGAGGGGTAAATGCTGCTCTGACATTCTTTTCCCAGCTCTTTGGTACTGGTATTTGAGGGAGCACATATGCTCACAACACCAAAACACACTTGCCACAGCCAGTGGAAAAAAGAGCACTAGAAATTCCTGCAGTTGTGCTGCACCCATTCCCGAAGGAAGCCTGTCTGTTATCCAGAGAACTTATTACCAGGTGTATTGGATTTCCATGGCAAGCTTTTGGAGGTCAGGGAGGGAAGGCATAGGAGTGGCTTCTCTGAGAAGATTCACTCTTCCCCAATATCTGATATTGGCAATGCCAACCAGAACCAGGACAGATGCACAGCTGCCCAAGGCTGAGACAAATAGAAATGGTAATTAATGCCTCTGTAGGAAGATATTCAAGGAGGGGAGAAAATGCATGTGCAGCCAGAGAAGAGAGGAGTGAAAATATGTGAAACAACTCTGCAGACACCAAAGCCAGTGCAGAAGGAGGGAGAGGAGGTGCTTCAGGTGCAGAAGCAGAGATTCTCATGCAGCCCATGGAGCAGACCATAATGAGGCAGCCGTGCCCCTGCAGCCATGGAGGTCCACAGGGCAGCAGAGACCTACCTGCAGATATGAAGGAGCCCAGAAGAAGGCTGTGACTCCATGGGAATCCCACAATGGTGAAGGATTTGTGACAGCATGGAGGCCATGCTGGAGAAGCCTGTGTCTGAAGGACAACATCCTTTATAAAGAGACCCACACTGAAGCAGTTTGTGAGGAACTGCAGCCCGTGTGAAGGACATACTTTGGAGATGTTCATGGAGGACTGTCTCCCATTGGAGGCACCCCACACTGAAGCAGGAGAAAGATGCATCTTCCTGAGGAGGAAGCAGTGGCAGAAGCAATATGTAATGAACTGACCATAATTCCCATTCCCATCTCCCTGAGCTGCTGGAGGGAACAAGATAGAGAATCAGGAATAAACCAAAGTCTGGGAAGAAGGCAGGTTGGGGGAGGTATTTTTAAGATTTGTTGTACTTCTAATTATCCTAATCTGATTTTGATTGGTAATAAATTAATTTCCTCAACTTGAAGCTGTTTTGACAGTAAGTGGTGAGTGATCTCTCCCTGTCCTTATTCCAGCTCAGGAGCCTTCCATTATATTTTATCTCCCTTGTCCGTCTCAGAAGTGGAGAGAAGCTTTGGTGGGCACTTGGCATCCACAAGGTCAAACCTCCACACCAGGAGACTGTTTTACATGCTATAGGTCAAGCTCAAACCAAACTTATTTTTTCACACCATATTCAGGTATGCTTAAAGTAGATCTATCTCAATAACTTTAACAGACAGATAAATTCTGTGCAGGGAGCAAAGAGTCATTGCCATGTGAAATTTTCTAGTAGTGCTATAACTGAGATACATCTCAGTATAGCTTGTGCTTCTGCAGGAATTAGGGAATTTCTCTGCTGCTCAGCCTTGATGCAGCTTTAACCCAGCACACTCTTGACATAGGCCACTGTCAATTCCATAAGATCTTCTACTCCTGTCCATTGAAGCAAGCTGCACAATCCCCTCTGAGGGTGAGTATAAGAATATTCAGCAGGAGGTGAGGCTCAAGATGCTTATTTCATAGTTGACACAGGTGGGAAGAGTACTTTATATCACTGCAGCCAAAAAACCAGCAAGACAAATAAGAGAGGCCTTGTATGTTCACATTCTTACATCAGAAAAACATATGGAAAAAGAATGAGGCCATGTGAGTTTCCTGTGGTGAGGGATAAAATGTTACTCATGGTAGTATGTAGAGAACACAGTAGTATGTATTTTGCACAATACCAAAACCTCTCATGTCCTGTTAACTCTATGTCTTTTTGCAACCAGATTATGATTCAAGATTACTTGGGCATGGGATCCTTACATTAATCTATAGCACAGTTATTTTAAGAACCCAGTATTTGATAAAAAATTCTAGTTACAATTTCCCGGTCCCTGTCTTTCTCAGGTGTTCACATGGCAACATACTTTGCTATCAAATTAGTCTAATAAAAAAATACAATTAAGAATGTAACCAAGGAATCTTCATAGGCATCTGACAAACTTGTTGAAGAGGAGTGAGTTTTAAAGATCATGACATGGCAAAGTCATGCCGTAGCTTATGTATATGTGCGTTTGCACGTGTTTGTTCACAGCCTATTCACATTTTTAAAACGTGAACAGAAATGTTACACAAAGCACAAACTCCATCCACAGCCTCAGTGGCTGAGGAATTAGAGACCAGCTATGCATCTCCCATTCATCTTCCCCATCCTGGAATGTGCAATATGTGCTTTAGCCCATCCCATTGCTGAGCACACAGTCAGCGTCTCAGCGTGCTTATACATTTTCCATTTGTTTTTCCACAGCTCGCTAATGACTTGTAGCTGCCCTGTCACCACCCTGCTGCAAAGGCGATGATGAATTCAGCAGACCCAACATGCAAATGCAAAAGCATGGAAAATATTAACTGTTGGTACTGATATGCAACTGGAGTTTTGCAAATCTGCTGGTCTTGCATAATATAGTGAAAATACAGTCTCAGAAAATAAGCACCATCTTCCTGCCAGCACAGCTCTTCTGCAATATGCCTAAGAGCAAAGAATCATTGTAAAGTAATTCAATTTTACTCAGTAGCCTAGCTTTGTTAACCTTTACGGGAAAGAAGGAAGTGAAAGGAAGTAAATATGACTATTTTAATTTGCCACTGTTCTTTTTAGACAAAAAGAAGCAAAGGCTTTACTGATGAGAGAAGTTTGACATCACATTGCTCCACAGATGCATTTGGCAATACTACAGTGTTGTGATGTACACTAATAAATTTTGCCAACTTATAATGCTGAAGCAATCTTTGATATGGTTTTCTAGCTATGGGACTAAGATAGGCCCCAGTTTTAGGAAATGGAGATATAACTGTAGCTCTGTAAATAATTATTTCAGGGTAGACTCAGCAGGAAGGCACACTCTCAAGGCATGTTCTGCAGATATCTATCTGTTCCTTCTTATAAACAGGAGCAAAGTTATGATGAAAATGCAGGTTTCAGTATATGGGTTTCACATACGTCCATCATAGTGAAAGGAAAGGGATTTAACATCATCAGAATGAAACAACAATTTCATAAGGTTTCTTCTCCCATCTCAGATGTTGCTGACACTGATGGGTTTTTGTAGGGAAACACACATCTGCACTTTCTAAAACAAGTAGTTTAAGTGAAAATATTTCCCAGTCCCCATAGTGCAGTGTGATTTTTACACACCATCATATAAATATTCTTAGCTCACAAAGCTCACAAAAATATTCCCCCTAACCATTCAGGTCAATGGTCAAAACTGGATCAGCCCCATTTTATCTTTCCTGAAAAAGAAAATGCATTTTAAAGCATGCCAAATAAAATCACAGTCCTTGCAAGCAAGCATGTTTTTGGCTTGCTTTTTTTAGTGCTTTTTAGTGAAAGAATGCAAAGAAGCATGTCTATGAGCATCCAGGAAGTTAAGGGTGCAGTATCTGAATGCATTCAATGCCTGTTAGTCAATAAAAGTACATTACCACACCATCCTCTGCATTGCAGTCTAACCCTCACTACCTGCACAGATCTCCAATGCAAATAAAGACTAACACTAGCTAAATCAGCATGCTGTAAAAATGCAAAAAGAATTCTTCATTCTTTCTTTTTTCTCCTGGATATCCTTAAGCTTACTCTTTTTATTACAAGCTGTTTAGTTTTGAACGCCCTGCTGACCCAGAAATTAGAGGTATATTTGGCAAGATTAAAATTAGTGGGTCTTTAGGTTTCACTTTAGTGAGATACTAAAGCCCATGTCAAAGCTTAAGCATAAAAATAGTGCTTTTGACTTCAGTGGGACCACTCACCTATTTAGAGTTAGGTGAGTGTTTACACATCTTACTGAATAGGTGCCTTGGGGCCCTCTAACCTTATGTCCTGAAAACTTTTGCCACCATTAACTAAGCTTGTTACAGTGCCATGAAAGGACCCTTTTTTTCTTCCTCTTTTTTTCTGGCATTGTGTTTTGTTCTCATTGCAGAAAGACTCTTCGGGGGTTTTTAGCACTAACTAAACTTTAAGTTACATCTGTCCAGGAAAAAAGATAGTGCTCTTCCTTTATAAGGCCTCAGAGTTAAGCAGTGGAATTCTGCAGTAGGGCAAGATTTATACTTTACACTCTGGAACTGCACTGTAACTGTTTCTGTTGAAAACACACTCCTTTTTTGAAGAAGTAGATCTCACAAGCACCAGGATTTGCTTTATTTTTCAGAGAAGTATGGAATTTTGAAAACAGAAATATCAGAGAGTATTACACACACAACGAATGATGAAAAGACAAACCCACATTTAAATGCTGTTTAAGAATCTGATGTGAAATGTACAGTGTAAAACAAAAGCAATGGAACAACAATTGTTTAACTGGTGAAACTAGGGCTTTAAAGGATTAATTTCTTCCAAATGCTGGGCAAGTGAAAGAAGAAAATTATGATCCCTTGGACGAGAGGAAAATAATAATGATACATGTTTAAATCAACCAAACAGCACTGTGATTCAAAATATTTTTAGAAGTCAGCTGTGCAATCCAAAAATATGTCCAATAATAGCAGAAAAGGCCACAAATGAAAATAAACTGCATATGTAAGAATGAGAGCAGACCCTGGAATGAAGGATTACAAATCACTTGGTGTAACCTGGCATGCAAACAGAAAAAGGAGCTGCTTGGATATGCAAACATGATCAGCTATATTAAAAAGCTGTTGAAGAGAATGAAGTAAAAGAAAAGCAATAATGAAGACCAAGAACAAAACTGGGCAAAGGGTCTGCAACTCTACTGCAACGCCGATGGAATTCACATTAAATATTAACAATCAAGAGAGTTTTAAACAAGATTATAATTAAATCTCTGTATGATGTGAACCTCTTAAGCATTATGAATTATAATGATGGCAGAAAAAATATTGCTGCAGAGCCAACAGGATATCAGGAGGACTGGGAGAAAGTGAGGTTTTCCAGGGAAAAAATGCAAGCTGCATTTGGTGGGAAGAAATATGGAGGGCGGGGTGGCTGTGAGAGAGAATTCAGTGCTAGTATCAGGATTGACTTGTAGGCAGTTCTGAATTTTCATCAGTATGCCAATGAGTGACACCCATAGGCGTTAAAGGAGGTATCACTCAACGTGCAGAAACAATCATTATTCTTTCTGGCTTCTGACATAACAGTATGAGGCAGACTGTGCCCTGGCTTTATGTGCCTGATCTCTGGCAAGCATTCACTCACAAACTCTTCTTAGCAGGAGCAGAAGTGAAAAAGGGCAATCAGCACCAAGTGAACACAATCCAGTGCAAGGCTACAAGCCACCTCAGAGGAGGGATGGACAAAGCAAGCCAAGGCTACAATGGCATCAGAATGGTCATGCTGGAGGTTCCTCTTTGGCTGAACCCCATCCCAAGCAGCCAGCCTGGCTCCTTCAGAACTGAGAAGGGGTTTTGAAGTGATCGGGAAGGACTGTTGTGCCTCTTGGCAGCAAGTTACTGATAGCTCCTCTGAGGGACAGCCTTCTGCTCTAGCTCCTCCCTTTAGAACTCTTCCATCACGTGGCAGAAGAACGCACCATTCAAATTCGGTATCTCATTCTTAGAGACACCAAAATTAAAAGTTTCCTTTATTTCCAAAGAGTCTTACACCAACGTTGTGTCCCTGAACATGTGGAGGGGCAGTGACTCTCTGAGCACTGGCCCCAGGCCAACCATACCCAGCCCATGTGCCCCCCGACACCTCTAGTTATGATCTACTGTAAAATTTGATCTTTTGCAGTTCAAATTATTTCCTAGTGCTTCACCATCTTCCCTGCCAATTAGGGTGTCAAGCCTTTACAATCACACCAAATGGTATGACTTTTTTTCTTCCCATTTTTCTATTAGGCTTCCACATCCCCCTTTATTTTCTAAGTAACTGATACCCTTGACCCTGTTTTCTAGGGACTTATGTCCCTAGATTCATTCTGACTTCTGTGTGCCACTCTTTCTCCTATCTGATTCCTTCCATTCTCCTGCATATTCTGTACTTCTTGAGGACCTCATCTGTTCAACACTTGCTCATGTGCCTGCCTAGTTTGCCTATTTATCCATCAATTTATGGATAAGCACAAATTTTGACATGGTCCAAAATACAGCCTTTTAGCTGCAAAGATTTCAGTTGGAGGGCATAAACTGGAGAGAGACAAGAATAAGCACTTTCATGCTAAGCTTGTGACAGTCCTTAGCAACGCCTCCTCCCTTCCCTGCAACCCCCACCACTTTGCTGGGAGTGTCACAAGAGAATCAATCTGCAACCCCATGAAAAATAAACAGAAATAAGCACAAAAACAGATGGACACCTCTTAATCCCTTCTAGCTGAAGACAGGATTTTACTCATGTTTTTAGAAGATTCCTCCTTCTAAAGATTTCCATCAATTCAAATCTGGTTTTATCATAGAAGCTGTAGCCATGAGAGCTACACTCTCACTTCCTTTTCCCTATCCAGTACTCTATGTAAGCTATAGTTCAGAAAGTCTTTTTTTTTTCAATTCAAAACAAATCCTCTGAATTCAACAAAGAGCCATTTACACCAGTGATTTGCTTCTTTATAATTAAATAATCCTCAAGACATCAGACCTTAAGAAGAATGTTTTCAAAGACAGCTGTTCTGCTGATTAGACAAAATGCCTGAATGATGGCAATTTACTTAGAGTCACCTCACAGAGGGACACACACATGATTATGCTCAAGCACAGAACTAACTCTACTGTGTGTATGCAACATAAGGGTTTATTACACTTTTAGGATATTCTTAATGATTAAATTTAACATTTCCAAAAACTGGCAGAAGGCTCCAACCCACATTTTAACAGAACCTTGTACTGCTAAGCAGTGCCTCAGTCTTCTTACATAAAACGATATGCTCAGTACATGTCTTGGGCATACATTGAACAAGAGTGACTGCACTTTGCCTTGTCTTGAGTAAGATAATGGCTTGTGCTAGACTTGGCTCAATCCATGTGTGACTGTTCTGCATCCTCCAACCAACCTTCTAAATATCCACCAGATGTCAACAGCTCAGAAGAATCCTCTAAGCAGGGGGGTGAGATCCCCCTGAGGATCAGTGGCAAAAGTCTGGTAGAGTAGAACAACAGGACAAGAGGACAGAGAGGCTGCCTAGCAAAGTTAGGATGCTTGTGCATGCACTGAGTTTCTGTCATGTCAAGAAACAGTCCTAAACAAATAGATTCATCCTTACCTACTGTCACACATGACAATGTCAATACAGTCTAAAAACAACTGAAATACAGGGAATGACGCCGATGCAGGGAGACTTTATATCCCCACATAGTGAAATGTTACTGAAAACATCCTCTGAATTATTTTTCGCAGCAAAACATAAGCAAATGTGAGAAGCAAACTGCAATTTAGCTCTTGAAGTTGTGTGGTACACCAAAGTATTTTGTGTATTTTGGACCTCATCCAAAGCAAACATTCAACTGTTTTTCTTTCAAACACATCTGGAGGTCAATAAATATTGTCCTTTCCCTAACATTAGTCCCACACAAACTGGCTAATATGCATCCACAAAACAGGGAGTAATGACTGCAGTCACATGAATTATCTGGCTTCAATTTCAATTCCTACCATAGATTTCCTGTTTGATCCTGTGTACAAAGGCCAACCTCTTTCCACATCTCCATCTGCCAAAGAGGGTAAATAACACCTGCCTCCTTTCTGGTAGTTTATGAGGCTCTGAGGGCATGTCTCTACCACAGGTGCAGGCACACCTAATCTGTCTCCATATGAGATGCACTAATTGTATTTCTCATTTTTCTAAGGATTCAAATTAGAATGCCCAGTATTCAATTTACCAAAATGCTGGGTGCTCAGAACTGGAAAAGAAGTTGAAAGGAACTCTGTTTGGAACAATAAGATGGATATATGTTAACTGTATTATACTAAGTATGCTAAAAAAAGAAGGCCAAAGGCATCTCCAGTGGGCACCCAAAATGAACAAGCATTTCTGTAATGAAACTCAGTGCCTCAGGTCTTCCCTTATTAAACAAAAGCAGCTTTAGGCCTTTTGGGATATTGTAAAGATGCCATTCATTTATTCATAATGTAAGGCACTTAACAGCTAGAATGCTAAGTATAGTTCTAAAACATAAAAAAATTCTATTTGCAAAGCACAGTTTATATGATCTGCAGTAAATAAGGTGTAAGTTGGAGCATGAGGACAGAGAACACTGAGCAGTATCTTTCATTCTATACACTTACTGAGGAACAGATCCATGGAACAATACTGTGTAATAATATCATCCAATTCAGAACTTAAATAAGGTTATGTATACAAATTGCTTTATTTTCTACTGTTTCGGTGTCAGATTTTGTAACCATATCATTCCTTTGCTACAACTTTTTTCATTAAATTATTTCAGCATCTCTAGGTGGAAAACAGAAATGTTTTTTCAAGTCTTACATCAACTGAGCAATGTTTCTGAAATTAATGGAATTAAAGTAATGTAAATGCATAATCCAACCTTTTGGCTCCTGAAAAATGCAAGCCACATATGAGTTTGCTAAAGCTAGGCAGCAAAATAAGGTGCTACCTATAGACTGCTAACTTTTTTCAAGTAATCTTTAAAGGCTAGTGAAACTTTACGGAGTATCAATATTGAACAGTCTTCTCTGTAAGTAATTAAGAATAGCAGAAATGTTCTAAGTCCCTGCTATGAAACTTTCACTTTTACCACTACCCTTCCCGCACATAATCACATGGTTTTAAATCTGGGGGCGATTCACACCTTTTATTCTTTCCCCCAGAAATCAGATAACACAAGGTATTTGTTGAGCATTCTGAAAAGATTAAGTGCAATCATAAAGGTTCTATGGAAGCAAATAATCAGTATAGCAGAGGGAATAATGAGGGAATAATAAGGAAGCTGATTAGAATAAAGATACTGCTGTGATATAGCCCATTTGGGATTTAATGTATGAAAAGATAAAAAGATGAAAGAAGAGGAAGAACAAAGAGCAAATTGCTTGCAAGGGAAAGAAAAGAAAAAAAAGAAAAAGGTATGACCTTATAATATCTAATTCTCCTAGCTAGTATACACTAAATGATAGTTCTGTTGGTGACTCGGTTTTGGTCATGTTAAAACATGGTTTGAATAAAATAAGGAACCGTGATGTATGTCTGTTTTAACGAGTGCCAAGCCAAGTGATTTACAAAAATGCTTCACTCCTCATACCTGCAATGGCATTTTGTGAGATTCTTGCCACATGCCGCATTGTGATGGTTGTTTGGTTCTTTGCCCTCCTCCATCTGAGAGGTGGCAGAATTTCATGCATTCTTTTGTCAGCACCTTCAAGAGCATCGCAGTGCTGAATTCAGTTTTTCTTTCAACCTTGTAGATGGATAGTTCAGTCATCATGGCACTGAAGCATTGTTCTACACAGGTGACCCCATGAGATGAATGGGTAAAAAAAGCAAAAGTATTCATTAAAGAGAAAAAAACCAAACCAAAACAACAACAATAAAAACAAAAAAAAATGTGACTAAGGTGATGTCATACCCTATATACACTTTAACTAAGAACTGTATGACCACCAGTCATTCTTGTTCTATCTGTGGCTGGAGACATTTGCGGATACTCCTACACAATTTGTCAGAGCAGGACCTCTCAGGACCCTTCTGACATAGCCCATCTTTGCAAGGTAAATATTGTTCTCAAATCTTCAAGCTACAGGAAAACTGTTGAAAGTGACAAAATGAAAGCAAGCCCTTCTTACTAAGACTATCAAACGTGCACAGGACTCTGAACAAACACATTAATTTGCCCCTCTGCCCCCAGCAGGAGGTAGATTTGGCATTGGTCTAGTACTTCTAACACTCCTAAATGAGGGATCATCTGGCAGTATAGCCCGAAGTTCCAGTGTTTTCTAACCAATCCTCAACACCTAAAGCTAGAGACTGGTACAGGAAAAGACAAGTTAGCTGCAGTCTCAGTGGTGGATGCCGCCACCCACAAGTGGTGTTGAGAAGAGACTACTTGGCAAACAGATGACAGGGCAACTGTCATCAACCATTCACCCAACTCCAATCCCATCACAAAGATAAGTAGCATTCAAATTGGAGTGTGCTAGCTTTTAAAGATATGCCACAGATTGAACAGAGGATAACCACGGGCAGATGGGCTTTGCATGTGATCTGTGCTTCATGGAGAATAATACACTGTTCCTGACATTACGTCCATCAAGAGTGTGGCACACAGTAATCTGGGGATATGTAGGTGCTTCCTATCTCTGTGTAGGCAGCAGAAAAATTTTGTCTCCTGTAGCATAGTCTCTACTGTATCCATCAGACTCTTGCTATCAGGGCTTCTTGTCCTCTACTGCATCACTACAGACTATGCATTTGGCTTTGCTGCTTGCTTACCAGATACCTCTGAAGAAGCTGCAGCTGCCTATCTTGGGAGATTCAAATGCTGGCATTTCTTGGCAGCAACAGCACCACAGTCTTGAATTTCCACGGCCAACTCTGTTTTCATATCCTGTTCAAAGCACATCCTGAGCCCTTCAAATGACTTTAGGGGGGAATGAATTACATCTTGACCTCACAAAACAAGCAGGACTCTGCCCTGCTTGCAAAGTGAGAATCAACAATTCAAGTACAAGACAGTAAACTTGTGCAGTGAGATCCCAGTTAGGTTGGTTCCTGGAGAGCAAGATGAGGAGTGCCAGTGCTGTGCTGTACCTGGGAGGAGGCACCACCAGCCAGGAGGAGAAGGGAGAGAGTCACAAGCGCCACGTTCTTGCGAGGGAAGCGCTGTTATAACTGCGAGCTTTCTTCGCACCATATCCTCGCATCACTTTAATTTTCACGCGGCAGCAGCAGGACGAGCGGCTCGGTTCCGGTGCCCGCAGCATCCCCGGGCTCGCTCCCGGCCGGAACGGGCGCTGCCAGCCGGCGCTCTGTGCCGGCTCCCCGGACCCCGTCTCTGCCGGGAGAGGGCGGGCACCCCACCCATTCCTCCTGGCTGTTGGGGCGGAGGAGGAGGCGAGGGCAGCCCCCGGGCAGAGGCAGGGACAGGGATGGGGCAGGCAGGAGCCGCCCCCCGCGGGGCGGGGGGACCGCTCGGTACTGGCTCCTCGCCCCGCGTATCCAGCACAGAGGTGGCCCTGGCGCTGCCTGGAGCCGCAGCCTCTTCCCTTCGCTCCCGCCCTCCCTCTCTCCCTCCCCCGTCCCCACCTCTCCTCCAAAACCGTAGCAGTCGCTAGGACTCCTCCACTCGCTCGGGTGCCAGCGAGGCGCGGGGCTCGGCGCAGGCACGGCCCGGGGCGGGAGCAGCCCCGCATCGTCCCCGCCGCCCCCCTGCCATGGCCGGTGCCGCGGCCCAGCGCTGACGATGCTGCTGGGCGCCCCGCGGCCGGGCGGCTGGGATCGCGGCCGGGTGGGCGAGAGGCTGCAGGCGGCTCTCGCCGGCCTCCAGGAGCTCCAGGTGCTCCGGGAGAAGCAGCGGGAGCTGGTGCGGGCCGCCCTGGCCATGCCGCAGCGGCCGGCGGCGGGCGGAGAGCAGCAGTCCCTGGCCGTCCACAGCAAGGAGCACCGTCTGGAGGCCACCCTCTCCGCGCTCAAGGAGCAGCTGGTAAGGGACGGCGCAGGGCGGGACGCCCCCGCTGCCCCGGCTCCGTGAGCCCAGCCGTGGTGCCCAGCGGACGGACGGACGGACGGCCGCGGTCCCTGGGCTGTCAGACACCCGGCTCCCCTGGGCACCGGGGGCCGGCGGGCAGGGTGCTTCAGCCGCGGTCCCTGGGCTGTCAGGCACCCGGCTCCCCTTGGGCACCGAGGGGCGGCGGGCCGGGCGCTGCAGCCGCGGCCTCTCTGCGCTGGGCTCCCCGCGGGCAGGGGCGAGCGGCCGGGCCGGGGATGCCGCAGCCGCTGCAAGGAGCGGCGCTGCCGCGGCTCTGGCGGGGCTCACCTGGGCGGCCCGGGGCGGACAGTGCTGGTGGTGGGCGCCGTGCCAGCGAGAGCGCTGGCGAGAAGTTGTTAACCCGGCACCGCTCATTCATCGGGGCCGAGGAGTAGGCGATGATTAACTAAAGTAATGGAGCGCTCAGCTCTCCGTAGCAGCAGCCGTTTGCATAGGAGATCAAGAGGCACGGGGTGAGATACACCTGCATAAGCGCCCGGGGGTTTGGGTGGGTGTGTGCGCGCACACCGCTGCGCCTCCAGCTGTGAGCGCGCACCGCTGCGCGCCCATGGGAGTCGATCTGCCAGGAAACGCTTCGTGGGACGGGAGTACTTTGTTCTTTCCACGGATTGTGTGATCAAAAGGGAGGAATAACTGAATGCCAGACCTTGTATTTGAAGTGCTGCACCGGCCACTTGCACAGGGGTTTTTTTTGAAACTAAAAAACAATTCTGAATTGTAGCTGAAACGAGTTTCGTAGGTGAGACAATAATCAAAGGGTAAAGGGCTTTAATCTCTAGTATAGGCAATTACACACTTCAGTAAACTCAGACTTAATTCAGAATCCTTTCCCTTGCTGTACTGGTGGAGGTCTTGGCTATCAGTTATCCATCAGGTGTGAAAACAGCACGGCTATTCGCTCCCTATGGGCAGCTTTCTCAGGCAGCATCTCAGGATAAAATGGGCTTTAAGCTTCAGCGAAACCTAGCCACCACTGTGTGGAAACACAGCAACGGGCATATCTTGATTAAATTAAGAAAATACAAGACAAGTGGACAGCCAGCCACTTTATTACTCATCATTGATAATCTTAAATAATGGTTCTTTTTTTTTAAATTAAAGGAACTGAAGGCATCTATTGCCTGTTTGAGGCCAGTGGGATTACAGAATCACACAATGAGCTCTGTTCATAGTGACTGTACTTTTTTCATTTCAGCTGTTGTGCTGTAATTACACATTTGACTTAATATTTTTTCAAATAAAATATTAAATTAGAAGATTAATTTGTCAGGACTTACTTGCACCTTTCAAGGCTTTCCAAGAGCGTGGGAGAAACTCACCATTAAAATAGAAGGGAAAAAAAGGCCTTTAATTGCTGCCCTTTAGAAATGCAGGAGTTGAGCGGACTCAAGAATGACTGCACACCTCCAGAGAGGGATGGATTTCGCCAGTAGGTGCCAGTGCAATTATAGGAAACGTGTCTCTTGGGATGCCTGGGAGGAAAGTGTTCATAAAGCTTGAGAAGAATGACTCAGAACTACATAACATAAATCCAGGGACAGGTTCTTCAGCAGAAATACAGTTGTGTGAATGCTTAAAGTGGTAATACATAGCTCCTCTGATTGACCCACGGCTGCTGGAGGCTTTTCAGACTGTACTGTTCAGGCCTCCTGGTACCTTCATTGGCATTTTACCTCTGCAAATTGCAGATGTATATCTGAGTAGAGATGTATACCTCAAATCACCTTAACAGCAAAGTAAATCCAGTTTAAAACAGGCTTTTCACTACTTCCTTTTAGAAGTAGTTCACAGATTGAGGGTCTCAGTGACTACAGGCTGAAAACTTTTCCAATGACTCATGAGCAGTGTATTGCACTTAAAACCCATAAAAGTTCTGTTCATGATGCAGGAAATGAAATTAAAACTGAAAACAACGGAAAATGCAAAGCACAGCATTGCTCAAGGAGTGATATGTCTTCAACAACTGTTGTTGTTGGCCCATGTTACAGTATGTGATTGCTGCTCTATAAGCTTTCAGATTGAGAAACCCATTAACAGTGTAAGTATAACTTTGTCTTGCAGTGCACCTTGCTCCAGATTTCAAGAGAGACTGTAGCCCTGAGCTTCAACATGGTCACAGTTTAATTCATTGAAAGTTTGGTACTCACAACATAAAAAGAGAAAGCTGTGTCAGCTGGAAGTGGCTCAAGGCATCTTAGCCATGGAAACAAGGCAGATAAAAAGTAAAGCCAGGCTTCTTCTATAATGATAGGGTGAGAAACAGGAGAGCAGAAGTAGAAACCTTAAGGACTCAAGTCTGACTAGTGGGAATAATAGAGCAGAGCCATCAAATGCCATGGGCAGCACATGTGGATGCCATTCCAGAATCTCAGTCTCTTCCCCAAGAGCATTTACCAGAGACAGTGACCATCTGGCCTTCTAGCACTCTGCTGTGGACAGTCTGCTACCCCAAACAGTCGTGCCCATGTTTGCCCTAACCAGTGGCTCTTTTTGGTGGCTGAGGTCTTTTCTGGCAACTGCAAATTACTACAGCACAGGCAGATCAATTCTGTAGCAGAGGAGCAGCATAGTTAAGTGATGCCATCTACTATCAGAGATCCTGAAGGTGCTAAACTTCTCTTAGCCAAACTGTATTATGGTGACAGAGGAAAAATAAGAGATTCAAATTCAGGCTAATGTAAAGAAAGAAATCTATGATTGCTGTCAGTGTAGGTGGATGTCGAAGGCTGCAACATCCAGGATTTTGTCAGCTCTTTCCTCAGAGGACATATTTATAAACCTTATTTGATTTGATTTACATCTGATGGTTTTGTTTTGTTTTGAGTGGTTTGTGATGTTATAAGAATGTGAGAAGGGACACATTATACTGAAGAGAAAAAAACAAACACTTAGTACCCTGCATTTTACACAGATTTTTTTCCCCTTCAGGTAATTTTAAATAGAAGAAAACATCTTTTAAACCAGGGTTTGTTTTGTTTTTTTTTTTAATAACAAAATTTTGTCAGCTGGGAGAAAGAGGGAATTTATGTTGCTGAATTGTAAGTGTCTGGGATAGATGATAGTAATAATTACCCTCTGAAACTGGCTGCTTTGCACCATCAGTTACAAAAAGACCCATAGGTGACCAATTTCTAGATGGGTGAAACTAGAAGAGAATGCTCTGTGCATTCCAGAATGAAGTCCGATTAATAGAATTATGGGATGCTACAACCAGGAAGTGTCAACAGCCTCCCTTTGACTGAAGACATGAATAGTTGAGAACAATAGTCAAGTAGGACCCATGGGTTTTGGTGCCATGATTTAGGGTGCCCGCTTGTTTTGGCGTAAAGGAACCTTCCTTTCAGAGAGTGTTCTTCCTTCTGAAAAATGGGTGGTATCCCAGATGATATGATGATGATATCTCAGATTTACCTCCCCAGAGCTGTAGTCCATTGATACGCATTTTGATTGAGAAAGTTGGGTCCCACACTGTGTAGTGTCCAGAAGTCTTCACAGGTGCATTACCCAAAGCAAACAGATGGTTTTACCTGCAGGGTTTTATCACATGTAAAATTCATGTTGTGAATAAAAAGTGTGTTTAGGGTTTACTGTTTTGAGTGCTGCCTGGCATGGGTATTGGAGCAATAACAGCTTGAAACAAACACACCGGAAAAGTCATTCTTACCCTAATGGTTTGAGGAATGCCTCTCTTCTTAGAGTGCAGAAGTAGTTAACTGAAAGATCAAAGCTGGGTCAGCAGCTGGAAACATGAAAACCCAATGGTGTGAGGCACCATAAAAGGGTTAAAATGATGATGTAAATCACGTGTGTTGGTTAAAATGCTGTGAAAGCGCAGATAGAACCTGGAGGTATAATAAATAGTGTTTGAATACCTGAGAGCCTTGTGGCCTCTCTGTCATTAATCAGAAACCACAGACTGAGGGATTGCCTGGCAAAACATTAATCATTAAGCAATTAATTCCAGCCATGGAAACAAAACTTTGTGATTTCCTGAGTAGGTGGGATTGAAGAAGGCACGGCATGGTTTTACTTTTTTACCACAAAATAAAGAAGTACTGAGGAGGTCATACATTCATCATTCAGATGGAATAGAAAATCTCCTTTATTATCCATTTCTTCCCTTCTTTTTTGTTTATGTGAAACAGGAAGAGGGGCAATCACTGTGGATTTTCCTAGGAAGCAGTAATGAGCCTCTTGAGTTTAAACCTTTCTAGACTAACAAAAAGGGCTTTATTCCTTGTGTCTTATATGTTCCTCCAGTCCTCTTTAAAAGCATGCTAAAAATACTTTTTTTTTTTTTTTTCCTCCTTAGCAGCATTACCAGACCCAAGAGTTTACTTCTGGAACTCAGGGCATCTGTATTTTTTTTTTCTTACAATTTATAATAATTTACTGATTACCTTGGGGTCTTATCTTTCTTTTCCTTTAGTATTTATAACTATGGAGAACCTATGCAAATGTTAAAAGCTGAATAATTTGTACAAAAGGAAGGAGGCAAAAATGTGCACATACTGATCTTCTGCACGCCATTTAATTTTTAAGATACTTTAATTGGTTCAAGAGATCTAGATTTCTTCTTTTTATATATTTGAGATTGGAAATGCTGCTAGAACTGCTGCTTGTGTTTTTAAACGTGAAATGTACACATAAAGAAGAGTAATGTTTTCCTTACCATTACTGAGTGGAAACCCATCCCCTTGAGGGCTTTGAGCACAACTTTACAACCAACTTCAAGAGACCACCTTTCTGTAAAATACTGTAGGGTGGATGGTGAGGTGTGATATGATTAGAAGCTGCCTAAATAATGACTGGGCTTTAGATAATTTGCCAGGTGTCATGTGAGAAGTGTGTGACAGAAACCAACTGTGGTTCTTTGGCTGGTGCCTCACGACTGGCCATCTGCCCTGCCAAGATGACGGCATAAATACTGGGGAGCTGCTAGCTCAGCCTGGTCAGTGATTGCAGTAGGCAACAGTTCCTGTTGCTGGCTTCTGAGGGATTATTCACAAGCTTGAGACACCATTTATTTTAAATACAGTAATTTTCCCACCATATTCAAATGCCACCTTCTCCTTCCAGGAAATGCATGGAGATAACTGGCCACAAGACAAGCAGGGAAAACTTGCAGTAAAATGGATGTCACAATTCTTGCAATGTTTCCTTTCAACAATAAAGATATCATCAAAGCCAAGGATTTTACTGGAGTGGGTATGCTCCCTGTACTTGGTAGGGCAATAAGATACTTCAACCACAGTGGTTCCCTGTCATCCAGCAGATCCTAGGAGTTCATGCAGACAACCCATAACATTTATCTCCTCCTCTGCCCATAGAGACAGTGTATGGCAGTGTGGTGCAATAAGAATGTATTAATTAGTTAAAAGACTTCTGTCCTATTTAGAGGTACAGTTCCTGCCATGGGTGTAACAAAAAAGCCAAAAGTTAAAATAAATACCTTCAGAGTGAGTTTTGAGAACATGTTTAGCTGGGCAGAAGACAATATATACTAAGAAACAAAATGTTTCTTGTCCATAAGGTCAGTCTCATTATAGGGAGCCAACTGCAAGAATCTCTAGCTAAGGAAAACACTTTATGAGAATAGAATCTTGCTGGCACGAGTGGCCTGAATTCATGCATTGCTGCTGAGATTCTAACTGATTATTCTTCATTTCTGATTATTCTTCATTTCTTCCTTCTTCCCTTGATTTAGTCTCGTTTGAGGAGACAGGATCTCGGCTTGAAAAGCCACCTGGATCAGCTAGACCAGCGAATAAGTGAGCTGAAATTGGACGTCAGTAAGACCTCCAGTGAATACTTTGACAGTGACAGCCGGCCCAGCTCAGGTAATGTGCACTTGGCTGTTTATTCCCAGGAGTATGGTGCTAGCAGAGGTGAAGAGTGTCAACTGCTAAGCAAAACTCTCTTGTATTATTTGGTCAGAAGCGGTGCCCCATAGCTGAGGTGGATAATAGTCATCTGGCACAGAGTGGACTCACAGAGCTGCTAGGAATTTCCCTGCAAAGTTGATTTAGTTGGAAAGTACTCACTCTCTCAAGCAGTATTCTTTCTGGGTTTTTAATTTTTTTTTTTTTAATTAATCTTGTAGCCACACATGGAAGGAGAAAGATTTACTTATTAATTGCCTTGTGCAGTGTAGAATGACCATTGGTAAAATGAGTGGACTACTTAGAAGAAGTGGAGACCAATATCAATATCAACACTCAGCTTGAAGCCAGGAAGGGTTCTGAGTCACACTAGGGCTTTGAAAATTACTATTGCACTGCTCCTGTCAAATGAATTTCTGTAGAAACAAAACAGCACTATTAAAAGACACTGAGAAAAACTATCCCAACTGAGTAAAGCTCTCATGGACAGGAAGATACTGGGTATCAGGTTTCTGGTGTGATTCACAGAGAGAGCTATTCTGCAGACTTTTATTGCTGGGATGTCTGTTAAAACCGGTTCTGTTATCTAGTCAGAGATAATGAAAGTAGTTCTTTTAAACAGAATTTTTGCAAAGCCTCAAGTCTTCAGTGAGACAAGGAGATTTTTTTAATTATTTTTTGAATACAGCATATGGATTTGCAGCCTGGTACTTAGGGAGCATATAAAAGCACAAGTTTCTGTTATGTGTTTAAGTTCAGGGGTAGTGCGCTTAGGCACATGCACATAGTTCAGAAGAAAATATTCCTTCCCTGTCATAGAGAGGAATAATAAAATTTCCTACCTTGAATTTATACAAAGCCTTTTTTAACGCTTCCATAATTATTGGAAATTATCTCAATACCCAGAGAGAGAAGGTAGTCTCTGTTCTCTGCCCTTAGATATTCCAGCTATCATGGACTTGGCAGCTGTGATCACAGGCTGGTTTTGCTCTGTCTGATCCACTCATCCAGTCTGTGCTTGTACGCACCTAGTACAAGTTACAGTGGTGTCAGAGGTCCCTGTCTTACACCAGTTGCATCATAATCCCCAAGGACATTCTCCAGTGAAGTACTGGGCATGAGGTGGTGCAGCACTTCATCCCATCCCACCCTCAGAACTAAGCAGGCATGAGCATGCCAAGCTGGCTCAGGGCCTAAGTAAATATGCAGAATCCCAACAAAGGTTGGTTGAATTAGAGTATACCTCTGCTGATGTTACCTTTATAAATGATTGTAAATTTAGGCTTGTGGCACATAGCAAATGAAGATTTATTTTATGCTCTGCAGTTTTCTTCTACAGAGTATGTTTAGTTGCTGTACATATGAAATACCCTATTTATTTTAACTCTGCAGGATTCTATGACCTGAGTGATGGTGGTTCTTGCTCACTCTCCAATTCTTGCACCTCTGTGTACAGTGAGTCCATCTCCTCCTCCCACACCAGTCTCTTACCCAGCTCTCAGCACCCTAAAGCAAGGCTCAGTGTGTTTGATTACCGACCCAAGTCTGCAGACGAAACTACTGTGCACACCACCAGCTTCCAGCAGCAGGGAGCCTATGCCAGCGATGGATGTTGGATTGCAGCTAGCAGAGATGCTTCTGGGACTCCTGCCAGGTCCAGACCAAGGCCAGTTTCCACAGGTAATTGATTGCAGAACTGGATACTTCATTCAAGAGAAGGGCAGATTCCTGGTTATTACTCCTAGGACCTTGTTTAGCTATGTGTAATCAATATATAGTTCTCATTTTCCATACACAAGGCGAGAGTGGATCAAAACCACAGAGCCAAACCATTTAGTGTCTAACTTCCCCTTGTCTCCATACTCAGATACTTTTAAACAGTAATAAATATTAAGAATGAATCAATAAAATGTATGTGGATGAAACAATAACAGATATAAGCACTTACGCATTTAGAAAAGGAAAAATACTCTAATGTATGAAATGAAAATAATAAAATAATATTGAGATACTTTTTTAAAATTACCTTCATGAGAAATCAGAAAAGTTTCAGTATTTGAAATGCCTTGTGTGAAAGTGCAGGGATATATGAAAAATTTCAAATGAACTCAAAATTCCCTATTTACAAAAATTAATGTCGACTCACACAATGACTCTTTTTCATAATTTATTGTCTACAGTTTGGGACAACAAATGTGAAAAGTTAATTTGCCATCTTGAAACCAGTCATGAGCCTAAAAGTGGATCTGCCATGAATTTGCATCATACCTTCAGCAAAAAGTCTGTTAATATTCCAAACCTCTTGTTTGCCATCTGTAAAGTGACATCATACCACTTTTTATGACAGGTTCTTACATGGCCTCAAAGCTATCTGGTGTTAGTACAATTCTTAGAGTGATCCAGTGAGATGTGTAGCACTTCCATTATAGAAACAGGGAAGCTATGGGGAGCATCATTTCAAGTACTGTGCCACTCTGCAATCATTCCCACAGCTACTTGACCTGAACTAGCTCACCTCTGGCTTACTTAGAATAGAAACAAAGACCACCTAGTCTATATTTAGGTGTGTTGACACACCTGAAGGTATAGCAGTAATTATAGCATAAAAGCAAAGTCTTCTCAAGGCTTGTCAAAAGCTGGGAATGAAGCTGAGCTTATGACCCATAGACTCCATGTTCAGATTGCAGACATTTTTCTCTCTCAGAAACTTTCCTGCCTTTAAACATGTTACTGAGACTCCAGGGGCTTTATGGTTTTGTTTGATATAGACTGGCACAAAAAGGGATAGCTGATACTGAGCATGGATATGGGAGAGAGACTGCATAGCTCCTTCAGTCCTTCTTCCTGGCTACAGCCTCTTACTTCCTTCCCAGTGAGAAACAAAAGTAGTGGGGTAGTAGTGAGTACAGTCTTGAAGAAACAATTCTTACCAAGTTGACCACATTGCAGGAAGTGAAGATTTTACTTTAGAAAATCATCATTTGGAGAGGGGCAGAAATTACTCTTTTCTTCTCCTTAGAGGAAATTGCAAGTACAGACCAAGTACTTTTCTTTTAGTGGCAAGCACAAAGCTTGCTAAGACATCATGAGCACAGCATGCTTTTGACTCCTTCCTGGTTTGTTTGCAAAAGAGCACAGCATTACACGCTGCGAACAATTTTCTAAGGAATTTTCTAAGGAATTTATGAAATTAGGTTGTTAGGTTGTCATCCTAACCTTTGCTGCAGCGGGTCTGTGCATAGCTAGGACACTTCAGACCACCCCTAAATTTTGCAGTCTTTTAAAAGCTTCCTGTCACAGGACATAGTTTATCACATGACTATTCACATAGTTTGTGAGTGATGTGGTTGAGTGTGATGGTTGGGTTTCATGATAGCATGAGGCACCCAGGAAACTGTTTAGCTAAGGATCTGTTGGCACTGAAGTCTGCATTGTAGTGCAGGGAAATCCAAGCTAACTGGTTCCAGTATTCTTGGTCCCAGAGGTAACACAGCATCACAGTGCTCTATTGAATGACGTGTCTGGATGGAGCAACCTTTCTTCACACAAGAATACAGGAAGAACTGGAGATGTGCACAGGAGATGCTTCTGGGAGGATGGTGCTGCAGTCAAGAGTAAATTACACTTGACAGTACTCCAAAACAGAAGAGATAGGACTAGGTGTCTATAAATGTCATCTTCAGGGGCTACACTTCCCACTTGCCTGAGTACATAGCCTTAAATTTTTTTCCTCTGTGAAAATAAAGATTCTTCTGTTCATTATTCTATGGCTTCTCTGCTCAGAAATAAAAATAATCCCTTTTTTTTTGTCTAGTTTGGTTCCTGCTGGTCTATGGCATTTAAGAACTTTTAAGAACTTTTTTCTATACGCACAGATTTACTTTCATCCAAGTAACATAATTTAAATTTCGTAAGAAGAGTTAAGAGTTTTATTATTGGCATTAAAAGGCCATTTTAAATTCTGTTATGCTTAGGTGATAAAAGCTTTAAAGTAATTCACTGACCTTGGAAGACTGAAATGATTTTCTTTATCTCTGCTTCTGATTTTAGTGAAAGCTATCAAATCTCTCTGATATAGCACTTCTAGCATGAACCAGGTTTAATGTAATTGTCTGTGATTTAATTAGGTTGTTTATTTTCATCCACCATATAGGTGACTTGGAAAGACTCATTCCAGCGGATGCTAGATTTCAGAAAGGAATGGATCCCAAATCCATGTTGCCTCTGTGCCATAATGGAGACATGCACTTGCTCAGCATGGACCCCAAATTCCAGAATGACTTGGTCTCCAAGAATGGCATTGATGTGTATCCTTACCCAAGCCCCCTCCATGCAGTGGCTTTACAAAGTCCCCTTTTCTCCCTGGTGGGAGCATCCCCAGAATCAGACTTCCAAGCTCCTCCCAGCAAACCTATGCCTAGTATGACAGGTCCCAGCTTGATTAAGACTAGCCCGAGCACTGAGGTGAAGCCAGGGGGTTACATCGATAAATTGCTGCAGCTGACGAGATGCAGAGGGAGCGGTCGGGCTGAGGCCAGCGAATGGGTTTCACCCAAGAGCCAGGCAGCCCCAGTGCACCAGAGACTCATTATAACCCCCAGCACTGGTGGAGTGAAAATTAACAGCAGCAGTAGCCAGCTGGAAAAACAGACGAGTTCTCTGGAGAGCAACAAAGCTGAAGGGAAGCTGTCAAGAGAGGTGCCAGAGGGGGAATGTGCCAAGCAGCAGGAGGCCATGAGCTATATGAATGAAGAGCAGTCATCCACTCGGCCTGACACAGAGCCATCAGCTGTGAATAGTTGTTATCCTGCCAAGTCAGCAGCAAGGGGCTCTCCTCTGGCAGAAGCAAATGAGAGCAGCGTGGAGCGCAGTTTGTCCTGCTCACAGCTGAGTCAAGAGGACTCTAGCCCAGACACCTGGAATGCTAGAGCTGTCCCACCCAAAAAACTGCCCATCAAAAGGTGTGGCAATGCCAAATCGGCTTATGCTGGAGGTCATGAACGAGTGGCACGAGCTGAGTTTGTTCACGCTCAGTTTGTCCCTGCAGAATCCCATCAAGTCCGGGTAAAGTTTGCCAGCTCCAAAACAAAGGCAGTGAAGGTAAAGAGAAGGAACAGCGAAAAAGTCGCTCGGCCTGGGAAGCAAGCCTTCTGCATGGAGAAGGTGAGAGGGTCTCATGGGGCCACCAAGCTGCCTGCTGAGTGGAATCAGCCCCAAAGACCACAAGGAATGAAAAGCCTGGTGCGGAGACCTTCGTATTCTGGTGACATGGCTGGCAGGTCGTGCTCCGAGTCCAGTCTGTTCCCGGTGCAGGTCGGGCTCCCCGCTGTGCCATCCAGGCCAGAGCTGTACGGAGCCTCTGCCAACGCGCTGTATTCCCTCGAAGCGGCTTGCGCAGACACAGCCAGCAGGAAGAAGCAGCGCAAGTGGCAGTCCACAGTGGAGATCTCTGCCAAGGCCCAGCCGGCCAGCCTGTCTCACGGCTCTGGCCTGGGAGCGCCGCGGCAGCCGGCCAGGAGAGCCGGTGTCCTGCGCACGGCCAGCACCAGGGCTCACTCCAAGGGCCAGCGCCACGCGGATTGCGCCAAGAGCGAGTCCGACCACTCGGAGTACTCGGCGGAGTGCGCGTCCCTCTTCCACTCCACCATCGCAGAGACCAGCGAGGGGGAGGTCAGCGATTTCACAGCCAACTGCTTTGGGGACAGCGAGTCCAGCGAAAGTGACTCGGACGGCAGCAGCAGCAGTAGCAGCCTTACTCTTGACTATGATGAGGCGGATGAAAGTGACCTGATCTGGCCTGACGGTTCAGTCAGACAATCCGTGACTGTCCACGCCTCTTCCAAGGCTCTTCCTCCAGTGCCCAAAATATGTCGCATCAAAGCTTCAAAGGCGCTAAAGAAGAAAATAAGGAGGTTCCAACCTGCCTCTCTGAAGGTCATGACCATGGTTTAAGGGAGAGCAAGCATCTATCTCTTGCAGTGAGACATCCTGCTGGCTCTCGTTTGCAAAATAAGAGAACTCATGTGCAGAGAAAAGGACTCTCTTAAAGAAGCTATGAATAATCCCTGAGTCTACACAAGGGATCTTGTTTATTAATGCCTGGACATAAATGTCACTGTATCCAATTCCTTCTTTCACCATTTATTCTGTAAATATGAATCTCTGTGTACATTATGTAATGACATTTTTAATTATCCAGAAGGGTCACCATGAAAATAAAAAGAAAACCATTTCACCATGAAGTGAAAATGAAAACCTCTGCTGTAAGATTTTACAGGCAGGCGCTTGGTGATCTTTTAACTATATGCACCCACAGAATCAGTCCAGACACAAGGACTTGCTAAGAAGAAAGTGTACTTCCTTCTTTTTGCAGTCTGAAATCTGTATTAACCATGTAGCTGTTACTGTGGTCATAGGGAAAAGCTCTGTTTTCTACATAGTTTTGCTTTCTGTCAGATCAACCATCCCATACCTTCTCCCAAACATTGGGAGGATGAGTCTGTTCTTCCATAAAAACATAGTATGCTTAATCAAGAAGGCAAGTGAATTTGTGAATGAGAACAAGACTTTCGTTTGCTTCCTTTTTTTCAAGATAGCATGGGGTTGTTTTTTCAACCTCTCTCTTTGTGATGTTCCATGTTATTGTTTATTTGTTGAATGGATGAAAGAACATGCGGGTGACATGCCACGGTGTGTGATTAGCTGGGACTGAGATTATAGCTTTGCCCCTGAAATTGCAAACTCAATAAATGCTATTTAATGTACTTCTGAAAATTATGCTTGTCTGACTTTGATGTCTAAAGAAAATTATTCTGGTCTCTAACATGAAACAGTTCTTGTTTTTATGATCACTGTGCAGGGGGGTTCTTTTATATTTTCAGAGGATCACCGTAGCTCAGTCAGAACCAGGGTCCCGCACACCCTCTACCTTAGGAAAGTTATTTCAGCACTGGCTTCTAAATGAAAGAATTAGAGAATGGTATTTTTATTGAGGACAGCATAGCGTTTAACTGACTCCCTTAAAATGATGCAATTTTGTCACAAGAAACTCTTAATTTAAAACATACATTTATGTATATGTAATGTGTTTTGAATTCGAGTGCAGTGATGTGAAGCTTTGTATCAGTGTCTAAATTGAAAAAGTCAATTTTTTGTGTTCAGACAAGCAGTCCTAATTCATTCCTCTGAGCACAGCAATCTGGAAGCTGAGCTGGAGTTCACCCTGGATTTACAAAAGAGCAGGTATTGTCCTCCTGCCCTATTTCAGTGCTCAGTCTGAGTACATTCCTGGCCTAGGAGATGTAGGCATTACCTCATGCAGCTGCCTGTACTGGTTCTGAAACAAAAGGTAAGTGCTTTGCAGAAACTGGGTAAAAGAGTGATTGTTTACTCCAGGGAATCAGTAGCAAACAGAAATATTGAAAGACAACTTTCACCCAATGCCTTCTATTCTTTCGAAGCTATATTATGTTTTGAAACCACTTTATTTTAAAATAATTTTTGGAAAATGAAAAATAAAAGGTATGTAAAGTTATTTAAATATTCTAACTAGCACATAACATCATCCTTAATGTAACTAGGAAAACATTACAATTTAGTCAGTGGAATACGTTTGAACATTTTTTCATTGTTCCAAGAGTATTGGACATAATCACTCTGGTAGGATTAATGGGAGAATTTCACAGGTCTGGCAGTGGTTTCTTGTTCAGCATGTCTAGCAACAGAACAAACAAAATAGTGATTTATGCTTTGTTGACTTTCTACACCATGAAAGGATTCTTTTTTCCATTTACACAAAAGGTTTCATTTGGGGGAGTGTGTCAAAAGTTACATATGATCCTTTAATCCAGGGATTTTCTGTGTTGGGGTGGGGTTTATTGGTTAGATAGGAATTTTGAGGGTGTTTTTTCATGAGGGAGGAAATTGTTCTTAAGTAGAACAGTGCTCTGGGTAGGAGTGTTCTGAAACCTGGTAAAAACTGCCACCCAGTAGCTCCCTGCCTTTTTATCAGAGTAAGCTCAAATAATAAGTTTGTGGTCCCACAACTCAGTAAATCCTGCTTTAGGGCTGTTAATACTCCGTCAGAAATGTTGCCAGACACATGATGAAAGTGCTGATCCAGAATGAACTCAGGCTGCCAATTCAAATAAAGAAAAATGATGACTTAATTTTGTACTGACAGGTTTTATGCCAGATGAGGTATCACTGCCTCCACGACTCACACTTTCTGCCAGGTCAGATACCGTCTCTCCTCCCAGAGCCAGCATAAACCCAACATAAAAGCATAAAAGTGGCCCAAACATCAGCCTGTGCTTTGGCTAATTTGACAGAAATACGATTATGTGCCCACACTCGATCCAGGGGAAAGCTGTGGTGCTGGAGAACCCCAGCAATGCAGAGAACCCGCTGTTAGGTGTTGAGGCATTGCTATGAGCAGTGATGCTACTTAGCTGAGACTTTTTGGCAAGGGCAGAACAGGTGATATTTCCTCTCTGTACTCCAGGACATTGGATGTTCTCCCTAGCACTGCCCTTTGGAAACACTGCTTTCATCTGATGGAGCAGAAATTGCATTGGGACCAGAACTCTGGAGGGAAGAGGTAGGAAAGTGCAAAACGACATCCTGTAAGGGATACCTAACCATGGGATCATGGCCATACAAAATAGAAGTACTCACTGTTTGTTTTCCTTTTCAGAAGAAATCTAAAAAACCTTTTTACCTCACAGCCTCTTGTTTTATAAAGGACCAAGAGAATACAAAAAATGTCAGTTGGTGATACAATTAGAAGTCTAGCACCAAACCTGATAATCTTTGGGAGTGAGAAGTTTAGCACTTTTACTGTGACTTGATTAGCAAGTGTATACATCTAAGGGCTGCTTCAGAGCAGCTTTATTCAGAGTTTCTGTTGCAGGAGCTAACATCTGTCATCATCACGCCAAGCTGTAGTGAAACAAAATCATCTACTGCTGAAATCTATGTGCCAGGTCAGCAGTTTCCTTCTGTCCTATGCAGACATTTACACTTCAGTGTAAGAGCAAATTGCTCCTAAACCACAAAGGAAAGAAAAGAAAGTATAAAAGAGGATAGAAAGGGAATTAAGGAAGCTTTAGGAACAATTTGCAGAATAGATCATAATTATGATTTTAAAAACTTTTTTAATCCTTTTATTGCACAAACAATTTTGGAGCTGGATAATTACCAGTTTTCTTGGCCTTGACACAATCTTAGATTCTCAAGTCCACATGCATTACCCAAACCATGGGATAGAGTCAGAGAACTGATGTTTTGTCAGAGACACCATCCTTCAGATCTTCATTTGCAGTGACTTCTGGTCAGGCAGGGCACTGGACAAAAGAAAGGCAGCAGTAAGTCTCAAAATCAGCTGTGGATGATTCTCATGCTGATGAATTTGAGCCCAGTGGACATTTTAAGGCCATGCTAGAGTCTTTTGTGTTTTCTTTCCCATCCTAATCTGAAGCTCTGAAGGTGAGAGCTGAAGGAGAGAGGTGCTCCAGGAGCTGCAGCTCTTTGGGGAGTGAGTTGTTGCCAACAGGATGAAGCAGGCTGAGCATGGAACTAAAGGGCTCTGGTGGTTCCTCTTTAAGGTTCTCTTAGGGCTGTAACCCAGCCCCAGCACTGCTCATGTGGCAGTGCTGTGATTTAGATGCTGCACTTGAAATACAGGCCACCAGCACCCAAAGCCCACCACAGGCCATCACTCATGAGCTACAGGATAAGGGAGTGTCCCAATCCAGCGTCCTTCCAGACTACCAAGTACAAAAGCCCTAGTTAGGCAAAGGTTTTTGGAAGAAGAGTGCAGCAAAATAAGGCATCTGTGTCTGCTGACTGACAGGGAACAAGACAGCAGCATGCCAGGGAAGGACTATCTTACAGCTGCTATTCTGAAGCAATAGCAGTGGCTTTCATTTTCCAGCCCCTTTTGAGCCCTTCTCAATCCCACTGAGGATGAAGGATTCTCTCCAGCTGTGCTCAGTGGAAGAGAGCAGCTCAGCTTTTAAGTACAGCCCCCCTCTGCCCTCCTCACCACAGCAAAGCCTTTGGTTCCTGCAGTGAACTTCAGTTCCTGCTGCTCCCTGACCACAAACTCAGTCCTCCTCAGTGAACATGCTCCCAAGGAAGCTGCCCTGGCATGAGCAGCTGGAATGACCATGTGAAGGGAAGAACATCTGGAAAACAAGGAGTCCTGTGTCTGAAACTTGCCTGTGAGGAATGCAAACATCCAATGACACCAATATAGAATCCAGGCAGTTTTCCCATATCTTATATGGAGGTTAAGGAGACCTGGAGTTCCACCATTAGCTGCTACTCCATACAGACAACAACTGTGATACATCATGTACAGATGAAGAGTGACTAACAGGAAAATGCTCAGCTAAGGCTTGATTTTTGGTATTTACATTTATGTTTGAAACCATCACAGTATGCCTGATTATATTGCAATGCAGAATATCAGCAGAATAACAGTTGAAATGAGCAGAAGTCCAGCCTCCATCAATTCTGTTAATTCTCTGTGTTGTCATGGTAATAAAACCTAGAGACTATTGTTAGCTAATACAGATTTTTTCCCCAAGCATTTTACTGTTTTTTCTGTCTCAGCGTTTGCAACTAGGTGTGGAGGGCATCAGGTTCACCCACAACACAATTCCTGGGAAGTCACTAGAGCTACTTTCATTTATCCTCCTCATGCTGTTCTCAAGATGTCAGCAAGTGGGATGATTGGCATGACAGATGGAAAATAAGAAAGATTTCAGACCTCACTTTCATTCTTGAAGGTGCTGCAGTATGTGGAATTAACTGTGTTTATGGCTGTCTTGGCTGGGGAGAATGCTGTTGCTGTGTCACATCTGTGTTAGTGATGAATCAGGGAAATGGTTAGGGCTTTGCACAGTGATGGAATTTCATGTTTATTCTGGCTTTCAAAACACAAACTGAAAGAATATCAGCAGTCTGCTAATCCTGTAAATCAAGAGGAGAAAGGCCACAGATCAAACTAACCAGGCAGGGTTAATCAGGCAATGTTGAACCCAGCTGTAGTCAAATGACGAATCTTAGTACGCTTGGGCACCTGGATGTGGTCAAAAGCTCTGTCGAATCATTCTGGATGCCTATTCTTCAACCCAAGATAGATATGTCAGGCTAGCAAGTTGCTCTGAGGAAATATGCATTATTGCAAACCTTCACTCCTACATTTGCATGCAATATTTTCTCTCCACTGCCAGTGTCCCAAAAGTGATTTTAAAAAGCTAAAGATTCTAACTTGTGCAATGTGTTATTATGTTTAAGACCCCATCAAATTCTTCTACTATTTGCAAGATGGAATGATATGGATACACTAACTCTCTAGACAGCAAAAACTATGCTTCTGCAGGAATCTAGAAATTAAATTTGCACTCTATAAGATAAGCTGTAGCATCAACAATGAAGCTTTCCTTCAAGACTGTCCTGATCACTGTAATGGTAAACACAAATAAAATCTTACATTTTCTAAGATTATTAGCTCATTCACTAATGAAAGCCAAAAAGTTCAATTATGAAAAGAGTTTAACCACTGTCTGAGTGTACAGAATTTGGTGGAAAATGCCAGTAGTATGGGGATTTTATGCATTTTCCCATGTTTTCTATTTAACTTTCCCTAAAGGATACAATTAAGAGATACAGAAGTTCATTTCCGTGCTCTCTATTAGAAGGGTCATCTGACTTGACATGCAGAAGAGCAAGAGCAGAGACATTTGCAGTCAGGATGAAAATTGGTTATATCTTAAAAATGCAATGCAGGAGGACACTTTTTAACCTATTCAATGGCAAAAAAATTGGAAGAAGTTATTGTCTAGAGCATACACAAGTTTTCCTATGCTGAGATCATTTGAGTTAAACAATTTCCTTATCTCAGATGCAATTTATGGCTACATGAAGATAAATTATTCCCAAAGAGAAGGTTTTCCTGATTCTATACTAAGTGTGCTCAACTAACTGTGTTGCTCAACATCCTTCTGTGCATAACCAAATCAGTATCTGTTGTCTCCCCAGTATTTCTATTCCACTGTGCATTAGTGGAAGAGCAAGGTGCTTGCCAACAACACTGTGACCTACTGACTGCTGAGAATTTCGCCTTGGCATAGAACTCTCTATTCTTCTTAAGGACTGAGATTTATGAAGTTATTTCTTGAAATGAAAATTTGCTGTACATCTTCTTAGCATTAGACATATAGAGAGATATTTGGGAAGAGGCAGTTCATGGAATGGGTGTGATTATGTCCACAATGGGAATCAAAGCAGAAAGGGTTTTTTGACTACTTTGTGTCTTGTCACTGACTACATTTTCCAAAGAAAAAAAGGTCACAGAACTAAAGTGGTACTAAGAATGAGATGTAGGTGATTAAAATTAATACTGTGACTATTTCCCTTTTTTATTTTAATCACATCTACTGAAACTAATGAGTTGGGGATGGTTCTATTAAATATTACTTTGGAGTGGGCTTAATATCTTGAAAATAATTTGCTGATTTTTTGCACCAAGATGTTCAGGAAAGCTTCCTCTATGCTTACCTTATCTATACCTGAAATCAAACTGTCTGTTAGAAATTTCTGACCCTTTTACTCCCTCTAACAAAAAAGTAGGCTGATGTTGCACATGTAGAAATTACCTCTAATAAAACAGGTATGATTGTATAATGGCATTTCTAGCTCTACATACTACATTTTGATTATATGATTTTGATTATGTTTCATCCTGGGTTTCCTTTGTTGTCACTGGGGCACTGAAATTGATATAATACTGATATGCCTACGGCCACATCTTTATAACCAGTATTTATAGTGCACAGCCTGCTTCTAGAAGGTCACAGAAAGGTAACTATGGATAGTAAGCCTAATGCCAGCAGCCCTAAGTACACATTACCACGATATGAATTTACATTACAAATTTTTAGAAGCTCACAAATCAAAAAAGGCTGAAAACCCACATATTGTCTCCTAGGTGCCCCAGATGAAGAGGACTTCAGAACAAATCTACAAAACCAGAAAGAGGAAGGAGAGCTGAGCTGAGAGGAAAACAATTTTAAAGTATGATGATAAATTAATACAAATCAAGGGGAAAAACTCTCCACAGATGGTGTTAAATAAGTACAGAGGACTGACATAGGCTGCCAGATAGGTAGGGAGAGTGATAAAAAGGGACACTTTAAAGCTCTGTTATTATAGGAAGGTTAATAATTTTCTAGCACTGTGATTAGTATATAATCCCAGCAGCCTCCCACATTAAGTAACAGCATGTGGTTGTCAGGAAGGTGTGTGCACCACAGAAACACGCCAGGGTTAGGAGCCAAGTATCCTAAATGTGTTTGCATCATCTGCAGCCAAAAGCACCCTCCCAAACCCCCCTTTTGGTGTCATCTGCCTGGGGTCTCCTTCCCTCCAGGCTGATACTGCAACCCCTCCACCCAGCCTTCCCCACTTCCCTGGTAGCTAGGACAATTACTGTCTTCACTAGACATATATTGCTACAAGAAATCCACAGCAGGAATACAACAAATAAAGTGTCTATTGTAGTATATAATACAGTCATTGTATGTTTGGTCTGAGTGGCTGCACAATGCCACCGTCAGTTTTAATTGCTCTCGCTTACTCAAATGCCCCTAGGAAAAACGTCTTGTTCCTGTAAAGCTAAAGGTCTGACTTTGAGATACAAAGTCTCCTATCTATGATTTACTTGGCTTCCTTCAATAAAAAGCTATGGATAATGATTGTGGTTTCCTTTGAATATGCATCTGAGAAGTTAGAAAACTATGTTTAAAAAAGCAAACAGATCATTAAATCTTCCCTAAAACAAGCCAGACTTTTAAAGAGACTCAGAACCAAAATTATCACTGTTTTATACTTGCCTCTAGCATTTCAGTCAGCTTCAAGCCAGATCAAATCAAATCTCTAGAAGAATATACTGCTTTTTCTAGGGACAAGACTATAAAGTGAAGTTGTATGTTGCCAGGAATTTGCCTTCAATGGAAATTATTGCATCGTTTCATTACTATTCAGTACTATTCAGTACTATTCAGTACTTTTCGTTACTTTTTTTCTCTAAAAGTAACAACCCTTGTTGTCATTCAGAAAAAAAAAGATCTTTATTATCTCATGTGTAGTCTGTGGCCTTTAATATGCAGAAGGCCAGACTAAATCCTTCTATAATCTTTTTGAGCTTTAGTCCATGAACTTTTTTTTTAAATTCTGTTTCCTATAGAGTATTTTCATTTTAAGGGAAGAGCAGTGCTTAGATAAGAAAGCAGTTTTAAAAATTTCCCAGCAAGCTGGGGGAAGAAGTCTCTTCTAATGCCTTAAAGGCAAATAGCAATGGATTTAGGAAGGAATTTGTTACATCTGTCTGAAGGCATCTGAAATGTAGTAATCTGGGCTAAACCAGTCACCTAGGGACCTCGTATTGCCAGCGGAGCAACAGCACCGACGCCATCAAGGAAATTGCCTCATTCCAAACAAGGTCTCCCAGATAGGTGGGCTGAATTGCTTTTGGAAAGGACTGACTGTGAGAAGCCAGAATGACTCAGTTCAGCAATACCTGACTTCTGAATAAGTAACATCAGATTAGACCAATGCGATTTCTGAGGTATGGGAAGCTTCTCTCATTGTATACGGCTGTCACTATCTAAGGAATTGCTAGAAGAAATAAAAGAGGATTAATATTTTTGGAGGGATTTTTATAAAGAAATTACTTAGAGAGTGCTGGCAATGCTGGTAATAATTTTCAGGGTAGGCACAGCACATAAACGTGCAGATGATACAAGTAAAGGCAAGCCATAGCACATGCACAGTATAGAGCTGTGATGTTGAAATTATGTCCAAAACCAAGATTAGTCCAAAAATAAAGAAATAAAACAGGAATCAATCAATTAAAAATTGATACATTAAAAAATCCCTTGGATTTGTGCTTTTCTTTCTTCTTCTACTTTTGAAGAGATGAGGAATTATTTTTTACTCCAGAAGACACTATAGCTTGAATAGACTTCCAAAAACTCAGTTAATACCTAATAATGTCTGGAAAGTTGCAGCATCTACCTTTTTAGACTTTAGCACGTAATGCTGTGTCCCTCTTTCTCTGGGCGTTTAGTTACTGTTCTGCTCAATAATCTATTTAAGAATCAAATAAGCCAGATTACCATTCCTGTGCACCTTATGTAGTCACTTAAATCAAATCAAAGGGAATTTGCACATAATTGGTTTTCACAGGCTTTGAAAAGCTCAGTTGATTTTTCAAATGGGTATTTCTCATATGACTTTATACTGTTCCAAAAGAAAATGAATGAAAACTTACACTCTTTCCATAGGGGAAAGAAGAAAAGAAAAAAAAAAGGTAAAACAGGCTTTGTCTCTGAATGACTGTTAAATACCAGACATCCTTTAATTCAGGGTAAAATAAGGAAAAATTTAAAAAAAAACCTCAGATTTTGTTTTTTGCACAAAATCCAAGGCATGACCAATGCTCCATTCTCCACCCATATAAAACTGTTCAATGGAAAAAGAAAGTACGTCTTTGGTAGCCTGGATGTCTATTAGTCCCATATATACTGTTATCAACAGGAAAAACACCTATTTTACAGGGACCTCCCCACAAGTATGACTGTTCTAGCTCCTTCACATGACTGATGTGTTTTCATACTGTTTGCAGTAGTCTGAATTACCATCAAGCCTCTGTAGATTCACCCAGTTTCACACAGTTTCATGCAATGAACTCAGATCTCCCATTAAAACATCCATGTGATAAGTGGACTATAAGCATGAAGTGCTGCGTCACATTTTGTCTGCTGATACTAAATGGGTAAGTAACTAAATTTACAATAAAGTTTACTCTGGCATGCACACGTACTCAGTTTTTGAAGCCCTGTGGTGCAATTTAGAGTAAAAACAAAAAAGCAAACCTTGAAGAAAAGAATTTTAAAGGGGAGAAGCTTATGGGCCCACAGACAGGGATTTTACCAGCAGGATACTCGGTTGGGTGGGCTGAATGAAGGTAACAGGCATTCTTCTGCCTTTAGTAAGAGGTGCACTTTTGTAACTTGTAAGGGAAATTGCTGAATAGTTTTGAGTGTTGCACTGCTGTGTTTGTTTCAGCTCTGGAATGTAATTCGGATATTGTTCGAGAGTTTAAAAAAAAAAAATAACAACAAACTTCAGAGCAAGTTCCTGCAAGCTCCATGAGCTCCTAGTGTACATATGAATGGGAAGGGACAATCTTCCTGCATGCCAGAGGAGAAGGGCAGCTTTTGATGGCAGGTCATTCAGCTATAGGGTGCCACAGGAATTAACTGTATCTTATGCAAGAGATAGCTTCCTCTGGTCTTAACTGAAAGCTCCCACCCAGGGGGTCTGGCAGGAATCTCAGTAGCATTTCTATTTTGTTCAGCAGTATTTGGTTGACCAGTTGAAATGCACCTGTTTTCGTAGAAACTGTTCTCTTTGTTCAGTGTACATTCCAGCACAGTGTTAAAAACGACCAAACATGGTCAAAAGGTCACTGCTTGTGTCTCAACATAGCTTGTGTTTCACTCTACCAACTGATTCAAAACTGCCATTGCTCTCGAGTGTGCTGCAGAGCATCTAGTTAATAGTAAGGAAGCTGCACATTCTTGCATGGGAATACTAGGGAGGAGCAGTTTTCCAATCAGCTTTGCTAATGTACCAGATGCAGAGTGCCTGGGGTAAGCAAACCTCAGCCCAGTCCAGTAATTTATTGTCACATTATAATTATTCCTTAGATGGCTTTTATGGCTCTCTGTTTTGGGTATCTTCTCCAGGGATTTCTCAGCTGTGTGATTTCTTGCTGAGGGTCTGACAGATTTGTTTCCCCACACGCCCCCTTTCCCATGTCTGGACAAACCTGCCTTTGGTTTAATTACAAGCTGTTGGATATGCCCACCCTCTATCATGGTGCTCCATGAGGCACTGGTAGTCTCTGTGTGGCTTTAATTGCATAGTCAGCAGGAGTGGGAGCAAGTCTTTCCTGTAACCAATCAGGGTTTGGATGTGTTTTACCCCCACTTCCTCTTCCCATGTTCTGCAGCTGCAAAGAATTCCATAAAGCAATAGTCTTCACATCCAGCTCAGTGCTCAGACAACAGAGGTTGAAAAGGATGGAGTTAAAAGCAAAAGACCTAATAAAACAAATGACAGTAGCCAAACTGCTGTGCACAGAGACTCTGTATTTTCAGAGCTGCTTTGGTAGCTCTGCCTTACCCAGAGTTTCTCATGAGCTATGAATGAGCCAGCTCCTGCTCTAAAAGATCTGTAGATCTCAGCCTCCCTCCTATGCTTGCCAAATTTTTGGCATCCTCTACTTTTCTCATACACTTCTCTGGTATTTGCCCAAGCTTTCCTGTGACATGTGGTTGGTGCTCTAAGGCAGAGACCCCCTCTTCCTCTTTGCCTGCATCTACTTCAGTCTTCATGGTTTTGTTTGTGGCTGGCACATTCGTGCCATCAGAATTTGCATCCATGTTACAAAAATAATAACAACAACAGAGATTTGATGAAGGGTGAAGGGGGGCTGTTAATGGAGTAAGTGAACATAACAAGCTTAGATCTGTCTTACTGCTTGAGTAAAACTTGCCTTTTGCCGGCATAACAATTCTGTATTTCATACCCCATGCACTCCATTTGGTGCGGGATTTATATTCAAAAGAAAAAGGATCCAGCCACAGCCTGTTTGTAATAAGCTGCTGAGAAGCTCCAGAAGTGCCATTAATCACTGGACCTTTGTTCCATGCCCGCAGTGTCCTGATGACTCATGCCTCACCTATGGTATCCTCACTTGCTGTCACTACAGTGCGGACGAGGACTGAAACATCCAATAGTCCCATTCTGACAAACTGAGGGATAGAAAAGTCCCTTAAAATTAGTCTGAATATCCAAGTGAGCACAGTCTACCTCTGCACTGTGCCCAAGAGTGGCTGTGTAAACACGAGACAGCCCCACCCGAGCTGGGAAAGAAGGGCTCGGGGCTTTTAATGAGTGTCATGGCCATTCTTTCACGGGCAAACCCAACGCTTTCCCGACTTCGTAGCGAGCTCATTGTATGTCTGCGTGGCACGGAGTCTTCCAGCACATAATGGTATCCCTAAGTGGATGCCTGGTTGTTGTTCGTAAATTAAGCATCTTTTGTTTTTCCACCGGGAATCTTGGAGTGTCGCACTGATTGTCTGTTATCTGTCAAGGCATCAGTCAGCAACCCAGCAAGTCTCTGCTGGAGACTGCCCTGCTTTTACAATTAGCAATAAAAAGCTTTTGTCGCTGCACAATGATGCTTCTGAGGTCTGGTGCAGGGTTTTAGGAGGGTTTTCTTAATCAACAATAAGGTAAAAAGCATACATATTCTGTTTGCTTTAACAGTGAGCTGGAAAACAAAATATTTAGCTCAAAGATGAAGAAACACTTCTACATGCCAGAGTAATTATGCTGATGCATATGAATAAGGTTTCTCATTTCCTACATTTTCATGCATTGCCTCATCATCTCTAATAAATTTAATGTGAAATGTTTGGGGATACACTTCTACAAGATATATGAATAGCTGAAATTGTAGTTTACACTACATTTAAAAGAAACTTAACCAGAATGAGATCAGCTTCCCTTCACTGTGTTATTTATATAAACAAATCTTTCAGAAAAAAACCAAGCACTTAAATAGACAAGCTGGATACAATTAGGGTCGCTTGATCCTTCTCCTAAGCAATGTTAAAGCCCACACATTCTAATCATGAATCAGTCAGGGGATAGCAATGTTAATCCTAATTATGTATAGCTTATTTGAGTACATTAAAAATGCAATTTAAGGCTACATCTGTCAAGGCAGTTCTAGGTACATTACTAGTTCATGTGCAGCATTAAGCCTTCTCATTTCTATCAGCTGTGGTCACAGGATCTTGTATGTGTCAAAATATAGGTTATGCAGCCCGTAATTCTGTCTTTAAAGAATCTCCTATTTTGTGAAAGCTTAAATTTGTATTAGATGTCTGGGGCTGAGAAGGGATTTGACAAAGAGTAGTTTCATTTTCTTGTCCTCTCAATGTGTTATATTTGTACCATGAAAAAAGTGTAAGTAGAGTATGTGCATTGGGGGTGTAAATAATGGGAGAAGATATAAAGAACAAGACTAAGGAGAGGTAAAAGAAAATTTCATTAATATATTGATAATATATTACACCTCAAAAAAAAGATATATGGTAGGAAGATGGGAAGGTGTGGAAGAGGAAAGACATAGTTTAATTTAGAAAAGGCTACAAGGTAGAACTTGTGAAAATTAAAAAAAAAGACCTGTCACCCTTTTTTTTTCCTTTTACTTTTGTAATCACTTACAAAAGGAATTGCTACCCCAAAAATTTTATGTAAAACAATCCTTGAAAATCTGGTTCAGGTTTACACATCGTCTAGGAGACTGGTGTGCTCATATAAACTCTACTGACTGAGACCATTAAAAAAACCATGGGAGTACTGCACAGAAATATCATTTACTGAGGAATTTTAAAAACATTTTGCATACAACCTTGAAAGTTTTTTGAGACATATGTCCCTTTTAATGGGTTCCAAATTCTATCAAAAATCTGTTGTGTTCTCTTTAATAGTAATAGAAACTCAAGTGAGCAAAAAAATTGTTAGAATTCTTAGAATTGTTATTCAAATATAAAACACTCTGTTAGGATTATAATGAGTTTCCAACAAATGTAGCAGCTGCAGTTTTTAAATCAGTTTGGCATGAAAAAAGCTTCTATTAAACACAGAAAGTCTCCTCTAGACAATATACTGCCCTTTTTATACTGCCCTGGTGAGAGCCATCACTCATTTTTAGCTTAGAACTGTTATATGTACATATATATATACAGATACATGTATGAGGTCTGGATTTTAACACTTACTATTCATTGATCCCTTCCCCAAAATTTGTATGAGACTATTCATAGTTGTCAATGTATTTGTGTATGTAAGGCAAGTTTACAGACACAAACTAAATTTTGTTTATTTACACAAAGTTTGTTCTCCCCATGTAGTGAACATGGGGCAGGAAGCATTTGATGTAATTACAAAGAAAAATAGAATGTTTCAAGCATTCAGACTGTACATAACGAAATCTTTGTTTCAATGAAGCTGCACATAAGTTTGACTTAATTTATTACATTTTGCCTCTATTTGAATATGTAAGTAATGTAAATAAGATTTTTCCTACATAGTCTCTAGTAACTTTCAGTCCTGTGTTGTAAGTGATATTAATAGTCAAATTTCCTATAAAATGTACTCCCTGAAGAATATCCTTTGTAATTGCGTTTCAATGAAACTGAAGCCAAGAATTCTATCATTAAATTCATTTCCAGCTTAAGAAGAAAACACTTGAACTGCCTCAGGAAAAGACATGCAAAAAACCCCAACTAACTCAGTAGCAGAATGCCAGTTTTGGGGGGCAGAGGACTTGGCCTCTGAGAGTTAATGCTTAAAGGGAAGCAGCAAATCCTCAGCTCTCACATTAAAATAAGCCTGACATATGCCATCCATACCTTTGGCTACCTTCACCTGTTTCCTCACCAGTACCTACCTTATCCTTACCTATCTCTTTTCGTTTGTCCAAGATTCACATTCCCCCTCCCTGACCCATCACTGACATGCATTTCTACATGGAAAACCATTTTTGGGTGTTGCAAGTGTACCTTAAGCACCTTGGGGTTCACTACTACTGCCAGCTAAGTGTGACTGGGAAGCTGCTTTGCAACTTGGCCTTTTTACTTCCCCCACTGAAGATTTCCAAGACTTCACTCAGCAGGATGGTTCACCTGGGCTTCAGCCCTTACTTTCATGGGTATATGACACCACAGTGCTCACATGCTTTTACTCACATGGCACGGCAAGGGCACATCCACTTGAATTTCCATGTGCTTTGACAGGAAATACACCAAGGTCTACTTTTCCTACAAACAATGTGGGTCCTCCAAGTAGAAGCTGCAAAATCAGAGAGGCTGTCAGCAATTTTAGACTCGCTTTCCATGTCCTGGTGCAAAAGTTAGATAGGTGTTTCAGGCCCTTTAGGATGCCTGCAGGTAGAGGTGGATTTTATTGATAACAAGTGCTGACAAAGCAGAGATGCAATGGCCAGGCTCTTTACCTTGTATCGAGCAGCTTTAAGGTAATTCAATGATGATGTGGAGGTGTAACTGTGCCAGGGCTGACTTTGCAGCTGGGATTGCCCATGCATTTTTTACAAAGAAGAACAACCAGAGGCTTCCAGTAAATTATTAACTCATAAATGAAAAGCAGTTTTTGAAGTAGGAAGGGACGATGTTGTCACACCTTTTGACTGGAAGCCATTAGGCAGTTAAAAGGAAATAGGTAAGGATCAGAAAAGCAGATTTTTAGTTTTGAATTATCCTATTAACAGATCATTGTGCTTGTTAAACTACACAGGACTCCTGAATTTAGAATAGACTACTTCTGTTGATTAATAGCATATTAAATTCGAAGTCCTCTCTTTTTCTCTTCTTCATTTTTTCTTTCTTTTTAATCTAATGTAGCAAGAAATCTGTGCTAGGTTGTCCTGAGGGACACTATTGTTTATCTTTCAGAAATTCTTCTTCCAGATCAATTAGAGGTTTTTCTTCTGCAAACAAATGACCTCACTTCCGTTTCCTGGCTGTAGCCCTCATTCTGAAATTCTGCAGTCTAAGGTTACCCCTGAAGCCAGAGTTTTGGAGAAAGCACACGGCTGCTCTGATTTCCAGTGAAATACTGACTGTGAAGAAGTAGTGTCTGAGAAATATGTAAAATAGGGGGGGTACTGCTACTGGATCTCAGCCTTTCCTGCAACCTGTAACATACCCATGGCATGAACTGCCCTTTTTTCAATCCAGTCCTGGAATAAATTTAGCTGAGAGGTTTGCATGACTAAATATGTCCCATGTCTCTGCTCTTCCTAAGCATTTGTGCCATCCTTTGACCCTGACTGTAAAATTGAGGCTGTGCTGGGATCCATAGAAACTCTTTTTATCTGGTTAACATAGTTTTCTTGCTTAAAGCAGTAATTATATTTGGACAGATGATTCTTTTGACTGTACTTAGACATTGAGTAGACTTAGGTGCTTTTCAGATGGTTTGGTCACTCAGAGAAAGTGTGCAATATATTTCCCAACAGTACTGTGCTTCCCTTGCATCCTGTCTCATTAATGGAGTGGTCTGTGGGTTTTTGAAAGGCTCCTACCCTCAGGAACACCTACAAATAAAATGTCTGATTTTGTGCTTATTTTTAATAATAATAACCTATGATGACCCAGATACATGCAAATACTTCAGCCATCACTGATGGCTCTCATCTTCCTCCTTGGGAGGTTTTAGAGACTCAGAGCACAAGAAAACTATGAAGCAATTCTTGCAATTTATAGCAGAAGATAACGTCCCCAGCATATCCTGTGAGATTGTGGCCTGTTATTAAGATAATACAAAGATGAGACATGTTCTTGATATATTCAGACTACCTTCAGCAAAAGTCTCAGACCTTGAAAAGTTTGTGAACTACACCCAGAGAGAGTGCTGAGAGGGAGCACAACAGATAGGGTCTATGGAGGCATTTCTTTTATTCTGGGGAATTTATGTGTTGATAATTTACTTATTTTCCTGTGGGGTTTTTTTTTTTTTTCTTTCTGCTACTAATGTTTAGTGCATGGAAATGGAAGTTGCCTCTTTCTACTGTTCATTTAAACAACTGTGATATTAATCCTCTACATCTCAAATCAACCTACCAGGCCAGTGTGAGACTGAATATATAAACTGGATAACTTATCTTTCCTATAACACTGCAGCTTTTAAAGAAAGAGTGTTCTTTCTTGTATTTTTTTTCTCTCTCTGTACAGAGAAGATGCAGAGGAGCAAAGACTGGGCAGTGTAAGACCTCATGGAAATAGAAATGTGTACGTGTAATTTGAAGTTATTTACAGAGCGATGTCAGAGGAGCACAGGAATGGGGTGATATTCACTGGATTCAAAGTCCAGTTCCTGGCTATTGCAACTATGTCACCATATTATCCCCTAGTGCTGTGCAATGTTTCCCCTGCTTCTTCCACACAAAGCTGCTCCCCCTGGGTACCTCCTTATCACTACTTACCTGGTTTGTACATACATGTCTTTGTGTCAATATTGCCCTTTTGTTTAAAGGCTTAGAGGGATTATATCTAGGATTTGATCAGACTCTCAGGTTTCTTTGAAAAAAAAAAGATGACTGTGAAAGTCGTATAAAAATAGCCTGGATCAATCACATTATTATCTTTTAAAGCACACACGGAAGGAGACTTTCCTGAATCAATGATAAACTCTTATATGGCTGCAGAAGTGTTTTTAAGATCCCATTTGTGGTCAGGTCAGATTATACTCTACATACTAAGTTAATATTTTATGTAAACCCGTGCAAGGTCAGTATTTCTGCTGTTACATGATGCGTGCCTTTTTTCTCTCTTCCTCCCCTTTTTTTTTTCTTCCTGTCTTTCAAACTAAGTCAATAACAAGGAAGGGAGGAAGGGCTTTGAGACATTTTCCTTACATGCCCCATGCTGCTGTATAGCAGAAAGTTTACAGGACAGGCTCAGGTTTCCTGACAGCACCAAATGGACGCCTTGTGCTGTTGGGGCTGTGTGATGCAGCCACGGTTTGCTCTTGCATCATCCCTTGTCACTGGTGTCTGCATTTACATCAGTGAGCTGAGCAGGGCCAGACCATACAGTGCTATGTGCATATCAGGCTTCCCAGCTAGGCTTGGTCTCGTGCTGCTCAGCCTCTCTCAGAAAAGGGTTGGACACAAGGATTTTGGGGAGGTAGAATGGGTCAGAGTCTGTTCCAAATAAAAAATTTAGACCTGGAAAACCTTTTAAGGGTAGAAGAGTTTAGCCACATGGCCCTAAGCCTTTTGCCCTTTTTCTGGTCTGTTTAATTCACCTTTGAACTATAGGTACTACATTCAACTAAGTCAACATTTGTTCCATCAGCTAAAAAAGTAATTATTTTCTCATTTATGGCCAAAGTTTTAAAAACAGATGTCTGATTCCACAGCTGCACCTGTGAATGCCAGCAATGTGTTTAGTGCTTGGACACATCACTTCTGCAGCCGTCTGAGTTTTGGAAAGCATGAAACTGCCCTGGAAGGTTAATTTGTGGTTACCACTGTCTAATTGCAGGCACAGATGTGAAACACCAATTTGCAAAGCTATTTGCAGGGGTCAGTCTTGAGTGTGCTGCCTTCTTTTGCCACACAAACCTACAAAAAAAACCAAAGCAGGACATGTTACAGTGCTGAGAGTGTAGCAGTGAGCAGATAGGTCAGAGGCTAATTTAAAACAACAGTGATTCGTTGACATCCTAAGCCAAAATTATTCTTCGCATCACTGCAAACAGCATAAAATCACTCTTCATCCTTCTCTTTCTGCATAACAACACTCATGCTCTTTTAAAGTATATAGATACATTGAAAGAAACTCATCTGAAATATGGCTGCAATTTGTTGGCTCTGTTCTTCTGTTCCACTTTATTTAGAACCACTCAAAGCTCATAAAATTGTGGCTGAAATCCTTAGCTGGATGTTCATTGCATCCCATAATTCATGCACATGAATTATCAGTACACAGTCACAGTGGTATAGATTTTAGCTGCTTTATATTCTCATCTTCTCTCATTGATCCCTTCACACTGCTGAATTTTGCTGTTAGTTGCACACAATGATAACTTGTTCTTGTTCTAGTGAAATCAGTCATTCTAATATTTCAAGTCTTCCCTTAGCTGCAGCAAGATAGATCTTTATTTGAGAGATTAATCTTTTTGAAAAATTTCAGCAACAAAGTTCTTTAGTACTTCACATTTAAAGAGTAGTCAAGGTAAGCTAGAAACTTACAAACTCACATTGTAATGTACCTCTCTGAAATTTTATTGCTGGAATGCTTCAAATCAGAACTGCATCTGAAAGCCTTGCAGAGGTTTCTGTGCAACATTTCAGTTTTGGGGGAGGTATTATCCTTCCTCTTTTTGAAAGAAAATGCCCTGGGTGTTTGGATGGCAGAAGTTTCACTGTGTCCACCCTAAAAAACAGATTGATGCTGTGGAGTTGCATTCATATAGTTCCAGGCCCAGGTTTAATAATCAGTAATTCAGCTGGGGTGTCACTCTCAACAGCATCCTAACAGGACCTCTACAGATTCAGGGTTGCAGAGACTTCCATCACCCACAAAAAATTCCTTATAAATACATCTTTTGTGTTCCTTTAAGATCAGGGCTGTTGTTTTAGACTGAGAGTGTAACAAGACATGGAGGAGGATGCGAGGGTCAGCTCAGGCTGTGGCAGGAGCAGCTCTTCCATTTGTGCATGACCAGGGATAAGGTTGGCTGCAGACAGCCAGAATATCAAAGCAGAGCTTGGTATATTCAGTAATCCACAAACTGATCTCCTATTTGTCATCAAAGTGGAAAGCATGTGAGTACCACGGGAGCAGACCTTTGAGTTAAAATAACAACAGAGCAGTGTTGGCTGAGGAAAAAAAAAAAGCAGCCAGGAATGAAGTTGTGCTGTTGCTCAGCTCAGAAATTCATGGCAACTGCTCAGCTTGCTGGCAACAGAGAGCAGCTCAGAGGCTGGGAAATACCTGAAGATCCTGCTCATCACTGTCCCTTCACCTCAGATCTCTGTCCTTCCTGCCTGGGTGAAGGCTTGAGCCTGTGCCCTGCAGAAGAAAGCACAGCTTCACAGAGGGCTGGTGCAGAAATCCAGGCTCCCTGTGCTTCATTCTTTCCCAGAAAGATGCCAAGGACCCCAAGCACGCAATGACCATCTAAAAGTCAGTCAGTAAAACGATTATGGTTTGTTTAACTGCAGTTTTCAGGCAGACATATATTAAATCTTATACAGATGTATATTAAATATTTTATACTCAAGATTGTTCATGGTTGAATTTTCATACTGAGAAATTCTCACTGTGAATTGCCTGCAGCATTGCTCACTTAATTTCTACCAGCTCAGCCACACTGCAAGATTCAGAGTCAAAAGCACAGCTGTGGAAATGGCCATTACTGACAGCTGGAAAAGCTTCTACATATGAAATCCATTCACAGACTAGCCGTGAGAAAACCAGAGTAAAAACACATAATTTCTGGTGAGCAGAATGTGCTTTACAGCAATTTAACAGAAGAGTCCCAGTTAATGCTGCTGCTGGAGAAGGCAGCAAGATCATCGACTCAGCATTGTTTAGCATGGGCTTGGGACCCTATGCATGTTCTACCCACCTTAATTAAAAAAAAATGTGAGAAGTGATGAGTATTCCTGCTAATCCCATTCTGCAAAGAGGTTTATGGGCTGCAGTCAATGGTGCAGATAACAGCAGGGACTGGAATTTCAAAGGGCAATGAAAGGTGAGAAGGCACCTCCTAGACATCTCTTTCTCAGCACAGGAATCAGCCTTTGGGCTAAGGCTGGCTGATACACAATTTGGAGAAGTCTTCTTTGAAGCAGTCTTCTTCATATTGATTCTCTGATTATCAGAATAGCCAAAATATATTTCAGTTTTAAGGGAGATGGAAAAGCTGAGACAAAGGAAAACTATAGGAAGATCAATTTTAAAAGTGAAAAATTTTTATTCCCACTAAAACAAAAGTCTCAGGTTATTGTTTTTTCCATGAGGTATATTCCCCCAGCAAGAGAATCTGAACCGGTGCATTCAAAATCTCATTAATGAAAAAATAGAGGGGAGCTGGGTGGCACCACTACTGTGTGGTACTAGGAGTAACTATAAACAGAGTCTTAGGAAGTAAGACAGTAAACATTTGAATATCTCTATTTCAGAAAGGACTCAAATATTTCAATAGGAGGCATGTCTCCCTCCTATTTTCACTCAAGTAGTGTTTACTTCAGCTAATGGAAGTAGTCTAGCTATGCAGCCTTTTCCATATGCAGGGTAGCAAGTGTGCAGAGCAACTGGGTCAGGGTGTGCCTCATGCCTTTTCCATGAAGTGTGTCTTTTGTATGTATTGTATTGCCAAATTAGTCAGAGAAAATGTGTGTATGTGTCTGACACTGATCGGGACGGCCTCCTCCCAGCCCGGTCCTCTGCGATTAAAAGAATTCTCTTAAAGGTCAGGAGTGTGACAGCAGGGAAGCCTGGATGCTCAGGGACAGCCCCAGAGATGGATGCTCTCTTCTCTCTACACTAACTGAACTATACTGATTTGAGACTCCAAGCATAAATATGATAATGTCACTGCTGGACAGTGGAGTGCAGGGAGTTGCCTCACCACTCCAGAGACTGGGAGAATTGTATCCACTGAGGGTTCATGATGAGGTTTTGGGTGGGAGTGGAGAAGAAGGAATTTCTTATCTGCACCTAAAGAGATAACTTAGATGAACAAATTGCTTTGCATATCTTCGGTGAGTTATTTCCAAATTAGTTTATAATTTATTTTTCCAACATCTTCATCAAACAGATACAGTGGTAGTCTCAATATTTGAAAGTATAATGAAACCTCCATTCAGATTAAAACTGTAGTATTTTCTATTTTAAAAAATTGAATAATAACTTACTCTTGTACTGCCCTGTAGAGCTTCAGGATGCCCTCCCTGCTGGGTAGCCCTTCATGAGTTCCCTGTCTGAACCCTCTGGAGGGTGCAGAAGAGGATGCTCTGACTTGGAGCCCAATTTGGAGGTCTTGGGCATATGCAACTTCCCCAAATATCTGAGAAAAAAACCCAGGCATGCAGTCTGCAAGGAGTTAGGCAGAACACACTCCAGTCATACCAAGATGTAGATAAAAGACTAAAACAGACCCACAGACTAGATGTAGTCAGAGATATGTTCATACATATCTCTGTATCACCTGCACTGAAAATGAGATAGTGGAGCCTCATTATCAGCAAACAGGAGAGAATTTTCTCCACCTCGTTCCAGGAGTTAAGTTAATGTGAGATAAAATGTTGGATTCTTTAAAGGAAAAAAACTTTGAATGGATAACTTCATCAGCAAAGATAACTAGTAAACACAGGCATGTGTGCACTCAGCTTTGTGAAGAAATGTTCCCTATAGAATGGCTGGGCAGCTCTCTGGCATGTGATGGTGAATACCTTTTGAATACATTTGCTAGCTTGTATGGCTGGATGAACAGATATGAGACCTTGCCTATGAAAGAAACTGACAAATAAGCTTATAAATATAGTCAAGTTCCAGCAAGCCCTTGCATTAGGTCATGCTTGTACATTAATTCTTGCTTTTAAGATCAGCCAAACCCATGCTTCCTATTAGGTTGGCTATATCACTTCTAGGTCTCTGCTACAGTCATACCTAGGGCACAGGTGAGAGATAGTCTTTTATTTTGCAGATGGAGAAGAAATAAGGCACCAGAGCATGTCCAGAAAGAGTCTGGTAAATATGGTTTAATTTTTACGTTTAAATCCTGTGATAATACATTACTCACTGAATTTTCTCCTATTTATTCCTAGATTAAATACATGGGCATCCATTTATTTAATAAATGGGCATTCATACTGTTTTTGCTGAAGACTGAAATAATTTCAGGTAACACTCTTAGAGTGTCAGCAAACTCTCCCAGTGTCTTGTATAAGACTATCTTTCATGTACAAATGTGATTTTTAGTGTTAAGAGTCTCTTGTTTATCAAGGTCTGACAAACAGGAATACTTGAGGATGAGAGAAAACAGGAATGAGCATATGTTTCTAACAGAAAGGCACGCCTGGTCACAGGTATGAAAGAGCAGGTCCACGGAAGAGGTCACTCTGATGCCTTAAATCAGTACTTTGTTGGATCCAGCTCTAGGGGTTTGCTCATCTCCTGGGTGATCAATCAACTCCTAAATGTCCCTAAACTCCCAATACTTTCTCCATCAGCCTGGACAAGTTGCATTCTGACACTGTCAAGCTGTGCAGAGACCAGACAAATGCCTAAGGTTCAGAGGGATGCTCAGACTCTGCTCTTCCCCATCAGTTGCTTGAAGGATACTCTTCATCTTCCCAGATCGTCTCCCTGATAACAAGCAACTGCTGTCACTGTTTTCCCTCCCAACTTAAGGTTGCCTCCCAGGAAACCCCATTTTACCTTGCTCAGAAAGGGACCAGGATGCAGATCTGGTGGGAGAGGTAGCATTTAAGCTACAGGAATCAGATGTGATCTCTTCCTCTGAAGTAAATTCCACCTTTCAAGAACAATTAACATCAATCTGATCAGAAAACTTTATAGCACAGTGGTTAAATCACTTGACAGAGATGCAACATGACAAGCCAAGTATCTTCCCTCAATCCTGAGTTACATAAACTGGGAACAGATTCAACCAAGAGGACAGAGCATCCAGCCTGCAGAAGTGAGGGTACTTCCTATCAGCATGTGAAATCTGGAATCAAGGTCCTAATTCAAGGTCAGTGAAATTGGGAATTCCTGGGCATGTCAGGTCTTTGTGAAGTAGAGCCCTCCCTCTGTAAGAGAGATGTCTCTTCCATTTGAATTCTTTATTGGAGCTGTGGGTTGTGGAATTGCTGGTGAAAGGAGGTGCCTTGCACATATCGTGTGAGCCCATACTAGGCACCCACTATCTTCATAAGAAATATTCCTGCCTAGCTTTGCAATTTCTTGGCCTGTTTGTTGGGGTCTCAGTGTAGGACTTCCTACTCTGGTACATTAATCTCTGACAGACCATGGGAAACAAAGCAGTCAAGCCGCAGCACTCACCAGAGAATAAAACCCAGCAAAATTCTCTCTATTTAGACAAGGTACCTATTCAGTCTGCATAAATCAGACCTGCTCAGCAGATAGATTGAAGCAAGCTTAGGCAAGTGTATGTGTTGCAGTGTCACACACACTGTGGAGAGTCCATCTCCACCTGCACAGCACACAGGGAGGTACAGGGCTAGGAATTTCCCAGAGTGTGAGGCATGAAGTATCACAGCATCACACAAGGCTGGGTGACCTGGCTGAAAATGCAGACTTCCCCAGGTCCAGCTGATTTACCAGTCTTCTCCATGTGGCTATCTGTGCATGGCAGAATGATGTTTTGTTGCCTTCATGGCTCTCACTCATCTGCTTACAGGGATGTGGGGATGCTTCTGCTGCCTCCACATGGCTCTGGACAGTGGGCATAGCCTGTCACATGCTGCAGCCCCACCAGGATGATTTTGTTTATGCACTGGGAATGGGAGAGACAGGCTGGCATCTAACTTGACAGACACAGGTGTTAGGCAGGAGAGCTTTTGAAAACTAAGCTCTTTACAAGAACTAATCTTCCCAGCTTCTTGGCAAATAAGAATGCAAAGAAAGGTTGGAGCAATTGTTGCCTAGATTCGGACAACTTCTCCTGGTCCTGTGAGCAAGCATCAGTCTCTCTGTCCCAGGGTGTGAGCAGTTGTGCACTGTCTGGCCTTGCACAAGCTCTGACACTGCCTAACTACAATTGTACAGGGGCTTGGGAGTGACTTTGAGCCTGAAACACAAATGATAAATAAAGTGACTTCAGAGACACTTCGATCAGCTTTCATGTGCTGACACCCTAGAGACAAACTGGGAGGGTTTGCTTGCCTTTGTCAGTGATTATAGCCTGGAGTCAATCACTTTTGTCACCCTTTTTCTGTCAGAGGAGACAACAGCCATAGGCTATATTTTTAGAATATCTTGTCTCAGTGATGATATTGCCTCAGGCCATCTTTCCCTGCCCCCGTGCACCCCTCTGCCCATTGGTCATAAAAGCTGGCTTTAATTTCAAAAAATAGCTCAAAAACTTAGCTTTGGTGAATCAGTGTTTGGTGATTATTTTTTGTGGTCCATTTTTTAAAATGCAAAGTTCTGTGATGATGTGTGTGAAACTTCCCTTCCAGCCTTAACCTCAGACACCCATATGGGGTGCTCAGGTGGGCATCTGGCATGCTTCTGTCCTTTTCACCCAGGTTAGCTTTCTTCAAGCCAGTTCTTAAGTTAGCCCTCAGAGACAAATGTGGGGAATAAAAGAAGAAAAGAAAAAAAGCTTCTCAAGATTTAATCATCCCCAAGGGTGAAGCAGTGTGCAATTGGTAAGAAAGGTCACTGGGGTCAAGAGGATTTGGGAAAGAAAGTGCCTTTCACGAGGAATTGCAAATGTTTACTTTAAACAAGTATTTAAAAAGTCAAGATCCTGAAAGAAGCCATATGTTTCGATTTTGAGACCAATTAGTCTGCCTCATCTGCAGTTTATTCCGTGGACTTTTGGCCTTTCACTTCTTCTGAAGGCAAGGAGGCTAATGTGCCAGCACGACTGATAGGCAAGGGAAAGTTGGGGCAGCTGCCTGAAACGATTTTGAGAGATGCACTTGAGAACGCTTTTCAGAGGGGATACAAAGATTGACTGGGCAAAGGAAAGAGGAATTTGACTGTGCCTCTTTAGTGGAGGAGAGCTATGGCAGTCACACACCTCAGCACTGTTCTGTTTGTGTTTTGTAATGCACTTTGATAATGAGAGTCTTCAAGAGCTCATTAGGGCTTTGTTTGCATATGTTTGTATATATAATCATTCTTTTTTCTCTATTTCTGATTTTCCACAAAGTTTATTTTACTTTTTTTAACTTCAGGAAGATGGTTTTTGGCAAGCAGAATGTCAAGAGAAAATGAAAACATGTCATGAATAACAGATGTCAGTCCATGAAGTCCTCTAGCAGCATTATATTTGATATGTTGTCCCTGCGGAACATGTAGCCTCTAAAAACAGTTAAAGACAACCTGAAACAATTGCCCTTTTCATATACAGATGTTTCTGTTACTCTCTTCACTTGGATCATTGTTCATGTGTGCCACAGGCAACATTTAATGCCCTGGGAGCAGGAACCAGGGCCAATTGCTGCTCTTAAGCAGTCCAACAATATAGATACACGGTATACATGAGATGATTTGTACAGCAGGAGTGGAAAATTCCACAGCACCAAGCACTTAAGCATGCTGCACCATCCCCATTTCTTCAGCAAAATGATTGAGTGGCAGTCTTGGCCATAAGTCTCTTCAGTCCAGCTATCCAAAGTCAGCCTCAGCCATTTTAATTCATCAGAACCCTTTTCATGACTTCAGATGTAAGTCAAGGTTGAGAACAGAAGTAAAGTCTTGGTCCCACTCAAATCCACAATAAAACGGGGTAGAGCATGACCTGGGTTTCACCCAACACCCCACTTCCCTGACTTCCAGTCTTGTATCATGTTAGGTGCCCTTTACCACTCAGAACAACCACCAGAGCAAAGACAAAATTCCTAACAGATTTTGAAACCTCAGAATTTAAAAGGTTTGCTGATGTTAGAGGAAATAAAAATGAATCATTTATTTAGAGGAGAAAACATGTGAAATCTCTGGCTTTCCTCTAGTTTAGAATTGAATATCTGAAATCTTACCGTAATTCATATTAATGAATTCATACTAAAAAATTGGAATGTATAGGCAAATAAAGGATGGTTATTTGTCTGAAATATTTAAATTCCCAGGAAGCAGGAATCCATGTAAACTGCTTGTTTCTTCTCATCAAAATAAAAATGAAAAAAATCCTTGATTTTTTCAGTGCCCAGCAAGTATATGAGACCTACCAGCTTCTCCATTGAGAATTATTCTAATATTCTTTCATCTGAGGAATTCTGAACTCACTAAAGCTTAAAATCCTACATGTCTGTAAATTACTACATGAAAAAACTCTACCTGTAAAACTGATGCTTATTACCTGTGTAGAGAGAGCAAAATGAAACTGAATTAAAGGAACAGTTCAGAATAACATTAAAGAATACAGGATTTCTACAGTTCAACTAGAGTTGAACTACAGTTGAACTACAGTTTCTACAGTTCAGTTTTTGTACAGTTCAACTTAACATTTTACAGAGTCTGACAGTATTGAGGATTGAAAGGAAATGGAACAAAGTAAGCATTTATTAAAATTCCAGAGAAGTGAATGGAATAGTGTAGCATCACCTAGTCAGCAGTATTTTGTTAAAATAGGGACAGATAGTCTGGATAGGCAAGGAATCCCCCAAGATCTTCTGACAATGACATGCACTTTTAATTGCAGGATCTATTTAATCCTAGATTTTCCATCTTATACCTCTGAAAGCAATGGCATGTCTGAAACAGGAAAAAAGCCACCATCTCTTTTAGCAAAAATAACTTGCTCTGAAATATATTTTTTTAAATGGATGCTGACTTGGGGAGTTCATTCATTAAGGTAAAATTGAGTGAATGATTTCCAGTTTTATTGAAAAGTAACATGATTTATTGCAGAAAGAATATAGGTTCATTTGTAAATTGCTTAATAATAAATTAATAAATTAAGCGTGAGAGATTATTTTTCTCCCCAAGTCACTTTACAATATGTTCTGAAGCTTGCCCAGTTCATGAAATTGTATCATAAATCCAGAAACTGTGATTTTCATTTCAAGGAAATGCTGTTGCATAAGGACTAAATATGATGGTGCTGAATAGTGTGTGACAGCTTCCAAAAGCAAAATACCTTCAGGGTTCATCCATTTGCCCTGGTCTCTGAGGAGACCTGATGAAGTTCCTGAATGGGACACTGTATTTTGGATTACTTTTGTTAAACCAGATGCATCCTAACTTGGTATGAAGCATTTTGAACATTGAAGATGTTTCCAAGTGCCTGGACTTAGTTTCACAGTATTTCTGGGCATTGTGGGTTCAGTCCTGCAAATTGTACAGAGCAGATCTCAGTAGTCCTTCCACAGTCAGAAGCAGTTTTCCCAAGCTAAGGTCCTGGTCTGTAATGCTTCCAAAGGGACTGACAACCCTCACATAGGGGTGTTAAATAGGTAATTAGAACTGTGAGATCTTATGATTCAAAAAACAAACAAACAAATAAACAAAAACAAACTACAGGAGAAAAAAATGAAAGCATTGGGTAAGTTAAAAAAATACATGTATATATTGTAATATAAAATAATATGAATTGCAATGAGTAGAAATTCCTTGGGGCTTGAAATGTGGTCACAGAGATTGAGGCTGCAAACTGGAACGGTTTCTTCTTATCCTGAGCCTTTCTGTTCATGGCAGGAGGATACACCAGAGATCAGCCAATCAATCATGCTTTATGCCTGCAGACACGTCTTTGTCTCCCTTTCACAATCACGGGCATCAGCAAGGCCAGCAGCATTGCACCTGCATCCCACAGCAGCTGAGTGGTGCGTGTCCAACTGGCACAGACTGGAACATTCCTACAGAGGAACACCATGATGCTCAGACTGTGGTCATCATCACTGCAGGATTTTGGATGTCTGCTAGCCATGATGCCAAGGAATCTGGCAGCTCATCCCACTGGAAGAGCAGCCAGAGGGTTTTCACTGAGTGCAGGTGGTAGCTGGCAGACAGGGCAGCCGGTACAGTTTAGTAACAGCACCACACTCCATCTGTGACCAGAGCCAGCTGCCTAAGGTGAACAGCAATGATCCCAAACGTCAAGTGCTTGCTGCCTCCCATCCAGTCTGTCTTTGCTGTAACCATCTGCAGCATGAAAAGAACCCAGATCTTTCTGGTCACTGTGACAGCACATCCTGGAGCATCCTAGGTGCCATAGCCCAGCAAGTACTTTTGTTGCTCATCTCCCCTGAAGTACTTGTGCATGTGATTTGAACTGAAATTAATAATGCTGCCAATTCACACAGTACTCTTCTGATCCAAAGCTCAAACAGCTTTACACAGACAGCAGTGTCATTCCATTTTACTGAATGGCCCATGTAAGGTATGAGGCACTAAATTGATCTGTTCCCATCACTGGCAGGAAGGAAATCAGCCCTTCTCCTGAGCTGTAAGCTCTTTGCTTTCTCTGACAGACCCCACTGCCCAAGCTGTACTTCTCACAGCACTGCAGTGTTCAGATTCTCTGTATGAAGCAGTAAAACCCATAAAATGAATGAAAGCTAATATGACTACTTCATTAATGGCTGTTGAAATTGCTGATGAATTACATACACTCTCTGTAAGGTTTAGAATAAGAGACAAGCTCTCAGCACACTCGCCTCTTGTCTTGGCATATGTGTGTTGGATTCATTGCATGCTGCTTTTCTAGTAGCATCCTCATCCACAACCTTAAGAAATTATAATAATCACAGATAATCTTTGGAGAACACAAAAGCCTTGTCCTTCATTTTGAATCTGTCCCAATGCTTAGATATATAATTATGATGATTCCCTCTTTCATATTTCCCTTACTTTCCTACTTGCCACTACAACCTTCTGCCTCTTCTCTTACATTACAAAGCTCTTAGCAAATCCAGCAGTGGTTTACACCAGCCTCTTTTCCTCTAGTGAATATGAGAAGATGCAGGGTCTCTCTTGCTTCTCTACTCCTAGGTGCATGGACTTGCCCATCATGGTCTCATTACTGCTGACTGCCTCTATTTTCTTCCCCAGTCATTTCTCTACGATGGACTCGTTTTCCTTGCTTTTCCCAGCTGAAGAAAGATCAACTGTTCTACTGGTAAATGTTTCACTGCTTCTGCTTACAACCTTCCTCAGACACTGAGACATGCCAGGCACTTCATTTTTTTTCCCCCACTCTTCCTTTAGCCACATCTTCCCCACCCCGGTGTTATTTATACAATAAACTTGCCGCCAGAAGTTTCCTTGGCAACACACGTGCCTTCCTGCTATCTATTTTACAACAGGCTTGAATTGTCCTGAAATAGCTTAGAGGCAGCAATTTAACACAGCTGGTGGCACAATACTTCTATTCTGAGTAAACGTTTCCTCACCAGCGGTAGCTCCTGTGCTGGTAACTGAGCTTTCATTCATCCGTAAGGGTGAGTAAAGGAGCATATTACTTTGTGAAAATAGAAGTGAAGTGAAAGCATGATGGGAGCAGCCAGAACAAAGCATCTCAGGATCGGTACTTATTTTATACTGCAAACTAATCAGTTACTGCACAGCAATAACTGAGGTTTAATAACCTAAGTTTATTTCTTTACATGAATGAAAGAAGACTTTGAGTTAACTCAGCTTGAACAAGGGGCATGATAGGTCTCTACTGGATACTTATACTACAACATCCTCAGTAGTTATACTTGCTGTAATTCTTGCCCTTTTTTCCTCTCTATACCTTTGTTCATAAGCAGAGCAGGGTTGGCAAGGGCAAATTATATTTTTCCTCAGCTGGTTAACATACTAGACACAATAGAGAGCTCTTGAGTGCACACTTGTACACATCAGAGCAAGCAGATGAGAGAAATATGTTGCCACAGACCTTTCTTCTAATCAGTCTCTGGAATAGACATCACTGAAGTCTGAATATGAGCGTCCATTTTATCTGCCTTCTAAGCACTGAATCAGAGAATAAATTGAGGTTTGGGGTTCATGGGTACATGTACAAGCTATATACTCTATATTCTGGTACCTCAGAGTAATCCTTCCCTAAAATGGAGGGAGATTTTAACTATTAAAAAGTCATACATCTCCATCATAACCCTGAATGAGGCAATTTTCCATTTTTGCCTCCATTTCTCTTGACATTCTATTGACCAGTTTTGAAAGAAATAAGGAAGCTTCATTGTACTGCTAATGCTGCATTTGCAATGACTGCTTTGACAAATGTAGATTCTTCCTCTAACAAATTGTCTGAAAACAGCCTCTATTGCTTGTGTATGAAAATCCATAAAACATTACTTGAGTGCCTTTCCACACAGAGCAAATTCAGTCAATAATTTTGCAAGCAAGCTTGTGATTTTTTGCAAGCAAAAGCAAGTGATTTTTGCTGTTGTCCAGCATCCAGTGCTGCTCTGTAGTTGAAGCTGAGTAAATTTTGCTGCCAAAAATTGGGAGCCAGGAGCAAGTGAGGGCTGCCAGTGCTCCCAGCTGAGCAGAGGCCTCCAAATTTGGGGAGCCAGGACTGCCAAGCCTTGCTGTGAGACTGAGCACCTCTAGCCAGACTCAGCTAACATGCCAAGGTGAAGCCTGCATGGAGCAAGCTGACATTTGGGGAAAAAAATACCAAGCACTTTTAAAATTAAAGATTCCAGCTAGTCTAATTCTGCCAACTGTGCCTACACAAGTGTTTGCAACACTTCTAAGAATCTTGGGAGGTCTGGGAGCAGGTGGTCACTTTTTTTTGTACCATATATGTCCTTGTTATCTGTTATCAAAACTTCTCTGCTGTGCTGTGAAATGTGCTTCTGCTTGCTTTCTTGAATGCAGTCTTGGCACTAAACACCTGAAGAAGTACTTGGTACTGTATTTTTCTTGATTAGTGTTGTAGCAAAATTCACCTATTCCTATAAGTGAACAGGGAACAAAAGTTGTTGCAAGCACCATTAATACTGATTCACTTACTTTTAAAAATATTCTCCAATGGGCATATTTTGACTTCTGAACACCAAGTGTTCTCACCAAAATCAATTCTACAGCAAAGAATTGGTTTAATGCAGCATATAGCAGAAGAACATGCCTAAATACTTCACCCAGAAATATCACCTCCGTATTCTTAAATATAAAATTAACTGTAAACAAAATGATAGCATACTTCAATAATGAATCAAATAATAGATCCAAATAATGACTGAAAAGATGAAAGAAAAAGTTGGTTTTTTTCCCAGTATATCCTTTTTGGAAATATTGAAATTATTTTGTCTGCCCACCTTAACAACAGCAGTGCATGGTGTTTTATTGGTAGCAGTTAAAGGCCATGATTTCTATTTTGTTTGTCTCCAGACTGATAGGAAATTCAAACAGAGGTCTATTTACTTAAGGGGAAGGTACGCTTTCAAGCAGCTGGGCAGGTTTTCTCCCCCTTAAAATTATAAATCTGATGGATGATACAGTCAACTCTCACTGGTATCAAACCCCTCTCACAAACAACAGATGTTCTGATCTGAGCTCCAAAGGTGGGACTCTAATAGTTTGCAGATGAGTTTTTGTGCTGGAGAGGAGATTGATAAAAGCAAGAGCAGAATATTAATAAAAGAACTAGTGCAGTACTTCCAGAACTTGGATCTGCATAAAAGCGGGAAAACTATTCTCTTCAGCTGAGTTGGTTCAAGAAGTCATACCTTAGAGATTTTTGCTTTTAAGTCAGAAAAAGTATTGCTTGTTAGGAAATGGAGAACATGCAACTATTTGAGGATGTTCTTGCCTCGGGGCAGTTGGGATTAAGAACGTACAGTAAATCTACAGCAGAAGTTCATTCACATCAGTGGGAATTTTGCCATTATCAGGAACTAAAAAAAAAAAAGGATTCTCAGACACATTTCCCTCCTGTCATCCCTTTGAGTCTTTTCAGGCAGAGCTAAAAGCATCAAGAAAGGCTCTCATTTGCAAGGGGTGGAAATGAAAGTAGAAGAGATGGCATCCTATGTGTGTGTGTTGAAAGCTTGAACCATTGTTTTTCTGCAGTTGAAACAACCAGGGCACACTTACAATGCCCAAGAAATCAACCCAGGAGTGGTAAGGCAGCCCCTCCACCCACATGTACTGCAGCTCTCCATCTGCTCAGACTTTACTATTCATAGCTACATGATCTTTCAAGGCCTGTTTCTTAGGGGGACTTGGGCTATGCCTATACCAGCAAATTAAACAGTGCCAGGGAACATTCCTGAGCCATATAATTCAACAGTTCAGTGTGAAATTGCTAGAACGATCCTCAGGGCCTTGTGTAAAATGAAAAGAGCAGTAGGACTCTATTCTCAGTGTTTCTTAGAACAAATCAGGGAGGCTACCTGGTGTTCAATGTGCACAGCAGCTAGGCAAAATTCACCTGGCCAGTTTGGCTGTTCATTCAGTGCTACAAGTGTTCTGTTTTCTCCGGGCAAGGACTGCTAATGCAGATGAAGAGGACACCTTTCTCTGTCAGCAGTAACACTAGGCAGGACTGGCAGCATTTTGATGTTTCAAAGGGTTAGTGATGAATACTAAAACACTTCACATGCACTCTCAACAGGCCAGGTGCTTAGATAGTGTAAAGATAAATTACTTACTTGTCTTCTAAGCATGCTGAATCTCTCAGGATTAAAAAGTGTGATGTGTAAGTACTGATTTTAGCACTTTGTTCAAAAATGATCTTGTGAACGATCCTCATTAAAGGCATAAGATGAAAGTGGGTCACTGTGTAGGTCTAATTCGCCCTCTCTGCAGTTTCTGCCTCAGAAGCTACTCTGGAATGAGCAGCTGGGAGCAGTGCTTCATGCCAGCCTTTACCATAGTACCTTCATTTCTGACAATGGAACTGTGGTGACTAAGAGCTGCTTGCCTCTTTCTTCTTTAAGTGTTGCCACTTAAATTGTTCAGCTGCAGTCACAAAAGGCCACAGGGGTTACCTTCTTCTGGAACACCAGGTACAGAACACATCCCTGTCTGTGCACTCAGCAAATTGAGTCTCTTCCCATAAAGTCGTGGCTGTTCTTTGTGTGGTTTTATTGCATGCCCAGTAAAAAGGAGCAAGTCTGCTTGGACAGTCTGTGTGGACCAAAATCAAGAGGTCCAGGCTTTATCTCTCTCTGTCTGTATGGTAAACTGTTTTTGCTGACAGCACAGAATGGGACTGCAGGTATTTACCTCCTACAGTACAAGGGCTTGACCATATTCTTGTTGCCATCTATATTCAGAGACACATAACCTGAAGTTCCAGTCTCAGTTTGGAGCTTAAGTGTTCTTTCATGTATGAATAAAATCTCTTGCATAAATAAGAGGATAAAACCATGTGTTTGCACAGGTAGTAACTGAGTAATGGCATTCAGTCTTGCAACAGACCAACTATCAAATTGATGTGATTTGCCCATTTTGTTTTCTTATCCTATGTTTTAATGTGTTTTCTCCCATCAACATCTGACTCACCTTGTTTCTCATAATGAAAAGTCTTGTTTTTGCACTAGTTATGAGTCATAGACACATTTATGTGTTAGACAATAAAAATAAATGCCAGTTGAGCAGTCAACAGTTGATTCTTCAAGCACCATCCACATCAAGCACTGGTAAAAAGCTGTCAGCTATCAAAGTTGTTTAGAAATCAATACACCTTTGAATCAAAAGGAACAGGCATACTATTTTCTAGCATCTTGTCAGCAGACTGTGATGGTAAATAAATATAAAACATTAAAAATGTGTGATACTTATCCAGAAAATAAACATTGTGGTAATAAAAGGAATAATTAAGCACTACCAACTGCCCAATCAAATGCCCAATGCATGGGGGAAAGAGTGCTCTAGGCATGTATTAATAACCTTCTTCCATGAGGCCAGCTGCAGATTTAAAGTCTGCATTGCAGGGGGGTTTGGGTGTTTTTCTTTCCATAACATTTTTCTTGCAGAGAAGTCTGTCTGAGGTCTGAGAAATGTTTCCTGGTTTATGATCAAAGTCATTCAAGCTTTCCCAGAGTTGTATGTTAGAGCAATACAGTAAACTATCCCTCATGTTTTTGCCTGTGGAAAATATGAAAGAGAATTCTCATAGGGAACAATGAATGAAATGCAGCCAAATACACCTGGCTGAAATTTACAGATCTGTATTTTCAAAATCAAATCTCATATATTAGATTTTTCAGTGACAGGCTGTATCCCTCAGGATTAAACAAACATATTTAGCAAAAGGCAAAGGTTCATTGCAAGTAACATGCTTCCCTACAGGTCTCCTCACTAGGTGTAAGAGTCCTGCCCAGTGCCACTGACAGTAAGGAAAAGCCAGTCTATGAGACAGCTCTGAGCTGGTAGAGACACAAATCTGCAGTCAGGAAGCAGATGCCTGGTCCCTGCCCATGTCACCTCATCCAGATGGCACAACTCTATTTTTCCAGACCACAGCTTCATTCCTAGTTGTCATTGGGTAGATGTGCTTCTTTAATAAGAGAAAATAAGAACTAAACTTCTGCAAAATCCAATCATGTAAGGCAGTTTTATCATCTGAAATTGTGATTTTACTGATGACCTCTTTTTGATTCAAATCCAAACATCAGAAGATGAGCCTGTTTCTGTCATGCTAGCTGAAGCTCTGCCTTTGGAAAAAATAGGGTTTGTCTGTTTTAGACCCAACTCCACAGTTTTTCTTGATGCTGAGTACTGAAATATTAACCCATCTTCTGAGAGTTATGGGTACAGAGGGTTTCTAGGTGATGTAGTATTCTCAGTTTTGATTAATTTTTAAATAATTCATTTAAAAAAAGGCTCAGTCTCAGGATTTGGTTAGGGTGGGCTGTGTAGAGAGTTTTTCCTAGGAAAGATTCTAGACTAATAGCCCTAAAAAGATTCTTTCTCTCTTGCAATGGGAGTTGTGAGGACTGAAATGACCTGTGGTCTTGCAAGTCAGGTACAGGTACAATGCAGCCTTGTTCTGTGAGAGACAGAGGCTGTGTCACACCAGCTGGAGAGCCTGCAGACATTACAGCCACCCCCAGGCCATTTCATACCCATTTGGTATTGCAGCATTTATGGGATGGGCAGTAGCCACAGACCTGTACAGTCATCTCCTACACATCCTGTAAGAGAGATGGCTGCAGAGGATCTAACCAGCTGCCCAGGCATCCCTTCAGGAATGAGGCAGAGCAGAGAGCTGCTCTGATGTCCCTCTGGTGAAGTGGTTTAGCCTGGATCCTTCCTCTTTCTCAGAGCCTGTGGCTGGAGGCTCTTAAGATAATTTACAAATGCTCACCCTCTTTGGATCATCCTTGTGCCTGGGGCTTCGAGTTTGCTGCTGGGTCTGAGACAAGTTTTTCAAGACCCAGGAAGATTATTTTGATGTGTTTTTCCCTTGTCCTGCATGTATGCAATAGGGATAATGTTGGCTCACAGGTTACACTGTGAGGCAAAAATACCCGAAGTTAGTGATGTGTTTGGAGAAAGTACATCTGCAAGATAATAAGCAGACACTTGGATCAGCTCAAGAATAAAGGGAGGAAGTGTAAACTAAGCAAGATAATGGTGGAATTGAAAATCCTCCAAACTGGCAAACTTCCTTTGCTCTCAAGTACTCTTTGAATGTGCAAAGTACATAGCTACATAAAAGGGCAAATTATCGGGTGTAAAAGAGTGATAATGCTATTAATTGAGTTGCATACCTACAGGCCAGTTAACCTAAGGTGTGTGCGCTGGAAACCTCACTTCCAGTTTATAACTCCAGTTTGTCACTTCAGTTTTAATTCCTTACCGTCTGAACAATATTTATTTTTCTTAACATTCTACGCGAGAAATTACTAGTCCAAGGATACAAAGGCACCGAACCTTCTTGTTACTTAAACTATTTGTAACACTTTAAACACTAGTTCTTTGAAAAGAACCTTACTCTGAATTCTTTTGCTGTCCTTTGAGCATCGGAGGCTGAATCAATTTTCTGAAGTCTGCACAAACCTTAGCAATAAGGTAGCCTCTGGCTTGCTGATTTGTTTACATAATTCACCAGCGTTTGCTTGGGTTTGCTTCTCTGTTGTTACCTACTGGCCTTAAATTAGGCTGATTACTCTTCCCACTGACTCTGTCTCCAGGGAACAGCAGTGAGCACGGGGTTGTTCTGGTCTCGCTCAGGAACTTCCAGTCACCCTTGGAACAAAAGAAAGTTTTCAGCTTAGAAAAGTCTCTTATGGACCATGAAAGTGGGTTAGAAGCTCCACAGATGTGAAACATATATTTACACCTGGCTGCCATCATACAAAAACCCAGGGAGAATAAAAAATTGTGTATTGAGACTGTCTGAGGCACAGCCACAGCTCCTAAGGAGAAAAACCTGTTTCCAAACATCTGTTCTGCTCTTGCCTACGTTACAATCACAGTTTTGTTCTGATTAAGTGACAGCTAGAATAGATAATAAAAAATTAAATGTTAGACAAGAGAGGATGCATTGCATCCTATAAGTGTGGTAGCAGCTGAGAACACCAGTGGTGAGCCCATCACTCTTCCCACCAAAGGAAGACGAAATGAAAAAAATCTGGGGTGGCACACATTCCTGACTGGCTGGCTGTGCTCTTATAGACCTTGTAGTACCTTACCTGTGCCCTCCTCCTGCTGCCTCCCTGCTGCTAACAGACTTCTCTCAGCTTTTCATCTGAACTGGACGAAAGGCTTCTCCTGGGATTAAGCTGCTGCTGTCCTCAGCCAGCAAGCACAGAGCAGCCTGGGGATGTATGACAGAGCCCTCTCAGCACAGGGGTGGCACTCCAGCCCCATGCCAGTGCCTGAATGAGCCTGGGAGCAAGTGTTGATCCTCAGAGCTCAAACCCATCCCTTCTGAGGGTGGACTAGAGCACTCCTTACTGGGAGAGACATCCCAGCCCGGGGTGGGACAAGGAAGGGTCGTGGAATCACTGGGGCTGTGGTCACTACTGCTGTCTGTCCAAGCTACATATCTGCCAGAGGTCAGTCAGTCTGGTGTACCTCTAGACACCTCAGAGCTGCATTTTGCTCTCGGGCCGATTCTGGGCTGCCAGGAGCAGCTGCAGGACTGGCCATGGGTGTGGTGTTGCTGTCACCTGTGATGCAGCCCTCTAAGCACAGATGCCTTTGTAGCCATCAGCTCGTTACAGCTTCAGCACAGTTCACGACTGGTACTGCCACCAAAATACTTGAAGAAGGGACATTTTAAAAACATTATTACTTTGAAAACCTGGCTACAGATTCAAGAAAGAATGAGATTTTACAGAATTTTGACAAACCAAAAATTGATTCTAGCATCACACACATATCCGATAAAAATACAGATATCTGCAGAGGGTTTTGGATGGAACAGTTTCAGATGTTTTAAAGTATTGAATAATCTTTTAATAAAATTTTCACTGAGAGTTTAATACCTTGCAGCTGTAAAGGTATCTAGTTTCTGTCTTTTTTAGGTCTCTTTTAGATCTCAAAGATGTACACAGGTTGTAAACACTTGAGTATTCACAGATTATGTATGCTGTGTCTGGAAAGGTCTAAACACATCATGTTTTTACTCAAGTATCGCTACTGTAGAAGGTGCAAGAACAACAACAACAACAACAACAACAATAACAATAATAATAATAATATTTTATTAATAAATCTGGAAGAAAATAATGTAATAAGATGTGCTCAAATAAAATCCTCAACATGTGCTACAACCTTTCCTCTCTGACAGTTTAAAATGTAGTAAAGGTTAGTAAGGGCTTTTTCTTGACATAATAAGTCATTTGTTCAGTTTTGCCATGTTCACAATGGGAACATGCAGCCCATTTAATGTACAGAAATAAAATGTACCCATAACTTCAAGCTTTGTCCATGCATAGTGAGTCTTGCCTGGAAAGACAGATTCATTTTGAGAAATTTAAATTTTCCCAGGAAATGTTAGTTCATTACATTTCTGTATCTGGCTGGGAAGACTTTATTTTATTGACATCCTTGCCCTGGTCGAATGCCGATTAAGGATTCAATTTGGTCTATTCATGTACAGAAAGCAAGAATCCACCCAATGTCTGGAAAATGTTAACATGTTACCCACTGCATCTCAAAAGCTGATGAGTATGGCTTAGAAAATGGCAACCTGGGAGGAAGCAAAATTCCTAATTAGCAGCTACTATCACAGATAGGCAACACTGAATGCCAGGCTTATCACAGCAACCGAATAATTCATTGAGATGATAGTATCAGCAGAAGGCCTTTAAGACCTTCTTTGAGATTTGTTTTAGCAGATTGATGGCCAAATGAATGTCTCATACTTGTTGAATCTAATTTGGGGGGAGTTTTTTTGTCTCAGATCAACTAATTTAGTCCTTTATTGAATTTATTTTTATCATATGTTTAGTTGGCAGGTTCACAACAGCAATCTTGACTGTTTGGATTCTGTCTATCAGCTAAAAAAATTAAATATATATATATTTAATCTTGTCACTAGATTTCATCAGGGATCAAGTAACCCCCTCAGAGACCAGAAAACTGAGAAGTGATCTGGTATTTATGACATAAAATCTGTAATTTAGTTAATTGCTGGTAACTTATTTTTTTTCCTGAAGCAATGTATGTTTCTGCAACAGAGCTACAAACTCCAATAGCCTGACTTCTAAAACCAACTAAAAAGTAAAAAAAAATAATACTTTAGAAAATGGAAGTGTTTGTTTCTTTGTTTTCTTTTCAAGTACATGTGTCACCTTTTCCTCTTTTTTTACCTTCTGCTTTTCATTTCTAGTGAGGATGCCGCCCAACTTTGGACACAGTGAGAAGCCAGTCCTATTGTACAGCCTCCCTTATGTTCAGAGGCAGAATTTCACTGAAACACCCTAAAAATAAGCAGCTTCTCTAAAATTACACTTCATCTTTTTCAGTGTGCTCACTCACAGCAGTGATGCTGAGAGCAGCATGCAGCATACCGGTGGGGACTGTTTTTCAGCCCACTCTAAATAAGAATTTATATATATATATATATATATATATATATATATATATATATAAATAAAAATAGAAATAGAAATATATGATATATGACATATGACATATGATATTCTATATATTATATATTATATATTATATATTATATATATATATATTATATATATTATATATTATATATATATATATATTATATATATATTATATATATTATATATATATATATATATATTATATATATATTATATATATTATATATATATTATAACTGCGAGACAGTGTTCTTTCAATGATGATCTACTCACTCTGAAGAGTTTAACAGGTCTTGAAATACTGCATGGCTGTGATGATTTCATTGAACCCCATGACTCAGTGTTTCTTCTCACATCATCCATATTATAAACGATGGCATCGTAGGGTGGAGATGCGAGTTAGCCAAGTCGGAAGCTTGGGGCAAACACTTTAGCATAGATGTTTCCTTGCCCTGCAAATCTACTTCGCTTATCTACTATTCTCTTCAAGTCACCTGCGACTTTTTGTCACCGCTTCCCGGCAGAAGCTGTGACAATCACGGGTTCCCGTCACCATCAGCGCTGCGGTTCTGGGATGTGTACTCTGGTGTTAGCCAGAAACACAGCCCAGAGTTTACTGACTGTTTGAAGCTTTGCTTTTTTTGTGGATTTCAAAACGACTCTCCATTCCCCTGGCTAATTGTCCATTAGTACGCTCTTTTAAACATTAAACAAACCCCTTTATTTACCTTCCCTGATAGTCTTTCTCAAGAGGCAGAGATGCTTCTGCCTTAGCGACTTGAACCTATGTGACCTGAGTAGTCATTTGAGATGTTAATTCACTGAAGAATGAAGCTGAACAATGATGGATCGAAGAATTTCCCCCACCCAGAAGAATACAGGGTTGCCTAAGCTTTGTGTATTGATCAGCTAAATTCGGTTTAATTCTCTCCAGAGCTCAAAGCTATCCAGTTTCTAACACAAAAGAAAATTATAATCTCTGGAATTTTAGGAAAATATTCTAGTTCTACCATTCTCTGTGATGGTAGTCCAGTCAAAAAGGTTTTCCCTGGAAATGTTGAAGAAGAGCACAATCCTTTGTGCCTGGTACTTTTAACTTAGAAAATCGATTTATTCATTTGGATTGCAGAATGCTACTGAAATTTCCCACGGTGTCTTTCTTGTCACCATGATGAGGTCAAAATAAACTAAACTCCAACTTCTATTTTATATGCTACTTATAGGTTTCTGCAAACTGTTCAAATACAACATCAAAGGAGAAAAGTATCCTTATGAAGAAGAGAACAGTACATTGAAATCAATTGCGTGCAGTTTTGCTGCTTTAGAGTTGTAGTGGTGGGATCCCATTGACCTCAACAGCAAAATTCATGGTGTTATTATTGAATTACAGCCCTTCCCGACACCTTCAGCTAGTACAAAACCAGAAAGGTATAATTTTTCTTTAGTGTTTGGAAATATGCAGGACTATCCTAATTTATCACAGTTGAGAATATGAACCTACTTCCTATAATGATCATTAGAACCTTAAAACCTTATAGATGTCTGGGACATGAATCCTGCTCCTCCTCATCACAAGAAATTCCACAGTGATGGCTCTGTCAGTGACATCTGGACCTGGCTGGCTCTCTTGCACCTCAGTAAGTGTAGTGATGAATGAGAGGATTTGAAAAACATAGTGAGTCTTCAGGTGGGTATTACTGCATGATGATGCTACCCCGTGCCATTTGACAGCTTCAAAGGGCTTTACAGACTCCTAGAAGTTCAGTAGTAGCCTTTTGCAGAAAAACCTTTTGTTTTTAAAAGCCTGCTTATAAATAAGCATAAAGCTGGAGTCTGATGGCTGCTCAGCAGATAAATCAAAATTGCATTAGGAAGACACTCAGAGCTGTATTCTTACCTTGCTCCCTGAGAGCAGAGCTCAGCTGTCTCTGGAGCGTGCAACCAGCCCAGGAGCATGAGGGTTTGTGAAGGGAAACATCTCACATTCCCTGCTGTGGCATTGAGGACACAGCCTCTGACACAGCTTGCCCAGGTCCTGGTACAGCTCTGGGCGGATTGTGCTAGTTAAGCAGCTTCAGAGCAATGTTTGTGTAAAATGAAGCTTTTGGTGAGGTATCCAGTGGAAAATTCAGACAAGGAAAGAGAAAAATGGTAAGTGTGCACCCAGCACATCTTTTCAAATCTGTGCTTCACTTAGGATTTCTCTAGTCTGCTCTCTGTTACAACTTCAGAAAGATGTGGAATAACCCTAAAAATGGAAAACAAGTGTGTTGTGCCTATTTGGGATTCTATTGAATTGTAGTCAGTGTCTCTGTCCCTCCGCATTCCTGTCACAGGTAAGATCCTCAGCATGGGGAAGATGTGCTGGGGAGATGGGAAAGAAGAGAGGTGAGATGTGTCCTGACCTACCCTAGGAAGGGAGGGAACTTCCTAAGGAAGGTGTGATTACCTGGACTTTGGCACTAGGAACATTTCCTTATTTACCAGGTTACTTAGTCAGAGCTGTTTGTCTTAGTGTAAAAATCTGTACCTTCTCCCCCAACTTCATTACTGTATGTTCAGAGCAGAGTGCTTTCTGTGCACCTCAGTTTGTAAATCCTCCCAATTCAGTTTACAAAGGCTCACTCAAGTTTACAAACACCTTAAAATGGTACTGCATTGCATAAATTAAAAAGAGCATAAAGTAAATCTTCATAGAGTCTGAGCTGGAAATCCCTCTGTTTCAGTGAGCTTGGCAAGCTCTAGCCACACTGTAACTGGCATGCAGGAATTTCTTCCTGTGCTTCAAATGTCGAGGGATGGGTAGGACAGCACAGCTCTGGCTCAGCAGCATGAGCCCAGGGCTAGTCTCTTACCCCTCCCTCCCACCTGGACCCAGGTAGTTCCCAGATATGCAACAGCTGAGCCTGACCTAAGGCATGCAGCATCTGGTCTGCAGCCTTGGAGCCCTTTGGGAAAGTAACCCCACCATCAGGTCTCTGCCTGCAAAATGGAAATCACATCTCTGCCTGGAGCCTCCACATCCATAAATGAGAGTGGATGGTTCTAGTGGGAAATAAAGGAATCTGACTCTCCCTCTGCAGAGGCATTACACCACCTTCAAAAGCAGCTGGTGCTGATACATTTTGTACAAGGTGAGGCTTGCCTGGACCAGTTGGGAAGTGAAATCACAGAGAAATAGGTGGCTGGTTTTAAATAATTTTGGGTGAGAAGAAGGAAGGTAGCAAGGACAACTTACTTGATTGTCAAGGGGCCTTGTAATAATGCGTAAAGACAAGGCATTTCTTAATTTCCGAGTGTCTCATTTTCATCCTTTTGACCTTTATATTGATTTTGTATCTTCAGAACACTTACACTCCTCTGTTTCTCTTTGGGGTTTCTCTATATTTCTCTTCCTTCTCATTTAATTTTAAGATATGGATGCTAATAACACAATTAAAGTAATGTTCTTGTATCAAGTACCATCTAGTCTTTCCAAAATTACCTTTGCCAAGGAAGCAGATGACAGCTCAAGTGCCATTCAGATGGCATATTTAATGCAAAGCTTTAGAACATTGAAGAGGGTCAATTGCTGCCTGGAATTATTTCTGAGGTAATTGAATAAAAATATAGATCTCCACAACTGGAGGGTACCACTGGCCTGGGTCTTTCAATGGAGGAGAATAAAAGCACAATAGAGATCTGTGATAAAATGTATCCCTCAGTGCAGATGCAGCTGTTATTGTATAAGGATATGAAAAATCTTTACAGTGAAAATAAATTTCTTAACCCTACAGAGAGGTTAGCTCATATCTCTGAGTCAGCACTGCTGTAAAAATGCAGTTCTTCCCAAACTTTTATCCATTGAGTATTACACTGAATTGGAATAGCATGCTTATTTTTCAGTTTGACAGTCTTCATGAATTATTTTCTTTAATATTTCCTGTAGAAAATTGTTCAAGTTCATTACATACTGTGCATGAATAGCTATTTTTCTATCTCAAAAGTGTTAATCTTCATCATTTTCTTCTTTTTCTTATAATAAAGATGTTTTATTTAAAACTGATGAACATTCCTTTATTTCTCATGAGCCTCTCAGCTTCTGTTCCCTCTTATTAATATCTTCATTGATCTTTCTTAGTCTCTGGGAATATTTCCTTGTTGGAGATCATATCTGCTGCTCTTTACATGGAACTGATTTCCTTCACTGGCTGCACTATGATGAGGACTGGCAGACTACAACTGCAAATATTATTAAGGCTGATGGGGTGATAAGGACTGAGATATGACTGTTGTATAGAATTTTGCCCTCTTCTTGTTGCCCCTTTTTTAATCAAAACCCTTTTTCTTTCATTTAAGCAGAGATTTCTTCTGGACCATCTGTAATAACTTGCAAGTCTTTCTCTGAAATTGTTATCACTTCATTTAGAATACAGTCCAGTGCTGCAAGGAACTTCACCGTTTCTTTCAATGCTTATGGCTCTGATTTGGATCCAAAAAACCCAAATCAAAACAAAAAAGAAAAACAAACAAAACCAGAACAAGAATCAAACTCACATACATTGTCTGGTGGCTTAATTTTGTCGTGTCTGCATGTCTTAATCCCTGACTGATCTAAATCACTTAGCATCATCTGCAAATTTTGCTGCTATGCCCTGCTGTGAGTTTATTAAGAAGCAGACTCAGTTATGGCAGATGCATTTCAAATACTTCTCCATTAATCTCATTTCTAGATGAAAGTTCATTCTTTATCCTTTGAATTTTGCTGTCTCCTAGCCCTTTTCCAAAGCACAGCAGAACATTACCTTTCACCCTCTAGGTGCCTGGTTTTCTTTAACAGACTCACTGACGGGCTTTAAGAAAAATCCAAATAATTATATATGCAAGTGCTTCTTTACTCACTAATTTGTTGACACTTTAATGAACCTTTATAGTTGGAAGGAAGGTTTTCCTTTGGCATATATCAGCACTACTGCTGTAATCATCTAATTTTCATCTAGGTGGTTTTATAAGAGCTATTTAAAATAGCATGCCACCCACTGAAGACTCATCACTCATTACTGCTCCAACTACCCCGCAAATTTAAATTTCAAATTCACTGCTCTTCAGGCCTATAGTTTACAATTGATTTTAATGCTTGCTTTTTAAAAGAAGCTTAACAACTTTTTTTACAACATCCTCTGCATCCATAGATGATTATGTTTCCAGTCACATTAGTTTCAGCTTGCCAGTATAAGAATTTAACTCCTGTCCTTCATAATGCCCTATAATTATGTATGCATTGTTGCATGGAAATTCCCACCCAATCCTATGCATTCAGTGCAATGTTCATGCACAGCTGAAAAATTAGTCTGACTAACTTGTTGAGCATCATCTACTTTAACTGCAGGCTTTGTCTGTAACTGGCAAGTACACCTAGTGTCTTTTTCTCTAATTCAGCTCAACTCCCCATACTTTTCCCTACCTTCTATCTTGCAACAACCAGTCAGGCAGCAAAGCCTACTGACTAGACAGAAGTTCCCTGAATTTTTCACCTCGAAGTACTTCTACAGGGACATGTAGCAGAAAAAAGTTGCTTTCCAACACACATCCCTGCTGCACAGCCCTGAGCAGAAAGTCTGTCTGAAGACCATCTCTGTTCCTCGTACTGTTATCCTGTCAGAGCAGATTCCTCCATCCTCAGTCACCTTCACTGCTGACTGCACACACACACTCACCATGGGCTTTGTGGTGGAGGCACCTGATGCAACTTTCATGGCAATTTAGTTTTCACTTCTCTCATGAGTGCTTGTATATCCCAGCTGGATTCCCTTTACATGTCCCATAGGCTGAGCAAGTTACAACCTCAAAGCTATTATCACATTCTGCTTTACTCTTGCATATCCTTACAGCCTTCATCTGGACATTTTCCAAAACCAAGGACATAAAGATGCTGGGGTAAGGCAGTATCTAAGACAGCATACTTATCCTTTAATGAAGGGATGCCAAGGGGCTTCATGCATTATAAATGAGCCATTCTTTCTTTAGTTCTAGCAAGCCCACCTCAGCTCATTTCTGCAACTGTTTCTTCACCCACTCTTCCTTCTTAATGTGAGGTTGGCATTGATTTTCTCAGAGTTGAAAATGCCCTATTTGCTGCTTACCCAACACCCTTCAAAAGAGAGTTTAATCAGTGGCCGGAGATGCCACAAAATTTTAACTTGCTGCATCCTATTATATTCTGTATATAGAAAACTATGATCATCTTGCCCAGAAAGATGTATAATCTACATTTTAATAGATCTTCTAATTGTTTTCATTTGCCCTAAGCACACCTTCTGGAAAGGGGCACTGCATACAATTCATAGGTATTTTACACTGTAATAGAGTTTTTCTGATGCATCATAGGTAGTATTCTGGTTTTGTCTCCTGGTGACATTTTCTGGCCACTTCATATGCAATCCATTATGATCTCTTTCTGCCAGTTCAGCTTGTGGAAATTTAGCTCACTGAAATTAGACTTCTTCCAAATGCCACTGAGTACCCTTAGAGACCAGGTGTTCCTAAGAAAAGAGACTTTGAACACAAATGCTTCATTTCTTTGTGGACTTGTTGAATCCACCTAGGAAACAGATGCTTTGAAATGAAGTACCCATCTTCTGAAAGGACATGTGCTATGTTCCTTTGCCTCATGCTTGTAAATTTCAGCCTCAAAGCTGATTTTTTTATTCACTGATGGGAATATGGAAAGACGTTTAAAATGTTTCACATCTTCCTGGCTTACTGAAAAGAGCAAATCAATGCAAGAAAAAGAATATGCTGAGAGTCTTATAAAATTTTGATTTCTTAATAGCGGCAAAGAAACCTGGAAAATCAATGGATTCACTCTCCTAAAGAAATTAAAATCCTCCCTTATACAGAACTATGGCACTGGATGTTATTGAATTTAACATGATTATGTGCATTCTGTAACAATAACGATCATCTGTAAAGTAAATGTATTCAGTATCACATTACACAAATAGCAATCATTTTAGTTGGTATTCTCTAAGTCTCCCAAGCTATATACTCTCAGAGAAGTGTATGTTCAGGATAAGATTTCAAATTCTGACATCTCTGCCTCTGTTTAGTTTGAGACTTTACTTGAATATTATTTGGTTTTTTCTTCTGCTTTTTTTTTTTTTTTTTTTTTTAACTGTAATAGGCTGTTCAATGAACTTTAGTTAATGGAATTTTTAAATTATTTACTTCATACACATCTTTATATCCATGTGTATATGTACATCAATATCTATATCTAACTAGTTGTTGTTGTGGACACTGTGTGCATACACAAAACCCAGAGCAAAATATGACATTATCAATTAAACTTAATTTTAAACTTCAGCGTGATAATAACTGGAGTCAAGAAAATAATTGCTAAGGAAGAATTAAGGAGAACAGGCCTCTATAGTGGACCTGGTGCCCTGGTTTAAGGGGAGTCTGTGCATGAACAGCTTGGGAAGGCGAGAGGAATCAAACTTGGTAAGTCCTTGTGATGAGAATTGTTGGAGGCTGAAGAATATTTGGGGGAATATAGAAGAAGTTTGTTATCTGCTTGCCTGTGTTCATGGCTCCTATTGGCCACACACAGGAGATGCAAACATCTGATCTGGCCCAATACTGATTTTTATGTGATTTTATTGTACCTTCCCTATAGCATGATTTAGACTACTCATTCCCTTTGAGTGTCTGCTGACCTGCTCTGCCCATTCCTTTCAATATCAGGTGTCTTCCCTGCTGGCCACTCCTTGTCCACTGTCACTTTTGACTGCTCTTCATAAAGTCACATATGGGAATTTAGGACTAAGACAGTCTTATATAATCTGTAGCTCTCCAATGGTTGCTATGACGCATTCTTCATTTCAGCATTTTTAATTCCAGATTTCCTCCTGAAAACAGCTTTGGAAGATCAGGCGCTTAATCATATGACAAGTAACGTGGTAGCTCCCCACTTTGTCACCAGTCATGTCACATGTTTTGTTCACCAAGAAATTAGGCACAAAATTCGATTTTTGTGAAGCTAGAGATTGGCTGCTGCCTATTCTATTTTGACATTTCTGCCCACTTCAGTCCTACCAGCCCTTCTGTAAGTGTCACCATGTAATACTGATAATTGGTTGGACAGGTGACAGTTACAAATTAAGTTGATTTCATCATCTAGGGAAAAAACCAAGAGGGACATGGAAGTTTCCATGCAGCTCTTTGCTATTCAAAAGTACAGTTCCAACATTTTCTTCAGCAGCATGGAGGAAAATAAAGTTACTCATAAAATCTTTGAGTATATCCATCAGCCCCCTGTAACCATACACCTTTGTAAATCATCAGCCCAAATACACATTAATTTGGCTCATCCTGTTCAGCTCATGGGTGAATTATGACTGGAAGTAAGAAGAAAGGGCCTGGCATATGTAAATGTCCTTCTAGAAATGTTTTCAGTATTTAAATGCCCTTTATTCAGGGTCCTATATGATATTATCCCACAGCTAAACAAGACTCTGCTGTTTCCCAGGTACAATGCTAACAACTGTGGCAGTCACATCTTCTCCACAGCTAAAACAGACATTATAAGGACAAATTTTCTAGAGGCAGTGTAGAAATCTTAAATTAGACCAACTTATCTCATTGGGTAAAATGAGGTTGTTGATCATCTAACCTTGGTCCTCTCAAATATTTTCAGAGTGGCAGGAGAGTATGGTAGAGTATAAAGTTTCTGCCAGATTGTCTAGGAGATACTCAGGCCAGCAACAGGAGCCACTCTGAGGGCTGCAGGCAGATGCTTAACTCATTGTTAGGCTGGCCAGGGGTCTGCACAATAGATGCAAGAGGCATCAGAACAAGCAGAGAGATGTCTGGGCAATAAAACTCATGAGGAGAGAGAGATCTTCATACCTCTGTCAGGGTGCTTTCCAGGAGAGTCCAGCTTGATGAGAGAGTGAGCTCTCAACACTCAAGCAGCACACGAGCAGACCTGAGCAAACTGGACAAGAGGAAATGGCCCCAAGTTGCCTCAGAGGAGGTTGAGGTTGGATATTAGGAAATATTTCTTCACTGAAAGGCTGTCAAGCACTGGAACAGTACTGTTCAGAACTGTACAGAGAAGAGGTTGAGTCACATTCCTGGAGGTATTGAAAAGAAGTGTAGATCTGGCAGTGAGAGACATGGTGAGCATGGTAATGTTGAGTTAATGGTTGACCTAAATAATTTTAGAGGTCTCTTCCAACCTAAATGATTCTATGATTCTATGAAGTGCTGTGCCATCTGCCTGTGTTTCTGCTGGCTCCTGGAGGGCCAGCCTCTGAGAGCACTCCCTGATAGCATCCCAGGAGCTGGACACAGAGCAGAGGTGGCACACTTCCAGAGGCACTCTTCACTGGTTGTCTTCCATGCAAAGCAGCCACTGCCTACCCTTAATCTTCAAAGGCTGGTCTTAGGTCAGCCTTGTCACCTTGTCAGCCTTAGATCTTAGTTGCTCATGGTGCCTGTGGGGAGCTCGACTACAATAGCAACCACAAAAGCATGAGTTCCCTTAGTCATATTGTGAGGATCCTCTTCCTCTCCCTGACAAGACTTTAGGAAATAATGGACCTAGGAACTGTTTCATCTACATCTATGCCTCTTTGCTCTCCTTCCATGCTAATGGCATTATCCATGAATAAATTTCAGTTCTCCAGTGTATAACCAGGAATGTTCTGCAAGTGAGCCATATATTTTTAGGCAACTCCAACTGTCCTCTGTAGTCAACAACAGATCTTGTTAAAGGTTGCTGATCTGGCAACCTCTTGCCTCCAACATCCAGGATTAAATCCTGGCTTAACCCAGAAAAAGACAATGGGGACCTGCTATTATTGCTGTGAAACTTTCTGTCTGATCTCAAATGTAAGGTGTTTGTTATGACCTATAATGCTCATCATTGCAGCCTGAAGGAGGCATTGATGTATGTCTGTATACATTCACTAACCATTGTTAAGACAAGCCTCACAAACACAGGCAAGTCCAGCCTTTGACACTGACTTCAAAAAGTTGTTGGAATCCCTTGGTGAAAAAGTATGCCTCTTACAGGTTGTGTTCTTTATATATATATGAATAAAATATTCATTTTAATACTAACTGCATGTGGAATGACAGCTACCTCTGATGAAATTTAGTTAACATGGGAAGATGGAGAGATTGTAAACCTACTTCAGTGCTCATAGGAACAGTGTCTCTGATCAGTCTTCAACTGCAATCTGGTAAATTAATAAAATACTCTGTTGCCATAATACAATGCTGAAAACACGCTACTATTTTGAGAATATAAGCACTCTCTGTGAGCATCCTGTTCTGTTCAGCATCTCAAAAAAACTTGGGAGTTTTTTTGAGGAGAAGAAATTACTATAGCCTGGCCAAGATCTGAGTTTAAGAATTATAAAAGTATTTACTCTTAAGAGACATATAGTGCACAGTATAGTGGTAACAAAAAATTAATGGTTCAGAACCATTGCTACATGTACTTGTCCTGCACATGTAAATCAAGGCTGAAAGGACTTTTAAAATAAAAATTCAAATAGACTGGACTCTTAAGAAAACACTTACTACAGATACTTGCTACTTCAAGGTTTCATTGTGTGTCCAAAGATTCAGCAAGGTTCAGAAAAGAATATTAATATTTGAACAACTAGGAGAAGAAGCCGTGACTGTCAGGGTGAAAAGCTATCCCAAAACAAGGAAGGTCTGGAAGGCTTTGTGATGAAAATTCATTGACTCCTAATCTGGGACAGAACATCTCAGAAATCTTTGAAAGACAGGACTCCCCACCTTTCGGTTTGCTCTGAGTTTCAGACCTTTCATGCAGGTGGCAGCATCACACCCCTAAGCCAAATTTACATCTTTGTGTCACTCTCCTCAGGAGTAGTGTGACCCTACCTGATAAGAGGATAATTTTTAAGGCACCTGTGTCCAAACTGAGGCAACAATATTGGTTTATTAATGCTTGGGAACTTTAATGAAAAATTAATCATGAAATTACAGCCTTACTGATTCTTTGTTTTGAAATCAACTTCATTTTGCCACTTAAGAGAAGTTTTAAGAAGGATCTACATATTTAGAAGGCTATTGTAATCAATCTAATTGCTTGAAAATGTGTCAGTAAATTGGTACCACTTTTTAAACACTATTTTTATAAAAATGCAATTTGTGGCTTCATGACAGCAATGCATCCTTCAAGCACAGGATCTTCTTTTATTGGATTCAGATTTCACAACCTAATCATGCTTCAGTATTTTGAGAGGAACTTCATTATTTCAAAAATATTATAGCTAAGTAATGGAAAAAATGCCAGGAAACAGACACCAATTTTTTCTTTGGCTGCTTTATTAAAGGTAACATAATATGGAAAGAAATTATTCCTTTGTATTTCTTTTTTAAGAGGCTAGAACAATAGCAAACTGCAATTTCTGCCTGAGCATACATAAACAGACCCCATCTAAGCAGATTGATTTTACGAAGTCTTAAGTGACAGATTTTAAAATGTTTGAAACTGCAGGTAGAACCCCCAGATTGATGTAAGATAAACCAGAAGATATTGGAAAAAAAAAAACAATTTGAAACTATTGACAGTTAATTTTGGAAAAATTCAAAACTCTTAAAGCTTAACAAGATTATATCTTCTGCTGAGGTAGCACTGCCACACAATAAGCTGTAGTTAGAAAGGAGTTTACCCAAGGTTTTCAAAGCAATTCAGAAATTCAAGCGTCCTCTTTTTCTCCATTCATTGCCTTCAGCTCATGTTCCCTGGAACATCCTTGGCATCAGTTGTTCTTTCTGGACAAGGCAAACCCAAGGCCCTGGTTTGTAAGTGTGATGCTCACTGAGTGTGCCTGGAATATGCAAGAGCAGCATCCTTGCAGTTGTGTTGAACATAACCCCTGTGCCCTGTCTCCATGGGTGGGTGCAGGCAGACATGAGCTCACTCTGCCTGTGCTCCAGGCTGGTTGGCCAGGAGCCAGCTTTGGTTTGAAAGCCACACAACTCTATTAGCTTCTCAACAAGGCAAGTCAACTTGAGCACAGCAGTAGCACAGCTCCAGAGTTTCTGAACCAGGTTTAGTCAGAGCAAAGGAACTTGGACCTGTTTGCACCCATCCATGCAGACCAGCTCTGAAAATCCCATCGAGTCACCTCTTGTAAATAACTTCAACTTCCACTCCCTCTGAAACAACAAAAGACCACAGTTTTTGGGCTACTGTGCTGTGCCTTTTGATTTCTCTTTGTGCAGGGAGCATCATTTAAAAGCTCTTGCAGAGGCAGCAAATGGGAACTTGAACTGCAGGTTGGTAAGCACTGGTAAGCAAAGCCTAGGGTTAAATAGGCATTTGAAGGCTTAAGAACAAATCAAATCTCAAAGTGTACTCGTATAATTATTGTTTTTTGACCCTCTTTTTCCTACTCATACTAAAACTAACACGAGATAAGTGTATGCATGTGTGTAGAGAAGCTCAGCCGGATGGGAAAGAGGCATCAGTCCTCTGGTGTCTTGCATGTGCTTGTGAAGGGACTGTCCCTATTAATCATCATCTCATCTCCTTCAGTCAAGAGCTGCTGCATTTTCCCCCATTGCTGCATAGAAAAGAGTAAAACTGCCTTTACTACAACAATGCCTAAAGGCCCTCTTAGGAAAAGGAACCCATCACAGAAGAGGACATATCCTGGCTCTACAGAGATTAAGACACCAAAGAGGAAAAAATGGCAGCCTGTGTGAGAGCTTGACATGAAAATAGAGGTAAGAGATGGAATAACAGTGGCAGTACCTTCCACCTCTGATCACAAGGTGCAAGGTGGGTAATTTGGCTCAGCAGCACCTTCAAGAGCTGTTTTGCCCTACTCTCATTGTCCATTGAAACCAGGTTGCAATCAACTTATCTCTTGCTCTTGGCAGCCTTCTTCTGGATTTTATACCATAAAAATCAGCATTAGGTTCCTGAAGTCCAATATGTTATTGCAGCCACATGGAGACACAGAAGGGGTAAAAAGTTCTCCTGCAACAACTCAATGCCAAAGACATTATTTCAAGCTATTTCCCTTTACACTTTACCCCAGTGGCTCATGCTAACAAGCACAAGAAAGATCTTGGCTTTTCAGAAACAGCAGCTTCATTCAGATTTCATGCCTGGAAAAGTCATAACCTTCAAATACAGGCTCTGTGGGGAAAATTCAACTGATAAGACACCCAGAGACTGCAAGCACTTGTCATATATAGCCAAGGGCTGGGCAGCATAACAGAGTGGCTTGGTTTTCAATACCTGGGTTATCTGAGCATGTGCTGAGTACAGCTCAATGCAGAATATCCATCTCAGTACAAAGCATTACACACAACATTTCTCTTCCAAGGATTTCTACTATAAGATTGGCAAGAAACTGGCTGGAGTAATATCTCATTTTAAAGCACATTCACAGAATTAGCTGATTAATTTTACATTTAAAAACTCTCCAAGAGAACATGACTCAGGTGTTGATATAGACAACTTACATTGTTCTGTTGGTGCACAGACACAGGGAACTTGGTGTATTAGGGGCTTTTCTGGAGCAGAAGAATGCGTCTAAAAGAAAAGACAATGTGTGAACTTTTGAGGTTCTTTATTTTTAAGGTGCTGGTAATAGGAGAAACCCCTAAATGGGAAAACATTCTGGAGAATCCAGCTGGGAACTGGTCAGCCAATATGCCAGTAAAGAGTATGGATGTTGTCTTAAAAGGGATTGTGATTTCTACAGAAAAGTTGTTTTGGTACCTTGCAGCCTGCTGCTGCATTCATCTGTTGCTTCGTGAATGGGGCTCGTATTAGAAACAAATTTGGCAGAAATGGACTTTGCCCTGGTGGAGGTTTTTTCAGGGCAAGGCAAAAACAGGGCTCTGGTCTCTCACTGTTACTGTAATACAAAGAAACATCAAGAAATATCAAAGGATGTTAGGACCCACTTCCTGCAATTGTGAGTGACTGACCAAACACAGTGATATTTGTACTGTTTTATTTTTTTTCATGAGAGTTTAAGATCATCTTACTAGATAAAAATCAAGTATAACGGAAATTTTCCTTTTACTACCTTTATTTTTACTTTGTTCCATTGATCTTGGTTAGGTGACAAGGTGAAAGAAAGGCAAAGTATTAGAAAAGAGCCTCTGTTATCATCTTTGAGTAGGAGTGTCAGTAACAAACAGACTATTCTATAGTTTTCTTTGTTTTATCACATCAAACACCCAGGCTGAATCGTGTGAGTAATTCACATCAATTCAATGCCAAATACTAATAACAGAAAAAAATGGTGTCTGAAGGGTTTCAGTAATGCAGCTGGGATTCTTCTAACTGATGCATTCAATCATAGCAAAATAGGTTATTGTACTTTAAGCTGTCCTTTATCAGACAATATTTTGAAAAGGAAAACAGTCTGGATAAAAACATTTAAGACTTTTGCTGTTGCTTTTTACTGTATTTGCATCTGGTTGCCACACCCCTGATTACTGGTTAAGCACTGTCCCTTTTTCTGGTTTATTTTGTTGTCAACCACTTTTGCTGTGGATTTTGTACTAACAAAAGTTAAGCAAACCGAAATAGCAATGGTTAGGCTATAAAGGTCCTGAATTGACATCTCTGCCTTTGCCAATGGCCTGAGCTTACTTCTTCCTCAAGAGTAGCAACATGGACAGGTAGGCACTGAGACAGCCCCTGCCAGCACGCACATGGATTCATCCTCCCTCGCACATGTCACTGCTAGAGCTGTGCCTCTCCTTCCTGAAACAGTCTGTTATTGCTCAATCTGAAGTGACATTTGCTTTGTGCAAACTCTCTCTTACACAAGCACGTATGCCCTGGGCTATATAAATTACCCAGCTGATCATTATGCCTCCCTGATTCAGGATTTCCTATTGCAAAGCTGGGGAAGAAAACAGCAGAGAACTGACTGTGTTCTCTGTGCCTCTAGCTTTCACTTGCTTCTCTACCAGACAAGGATCCCCATTCTCCATTCTCCATTCTCCATTCTCCATTCTCCATTCTCCATTCTCCATTCTCCATTCTCCATTCTCCATTCTCCATCCCACATGTGTAACCATTCTCCATCCCATTTACTAACCTGTAAATGCACAGAACACAAGTCTGAGAGGTATAATTAAGATACCTACTCTGACCTCCCACATAGTAAAGGCCATTCATTTCTACATAGTCACCACATATAAAGCAAAATAAACATAACCTGTCCAATCTAGCTGTGGACAAATGTGTGTAATTACGAGTGCTATGTCATCTACACAACCTGTTAAGCTCTGGAGCCTATCCCAGAGCCTGTGAAAGTTAACAGGAGTCTTTCTAGTGCCAGACTGCATGCTTAACAATGGTCTTCAGCAGTAGATTCATGACATAAAAATAAACAGAAATATGACTAATGGTTTATATTCAGCATGCTGCTTGTTTCAAAGGATCTCAAGTGATATATTTTAATTTAAGTGACAGGCTTTCTTTTGATGTTTAATTACAAAACAGGAGGAAAGTCAACGACTCTGCACAATACCAAGAAATTTCTTACTGAAAACTAATTTTTTGGCAGTAAATGCATTTTTCTTTGCAGAGGCTTTCAGACAGCAATTCCTGGCCAAGTGTAGTTTCTGCACCGCTTAAATTCCATGTGTTAAATAGAGCATAAGTGGTTGTCAGCACAGGGAATAGCTATGTCCTTCCTGAACTGTAAACTGTTACTGCTCTGTACAGTTTGTTTATGAAATAAAAGGCAGGAATTTAACAGCACTGTTCAATCATTAATTTTTTGATTAATACTTTGTTCTCAATTTGTCTGTAAAGCAGAGAGATTAATCTCATTTTTTTTTCTGCTGGATACTGTGCACTATTGACATTACACATTTGTAATAAATAGACTTCACAACTTGTCTTGCTGCAGAGAATTCTGCAGGACTTTTCCTACTAATTAAAAAGTGAAGATTAAACCATGCTGGTCTTAACAACCATTAGGATCTTCTAATGCTACAGTCAGCACCATGCTGAGGTGACATTTCTCAGAATAAAGTAGCTATTTCCTAAAATCTGGTTGCTCTTTTCACTCATGTTTGAAGAAAAGGGAGAGGAATTTTCAAACCGAGTCTGAGGCACAAGTGGAGACATTCCTGCCACAATAGCATCTGTCAACGATGCACTTATCCCTCACCAGAGGCTTTACACTGGAGTCTTTGGCCATGGCTGCAGCAGTCACCCCAGGCACTGTGGTGAGCTGCTTGCCTGGGAGAGGTGCACTGTGCAAAGCTGCCACTTGTGTGCCCTCCTCTGACTGATCTCTCCAGCTTGCAGAGATTTTACACTCTGTGTCTTCAGCAGATAGACACAGGTTAAAGCCATCTGTGTTTCTCACAACACTTTGCTGAAGATGCAACTTGCTGAGCCACTTGGGTGCTACTGCACTTCGGATGCCCTTCTGCCCCAGCAGTAAAGGGGTTTGGAAAAAAAAAAAAAAAAAAAAAAAAAAGCATATTTCAAAGGCTGTGTGATAAGGCTGAAGGTGGAAGCCACTCAAAATCAGTGTTGGTTAGGTCTCTCCTTTAAGGAGGTTAAAACTTCACAGCACAAAAAAGGGAGTAAAACAGATTTCAGTGAATCCTAGTGGTGCTTGGGATCATGAGCAAAGGGGGAAGTGATGCAAAAGTGCACAGGACTGAATCTGTCAGCCTCTGGGGAAATGAGTGACCAACATTACTTCAACTACTTTCTTCCCTGGTGCAAGTTACTTAGATGACTAAATAAGTGTTTGCAGTCAGATAACCTCACCGTTTGAGATATTGAAGGTATTTCCTACTGTAAATACAAGGAAGTGCAGAACAAGGGCAAACTGAAGGTAATAAGGAAACTCTGTCTTTTTATCCTGGGTTCAAATGCATGAAAAACACCATTGTGTTCCAGCTTCTTCCTCTAAACGCTTCCCTCTAAAGATAGGGCACAATTGCTACTCCAGCAGAATTGCTTTATCATCACATCACTTTTGCAATCAAACAGCTTTTCCTGCTCTCACTATTTTGTCCCCTCTCTCCCCTAAATCCATTTACCCTTTCCCTTATCACTCACAGCCTGGAGGATGAGTTGTTCCCTACCTGTTTGGTGAGGAGTGGGTTGGTGTAAGAACTGGGGACCCTGGCACTGGCTCTGGCTGCTGCCCCTTCCCTCTCCCACCACCCTGCCCAGCCATCAGCAAGGTATTTCCCTCCCCAGCTGGAGTGGACCTGCACTCTCCCTGCCAAGTGTTTTGACATGAGTGGAGGTACATAGTAGTGCCCAGTTACTTCAAGCATTGCCAGAGGAGACCATGCCTAATTCAGAGAAGCTGTCCCTTCCAGAGGACACTGCCTGGCAGGGACACAAACACAATGCATGACAGGTCTCTCTGTGTCTTCCAGTGCATCTTGTTTTATAGCACTGAATGGTGACCCCTGATGCCATTGCCTTTACCCCAGAGACTCCCCACAGCCTGTCCTGTTTTGACAGGTGCCCTCTGACCCTCTCTCCCAGAGGAGACCCCTGTCCCCAGCAGCAGCAGAGGTCACAGGAGGCTGCTCTTCCAAGTCTCACATTACATATACCACTCAGTCTGCCCCTTGGACACTTCCACAAAGGGAAAAGTCAAAACCAGGTTTCAGTGCAAATTGTGAAGGGTGAGGCTGAATGTCCGGTCCCCACTGCTCCTCAACAGACTATATCCAAGGTTTAGATTTTAGGCTCATTTAAATTTTATATTAAAAAAAATTATTATCATTGAGTAATGCTGCCCTTCCTCCTTTACATACATGATCCTGTTGCACATAAACACCACCATTATTATGTTGCCCTAAAATCAGCTTCATTGATCCTGGCAGGAGCCTTCCAACCCTCCCCTGCTGTACAGGGGGGTAGGATATGCTGCTGCACCTCTGGCTGCCAGATCTGGCTCCAGACTGCAGAACACTGCAGTGCCTTCAGAGTCAGGGTGTTGATCACTGTCTCTTTTTTTGCTCATGAAAAATGCCAAGAGCCTCTTAAGTGCTGCCATAAACACAAATAAGGAGGATGAATGAGAGAGCTGCACTGAAGACCTATGAAACTTCTTCCACAAACTGACACTTTTCAGTGTCTACACTAATCAGGCTTAGATGGCATCTGTCCACCCTCTAGAGACTGCTCATCTCCAGCTGTAGATTTCTTACTCTGAGCTCCCTGCCCCATCCCAGCACAACTATTTGTGCAGCTTTGTACCATATTTAGCAGGGAATGGGAATAGCTTATGGCCAAAATCTTGGTCTTCAACTCCTCTGCTCAGCTGCAGTCTAAATCTGAAAGCCGCTGTGATCACTGGGTGCCAAGCTAATTTGTTACTGCATTTAGCCTGGAGGTTTTTAGGAAGCTCAGATATTTTGGCTTGGAATCAGCACTTCTGTTTCTCCAGATATAGCCCCCTTAAATGGACCATAGGTTTATTGAAGTTGCAAACAAATATTTTTTGTCCTATGGCTTGATGAATGCAATTACAAGCATAAAGCAGAGCTGTTGTCTTAGTACACGAAGTTGAAGGGTTTGTTCATTTTTGGGACTATTCTCAAACCCGGAGCACTGTAGGGTCCATAATGGGCAGAACACCACTTCAGAAGAGTGGAAATGAGGACAGCTTGGGCCACCCTCAGAGTCTGTCTTCCTGGTGAGGTGAACCTTCAGGCCTGGGCAGCTCAGCTCTTCCCATCAGAAGTGTGCCAGCCACTTTCAGGTGCAACACTGCCTATGATGTACAGAAGGAAAGCTATGGAGCAGCAGTGTCTGAGGAAAGGCAGGTAACTGAGACATTCAAGGTGAAGAATGCACTTCTTTGTGACTCCAGAGCATGGTCCAAAAAGGAAGAGATAGATAAAAATATCTTTGTGATGTGTGAAATGTTAATAACAGCCTATGCTAAGAATAGTAATTCAGGATCCTGTCTAAGCAACTGTACATTGGGCTCTGTGTATCACAGTGTCTTTCTTTATCACAGCATAGAAGCAGGCACAGAGTGAGGACACCATTTAAGCAGTGGCCATGGGCTGTGCCACAGCTCATATACCCTGTTATAGATGTTAGCAGCACTTAGGGTAAGAGGAAGTTTAGTAACAGTGAATGACTTAAAAAACAGTGTTCAGGAGGAAATTCAGTGAAGTGAAATGAAAGCATCTGACAGGACTCAAGACAATTCATAGGAAGTTATGATAGTGGTTGAATATTTTTAACATGGCTAACTGAGAAAGAAGAGAATAATAAAAGTCTAATTCTTTTCAGAGCACAAAACAACCAAGAGACTATTCAGAGTGGGGCATGGCTTGCAGCACTGGGCTGAAGTATCAAAAAGAAAACATTAGCTCAGCTAGAAAAAAAAGTGGAAAGGTCAGATTTATTATACTGTGGAATAGCCTCCTGAGGGAAATATGGGAAGTCTAGTGCCTATTCGTTTTAAATAATCTGGACAATGTGATGAAAAGGGCACACTTGGGGAAAAAAATCTTGTCTCAGCAGAAAGTGCACACACAAAAAAGCAAAACTCGTCCCAAATCCCAAACCCTCACTAACATCTCTTCATTTGTCCTGGTTTTCTCTAACCTAGTCCACTTCTAAGTGGTACAGAGTGGCTTGCTGAACTTTTCCAAATTGTCCAAGGTGAACACTGTGTTCAATGATGGACCCAGCCATCATCTGAGGAAGGAGACTCCATTTCCTACCATGGGGAGTGACCTGATATTAGGCCATTTCTGTCACCTGCTATCAAACCAAATTTAGGACCAAATTTATTACTCCCCAGGATCCCAGAAGGGAATTAATTACCTGTGAAGCTCTGATAACTCCTCCACAGGGATTCACTGTTAACTTCATTTCCTACCCCCCCCCCCACCCCCCTAAAAAGAATAAATTATGTGGAGTTCCTGGGATTTGTTTGCTTCCTTTTTTACTTATGGAAGTGCATTTATCCTAAAGGTTTCTTTTGCACATTACACAAATGCCACTGTTTTCTCATCCTTCCATTTTTTGTGGGTGTAAGGGGGCCCTGCACTGGTCTTGCCACTTGTCATATAGAGGAAGGACAACACCCAGGAGCTATGACACTCAAGAGACTTTGTTTATGTTTCTTCTGTGCATAGATCCCCAAGTACTTTAGTTGCCTATTACAATGCCTGTAATACTGATAACTAATTGTAGCCTTCAGCTCCATCATTTTTCCACTCTCAGCTTGTTATCTTTTCAGATTTACCAAAGTATGTAAGGTCAGGGAGGATAGAAAGCCTAGGGAATATCAGAGGTACATCATCTTGGATAAATGATGTCTCAGGTCTTCTAATTGAGAGCTGAAATAAATTTGTGAGAGGAATGTCTTATAGTAACTCCTTATGAAACTTTGAGAGGATTTTTAAAAGAATAAAAAATTGTTTGGGCAAATGCAAGACATTCTGTTTCACTAAACTTTTTTCATTTTCAGACTTTTGAAGCACCTTGTGATATTTAATTTCTTGTCTTCTATTTCTTAATAGCAGTTGCTCAAGTTTAGTTGAAAATTACAATATTGAAATTAAAATCTGAACTGTAAATGTTAAAATACTGATGCCAACTGTTTAAGTGTCCTTAAATTCAAACACTCTAAAAAAGATGCTGACATGTTAAATTAAATTCTCTGTTTTGTCAGCAGCATTTAAAAACAATTCTGCAACAAACAGTCTCATAAAAGCCCAAAATAAGGGATAATTAGGGGAAGACTAAACCTTGATTTAACCATATCTACAGTGATTTGAAGTTGTGACTATAGCTTTCCTAGAAAAAGGTGGCTCCAATAAAGAGAGCAGGGAAGAGGAACTGCAGAAACCATCTGCAACAATAGCACTCCACTACTGCTTACAGCCTATGAACCAAAATTTTCTGTACAGAGAAAATTTTGCAAATCTATTTCTAGTACTGATCATAATTTCACCCCACAGCCTATTAACCTATAGGTGGCAGATAACTAGTATCCATTGATTTCACCTGTAAAATATGCTACTTTTTCATGGTAGATGAGAAGATGAGAAATAGACTCTACATCAAGAGAATTCCTGGAATGCCTGACACTTTAGCAGTAATTAATGAGTCTGATCTAAAACCTAGCAGGCTGCATAATGAACTCAGCAATCAAAACTTGTAGCTGGTTGGTAGTATTACTGCACTGACAATTTTACATGTCTAGAAGCTTTCAAGCTATGTCAGAGGAATTATTAAAGACAGATAATGACACTATCACTATTCATCCCCTTTATCCACCTCCTCAGTGCCTACTAGGGAAAAGCAATCAGTCTAACACGTTCTGCTTTCTAAATCTGTACTGTAAAATTTGATGCATAAACACACATCACTTTAATTGTGCTCAGTGAAGGAAGATGTGATGAGATGAGAAAAGTAATTATTAAAAGATATCCTGTATGCATTTCATGTAAAAGTCATCATATATATTTAAGTTAAAGATCCATGCTATATAATTAGGTCAGGCACTATTTTAAGAATTGGCTTAACAAGCAGCAGCAGCCTACTCAGGCAGCAGATTAGTCAGTCTGTGCGTGCAGACAGAAAGCCAGCTGGGCTGGGAGAGCAGCACAGCCATGTTCACATGGCTGGGCTGAGTGTGCTTGATGGATCCCCTTCTCCCTGGATTATTTTACTCATCCACTCCTGTTTTAAATTGACAGTTGAGATTACGTTTTTCAGTGTCAGTGGAGCTCAAACCAAGGATTCAAATTCAGTCTTATTTTTCAGTATCTTATTTCTATAGAACTTAGCTCTCTCCTACTCTCATGTTCATCATCCATCCTGTCCCTCAGTTTCCCTATCTGATTGGCTGCATTTTAATATCAAGCTGAGTTTCTCACTTCTGAGTGACAAGCCTAAATCAGTTGCAGCCCTCTTTTCTGTATTTGAATGACATTGTATTTCAAATAACTTTTAAACAAACATTTTAAAGAATTTTGATCAAACAGATGAACGTTCTTCTGACCTCTTCCCAAATCACTTTTGCCATTTTTAGTTACCTTTCAGATAAAGATTATTTCTCTAAATTTTATATCTACTAACATTCACTGACTGCAAAGTGCAAAATCCACTATGTAAATATGTGCAACAGCAAATTTTAAATTCTGTACTGTTTAAAATACTATTTATTAGATTAAATATTGAACAATAACTTTCAAATCTCAAAATATTTCAAGCTGTGTATTTGGAGCTCTAATTTACTTTTGTTTCTAACTCTTGACAAGTATTTTTAAGAATTTGCTCCACAGCTGGGAGAACTGGAGGTATTTACTACAAGTTAGATATCTTAAAATCATCTGATTTCTTTAGCTGAAGAGTTATGCAGATCAATTAATAACAAGGTTAGCATAACATCTTGGCATTGGTGGCACTGGAGTATGAATATTGACTACAGATAATTAATCCATGAAAATGTATTGAGCAAATAATGAATACACTCACAGGAGCAATCAACATACACTCCAAGATATGTAATTAAAATAATGGCCAAAACTGCACAAAGTTTCAATGCAAAAATTGTTTTTCCAACTCCAATGTTTTCTTGCCAGAGCTAAAAATTTTTCAAAGATATAGAGTGTACTAGATGAAAGAAACAATTGTCAGTTATTTTCCTCCAACAATGATTAAAATAAAATACCAATTAATTGTTTATCAGTTTTTTTATTATTAACAATTTTGAGAGCTCCTCCAATGACTCCATACCCCTCCTACTCCCCAGATATGCTTTTTGCCCTCTTCAGTCTCTGTGTGTACCACACTTATCCTTCACCTCCTAAGGCCAGGATCCTTCATTGTCTCCAGCCAGGCCTAGTGGGAACAGCCCCCAAATTGCCTTTGTCACCCATCTGGATCTCTGTGTGACCTCATCAATAAGTGCCCTTGGTTCTTATGTTCCTTCCAGATGCACCTTTTATCTTCTGCACCCTCTTCCCTGAGGTGTCCCTGTGTCTTTGTACAATGTCACCCCTTGTTCTCCCAGCTGTCTCTACTTTAATCATTGGAGTGCCTTGAGATGTCTTCACTCCTTCCTACTACTCTTCCTATTCTTCTTTCTTCCCTCTTGTGTTCATACACATTTCAAGTAAAACTGAGGAGAGGAGTGACTTCAGTCACCAGTGCTGTGCTAAACACCTTGAAACAACAGAACTGGCTGGCTGGCTGCCACAAAACCTATTCACTGAGTGCAGAGATGCTTTTTTTTTTTTTTTCCCATTATTAACCAAAATATTTTAATAGTGTTTTGTTTTCTATGCTAGTAAATTGAATGTGTCCAGGAAGCACAAGACAGACACAGAACTGCACTATGCTCTCCTCAGGATCAACCTGTTCAGGGGACAATTTGCATTACCTTTTGTTTCCACTTGGTCACATGAGCCCAATCTCACACATTTCCCTGTTTTTAACATCCTCAGGACCTGTGACAGCCAGTCCTTGGCTTAATGTATGCATATGAGTTAACATGTAATTCACTGTAACTCCTCCAGTTATGCTTCTTTCTAAAGTCTTGCTATAAACAGAAATAGTTATTTTGTTGTTTGCTTGTCTTCTCAACCCTCATTTTCAGTCCTGTAATGCCAGCTTTCTTCCCAGTCCTTTGTAATATCAGCCCTCACAAATTTATACTTCCAAGCACTCTGGAAAAGGACTGATTCTCCTTTCTTGAACAGTCCCTCATAAAATGGATACCAGCTCACAGCTGGAGAGTCTAAGTCCCACTACACCAGGAATAGAGCAATAGAATATTAGACAAAACTACGATCACACAAATGATTAATTTAGCTTTTGCTTCTTTTTGTGAATGCTTAGAACAAACTGTAATGAGAAGTATTTATCTTTACAAATTGGTTCAATGTCTTTAAAAATTTGAGTGGTTCATTTGCTCACAAGTTCTTTTCTGTTTATACACCTTTCAGCACTAGATAGTCACAATTCACCACCTTATGTGTCCACTTGTTCACTTAATGCTACCAATTTTTATTTTCAAGAGAAGAAAACTTAAGCTCTGGTTTACATAAACAATCTAATGCCTTGAGTTTAATTCCTTTTTCTTGAAAAAAATATTTGTAGAATATATATATTATAATATATTTCCAGTAAAGTTTTGTATGAACAATACTAATGTTTTGAACAGGGTATGAGATTACAGTTGGCCAAGGCATAAATTTCTCAGCATTCATTTGGAGAGAAAAGGGAAAACAAGCATGATCTTCTCATCATTGAACAGGAGATTCAAAATATTGGGACACCTTTTGCCAGTCCCTTACTACCAGAGGAACTGCATGGGACCAATGTCTATCTTGGTTTGTCTCACTGTTTTCTGCAGCACTGTGCCTGAGCAGCAGGCTTATCTAATAAACTGGCCAACTTCCCTGTCTGGACAACAATTCAGGGCTTTTACATGCTCTTGTCACAAAAATCCAGCAGCCTTGCTGAATGTCCTGGCTGCTGATACCAGATGAAGCACTGAGGCTCTGACTGCAGCTCTCCAATAAGGTCAATGGCATTGAGCAACCCTTATAAAATCTGGAGAAAGAGAAGGCAACAGAACCTGGTCAAGACGGGGAACTCATATATAAACTCAGAGTTAAATATTTACTTTATGCTGCCATTTCCAGGACCTGAAACACTAAAGGAAATTATATTATGTCAATATTTTTGTGTAGAGACAATGGGCACTTTCATTTCTGGGTACGTTAAACAGATCTTCCGGCCCATCTGGATTTTCAGGAGAAATGTGCTGATTCATTTCAGGTTCATCTTTCATTACTGATTAGTGGTGGATCATTTTTCTTTGTAGAAAAACATACATGAAGAAGGAAAATGTGCTTGATGTTTTTTTATATGTACCAGCCAACACTTTCTCATCTCAGAATAGCTCCAGGTCTCTGTAAAAAAAGATTTTGTAACTTATAAAAAAATCCAAAGCAACGGAAGGTTAAAGAATAGATTCTTTGTTTTAAAAACTACACTTTCAAGTTCTGAAATTTTTTTTTCACTAAATCTGGTGCACTGCTCCCTGCAGTTACATCCAGAAGATTTGAAATCCATTAATGGAGCAGATATACAGGAAGCTGAGGGACAGGAACAGTCACACTGTGTAAGTTTAATGACCCATTTTCCTGATTTTAACCCCAGCCAGCAGAAAGCCCCATGCATCCACTCACTCACTCACTCACTCACTCACTCCCCACAGCAGGATCAGGGAGAGAATCAGAAGGGTAAAAGCTGGAAAATTTGTGGCTTGAGATAAAGACAATTCAATAGGGAAAGCAAAAGTTTGCACAGAAACAAAGAAAACCAAAGAATTAATAGACTGCTTCCTGTGGGTAGGCAGGTGCTCAGCCACCCCTAGGAGATCAGGGCCCCATCAATTGTAGTGGCTACTTGAGGAGACAAACCCCATCACTCCAAACATCCCCTCCTTCTTCTTCTTCTTTCTCCCACTTTATATACTGAGCATGATGTCATAGGGCCTGGAATATTCCTTTGGTCAGACAGGGTCACCCGTTCTGGCTGTGTCCCCTCCCAGACTCCCATTTTCCCCAGCTTCCTCACCAGTGTGGGAATAAAAACAGCAGAAAAGGGCTTGGCTCTGTGTAAGCCCTGCTCAGCAATAACAAAAACATCTCAATATTATCAACCCTGTGCTCAGCACAAATCTAAAACACAGCCATACTCATGACTGTGAAGAAAGTTAACTCTACCCCAGCCAAAACCAGCAAACCCATCTAGTGCTATATTCTGGTTGCACAGTAAACACATCAGGTGCTGCAGAGAGATTGAATCTACTAATTGGAAACTGCACCCACAGGTCTGAGGGATTTCTTCATGGAACAAAGCAGCCTGCTTCTGGCTGATGCCATGGGACTGAAAGCTGGACACCTGCTCCCTTTTCCCCTATCCCACACAGGTCAATTGTATGTTTTGCTATTACAGACATGTAATTCCCTTCATCTTTTTTTTTTAGTGGATGTTTTGGATTGGATGATATGATGGTGACATCCACTAGAACTCTTTGTGCCAAAAATAAGCAGTTAGTTGGGCTGTGGAGGACTCACATCCAGCAGCCATCTGCTCTCCCTGCAAGCATCCAAGCAGCCAAAGCCCTTCACCCAGATGCCCCCAGCTGCTCCTGGAATCACAGGGCTTCCACCATGGCAGCAGCACCATGGGACCAACCACAGGCTGGGGCTGGGCAAGGAGCAGCACCTTGACCCCACTGCAGCTGCAGACAGCTGGGGCTCCCTGACAAAGCCTCTTCTACAAACATCTGGTGGAGAATGTGAGACTCATAGTGTTGACAAAGCCCTGTGCAGACAAACTGAGTCTTGGCTGGGGCACTGTTTCAAAAAGCCTCTGTTTTTAATAATATGTGTAGGAATGAGGCATCTTAGGGGCTTTCTTTAGAACTGGAGAGTAAATTCAAATGCCATGGCACAGAGGTCTGACAGTCCTTTGGACAGATGGGCCAAGTGGGCAAGCAGACAAGTCTCAATAAAACTAGACAAGTCCAGCAATATAAATAATTTACTTCCTTTTTGAAATCACTGCACTTTCAACTACTTAAAAACACTGGGTTAGGAATGATTGTATTTGAGTTATGCTGGGAAAACTATCTGAACAATTAAACTAAATTAGTTTCAGTAAAGAAAAGCTCTGGACCATGTCCATCATGCATATTACCCTACTGATTTTTTATTTTTGGTTTGAATCTTACAAAGCAGTCCACTGAGGTAGAGCTCAATAGACAGACTAATCAGGGTCAAGATTTCTGCAGACCTGTTAATTTTTGCTTCAACACCATTCTTATTTTTCAAATACATGAGTAAATCTGGGAGCCTGAATTCCTGATTAATATCTCCTCCCTCTGCAATTAGACTCTCCTACTTTTAAGGAACAATTCTTTTCCTGGAGTCGCAAAACATTTTTCTCACTTCTGCAAGCTTCTTCAGGGTGAGTGATGCAGCATTTGTCCAAGTATCGTACACTTTTATAGCATAAAGGATTTGCATGCCTAATAAATAGTTTGTCTGCCTGTGGTGCTGTGATTTATGTGCCTTTCAGAATCATAAAATGACAACAAACTTGTCCAGTTGCTGCTTGTCCAACTGATCAAGCTTGATCAGTTCACTCTTCATCATTATAAATGTGCCTTCACAAAGATCGGGACACTCTCTCCTCACTAAATCACTCCTGTTGCCTAAAACTCAGAAATGTGACCCAAAGGTGACCACTGATTACACCAAAGAGGGCATAAGTACATTGGTCTGATGAAGAGTCAGGCGAGATAGATACATAGATAGATAGATAGATGATGCATGATGTACTGCCAGAGCTAGCATAAGATTCCCTGTGCAATCTCACCATCAACGCTGTAGAGCAACTAATTTCTAAAGCATATTTTAAGCATACAAAGTTACAATTTTTAAGCTCAATCTCTGTCCTAGGCATTTACTGAGACTGTCAAAATGTCACGGGATCTGGAGATGTTATGTAAGATATAGGCAAAGCAGAAGACGGAGCACTGGCTGCTCCTCAAGTCTTCACAAACCTGGCTAAGAAACTATAGGCTTGAAAAGCACACACTAGCACCACCCTGTGCAAAGCCCAGGGTGGGACTTCCAAAATATGCTATGTTTCATAATCCCACCCCTCCTGCTGAGCTTCTCCCTGGGTGAAGGATTGGAAACAGCATGGAAGCTGCTTGCCCCAAGACATGCTGCCAAGCAGCTTTCTTTGACAATTACCCCATACTAAACCACATTGTAAGATAATTATTTCATTAGTTGGAATGCATGTTGGGACAGAGCAATTTTTGCCCTTTCCTTTTCATCTTTAGTTAGGAGCAACATGGGAAGAGCCGCAGAAGGAAGAGAAAGCCTTTGAACACCCGTGTGTTTACTTCTCTTTAATAGCTCTGAATCCAGAGAAAGTTAGGGAGTTCACTGGCAAGAGTTAAATCATCAACAGACCTGGCCAAGAAATTCACAAGCCTTACGTGATTAATCTTATTCTCTGTGATAGAAGTGCAAGGAGAGTTAAATATACTGACCTGCTTGACCAGCTGTGATCAGGCATAGCTGTTCCATTAATTCCAGGGGTCATCCATTATGTCTCCATTCTGAAAGGCAGGTAGGTGATCACTCTGCTTTGCCATCACTTAAAATAGAGAGAGTTAATCAAACACACTGAAACATTTAATATAAGCAAGCCCAAGGCAAGAGACAGGACAAGATTCAAATCTTTTAGAGAAACAGACTGCTGCTTTCTGATGAGTGGGCTGAAAGATGTAGGATATTTCTAAAGCTAAACAAATGAGACAGAAGAACACAGACTTTGCCTATAAAGGCAGAACTTCTAGCAATGTGTTATCTATCATCTGCAAAACAAGACCCTGAAATAAATACATGGTTTCTGAAAATGAAAGAATTTGTTCAGCATGCATGAGCTTCAAGAGAGAGACATGTGTCATCGATTAAAATGTTGCTGCATTTTGTCCAGAAAAGAGGTGCAGTGACAGTTACAGCAAGATCCCAGAAAGAACTGAGGGCTTATTGTAACAGGATGGAGCCCCCTTCAGTGTGCTCCCAGTGTGCCCCAGTGTGCCCTTCTGGGACATGCAGTGGTCTGGTTCAGCACCCAAATCCTACAGAGTGGGCTAAATGCACTGACAGGTATTTTCAGTCATGTGCTTCTTTCACTAGCATGTGAATGTCTTATTAACTCCTGCAGCTACTTCTTCCTCCTCTGGTTATTTTATTCTTATCACTATGAAGAACAATTGGCTCAGAGGACCTTTATCTGCAACACTCATGCATCTGGAGAATGCTGATTGCTAACTGAAGAGGAATAAATCCAGTCAGCTGTGCAAGGTTTGCAGTGTAACAGGAAAACTTCTTAAAGGAAAAAGTATCAACTTGATAAATAGTATATTTAGAGTTCCTTTCCCTCAGTTTATTAAAGCAACCATGACTGGTGTGTAATCAGCAGGGGTGCCTGATACAGAGCTAGAAATTGAATCCAAACAGAAAAAAAAGGTAAATAAAGGAAATGTATCCTAGAATGGTTTAACTTTTAATATTCAGAGATATTGCCTGGACAAATCATCTGGATTCTCTTCAAATCAATAATCCCACAATTAAGTGCACAGTCACACAGCACGAAGACTAAAATCAGTAAGATCTAGGGTGATTGATAGATAGCAATCAGTGGGCTTACTTGTTTCAGTTGTTATTGAAAAACAGACATATAGCTGGTGTTCCTGCTACACACTGTGAGCAAAGCTCATTCTCAGGATAATGCCACTGAGAAATGGATTGAATCCAGTGATTAATTTGACCTATGTGTCACAGCATGCACATACTTGCACCTGCACACAAAGGCATAAAACCAAAATGTAGGTTATTTGATATGAAAGTAAAATAATCTGTGGTGGCACTGCTTCAGAGAACAAGTGCATTTCACACCCTTCCTTTGGCTGTTTATTTATCTTATCCTGAACTTCACAGCCATGACAAAGCATGCACAACTATATCTTCCTCTAATCAAAATCTGAGATGTTTGCTTTACAGAACTAAAAAAAAGAGGAAGAGAATGTAGAAGAAGAGGCAGAGGATGGATCCAAGGATTCTGCAGGTGTTTGTGCCCACCAGATGGGATGTCCACAGTTCATCCCACTGCCCTGCATTGGCCTCATCCCAGTCCATCAAGGTCAAACTTCCAGTCAGCCTGCATTCTTCTGAGCCTTGTACTGCAGCCTGCCATCCCTGGGCACCAGAAACATCAGACCTGTACTGCTTATCTCACATAGGACCTTGTCACAGTGAACTTGAGAGGAAGGAAGGGGTCCAGCTCAACAGTACTGATCACAGCAGGGCCCAGATAACCACCAGTTAACAGAAGTTGCAGTGCCTTAAGACACACCAATTTCACTGCAACATGTTTATTGATTTGTTTAAGCAAAGCTGAAGGAAATTAAGTGAGATAGATATAAAGTGTTACATTAATTTCCAGTATATGGATGTGAAGACACTGCATTTAAAATAGATGTGGTCTATAAAACATTATGTGACAGTAAATAAACATAAATGACTGGGTTTGGAGGTAAAAATGAGGTTTTAAAATGAGGGATGCTATTCACACTGACATTTTGTTTCAGCAAAACTAATATGCTCATTCTCTTCCTAAAAATCCTATCACAGGCCTGAGAACAGATTTCTGCTCTCCTGTGCTCCTGCCTGGCCCTGGAACAGTACAGCTTGGACTTGTGATCAAAATGCTTAGAGAAGAGCTGTGTGACAGAGAGCTGTGAGGAGGCTTGTCAGGTTTTTTCTCTCTTTGCTTCAGAGTTGATTTTAGCTCACTTCACCTTTGGTGAAACTCCCAAGTGGAGCTACACTCCAAAGATGCTTATAACTGGCTGTGTACCACACTCACCCTGACCCACAGACTGACTTCTTACCTGCACCTCAGCCCTGACCCATCATCATCACAATTATGCTGATGTTCAGGACCACTGGCTGCCCTGCAGCTGCTGGGGCAGTGGAACAAGCTCTGTCTGGCAGGTTCTGCCCTAACAGATCCTATGGGGGCTGGCCCTTAGTGCTCCTGGATAAATCCTGGCATCCAGCTTTGTAATTTCTGAGGCAAAAGAATCGGTACAACTTGCTTTGAGCATTTGGACAACAACCACACATGAGCATCATCACATTTTAGTCCATGTCTTTACAGAACACTCAATTCCTTCTAGTAAAAATGTTTGGACCCAATACTAAAGATGTTACATGGCCTTTCATCTAAGAAGTGAAATTTGCTTACTGGCCACTATTCCACATGTATTTATCATCCTCTGTTACTACAAAATATTCCCAATGCCCAAAAACTATTCCTGATGACAGTTCTCATCTCTCAGTTCCCTGACAAGCACATATACAACTCAATGGAGCAGTGCAAAAAATATCCCAGAAATACCCAGAAATATCTTTCTGAGTCTTGCAAGCATCACACATTCCCCTGGTGCTTTTTAAATCTTGGTGTTCAGTTACCCAAACCAAAATCATGTTGCCATGCAGTCGGTGGAGTTATTTTAATAGATTAGCAAGCATTAAGGGCCAAAGATAAGTTTGGAGTAACACTGGCAAAGCCATTTAAAACTCTGCCTGGTGATTAAATTTTCCTATTGCTTAGCCCTAAGTTCTAGGGCAAATACTGCCTTCCAGCAAATGAGCACAATCTGGATTTGCTCCTGTTCACATCAACAGAACCCCAAATATCTCATGAGGGTTCTGTCCCTGCAGGCAGCATTATGGCTGTAAGAAAGATGAAAAAGTAAGGTTCTAGCTGGATAACTGCTCATTTCATGCCTGTGTTGATGCTCAGAAGAACAAGCTCAGTGTGGTGACATCTTTGCTGAAACAAGTGAACCTGGGAAAACTGAAGTTGTGCTGGGGTTCTTCCCATTGATTTCCAAGTATGAGTGCCCTCCCCCATTATTGATAAAAGCCATCCATGCTCATTACATTTCTGGTACGTATATTAACTTATTGTGCACACCCCTGCCTAATTAGATGCCCACATGATTGTAGTATGGCTAGCTTGTCTTATTTCTTCTTTTTCTTCCAGTTTCGAGGCTCTTGTCCATTGCCCCCTATTCCAAATGACATTGTAAATCCACAGTCTTGAAAAAGATAACTTCTGCTGCACTTGATGCAGCGTGGGATCTGATTTGTCACCAGGGCAAGTCAACACTCTCACAAGAGAGGGTGATAAATAACTGATGGAAAGTGCAACTGGACCCAAATTTTCTTGTGATTCTGTGATTTCCACTATTAAAACTTTGAAATAAGGCTCTTTGTCCAGAAAGCCGAGGGAAAAACATAAAACATCTGCATATTTCCAATTGACTAATATTATTAATATAGTAAACTAGGGATTTAAAAACCTCTAAAAACCTTCAGGTTTGGTGAATAACCCAGAAAATGCTTTCATGGTACCATATTTTCTGGCATGTCCTTACAAAGTTAAGACACTGTGTTTCAAAACTTTAGTGTCTTGTGATGGCCTGTTTGTTTTGGTCCCAAGGGATTGAGTTTCATCTTGTTCAGTGCACAGTAGCTGCTCTCAGAGTGATGGTATCTTTTTCTAATCTGTCTCTAATTAAATTTGCTTTATAATAATGCATGTGCTCCCAGTTAGGATGGAAGCACATGTTTGTAGATTGTCTCTGTCACACAAATTTCCACTCGGGTGCCTTTCCTGCCTAGAGCTAGCAAAAGGAGAAAATCTTTGAGTAGAAATTACTGATAAGAGTAAATTTTAATTAATTAAACAGCCCCATGTGAAGGCCAGAGTAAGCTTATGCACAGTTGCTTCTCTTTACCAATCACTTTTACCGTTCTTTTTTTTTTCCATTTGACCTCTTTTTGGAAGAAATTATTTTTATGACTCCTTTTCAAGATGTTGGTCTTCACTAAAAAAAATTTGAGGATGTGTTCAAAATAGTTTTTAAATGACATAAGTATCTGGTCATCTGTGTGAAGCCTTCTGCTGTGCTCCCAGAAACAAAAATGTAACCACCCTGAAAGAGGGGGAAAACAGTGGTTTTCATCTACAAGCATGTCTCATGGATTTGGTAAAACTCCAGAGTATGACATGAACAGGGAATAACCCACCCCATCCAAACACTGCAGATCTTGCTTGCAGATTATGTAGAAAAACAGCAGCATCAGAGAACTCCCAAAGCTGAGAACAGCATGAACACAGCCCTGCCTATCTCTGGCATGTCCTTGTTGTCAGGGCTTGAGAACGGATCGACACAAAACAGAATGCAGTGGCCTGATTTGTTTCTCTGATACATCTTCATTCAGCTCTTGACAGCCCAGGATTGCCAGTGGAGCTGCTGGGGCTGCCCCTGCCAGAGCCTGTCAGCAGCTTCCAGAAGCATCACCTCACCAACTCCAGGGACTTACCTCTCCATAACCTACAGCAGACTGTTTGACGACCATATGGACAAGAAAAACCCATGTGTACTATTCAGTCTATAGTTTCTCTTGTAATTTCCTGTGTGTGCATGCCCACAGAACAAGCATGTCATTAGAGGTAGAAATTACAGCAGGGCAGAAACAAGCCACCTAAGAAGTCTAATATGCACCTCTAGAGAAGATTAGGATTTAATAATTTAAGATTAATATTTTTCATTTAATGAAGGAGTGTGAAGTAACACTATAAAAAACAAATTGCTGGAATAATTTGCAGTAATTCTCAGTTTTAAAGTATTCAATGTCTTTATCCAGGCACTATACTGGATGAAGATCTAGAGAAACATCATTAAACCCTGGCAACAGGAGCAATGCCAGCTAGGAAAGGGACCTGACAATATGCAAGGTATTGATATCCATAATTCACTACAGGAAGTGGTAGGTATCAGCAAACACTGTCTGCTTCTTAACATATGGCAATGTTATTTCAAGAATATTGTTTTGCAACCTTTGATTCTGCTTCACAGAAACTTCACCCATGTCTTTAAAAGCTGAAAGAAAGAACCTGCCAATTACCATATGGGCCTTGTAGAATTGCACAATCTTTCCAACTCCTGAGGCCATTTATTATTAAGGCCATTACTCTGAGGCTATCATATGTTAACTGGGCATGCAAATTGACTGCCATGGTTTAACTCCAGATATGACTGAGTCCCACCAGGCCACTTGTTCATCCCTCTGGCGGGATAGGGGAGAGAATCAGAACAGTAAAAGTGAGAAAATGTGAGTTGAGATAAAGACAGTTTAATAGGAAGTTCAAAAGCTGCATGCTTAAGCTAAGCAAAAGAAAGAATTTATTCACCACTTTCTATGGGCAGGCAGGTGTTCAGCCACTTCCAGATAAGCAGGGATCTGTCATCTATAACTTACTTCAAAAGATAGATGATATAGCTTCCAATGTCCCCCTCCTCCTTTTTCTTCTCCCATCTGTATATTCTGACCATGATGCCATATGGTATGGAATGACCAGTTAGGGTCAGCTGTTCCACCTGTGCTCTCTCCCAACTCCTTGTGCACCCCCAGCCCACTCACTGGTGAGGTGGGATGAGAAGCAAAAAAAATCCTTCATGCTGTGTAAGCCCTGCTCAGCAAGAGTGAAAACATCCTTGTGTTATCAACACTGTTTCCAGCACAAATCCAGAACAGAGCACTATACTACCTACTGTGAAGAAAATTAACTCTATCTCAGCTGAAGCCAGCATATTAGAGTAACACCTGAGGCAATTTTCATTCTGAAATGTCTTTCCATGTGTCATATTCCTGTGTGTCTGAAAATGGACAGAGCAGTGACTTAAATCAATTACTTAAAGTGAGTTTTCTTCTTCAAAAATAGGATTTTAGGACATTAAGGCAAATGAAATGTGGGAGCAAACACAACATTGCCTGATTCAAACTATGTGCAGTATCCTATAAGTGGTGCCTTCTCATAAGAAGCCCCCCAATAAAGACAAAAAATTATTGCAATCCGTTAGTTTTCATGTCCCTGTGAAAATAACCTGTTTCTCTTTGGGCAGAACTCTCACTTCTCCAACTCTTCAATAGCTACACCATGACATGGCCACAGAGCATTTAGCTTAATGTTTCTTCTGGAACTTCTGAAGTTCTACTTCCAAGGACACAATTGTGGGAACACTGATAAATCCTTCCACCTTTTATTCTGTAAATTCTCTCTCTTATGCCTTGAAATAAAATTATACCTGCGCTTCTGCAACATCTTCTCCTTGACGATAGCACAGTGGTTACTGATTAATGTTAAGGAAGTATGGTAACAAGGCTGTGTTGGGACTGAATATCTTCCACTACCTCCTTGAGAGTGGGGTCAGGGCTGGCAGAGACCAAAATTGTGAATCCCATCCTAGTTGTACTCCACAAAATGTACTCTTTGCATTTGTCTTAAAGTCTGCTGCCATAGTGAGAGTCTGGGCTGAAGACCAAAATACTAATTTCACTGATTTCAGTGGGTCTTGGATTAACCTCTAAAACTGATTGGATGTTTCAGCATGGGTTATATCTGCCATCTACACGGTGTACTTGAAGTTTTCAAAAGTATGTGCCAGCAAACATTCTCTCCAGGTATTTTGATCATAGAAAACATGGTTTTAGGGGTTCTCCCCCTTAATAAAGGATTTTCTCTATAATTTTGTTATATATGGCATTTTATCTCTTTGCTCTGAATGAAACTCTTTTCTCTTTGTATTAATTTAAAGAATTTCTCTTCAGAAGTTACTGACAGATAAAAGACTTTATCAGTGCATTAAGCTGTATCACACTGAGCAAATTATAGTACAGCAAACCCCTCCAGATGTTCAGAACTTTCCCAGATGAGAACAGTGCTACATACAGTACAGAAATTCAGGGCAACAATCCAAATGGTTCCCCAGTGGCCACAGGACACATACATATGTTTATGTTTCGTGTAGATATGTATAAAACCACCTCTTTAACTGAGAAGCAGTCAGGAAAGTTAGTCATTTGATGTTCACATCTGCCTGCACTTGTACATAACAAACCAAAAGAACATGCACAGGCTGCTTTTCTGAGTCAAGCCTTAATACAAGGTGTGCCCTGAGTACATCCTTAGGAAGCTGAACTATCACAGAACCCACAGTGGCACTTATTGTTCAACACTGTGGACTTGGGAAAGATGTCATACAGCCATTGGGTACAAAAATTCATCCAGGAGGGTTCTGAACAGCCCTTTCCTCCCTGGCCAAACACCTCTGTCTCAAAGAAAGCAAGAATGGCTACCTGGCTCTCCTACCTGCCCGACTCGTCCTCTTTCCTCCTCCTACACTGCCATGTTCCCCTCACACAGAACAAAGCTATAGTGAAAGGAAAATCTCCCTCCCTGACATCTATTCCCTATCTTGGCCTGGCATGGCTCAGTAGAGTGTTCTGGAACAAAGGATTACTTACTTTGCTATCTAGCAAATCACCAGCACATATTCCCACTTTCTTACAGTTCCACACTGTCTTCTGACCTCACCATGTCACAGAATGGAATCTCACCCCTGGTGTGTCAGCCCTCTGAGAGAAGGACTCTGATGATGTGGCATGAGCACCACAAGTCTCTGCATGAAGCAGCAAGCCCCAGGATCTGAAGGGCCATCTGCACAATGTACCTGTGATGAGATTTGTGTTGTCTGTTTCAAAATCCATGGTGTTCCCCCATCTCTGACAGTTTTCAATTTAAAAAACTGTAACAGCCAACAAAAATTATTTGTGGAGCTTTCATTATGTAACAAATGAGAATGTTGAGAATGTTGTTTCAAAAGGTTTCATGCACTGACCTAGCCCTACTCCCACTGCAGTCAATGGCACAGCTCCCACTGACACCAGAAGGAGTAGAATTAGGGTGGTGGGAAATTGTTTAGAAAAGCAGATGGAAAAAACCTCTAAGCCACATCTGCTTTCCCTTTTCGCCCTCTCTTTGCACATCCACACCCATCTCTTGGTCTCCCTAGCTGTGGAGAAATGATGCACTAATTGGTTCTGCATGGACAAGACCACACAGAGGAAGTGATGTTGCCATAATATAATCTAATCAAAATAATTCTGAGGTCTGAGTGAGCATTTAAGTAAAAACACAAAGCAGTCCTTGACAGTTCATGCTTGCTGTAAAATGACTGAAAGCTATGGGTAATTTCAATCCAAGCTAAGTTCCTAGCTTATTTGCCTTTCCATCACATATCTTTTAAATCCTAATTACATGTAATCAACAGTATAAGCAACATGAATCTTCTTGTAGTTGACAAATTCCTGGGTACATTTTGCATGTTTTCAGATAAGTACAAGAGAACAAATATGTAATCTCTTTCTACCTGAGAGAGCTTTACTTCAGGTAATTACAACTTAGCTCAATTAAAAACATTCTTGAAACAAGTACAGCGTCTTTTAGATCCACAAAGCTAATAAGGAGCCAGTGGGCATGATTAGGTCAGAAAACAATGAAGGCCAGCTGGGAATTAAAATGAAGGTCACAGATGAGTGACTTTATTTTTGGCTGGACTTTCCCAGCAGGGTGTTTTCTTCATTACATCAAAATAATAATCCATCTGGGTGCAGAATAAGGCAGATCAGCCCTTTTGCAAAGTGACCAGAAAGGCTCTATTATGACTGCATCATCCACATGCAGCCTCCAGAAACAGGGCATGATTTTTGGGGTTTCTGAGCATCCGCCCTTCTAATCCACTCCACTCTTTGGGAGGGTCCAATACACCAGAGAGAAGATGACTTTGCTTGAAGGATTAGCTAGACTAACAGGGCTGAGGACCCAGGCAGACTGTATGCCCCCATACTGGTGTATCCAAAAACCTGCCCTGGTGCTGCCTGTCCTCCTCATGCCTGCCAGGCTGCAGCAGCTGCAGGAAAGGCGAGCAGGACCAGATGTAAACCTTGCATGGACCATAGGAACTGCTCCCCAGGGCTGAACACATGGGTAGAGACCAGGAGGGTAACAGAGCCCATGGACAGCCCAGACATGGAGAAAGCATCAGCCAGGAGCAGCAGGAAGCAGGTCAGAGATAGGCCCTTTCTTTTACTACTGCCAAGCTGTTCAGAGGGTGTCACCCACAGCTCATAGTGGCATTGTGATCCAGACTCAAAAGAACATGACTTGATTATAATTAACACGTCAATGCTGCATATCTGTGGGAAGAAGTTTCATTTCTCAGGTGATTGAATATGCAGGTTAAAAGATAAACTTCAACCAACTCCCAGGATATTATACTGCTCCTTACAAGCAATTTTTCATAGGAATGGGTAAAAATGAGTAAGTACTACAAACTCCAATGCTATTTCACTGCTCTTGACAAATGAATTTTGGTCATAATAATCATAACTGACTCTCAGCATGTATGACAGTATTTTGCATTTGTATAAAGACATGAACAGACTTCGATAGCATCCTTGTCTGTCAAGTATTGTGATCCTGGTTTTACATGTGAATAAGCAGCACATTTACACTAACAGACTTTGGACAGTGAAACAGACTCCACCTTGTTAACCACATGTGGGTCTTGTCTCATTAAACATGAGCCTAATGTATCCTATTGGGAAGGATATATATAAGGAAACCAATTATTGTACCATTTTTGTAATATGGACTTTTCAAAAGGCAGCCTCAACTATTCACCTGTAGGAGAGAATATAATCACAATGTCTGACTACACTGAGAATCACATGAGTACAAAGTGCAAGGTTTGTGAGCTCATACTCCAGACAGTTCGTACTGACTCTTTTCCACTGTGCTGAAAACTCATCTGGTTTTTAAGATTTTTTTTTTTTTAATAAAGCTTAAGAATTCAGAAGTGATGAAGTCACATCATGGGACAATGCACAAAATATGTACCTGTCATAAACTAATAGCATAACTTTAAAAATCCCATATATTTAAACATATTATGAATAGAATGTATGACCATGTTGAAAACAAATGTAACTGAATTTTAGAGCATAATTCTACTTGAATTGCTTTTCAGATGGAACTTCTGCAGTTTATGAAGCTTGAAAAATAAAAATTCAAGGAGTTCGTGTCATGAAAGTCTGGTTCTCATTTCTGTGTCAGTTTTTCCACATTAATCAATTGTCCAGACTTGTTTCCATTGTACTCACTTGGAGGACTCTTCCAATTCTGGGCCTGTCTTCACTTCTGATTAGCACATATGTGACAGAAATAGCTGACTTCTTTTTAAATATCCTATTTCACACTGAGGAGCATAACTGCAGGGTTTGAAAAAGAAAAACCCTAAAAGCTGATGCATTTCTGGTTTGTTTAAGAAAATCCATAGGTTTGCTATGCAGAAACAGCTGCAGAAAACTTGTTTGTTTGCTTCAGGAGTGTTGAACCTGTTTCTCCCAGACTGGGCCAAAGAAGTTTACTGAAAGAGTCCTGGATGCTTCCCACTCTGACTATAGTGCTGCGGGAAGGTGACACACATTAATGGATTAATGGATTAATGGATCCAGGAAGTAACTCAATACCATAGTCCTACTATGTCATCCTCAATTTGTTACTCATAAGTTGCCTCTAAATAAGAGAAAGAAAGAAGCTGAGCTGAAGTATCTGCTCCTAGGCCCATCTATCAGAGTGTATTTCTACAGCTCAGTCATGACTAGATCTGCATGTCAGGAAAGTGAAATCACCAAGGCATTAACGCACCCATGAAACCTCAGGACTGTGGGATTAAGCAAAATAATAAACTTGACTCATCCACTACAGTATCCACTGAGAAAGTTGGTACATAATAGTGCAAAGGTTTAATAATACCACAGATATGGCATCTGCCAAAATAGTTCTTACACAAAGTTCACAGCACCAGCCCAAATCAAAAGCCATGAGATTGTCTTGTACTGTATTGCCAAGGAGGAAACCCTTGGCATGCTAGTCCCACACTGAAAGTAGTTGAGGAAGAAGTTCTCCATTTCTTGGCATTTCTGGGGTTGCAGCCAGGCTGAAGCAACCCTGCAGTTCTTACAGACACTGACCAGTTATGTATTATCTGCCTCCATGTAACCCTAATGTGATCATTTAGGTCAGAGGAGTCTGTCAGATCACAGGTTCCCTTACTGAGCTCAGTACAGGTGTGCACTATGTATGAGCCCTTTCCATTCGGATCTTCTTTGCTAAGAAATACATTTGTGACACTTTGTTACCCTTCTCTTGAATGAATGTCCTTAACACAGTCACTGTGCTTTCCTACCTCGGTGGCTTCCACGTTTAGATAATTCTGGATGGGTGAGGACCTTTGCTGTGAACCACTGACATACTTTTTAATCCTATTTCAGGAATTACAGGGAATTTGAACAGTGCCTGAAATTTGTGTACTCACATGGTAAAGTGAAAAATGTCACCCAAAAGAAATTATCTACTGTTATTTATGCAGTTTATTCAATGAATCAATTTATCCTAAGTATGTATATAGCATGCTTTACCTATGCAGATATATAGGAATTTTACATGTGTTTTCAGTTATTTTAAATATCAGTTTTGTTTTTGCATTTGCAATTCAGTTGCTTAGTAAGCCAGAAAAGTCCTCATTTTTGTGGTAGATTTGTTAGTATTAATGGAACATGTCTTTTGTGACCTTATTCTTCCCCATACAGATATACTTTGATTAGTGTGATCACACCTCCTTGTCTAATTTTCACAGTGTGCTTAATATTTTACCTTTTCATTATTTCTTTTTTTTTTTCTCTATCTGTGGCTTACTATCAGTGTGAAAAAATAAAGTATTTGCATTACATCAATCTAAGATACAATTTTCACTTATGAACAAGTAGTCTGTTCCATCTGAGTGCAACTCTCTCAAGCCTCTTTCAGTGACTACTTGACAGATCGGTTCCATTACTGAGTTTGGTGTTTCTTTCATGACTGCTCTCACTACCAGCACCATCCTGATATCACCAGATCAAATGGGGCAACAGCCTTTTTTTCAAGGAATAGTATATTCTGGTTAGAAAAATAATGGCTATAAGCATAAAAGTGTTTCCACCTCCAGCAGCTGCTTAGGCAGAGGTTAGTTCCTTTTCACTTCTTTCAAAAGTGATCTTCCCTTTAACAAGCTTCCTTTTTTCACTCCCATCCTGGTCTAAATCCTTGTGGTTCAACCAAGAATTCATAAATCTTTATCACCTCAGGCATTTCTCTTTCTGCTTTCATCAAGTATTTATTTGTATGGTAATACTTCAATATCTTAAACTACTGCTGAACCATTTATCATAACAAATGGTATTTTCTTTATGTTATGTTCCTGTTCTTTACCTTATCTCCAGTTTGTTTCAGATTGAAAGCTCTTAGTTATTGCACTCTGAATTTCCAAGAGAGGTTGGTTATTTTTGTAGTTTTTAACCAGAAGAGGGCTCAGCCTAGAGGTTCACAATGAGCTATAGCACAGCCCTACCATTATGTCATACCAGGCTGTGTGAAAGGCAGGTAATGACAGTAACTGCCAGGGACAGATGCAAAGCAGTAACAGATTCTTTCCATAACTAACCAATATTACTGAACTTGCACCTCTTGCTTCCAATTTTAAATATTTGATGAGTAATTCCTCAGCCTGGGACCACTAACAGCAATGCTCCCCTGATCACAAAGGAAGTGAAGCACAGGGAGGTCTTTAGAGGGCATGAGGAACTCATGATCATTTGGGAAAAAAAAAGAACAATGACCTACTTGCAGCAGGAACTAACAAAATGGGGTGATTTTCTTCCCCTTCCTCTGCATCTGCAGCCACTATGTCTAAAAGCTCCCTGCTGCCCACCAGCACAAGCACCTCACAGAACAGATTTGCCTCTATCACATCACCTTCCCTATCTACTGTATCTTCTCAAGTTTGTCATGAGAGGGTAGCACTTTCCCAGACCCTGATGGGCATCTTGGCAGGGCTTTGCTCAGTCTCTGGAGAGGACTCTGGTCCTAGTCTTCAACTCCACCCCTTAATTCAGCTATAGATACTTGAGCTTAATGGGTGACATTAGTAGGAAGAGGCTGACAAGGGCTGATTCACCACTGCTGCTGAGCTGTGCCATTCTGCAGGCTCCACTTATCCCCAAAGTTCTTGTCTGTATCAGCATTCAAAGCCATGGCTGAGGTGACATCTGCTCAGACAAGTGCCTTGCTCTGGCTGCAACCATTCTGGCTGTGATGGCTGAGCTCATCTATGGGCTTTGTAACCTTTTATAGCCAAATATATGGGCCTGGCAAGGTATCACTAGGAAGAGCCAGAATGAGTATTGAACTGAGTAACCAGGGAATGCAGTAATGAGCCACAGTTTGACATGACAGCAGAGCTGTTATACCTCTCCAACAGATATGGGTTTTAGATAAGAGGGAAGAGGAACAAAGAAATCCTCAATGATAGTGCTTGAACCCAAAAGTGACACCTTCTCTCTTATTTGAGACACTTTTTCCCACCACTGATCATTGTTGCTCAGTCATTTCAGAAGTGAGAGAACAGTTCCAGCTGGCTCCATGTGCATTGTGACAAGAGCTCAGGAGAGTGTCTCTAAACACATCTCCTTGGTCCTCACCTGTATTTCTCAGTCCTCAGATGGGACAGAGTGATCTCTCCCTTCAGGAGCTGTAGGCCACAGGGCTTACCTATTAGCATGTTTTTTTCTCTGCCTTAGCATAAGGGTTTGTTTGCCATATAATGAAGATGGAGCTGATTAAAGCATGTCTGGGCCTGGACTAGTACGTCATCACAGCCTTTGGAGCTGGCAGCATTAGACAATGCTCCACACCCCAGGTGAATCTTCTCTTACTGGCACAGCTGTACCTACCTTGCTATGCACTGTACTGGCATGAATCATAAATCACTTTATGGGTAGACATGCTGATGTACTGCACAGTTGCAGAGAGGCTGCTCCTCTCGGGCCAGATTTTCCCTGGTGAACAGTGCTGGTGGCTCCTGCTGGTGGCAGTGAAAGCAGAATATGTCAGCCCTGCTCTGCTGCAGCAGGGATGTCAAGCAAGCAAGGACCCTGTCATTGATGTCATGCTGTGTGAGGAGAGGCCATTTAGAGGACTGTGTCCTGTTCCTTCCTGCAGGATGGATACACAGAGGAGCTGGAACCACCACTGCAGAGCACATGGCAGGTTTGCTGTGCACAGGACCATAAACATCAGCTCTGGCTCATAAATGGTGCTAGTCCCTGCCTCTGTCTTCACAGAAGTAAGGCAGGGATATAAATGACCATGGAGAGTAGGACCTTGATCCTGCTGACTGTGAGGATGGGTGGGATGGCCACCATACAATTTCCCTCTCCTTGTAGCAGTCCTTGTCATGCAGAGAAATGCTGACAGGTTCTTCAGTCTTCTGAGACTCAAACCTTCTCCCTCAAAGGGCCAAAAGAGCTCAATGGCTCCTCTGTGGGGTAAGGGCCTGAAGACAGTGCTGCTCCTCATCCTGAGCAGCTAAACCCTACAGCCACATGGTTTAGGAACATGATTTCTTGTTTATTTTAAGGGGGCAGTGCAAACTCACCAACCTACAGCAGTTATCAGGGGCTTATGTTTCCAGATCCAGAGACGCTGTGCTTGAGGTCAGCCTTGGGGATTCCTTACATGAAAATTTTGGTATTTCAGGAGACTATGGGTTACAAATGCCAACACTTTTCTTTGTCACTCAAAATCTGAATTCTCCACAGTGATTTCAAGGTGAAAATAACTGGGGCCTATTACCTATTCTCTGAACATCCAATACCTCTTTAGAGACACTGTGATTCCTCATGGGAATGACCAGTAGAGACTGGGATGCACTAACTACATAGATCTTCATAAGCGCAGAAGAGAGAATAGTTGCTAAAAATTCCAGTAAAGGGAAATTATTTCAATCACTGAAAGAAAAGAAGATGCAAGTGTCCTTCCAAAAAATCTTATAATAGTTAAGTTTGCTCTCTATTGATTCATCCATTTGGCTCATAAAGATAAAATTAATGAAGCTTTTTTTTAACAAGAAATATTTTAAACAGTTTTAAAAATTTATCTTTCTTCTCTCAGGTCCCTCCATGACATAAATATTGCATTCATAAATCTAACCTGTGATAAAATCCTCTCCTAATTTATAGGCTCGAGTCCCCAGAAGAAACCATTGCCTGTGAAGTTTTGCCAACTCTCCAGCTAAGCCTGGTACTGTGAGTGTTTCACTCCACTTCTTGTGGATTGCTCCACTCCTAAATGAGTTTTAAAGTGTTGTGCCTCTGGTGGTTTTTCATGAGCCTTCCTCAGGCACAGCTTTCATAGAGTTTCATAAAAAAAAAAAAAAAAAAAAAAGGCATTTAGTGCTGGTAATGTAGAGGCAACTTGCCAGCCTCTAACGAGAGGCATTTCACATAACCTCCTGTCCTATTTAACCAGCCTCTTTATCACCTTGATATTGACAGCAAACAGAAGGCTGTATGACAGGAATAAATTTTTACAAGCTGCCCTTACCAGTGAGTTTGACTCAAACTCACAATTCTTCAGCACTTGCACTACTGACAAGCCTGGAATCTGAACCAGGAGACCAATAAATACTGTAAGATAATTCCAAGATCCGAAGATCTTCGGCGGGACAGACTGAGATGAGAACCAGCACATACAGTGTATAAATTCTGCACTCCAGTTTCCTCAGAAGACAGGCTACTTCCCAGCTTGCCTTGTTTATTTTGATTTCCTGTCATTCAAAAATCCTTTTAAAAATTACAGAGTTCTTACTGTCAAATCATTAATAAATAGCATAACTTCTTCTGCCCTCTAAGAAATATTTTCCCTGTATATAATTTGATTTAAAAAGCATTGATTTTTTATGGAAGAAAAATGTACTGAGAATTTATAGACAATTTGAGCCTGATCATTACCTAGAAATATCTTTGGACATGACTGTTTCTTATGTAAAACAGTCCCAGCAGCTCAGCCAAGGTTTCAAGTAGCCTGGCTGATAAGGTTACTTCAGTTTTCAGATTCAACTTTCTTTAGTTTTCTTCTTCCTTTTTCCTCTCAATTTTATACTATCAGTGTCTAGTTCCTAACCAGTATGCTGAATAAAGTTCACTGAAGGCCAAATGTACTTTTACACATCTGCAGACTCATCCCCATTCAAACCATTCCCCTTCAAATGTCCCAGCTCACCTGAACTGCTATCTTTTGGTAACTAGAAGCTTCCAAGATTCCAAAGACCTTTTCTTCAGGTATTATATCTCCATCCTCTCAAAACCTCCTGATTGATGATGTCTGAAATGCAGACATTGTTTCAATTGGTGCACTGTTTTCCCAGAGGCTTATTGAGTTGGAAAGGATGGAAAGAAATCTTGGAAAGTCTGCTGTGGGATTTTCCAGCTTTACTGGAAAAATTTCTTAGAGCAGAAATGACCTGGCAGGCATGCATGTTTTTGGTGTACACCATCAACCTGATGTGAGGCTCACTTGCACAAGAGTGCACCTTCTACACTGCATTAGATAATAAAATCAAAGATAGGAGGAACATCTCCAGGGTCCTCCTGAGTTCCTATGTGTGCACATACCCACTGATCTGGGATAAAAAATAACTACTATTATGGGGTATAAAACTATAATGTTTCATACAACCCTTAAAATCTTTAAGGCAACTTTATATATGTCAAATATATCATATATATATATGACAACCAAAGAACAAAAGTTAATTATCAAATTATTACAAACCCTACCATATTTTCTAATCTGATAGTTCTTCACTAGCGGATACAATACTGTTCCTCAGGTGAGATTTTTTTCCTCACTGAAGCTAAGAGTAGCAGATCTCCTACTGATTTCACCTGTGGCCCATGAGTAAAGCTACACCGCTTTACTCAGGTCTCAAACTTCCAGCATTATCAAATCCTGCATCTCTGTTGAAAATCTCAGTATGTTTAAGAAAGGATGATAAAGCTCTTAGACACATATAAACAGAAGAGGAGACCTGCTTTGGTTTAAAAGATTAAATAGAAATATAAACTTGGCTCACAGAAGAAATTTTTAAAGGTTAAGACTCCAAACTGGTTGACAACAATCATAAAACATCCTGTGCTTCAGGTGTCTTGATTTTTAGGTTTTTCTCTTAAAGAGTCCACACATAGAACTGCAAAACTATGTTTCTAAAGCATATGCATGTGGCAGGCACTCAGCAAACAGTTTTCCCTACAAAAAGCTGAATTTGGAAGCATGGCAAGAATCCCCTAATCACTGCTACCCCATTCAGTTTATGAGTGGTGGCCAAGCATTTTGACCATGCAGAGCAAACTTTGGGAGAGTTTTGATGTTAGCACTAATTATTCAACATATTTGGATTCAGTCAGTCTGTGTTCATTACACAGGAGTGATATTAATTCCCTAACTTCCCACAGCCTTCATAAAATATCAAGAACTTACAGGTAGGAATACTGTTTCTATTAACTTTTTTGTCCAGTCTGACTTTTCTTGCCTTTTTAGACCATTTTGGCAGTAAATATCCTCCTAAAGGTTTTTGATACTTAGCCTGAAAGTGCAAAGAAGTCTAGCTGTAAATGAGAATGAGTCCAGCCAATCCAAAGAGAAATGCAAAAAGAAACCAAGTACTTTTAAGGTTTAATCACCTTTTGCATCAATCTACCCCATACAGGAGCAATAACAGCATGTTTCCAGCCATCCAGCACTGGATTGTTTCTCCAATTGTCCCCTTTAATTAGCCTTTCTGTCCCCTGGTGCTCTTGTTTTATTACTTCAGTTGTAAACAGGACATTATTCAAGACTGTTTCAGGCTAATTGCACTACAAATATTAAGAGCCTGGCTGTTAAGTGGTCATAAATGAGACTTTGTAACTACTGAATGGTTAATAAAAATAATGAAATGCAATTGTTCCATGTAAATACAACTGAGCAGTGTAATATTTTATAATGATGACTATTTAATTGGAATTTAGGTTCAGCAATTTAGGATTTCTGACAATATCACTGTCTTTATAGCAACTGACCTTTGAAAGCAAATTCTCTGTTCTTCTGCCTTCCCAAGGAATTCTGTGCTACATTCAAACGCAGATACACAAACTGAATGTACCTAGACTATGAGTTGCCTTTAGAAGCTCAATCTTGGCTCCTCAACATAAGCATCTTTCTTAGATGACCAGGGCCCAGAGGCAATGGGAACCCTCAGAAATTGTGGGCTCTGTAGTTTCTTAGCATCTGTAAAAAGGACTAAATCTGCTCTGTAATGTAGATATAGTTCCTGGTCTTCTGGCAGGACCAAACGTGGTTCAGACCCAGTACTCCAGAGAATATTTTGAGTAAGTTTAGTAGCATAGTAAGGAAGAAGTCCTAAGTCTGAGCAGGATTGCTTCAGACATTAATTTAGGACTGCCTGTGAGCTGAGACAGTCCAACGTGTTGTCAAGGTGCAGGTGTGGCCAGATTTGCTCAGCTTAGCTCCCTCAGCTTTCATCCCACCATTCACTGCAATGTTGTGATATGACAAACACAGGCTACACTTCTCCCTAGAAGAATTTGGTGTGTTATGCAGTAAAGCAGTGGAGGATGGAGAGACAGCTGTGTCACAGATGTCCTAGACAGAAAAATAAATATCCAGAGCCACAGAGCAATAAAGGTGCTGTGGCCTGTAAAGTTCCCTAGCATGTGCTCTAAGGAAAAATGTGAATGTCAGCAAGGGGATAATGCAAGCAGTAAAATACACATTTCAGTGAGTATCACTAGTGAAAATGTTCCTCAGGTTATCCTGCCTAAGAACAAATTAGTTGACGACTAATTATGTAGCAACAGCTCTTGAGCCCATAATCCCTGCCAAATTGCACCAAGTGAGGAGTGAGGACCTGTCCCACAAGTCATTATACAAACAAACAATTCCACATGTTGTTCTATTGTATTTAACCCCATGCTGCTGCAAGCAGAATATTTCAGTGAGCAAACCCAAGGATTTTAAATCAGAAACAAGATAGCTCAAAGGGCTGGATAAATCCCCAATATAAACATTTCTATTTGTGGCATCATTTGTGGAATGACTTGTTGTAACACTGACTAATTAGCTTGTAAATTTTGCTGTGGGTTCTTTTTCTTATCTTACCCACATTTTGCCAGCAAAATCCAAACAAGCATTCAGCTCCAAATGTTATCAAGTAGTTTCTACAAGAAGCTCTGACCTTTTAAACTCCATAATCCTTAGGGGAATAGCAAACTCTTCTGCTCCACTAGCTAAGAAGGCCAATTTTTAAAAATTAGAATTGCATTGAATGGTGCAAAAATCACAGTCTCATCTTTCAGTTACCCTTCCCATTGATTCCTGTATTAGGGAGGACATAGGTGCTACACAAAAGAATATGACCCTCTCCTTCTTCCTGGAGGAAGTTTACTTGACACTTGGCTTAATATGAATGTCCAATATGGTGCAGATTTAATCCCATGCTCACAAGTTACTGCAAAGTGAAAGAAAGTGTGATCATGAAGCCCAAAAATATATGTGTTACATTGCTTTCAGGGCTTCTTAAATAATCACAGAGCAATTCTTAGCACAGCTATCCTCACAAACCCTTCCAAAAACAGGAACTGTCACACAGAGAGAGACAAAGCATCTGATCACTAGAGGTTCCTGACTTCCATGGTTTTCCACAGGAGTGAAATGAAACACCTCTAGGCATCTGTGTCCAAGTGATTTGATTCCATGAGGAGCCCTTGTCAGGAGTGGGAAATACAGCCACTCCAGCGCCAAGTTAATGACATACCCACTGGACTGCCTTTCCTTACCCAGAGCTTGCATTAAATTCAGGCTTTGGTGTTGCTGTTGCCAATACAGTTAATAACTTTAAAATGAATTAATGAAGAACAGGATCTCCTGTGGAGTTCTCGTCTCTAATTAAGTGGTGGCAGGGGAAGCGTGTAGTGGAATAAGAAATAATTGAAACAAGGAACCTTTCTTTTTTATCAAGCTATTTAGCATTTTGGCATCCTTCCAGATACATTTCCTATAATTGGAAACATTAAATTGCCTGATTTAAATCTGCAACCCCCCTGGCTCAAACATACAGTCCCATTGAAGGCTATGGCACTGGTCATATGTCAGGTTCTAACTGGAGAGCAAGTTCTGAGGATACAATGCTGTTATGTTCTATGAAAGAGCTAGGTGAGGGGGGTTTTTGCAGAGAACAGTTCCCTGAAAAATACTGTTTCAGTAATAGCCACACATAATGTAAGTAAACAAAAAAAATTGGAAATTTTATCTTGACATTTCAATTTCAAGAGCATAAAAACATGTAATATTTTGTACAGACTATACAAAATATTTTCTTTTTTAACCTTTAACCTCCAAGTCTAACCACCATAAAAAATGTATTATTTAGGAGTGAAAGAAATGTGTTGGTTATTTCTGGATAATTTCTTTCTTCTTCCATTTAATTCCACTGAGAAAAATAAACACATTTTGTTTCAGGTAAATACAACCTTTTTTTTGGTTTGGTTTTTTTTTGGTTTTTTTTTGGTTTTTTCTTTGGTTTTTTTTGTTTAGTTAGGTCAGACAAACAAAAAGTCAATTAGTACACAACTCTAAACCTGATGCTAATAAGAAACCCTTCTACTAATGCTCCAGGTGCAGTAATGTGCTGACAGATATTGTGTAAACAGGGTGTTGTTGTATGTGAGGGGATGTCTCCAGTGTCCATTCAGTCTCTGATTCCTCTCTCTGTATTATCTCTGTATTATTATTATGTATTATGTATTATCTCTTATGCCTTATGAAGGCATAATTATGCCTTCAGCTCATATTCCAGGGTTTGTGTCATGTGCCACAATTCCTTCAGCCTTCTCTTCTGTTGGGGTAACAGCACCATCCAACCCGTTCCTCTCAACAAATTTCACCCCGTGCCTCTCATGGACTGATCTGTAGCACAAGCTCTTGAGTGAGTTAGGAACAGATATCAGAATTATCACTATGAGATGTGGGGGGAAATGTCCAAGAAACAGAGAGGAGCCAAAGCTGAAAAGATACTTAACAGTAATAGAGGCAGGCTATAAATGCCAGCCACCTGAAGAGTAAGAAAGAAGTCAGGGAAGTGTTTGTAAGTAAATATGGAAAGATGAGTGGGAAGAGTGAGGACAGCAGCAGCAAGAAAGGTGTGCACCCTTTCAGACAGATAGGCCATAGCTTTGGTGAGTGAATCTTCAAGATGGGTGCTCCCTGCACTGGGAGGGGTGAAGAAGAGCCCCAGCAGGGAACTGTGCACTTTATGTCTCTCCAGACCATCCCAGACGTTGTGACCTCACCAGCACGATGCTGCTTATTTAATGAATTTTTTGCTGGGAAATGAAGAGGTATTCCTGTGAATGTGCATAGCAAGAAGCTGGTTTTGTAGGTAATGCAAGGACTATATTGAGGACTATATTATTTGTTCAAAAGTTTGGGTCTAGTGTTCATGGCATATCACTAGATTTTAAGACTGTCAAGTCATGTAAAAATATATTTTAATGATTATGGATCATACCTAAAACAACAAATAGGAGAAATCCCAAAATCTCCTATATCTCTTACGAGATGAAGAAGAGGTCTGGAAAGAAAGCACTGAGATAAGAGATCTGGGCTTCTGCACATAAACAAATTAGATCAGATGTAGGTCTTTACTCTAAATTAAATTTAGAGTAAAGTAAAGAAAAATCACTATTTTCATATAGAAAATAATTTCAGGCTGAAGTCTCTGAAAAAAATAGTAAAAAAAATGTAAAAACACTGCTGGCTTGAAAAAGGAGGATAAAAGTTGCTTTGTGGTTGTATGTACTAATCAACCTTGGGAATAAGTCTCTCCAAGACCTATTTTGCTTTCTTTTACACATACATTTGTGGGGTATCTCAAGAGATACTGCTTACTGAACTTCTCTTCTAACCCTGATGATCTGCTATTTGAGATAATAAAAATAATAACCCAGTAACACCTTCAATATTTCTGTCTTAGCCCTCCATCCCATCCCAAAGAAGGACCTGGGTAGTCTGCTCCTTTCTCACTTCTCAGCACCCCAGATTCATGGGTTCTTCCTCACTTGTGCATCAGCTCCTCTTCCCTGGTACCTCAGAGAGAGGTGCTGTCTTCCACATGTCTTGGTAGGTAAGGACTGCTGCTTGGAGATATTCTAGTCCTGAGGGGCCCTTCCATCTGTGCTTTTGAGTGTTTCTGGGGAGAAACATTTAATAGGTTCATACCACTGCAACATGCAACCACTAATCCATTAGATCTGCTAAAAGCAAAATTGATGGTTCCTAGAGATACAGTTGCTGGTTTTGCAAAACCCCAACTCCCCACTGGAGAATGAGGGCATCACCAGGTGTGCAGCATGGGCACAAAACTCCCCTATCTCAGTATTTTGTTTGTTCCATGAGCAGTCTACTTCTCTGTGAGATTTTTAACATGCCCTGTTGAATTTCTGCAGTATTTAGAAATAGCTCTTATGAAACTGCATAGTCTAAAGCTGAAGAAGGAAAGATGCTCTATCTACTATTACCCATGCTTTCATCTTCCTACGTTGTGTTAAAATAATGTACAAGTACACATATGTCAGAGAGAGTTTTTCCTGAAATGAACCTGCAATTCCAATGTTTGTCAGCTCCTTTGAATTTCAAAGGATACCTTCAAAGGGCACCAGCAAGAAAAAGTGATGCAGTTAAATGGTCAATACCTACATGTTTATAATTCCAAGTTCATCTTTATACACAGATATTAATACATTTCAAATCATTAGCCATGTTTTTAGATGGGCTGTGGGGAGAGAATGGTTGAGGGAATGATTTTGAGAGTGTTGGGTTTTTCTTTTCAAAGCTCATGAGAATCAAAAGTCATTCAGATTTTTTAAAGAGATGTGCTCTCCACCCTGTCACTTCTGTACAGCAGTATTTTCCCATATATACTTTAAGACCAACCCTTGTTGCTTCCTAAGCTAATCACACCCATGCAAAGCAAAAGTGATTTAGAATCTGTAGTTAAACATATGTTGGAAGAATATGTTGAGCTTCATCTACTACTGAGCAAAAAACTTGCTCCAGGGCATCCTCAAGGATCTGGGGCTGGCAGAACAACAATGGTGCCACAGTTTGCTGGGAGGAGTGGCTGTGTTGGGAATCACCTCAAGCATCACACTGGCTCTCCAAACAGGGGTATGGCAGGGGCATGAAAGACATCATGGACTGCAGATCCTTGTAAAGAGGGCAGGAGGCCTAAACATATACCTGTAACTGTAGATTCTGGTTTTTCCAGTGGTACCAAGTTAAAGGCTAAATTCTGTTTCTGGCTTAGGTCTATGATGGGAACTAAAACAGAAACTGACCTTTAATAAAGTGTCTCAAATAAAAATTCCTTGTTCCTGGAAAAACCCAGAATGACTGCTTTTCTGCTTTCCTCATGTAAGCAGGTTTTCTTCTCTTCCAAAATATGACATCCTAGGAACATAATTAGAATTTTCTGCTAGAAAATATAAAGCAGTATACAATCTTGTCCTTTAACAGAAGTTAATCTGATAGTTAGTCTGGATAACAGAACACAGCTGAATGTCAATGCCACGAGCTCCTTCATCTGTTCAATTCAAACCCATCATTTCCCACATTTTATTTTCTGTTATAAGCCTAGGCTGCTAAAAAGACTCAAATATTAAAAAAACAAACAACAACAACAAAAAAACCAACTGAACAAAAACCAAAAAACAAACAAAGAAAACAAAAACCAAAACAAACACGCAACAACCTCTGCCCCCAATTACTGAAGCAGGGAAAGCAGTTAAGTTTTAGAGCAGAAAAATTCAGCCAAGAAAGCATAAATAATTTTTCAGTTTCCACTAAGAGATGCTAATTATATAAAAGGAATTATATGGTCATCCATGCATCACTGTTCCAAAGTTAAATCATCATCACATGATTCAGAATTTTATTCAAACCCAGAGACTATCAAAGGGGAAATGGGTGCTGCCAAAGGGGAATAGGCATTATCCCCTTTAAGACATTTGAGATATCTATTATTTAATTAGGTTAGTATCAGCTGCTGAGAAATATAAATAAAAAATTTCAACAGTAAGGCTGCTTGATACTTTTCTTCAATTGTCCAATTACCTTATGTTAGTTCTGGGTGATACTAAATGTCACTATTAGTAGCAGAACATCATGTATGAATACCAGCCTAACTGGCAGCACTTGAAGACAAGGTTAAGCTGAAATGATATTTGGTCAAACAGCTAGTGCTGTTTGAAAGCCTGCTAAATGACAAAATTCTCTCTTTCTTCCAAGTTGCTGTTCTGTATCCAAAACAACTAGAAAATGAGCAAAAATGCAAGTACCTAACCGATCTAGAAGTTGTTTGCTGTTGGAGGGATGCTTGTTACAAGTGTGCATTTTGGGAACTGGTAACATTGCCACCACTCATACACCATCTGACTCAATTACTCAGCTGAATGAAGGCACTATCTAATGAAAATTTGCTTCCTTCTGATTTTACTCAGATAGGTTAGCAACTCTGAAAATATCTTTGTGTACATAGGTATTTTGTTCTGGGTTTATAAGTGTAAGAGTGCAGTGCTCTTAATAACGAGAATTTTTTTTTTTTTTTTTTTAGTAAGTGTATAATGTTTAATGTATTTGCCTCTTCAGCAGAACTGTGTTTTCATGACTGTTGTTTACAAGAAAACATCTTTGTGAAGGTGATTCGGAGGGGAATGTGAAAACTTCCATTTCTCTCTAAGAGCAACATTTTCTGGGTTTACTTCAGGCTTTGTGTTTTACACATTTACCATCCACGGGTGTGAATATGTGGGGTGTACACATAGTGTAAAATATTTACACAAAGTGTAAATACCTTGTTCAGCTGTTGACATCATGAAAATGATGGAGTGCAACTGTTTTTCTATCTGACAAAAGGGTTTTTTGTGGAAACTTTAGGCATAAGGTCAGTTCTCTGCTCGCTTCAATGAAGACTACTTTGTAATACAACAGGCTCTGGGGTAACATTCCTTAGATATATGTCACTGCCTGGAAAGAGAGGGAAAAAGCTAGAAAGCAGGGAAGGATGGAAGAAAAACATTCTATTTTAATGTAAAATTTCACAAAGGCTCTGGTAGGTGAAATAAGATCAACATGTACAAATGTAGACAATCATAGCACCTATTTGTATAGGCCAAATCAGCTTAGAAAAATGGATGTGTGGACAACACAACAGAAGCAGCACAAGCACTATTTATTTGATGTTATTGGGCTTTTGTTTTGTTTAAGGAATACAAAAGGCACTCTCCCCTTGTACAGTGTGCATTCATATTGAGTTAATTTCAGAAGATTAAAGACATTGAAGGGATGATGATACAAGCAGATATAATACCCTGATTCACAAAGGAATTGTGAATAGAGCCGAAAGCCTGAAACCTGACTTGACAACACTAAACTGCAGCACTAACAAATATATTTGAAAGATTAGCTGAGAAGACAAAAATTGCCCAGCTAAGAAACAGGTCACACTGACTCAGAAAAGGCAGATCAAATTTTCAACAAAGAGCAATGACAAGTCATTATATACCTCACTTTAAAGTGCAGACAAAAGACTAATCTACAAGAGGTCTTCTGTAGCATTCCTTGTGCCTCAGTTTCCCACTGAAATAGACACAGACACCTCCCTAAAGATGCTTGCAGTTGCTTGGGAGAGTCACCAGAAACCAGCACTCATGTCCATGTGGTGGGCTTGTGCAGTCGCTATTGCAGATCCAACCAGTGCTCTCCAAATCAGAAAAGTGAAAAGTATAAAACAACAACAAAAATCCCAAAGATCATCAAGTACAGCAGACAAACACAGCAGTAGGAATAGCAAATTTAATTTCAGAATTATTCAGAATCCAAGATCCATGATGTCCCAATCAACACACTATAATGTGTTCTCTCTAGAGATGTGCCAGATGTGAGAGGATAGATCTGGATAAGCAAGGGCATTTGCCTGGAACTATACAAACCTTTTTATCTCCCAAGCAGTGTTTTACAAAGCAGAAGAAATTCATACAAAGATAGTGGTACAGCTGCAGGTGAACAGCTTTTTCCATTCCAGTTCTGGGTAACAGACTCTAACTACTTCTAATACAGAAGATAATAGATAGTTCTAATATAGATAATAGTTCTAATATAGAACTTCTAACATAGCTTTCTCATATGAGTGAGGTTATTAATTTCCCTATTTAATTTGGAGACATGCAAGACTGATCCTGCAGAACTCATCAGGACAGCTTGGATGCTGAGAAGCTAAGTAAGGAGATTAATTGGGAAAAAGGGGACATGGTATTTATCTGTGATAAAGGAATTCATCTGTTTCCTTAACATACATAAAAATTCTCACGGAGGTTGATTAAAATACTTCCACTATCTCAAACAGAAACAGGATTGTACATACTGCAAGTTTTACAAGAAATGCAATGTTGATTTTAATAGAGCCAGTCAATAATGTATTATCCTGAAGACAGCAATATTCCTGGTGCAATTGCTGAAAGCCTTTCAAGAACTAGGGTATATATAATGCATTTTGAATACAAACAGTATAAAGACATTTCTTCTAACAAAATACAAGAGCTGTTTGGGATCCATAAATGCATTCACAACTACCCATCCCTTGCCCAAACTCTCATAAATCCAAACTAAGAATAACATCAGACTGGATGATATTATTTTCCTTACAATAAACTCTGTGTCCATTCCTTTTTATTGTAAACACATGTACTCCCTGCAGCTGATAATTTAATGTTTGAGGACTGGTGGTTCTTGAAGCCAAGGCCAACATCTGTCATAAAAATGAAGTATCCTAAAATGAAAGTATTTTAATTGTTTCTGAGAGACATGTTCATGCAGTTTTTTGAATGTCTTAAACTTGTTAATAGGCATTTGTTGAAACCAACATAAATTCTCCTTCCAAAGAGTGGTTTTCAGCTTTCTGAGAAATGAATACCAAAGTCTTCAGTGCAAAGTACGAGATGTTCCTTATTTAAAAAGGATGCACTCTAGGCTTGATGCATTCCATACATTTCAGTGAAAATAAAGAAAAGCAGCAAGACAGGGCAAGTTTCAACCCTAAAAATAAACTGGTCTAGTTTTAGAATTTGACTTGGAAGAATAAGACATTCCAGCTTAGTCCTCTCAGTTTTTTAGCAGAAGGACACTTCCAAAAGTATCTAGAACATTCAGTTTTCCAACCTATACCTATTTGGGTTATCTCATGTTAAAACACAAAACAAATACATAGATTGCCTTCAGTCTGGAAACAGCCCCAGAGAATCCAGTAGAAAGAACTGTTTTGAGTGCACCAAACATAAGAGCATATGGTTTATATTCCTTTCATTCTTAATGCATCCAGTTTAGTCTTTCATTAACTGAAACCATCTTTGTCAACAAAGCTGAAATATAACCAATTCATTTTTAAAATCTCAGAAAAGAAAATGTTCTTTCGAAATTTAATTACAAGGATGTTCTTGATGTGAACTAGCTAATTTAAACATGATATACCAAAATTAAACCAGAACAGATCTTTACTGCTCTATGTTAGCTGCATGTTTTTAAGACATTTTGGACTCTACCCAAATAGCACTAAAGCATGTGTTTTCTCTTTGCTTGTGTGGGACTTCATACAACCTTTCACAGTCTAACTTTGTTTCTCCTTTCCACTCTTCTGTCTTTTCCTGATGGCTCCATCTGCTCTTCTAGGAAGAGTAACTCTGTTGTACTGTCTGTCAAGAAACCCTCCTTAGTACACTTAGTCCTTTACACCTGTTGACTTCTTGGTGTTTCGTTTTGGGATTACTGGCTTAACATCTGTCATAGAAGTAGACTCAGCACCTCCATTCGAATCTGACAGAGATTAGCCACAGTATTGCTCTCATCATGCAGATAGGACAGGACTTCAAAATGTATTTAATGTGAAACACAAGAGAAAAATGCTAATTGAGGCATAACTGCAAATCCCCATGTTCCTGTATCCTGAAGGTGGTCTGATAAATCTCACCCCACAATTCAAGTATTTTCATGAAGACTAGTTTCCAAAATTGAAATCCATATAGTGGCCCAGCGAAACAACTCCACTTAAATTAAGATGTGAAGCAAATGGCCCAGGTTTTGGTCCCATTAAAAAAAAAAAAAAAAAAAAAAAAAAAAAAAGATGATTTCTAAGTTTAAAAAATCAGGTTGTTTTTACTCCTGATGCCACCAGCTGATCCACCACTGCCAGTCCCTTACCAAAGGGATGCTCTGTACTGCACATGATGATCAGTTTTTCTCTATGCCACAATACTTTGGTACTGCTGGTCCTCAAGCTGATCTGGCATTTCTGACTCTGTCTGCTTTCTACTCAAACAGCATAGCCAGCATATGTGGCATTTTCTCTAAAATAGTTAATCCAGGTTTCAAGCAATTACATGGCACAGTGAAATCCTAGCCTTCAAAATCTCAGGGGGAAAAAACAAAAAAAATAAGGTTTTTAAGAGGTGGATACAGACTGAAAAGACCGAGAAACTGCTTGAAAAAATAATTTTATGATGCTTGAGCAAGTCTACAGGTACTGCTGTAACACTCCTTCCCATACACAGAGTGCTGGACACTGTGCCTGACCCAGAGTGTTGCCTGGAGAGCCTGCTCTGGTAAACCCCTGCAGTGAACATCCCTGAGCTGCAGCACTGGTGGCTGCTAAATGCACCCAGTGCACCAAAAGTACAGTTTCCTGTTTTCCTGTCTTTGGTCATTCAAACCTCCACATGCAAAGACTTTCTGCTCCTTTTCATTTGGCTGGAAGCATTTACAAAATGATCAGGCCATCAACCAAAGCAGGCTGCCTCTGCAGACTGATGACTGCCCTAAACATCCCCTAAGTTTGTAAAAAGCACAAATGCATCTTACCAGTGACCCCAGCTGTATGCAAGGGTGTGCAAAGCAATTACTGGAGAACCCTGCAAGGCCCTTTTGAAAGGTGCAGAGACCAGCTGGTGCTCTGAATTAGATGGGAACAAGCTGACAAAAAAGAATCTACACTGAAACAAAAGTGAGGGCAGCTGAGAAAAAAAGTCAGAGATAATGTTAATGAACTGATTTTGAGGCCTATTTTGGAATATCTTCTTTGTGTGTCGGAACAAATAGTTCAAACAGTAGACACCAGCCTTGTCCCTTTCTTGAAGTGGTCTGAGTCCAAAAAACAGTGAATTATGGGGTTTTCAAAACATCTCATACAGTAACTTGAAAGCAAGCTGGTCACAACTATGGCTGGTGTGTCTGTGGCCCATGGTACCAAATCACTATTTTGTCATGGAAGCTTCCAGTGAGGATCTTGGAGAGGGGAAATTTTTCTTAATTTTTTTTTTTCCCATACTGTGATTTATATGCTACCATACCTCTGGTGGTATCAGCCTAAACTTGTTTGGGCAGGTTATTTAAGACCAACCTTCGAACTAGGGGAAGACATTTGCTTGCATTTTAACACAGATCTCCTTCCCTGGTGTCTGTCATCCTGCAGGGAAGTTCAGCTGTGCCCTGCCTTTAATCTGACACAGCATGGAACACCCCTGAGTACTGGGGCTCTGGCAGCAGGATAATCTAAAGGTGACAGCTGCAAATCATGCGTGCTGCTCAGGACTAAAGTCCTCCTTGTGCCTGATGAACCATGCCAGAGGCAGCACATGTACTGTAATAACAACCCAGGGCTCTTGACAAAGAGAGGCTTAGTGCTGCCTACTTGTTGTTCCTGTCCTGATGCTGCTGTGTTGTTCACACAGCCAAACTAGCAGACAGCCATCACCAGTAAAGCCCCCTGGCACCAAGGAGGAGGGAGAGTGGGGAAAGCCTGCCCAGTGTGCTGGTTTCAGCTAGGATAGAGTTAATTTTCTTCCCTGTAACTGGCACAGTGCTGTGTTTTGGAGTCACTATGAGGATAATGTTGATAATACACTGGTGTTTTAGCTGTTGCTCAGTAGTGCTTATCCCAAGTCAAGAACTTTTTAGTTTCCCATGTTCTGCCAAAATGCATGTACATGAGAAGCTGGGAGTGGGCACAGCTAGGACAGCTAATCCAAATTAGCCAAAGGGATATCCCATGCTATGGAATGCTGTGCCCAGTATATAAACTGGGTGGAGTTGACTGGGAGGAGCTGATCCCTGGTCAGGTGTGGGCTGGGCATTGGTCAGTGGGGGTGAGCCAGCTGCCCTGCCTACGTGCTCGGTTTAGCAAGGGTCTGGCACAAGCCTGGCTGGCTGTCCTGCACACAGCAGCAGCTGGCTTGGTTTGACCCTGCACCCTTCCAAGCAGGCCAGGCATGATGAGGGCACAGCAGCCTTTAGCCAAATCTTCCCCAGTCTTCAACAAATCACAGCAGATCCTACAGACTCATCTTGTCCTGCCAGGACATCATCACAGGCACATGGCATTTCCCCACTTTGCACCTCACATCACACCCCAAGCATGGCTCCATGCACTGGCCCTGGCCCTGTGTAATGTGGAGGAGTCAGCCTAGTTTGGCTCTTTCCAAGCGATGTCCTGGCATATTTTGAGCCAGTATAGATGCTGCTGATCTTTTCCCATGGGCTGCCTGAATCAGTGGAGCACCTATGGCAACAGGAATCAGAGCTGGCAGTGAGTTGGGCTAGCCAGTAAAAGAGAGTTTTCTCACCCTGAAACACCCCATGGACATAGGTGGAGCAGGCAGGAATGAGCTAGCACTAAAAGAAGGATGGGCTCTGCAGCCACCTCTGCTGGTCTGGGTACTGTCCATAGAGGTGGCAGAGACTGTGGCCTCCCAGATTTAAAGCAACAAGTCAGATCACATTTCCAATGACTATCATGGATCAGGCACATATTTTCTGCCTGACCAATTAATCACTGCCACTGCTATTACTATGATTAATGATTTACTGCAAAATAAATTCCATTTTTTAGGGCAATCCCCTTATCCATACAAAGGAAAATAGCAAAAATGCAGCTCTCCAGGAACTTTGCAAGGCCTCAGCCACTACATAAAACAAACCCAAAAACTCCCTGCCATCAAACCTCACACTTGAAATTTTATAGTCTGTGACCATAAAATTTAGCAGTGGAAAGCTATTATATTAACTAAGAGATCAGTATAATTTACTTAGTTTTGTTTTTTTCTCTGAGACAACGTAGAATTTTCTCTTAATGGCAACAGGCAGCAACATTTTCTTGGTCTGTATGATTTCATGACTGTTGAACGAAAAAGTCAGGTTTAGTAGGCAGAAGAAGTTAAGGATTCCCTCCATATGGCATGCATGGGATCATCATCCCTCTATCTTTCAGAGCTTGAAAGAAAAGCTGTGCTGACAATTGGAATGAGAAGAGAAGAGAAGAGAAGAGAAGAGAAGAGAAGAGAAGAGAAGAGAAGAGAAGAGAAGAGAAGAGAAGAGAAGAGAAGAGAAGAGAAGAGAAGAGAAGAGAAGAGAAGAGAAGAGAAGAGAAGAGAAGAGAAGAGAAGAGAAGAGAAGAGAAGAGAAGAGAAGAGAAGAGAAGAGCCAAAACCAAATTCACTTTCAAAGTATCCTTAGTAAAAGAAAACTCACAGGGAGCAAGAAGGCAGTAGAAAGGGTAAAGAGAAAAGTTGGGTTGACATCACCAATTGCACAGTTTCCTAGGTGTCTGAAAAACAACAAAAGTGGAACAGAAGTTTCTGGAGAAATAGCCTAAATTGAATTTTTTTTCCTTCATCTGCACTCTCATAAAGCTTTCAGTTGTCTGAAACTGGTGCATTTAACTCAGGTCAGTCTCAAGAGTATAGTTCTTTAATTATACTGCTGAGCTCATGCAGTATATTCTTCATAAATGCCAGTCAGAAGCTTGATTATCTTGTGATATCTTGATCTTTAAAATCCCATCCTAGGAAGGCAGGGAATCAGTAACTAGTGCTGGTAAAGGCTGCATGGACAGCACCACCCTGCCATCTCCTGGTGCAAAACCCAAATACATCAGCCCTGATCTCTGTTAACAGGAAAACTGCCAACAGCATTTTCCTTGCTGGCTATTCCTGTTGGGGTAGCTCCTGGTAGCCCCGAAATCCAGGATGCTGGGCAGGGTGCCCCAGCCCTGCAAAGCCTCAAGAATAAGTGTGTGATTGTAAGCTTCCCATGCTGTGCTTTTAGGGAGGGTCCAGACCATACAAACCTGTGTCACATTTGGAAACAAGAAAAACAATGCCTCCATAAATACAGCAATGGGGAAAATATGGCTTATTGCTGTCTAAAGAAAAGTGCCTATCACCTGTCAATCAGCCACTGAAAAATATTGATTTAGAGCAAAATCATTCACCATCTGCCAAACCTTCTCAGCAACGTGCAGTTCAGGGAAAATGCCTGCAGTGATCTGGTAGCAGGGAAGGAAGCTTAATCTTCCAATTTACTGACTCATGTGTGAGTTCTTAAAATTCACTAATCAACTGATGGGGCACAGATGTTTGACTTCTCTTTCAAACAGATCTGGCTGCACGTATTTCCCAGTCAACATATGTTATTTAGAATTCCTCTCCACCATGAATAAGAGAGTGTAAAGAAGGCCTTGGTAGGACTGTATTAGGATTCAGTCCTAGTCTCAATTTAATGTAAAAGCTCCTGTTTGCTTTCACTAATGCCAGGATTTCATACTCAGTAGGATCAGAGCCTTATATCTATTAACTGTCACAACATGAACTGTGATATGCAACTGTGCTATTGTGAACACGTGAAGATTTGCAAAGTCAATTACTTGAAGAAATCCAATGAATAATTCTGTATCACAAATAGACTGGAAGAACTCCAGATATTTTTGTTGTCTCACCATGAGCAGAAATAAAAGAATAACTTAATGACTATTTCAGCTTTCAATCAGATTTTTAGCTGGGACATCTAAGTTCACCTAAGCCACCTAAGTGCTCATTAGTTACTGTTGAAAATATTCATAAATGTGCTGCTGAGACTTTCTGATTTTTTAACAAAATACCATTTCAGCCATGACTAGAGATTCCCTTGCCAGGAATTGTACTGCAAAGAGGAAATGGACCTGTCACTCTCATGTGCTGCCATCCTCAGTTACCAGCTGTGACTGGCAAGCCTAGTGAGAAAGTATCCCAGCACCATCCCCAAGGTGCAGAGATCTCAATTACCTTTTCATGGGGAAATAAATCTGTGTGTATCAGGTCAGCTCTGAATGCAAGACCCTGAGTTATTCTCCTCTCCTCTTGCTGACTCCCTGCAGCTCTCCCCTGCCTTTGCAGAGCAGCATCAGTGCCTGCCCTGCTGCAGCACCTGTGTGCCAATGCAGGTGACCCTCTGTGTGCCCCAGTGCAGGAAAGAGGGTTTCACTTCAACAGCAGCACAGGTCTTGCCAAGAGATGTTCCCTTGCAGCAGCTGCAACAAGTCCCCCTGCATCAGAGGCTCCAGACACTGTCAGGTGTCAGCTGTAATACCACTCCTCATTGGAAAGCAAATGACTTTTCCCTGTCTGCATTACCCAGCCTAACTCCTCCAGGTTTCTGATAACCTGGCATTCACATATTCAGTGTGGGCAACTTAATGGAGCACCCCTATCCTTGGAAAAATAAAACAAATAATGGCAGAAAAGTCACGCTAACATGGAGAGGAGTAAGTTGTGGGGTTTGCCACGTCTTGTTGACACAGCCTTAGCAAAGGAGCTTCCCACACACAACTAGAACACCCAGGACCATCTTCTTCCATCAGCCACTGTGGGGGAACAAAACCATCTGCTCTGACACCCTCTGACCTGCAGCAGAGCTAATTATAGGCCAAACTATGAAGTCCTTACCACCCTCATTAGGAAGAGGGCTATTAGTTCAGCTTGAGATAGGACTGAGGAAAAATGTAAGGTCTAATTCTGTTGTTCTCACTCAAGCTGAAAAGCCAGCTGTTCCCCAGGAAAAACTACAAACACCCTGCCAGCAGGAGCAGCACCCCAGCAGAGACAGACCAGAACATCAATCCCTTAGCAGGAGGCTTTCAGGGTAAAACTAATAAGCTGGTATTCTCATCAATTCTGAATTCTCATGCCAGGATTGCCTGACAAAGGGGCTGATACAAGATAGGTTAGAGCGAGTGCTCAGCCTGCATGGTGGGGAGAGTGCACAAAAAGCTGCTTCTCTTGACAGCAGCCTGCCAACCTCACCGAACTGGCCAACTTTTTGGAGAAAAAAATGAAGGCTACAATTCACTGCCAGCCTCCATGATACCCTCAGCCTCTTCCAGTCATTGGGGAAAGGTTTTCAAAGTTATTTAGCTTGCTGAAAACTTCAAGAGATGTGCTTCAAGACTTTCAAAATCTACTAAAGCAGGTGATGGAAGTGAAGAACCAAATCTGCTTACAATGTCATACAAATTCCACACCTTCTAACACTTACACACCTTAACCTTTGAAACACAGCAGCTGAAATTCTAGCTATGATATATATGTATTATTTTTTGTATTTTTAATTATGTTTTATATAGTAATTTATGTAGATATACAACTCTCATTAGGCCTGGTTGGCAAAGAGAGAACAATTCACTCTCTTTCACTGACCCAGTGACTGCTCATCACCCCAGGAGGGCTGGGGGATACCTTGCCTCATAGTTGGAAGGGAAATTGCTTCCTGATGATTAAAGTTGCTGTGCTGTGTGCAAATACACAGCATTGCTTAGACCACAGATAGATGGAAGAAATGGTTTGTTTTAAAATAGAAATGAGATGTGAACATTTTTTTATCAATTTACTCGCTTTTAAATGCCCTGTTTAGTGTTTGAAATCAGACTTATTTGTACAAACAAAATAGATTATTCCACCAAATGACAGCAATAGTGGTGCCCCTTCCTGAGGATGTAAGACCCCAGCCAAGGGTCACTGACATCACAGGACAACACGGAAATTGCTTTTGATCCACAATCCAGTTTTAATTTATTCCATCTGTAAAGGTCCAACACCGAAATGTTTCAGGCTGTTAAGGGTACCAGGCTCTCCAGCTGGACAGATGTCCTAGTGTAAAGGGAGCCCTCTCATTAGAAAAAAAGCCACAGCAACAAGCTGGAGATTGAACTCTAAGAAGTAGCAGCCTGGACTGTGATTTTATTTTACATGAAATCAACACTAAAATGCTACAGCAGTTTTTGAAACTCAGGACCCTCTCAGGCTAAGAACAGAAAGCAGCTGTGCCTTCTGTTGTTCTATACCTTGGTGCACACATTTTACTTCACTGTGGGGCACCCAATGCCAACATCTACAGGAAGTTAAAATTTGTGATATGCCTGTGATGCACAAGCTTCAGCTGTCCTCACAGCCATGTCTTTCCAGGAGGAAGAAGTGACTTTCCATACTCAGTGACAACAAGTGGCACAGGGTGTTTATGCTCTGAAGCAGCAAAAGCATGTGTCACTTACAGTAATGCTGCTGGGAAAGACAACAGAATATCACAGCTCTATTTTAAATGCTAATAGCTAAAGCTCAAAGCATTTTATAAAGGTGGTAAATTATTGTCAAAAAAAAAATTGGCTCATCAAGAAAATATGTCAAAATAAACAGCAGATGTGTATAATATAAGAACTATTCCTTACTATCTTTGTAAATCATGGTGCCTCCTGAATGTTTTTTTGGTATGTCATGTGATTTGAATGTTTATAATTTCATTTCAGTTTTTGAGGCTCAAAGATTATTTTTATTATAAGTTTATTTATTATTATTATTTGTAAATAGATGCTTTGGGGAAAAAAGCAAAGTGTTTCAATGACTTGGAGACTTAATTTCATTCAAAATATAGGTCCCTAGATGCTATCTATGGTTTGAGTGTGTGGTTTAAAATGTTAAACACCACAAGTCATAGAATAAGCAGATGAAGTGCCTAGCTCTGCAAAAACATGCAATCTCATTGTACTAAGGACTTGTTAAACACATCTGAGTGAAAAAAAAATAAAATAGAAAATTAAAGGTATTTCTCCCCAAAAAAATGCACCATTACCAGGACATTATTTAGTGTTATTAAACAAGATTCTAGCAAATACTGATCGACCCACTGGAAGATGAGAAGTGGTACTCAACAGCATGTGCTATTGCATTCATTATTATGTAAATGGCCAATACTCTTATGTCCTGTAGTTGTGAATGAACTTTTCAAACCACCATCTTGCTTTTCCTCCCAAACAAATTTATTGCACAATGTATCTAAATTGTTTTCTTGGTTGATAAAGTTTAAAACAATCTTTAATACTATACATATTCATTTTGTTCGCCTTCAATTTCTTTTTTGTCAGGTGAATTGAAGCTTCTTTTTTAAAAATATTTTTTAACCACAGACAGTAAACTGCAAATTACTTATTTGTATCATTTTACTGCAGACTTAGCACCTTAAGGTTTCTAAGTCCTCCTATTCTAAACACAGCAGTTGTATGGTGCAAAATGCCAAGATCCTTTCAATAGCATTTTGGCTAACAAGGAGGGCCACTAAGTGGCTGTTATTACCACCTCACCTTTCTAATATCTTGCTAAAAGCTACTTAGCTGTTTCAAAGAATACATATTGCCCTCGTGGTGATAAAGACACACACAAACACAGAGCCCTAAGAAAACTGCAGCAGCTGAGAAGTTATTGACTGGTACTAAGTACATAACATACGAAGCACATACCGAGGTCAGTGGGGCTTTTACAAGAGCTGTCTGTGCAGTCTCACAGATGGACCTTTATATCAGCACAGGGGCTCTGATCAGACAAAGTGGCCAATTTGCCTAGGGGTAAGAGTTTAAACGTGCCTTGATGTGTTTAAAAACTCCCTGAGCTCCAGCATCAGTAGAGGCAGTGACAAGCAATAATAAAGGTCTCATTAAGACTCAGCAGAACCAAATACAAATTCCCCTTGTTGCTGCTCTGCCGAACTTCAAACACTCAGCCAGTTGCTTGAGGAGAGCCCTGGGAAGAGATGGGAACCAGGGCCAGCAAGGGTCACAGCTGGACCTCTGTTTCACTCCAAGAAAATAAAGGCCTTCTTATGCTTGGAGAGGGTCTGCATTTACACTCAGCTCAGGCCTGGTAAAGGGCTCTAGGATAAATAGATCTTTGAGCCAAAAAGATGTCCTCCTAGTGCAGCAGAGTGTAATAGTACCTGATACTTAATCTCACAGAGGTTCCTTGGTTTTCATGCTGTTAACTGTGGGGTATTTCTTCAGCTATCAGATTTCTGCTTGTGTTTTTGGTCAAGCTCTCATGCACAAGGCTTCTATGTCCAGGCTCTGGCAAGCTCCCTTATTTTATGACACAAGGTCAGACTTGGCTGCTTTTCCTAAATGCTCAGACAGTTAGTTTAATACCCTGAAGGGTCAATTAAATATATATTCAGCAATATCATTAGTTTAAATAAAGAAAGAAAAAAAAAATAAGAAAGAACACTAAAGAACCATTAGAATACAAATGCCTGAAAATGCATGTATATATATATATATATATATATATAATATCTACAGGAATTAAAGGCTGCTGGATGTCTTCCAGAAAGCTTTTTCAGAAAGGAAAAGATAGATTGATCTCCTGCTAACATTAAATGCGCTTATATATTTTGAACTGGTTTAGGCTGTTTATCGCATTTTTCTTCCTTGTCTGAGCACATGTCACAGTGGAAACAAGGATGTTGTCAAGAACTCTCAGGTTTAACTCACAGGACATGATTAGGCCAAAGAAACAGTCATCAGTTGCATGCACTCTCTTCTGTGCCCTGTGTCATTCTGAAGAACTATCCAAACTTTTGTAACACCAAAATAATATCCTTGCCATAAGCACCAGCTGCCTCTATACTTCCTTCCCTTTTTATTTCTTTAGGACTTGTAGAAGGTTTCAAATAAATAGGCCCATGTCTTTCCAAAGCACTTGAAATGGTACTGACACTTCTGTCTCAGCTGCTATGTTGACTTGTGGGAAATGTACAGTGGCTGAAAGTCACTGATTTTTCCCCCTAGCATTTTCTGCCCCGACTCAGACATAGCAAAAGCATTTATTCCATGTCTAAGAGGTCATCCAGACACTGCAGTGAAACCCTCATCACTTAATAGAGGCAAATGAAAAATCATCAGGAGTACATGCTGGTTTACATTTGGGAGACTCACCTATGCCAATATCTGGATAACCTGGCAGAGCTGGGGTTGGAAAAGTTGTCCAGCCTGTTACTTGTGTTCTCACCTGTTGTGATCTTGACAGCCTGTTATGTGTATGTCACCTGCAGTCTTCTTTGTAATGGAGTCCGAGTTAGATATTAGATAGTAATATCTAACTGAGTTATTCAGTGTCCTGAATAATAAGTTTGATAATTCACAAGGAAGATCTAGTCAAGACATTGCTATTTTGAGACTATTTCATCCTCCACTTGTCATGCTTAGAAAATAATTGCACTGCTGATGACTTTTAAAATATTTTTACTCAGTGGTGTTCTCAGTTTGTAACACACATGGAAGGAAGAGAAGAAAAGTTGGGGGAAAAAATGTGGTGGCCTATTCTGGTAGGGACAAACAGCTTGGCCACAGTAAAAAATAACAGCTGTGTTCTTCTCTGTGGTCCATAAAGAATCCCATAGGATCATGAAAAGTGGCTACAACAGGTCGAGGGAAATTTAATCTTCCTGGCATTATGTACTCCCTCTATGACCCATGGCCTTTCATCTGCTTCCTCCTCACATGACTCCCTCCTTCCCCATTTCTGAGATTTACTGTTCCAGTCGCCAAGAATATTTCAGCTTCAAGTCACAGTGTTGCTGAGGGAGAAGGTCATGAATTCATAACTATCAAAACAACCCTTGCTCCAGCTAGTCTTGTTCAGCACTGTTATCTCCAGTGTATTGATTCAGAGCAGCCTTTTGGAAAAAAAAGGCCTTGACAGGTATGACTTCTTTTATTAGATTCTCTGAACTCAGATGACATCCTGCCTGCTGAACCAGTTCAGGCCCTGAAAGTGCCAAAAAGCAGATCAGAAACCTCTGCAGACTGGTGAACTGGAACATCTCTTCTCTATTCTCTTGGTGTTTCCTTCCTACCACAGGCACACTCACATGGTAGAATTGCTTTACTCTCTTCTGTGCATCTGTGATGCAGTATAAAAACAACACAAGATCAACTGCTGTAGCCTCCATTCAGCCTGTGCAGATTCTTTTGGGTTCCACGAGGCTTGCAGGAATGTCTGTCTCCAGCTCTGAGCATTACAGTGACTAGTTAGCAACTTCTCAGCCCTACCTGCACCCGAAGGCATTTCTAACTACAAGACTAGTATTGTAGGTTGGCAGTGTGGGAGTTGTATTATTTCCATCTTTACATCTTTCTAGGGATCTTTTTTCTGCTGTCCTTCTGCAAAATAAGTCTGGGAAAGACTTAACTGGACAGAAAACTTACTTTCTGTGCAGTGTGTCCTTACAGGGATAACTGCATGTGGAGTCAGCCAGCTTCAGTCAGTAAAGGCTCAGCAGCCACTTTTGTCACTGCTTTACATGGAAACAATTTGAGGAACTGACAAAATTAAATCTTAATGGGAAGCACTAAGTTTCATCCTGAGCAAAGAAGGAAAGCAGGATGATTTAAGGTCCCTCTTTCCACAGGAGCCACTCTGCCCCACTGCATACAAACCATCATAGCAACTTCAAGCCATGTCTCAGATTAGCAGCCCTGAGCTTTATAGGCTTTGAGTGGTCAGCTCAGCCAAGTAGTTACAGTTTATAAGTCTTCAGTGCAGCCAGCTGACACCACAAAATTGGCATTAAAGGAATTATAATGTGTTTGCCTAAATCTGTCATATGATAGAGCAGCTCATTACCAAATACACCATATTTAAACTCTAGGGGGTTTTTTTGTTTGTTTTAATACAATTTCTACATTAATACATGGGTCAATGTGTCACACTGGATCAAATCAACATAGCCATTTACTAAGGGCTTTTTACCTCCATTTTATTTTTAATCTCAATACAAATATTGCTTCTTCCAATTCTCCCCACCTCCACCAAAGTCCACCCACCTTATCCCTTCATCCTTTTAGTTGCTCTGGGTCTCTTTCTTCCCTTTTTACCTAAGCCATAATTTTTCCCTTCGTTGGTCTGTTGTTCTTGGTCATTCCAGGCCTAGCAATACCACTGTGAAGTGTCAAAGCTTTAGAAATAATTGCTCCAAAGGTCTACATGACTCACAACCACAGAAATCTCAGTTGAGCAACTTGAGTCCTTATATATGGACATCAGTAAAATGTGCACACTTCATCACCACTTGCCTTTTTTGACCTTTGAAATGGACCAGAACACACTCATGTTCCAGCATACAAAAACCCACATAATATTTACTTATTCCCTGCTAATAAAATGCTCGGCATGCATCACCCACATATTTGTAAAACTATATCAAGGCTTGGGCTTTTACTTATCTGCATATTTGGGGTTTACTTTAGCAATTAGACCTGTAATCAAAATATTTCTACTAGTCAAGCTCTGAGATGTGAGTCAAGTCTCAGAGTTGGAAAATGCAGTGGCTGGAAATTCTCCTGAGACTGGCTTTTGTGGATTCAAAATACTGATGTGGTAAGAGTCTTATGATCAGAAAAGCTGGTCTCAAAAGCAGATACCACTTGTCCCCTCCTCTGGGCTGGCAGGTACATGTGTGTGAGTGTGAGTGTGTGCACACATACATGTACATATACTTTTTATACATATGGGTATAGTTATTGCATTCAAAAAATTTTCAGGGGTTCTGGTTAGAAGTTCTAATGGCACTCACAATGACACAGAAAATGGTTTTGTGGGGGCAGTTGCAGGAAAAGGGAGCAGCAGTTGTCAACATTTCTGTGAAGAATTCAAAATTTGAACTCCATGTAGCACTTGGACTTTTATATTTATTTGGCTTCAGTATGAGGGCCTATGCAAACATATTATAGTATGCATTAAAATGACATTGAAGATATATTAGTCACTTAAACCTGCAGTCAGAAAAATATAAGGTCTGGCTCAGATCACACCAAGAGACTTGCAGAAAGTCAAACATCTGCAAATCTAGTTCAAAGTCTGAGTTATTCTAAGCAGGGTTATGATCTAAACTGATTCCATATGAAATACCTCAATTTTTGAAGGTTTTATCCAGAAACTCATGAAAGATTTTGGGTTTGAATTCTCAGCCTAGTTGAGGATTTATGTCCTCCTGCAGGAAGCATTGCAGCACACATGCCTCCAGGTGGCAACCACACCAGGAGCCTAAAAGATCCAGCTTGAGCTTCCTGGAAAGAGCCAGTGATGAGAAAAATCAATGCTCAATACCAGTAGTCTGTGCTCTTTTACTTTTCCATTTCAAAGGAAAAAGAGGGGGAACGTGTCAATTTAGAGCAATTTGGAGCATATAAATCTATGACCCTAAATAATAAAGCTGTCCATATCATCCAGTGTGGCAAAATCTGAACAATTCAGAGAGGTGAGGCTTAAATCACATAATTTTCACTCCAGCTGGGAGAAGGTGTGTGTTTCTTTTGTTCATCAACTATCTAGCACTGTTGAAACCATTTGACAAAAACCATTCAGTAGTGGTCAGTAAGTTCAGTAGAGGCAAATAAATCAAAACTAATAACTCTGGGCAAATAAATTCTCCAGCTCACTGGTTTGCTCAGGCTTTGAAATATTGCTTTCTCTGGGGCATTCACCTTAACTACTGATTTTCCAGACTTCTCTGACCACATGGGCAAAGGAGAGCAATTACATGGTCACGGTTGCCTGCTGCTGCAGGAGATCAGACCTATAACAACACAAAGCCTGTCACAGTGACAAGCAAGGCTGGAATGAATGTGTCTTAGCAGGGAATGTGGTAGTGCCCTGAAGCACTTTCCCAGGTGGACTGAAATCTATTTCTATAAATAATGAAACAGGAAAATTATTCAAAGCAGCATTTAAAAAAAAAAAAAAAAAAATCCAGTTCCAGCACATTAACATAATTCATGAGGCACTCGGGACCATAAGGATTATGAAATTACTAACTTATGTGTGATAAACTTATTTTGTCTTAGTAGGATCTCATTGGACCTGAAAGTCAGAAAAACAACTTTGTTCACACACAGACTTAACAGGAAACTGCCATAGCTGAATGAAACTCAGCAACCAAAAGGTAGCTCTTGGAGAAATTTGTCATAAACCCCATCTCCTCTTAACCTACAAACCAAATTCACATGGTATTTATGTGATCCCTAGCGCAGAAATCAAAATACAATTCCTCCTAAGAGATGTGAAAGTAAAACAGCAACAGCATTTCAAGGGGAAAAATTACTGGTATCATGTCATGGTTTAGCCCCAGAGAGCAGCTATGTACCTCACAGCTGCTAATTCACTCCCCACCAAGTCCCCTGGTATGGATGAGAATCAGAAAAAAGAAGGAAAAAGAAAGCAAAACTCATGCATTGAGATAAGAATAGTTTAATAATTGAAACAAAGTTTAATGCAACAACAACAACAACAACAATAATAATAATAATAATAATAATAATAATAATAATAATAATAATAATAATAATAATAATAATAATAATAATAATAATAATATGTTTGCAATCCTGGCCATTCTCTCTCCCCCACAAGCTTCTTGTGCACCTGCTGGCTGGCAGAGCATGGGAAACTGAGCACTCCTTCACTTGGGGTAAACACTTCTGAGAAACAACTGAAAACATCGGCGTGTTATCAGCATTTCTCTCACTCTGAATGCAAGCCAGCCGTGTGCCAGCTGCGGGGCAGGGATTTGGCTCCGGCAGCCGCGCCGGGAGCCGGGAGGTGGCACTGCGGCTCCGCCCGCCTGGAGCCGCTTCCCGGCCCGCGGGAGGGAGGGAGGGAGCATCGCTCGGCATTCCCTGCCATTCCCGGCCATTCCCGGCCATTCCCGGGCACCCACGGCGCCGGGGCGCCTTGCCCTGCTGGGGCCAAAGCCAATGAACCACACGGTGAAATGATCACAAACACTACCTGGCTGGTTTCGTTTGTTTGTTTGTTTTGTTTGTTTGTTTTCCCCAGCAAAGGCACAGGGCTCAAAGACCCCAAGTTTTGGGTGAGTAATTTAGATGGATAGGGCACATTTTCCCTGCTTGTGGCAAAGGCAGGATTCCAGCAGGTCGCTGATCAGGTCAGCCCTAGCTCCAAAGCAGCATCACCTCCAGGAACAGGGTGCTGCCGTGTGACCTGCTGGGTGCTGGCCATCACCCCCAAAGGTTTCCAGGTAGCGAAATCTGAGTGCCTCAGTGACTCCACAGACATTTTATCCTTGAAACCTGTGAACTAATGTGCAGAAGCAAGTACTGTGCTGGTGCATCCAAATTCCTCCTCCTCTAGCCTCTGCAGGACTTTCTCCAAGCCTTATTTTCTGCATACTACTTAAAAGTTTCCTGACTCACTGCGGCAGGATTTTCCTGATATGTAACTCTTCCTGAGGACATGTCTTTCAGTGAACTCCCACTGCAGAAAGATGCATCTTAAAGCCCTGGGATGCCCATGAAACCCACTTCGTGATTTGGTGTTTCATTTTCATTCTGCTCTCTTTCTGCAGGGCCTCCTCCTTCGGCTGTGGCTGTCCCTTTTGGTCACACACCTACCTTCCTTTGGCTCTTCTCCACCAGCAGATTTTGGACTGTTTCCAAGTTTCTGGTTAGCAGACACCACTGGGTTACTGATCCTGTTGTCACCATTGTTCCCACTCCCTTGCCATCTCCCATCACCTGTGCTTTACCCAAGGCTCCTGCTTTTGTTGGTGCCTCACTGGACTGTTGGACTCATGGATCTGCAGACTCCATTCTTAGTCTTCTTTGCTCCCATTCACCCATTTGCTTCCTGGCCAAGGACTGATAGCCTCTTGGTTTCTGTGTCCTGTGGGATAGCATTCCCCTGAAGGCTGCAGCAGACAATTGAGAGAAAGTATATGCAAGGATTGTTTTCATCAACTCACCTCTCCTCTGCCTCCTGGTTCCTTTAGTTTGATCCCATTTATTTGTTCTGCACTGCTTGGATGTGCTCACAGCAGTCCTTCCCCAAGCTCTCCTGTTTTTGTGCTGCAGTAGGCTGTTCTGCAAAGACCTCAGGGTCACAGTGCAAACACAGACAGTGGAGACAGAGGTGCTCTGGAGCTCTCAGAGTTCTGGAGCTCCCAGGTGAGTGCAGGCTACCTGTCATATGTCCATGAAGGTGTCACCCACCATTCCAGTCAGAACCACTGACCTGTGGGGTGTCGCCTTTCACATGCACCCCCATCCCTTGTCTTGAATAACTGCACCTACATCAGAGACTGAGCTCCAGGTTTACTCCCAAATGTAATTTCCTGCTTGTTCATGGACCCATAGCTTCAAACTTTTCTAAGTTTTTACCTTCGTGCCCTGCATGAAGCATTCCTTCATGTAGATTATTCTCTTCCATAATTTTCCCTTTTTATTCCAAATTAAACCAAACTTTTTTCTTATCACATTACTGAAACACATTGTAGCTAGAGAAAATGAGAAATATTTCATTTCAAAACTGGATGGAAATTTGATGCCTTCTATTGTACATTTGCAGTATAAGGCCCTGTATTCGTTGAATGGAAATCTGGGATAACAAAGCTGAGGTCACAATTTAATTAGTCTAATTTAGGGAAGAGTTTGACTCACTAATTCCAACTTTCAGCTGAACAATCCAAAATTCCCTTGGGCCATACCCTTAGGAAACTAGCACCCGTTATTTAATTGGTTTACTAAGATGGTGCCACTCAAGATCCAGCCTGTCAGCAGACTGGATCTGTCGAAGGCTCACATGCCTCAGCACATTTCTTCATGGCAATGTTGCAACTTTGCTAGATTCATACAGCTCTTAAGACATGCTTTTTAAAGCCAGCTTATCCTTTTATGCCTAAAAATAATTGCAGGTGGGGTTTATAATTGCTAGGACAAGTTGCAACTCTCCCACAGCAAAATACCCAACTGCCTCTGCAAGTCTAGTGCCAGGAAATATTCCAGTGCACTCCAAGAGCATTGTTAGTAACTCAAGTGCTCAAAATTTAGGAAAGGATCAAAAGTAATCTATGTACATAGAACCAATAGAACATGGACATTTTCATTGTATTCCATCACATAAAAATGTAATTTAACATCACATTTGGTTCTGCTCTGAGCAGGGCTTGGACCAGGTGACCTTTGAGACCCTCTCCAAACCAAAGTATGATAGGATATATAAAGATTTTTCTTGTAATTTTTGCTGGACAAGTGCAACTTGCTGTGGAGAACAATTCTCTGGGGCTCTGGATATCTGAGTTCTATAGCCCCTTTCCAACCAGTTTAGTTCTGCATAGTCCTTCCATTTCCTTTTAATTCACTACCTGATAATTTCAGTGAGTGCCTCTTAGTCTCTAATGCAATTAGTAGGTACATAATTGTTCTCTTTTCCATATCTCTCATGGTGCTTTATGTTTTACTTGCATTTCCTTCTCAATCACATTTTTAATAGCCTGTGAGATTCATGAAGAGCTGAATACATCAGTAGTTTTACTGAGTCAGTGTGGCCAACACTCAGGTGAATTCCCATTCCACATGTGGTTAAACTACAATTCACATTTCCAGCTCCTGCTGGGTGCAGTACAGTCTTCCTTCTCCATATTTCTCATCCCCCCTGGGTCTCTAAGGGTGCTGTTGCACAGCACCTGTGGCTGATCCAGATCTGCCCTGATGTAATCCCTATTGCTGTCACTGGCTTTCTTTTGCTGCTCCCTCACCATGAGGCCACACCGTCTGTTGCCATCTGCTCAGGGATTTTAACCAACTGCAGCCTATTTGCTTTATTTGGGGGGTTATTTTTTGATCCTGTCCGGGTTTCCGAGCTCAGCCACTAAGGGGCAGAGGAGCTGAGCCGGCAGGCAGGGCTGCAGGGAGGTGATGCAGGACCACAGTGCTGCTCACAGACCTGCTGTGGGAGTGCCCCCTACCACCGGGAGGGTCTGGCGTGCTGAGAGTGTCTGAAACAGTCCTGCCTTTAATACTTGATCCCAGCTCTGCTTTCAAAATCGTCAGCTGGGCCACAAGCACTGCCCAGACACTCACAGAACAGCTGTCTCAAACCACTGATTTAAAGCCTAACATCTAAATTACTAATTCCAGGTTAACTTTAACAAGCCAAACCAGGCCACAGCAATTACATACATAATCAGCTGACAGAAGTTGAATACCTTTTCGTCATGAGATGTTTCTATTAATGGCAGTGGTGCTTCCAGCCACCATAAAAAGTAGTTTAGACCCAATTTATGCAGACAAGGAACCTAATTTCATCAAGATTGTGTGACTTTTTATTTCCCAAATGAGTACTAAATTATACTTGAATGTAATTTTGACCAAAGCAGAAGTTGCCTTTTATATGTTTATATCTTTTACTGTGTATAGCAGGGAAAATGAGTAAGACATATCCAGTACAAAAAGATGCTCTTATAAGCTACTCATTTTTGCCCCATTTCATGTTAGGCCAGAGATTGTACTGAGGCAAGGCTCAGAGTAAAGTTTTATACATTCCTTCACAGGCCAACATTCTCCCCATATGAAAGCTTCTAACATGATGAAACAAAGTCAGGAAAACTGGGGGGGAAATGCATTTTCCTCCCTTTTAAAAATTATTTATACTATCCCAAGTGGCTGTCAGGCATGACTCTGATGCCTTAGGAGCACACACTTGAAAATGGAAATGAGGAAGCCACACAAGAAATGCCACAGTGCATAAAGTGAGAGACATGTGGCCAAGCATAGGACAGAGAGAGGGAGAGAGAGTGAGAGACAGGTAAGCACCCAGCTGGAAAAACAGACACTCACTCTATATTTTACTAGCTCAATTTAAGTAAAACAACATCAGCTCAGATGTCAGCTTGCCAAAGAGAGAAAGCTTTCTGGAACAAGATCACCCTTTCAGCCTGTGTTTATAGAGTCCCAAGGTTAAGAGGCACTTGGTTCATAGCTCCTGGGAGCTACCACAGTGCTGAAAAATAAACATAAATAATGTCATTAAGAAATATCTTCAGAAGACTGTGTCTCATTTTGAGAGCCCCACATGATGCACACTTCCCTCTGGGATGAATGTTTCCATTAAATCTGAGCCTTGGCATTTGCCCTCCTGAAGAGAATATTTATTTAAAATTTCCTCTGGCCTTCAAGACAAGACTAGTAGCAGCCCCAGCTGCCTGGCTGCATGCCAGCAAACCATGTTTCTCTCCCATGTCCCCAGCCAGGAGAGCTGTCACAGCCAGGACAGCAGCTCTCATTACATTATCACACAGCTCCATCACTTTGGAGTACCTTGGTAAACCTCAGAAAGCAAAGGGGCCAGGATTTGCCTGCAAAGGCAAGGTGGCAGGAGGAGATCCCCAGACCAGCCTGATACCAAACTATGCAGTTGTGCTGCCTCCCAGAGCAGGAGGTGACTATATCTGGTGCTGTTGATAACATCTCTGGTTTAGTGCCGCTCTATTCTCTGTGTCATCCTTCCTCTTCAACTCTTTAAACAGATTATGGGGTCAAAGCCAAGCCTGAAGGAAACAGCTTCAGCAATTTACTAGTAAACAAAGTACTGTTAGGTAGGGACTGACTATGTCAGGCTGCAGATGCAGAGCTCCGTGGTGTCTCAGGGAGGACCCAGAAGAGAGCACCCCAAAGGAGCCTCTGGGAGATCCCAAAAGGTAAACACATTGCCTCTTCTTCCCTATCCAACCTCTGGCTGAAAAATTGGCATCCCCTGAAGAGGATATATTTCCTTTGCCTTATCTTTTCCAAAACACTCATTATCAGAGAATCAGAGAAACATGGAATCACAGAATTATTTGGGTGGGACCTTACAAGGTCTTCCAGTTCCAACCCCTCTGCCATTGGCAGGGACACCTTGCACTACTCCAGACTGCACAAAGCCCAATCCAACCTGACCTTGAACACTTCCAGGGATGGGGCATCCACACTGTGTTCCACCTCCCTGTTCAGTGCCTCCCTCACAGAAGTGTTATCAATAACTATAATCCTTGATAATCTTATTACCCATCACCAGCCCCTCAGTTTCACACCTTAATGAGACAAAAATGGCAGCTTGCATCTAGTGAGGACTATTTTAAAAGTGTTTAGAAATGTTTGGACCTGACAAATAAATCCACATGCATGACATACTTATCTAAGTAGAGTAACTTTTGTATTAAGGGTGTGTTCTTTCACATTTCAATATGTTGATAGTATTATTACTAACATCACTATTGTTACTGTCATTAGTTTGAATGAGGGTGCAATCCTTGCAGAGCACATATCTGCAGACAGTGCAACCCAGCCTGATTTTGCCCATTTGAAAGAGATCTGCAGCTTTGGTTTGAAGGGCTAGACCTAATCCTAAACTTCAGAGATGTCCAAGTGTGATATATTTACTGGCTGAATCTGTTGACTGAAGCAGGAGTAGTCCTGACAACTGGCTAATGATGCTTTTAATCAGATTGTCCAGGTACAATTAGCTTTATTGACTGACTTTACCCTGTGTTGTTTGCCAGTGAGTTGAATGCACACAGTGCTGTTTGCTATCTTATCACTTTGTGGAGTAAGGTTATAAAATAAAAGGAAGCTATAATAAATGTATGCCTTTAACCATCTTTACAGCTAAGAAGAGGGGCCCAGCATCTGGACACTCCTTCAGTAAATCTCTGGAGATGGCCATATCCTGTTTTGAAGAGAACTCTTCTTGCCTATACAATAAGCTCCCACTGGCTATCATAAAACAAACATACTTATTATCTGACTTGCCTGACTTCCATCACACTTCTGTATCTTGCTAATATTAACATACTTAGCATATTTCCACTTAGTAAACAAAACTTGTAGGAGCATAAAAATGATAGTAAAAAGCCAGTAATTAGTAATCTATTTATTTGTGACAATTCTCTGCTGAGGGTGGACAATATTTATTTGGTTAATAATCTCTCAGATGTAAATATGGTTCCCAGTAGAACAGATAACAAGAAAAAGAGTGGGAATATCACATCCTGTTGAAATTTCAGGATGATTTATAGCAGCACAGTGTTTATATCTTATTGAGGATTCATTTTCTACCAGTAAATAATAAGCAACAGGAAAAAATCTGGTTAGATTTTGAGACTATAGCTCTAAACCACACCTTCATCAGGAGTCAGCTCCACTAACTTGAGCAAAGATGTGAAAGGAGAAAACTCTGTCCCTTTGGACAAAAGATCATGTTCAGCAGCAGAATAGCTTATCAGCCTGCAAATGTCTAATCTCTAACAGCTAGATATCACCGTGGGTTATGGTCAGTCTTCCCAGTTATTCCTCCAAAATGAAGGGCCCTCCCTAATGTGGGAATAGTTTATAGCTTTGCTAGGACAAGCACTGTGGTTTGCTCTCTCCTTCAATGTCTCTCTTCAAAGCCTCCCTGTTAGGAAAGGGGAGCTTACTTGCCAGGCTTACTCCCAGAGCCTGGCAAGTAGTCAGTCTAAAATATTCTTTGACCAGCATTAATCAACTTCAACAAGCATTCTGGTGCTGCAGTGTGCAGTGCCAAGGCAGTTCTTTTCCTTATCGATCCCATAAGGATTTAGACCAGGATGCAGAAACAAAGGAGCAGGGAACAAGGAGGTGGGGCTGGGAGATGGGTGGACCCCTGAGGACAGCGGTGTTCAAACACCGTTTAGAAAGGGATTAACAATATCAGCTCCTGGAGAGGGAAAGCCACAAAAATGCCAAGCATTAAAGGTTTTGAAAAAGATTTCTTCACAGCTTCCCCTCCACCTCTCCCATTCAACCCACTGTAGACTTTTCAACTCTAATCTAGTGAGTGGCTTACCTCCAAGTCTCTTGACTACGATCTGGCCTCTCTCTGTAAGACACTGGATGCCATTGTTCCTCACACATTACACATTATTGCAACTGTTATTCCTTGGCGCAACTTTTAGAAATATATATCAGCCAGAGATAAAGGGTGATTGAAACAATAATCATTGTACAGCAGTGACAGCTTTTTCTTATTTACCATAATGAAATGGTAGAGAGAGCGCAGTGAGAATAATGAAACTATGGGAGGAATCAATCCAAATCAAAAATCCCAGAAAGCTTCTAAAACAAGAGTATCCAGGTGTGGAGGTAGAAGTGCATGTTTATGGGACTCAAACTCACTGCACAGTGCATCCATCCTTAGAAGCATTGTAGGAAAAAGTGCAGAAAGTGTGTTAATGCTCTGTAATGTTTTGACATATTCTATTTGCCTTTATTATCAAAATGGGAAAAATATTAATAGGGGAATAAGCAGAAGAAGTATGGAAGAGAAAAAGGATTAAGAGACAGTGATTCTCACTGAGGTAATTATCACAGGAGAAAATCTGAGAGAGGAATACTCTGCCTCACTGTGCCAATCAGCTACTTTTCTAGTCAAGGCCTGTTAGCCTTAGCTATTCTCACCAGCTGTACCTGGGCAGACATGCACAGACCACAGGGCATTGATAGAGAGCTGCTGAGTCTTTGCTATTTGGCTGAATTCTAAACAAGAGAAATGAAAGGTTAAAAAAGAGCACAAGACAGCAGAGCTGGGTGGATATGGCTGCAGTTCTCAGCTGCAGTTCCACAGCACAGAGGGTGTCTGATCAGCAGTGGATGCCCACCATGTGTCCTCTCTAGCAGTGTACAACATGGTCCTACTCCCTTTCTTGCCACAAGGCCTCATTACTGCAGATTTGTTGGAAGTGGGAGGTGAGCAAGCTGAAAGTGTCAACTGGCTGTGTGCAGTACCTTTAACCAGTTCTTGGCCTCTAGCTGTGTTGTGAATACCGTAGCAGCATGGCCATGTGATGCTTGGGCCTCTGCCAGTAGCTGAGGCTCCCACTGCTGACCACCCATTACAGACAGCTTAAGATATGGCTAAGAACATTAACCAGGAAATGACATCCAGAGCAAGTAATCCCTCCCACTATTTTCATTTTTTTTTGTCAGTGTGGTAAAAGATGCCAGCTGGAAAGCAGCAGAGATATTTCTGAGACAGCAGCCAGACACACTGAACTGTGTATGAGTTATAGTCATTTTAAAATAACTGAAGCCAAGTTTTCTCAACATGCAGTGGTGTTTGGAGAGAGCAACCCTACTCCACATAATGGTTTGCCATCTCAGTCAGGTTTAGACCTGGTAGAAAACTGATTTTTTGAGGTTCACCAATGAGTGACTACTAGCAATAACTAAATACAACCCCCCTTTTGGTAGTAGAAGTGCACTTAGAACAATCATTTAGTATTTCTGTGAGAAATTATCAACTCCATCAAAGCCAGTTATTTATGACTTATGAATAAGACTTCTGTTTGCAAAAAAAACCCTCAAAACCAACAATCCTAGCTTGTCTGGCAACAAGCCCACAATTATTCAGAGCTCATGTGGGTGTGGTGAATCAGTGAGGCATAGTCCCTGTATTTATTTAACAAATAAGTACACCTCTAGCATATTTGGCTGCCAACTTGCAATAATAATGAAGTTTGCTTCTGAACTAACTCATCTTGCCTAAGGAAGGGCAGAAAAACAGATCAAACATACTTAAATCAAGCTGCCCTTGCACATTTTCCAATTTGCCCTTATTTCAAACTTGGAGTTCCAGCGTCTTTGGGAAAAATGCCTCACACCATTCTGTGTGTAAAGATATAATCTTTGAACAAATCTTCTGGTTTTAGTTCCAGCTGAGCTACTTTTAACACCAAGTAGTTGGAACCCATTATTAGAGCCCTCTGAGCAGTAGCCACATGGCTCTGGAAGGCACACCATAGAGATTTTGACATTGCAACAACATGAAGAGCATTAGCTTTTGAATTTTTTGGATTCTGGAGGCAAATAACTACTCTCTTTGTCTCCCACAAAATTCCTCCTTCAACATACATGGTTTTAGTCACTCAGCTTCAGTCATGGGGGTGGGAGGTAATGTTCTAATGTTCCTGGTCAACCTTACTCCATAATGAATCAGAGATATTCTTAAAACATAAAAAACATTAGCAAAATGCAACTACACTCAGATATAGAAAAGAGCTGCCTTATTTGTTTTACCAAGCCATTTGCAGTATGTGCTCACACAGTAGCTGTGCATGTATGTTGACAGATTGTACAAAAATTATCAGGGACATGAGTGCAAGTATTGCTTCAGCAGGTGTTCTCTGCCTCAAAACATGTGTTGCTGCAGTTCACTAAATTCTGGATACATTACATTTGATAGGGAGAATTTCCACACAGACCATCAAATCACAGAATTGCCTGGGTTAGAAGGCACCTTGAAGATCATCTAGTTCCCAACTTACCTGCCCTAGGCAAGGACAACTTTCATTAGACCAGGTTGCTCAGAGCTCCATCCAACTTAGCTTTGAACACTTCCTGGGATGGGGCATCCACAACTTTTCTGGGAAACCTGTTCCAGTGCCTCACCAACCTCACAGCAAAGAATATTTGCTGCATAAATAATCTAAACCCCTCTCTCTTTCAATTAAAACCATTCCCCCTTGTCTGTCACTATGTGCCCTTCTGGAAGATAGAACCATTCATCAGATTACTGATAATGCCTACACAGGTGTGAGGGTAGGAGTTCTGGAAAAGTTGCCCACAAGTTGCCCATATTGTGGCAATACCTCCTCCAGAGCCCCAAATATTATTTTAGTATATTTTGAGAAGGAAAGTATTTTGAAACATTCACAAGTCACACCTCTTGAGTCTTACCCTTATCTCAGGTAATGCCTATGGTAAAAAATGCATTACCTGTGGTGGGAATTACAGCTCAGATTTGCAGTCCTTGTCAGATAGAGTTTCTACAGTTCAATGATGTAACCACCTGTAGGTGTTTCCCTGCCCCACTGCTGTGATGACACATAAAGACCAATGCTGGGGCTCGATTGGAGAGTTTGACCTCTGCTTCAGAAAGTTGTGATTGGATGTGATGACACAAACTGCTGGAGCCTGTCCTGATCTCTCAGCAATCAGTGCTCCCACAGAAGCAGAGCTGGCAGAACAGGTAGCCTGTCCTCTACTGAACTGCCCCATTCACCACTCAAAGTTCAGTCAATCATTACACGGACTGAGCGAGGCTGGCTGAGGAGCAAGCACAGCATCTGTGCTTGGAGGGAGGGATGTTCTGCAGGTTAGGAGAGAGCAGACAGCTGAAGCTAGGGCCAGCTTCAACAGGGGACATTGCTTTGGCTCATGGGAATGATGAATTTGGGCTCCCAAGGTCACACCCAGCCCATATATCACAGTGGGGACTGCCGGCTCTGTGTTTGCAGCAGATTATTTCTCTTGGCACAGCAGTGTGATGGCTCTCCTGCATAATCTTTTCCATTGTTTTTCTTAAAGTTTGCTACTGGAATAGGAAAGGTCACAACATATTATCAGGCACAGACAGGACTTGAGCATTAGGAGTGTTTATATGTAAGCTAGAGAATGTATTCTGTATCAGAATTCATCTTGAGGAAGTCTGAGACTGTGTCTATCAAATGTCTACTTTTTGTATTTTTTCTGTCTTGAAGTATATATATATGTTTTGCCCTTTAAAGGCTGATAAGTGTTGGTCTCAGACTGCTTGAAACTTTATCCTTTGCCAGCATGCCAACATCATCAGAGAATCCTTCATTCTAACTTCCTGCTGCTTATAGTATTGTTGGAAATATATGGCTACAAAGTCACCCTAGAGACATATATTATTGCCTCTCCAGGTTCAGTTTGAGTTTTAATACAGATAGGGCTTTAGTTTTGCTTTTAAGAGCTGATTTCAAATTAGGACTTTAGTTCCCTAACTATTTCAGTTTAAGTCTCTCCAAGGGATCCATTATTGTGAGAAAGCAGCTTAAAGTATTTAAAGATAAGATTTATTGTACCCAAGGCAGCTATGCTTTCCTTGTTCTCTTTCTGTACTGTGCCTGTCTGGCATTTTATTACACTTCTTTATTCCCTATTATCTTCTTCCTTTACTCCATCTCCAGTAACTGAAACAGATATCAGGTACAGCACAAACAGCAAGGGCAATGCAGAGTAGCTGGGATTTCTGGGATTTCTATCTCCTCTTGCCTCTCCACCAGTTATTTCAACATGGAACAGTGTTCAGAGTGCCACTGAGAGGCATGTTTGCTCCAGTGCTCGTGCTCACAGACCCCAGTTGTGCCATGGTCATTGCCAAGGCTAGAGCACAGCTTCAGGACACTCTGCCAACTCCAGCACAGCAGCACAGCCCATCTGCCCAGTGCTCATTCACAGCTGGGATGTTTGTTGTGAACAGGGCTGCTGGAGCCAGGGCTGGGCTGTCCAGTCCCATAGATGAATGGGTTAAGTGATTCCAAATCTTCCTTTTTTTCAAGTTTGCCTCTTCTCTTTTTTCCTGAGATATTGCAGGTAGTACAGATACATTTGAGAGGTAATGTGATAAAAATTCTAATAAGATAAACTTACTGAACAATACCGTCCTGAGTGGAAAACAACTGGCCATTGTTTCAGCTTCCTCCTCTGCTTTCTTATCTTGTGTGAAAAATACCTGTGGTTCTCAGAGCACAAACATGAAGGACAGAGTGTGGCCAACTCTACAGCACAGACTTCTGCTTGGCAATGATACGTCTGCCAAAGGTGTGAAGAACAGTGCTCCCTGACAGACACAATCGTGCTGGTCAAGAGCTTCTACACAGGTATGGCTATATCAACAATTCTGCACTTGCTCTGATTTTAACCACAGAGTTTCTGACCAAATTTGATGTGTATTAGTGCTTTGAAGTACTGGTATTAAGACTGGGTTTACCAGGACTTCTTGTGAGGCTGTCATCCCAGTGTAGAGCCACCAGAGAAGGAGGCTGTTGACTCCTGTACCAGTCCTGGGAATGGACTTGGGGGGGACAGTGGGGTCTCCAGCTCCCTTACTTCTCTTTTTGAGTCTTTGGAGAGAAGGCATTTGTGTCTGTACTGTGTAAACATCTATGGGAGTGAAGACAGGTGAGACCTCTGTGAGAAACTGAGATGGCACCAAAACCAGGGTGTGATTCTGAGTCTGTACATCCTCCTCCTTGACAGAGTGCACTGGCACGTGTGGAGTCACACACTCACATCGGGCTGACTGTCTGGCTCACAGAGTCCTTGTTCTCACAGATCTCACCAGCTGCCAGCTATGTCCCATCATTCCACAGAAGCTCCTTTTTTTCTCCACTTCTCTTCAACTGCAGCCCAAGAGAGTGTTGTTCAGCATGAGATGCATCAGCCATGTGCCAGGCACAAATCCCAGACATCTGTGGAGAGGAGTGGAACAGAAAAGCCTTCAGTGAAGACACTGGAAAAATATTTGTATCCTTAGCTGTAGTGCAAAAAAAAGAGTAAAAAAAAGTAGACTACAGTTATGACAAAATACAGGTCTGAACTTCTTGCTCAGACCTCTTGCATGTCTTTCTGAATTTCTAGGACTATAGCTAGAGTCTGTGAGTGAACATATCTTATACATGTAAGAATCCCAGATGCAGCCAAAAATTAAAGAGCCCTATCCCTTGCTTCTAAATTGTGTAATTTTCATAACATCATTAAACATAACATTTTAAAGTTACTTTTATGTCCATTATGTCCTGCTGTTGCATGTGGGAAGAGGCCATGTGTAACCAAGGAGGGAATTTGTAGGGAATAGAAATATATGGAGAATTCATTTACAGCTGTACACAGCATACACTCTGTACATTTACAGTGCACACAGATGGGAGAACTGTGTATGCTGAGGGGCTGCTATAAGGTGTAATTTGGAGCCCCTGCAATGACCACTGCAATGGCTTTTCAGTGTTTTCTTCACTGCCTGTCAGGAGGGACTGGGGGGTGCTGTTTTCAGGGATGCAGAGCTGTAGCACTGCCAGTTGTACCTGTCCCATCAGATCTCATTTCAGCCTCCCCAGCACTTCCCACTCTGCCCGTGGCACAGAACCCCATGTCAGTCCCTCACAGTCCCTGCAGCAGGACAGGTCTCCAGCTCCCCTCAGTCCTGCCCCACCTGGCCATCAGACATCCCTTGATATAACAGGACAGTTAAAACTCAAAGCCAAGTTGCACACCTCACTTGGCTCCTCTTGACAAGCACATTCAGATTCTGCTCTCATCCTCCTCTTGCTCCTGACTGAGCATCTGCACCACCTCAAATGCTGGATTCACAGCATGTGGTGCACCAGCCCTAGAACCTAACTGGCTCAGAAACTGTTCTGACTACAGCCTCATTATTTTTCACTGTTTGGTATCTGAAAGTTATCACAATTTGGCTAATAGTAGCTTTCACACCTCTCAGATGACAAGGAGCTGAGATAACCCAAATCCAAATAATTGTCATTTTAGCAAATATATAGTTTCAGTGAGGCTCAAAGATTTAGATTTAAATACCCAGAGGTTTGAAAATTGTGTGCTTCAATACACTGTGTAGGTCTTAGAAGGCTCTTCAGAAGCATCACAGATAACAGAAGTTCAATTTTAGTCAAAAGGAACCAAAGTTTCAGTATCACAAATTAGTCATCTTGTCTATTATTTGATCATCTCCAAGGAAAATTAGAAAGTTCTTGGATCTTTTTATTACATGTTGTTTTGTCTGCTTTCTGTTATGAAATTTCAGCTTCAGTTGTGCTACATCAACCCTGGTGCAGAGCTTCAGCTCAGCTGTCTGCACTGTGAGCCTATGAGCACTCTCCAGGCAAACTTTAAGCCCAGCATGCATGCATGGAGTTGAGCAGTTGGGTATCTCCAGACTGTGCCAGTCAGTTCCAGGGCAGAAAACAGCCCTGAGCATCCCTAATTTGCCAGAAAAGCTATAGCCCTCAAGTCTTCACTGGCCTGTCTGCCATCAGTGAGATTTTCCACAGGCTGAGCCAGGCAGGGTTTCACCCAGGGGATATCCCACAGTAGTGCCAAAGGCTCTCACACTCAGCTCACTTGGGATGCATCAGTGTTCTGCTGGCAGGATATCAGTGCCAAGGGCGCTGCTCCCGACAGCACGTAGCCCTGACCTCACCAAACAGGTGCTTGCACTGGAGGCTTTCCTCTAGGCTTTGTAGAACAAACAACAGAAGGGCAACAGAAAACTGTGAAACTTCTCCATTTAATAGGATCCATAGTTTAAGACTTATCTTTTGTTGTGGGGCAAGGAGAGGTTTACTCCTGTGTTGAATGCAAAGAGGGTTTGGGACAGGAGTGTTGTTTGCAGATATTTGCCATGTTCCTGGTGGTCAAACCACAGGTATTTCTTTAATTCATTAGAGCTTACTTACAACTGTACTTAAGTATGTGAATACATAAATAATATGCAGACTGTAGCCTGGGCTCAGCAAAACAGATATTCTCTCCAGGACAACAAAAACAGTTGTGACTCTCTTCAGCTCAACTGATGAAGTATGAATCACAGTGAAGCAGCTCAAAATACCTACCTTGATGTTTTTGAGGTTTGTGACTACAATAAGAAAGTTCCGCCTCTGCAGAATCTAAACTATATACAAAAATCTTTAAAAAGCAACTGACACCAGCTTTTAAAACTTCATAATCATTTTAAAAGATAACTTGATAAAGTTTTCAAAAATGCTGAAAACAAGCATTTTATATGTTATATAAGGTGAAATTCTTGGTTAAAATGCTATCATATCCCCAAGCATCCCTCAGCTCCAGACCAGTAACAATTGCTTCATACATTTTATCCTCCATGAATTTCCTTCCTGGAGTACAGCACAGCAGCATCCCTGGTCTGATTGTGTGGAGCAGGGCCAGCTGCAAGAGGTTTGTCATTCTCCTGAACCTCATTTTTCATATTCATTCAGCCCCCCAGGGTGCCCTGTGATGGAATGCTCACACTCACACAGGTAGTACCATCCCTGTGTCATGAGAGACCCAGCCACTCACTGAGCCTGAAAATTGCCAACACTGGACTGTGGTACTGGTCAGGTTCCTGGAAAGTCTTCCACCTCCTCTGTCACTTTCCTTCCATCCCCACAAAAGCCCAGGAAATTGTCTGTACCAAACAGCTGAAGGACAATCTTGTTGCTTTCACAATCAGTAAGAAAGAAAACAGCTTTATCCATCCTCTAGGCATCAACAGTTCTTTAGCCATCTAAAACTGTGGTGTTAATCTAGTTATCTGAGTTTCATCTGGTCACTGGAGAAAACACTAGAAGCACCTTGAAAGGACAGTTCTTCCCATGTATGCTAGACATCTGTTTTAACAGCATCAGTTGCCTTCTGAAGGAGGTTTTTGTCTTCATTGATTAAAAAGACAGACAAGTAGCACAGATCAAGTGCTTAACTTTTAGAGGACAAAAGCTATCCCTGATCACATATTTTCCTACCTGAAGGAAGAAGCAGAGAAGACTCCCTATAAAGAGGGACAGATTAAAACTCTGAGGTACAAAAAAAGCAAAATTGCAAAGATAAATCTGTTTGATGTTATGGTGGACCAACCAAATCACTAGCAGGCATAGCTGGGTAGTACCAGGTGGGGATTGAGCAAGTCCAGGCCCTTTGATTATATCACATACCCTGGAAGGGAATTCTCAGAGGTAGGTGATTACTTCAGGATCGCTGGGATGATTTACAGCCAAGGTAACAAGAGCTTTCTCTCATTACGTCATTTTTTATGGCAATTATAGACAACTTCTTACATTAATCATTAAAAAAAAATGGAAAAGCAATTCTGTGATTTAGGAAAGGCTTTTAAGCTGGCACAGACAATTCATCACACACTATTATGACAGCAGTGAAATGGGAGAAACGGGACAGAGATCACTGCAAGTCTCATTGCTAGAGCCTGCTACCACATCAGCTGGGATTGCTGTAGCCACTACATTGTCAATATTCTGGTGATGATGGCCTCTCATGCAAGGATGAGGGTGTGTAAGAACAATATTTGCTTTCTAGAGCTATGTTGAGGAATCTGGTCAGATGTTCCTACTCCAGGAGGGCAATCATCCTTTGCCAACAAGCCCTAGAGGTCTTGCAGTCCTAGAGAGAAATTCTGGACTGCAGAATAAGGGCTTTGGCAATAGTCACAAAATCTACCACTCATGTAGCACATTTGCTAAGAGGATAGGTCAAGCTTGTTTACTCAGATGAGGAATGGTCTGAAAAAAGGCTGTGATGGATCCCCACTCTCCTTCTCAGGGCCACGAGAACCCTTGGCAATCTCTTCACAAAAGCTGGGTACAGGGAAGGGGTGCCTGGAATTCCTGCAGCAGGGCCAAGGTGGTCTTTGCCTTTTCATCCCTTACAGGAGGCAAATATAAATGAGATATGACAGTAGAATAATTATGACAGTAGAATAATTATGACAGTAGAATAATTTGCAGTCCTCGTTGTTTCAATCAGTATAGCAAATTCACTGGAAATAAAAATTGGCAAGAGAAAGAGGGTCCATCACTTGCAGGAGGAGATCTCTTTCCTGCTCTTTACAGCTCCTAAATACCTTACAGTAGAAATTCTGGAGTAACCTTTTCAAAGTGCTGCTTGCCCATTTTACAGAGTATTCTTATATCATACAAGGAGGAGTAAATGCTTATCTGCACAAGGAGAGATGAAGTTCAGCTATACCTTCACTCTTCACATGCCTTCCTTGTGTGCTGCATTCCTTTCCCAGTGTCTGGCTGTTCCCTGGAAAAAAAATAGTTTCTTTATCTCTCAAGTCTCACTTAAGATATGTTTCCCATGCATGGCTGGATTTCAGCAATGGGGGCTGTGGTAGGGACCTGTGATGGGGACCCATGTGCCAGTCACAGCTGGGTCCAGCCATCTCTGAAACCAGTCTGGGCGACCACCACACACCAGAGCTGCAGCCAGGCAGGCAGAGGATCCCACAGTATCCCAGCTCAGATGTATTTCAGGAAGATTAGCAGCTATTGCAAGCAGGAGATACACACAGAACACTTTTGGGGAGACACATGGAGGCAGAGATAATCATGGAGACATGGAGCTGGGGACACACTCTTGGAAGGAAGAGCTCCATGTTAAAGGGAGACAGGCTGTGGCTTGTAGGCAACCCAGAGTGGGCAGGGACAGCCCTGTGAGACTGTGGCAATGGGTGATCAACACTAGGGAAAGGACAGCTCTAAGGGACTGTAGCAAACAGGCAAAACTGTAAGAAGCATGAAGGACAGAAAAAACAGCAAGAATGACAGACACCCAAAGGAATACTAGTAAGGAGCATGGAAAGACAGGCAGCAGACTAAACCGATTGACTATATGACCTCTGGGATTATGCAGTGTAACCCACATTAAAAACAGGGGGAGGTGAGACTAGGGAGAATGGAGGAAAAGTGTTTTGCTGAATAGTGCCTGGGGAAGAAGAGTCAAGAAAGCTGCTTACCCAAGTGTTTGCTTAATTGTTCATGGTTTCTTTTTCTCAACACCCAAATCAGTGACTAGAAGCTTCTGTTAATTGGTAATAAACTAAAGTAAGTAAAAGTTCCCTAAGTTGAGCCTGTTTTGCCAGTACCACCACACACTCGGCATTTTCTTCCTTTGCCTCTTTCACCTTTTGCAAATAATCTTGCACTCACTGCCCTGGTGACACCAGAGGACCAGTTTTTCCACAGATCCACCTCCTTTCTACCCTCTCTTGCATCTTATCTCTCCATCCATATTTAGTCTTTGTTCTCCTGGCCTGACCAGCTCAGGCTTGTGGGAGCCTGGGCTTCCAGCTAACAAAAGACAGAGTCAGCAGGAGTCTGGTGAGCAAAGAGCACCTGGACATGCTCAACAAAAGAGGGCAGCTTCATCTCTGTGCCCGTGTTGTGAACCCAGCCAGCTCCAACAAAGGACAGTTTGGGACTCAGGGCAGCTTGTGGCTTCCTGTTGATGACTGACAAGCTATTGGAGCCCAGGAGAAAATCAGCATGATGCTTTCTTCTGAATTGAGGCGTAACATTCAAGTAATACAAACAATATTAAATACAAATAGGAAGGAAATGGTTTGCAATACTCTGCTTGCCTGTGGCATCTCTTCTTACATTTTGCACAAACAATTTCACTATATTAGACTCCTGTTGACCTTAAGAAACTTCTGAACAATTTTGGCCTTTCTGTTCCAGAAATATTTGATAGCTTTACCCTGAAGGTGCTTGAATGTTCGAACCTGCTCTTTATTTCCCATTTGAATTTACCTGCCTGCCTCCTCCATTGCAGCTCACCTACCACTCTGTTCAGAAACTGGGGAAAAAATTTCACGTGGTGTAAAATGCAGCATTGTCTCCTTGCTGTTTAACTAGAGGAAACACTACACTGCACTGTTGTTATTCAGACAAGAAACAGAACAAGCAAGAAGCAGTGGAATGGAACAAAGGGCAAGCAATGGATTTCACTAATATGCAGAAGGCCAGCACAAGTCTTATATATTAATTACAGGCTGAGTGAGAAAGAGTCTGAAATCTGTTTGGATTCCAGGTAGAATACAGCTTTGTACTGGCATTTACACAAGTCCATGAGTTTCATCCTTACAGCCTCTGCCCTTAAAAGAGTGACCCCTTCCTTGTGAAAGGCCACGAGTTCCCCAGCCTGGTGAGGGTGGTGGGTGCCCAGCCCTGCTGGGATCTGCATGGAAAGGCAGGGAACGAGGAGCAGAGCTGCTGAGTCCAGTAGTGAGATCTGTTGAAAGATATGAGCAGCCTGAGGGTAAGGAGACGCTGAGAGAGACAAGAAAACTCCTAGGGAGTGGTCGAGCTAAACTAACAAAATTCTTTCCCATGCACATGCCTAATACTTAAAATAATAAAAACACCTTTTGGGGACTACTGAGCCATGGGAAAGCCAAACAAAATCTGTTTTGGATTTACTTTAGTCAGCAGCTCAGGAATATCAGAGACCCTGCTACATGAACTGGATATTTAAATACTACAAAATTCCAGAGAGTGCGATAAAGATGGACTTTTATTTGTCAAGTGGGGATGTGCTTGTGCAATGTTCTGAGCACCAGTGCATTTACCCTCACCAATGGAGTGGTGCTTTTCCCAGAACTAGTGGGATTACCTCCTTTACTCAGCCCTTCAGCCCAGTGCTGAATGCCTCAGTAATAACTTGGCCATAAAGCAAACAGCTCAGCTACGGCCATCCCAATCTCTCCATGCAGGGAAATGCTGTGACATTTACACTCACAGTTAAGCAAAGCATCTTCTATATTTTACATTACATTTTGCTTCTAAATTTTGATGGGCTTTCTCCACGCTGTCCCCACTCCCTGCTGGACTTCAGAAATGCAGCAGCTGCAGCAGCCAGCAGCTCCCACTCTGGGGTGGGCTAAATAGTTGGATCAACTCTGAACAGTAGTAGCTGTTTTTGCAGCAATGCATGGGCAAAAAGGCCATGGTGAGCAGAAGGACCTCTAGCTGAAAACCCCAGTGTGTTTTCCCAGTCACTGGGGAAGATTGCTCATCAGAAAGGTTCTTTGAGTAGAAAATGTGCTCTCCTTGTTTGGCCCAGGATTAAATTTTGCCTGATGGCAACACTTGGGCAGACGTCTTCAGGCATTCCTTTTTCTTAATGCAATTGTATGCTGGTTCTTTGAAAGACACCACATTTTTGCTGATTGTGGCTTAGGTGGTAGAGACACAGTGTGGGACTGGCAGATGGGCACTTTGGCCTCTGCCTGCACTTTGAACAGGATAAATTCTTGAGAGTGAAGGTGACTGGGGGCAGACAATCTGGAGGACTGGCTCCCCTTCCCTGCTGTTTGTCCTTTTGCTTTGGGGAGTGCCACAAACACTGCAAGATACTCTTTGTGTCTGCCTTCATCCTGGGAAGAGAATCAGACACATTGAGGAACACGATATGGAGACATCTGAAACTGTTAACTCAAATTCAGCACAGTGTAAATATCGCTGGGCTGCTTCCAGACATGTTGCAGGACATCTGTGCACCCTGCACACAGCCAGGCTTGGCTTCTCACTGCTCAGGAATCTTTCCATCACAGGGAAGGCAGCCTGCAAAGATGAGCAACCACTCAGCTGAGGATCAACTGCATGAAGAGATGTGTCAGAAGGCGAGGAACAATAGCAGTATTCAGTCATGACCGACATGGTTTGAAAGCACTGAAGTAGAGATGTAAGGGATTTGCTACAGATATGTCCCCAGATTTTTCAGGGCCCCAAGAAGAATCCAGGCCATAGCTTAATGATGATGTAAATACAGCTTTAGCACTCTGATTAGGTAAAAAATGCTGCATCCTCGTGCCAAAAAAGCTCTTTTACAAAAAGGGTGAACGGGTGAAGTAGAAGTAAGCACTGTATCTACTATCCAGCCTACTGATTAAGTCTAACAGTTTCACAGACATATGGCACAGCAATTTCCCTTCTCAGATGCTGTGTAAAAGCGAGATATAAAGAATCTTCACAAGAAGACTGGGGGCTGGGGGGGAATAGCTGAAACATCATGTTTACAAAGTAAACAATCTGGGAAGACAACAGCAAACCTTCTCTCAAATCTTTAGTTAAAAGAGCCTTGTGTACAGCACACAGCTATTAGCACCAGCACAGCACAGATGAGACAGAGAGACTTGAAACTGATGTTCATTTAAAGAGCTTGCCATGTGGTGCTGCAGCATTAGCTGTCTCTTAAAATCCTGGTTTAAGAACAGACACTATTTACTGGATTACCACCAAGCCTGTCACCAAATTTATTTCCAGTAGTTGCATCAATAGGCACTGAGTTGCAGGATATGAGAACCAATCAGTGATAGACTGAACTTGCATCCCCAACAGCCATCAGCTACAAACCAACTACACAAACCCTATCCATCACTTCTCCTAAAGGTGCTTTTTGAATCAGCAACAGGGAGGATTTGGGATACTTCAGTGCAAAAAGACAAGAGCTGCTTTGTGCAACTGCATCTTTCCTTACACAGGGGATGTTGCTAGTTTTTCTGCGTGTAGAAGAAAAAATCCACAAGTAACTGCTGCACATGTACACCTTGAATAATTAGAGGTCCATGAACAGTGTAAAAACTGGGCTCACTCATGCATCCTGCTAAGAGGATCTCCGCATCACTGTTCCTTCTGTTACACCAATGTGCTACACAGACATGGAGGCTGTGCCTTGAACTACTCAATGAAGTTACTGCTTAGCTTCTTTTTAAACAAAGAGGAGTCAGGTTTGCCTTTGCTGAAGCCAGCTCTGCCCATAGGTGGGGGCTAAGGTGAGAACTCCACACAGTCCCATATTGATGCACTCTCGCTTAGTGAATCCTGAAGCAGGGATTGTTCTCAGTGGCATTTTGCCTTCCTTGGTCTCACTCTTTTTCTTTCCCACAAAAGCCTTGTGGTGATATCCAGAGCTGCTACCTTGTGGTAAATAATCAGGCTGCTTTGTTGTGCATAGGGGCTCTGGGGGCAGCCGAGCTATGATTTGGTGTTCTTACTGCAGGTCTGTCTGTGCAGGAAAAATAAGTAGGAGGCTTGAGAAAGGCAGATGGCTGATCATGGCCAGTCGGTGTCCCAGCTGTCCCAGGTGTTAATCTTCCACAGGAGGGCCTGGCCAGGGATGCCTGGGTGCCCTGGTCTAAAAGACTGTAGGAAATTACACTATAGGCATTCAACACTGAGGCCATTCTTCTCCCAGAATGTAGAAAATTCACTCCTGGATCAGAACATATCCTTGGCTCATTTTATTGGCAAAATATCCTGGAAATTAACCTCGTAGCTCTCACACAAAGGCCCAGAGAGCTTTGGTTTCAGAGGGGTGGGTGAAGGCGGTGGGGCGAGGGGTGGGGGGGATTATGCCTGGCTGTTGTTCTGCTGAAAGTCGGTTTGTTTCTGTCTCATAAAGTATGCAAGAATGTTCCCATGCTCTGCTCGGGCCAGCCCCCAGCAGCATGCTTTGCACATTAGCAGCTGATGCTGGAATGCGGCGTTCCCAGGGCAACTGGGAGCCCCCCATGGGGCACAGCCAGCCCCCACCATTGTGCAGCCCTGGCTGACGCGGCTTTGTTGGGTGAGGTAATGCCTGTGTATGCAAACCAAGCCAGGGGCACAAATGGCACTTGGAAACTGTTCCATGACTTCAAAGGGCGGGCTGCCTGGCCCCCAGGAAGGCTGCTTCACTCCAGCCTGCACCTCCCCACTGAATTTCACCTCCTCTCCCGCCCTGCTGCTGCTGTCACAGGGACAGCATCCTGGGCTGCATCATTTGCACAGACCTTCATGGTATGGTTTAGTGGTACTTGGTCAAAAGTTGGGCTTGATGATCTTGGATGTCTTTTCCACCCTTAATGATTCTATGATTCTATGAAAAAAAGTGTAACCAACAGGTTGAGGGAGTGGTGTCTACTTCACTCTTGTGAGAGCCTGCCTGGAGCACTGCATCCACCTCTGGGGCCCCCAAATGTAAGAAGGACATGGACCTGTGAGAGTGAGCCCAGAGAAGGGCAATCGTGGTTTACCCCTGCCAGCAACCAAGCTGCACTAACCACTCTGAAGGAAATTACCCCAGCTGAAACCAGCACACTGGGCCACTAAATTGGTCACAGGGCTGGAGCAGCATCTCTCCTGTGAAGACAGGTTCAGAGAGATGGAGCTGTTCAGCATGGAGAAGGGAAGGCTCTGGAGACACCTTATAGCAACCTTCTAGTACCCAAAGGGTACCTTTTACACAGGCCAAGGGAGAATGACTTAAAACTGAAAGAAGGTATATTAGATGAGATCTAAGAAAGATCTTTTCTTTACAAAGCAGGTGGTGAAACACTGGAACAGGTTGTCCAGAGAGATGGCAGATACCCCCTCCCTGGAGACATCCAATGTCAGACTGGATGCAGCTCTGTGCAACCTGAAGTAGTTGAAGATGTCCCTGCTCATTTCATGGTTGTTGGACTAGGTGTGCTATAAACCTTTCCAACCTGAAATATTCTGTTCTACAACAGCCCTACCAGAAGTGTGCTAGGAGCTCTGCAGTGTACAGGACTCAGGTGTTTCTATCAGCTTGTCAGCTCAACTTGCTTATCCATGTCTCCCTACATGGACCTCTAGCACACAGTCAGAAGGCTTTTTTCAAAATATTTTTATTTCTTGATGCTGGAGTTCCCTTCAGTATGGGACTGAAAAGAGTGCTGCACTGTAAGAAAGAATGATCTGTCCTCTCAGATCCATATTCCCAACATGGACACAGCTGAATTCTTCTTATCCACTGCCATGGACACAGCTGAATTCTTAGCCACTGCCTTCAATAATTCAACTAATTCTACTACATTATATCCTCAAGAGATACAGCTTCATATTGATTAGAGGCTTAGGCTCCAGCGAGCAGTGACTTGATGTATATCTAATGCTGTGTAAATGTTGAGAAACATTATTCTTGTCCCCAAAGCTTTGCTGCATTCTACAGGCAATGAATATTGAGAGAGGAATTGGAGGTTTGCCACCAGATACAAAAAGAGAGAGCAATGTTATTGTTACATTTAAAACCCTTTTATTAGGTAGCTGTCTAAATTACATGCAGAAACAGAACACATCAGGGCATTAAAGGCACAAATCAATTCCATAACACCACCTTGAGTTTAACAAAAATGTTGGCATCAGACTATTTGCTTGCCAGATTGATTGAGAAACAACAGAAATCTGCCTGTTCTGTGAGCCTAGTTTCTGTTCTCAACGAGAAAGTGGAGGAGGTATTTCAAAGGATATTAAAAAAATTGTGAGTGGAAAATATGCAGTGATCAAAACAATCTTTATGGTATTTTTTGGTTGTGCAACAGCAAACCAATATGTAACTACAACTGGGACTGAGAAAACTACTGCCTGGGAACCAAAAGCATCCCAGTTCCACACCTATTTGCAGACTGCAGAGTGCTTTAATACTGACATCTTGTCCTAGTACATTTTGGCCCAGTTTTTCAAATACACATAGGGTGCCAGAACATGCACACACACATCAGTGAGTTAAGTGTTTCATGTTTGGACCATGGGTCTCCCTATTTGTGTCTTTCACTACTGTGACTGTCAAATTCTCAGACAGTGCTATTTCCATAGCACTTCTGAGAGGTAGGCAAGTCAAGTGCACCAGTGATGCTTTTTACCCAGTGCAAAATCAGTAAGCAAAATGGCACTTTGGTACTGTCAGTGACAAAACAGGACAAGAAATCCTCTTGATTCCAGGAGGGTGGGGACCAGCATTACTCCCTCAGCTTTCTAGCTCACCTGCCATGCGTTGTGGTGATTTCATGATCACACAATGCTTCTGATGGGAATGAGAATGGTCTCTGTAATAAAGATGAAGCAAAATCAAATAAAACCACATTCTTGAAAGCCAAGAAATTAAAAGGCACTCTTAGAGCAAACTTATAATGTGGAAATAAAGATTACTATAAAGCATAAAACTGTCCAATATGTTCTTACCAAAACTGCAGCAGGAGGGCTTCCACATCAGTTATCCAGCTCCCTAAAAATAAAGCTCAGTAGAGAAACTTCCTGACCTGCTCTAATGGGACCCAATTCTGTTTCTCTTCAGCTTATACAAAGCTTCCATTACTTTCAGTGGGAACAGCTTAGCAGTTCTAGCAGAGTGAATGGATGCATTATAATGTCAGTAATAACAAATGTCATGCACATTCCATGATTAGCTAGAAAAATGATTCCAGGGTTAAATAGGCATGTCTTATTCAGATGCATGTCACTGAGCTGGGCCCATCACCTAGGTACTGGATGCCATCTCTCTCTATTTCTTCTTCTCCTATTGCTAAACATGCTAATCCTGGGCAGCAACCAAACATCACTATTGCAGGCTTGTCCAAAAACTATGCAGAGACAATTAGCCTCATTGAAAAAAGGTATCAAAGACCTCACAGTATCAATTATCTGTTTCTCAGTGCACACGCACACACACAGGCATCCAAGGGATTTCAAACATAGCTCAAGACAGTTCGCTGTGAATGGCAGTGACTTCATGCATTAAAAACTCTGCATCTCCCCCTGTGGTGTAATGCCTGTAGCCTGAAATGAATGGCTTTGCTGCAGCTTTTTGTCCTCCTGAAAGGCTAGGAGGGAGTCCCAAGGGAGATTGCAGCTGAACGTGCCCTATTACAATCACACTGGCAGCAAAAAGCAGGTGACAGCATCCCCATCAAAATAAACACAGGGATGAATCAAACACCTCAAGGTGGACAGCATGGAAACAGGGAAAGGAGAACTTAGAGGAATACCACTGTTTTATCATCTTCTAGGGTATAAGTAGACCGCGGCAGTAGGAGTTTGTACTCACAGACTGCTTTACCAGCATGAACAGCCACAGTGTTCCTGAAAAGTAGAAATTACATCCTATGTCCATCTCCTTTATGTTATAAAGGTAAGAAGCAGGAGGTGTGTTCAGTTAAGCTGCTCCCAAATGTAACTCTCAGCATCCATAGAGCCTGAGGGGTCAGAAAGATGAAAAGTTAGGCAAGGGAATGCAACAAAGATCCAGATGTTTGCAGAAAACTGTAAGTGGTCTGATGTGGCTGTAAAACTTGTGCAGCAGTTTCCACATAAAATTATATTATTAAAGAAGTATTTCTTCCTTTAAAAATGCTTTTCACATATTTTGAAACTGGTTTTTATGACCACAATGATTATATTCTGTGGCTTAAATTAGTAATTTTCTTGTTCAGTGCATATTTATTACAAGCACATGCTATAATAGAGTTGTGACAAAATGCCTGAACCACTAGAGTAAAACTGAGTGAGTCATCTTACTGAACACAATACTAAATCACTTCACACTTTATCTTTGAAAGAACTTGTCAACAGAGAATGTGAAAAAATCCCACAACTATGTGAAACTGTATTACAGAAATTACAACTGCAATTTTTGTTGAGGACTTGGCAAGGCAGCCACAGTTCCACTAAGTCATGGAAGCTGAACACTCAGGAGCAACTGACTCTCTGCAAATCTGCTGAAGAGACTCTGGGCCCAAAAGCTCACTCACTTTTTACAACTGTATGAGCTCTTAATGCCACGTAATAGCCTTCCTCTGGACCACCAAGGCTGCAAAGGTTTCAAAGCCGCAGCTCTTCAAACAGGTGCCCTTTGCAGGATGATCCGAAATTGATGGTCATAAATAGGCACAGCTATTCTCAAAACTTACCTCTTAAGTCTGCTTGAAAATAACAAGAACAAATTTTCCCAATTTCCTTTGATAAAAATATTTACATGCTCTGAAATAATTTACAGTCTACTACCACCCCTGTGGAAAATCACTGTTGTACCAGATAAGTACGTTTTCACATCGAGCTACTTTTTAAGGGCAAATTGAACCACACTGAAGAGGCTGTCCACAGCCCTTAGGAATCTGCTGTTGTTAATAATTAAACTACACACCATTTCCTAAAGGTGGTGCTGCAGCCAAAATGCAATTCATAGGTGGGCAGTAGAAACCAGGCAAAGTAACTGTTCTTCTAATAAGGAACGATTACTGCCTTCAAGCATAATGCTTTTGACCGGCTGGTCTAAACTCTTGTTGGGGTCACAAGGTTAATCTCAGAGCAGCCACAGGCCCCCTCAGTGCTGAGCGTGAACAATATGGTTAACATTTCTGGAATGGAGTTAAATTTCTTTGTCATTCCTAGCCTACACCTGACAGACGCAGCCCTTTTCTCTGCTTTCATAACCTGCCATCTGGAAGATAACAAATTCTTATCTAGCCTGTTGATCTTTCCTTCCGTCGCTATGAATGTTTCCCACCACCGACCAAAAGGCCAGAAAACAGAGTTTACCCACCTGAAATAAACTCTGAGCTTTCCTGAGGCTAATTCCTTCAGATCCTGCAAAATACAGGAATGTGTGACACAGCAAAGAGCTCTTAATACCAGCAGCATTCCTCCAGCTCATCACCACAACCACCACAGCTCTCATTCCTGGGCTACTGATTAAACACAAATAAATTTTGACATTGTTTTTTGTTCACTATCTCATTGTATTTGGCTTCACTCACCAGTTTATCCCATGTAAGGCTAAGGGTAAGTTAATACAGGATGGATGATGTTACTTAGTTTGCGTCCTAACAAAGAAAAGGTCGCACTTTGCTTGAACACCTGCAGTGACAGTACAATATTTGCCTTTAGTAAATTAGCATGAACAGCCAGTTACTGACAATTTCAGTAAGGGAAATGTCCTCATGAAGACTTGTGTCCCAGTCAGGGGCAATTCTGTAGATCAAGTCCTTGCAAACATCTGCAGATTTGCAAACATTTACAGAGCCAAGTCTTACCCAAATGTATACCTAGCTCATCATATCTTCTTGTACTTGGGCAAGCTTCTAGTCCCCAGAACTGAAGGTGTCACAGACAGTGTTTAATTTCCAAACCTCTCTCATGCCACCTACAATTAACCAAGAAATTCAAAATTTTCTTTACTAGCAGTGCAATCAAGTACTTAAGGTCCACACAACTGCGGTCTTATTTGCATGCCCAAATTTATTCAAATCATTGACATCAGATGCCTATGCAGACCTGGACTATTGAGAGCTATTTATGCTGCCCAATTTTAGGTGTGATGATCTGTACAGTAATAGAAGAGAAAGGGGCCCCCCACAACCATTCAGAGATAGGGTTTTCTGTTTCTTTATTAAACTGGCTGATGTTCCCAATCCAGGGAAAAGGGGAAGAGAATGTACATTAGGAAAGGCAGGTACATATGAAGCCCCAAAACTCTTCCAGAAGAGAAGAGGCATGGTATTAAAAGTTGGAGGATTCCCTCTGCTAAGCAGCTTGTCTGTTAAGAACATGCATAGACTATCTCCCAGTCACAGCTACTGAAGTTATCCACTACCATTCTTCTGCTCCACATCAGATGTAGAAAGCATGAAATTTTAGATCTAGTCCTTTTCTTTCTGCGAGTTAGGTGCCACTTGACATTTCAGTAAACCCTACTGACCAGTGGGTTTCTGCTGAAAAGGTTGTTTGCCACTGCAGCAACTCCAGCTGCAGTCCCTGCCATCCCTCCCTGTATCTTGTTGGAGCAAGGATCTTCGATTCAGCAGAATTAGAAAAATAGATCAATTTTTCTAGGGTAGTCCAAATGGACCAATTCACCCTGCAGCTATATCATCACTAGGGTGGACTCCAAAGAAGCAGGAGAAGAAGACAGAGAGAGAGAGAGGGAGAGGGAAGGGAGCAGAACATTCATTTTGGCTGGACCAGTTCAGTTGTAACCTGAAACCATCTCATAAATGAGGTGCCTTAAACACAAAGAGCAGGAATTTGCCCCTTGCCACCCAGGAGTTTAGACCATAAGGCAGGGGCAGAGTCAGCCATGAGCCATGCTCTCTTTGCCTCCTCAGCTCATCATGACATCCCTGCTTTCAGATTCTGTGTGGGCACACAGAAGAGCAATCTTTACCATGGGCATCCTCGGTGCATCTGTGCTCCCCTCCCCTGAAATAGAGGACAGGCCTGGATGCACACATATGGATGTCTATGGATGAAGCAAAACGAGGTGATAAATTAAAATACTTTTGGGAATACTATTTTCTGTTTCAGAGAGCTTGCAGGGGAGAGAGCAGCTAGAGAGCAAAAATGCTGTAGATATCTGAAATGACCATATACCTGTCAGTCCAGGGACACTGGACTGGCTTTCTACACCTGACATGTGACTGAAAGTATGACAAGGGTATCTCTATTTACTTAAAAGTACTTACCCTACTTATTTTTACCCCCGCAGAGTCACAGTAGAGTAAGTAAAAACAAAACAAAACAAAAGATCAGCATAGATGGCCATGTAACTGTCATGTGCATGGTTATTGGAAATTACTACTTATTTCTAATTTCCTTGTAGTTCTTTTCAACACAAAAACTGAAGGAAAAATGCATTTTTCACCTGAAAGGAAGTCAAACGATTGAAAAAAGTATGGGATGGGCATTATAAAGTGTTGTGTACCTTACTATGAAATTTCTCAGTGGCCTGAAAAGGAAGATATCACAGTGTAGGATGCCTGGTGTGCATCCTGGAGTGCTTTGGCCTCTTCAGAAAAGCCCTCTCTCAGCAGCTCATATCTACATGACCAAGTGCTATGTTTGGGGCAGTGTCCAGAGCCCACTGCACCCCCTGAGAATGAGACCCACCCGCAAAGAACTTCTATTCCAGCAGGACTTCCCTCTGCTAGAGCTCAGCTTTACCACCGGAGATGGCAAGGAGTAATTCTAAAAGTTGCTTTTAATGCTACTGAGATGAGTATTTCTTCTGTCATTTAAATGGAAGGAAGAGAAAGAGCTATTTTTAAAAAGTAGGACTCCTTTATGGGATCATTTCCAAGAGACTGTGGACATCTTCCCCGTGGAAAAAAAAACCAGTCACACAAACCCCCAAAACTCAATCCTCAACCTTGAATTAAAAGATTTTAAAAATCAATAATGGTTACAGTTTTTATGGGATAAAGAATTAGAGAACACTTCCTACTTTTTACAGATTTTAAATACATTTTGGGAGTAACTTTAAGTGAACCAGGCTTGTGTTTCTCATCTTTACTTGATGTATGATGACAAAAAGAGATAACCTTGGTATAGATAGCATGATTTATTCAGAACTGAAGTCAGTGAGACATGCTTACCATCACTGCAGATTAGCAACCCCTGTGTCTACATTTTTTATTACTTTTGCCTTTTCTCCACTTACCAGCCATCATCTCCAGCTTTTACTTTGTCTTTGCCTGTCTCAAAGTAATGTCCTTTCTAGAGGACAGAAACCAATCCCACTGGGTATTATATTTCGCAGCCACATTCTTTATTTACAACAGGGTTTCAGTGCTCAAGACTTTTTCTACTTATAAGATACCTAAGTTGTTTTTATAACTTGATGAATTTTTTATAATGTGATGAAATAGCTTTCAATATAGAAATACTTTAAAGAGATGAGTTGCAGCAGACATTTTAACATTTCCAGGTAGTCTCTAGAAATACTGAAGTTTGGTGAAATGAGATTAATATTTCTTGATATAAGCTTTCATATCAGTTCTATTTACTTTCAGGAAGAAGGTATTTTTTTCTTCCTGAAGAATGACAGGTTGAAATACTCAATTCCAGGTGAATTGTTTTGTTCTGGCACTAGAAGAACCTTTTCAGAGGCAAGAGCAAATCCTAACTCCACTTCTGGACACCCTCCCAACCTCTCAGAAGGAATTAATCAGGAATGAGGGGAGATCTGGAAGCCTCTTTTTCTAAAATACTTAAAAGTATACTCTCTGGGTGGAATAAATCCCATACTTCAGGCACTTTTCCCAACCTCCTGTATGGATGGATATAGCACTCTTCCTGGTCATGTCCTGGCTTTGCACAGGAGCTGGGAATTCATTCAAAACCTTACTCAGTGCCAGGTAATGTGATGAGGAAGAAAGCTGACAGGACCTACACATCAGTAATTTTATCCAGAACATGGTGGAGAGAAGAGTATTTATGGAATGCATCTGTGCAGGAGATTCACACTGTACCGCAGAAGATAACTTTTTGTGAATTTCAACAGCATTTTAAGTCATGTACAGGCAATGACTTTTCTTCATGTTTGGATCTGTTTTGCCCCAAGTAATGCAAAAATTGGGTTTTTTTGGCATTTTAGCCAAACTTACCACATATGACTTCCATTTGCATTGACATTGTTGTAAATCCAAATTATTTCATTCTAAGATCTTAATTTGCTAGAACATAACAGACTTCTGACCATTTTTACAACCCTTTGTTTACAGATTTCACTGGTTCTTTCCTGTCATATTATATTCTGCTTCTGCTGCCTAATTTCAAAGCTCTTGCTGCTTTGACACAGCATACCAGTGTTAATACATAACTGATGCATTTACTAAATGGGCAGGAGGGAAAAACAGATGAGCAAGAGCACGGTAAGCACTTGACTGTAATTATCTCTGAATAGGCTTAGGTTAGCAGTGATAATGGTAGAAATAGATTTTACACGTCAGGCTAAATTCATCCTGTGGGTAATTCAAATCATCTTAGTGCCATTACTTCATGGAAATTTTCAGCCTGAGTGTGCCCCTTTTCTTTTCTCCTTTCATCCTCTATTTCTCATTTAAGAAACGGGATGACACAGCACATAAGTGTATCCCTTTGCTTCCCTTAAACTCGCAGGATTGGATGCTTATTTTTGGCTTTCTCTCCATTTTTTCCCCCAGTATTTTCATATCTAGGCACAAGATTTCCCAAGGTAGGGAAATCTGCAGAGCTGCCTGGTAGCAGAAGGTAGAGAAAGGGCCGCCGGGGCATTTGCAAGCAGTGGCCTCTGTTGAGCCAATTGTTTCCTGCACGTAGGATTTGGGAGCTGGAGGAGCTGCTCCCAGGCACGTTTCCCTCCCCAGGCACTCCAGCCCCCTCCCCACTCCCCCCCAGAAACACCAGCTCTCTCCTTTGTGTGGCAGCACAAGGTGCTCCTCAGGCAGGGGGCTGCAGGCAGGACCCCAGCAGCCAAGATTACATTTCTTCCACATCCCAGTTTGCTGGGGGGTGGGGATCAGAGGGAACAGACAGGATTTTCAAAAAAGAGGAAAGGCCGATGTTTCGGGCATGAAAAAAACCTGCGGTTTTGTAGAAAACTCTTTCCTTGTTTTACTGCCTTTGTAGATGGATCTTTCCTGACTCTACTGCTTTTTTATTATTGCTCTAACACTTTATAATTGCAGACATTTCTATTATTAGATCTAGAGAAGAACAGAGAAATATAGATTTAAAAAAAAAAAAAAAAGGAAAAATCTCCATTTAGCCTGAGAAAAAAAGCTTAACTATGGAACATTCTTCCAAATATTTCCGAAGTTGATTAGTTTCTGTAAAAAAATTCACTCTCCCCATCATCTAGTAGTATTATTCTTCCTTTAGGACCAAGAATATATAAGTCAGCTAGAAAGAAAAAGCTAAAAATAGGAAAACAATACTACAGACAGTAATTCTAATCAAAACAAAAATCAAAACACACATAGCTGAAAGGAAGTAAAATGAAGGAAAAAGCCTTTGTGAAACCCAGGTTCAGAGACAGCAGAAACCATTTACTCCTTTGCAAGGTATGCTTTGGCAGGATTGTTGTCTTTAGTGGCTGAGAGAGGAAAACTTGCAGGGAACTGACAGCTGGAAAGAATTCTTTATTAAGCAGTGAATGACAATGTGTGCATATGTTTGCCCTGCCGAGGACATGAAATTATTTTAACATTGTGATGGAAGCCTAGCACAGACATGATAAGCACTGTGAAACTCCAGGCAGGGATTTTACAGCTCTGGCATTGTTTCAAAGTTGTCAGAAAGTAACCAAAACTTCCCAGTTTGAGTTTCAGGGTATGGTGAAATCAGCAGACAGCTCCTGTCCCCAGAAAGGAATTTGTATCAGAAGCTTATGCACTTTGTGTGTATTTAGCTGCAGACACCAACTTGCCAGAGCACCTGTATAGGCAAAGATACATCAAATGGCTTCTGTCAGAGAGAACCTGACAAACTCATGGCCAGTGGCTGTGCCACCACCAGCTGGGATCTCAGAGGCTGTCTAATGAACGCAGGTTTGGGCTTGATTAGAGCTTGGGTTAGGAAATCTTGAAACCAAGAGCCCTGGGAATTTGGTCAGAATTAGAATAAAATCATAAGCCTATAATGATGTTAAATGATTTTGTGTTACTGAAAGATTCTGCTTCTCTTTGGAATAAAATGTGGCTTGTGACCATTTTAGTAAATACAGTCCCACAGAGACTCTGCCAAGGGTAAGAGTTACAACCTCTGTGCTCTGGGGCCAAATTTGATTTATGAACCCATTCTCCCTACCCAGATTACCCACCTGGTTTCCAAAGGTTGCTGACGGAGCAACTTTATGCAGCTGTTCCCTTACTACCTGAAGGTGTCTCTGTTGAAATGTCAAATGAAAAACTTATTGAAGAAGTACATCAGGATCCTCTGGGATGAAAGATACAATACACAGTGACACATATGGCACCAGAGACAACAGGGTATAAAGTAAAATCTCCCATGTCCTCCCCAGTCACATGGCACATCCCTGACACAGGAGACATCCTTCAAGTGCCCACAAGCATTTTATGGTTCCAGACCTGTACCTTGGCCTCACTTGCAGAGTAATGTGGTCAATGATCAGCACAACAGCATTTGACTTTTATTTAGTGTAAATTGGTGTCTTAAACCTCACCAATTATATCTATACCTTGTATACAGCATTTGGTATAATGATTAATTATTATCAATAATGTAACCAATACTGTACCAGCAGATAAGCCATACTGCAACTTTATTTTTATTGTTTACATGCTATTTTAGATATTTCACACATCAAAAAAAAAAAAAATCCCAACCCCAGAGCTCAAAATTAAACCTGATTTTGCAACATGTTTATCATGAAAGCCATAACATGATGAATAGTCCCACTGAAGCTATTGATCATTTTCTAGGAACAAGGCAAGAGCCAGCAAAATCAAGATGTAACATGCACTGAGAACATCATCAAATACGATTTTGCTTCAGCATGTACACTAACAGAAAGCAGATTATTATAATTTCATGTGTAATACCTATGATGACTGTATACACAATGAAAAACACAAATAATTACTATTCCTGCAAGAGCTGCATTATGGCTGGAAAGTCTCTGCATGCAGCTGATTAAATCTGATTCTGAGAATGCAGTTCTGCAAATAGCCTTTCATGCAAGACATTCAAGTAATTTTTTAAGGCTCCCTGAATGCCAGCTTGCTGCAGACACAGTTAGTTCAAACTTTTCTTTAGGATTCATTTCATGCTCTCCTTTCTGCTAATATCCCTGAGATCAATCCTTTCTCTAATGAATAGCTGACCTATTCTTCTTTGATTTGCCATTGATTTCCTCCGCTTACCTCCCAACGCTTTGCCTGTTGATTAAACGCTAGACATAGGAATGCCTCAAATTTCTGACTTCTGAGTCATCCTCTCATGACTTGAACAGCTTGAAGCCAGCTTCAGCTCCCCGACATCATTAGTGAAAACTCCTTTTGTTTTTAAACTCTACAAGCAACCCATTTCTCTCCAAGCTGAGGTGCCGCTTGTGAGCTAGACAATAAATAGTAGCAACAAAGTTATCTCCTACATGCACTGTGATAATTATTGAAAGAAAAGGAAAGCGATACTTTTTCCGAGACAGAGAAGGCAAGCCACAGCTTTCCCTTTTGCACTAGGAGATCTCTTTGTCTACATGCAATGCAGTCAAGACCATGAGTAAAGACATCTGCTTATGCAAATTTTTATTTTTGCATGGGGTCCCTCTGACTCCAGCATGACTCTGCATGAGACATCGGCTTACAAAAGCTGCTCTTTTTTCTGAAGACACTAGCTTTTAAGAACCAACCCACAAATCCCCCTCTCCAGCTTCCACTCTACACAGCAAGCTGGGTGAAACTGCTTATCAGCACTGCAAGAAGGAAAGCTGGAGTTGATGCTTTGAAAACTTGCAGTGGTATTTCCTTGGAAAACAGATATCTTCAGACTCCAACACTTTGATGTCTTCTTCAAAAACAAACAGGCTGACACTATCTCAATTTTCCTGCAGTCCTGATGTTTCTCAAAATGCAGCTTGTTTTCTCTAGGGTGACACACAATCCTAGAAGACCAGCTATGTGCAATAATTACTATACTTCCAATTAAGGTAATGGTACCTGACATTCTGTACTATATTCCATTACAATTATGACTACATTGGGAACATCACCTGCAAGACCCACACTTTTCTTACTCTCCCACTCAGGTTCTGTGTGAAGGAAATAGCCCTAAGGGTTCTAGTGCCAATGATGAGGAGAGCAGGTTAAGGTGGTGTGCCACGGAGCACTCCTGTCTCAACAGCCTAGACATGATGTTTGCCTCCTGTAATAGCTAAAACGCCTTGTCACAGAAACTGGAGCTACGAGTTTGTAAACTACTGCAACATTTTCTTTTTCAAATGATCAAAACCCAGAAGAATGCAGCAACTGTTCAGAGCTGTTTGTTAACATTTCAAGTTCTCTACTAGCTGTCAAAGCATGGCAGAGAGTCCTACTGTGATCAAACTACTGTGCTCCACTGCAGGCTTTATGCATGGCACAGGGCAGGTTAAGTAAAAACAGGTTCAACAACAGAGCCTACACTTGGACACTAGATTCTGTGCCCTTGCATTCAATCCCACAAATCCATGCTAGAAAACAAGAGTAGGTGATATTACAAGATGCTGACTCCAGCATTGGCTGGACCACTCTATGAGACAATTTAATCCACCAACACAGCAGATCACTCTTCTAGCAAAAATAAATAAACAAAACCAAACCAACCAAACACACACACACAAAAAAAAAAAAAAAAAGATGGGATTTTCTGTCCATTTAGTGAAACTGACCAGTTTAGCAATTTGAAGTGCTGGTTTAAGGAAGGTGCTACAGCCATGAGCAAAGGGAGTGAAGAAGACAGAAGATGGTAAAGAATAAAAATGGACAGTGTGACATGTTTGTATGGACAGAAGCAAGATGTCATGCCAAGTCAGCTGCCTGTGAAATCACACATTAGGCACCCCAGAATAGCATTAGAAACAGCTGGTGTGCTGAGAGGGCAACTAAATAGATCAGCCTTGGCTTAACAAATGGACAAGCCATGGAAGACTTCACCTTGGTCATTGGGAGTTGCCTCTATTCAGCTAGGACCCACAGCTCTGGAACCGTTCCTGAAATGAAATGCCTGTTCATTTGCTCAGATGATGAATAAGACACCAATATTTTCTCTAAGAAGATTGTTGTGGGATGAGATGTTCCCTCTGCTCACAGAGCAGCCTCACTGTTACAGTCTGCTGGGAAGAGGCAAAAGTAAGATGTCCTCTTTATTATCCATGCAAGGATAACAATCTCAGCAAGGCTGAGATTTTACCCAGTCTCATGTCCAACCTCAAATGAAAGATTAAAACCGGGGGGTAAGTACAGGTGACCTGGTGCCCTGCTCACATCACCCTGTCAGGTGGCCATGTCAGACCAGCAAGTCAGGCTCACTCTTGTGGTTCCTTCGGGGAAATCTCAATTTTTGCTATGCAGTTGTGGAACACTGAGCAAAAGCCTTCCCACCTCCCTTCCAGCCTGCTGCCAGCCCAGCTCCCATGCCGGTTGCATCCTCACATGCAACTGGATATGTGGGGAAATTGAGCAACAACCTGCTCGTAAAGGAGCAACTCAACAGAACTGGAGATGATGCCCGCATTCTTACAGAAAATTACTACATTAAAAAGCAGATTATAACACTTAATAGGGAGGGAAACAAGGAGGTTTATGCCACGTGTGCAGCACAGCACATCCCTCTCGAGCACTGTGGCTCCCAGCGCCCGAAACTCCAGGCGCTCTCATCTCCTTCCCCGCGCCTCTTTACACTTTGCGCCATCTCCCCCTGCCAGCACCGTCCAGTTAACCTGGAGCGGCACCCACCCGGACCGACTTCCAGTGACTTGCTGTGGTCACTCTTAATTGCAATTTCCCCGTCGCAAACTTCATTGCTGCCAGTACGGTGCACTGAGTACCCACCAAACCAAACCAAAACCCGTCGCAGCCCCCCAGCCCCTCACCACCGCACACACGGGTCGGTCCCGCCGCTGCCCGTCTCGCAGCGCCGGTCCCGTCCCGCCCCCGCGCCTCCTCCCGGTGCCGCCCCGCCGGCCCCGCCCCGCCCCGCCGCCGGTCCTGCCGGGCTCCGGCGTGCGCCGCCGCTGCCCGCGGATGCTGCGCCGGAGAGGCCGGAGGGGCTCCGCGCCGGGGCTGCCCCGCGGTGAGTGCGGGGCTCCGCTCTCGGGGCAGCGGCCGGCGGTGTCCCGGGGCTCCCGCGTTTGCCCGGCAGCGGGGAGGTGGCGCGGTCCCGGTGAGCTGCCGGGGGACAAAGGCGATGGGGACGGGTCCCGGGAGGAGCGGAGCCGGCGGAGCCGCTGGGCGCGGTGCTCCCATCGCCCGGGGCCGGGACTGCGGGGGCGAGGGGCTGGGGCCGGGGTGCGCTGCCCGCGGAGCCGGGAGAGGCTCCGTGCTGTGGCTGTCGGTCCCACCGCGCGGCAGCGGCTGCGAAAGTGTATTTACAACTTTGCGGCTGGATGGGCGGTGCGAGCCTCGGCCGGGGCGATCTCCGGCTGTGTCACGTTATCAGGGGGGTTCCCGTCGGAGCCGCCGCCGTGGGTGTCCCTGCGCGCTCCGGCGGAGGCAGGACAGGGTGGGGACAGCAGGGACTGGGGCTCTGGAGGAGCCTGGGGTCGCGGTGACTTCTCCGTCCCTCGGTGCCGTGCCCCGGGCACCGCCGGTGGGTCTCGCCGGTGCTGGGTGGCGGGGCGATGCTGGGATCAGCAATACACCGGCTGCGCCACGGGAGACCCCCGGGGCGGCTGGCCGTGTCCCAGAGCGCTCCCGCACCACGGCACGGTGTGGGACGCGTCCCAGCTGCCGCTCGGCTGGCTGCCACCTGCCCCGCAGGTGCCCAGGGAGAGTGACAGGGACGCGGCCCCGCGGGTCCCCCCGTGTGGTGCAGCACCTGGGGTGTGGGGCTGGAAGCATCTCGGGTGCTCTGACAGCCGGGAGCGACCTGGATGCGGCCGTGCGGGGCGGGACGGGGAAGGAGCAGAGTGTCCCAGCAGCTGTGTGAGCGGGAGAAGGGGTGGGCGTCAGAAGGGCAAAACTCTCCATACCTCGTTGTTTTTCCACCTCTTGGAATTCTTTTTTTGGTAACGATTTACAGGGAAAGGCTTTGGGTTTTCTGTGCTGAGAAGTCATCATCGTCTGCCTCGAGAGATGTTTCTCCTGCTGTTCGGCAGTAACAGGCTCTCAGGTTAACTCCCCTGTGGCATTTAAAATGCACATCTGTGTTTTTCCACCACACTAGAAAACTAGCACTCTGTCTGAACCTTGTCCCTTCTTCAGAGTGCTGCTGTGATGCCCGGGCCCCGACAATAAATACTTCAAAAACGTTTTTAAAAACCCCAAACCAACAAACCACAACTGCTTGAACATTGGTGACCCATTTGTTTGGCTTTTTTACCTTTTATTTTGTTCTTGGAAAATTTGGAATGACAACAGAATGCCTTGACCTCGCTGTTGTTTATTCCTCCCATTTAACTGTACAATTAAACACTCTCACTCAAAGTGTTCTGGTTTCAGCACTGGTGGTGGTGGGAGTTTGTGCAGTAGCCTGTGTTTTGGCTTCAGATAAGAAGTGCCAAATCAGAAAAAAATTGAATCTAAGAAGGGGGTGGGGGTTGGGTTTCTTGTACAGATCACCTGAAGGAAGAAAAGAGGGGAGGAAACAAAAAAGAGTAAGACTAAAATAAGTCTGCTTAAGAATGCTGTTGAAGAACATGAGTTGTAGTGATTCTTCACAGTGATCTACCAAAAAATACTATCTGTGTTTTTGGACAGTTGGGTTTTTTTTTCCACTTAGAATTTTTGTTGCTCTAAACAAGATTTTTAATACAAACTTGATTAAATGGAATAAACATCAGTAACACCAAAACCATTTGGATTTACATGTGGTTTTCTCATCTAAGTCTTTTTTTTTATTCCAGTTTTTAGACCCAGGTGAGGGCCAAATCGTTTAGGTTTTTTATAGGTGAATTTTTATGGGGTTTTTGTTGTTTGTTTTTGAGGTTTTTTTGTTTGCCGTATTTTATTTTGCTTTTTTAAAAAATCAAAGCTGATAGTACTTTAAAGCTACAGCACTTTTCTCTTCCCAACACTGCAGGTAAAAAGTGTATGAATCCAGTGATTAGCTCTCTATCAGCTGGCTTTTGTAGTAAAGTCGTTGCCCTACTGTTCCTCCAAAGTGAGACAATGTAAATGACTTGCATGCTTACTGTGCTCCAGGGTTACACTTCTTTTCTTGCAGAAAGCCCCCTGTTACTGCGCTGCTGCGTGATTATCTTGGTGGTGTCAAGCAGTGGTACCTTAATTCGGAGTGTGTGGTTAGTAACTGCACAGACAAACGGTGAGCTTGGCCCAAACAAGGTCCTGTGACAAGGAGGAGCTGCTCCCTGGAGAATCGCAGGAGAAGATAATTCACTTCTTATTTAACAATTTCTTATGTTTGCCTTTTCTTTTTTCCCCTCTGTTTCCTCTTTTTGCACAATTCAGCATCACCTCAAAAATGCAGTACTCTGTGAGGCTGGGTTGGTTGTTTTTTTTTTTGTTCTGTTTCTTTATTTTTTTTTTGTCTGTGTCTTTCCCATTGCTTTGCTGAAGTTGATGTCTGGCAGCGCTGTGTGCAGTCCCTGAAACTGCATCTAATCATAAAGACCCTGCTGTTTATGTTAATTTTATCAAGGTATTGGCAGATTGGCATTTTCACACTTGTAACAGATGCAAGTTGTGTTGCAGGTGGAGTTTTATCTATTCTTTTTGTCCTTTTCACATAAATCAGTATTCCTCTCTGCTCTGAATATTTTCAAGACTAGCTGCACACTGAGGGGGAAAAAGTTAGAAGCAAACTGATGCAGAAGCTGCCTGGTTGGTCTGAATATTTAGATAGGGATTCAAATACAATGAGATCAGCAGTGGACTTTCCCCTTCCTCTGGGGAAGCAAGCCAATTTATTTTTTTTACATGGTTATTACTGGTAGCAAAGCTATTCTGACTCAGAAGAATTTGTTACGTTGTTTAAAAAAAAAAAAAAAAAAAAAAAAATGTCTCTCCTTATTTGTCCTGCAACTATTGCTTGTGAAATTATAATTATGCTTTGCTCTTTATTTATTTATTTAATAAAGACTTTGTAGTCTGCTGCTTCTAAACTGTTACAAGATCTTGGTGAGAATAGAAATGAAGACAGTTCTGCAACAGACTTCTGGAGTCTTAGGGATACATTCCAAATCAGTCTAGCCTAACTCAAGTGAAAAAATACTATCCCTGTAAAATAAGTTGTGCAAAGACAGGCTTGTAGAAGGGTATCTCTCATCTGTTGTGCTTGAGGCAAGAGTATAATGGATCCCCTTGGGAGAAATCCTGTTTATAGCCTTGGTAGACTAAAAATGGAATATGTTTCCAGCTGGAGAATTAACCGATAGGCTTCTGGGTCAGGAGGTGTCGTGCATTTGCAATTTGCGTGGTATAGGAAGCTGCTTCTCTTCTGAGTTGCCAGGTCTTGCTGCTGCTCTCCTGCTCTTGCTAAGTTTCCTGACAGCTGCAGTGCCTGTGAAGAAAGCCTGGCTTTCCCTTATTGTAAAGAACTTGCTGCTTGTACTTTGCTTCTCCTGTTTCCCATAGATAGAAAAGATGAAGATCTGCGATTTACAAGGCAGAATTGCCAAGCACTGGAGTGCTAAATTGAAATATCTCTGTTCTTGTTCTTCCACCGAGGCTCTGGACCAGCCTTCTCTTTACTGCACTTCCAGCTGTGCATATGTATGCCCATAAATGAGATTTCCCTAAGGGTCTATCTCAAAAGAGATGTATTGGTATGTTTGGGGGTGACACTGTTGCTGTTACTGAATGGCTACTCCAGCAATTCACTTCTCTTAACTTTTGCAAGATCTCATGCCATGTGTGTTGGGATCCAGCTGTGAAAATGGAGCTTAGCATTTCTGACCAGGCTTGCTTTGCAGCTGCTCTGTGTGAAGTGTAATGGATACTGAGGCTGGCTCATGCCCAATGCCATCTTTTGCTGGTTCTTTCTTGTGCTTCTGCAGTTGCCTAGGCCAATTGATACCTTAAATTGCCACTTACTCTTAAACTTTAATTAATGTGCTTGATTTATGAAGTGTGAGGAAGACTTATAAGTGATTGGTATGCAATAAACAAGCCCATGAGTAGATTATGCAGCAGTAATTAAATTCATTGCAATGAGAAACTATTTGTTGGTACTCAGATGCAATAGGGTACATACTACTACTACTTTTACCAGTCAGTGAAAAGAAAGGATCAGTTGATCCACTGATCTTGCCACAAGAAGATTGTTTGTCTTCCCAGGTAAAAAAAGCATTCTGGAAAGGAATTGCATGCTCTAGATGCAGACTTGACTGTTTAAAATGTGTACATTGGTAACTTCTGCATGTAGTACTGATAAAATAATGCATTTTAAAAGGCTGCCTGTTTTTGTGTACAAAAGTTCAAAGCTGCTTTCCATCACTTAAAAGCGATGGAAAAACATAATCCCTGTGAGATCTTAATTTGACTCTTTTTGCCTGAAGCCTTTAATATTCATTGTCTATTTCTTTCAAAGAGCTCCTGAACTCAGTTTTTTTTTTTCAGCTAAATATTAAGTTCATAAAGTGATTGATGTTGTGCTGACCTCAAAGGGAGCAAACTGCGGAGGAGCTTTTTTCATCCCATGGGAGAGGTGGATGGAAGTGTGGCAGCTTCCCTGTGTGGTCCTGCCATTGCTGCCCTGCCCTTGCAGGAGCTCATCCTTTGGTGCTCTGTCCTTTGTTGAGCATTTTTTCCTCTCCTTGAGGACTAGTTATTGCACCCAAAAACATGAGTCAATTTTATTTGGCTGCAAGAGAATGCCACCATCCCTGGGTTAGGAGAGTTGTCCCTATCTTTGAGCTTAAGGTCTAGGGCAGCCTACAGAGTATCATAGCAGCACAGTCCCAGATTGGGAATGGATGTCCACAGAATTTTGGGAGATCCCTTCTTCCCAAGCACATTGTGCAGGGGTGCAGAGCAGAAGAGTTGCAAGCACTAGAGCACATTTGTGTTCTAGGATTCACTTGTGCTGCTTGATGTGGGGCAGGAAGACTATAGCACAAAAGTGGGGAGCCTGAGCAGTCATGCCTAACTAAGAGCTGCATCTAATCCTGCAATGAAGACCAGTGGGAAAGCATTTTCCTTGCTATTGTTAAAGCTCAGTGTCACCAAGGAGTGCTGCTTGTACAGGGAGAAAGGCAAAAACGATGTTGGCTGGTATCTAACACCACTGCTCAGCAATTTCCCCATCTGTCACATCTGCTTGGGTTCACAGCTTTGGAGTTTCTGAAGGCATCTCGCATGGCACCTCTTGAAAAATCCTAAAGGAAAGGTGGGGGCCAGACCCACACCCCTGCCCTGTGAGAGGACTGTGGTCACCCCTGGCCAGGTGCAGAAAGCCTGCTGCAGCTCCACTTCCATGGGCTGAAGCCATTGTCTCTGCTGCCAGTGTTGTACCTGTCCACAGCCAAGCTGCACCAGCTCTGGAATCCTGTTCTTCAGAGCACCCAAGTGACTGGGAGGTGTCTTGGCTTTGAATGGGGACTTCCTACAAAGTAGTGTGCAGTGTTTGAAGACAGGAGTGTATTTTACCCCAAAAGCAGTGTGTGGGTACCAAATTTGGTACGTTACCTCCCTGTGGCATCTTTGCCCTTGGATGTGTTATGTTAGTCCAGGAATCATGCTGAGGTAGACACATTTGAAAAGTCAATGTGCCTCTGGGAATTTGCTGCAGGATGTGACCTAGTTGTCCTGACTGCTGATCACAGGTGGCATTTTTCACATCATCTTACAGCCATGACATAAAGCTGTTTAGCTGCAATCTTGTTTTCTGCCCTGACAAGCAACTTTGTTTCCTCTCCTTCCTGGCTGATGCATCTTCTAGGAGAAATTTTCATCATTGCAGGAGTTAGTCAAAGGAGGTGGGTGGAGTTTTTTTTAAATTGCTGACAAAGGCTTACCCATGCCATCATGACATCTCTTACTTGCTCAGGCTCTTTGTTGCTCTCTTTTGTGGATAGTGCTGATGCCCTACAGTGTGCATCTGAGGGGACGAAATACCTGGAAGGTGGGGGGGGTTCAGTTTTATGACTGTGTTTCATCATGAGTACAAGGCAGCCCAAGTGTGGGTTGCTGCCAAAGGCAGATTTGTTTCCAGGCAGTTGTCTGTCTGTCTTGCTGCAAGACTGCCTTGATTAAAGCTGCTTAAGCTGTTTGTGAAACTGCAGCCTAAGAGTCTAGTGTTCTTAGAAGCCTAAGACATCTCTGGATGATGTCTGGAAAATATTAAGAAGAGTCTTAATGTTTCTGGACAATTTTTGATGAGAGGCTGTAGGGCCAGGGAAGGTTTCATCAGGAAGATGCTCAGTGCTCATTCTCTATCAGCTCTAGCAAAAGCAGAGGTTTTACCATCAGAAACCTTAAGGGAGTGTGTTTCCAGGTGTTTGTGAGAGAAGCACAGAATTACCTGTGCTTTTTTCTTGATAGATAAGACCTTTGTTCTGTTCTGCTACTCTGAGTTGGTAAGTTATGGCTCATCCATCTATTCCCCTTATCCCCTTGAGATGTGGTTGTAGCATGACCCCAAATTCAGCATTGCCAGGACATCCTTCTGTCACTGGGTATGTGGTGGGTGTGAGGTGTTTCAGTGAGCCATCCTGCTGACACCTGAAGCTCCTTCCTTCTCATTCAACTCCTCTTCCTCCCATGGAGGGCTCTGCTGCTCTTACCTGCCTTGCTGGGGCAAACCTCATCCATTTCTGCTTTGACCCAGCAAGTGCTGAGGTTCTGGCCCTGTCCTGGGAGGCAACTTGAGGGTCTGTGGAGAGAGGAGGGGAAGATTTAATTGAGTTTTTATGACCATGTTTGAGCTGCTTAGTGAGAGAAGGCTTGAAGTTAATGACAGGCATGTTTTCCAAAGATCTTCTGCGTGTGTTTAAGTAAACTAAACACTGCTAAATAAGCTCTGCCACCACTCTGGGCACTAATAAGCCTCCTGTCTGATACCAGAAGAATACAAATAAATGGTGCCTTTGACTCCTTTAATTGATAGAGTTGCTGGGCCTTTGACCAAGCAAAAACATCTCAAAATGCACTTCTGCAGGAGCTAAAACATGAAGTGATGTTAGTGAAAAAAAAAAAAACACAACAAAAACCACCTGTAGAATATCCCAGAGGCTGATGATTGACTTCAGCTTTTATTAATTCATCTGCAGTGCATTTGCTGGAGCTTTTATGGTTTAATTGAGGTTAAGAGGTTGGAATCTGTGGTAAACAAAAGAATGGCATATGGGCAGTCTGAAATTGTGTATAAGTAAGAGCATTCCTTCTGGTCACTTGTTTTCATTGGGCAGTTACTCCTGACTCACAACTTTAAAAAAAAAAAAGTAAAGGTGTAAACACACATTGCTAGCAAGTTAGTGATTCATTATGTTTTATCACATCCTAACATACCTCTAAAGAAGAGAAGGTTGAGCTGGGCTTGTGTTTGACCTCCCCCTTCAGATTAAGGACGTTTTCTCTTTAACCCCTTACCTGTCGTGGGAGGGTCCACAAGCTCATTTGTTTTGAATCAGAAGAAGAAAAACACCTTCTCTTCTGCCTTTCTCACTTCCCTGTTCCGAGGGTCCACAGCTGTTCTCTTAAAAATTCAAATGAAAAAAGCAGATGTGGGAAAAAAACTTTCCAGAAACTTTTTATTATAGATGCTATGGGGAAGTCGGAGTCAGTTTCTTCAGCTGTCCAAAGGAATCTGTGTGCATGTGTTTGGTTTTTGTGGTCACTTTTTTGTCCTACTTTCAGTTCTATTTTGAGCCTCATGAATGTCTTCACTGGCTGTGATATCCCCTTGTGAGATGGAACGTGTACTGGCCAGTGCAGCCGTTCGACAATTAAGATAAAACTCCTTATGTTGAAAAGTTCATACTCCGAGGTCTTTATGCTGTTGATAAAGTTTATGGCATGAATTACATCAGCTGGCAATAATAGTGGTGACCTGTTGCCCTCAAGTCGTTCTGCAGACATCTGTAATTTATATACAGCTGTTAACAGTGTGTAGTCCGGAGCCTAAAAGACCATGTCAGTATAATTATTTCAATAAGAGATAATAAATCAGAATTTTCCTCTTAATATTTCATTTAATAGCAGCTTTCACATGTCCCATAAAGTCAAATGTCTTTTTCTCACTTGCTTTTAGTTTAAAGCAATATTTTAAAAACTCCTAGGTCTTGTTAAACTAAATACTTGTTCTGAAAAGATACTTTAATAACCCCCTTGTCTGCATTTTTTGGTGCACTTCTGTCTTATAAGGAATGCTTTATGTTACTTGATTCAAAAATTGCTTTATTAAGAAGCATTGTATATGCTGACTTGAGGAAGGAGGTGCATGGAGCAGTTTCTATACTTGCAAAAGGACGCTCCTGGATCTATTTGCTTTAAAAAAATAATTTAAAAAAAAATTGATGCTTGAATACAGAGTTGAAAGGAAAGGGATAAATCCAAGTTCTATTCGCTGTACTCTGCATTATTTTTTGCTTTTCCCATCTCCCACACAAGAATTTGATTCTGACATAATTTTCTCCTGAACCAGGGCAAACATGATTTTAAACACATGCTTTTTAAACTTATATGTGATGCACACACACGTTCATGCATATACATGTATGTGTGTTAGCATAACATGGCCTGCTGCCCTGCTGCTTGTCTTCTGTGCGTTGTGGAGGGTGAAGGGAAAGCCCATGGCTCCCATCACAGCCTGTCCCCTGAAGGTGGGCTGGGCTGTGGGTGCTGGGAGAGGGTGGCACTGCCAGAAGCAGCACATTGGGCTGCCCTTGCTGGGGTCTGCACCTGTCCCAGGTGTCTGGGGTTTTGGGGACAGGCATCAGCCAGCAGCACCTCTGTTGCTGTGCTGCTGGTGAGTGCCCAAGTGCTGCTGGTGGAAGGGAGTCAATCCCTTTGTTCAGGGCAGCTTTACAGCTTTACATCAAATCTTGTATGGGGATGACATGGACCTTGTGGTTGGTATCTTGCTGGTTCAGGTCTCTGCTGGCATTGATACCTAACCCACCCTTGAGGAGCCTCTCCCATCAGGTGCCACAGGATACTTCCAGAGAGGAATGCTGAGAGCATTGGGGAGGAGAGGGCTATACATAAAATGGTACAAGTTGCTGAGGAAACTGTCTAACCTAGCTGTAAAGTCAAGGTGATGTTGGCTACTCTGCATTTGGCCACAAACAAATCTTCCATTTCTTATTTCTGTTAGTATCTGAACTTCAGCTGTGAGCTGCTTGTGCAGCCTGGGCTCAGTCCTTGAGAGGAGGGCAGTGCTTACTCACAAAATGTGTTATAGAGTGGCTCAGGTTTTTGAGTTTGTGTTGCACCTTCTCCTTTGAGTTGAGGTGTAGAGGATTCCAGGCAGTGGTGTCCCAGGGAGTAGGGATGGAGTGAGAGGGAGGACAGCAGAGATGAAGATCTCTGCACTGACATGTGCCTGTTGACAGCCCATTGAAATCTCCACTTTTGGAGTGAGCAAGATGTCTGGCTGAAGGATGGGGCACTCCCCCATGTCATGGGGTTTTTCAGGCAGTAGCCCAAGGTGCCACCTGCCTTATCACTTATATGAGTCTGGAAACCTTGGGTCTGGTTTGTTATTCCAGGGAGACCTCATTGCTCTATGGCACTCTCCTGGGACTTTCAACTTAAAAGGTTTGTGCTGCTGGTTTGTGCTGTGATGCTGCTGGAAACATTGACTGGCCTTGGAAAATGGATGACTGCTGGGAGTGGTTTTGTTTTTACACTTCTCATCACTGTGAGCTGCCACCAGAAGCACGGCACTGATGCTCTCGCCTTTTCAACAGGTACATGGGATGAAGGGAGCCTGACACCTGTCTGGAGAGGAGAGCCCAGCCCCTGTGGAGCTGCCCACCATGAGCAGGACCCTGCTGGCAGGCAGGATGCAGCCAGAGATCCGGAGTGTCTGTGTCTTCCTGCCCACCCGCGAGCAGCTCAGCCTGGCCGTGGGGGTGAGTGCCGGGAGGTGGCTGCGTGGCGGCCACCGCTCCGTTTGTTAGCTCCCATTGTTCTCCCCAAAGCCTGGCGCAGGTCTGCTGACCGAAAGGCTATTAGCCAGCTTAGGGTAATTGGTGCTCCATTTTCTAGTTGGGCAGCTTCAGCTCAGTGGCAGAGTTCGTTAAAAGTCATTGCTGAGTTGGAGGGTGGGGGTCTCCTCTGCTCTTTTCCTGTTGTTATTTATGTTTTATTATCTCTGAATGGTTTTGCTGGTAATAATAATGGTAATAATCCAACAGTTTTTAAAAAATTGAACCTGAAATACCTTGATTTCTTAGCAAGTATACCCAACATATGACTGTTTACTCTTGTAAAGAGTCCAGTTATCCCTGGTTTTGATAGCCTGCAAATCCCTTCAAAGAGTCCAAGGCAAACAGCCACTGAGGTGGGGCATTTTCCCTCCTCTTGAGTAGTCATACCCACAAAAAATCGAGGTAAGTCACTTCATTTCTTTGACTGCTGCCTCAAATGTCTCCAAGTGTGGATGAGTGTCAGCAGGACCAGCTCAGCTGGCTGCCCAGGGTGGCACAGTGTCTGCACAGCACGGTGCCTCTTTGTGCAATGCCGGCTGCTCCTTGAACTTGTGAGAAACTGAGCTGACAAGAGGCACTTGGCTTTCAGAGGACAAGCGAGTCTCAAAGATAAGTGCTCTCCTGTGAGTGTGTGCATGTACTCATGTGTGGGCTGGGGAGATTTGGCTTTGTTTTGGGTAGGTTTTTTCCCCTGCTCAGGGATGAGGAGGGGGAGAAGACAGTTGAGGTGAACTGTTATTTTAAGTACTTGATTGAAATGGTGGCTTTTGAAACTATGCGTGCTAATCTTCAAAATCCATGCCGGAATTTTCCTACCTGCTGTGTGCAAGTGTAGCGTCCTTAACTGAAACAGCCTCAAGGGCTGGATGGAATAACGCTTTAACAGAAAAATCTGGGACGCTCTGCTTCTAGGTTACTGGTTCAAACCCAGCCCATCCACTGCCCCAGAAGGCTTCTGCAATCTGCTGGCGTTTGTGCAAGGCAGAAAACGATGATTTAATTAAGTTCTTGGCAGCAGGTGTACAGGCCTGGGTAATGGTCTGTTGCAGCTGACCCTAAATCTCACCTTCTTATGGCTCTTATCAGGGAGGCTGAAGATGGGAGATAGCAGAGCTGGCTGGCCATGGGGAAGGTGCAGGCTGGTGTGCAGGAGGGCAGTGAGCCTGCAGGGCTGACATTGTCACTGCTCCTCACTGTGCCTGAAGGGAGCATTCAGCTGTTCCTTCACCACTGGGTCATGCTGTGGTAAATCCCAAAAACCTGCAGTTTATCCTAAAATAAATTTGGGAAGAGAAAGACTTTTAAGATTGACTCCAGCTGTAAACATGGCACTGCCAAGTCCACCACTAAACCAGGTGCCTAAATGCTACATCTGCATGTCTTTTTTTAATGCCTCCAAAATATTTAATAAACATAAGAAATTGTCTTTTGCATTGAGTTCTGACAGGGACAGAGGAAAATTGCTGTGTCCCCTCCTGTTCCCTGTCCTGTCCCAGCCTGCTGCCCCTCCAAAAAGCTGGGGTGCCTTGTGCATCACCATGTTGTCCTGCAGAGGAATCCTCCACAGCACCCCTTTGTATTCCTTTTAAAGATATTTGCTCTTGTAATTTCTAGTACCCCTTTAATTCGTGTCTGGGAAATTGGGAAAGTGTGTGCTTGGAGATGCCTGCATGTGAAAGGGAATAGCTGCTTGGGCCAAAACATGAGACCTCAACACACAGTTGTGTCCTAATTGCATAGAGAGTGAAACATGACCTGTTACATCTGGGCAAGTCACCAGAAACAGCTTTTCATTTGGCTTCTGACTTTACCACAACACTTATTCAAAACAGCAACAAAAATTAAGATTTCACAGCTGGAAAGATCTTTCTTTTTTAAAGAAACATCAAGGCAGTTTTCTAGTGATGTTGGTAGAGCCCAAATGTAATTAGCACAACCACAGATGATACTTTGTGCATTTATTAGAATAATAATGCCACTACTAAAGATTTCCAAAGCCTTTTAACCTCTTCAGTGTGGAATGCAAATACTAAACAAGCTTGCATCTCAGTGAGGTAGGTAGGAATGGTTATCTTTCCAGCAGAATAAATTATAGATCCTTGCCATGATAAGCACAGTGCTTATGCAGGTAAGTCTTCCCTCCCTCCTCCCATATAAATTCCACCCTTCCAGATAAGAGTTTACCTATATGTGTTTTATGTGGTCACATATAGATTGAAGCTTGCTCTTTAAAATGGATTTGTCTTACACCATTCACAGAGAGTGATGTTGAAGAGGGAAGAGCAGGAGCCATTTTCAATTCTCTTCCCCCACAATCAAGTATCTCTTAATTAGCTTCAATGTCTAACTTTCTGAATGTACAGTGAATCAGAGGGATGGTGAGGAGTAAAACTGCCTTCTTGGGATAAATTGTGACAGGAGGAGAAGCAGAGCAGTGAGGGGGACTTGTGGGTGCTGCAGCTCACCAGCTGCCCTGAGGAGGACAAGGCAAAGTGGGAGAAATATTTGGAGTGGAGGAAGTCTGGTGAGGTCCTGTATGTTGGTGAATGGCAAGCATAGGTCTGAAGTTTTTCAGTTGCTCTGTGAGCAGGAGAGCCAATGTTGCAAAGCATATTTACCAAGAAAAATAAGTATAGGCAACTAATGCACGTGAATATCTGTACACAGAATGACCTTGGAGTAACAGTTACCTTCTGTAAACTTGCACTCAGTTTCACTTTGGACTAAATTTCACATGTAAAGAAGCCCTGAGCCTGGCATGGGGCAAAGCTGAGTATCAGTGGAAGGAATGAGTCATAGTATTTCTGGGATCGGTCTTGGCACAGGAACCATATGCATAGGGAGGAAAGTCCAAAGAGAAGCACCCAGATGAAAAATGCAAAGGGAAGTATTGGTTGCTTTGAGCAGAGGGGAGAGTAAGAGGAGGGAGCAGCAATTGCAAATGTAATGGGTATTGCATAGCCTTTAAGGTTGGGAGTAGAACTTGATACAGAGGGAAGTGCCAAGAGGAGAATGGACAAGGTGCTAGTAACATACCTGTTGTGCAAGAAACCTGCTTAAATCACTCTTTAGAGCTGAGTGCCACAAAACTGTCACTTGAAGTGCTCAGTTCCCTAGAATTAAGTATCTTAAAGCAGATTTTTCTTCCCTTAGGTATGAAAGCTTGCCATCTAGAAAATTCATCTCATTGTGTAACATTTACAGAGTCCTGTGCTGCCAGTGACTCTTGTATGCCCATAACCATTCTGGCTAGAGGTAGGTCACATCTTTCTTAGCAAAATCCTTCCCAGATAGGAGAACATGCTCAGAGCTTGCTTCTTTGGCAAAGGAGAGTGTTCTTTGCCCACCTTTACCTTCCAAAATGTGTGTTCTGGGTGTCTGACCAAACACTGCATCTACGTGTGAGACTGAAAGGGTGCAGTCTCACAGGGAGACTCATAATAAGACCCAGATGTGGTTTTGGGTCTTATCAGAACTGTGCACTACCTCCTCCCTGCTCAAAGCTTACACATGTTTGCATTGGTGTAGTGCAGGCTTCAAAGCTCCTGATAAAACAGTAGTGAGTGTCTGGCTCCTGATGCCTTGTCAAGTAGAAGAAAATGAGTACTTAAATGACCTCTTGTTCCCCATTGTCCATGTCTAGTGACATGGTACATCCTGGGGCAGGGAGGCAAGTGCAAGCCAGTTTTTGGGGTGTGTGGCATACCTACCTTAAAAGAGCTTGAAAAGGTAGGATGCTGATTGGTTCATAGGAGAATTAAGCAGTGAACTTCTGCCCTGCCATCTTTGTTGTGGGTAGGTAGCACTGCACTATACCCCTGCAGACAACTGTTCCTGGCACTGCTAATCTGCACCATCCAGCAGAGGGGTAATGAAATTCTAAGGTCCTGGCCCATTTTGCAGCTGCACCTGGCTGCACCATGGCCTGAGCTGAGATTGTCTGTGTCAGTGCTGTTCTGTTCTCCCCATCTGCTCTTTCTCTGAACTCCTTCCTCCATGCCTCTGTGGGCTGGAGGGTTTGTCTGTGGTTTGCCTGTGGTTTGTCTGTCAGTCCTCCTGGGATGGTGCAGTGGGAAAATGGGCAGGGGGAAATGAGGCTACAGGTGAGGGGACATTTAGTGGGGGAATCTTCCAATCATAGTGCACATCCAGGTCTGCACATGCACAACCAGAACCATGCTCCTTCTGGGGGAGTCTCTGCATTACAGGAGGCAGGGGTATTGGAAGGTCTCAGTGTGCAGGGAAACAGGCAAGGGCTTACAGGCTTTTGGTAACAGCTGCCAAAGATGAAGATGTTAATGGCTGTGTGACTAGAAGTCAGCAGGAGACAGAACAAGCTCTTCTGTGTGGGGTATAGAACAGCCACATCTCTAACCTATGAGCTACTCAGTCTTCTGTTTGTTTGGGTACTTTTGTTCCTGGTTCTCCTGAATGAAAACTTTTGGTGGTTTTTTTTGTTTTTTTTTTTGGTTTTTTTTTTTGTTTTGTTTTTTTTGTTGTTTTGTTTTGTTTTGGTTTTGGTTGGTTGGTTGGTTTATTTGTTTTTTAAATTTCCTCAAAAAAAAATCTGCAAGAGAGCAGTATGTTCATTTCTGTAAATATTAATGATTATTATTCCATGCTAATAGCAATAATACTGAAAACAAAGCATGTTCTCTGGTGTGGTTGTGTTTGGGTATTTTGCTTTGGTACCCAAAAATGTATTGGCCTGCAACTCTTCTTTTTGGAGTTACTCCATCCAGGTGTGTGAGCCATCTGTAATGTTGGATTGGTTGTGTCTTTCAGGTCAAAGCCACTGGACAGGAGCTCTTTCAGCAAGTTTGTGATTTAGTGAAGATTAAAGAGCCTCACTTCTTTGGCCTCAGCATTGTTAAAAGTAAGCAAACTGAATGCACGAGCAAGTGACTTGGCAAACATCCACGGAGCCGCTTGTGTATTTACAGTGTGTGCATATATACACAGTGGCTGTGCCTGCAGGGGGAATTGGATTGTAATAAGGTCACCAAGTATGTAGATTATGCAGAGCCTTCCCAGAGCTCTTTTGATCTTTGGTATGTGGGCAGACAAATTGAGTAAAGGGGGGGCTTTTGTTCTCCACCTTTGTTCTTAGATTCCACCTCTTTGTGGGTCTTTCTTTCTCTCCTGTAGTGGCAGTTGCTAGTCAACATATTTGTTACTATATTCAAAACTATAGGTATTGAACAGGAGGTGGACTTTAAAAGGACATTGGGGCTGAAAGTGTTACTTATCTTCTGAAGTCACAAATGAAGCATGTGTCACTGGAGAGGAAACTCAAATGATTGTAAGGGACTGAATGCATGTAATGGACACATTGGGTTTTGAAATATCAAGTGGGAAATACAAAACTTCTTAGTCCATGAATTAAAGTCCAGTTTGCTTTGTCCTATGGCTTAGTATTGGCCAGAAAAGGGTGTTAAGATGATGCCTTAAAGAAGCAAATTGATATGAGAGATCACATTTCTGGTATGGTGTAAGCATTGGCATTTCCTCCCACACCCCAACTCTTAGTAATTAGAAATGGATCTGTTGTCTTGTTTGTCTTGCCTCCCCACATTTCCAAAAGCACTAAAAGACTTGTCTCTCCTCCAAAAACTTTTCTCAAGTATGTTATTTACTACTGCAGTTCTAGATATTTCATTGAAATTGCAGTAGTCATTTTATAAGTTCTTCTAAATAAGGGTTTTTTTGCCTCTCTATAAATATGTAGGATAAAATAAGGGTTTTTTCTAAGTTTATTTCATTTCCTTTATGCTCTCATTCTGTAAGAACTGTTTTTTTTTTTTTTTGAGTGTAGCATTCTGAAAGGAACCTAAGCTTTTTATGTCCATAAAGTTTGTAAAGTCTACAAGAGATTCCTTAAACCTAATATACCTGTGCTTTAAACCAGCGCAGTTTCTTTTAATGTGAGGAGATCTGAGTCTTCTTTTTTCACAAATCAGTGTTTCTGAGTCCTCCCCTTTGCAACATTTTTTAACACCAAGTTTTGCCTATTCCACTTGCAGGACATCTTGGCTGAAATTGGAACCCTTGTCCTCTCCTGTAAGACAGGGCAATTTCATTCCTATTTTCTTTGAATTCTTCTCCTGTTCTTCCCATGTTTCTTTCACTTTTCCCCCGTTCACATGTTTTGTGTTTCATTGTTTCTTTCCCTCACACCTTTTGTGTGAAGCAGTTTTCTTCACCCTGTCAAGCACAGAGGTTCTGGTCCCAAAATACCCTGTTGTAGCAGATGCCTTTCAACCTGTTGGAAATGCATTGTAACCTCTGCATCCCAAAGAGCATAAAAGAGCTGCTGTGACTAGACTTTAGAGTATATTGTCCACAGCTTTAAGTGAAACAATTTTATCACTTCATGAAAATATTCCTCCTTTTTATAGCAGCTAATTCTTCCAGAAAGCTCTTAAAAAGTTAAGGAAAAGAGTTATAAGAGTCCAGTAGCCTGAATTAGCATCTATTTTTTGTTTGTTTTGGAGGCTGATTATTTGCTTTCCTGAATGGAAATACTTTTTCTGTTCCACAACTTGGTCTCTCTCTGTCTTGTTTTGGTCAACAGACTGGTGATCATCATCCTGTGCTAGATGAGGTCTTGCTTCTGTAGCAAGTATAGCACTGAGCCTGGCATTTGGGGTAGCCTTTAAGACATTGCCTGCTTCTCAGAGATTTTTGACTTCACAACAAGCCATCCTCTCAAAAAAGGGAAGTGCTCAGGTCAGGTTAATGGGGAGGTCTGGGTAAGTTTTGCATTCCCAGGGTTGCCTTGTGGATGCTTAAGTTGCCTGAGTATCAAGTCCGTGTACATTCCACAGAGGCTGTGAAGGGGAAGCCTGGACCTGGTCTGTCAGGAAAGGCTAAGCTAGGTATCCAAAAAATGGAGAGGAAGCATCTGCATTTTTGAACAAGGTTTACCTTGCTTTCACCTCTGTGGTGCACCTTCAAGAAGACATTTTTTAAAAAACAGCCACCCTGTTTTAATAATGATATCTTTCCCGGCTTCCTAATGTGTATTTATTTTTGGCAGTCTGATACTGCCACATGCAAAACAAGGTATTCTAATCCACCTGCATCCATTACTTTGCTGCTAATTTGTCAACAAAACCCTGACTGTCAGCAGTAGCAAGAGAATGAAAATTAAAGGATTTCCACAGAACTGTAGCCAATCACACTGCATGGATTATCTGGATTAGGAGCCCATTTGACCTGCAGACGTTGTACAGATACACTAATGCTCAGTTGGTCTCATAGTAAGTATGTGTGTGAGGGGGAGAGGTTGGGGTCCTTAATCATAAACAGAAATTTAACCCCTAAGTGTGCCAAAAAGAGAAATGGCACTGTAAAGCACCATGCAAGCTGCAAACCATGAATGCTGTAAAATCAAGTTGTAGGTCTTGGAGTGAGTTTCCCAGCATTTGATGCCTAAATATGTTGCCTTCTCTTCCGGCTGTTGCAGATGCTGAGGGCAAGCTTCAGGATTAAGGGTAACAGTGACAGGATAGAGCTTTTGTCAGGATAGAATTTATCTATGTCAGGATAGAATTTTTCATCCCTTCTGCTCTTGAACTGTTTTCTTTTATTCTCTAGAGGAAAACTACTTCAACCAAATATATCTGAGTAGAAAAAAACTGGTGTCTATAAGAAGTTGATCACTTTGAAAATCAGGTTCAGGAATGTGCACTGATGGGAGGTCCTACCTCAGGACATGTTGCTTTTCTAGTTTTGTCATGGATCATCAGGCAGGCTATACCTTGTGTGTTCCTGCTCTGCTGAAATGCCTTTTTTTTTTTTTTTTTTTTAACTTGAAATTTGCTCAGTGAAAGATCCTGCAACCCTGCCAGGTTCAATCTGGCTCCATAAGCTTCAGCAGCTGGGTCTCATATGGCAAATCCTCCTGTGGGGTCGACCTTATCTAGTGCCCTGCAGGAGGTTTCCCTCTTGTTATCAGAAAGTGTGTGCAGCAACACATTCAGTCTTCTAAAACAAAACTGATTGTCAACAGACAAAGAACAGCCAGGTTTCCTTTGTTGTTATAACCCAGATCCCTTCGATCCTGAGTTTTGGGTGATGCCTTTCTAGGAGCAAACCTTGCTTGACCTAAGCAGATGGCAGCCTTCAACACTGCAGCTCCTATACCCTGCCACTGTCTCTCTGCCCTCTTATGAATTTATCAGGCTGGCTTTCTTACTAAACAGAATCCCTTTGCTTCAGCTCCCCTGCCTCAAGGAGATACTTTGTTTTTTAAAGCTAGGGCTGTTCACCTTGCCAGGCCCATGCTTCCCAGCACATGCTTGCCAAGGAGCTCAGTGATTAACTCTGCCAAAACCACTCTGCCTCCAGTTAACTCTTCTGCAACTGGATATCCTCCAGTACTGAAGTTCATGGAGACAATATGCTACCAGGTTATCTTTCTATTACATGGGTATGTCTTATAACAAAGGGTCTCTTAGAGACAAGTAACAAAAGTTCTCTGAAAAACCTTATGATAATTTCTACACACCAGTTCTTCACTATGCCTTCTTCCTGCCTGTCCTCTCTGAAATCTGTTTGCATAGTTGAATCTCCTTTATGAATTTCTCCTGTATCCTAACCTAAGGTAGAACTCTGTTACATTAACTCAGACAAGTTAAATGCAATATAAGAAGAACATCTGCAGAAATGTACCACCTAGAGGGAATTGTAGGATTTCAGATGTCCAGAGAGTATAAAGTACTCCTTGAAAGGACTTACATGGTCTCCTTTCTATGAAAGGAGAATTTCTATGAATTTTTTGCCTGTACCTGCTGTCAATCATTTCTCCTTTGGTATACAACAACTATCCAAGTGCTCTCCTGCCTGAGAATTGCAAAGGGTTTGTTTGCCCCTGGATGAGCAGTGCTGGAAATGGTTCTGCAGCTCTTCTTGTGCAGAAGAATCCCCTGTGATACTGCTGAAGTCTGAAGATCTTTGCCTGGGCATGCCTTGTTGCTAAATGTAAGATGCCAACATAAAATTCTTGCAGTACCTATCCATTACCAGGAATGACTGAGCTTTTAGCTCAGTGTTCAGACCTCAACAGTTCCTAACACCACATGATCTCAGGCTTCTTGATATTGTCTCTTTTCATGCTACCCTCCATATGCCTTGTGTCCATCCCAGGTAAAGTGACCTCAGCCAGGACCTCCCTTGCTTTACTCCCAGCCTCCGTTGTGATTCTTCCCTTCACTTGGGATACATGTACTTTTCCAGCTAAGGTTATCCTGAACCAAGGGCTTTTAGACCCTTTAGTAAACTAATCAATCATGTATCAGAAAGTGGACAGCATTTCTTTCTATTGGCTTGAAAAGTAACAACAGGAGCATTGAGAAGTTATGCAGAGGTGGTGGGAGCAGGTGCCATGTGGGTAGTGATTTTCCCAAATTGCTTGGAAGTCTGGGGAAATCCACATGCAAAAGAAGTGTGCAGCCAGCTCTTCTTTAATAAATGAACAAAAAAAATCCATGCTGGTGTTCAGATTATGTGAGGTCTACAGCACTTGTTGTGAGGTATTTTTTAGTGTGGGGTTTCACTGGGTTTTGGTTTTTTTAAGGTTCAGATCTTCCTAACTCTAGCATCCCCCTGTCCTGCTCTCGTTCCTGTTGCCCCTCAGGGGATGTAGTGGTGTTGCCACAAAGCTTGTTGAAGCATCTGGGAAAAGTTAAGCACAATAGCCGTGGATAATTTTTTCCCTTCTCTTTTAGGCAGAAAATGCTTGCTATGTGGAAATTTGGCTTCACACTAATTCATATTTTATTTGAATCCTATTCTTCTGGACTGTCTAGTTGCATTGCTAAAATATACATGACTCAGCCAAAGTTGTTAATCTTCCTCATTGCCTGTGGGGTCTAAGCTCTAACTCTTGGTAGGACACCTTTGTGGAATTTCTTGGTGCTCCGCAGTGGGCATAGGCGGAGAACAGGTTTTTGGCATTCACCATTACTTAGCTTTTATGCAGAGAACTTACTTTTCATAAAACATGAGATGAGGAGGAACTGGTTAATGCAAAATAATGGCCTTTAGGTTAACAATGACTCAGGACTGATTTGACCCTGTTTTACAACCATAATTTTCTATTCCCATTTTTCCTTCAGTGTAAATAATGCCTATTGTAAGTCTGCATCACTCACTGGAACTATGTCACCTTTTACTAACTTGGGACCTGGCACATTATTTTTTTGCAACAATGCGTGTCCTATATTTTTTTTTTTAAATACATAAAATGTGCTAAGCTGATTTTGCAGAGTAGAAGTTTTTTTTCATTTCTGGTAGCTGCTTATTTTGAAATGTGATTTTTACAGCATAAACTTTCAATCTCATTTGAGAATTCTTAAAGGTGAAATTAGGAGAAATATGTAAATTGCCTTACTGCAAAGGAGCTGGCTGTCCAGATGCATTTCTTGTGATTGCAGTGCAGTGCACTGGTGAGTTGTGCCAGGATTGGTATCTGTACATACATACATGGGGGAAACTTTGAAGAGAAGCTGACGTATTTGTAAGATCACCTGCAGTGCTGAGATTCATGAATTCTGTGTCAGTAGAGAGTGTATTTTCATGCGTGCATGCTTCTCAGTCAGCTTCTCAGTACCTTTCACTTGTCCTTCAGATGAGGCCAGTGAAGCAATGACAGTTTGTACCTGCTGAGTATCCAGCCCTGTTTGGATCCACAGATCAAATTTATTCTTCCCTGGAAAGGGGGCCATCTGTGCATTTCTATATTGTCCTTTATGGCACTGCTCAGAGGTTCTGCAGTTTGGTGCCCTCATATCTGTTAGAGATGCTTATTTTCAAAGCAGACAGTTTTAGCATCTGGCAAAAGATCTCTTAGGGTTTCATCACTAATCCAGTGTAAAAATAAAAAACAAACCAAAGCCATCCACAAAGTAGTAGGGCTGGGGAGGGAAATACATTTTTGTTTTTGTAGATGGAGGCTTAGGTTGCAGGTTGACATTCCAGCAATATTAACTTCATTAAGGCAGGAATGCAGGGCTGCATTCTTGCAGGGAAGGGAGGATGCTGAACTGGGCTGGGGAGGAGTGGGACCCCCAAGAGGAGATGATGCATTGGGGTGTCCTCCTGTAGTCTGGCTTATTCTTGTGGTTTATGTGTATCTCCCACTAGGCCTGATAATAATCTGGAATCCTCAGGTATGACATCTGTGCCCTCACCAAATCATCTCTAACCTAATTAACATGGCAGATAAAGAGGGGCTGGGGGTTTGAGTAACAAATGGCTTTGCTGTAGTGTAACTGTTCTGTCACACTTTTCCCTTTCTGACCTAATATTCAGGTGTGATGGGATGGTTCAGGGTATGTCACTGTGCTTGCTGTTGCAATTTTCCTCTCCTGATTGAGGAATAATTAATGTGTTTCTCTAAATGCCTCTGGGCATGGGATCATTCTTGAACTAGAAAGGAAAACTGACCCTTCATCTTGTTACAGTCCTTTAACAAGGTGTCAGATAAAGACCACAGTGCTGGCAGAGCCAATACAGGCTTCACCCAGCACTGCTGTGCCATCAGGACCAGCCCCATGTTGTGTGGGGAGCCCATAGTGGAGAGTTTGCCCTGCTCCAGGACTGCCAAAGCCCAGGGAGCGACTGGGTGGCATGCTTATGTTAACCCAATTCCAGTTGCTTGCTGTGCAATTGATTCCCTAAATGAGCTTCTACTTATTTTTTAATAAAAGCTTTATGGAGCAATGCTTACCAGCTTGGCAGCTGACAAGGGACAGAGACAAGCCTAACATGAACAAACCCATATCTCTCACTGACTAGGACTTCTATCAGCCTCTTCCAGGCAGTGTTATCTGATCTTAATGGACCTAGAGAAGGAAGGGCTGGAGCCATTGTAGCCCCTAGCCACCTTATCTTACAGACAGAAGTGAAGAGGCAGGTGCAAGATGCAATCTGTGTGATGATAAAAACTCTTCTTTTCTTTGTCAAAACAGCAAAAATAACTTCCATATCATCTTGTGTGCTGCAGCATTTAAATTCCCACCACAGACACTTTCAGAAATTCCATACAGCCATTTCAATGGTGCTGCTAATACTGTTTTGTTTCTGTATGTTATATGTCAAGTTACTCTATAAGCAGAAGTGTAGGTACATTAAAAGTACAGCTGCAAGCAGTACAATGCAGGAAAGAGCATGGAGACAGAAACAGGACTTTTTTGGTCATTGCCCTTCTTGTATCCAGTGTTACTGCTACTTTTCAGAAGTTTTCCTAGTGATGTTGATGATCGATGATGAAGAAATGGGCCAGTTCTGGATAGCACCAGATGTGTTTTCTTTAACTTGAGGTGGGAACTGAAGGAGATGGTGATTGGAGGTTGTTGTGTTTGCTTGTTTCTTGAAAGTTAGCAAAGAAAGTATTTGTTGTATCTGCCCCTGTAAGGATCTGGAATGCTTTGGAAGGGTGGCCATGGGGTAGCTCAGAGCCCCCTTCAACACCTACTGTAACACTGGCCATGCCAGGCCTGCATCTGCCATAATACAGACGTGAATGCAGGCTCTCATTTGGAAATCCGGGCTGGTCTTAAGGGGCAGAAGTTTATTTTGTGAAGGGTTCTTTTTTCTTTCTTTTTTTTTTTCCTTTCCCTTTTACTCCTGCTTCTTTCATCTTCTTTCATGCTTCTTTCAAGCTCTTCATCTTGGCACTTGTGTCACCTGTCAAAACACTGTCCTAAGCAAGATCAAAGAGTAGAGGGACTGGTCAGGTGAATGTGCTCAGCTGGCATTGCTGCTGCAGCCTGAAACACCTGTCAGGTCTTGGGGTTTTTTTTGGATTTTTTTTTTTTTTCTTAAGAGACTTGAAGGCTCAGGAAAAAATCTTTCACTGGCTGAGCTGTTTGCATTTGATAATTGGTAAGCAGTGTTATGAAACATCAGCTTTGAAAGCAGCACAAACCTTTTCAAGATGGTGTGCCATTCAGGCTGTGTCTTGTTCACTCTCACTGGGGTGGAGGGCAAGTCCTGGTCCTTTAGTCCTTTGAGGCAGGCCAGGTTTCTCTTCCTTTCATTCATCTTTTCCCTATATTAAAGAAGTTGGGTGTGAGCAGGACACACCAGACCTTCTGAGGAAGGTGTTTGTGTTTGGTTCTCTTGTTTCGCACCCTTTCAGAGATCCCCTTCACATGCAGAGGATGAAACCTGTCAAATACCCATCTCTGTTTACCTACTTTTGCCATGTTGGACCGTGGTGCTGCATGATGGCAGAATACAAGCTTGGGTAGGGCTTGCTTGTTTAACAATAAAAAACTGAATCTGGTAAGCTGACAGTACAATTAGCTGGGTAAGATGATGTTTCTCTTTTTTTATAAATGGTTTCTTGATTATAAAGCAGGAATTCTACATTTCTGGCTGTGTTTGTAAATCTTTAGCCCAGGATCTCTTGAAGGCATGAATGATCTTATGAATGATCTTCCTTCCATTCTATCTGGAGTAGCACGTGTACTTAAGGGCACTTTTATTTATTTTTTTTTCCCTGTCTATTCCCTGATCAGCAAATGTATTATTTGGAAATAACTTGTAAAGTCATCTAAATGTTTAATGACTAAAAACTTCCAATTATTTTACACTGAATTCCTTTTTTCTTGTCTTTCAGATAATGAATATGTTTTTATAGACCTGGAGCAGAAGCTTAGCAAATACTTTTCAAAGGAATGGAAGAAAGAGACCACCAAAGTAAGAGATGTGTTCAATTTTGGAGGCTGCTACTTTTTGAAACTGCTTTTTTTTGCTGCACAGTGAAATGAAAACTCTCAAACTAATGTCCATAAGGCATTTCTTGAAGATGTCTTGAAGTAGTCTTGCTACTTTTCAGTAGCAAGATGCAGTGGCTTTTGTAAAATTTTACAATTAGTTAAAAGAGCTAAACCAGCCCCTTATACAACTTCACCTGACCAATAGTAACCACATGGCTGCTGCTTGGCTGCTGCAAAAGTGGAGAAAGTCAGTTGGTTAGTTTTCTGTTTTAATTTAATCTGGATCTTAATCTGGAGATCTCATTTTTATCCTTAAGCTAAACAGCCTAAAATAACCTTTTGTGACTTGAATCTGATACGAGGGGAATTACTAGAGCTGTGGCTCTTCCCAGAGTATGTGCAAAAGGATGGTGGAGGGAGAGGAAGGATATTTTGTTCGAGATGAGTCCTAGTTTTTATGGCTAGCTAGCCCTGACAAGAGAGGGAAAAGCTACATGAAATAAAGACAAACCTATGTAATTGTTTAATACTGTTCATTCAGACATGATAATGCCTGTTTGTGTGTGTCATTAATAGAGGAGCCATAGTCTAGAACAATAGCATGCAATTGCTTTCAGGTATCTTAACTGGGTCGTTGTAGAAGTTGTAAATTACTTTTTCCACCTTGCTTAAGGGTTTTTTTTTTTTTTTGCAGAGTAGGCACACTTGCAATTTCTGCTGCTTATAGAAGTTTGGAGATTATTAGTGAGGTTTAGGGATCTCTCTCACCCCCAGGCATGTGCTCTGCTTTTCCCAAATGAGTGAGAGTTACTTCAAAAACAGCCAGAGTCATGCAGAGGGGCTGTCTGTCCAGCCAGTTAGAGCTTTCCAAAGCAGGTGTTTCTGGTCACTTCAGGATGGGGGATGCTTTGAGCTTTCTTTGTGATTGGATTCTTGCTACACTTTTCTGGTCAGGATAAGTGTGTGTGATGCGAATCATAACAGACTGAATGAGTTGCCATTGGCAGTACTGCAGTCTGGAATGAGTTAGCCTGTTGGACTGGGTTAGTTTGCAAGGATTTAATTCCTATGAAGAGGTGGGAAGCCCAGTTCAGCTAATAAAATAGGATGACTATGAACAACTTCCAGAAATAAACTGGAGATATTTACATGATCAAGAAGCTGTCTGCATCAGATGTGGAGGGCATGCCATGTACCTTGTCCCAGTGAGATGGGTCTGACCAGCAAAGCCTTGGAACTGCCTGTGGGAGCAAAGTTACCTGTGTGAACATTGAAGTGGCAAAGTAGGAAAGATGAGAGAATGAGCTAGTAAGATGTTACTTCCTTCTTTTTTTTTCTCCTGTTCAAACAGGTCTGTAAATCAGAAAGATAGTCTGTAATTTTAACAGCAGGCCTTATGCTGGCTTTCTTCTAACAGCACTCCTCAGTGTGAAGCAGGCACCAGCACTGCCTTTTGGTCTGTAGGAATGTGTGAATAGCTAACCATGGGCCCTGCCAAAAAAAAGGCTCCGAGTGGATACCAGGCTGGTGCGCCTCCGCCCCAGGCAGCGACCGCTGAATGTGGCAGCGCGTGTGTCCGTGCTGAGTGATGTGGTGAGGTGCAGGGATGGATGGATGGATGGATGGATGGATGGATGGATGGATGGATGGATGGATGGATGGATGGCTGCTCCTAGGAGTGCCCTGGCACGCTGCCCTGCTGCCTTGCCTGGCGCTTTGAGGGAGGCTGGGTTAAACTTGCTGTGCTCAGCATGAATGTGTTTGTGGTGCTGCCAGGTGCTGAGCTAGGTAATTCTGGGCCAGCCTGGGTGTCCCCAGGCTACACTGGGACTCTTACACCTCATCCCTCCTATCCAAAAATCTTCTGTTCTTCCTAGGATATTTTGTCGTTCAACCTGTCTGAATGTTTTGTGATGCCTCATTGTCATGAGCCTTCAAGACAGTCAAACTCCCCCGTAAAACTTGCCAAGAATAGAAAATGAAAAGCAGTATGGGGAGTGAATTTTGGAGGAGAGAACATTATCAGATAGGGTAACAGGAATTTCGGATGCTGATCATAATTTCACTCATCTTCTGTCTTTGCTCTAGGGGACAGAGAAATTCAGCCCTCCATTTGTTGCATTCTTTAGAGTACAATATTATGTGGAAAATGGAAGAGTAATAGGGTAAGTTCTCTTCTGTGGTAATTACTGTGCTTTGAATTATTCAATGTGTTCTTAAAATGAAAGAAAAATAATGTTCCTTTCTTACGTTCAACTTTGTGAGCTCATTGAATTAAGCTTTAAAAATCTGATTGAATTTTTTTTAAGACACAGACTTACTCAGCTATGAATGTTTTTTGCCAGAATCATACCCCATATCCCTAGGAAAATTGTGACTGTTTTTCCATCTGTGTTGAAAGAGCATGTTGGATGACGACATTATCAAAACACAATTAAGCACTCTTTTGCTTGTGTCTTTTGGCTGTATGAAAGGCACCGGATGAATATACCAAAAATAGTTATTTATACACCAGAGCACATGCTTTGGATCTGTTTTTTTTGTATTTGAGCAGTGCTCTGTGCAGTATACTCCTGGAAATGGACTTTCATACATGGACAAAAGAAATTACTTCATAAGTTAGAGTTTTTCATTTGTAGTCCATTCACATGGAATATGGGCTGCACTCAAAACAGCACCACCCTCACCCATGGTACAGAACAAAGGATGAGGTAGTTAAAAATTACAACTGACAGAGTTAATTTACATCAGCGCTTCTGGTGTGGCTCTGTCCCTGGGGGAAGCCAAGAGCTGGGATCATTTAGGTGGATTAAAATCTTTACCAATTTTTTGGCATTTGTTCTTGTCTTGAACAAAGCTTGTGGTTTTCTATGTTTTCTCTGCCCATAATCTTTCATTTTTGGATACAGGAGTGTCTTTCTTATAGAGTCTGTTTGGCTGATAAGTGTTTTTTGTTTCATTTTGCTGTTTTTGTACAAAGAGAGATTACATATCATTCTACCACTCCCAAGTTACGTATCTTTTACAATCACAGGCAAATTTCTCTTGCACTAGTAGTTTAATTGGAGATGTTTGCAGATAGATAGTTATCTGGCCCCTTCAAACTATACTTGCACTTTTTTACAAGCAGGCTGTAGTGTCCAGCACCTCATGTACATGTCAGCAGCCTGCTTCCCATGATCTCTGAGGGCAGGGGGTATGTGGGTTATCAAGGCTATTCCGTAGTTATTCCTTATCAGGCAATCCCTGTTTAGCAGCTTGAGGAAGAAGGCAAAAACAAGCTCAGGGCTCCCATGTCTTTTGATCTACCTTGCAGGGAACTAGCTGTTGAAAAGTATCATGAGCCTAAGGCAAGGTGAAACAAAAAAGCAGTGCCAAGTTTAGAGGGGAAAGGAGGACAGGTGTGCGAGAAACAGGACAGGGAGTCCAAGGAAGTTGATTCTCCTGGCTGCTACAGGCTTTCCAGGGAAACAGAAGTGCTTCATTGTAGTCAGTCTCCAAAACAGGTGTGATGTGATTTTTCTTTCATCTACCCTCTGCCCTAACTTCTTAGATCTCATGCTCCTCAAGGTAGAAGCTACCATTCCTTGTGTTTGTACAACACTTAGTGGGAGAAGACCTTGATCTTGGTTTGATGCTCCTTATACACATAATTGTATCGGGGTGGCATTGGCACACATAAGACATGTCAAAGTTTAATCCCTCTTCTCAGCAAGATGATATTTTTGAGGGGCTTTATCTTAACTTTGTTCTTAAAGTAAATTTGCCTTTGTCTTGCAGTGATAAGGTGGCACGGCAGCTCTACTACTGCCATCTCAAAGAGCAAGTGCTTATGTCTCATTGCAATCACAAAGAAGAAATCTACTTCTTGCTGGCTGCCTACAGCTTACAGGCAGACTTGGGCAACTACAGAGAGAAGGTCCATGCTGGAAAATATTTTGAACCTCAGGCTTATTTCCCACAATGGGTAAGTTCAGGAGGGGGGGTGGGTGGGTAGAACTTCCCCATCTCCCACTGCAGTGGTCAGGCAGATGGGTAGAGTATCACCCTGAAGGTCCCTCAGGAGATATCTCCTATCTTTTCACTGAATGTAGGTGCATGTTCCTTAGATGCACTTGTAGGTTCACTCATTGGTGAAGTGGGTGATAGATCCTTCTTTGGTGATGGAGTATGTTGGTGTTACATGAATTACTCTGACAGTGCAGATGTCTTTGTTTAATTCTTCTATGGCTTAAAGGCTTGTGTGTTTCCACTGGTACATCAGCAAGATCTGCACAACCCAAGCTTTCCAGAACACCTCAGGGCTGCAAAGTCAAGTCCATTTCCCTTTGTTCCCCTCTCTGTAATGCTTGCCTCAGGGATGGACAAATCCAAACTCTACAGGGTAATACTGCTCTGTGCAGTGCCTCTGGTGCCTGCTTTGTCATTAATCTCTCTCAAGTGCAGTAAGAGGAAAGAGAAAGCGTTTGCATGTTTGTTTATAAGCATGTGCATGTGACTTGTGCCCTTCAGGACTTACAGCCAATAATTGATTTAGTCGTCCAATGAAGGCAAATTAGCTAAGACTCTGTTAGTTGGCTGCTTGTCCCAGGCAAGTTGCATCTCCCCTGTCAGATGGCAGTGTCCCCTGCTTTGGGAAAAAGGTTCAGATCAGTGATAGAACTTGTCTTGAAGACTGATAGTCTGTTTTATGCACAAATCCTAGTCTGACTGCCTTGCTGTGCAGCAGCATACCTTTCTCCCAGACAATAGGCCCTCACCCCATGCCATTCCTTCTTATGGGGTGCCTGTCAGGCGGTAGCTAACAAAGGGCTGGAAAAGGTGGGTCTTGTGTGCTGTTTCTGAGGCAGTTAAAGGGCTTATCACAGGCTGTTGCTCACCTGCTCTGAGCCACAACCCCAAGCAAGTATGTGGGTGATTTATTACATCATTACAAACAGCAAAATCTGGCAGGCATGGGGACGCTTCTCTCCCTGCCCTTGGGCTCCCACGGGGAGATAGTGAGCTGTCTCCTCCTCCAACACAATCACTTCCTTCAACACGTGCTTCATACCATTTGGCCAAGGGCTGCTCCAAGTCTCGTGCCAGTGAGGAGAGGCTGCCCTGGGCTGACCCACCCAGCTTTGAACCATGGAGCTGGCACATCTCCTTCTGCTGACACTGCACAGCTGATAGCATTGATATTGTCCTCCAGCAAGGCCAGCCTTCCTTGTGGGAGGGCAACTAATCTGGCAGGGCATGCAGAGCTGTTAGCAAACAGAGTAAGCCAGGGGTTTAATATAAAATGTAAGTGGGAACTAGGTGGTGATGGGGTCTAGTTGGTTTGAGCCAGGACAGGTGGTTTTTGGCAGGGTGTTCTCAGGTACCTGGTGCAAACTAGTTTCAAATGCCCCTGATGGTGGGGGATGCTGGGAAGTGAATTCAGCCAATTTATCCCTCTTACCTGTCACTGCCACTCCCAGCCTGAAAGGAACCAGCTGGGCATGGGAGAGGGCTGAGCTGCCCAGTAGCCTTGTACAGAATGGGCACGTAGGCAAACATGGGAACAGGGCAGAAGCAAAAGGCCCCGTGGATGTTTTTCTACTGCTTAGTGAAGCCACGTGCCTGCCAACCACTCCTAATAGATAAAAAAATACCTTGAGATAGTGTTATCCACCCCTTTGAGAATGGAAATGCTAAATAAGCCTAATGTGTAGTTTCTGGTCTTAAAAGGAAATCCTAGTATTTCTGCCTCTTCAGAGATGTTGCTGCTGATTGTGCTGGCATGCAGAGGAGTATTTGTTATCTGCCCATAAACATTTATGGAAGCCAACAGTTAGGAAAACTAATTCCAATACTTAAAAGTGAAAAGAGCTGACTGCTGTAGTCTTCGTCTGTTACTCTTTTGCCTCTAGGATCTGTTTGGAGACATCGATGTCATCTGGGCTGCTTTAAATGCTTATCCTCCAGGGAGATGGAGGCAAACACAGACTAACATCTTGAGGGACTATATGAACCTCCTCCACCTCCAGCCACTGCTTTGCTGTTGATCACAGCTGCCTCTCATGGGGGTTGCTGACCTGTTTGTTTTTTTTTTGTGGTTTAGATAATTGCAAAGAGGGGGAGTGACTACATCTTGAAACATGCCCCAGAGATGCACCGGGAGCAGCAAGGGCTGAGCGCTAAGGAAGCAGTGCTGAAGTTCATTAAGGAGTCCTGCCTGCTGGAAGATGTGCCCGTCCATTTCTACAGGCTGCAGAAGGTTAAACAAAGAGCTTCTTATTTTGAACTTCTCTCCCATCGTTAATTGAGTGCACCATGGCATTTTTCTCTTTCTGTTTGTTTGAGGGACGGTTGCCTCTGATTCAGAGGCAAACAAATCTAAAATGCTCAGCCAATGAGGCCTGTCCTCACAAACAAATCCATTGCCAATATCCAGATATAGCTGGAATTTTGTTTTGCTCCTCAGCCAAGAAACTGGCCACAGGAATGGCAAAACTTCATATTTGTCCCTGCCTGTCAGTAGAATTGCACCAGGGAAATCAACGAGGCCTCATTTTTTCTTGTAGTTCATTGAAATAATGGCAAGAGGTCGGCCAGCTTTCACACAAATGGCATGTAATAACTGAAGGTGACACTGGGTCATTCCAGCTTTCGTATCTCATTCCTTCTCCAGCCCTGCCAGAGTGGTCGGTGTTTTCTCAGCTGTATGCTTTTCTCGGCAGTTTTGGATTCCTACATTATTACTTGTTAGACTCCTTACCCAAACTTGCTTCAACAGAAGGTGATTCATTTTCACATGTTGAATGTTTAGATCTAGAAACAGGACTAATGAGAAGGTTTCTGTTCCACTTAGGTGAGTGAAACCTGTCTATGCAATTAGGAATTGCTTGGGCCTTTTTTCCAAATGGAGATACTCTACTCTGTCAGACTCATAATTAAACTTTTTGGGTTTTTGCACTCAGTGGGAATTATGTCTGGGAAGTATCCATGTCCTTTGAACATATCTTATAGCTCTAGTTACTAAAGAAATCTGCATTTTCTAGAGAAAATAAGTTTTGATCAGTAGTCCAGGCTTAGTTCCTTACAAACCATAAGTGCTCACCTACCTATCTACTGTTCTCTGTTTTGATTCTCTATGTTTTTAATGATGCAGTCATGAGAGAGCTAGTTACACTTGAATGCCATAAGAAATCCATCTGGCAGGAGTGAATTTTATCTTTGGATTTTATATGTGAAAACACCAAGGCTGTGAAACTGGTTGGTCTTAATATTTAAATTCCCGTCTGACTTGAACTTAGGCATCATGTACTCTTCCATGTGTTTTTTGATCCTTAACATGTCTTATTCCTGCAATGTGACACAGTTATCTCATTTTGTTATGAGAGATGCTCCTCCTAGGTGGTGCTTGGCTCACAGATTGCCTGATCTAGTGCAGAGGGTGCCAGGTGGAAGTGTTGGCATGCTGGCTGCCCTGAAATTTCAAAAGCAGTCACATTTGTCTTAAAACCCTCCTCATGGCTTCTACTGAGGTTGGGAACTGCAAAAGAAAACACAACACACCCCATATCTCATTCAGACCAATACTGATTTACGAAGCTCTTTGTCCTTAAGAGGCAGAAAATATTTCTTAGTGACTTTGAACTGAAGGCATGGATGATACCGGGGCAAAGGGTGAGATAATGTGACGTTACAAGGCTTATATCTTGTAAGCCAGATGAGGAGAGACAGTTGTGACGTAAAGTTTGAGGTCTGTGAGCCCATACATTTTTACTCCCAAAATTTTCTTTCTGCTTTTCCCCCTAACAAAAAAATGCATGTGTTCCTCTCCCTAACTCTGCTGTGTTAGGAGAGGCTGAAAGAATTAGTTTATGATATTTTTCGGTCTTCAAGCAAAAAGAATCTGGTTAGAAACCAAGTATGTCATACCAAGATGCAGCATGAGTTAAAAGTCAGACATTTCAACCCAGGTAATAAAACTCATGTAAAAGCACCCACTCCCAACACCAAGGTCAAATGTTAGAATGAAAGTCACAGTAACTGGCATTGATTAGCTCCCCACTAATCTAGCAAACCCCTGGATGGGAACAGCTTGCTGTGGCAAGGAGAGGAGAATGGGTTCTTCTTCTGTTTCAGGCTCTCTGTCATTTGGAGAGCCAGAATGGTGCATGTTCAGAGGGACAGCAGAGACAGCACGTGGTTACAAGGTACCTCTGAGAACATTGTCCATATTCTCAAATCACTAAAGCTACAGGATTCCTTGTCCAAGACAGCTAGAACATATGCTGGTGAAATGCCTGAGCCTCCCAGCATGAGGGGATTTTTAGGTGTAGGTATTTCAGGGGTCAACAAGGCAAGGTGCACTTTACAAACATAAAAAAAACCAAATGAGCTGATGGCATCTGATGAGGAGTCCTGCTACCTCTCCTGCAGTAGGTGCCAGAACAAGAGCATGGTCTTTGTAGATTAACCTTTGACTCTTCTGTTCTTTTAGGATAAGAAGGAGGATCGACCGACAGTTATCCTGGGCCTGACCCTGAGAGGAATGCACATCTATCAGGTAACAGACTGCTGTGAAAGCCTTCTGGTGTAGCATTAACTCTGCGCAATTCCCCGTCCTCCCCCCTCACTGCGGCTCCTCTGATTCCCCTGCGAACACCAGGCTCCACATATCTCGAATTCTTGGTTGTTTGCAAATCCTTTGCACATTGCTGACTCCACCCTGTACCTGCCAGTCCCTGTGTCACTCTGAGTTTGATGTGTTGCAGGAGGTGAATCACGTTCGCCAGCTCCTCTATGACTTCCCCTGGTCACACATCGGGAAGCTGGCCTTTCTGGTGAGTATGATGGAATGGAGGCCATCTGCCAGTGGCTGCCAACCTGGGATGTGGCAAAGCTGTTGGCCTGCCCATGCTCCTGGGTCAGGTCCTGTCACTTGCGCACACAAGACCTCAACTGTCTCTGCTAACTGTGTGGCTGAAAATGTGCTCTTGCTCATTTCTTTGGCATCTTTCCTTTTTGTGCAGGGGAAAAAATTTGAAATCCAGCCAGATGGTTTGCCCTCTGCACGGAAACTGGTTTACTACACGGGTTGCCCCTTCAGGTCACGCCATTTGCTGCAGCTACTCAGCAACAGCCACCGGCTCTTTCTGAATATTCAGCCAGTTTTGAAGCAGATCCAAAAACTGGAGGAGGCTGAAGGTATGTTAGGGAACACCCAAGTGAGTTTGCTAAGAGGGAGAGTGCAATGTGTTAGTCTCTCCTGTTGTCTGATGGTGCCTTCTCTCATCTAGTTAATGGTATTTCTGTCTTATCAGGCAGCCAGTGATAGAAACAGAGGTGTTAGGTATGTTTCAAGTCCATTTCCAAGAAGTATTTATACCTCCTGCATTGTAGACTGCAATCAGAAAGTATGTTTGTGTGAGAGGAGTAGTATCTCCTTTCAAGTGGTTTCTGTCTTTCCCTTCAGTGGGGTTACAACAGTGGCCTTGAGCTGTGTGGGTGCAACCAGTGGCATGTGCCAGTCACCTGTACAAAGGCTCACTGATCAAGTGCCTGTGGGCAAAAAGCCCTCTGTTGTTTTGTGTTTGTTAGTGTCTCGTGGATTTCTCAACTACCCTCAGCACATACAAGCCATAGGAGAAATAATAAATCGTTAATAAATACCAGCCAGAGGAATAAAACTATTCATTCTTAGCTGACTTCACACAGTGATGGGTATTTCAAGAACCAGTCAGTGCATCTGATTTTAAAGATTGAGCACTGAAGTTCACTAAGTAATTCCCTTTTTTTTTTGCTTTTGTTTTGCTTGGTTGTTACTGACCTTCACTCTGATACCTACTGTTTTCTGTATCATAACTGCCTCTACGTGCCTGTTCTAATTTAGGAGATGCTGGGTTTACTGCAAGTATGACTAATTCTTTTACAACCACCTGAGCATCCATCTGTTGAGCAAACAAAATACAAAGCTCTCCCTGTGTTTGTTCAGTACCTGCAGCAGCTGTTTCTTAGTTGTTGGCTGGTGCTAACAGAACTTCCTGAATACACATATATATATATAAACTTTCTTAAAGTTCTCACTGGTTTCTCCCTTCTCTGTTGCTCAGAGAAGAAGCGCTACCGGGAGTCGTATATCAGTGACACGCTAGAGATGGACCTGGAGCCGTGCGACAAGAACTCCCGTGGCAGCGGGAGCAGCGGGGGCAGCCGCAGGGATAACCGCCTCTCGCGCCACTCCACGGGCAGCCACGGCAGCTCCCACACCTCGGGCATCGAGGCCGACTCCCGGCACCGCGTGTCCGTGGAAATGTCGGTGGATGAGCCCTTCGGCATCGACCGGGTGCACAGCAAAGAGAAATCCTGCAGCTCAACCATCAGCTACGGTAGCTCTGGCATCGACAGTGGCAGCAAAGGGAGGGCTGAAGATGACACTCAGGATGATGGTAAAGAATTTGGGCATGTGGAGCAGCTTCTAAGCTGACTTTCGTCTTCTCCTGCAGGAGGGCAGGGAGGAAGAGACTGTAGAGCAGCTTGGAGCAGAAGTGTAATGCTAACCATTCTCCTGCTGCTCTCTTCCTCCTAGAGCTTGAGCTGGCAGTAGATGAGCCAGAGGAGATGCCTGTAGATGAGCCTTTAGAGGGAGACCAGTTAGAGGAGGCCACTGTGGGAGAATCTGTTGAATCTCTGCCTCTAGATGCTGCTAGCTGCCAAGGTGAGATGGATTTCTGCTGCTGCTCAGTGCTGTTCTTTAAGCTCAAGCAACAGGCATAATCTGAGGGATCTAAGAAAACTCTTATCTCCTTCAAAACAGTTCCCAGTCTATTTACTGTCCTACTGCAACAGAATTTGCAGGCAGCTCATCTAGAATTTACAGGCCAGCATTCTGTATTGTACAGTGCTGCTCTCCTCTGTGCTCCTCAGTCTCCCTTCTCTAAATGTGCCAAGATTGTATTCAGTTAATGACAAAAAGATAATTGAGGTAAACCATTTTTAGGAAAGGAATATGCTTTAATATCTTGTATGCCACAAAAGAGCCAAGGCATTCAACCACAGAATAATGGTATGGTCACAGGAATTCTTAGGTAAAGTTTTGTGGCTTCTCATGCTAGGCTGTTATGCATGAGCTGCCTGGCCTTAACATATACAGCCTTTATAGCAAAGCAAGAAGGGTGAAAATGGGACAAGTTGGCAAGAAACTGGTTTTTTTGAAAGTTTTCATACTTTGATCTTTAGGGCCAAAAATGAGTACTTGTAAGCAAAACTCTTGGAGCACTGAGGGTGCTTAATGATGTATATTTATCTTAAGAGGATAGTGCTTTTTGGATGTGGCCTGTGAGAACAACTTCCCTTTTCTACAGCCCACAAAACCTCAAACTTGCAATGCTTTTCACTTCCTGCTTCTTCTTTGCAGCTATAAATCAGGAATCTCTGTCTGTGGTGCAAGTCACACTAATCAAAATGAGAGGCCAAAGTGTGGAATCCCTTCACCAGGTAAGAGACAAGTTGCTCAGCAGGAGGGCCTGTGTGTGGGCATTGAACTGAGGTCTAGTGTAATGGAGACAGCTGTAAGTCAGGACACTTTGATTAGTTTGAATTTCACTGATTTTTACATGGTGTAATCAAAACTAGCTGCTGGCCAGCTACTGCTCTCAGGAATAGGATAAGACCAGCATTTGGGCTCAGAGTAGTATAGAAAGGTTTGGAACAATCAGCAGGGAGATCTTGCAAGCCAGTTATTATCTACCTTTAGTCTTCTGGATGGGACATGGAAAATCAACTACTTCCAGATTTTCAGTGCAATACAGAGCAAAGACATCTATGCAGTTTGGATGTGAGTTGCAAACTTGGTCATCTTGAAGCCAGAAGTAGTGCACATCAGAGCAAAACCAGATGCTCAAGCTCTAGTTGTTATATCATTTGTGTGATTATAGTTTGTGTGTACTGAAGTCTTTGTTGTCCAGATTTTCTTTTCATCAAACACTTGAGAAAGGGAAACTATGTATGGTAAAGTACGTCACAGAAGAAATTATATTTGGAAGAAGCTTATTAAAATGTCTTTTTAAGACTTCTTTTCAAAGTATAGCTCTACCCACTGGGTAGAAATATTGTGGTTTATTGGAAAAAACCCAACCAAACAAAAAAACACACACAAAAAAGCACCTCTACCCTTTCTTCCTTCTCTTAATCCAAATTTGCCTTATCTGCGGAAAGAATTCTAAAACTCTTAACAAAGATTTCAATCACTTCTTAAGACTTTTTTTGGGGGGGGAGTTTTCTTTGTTTTTTTGTTGTTGTTGTTTGTTTGTTTGTTTGTTTGTTTGTGAGGGTTTTTTGTTTTGGTTTGGGGTTTTTTTTGTTTGTTTTCCACGTTTCTTTCCAGACCCAGTCAAAAATGATAAGAAATTTTCATTTTTCAGCAAAATAGTCCAGAAAGTGCTGTAGAACAATTGAATAAAACCTTGGTTATTATTTCCAAAGCTCAAGACCATGCAGTACCAATCATAATGAAATTATTCCTCTATCTGAGTGGAAGGCTGGAATATTTTTAAAGTTACTGTTGTTATGCTTACACTGCTAAATGATCATGAGGCATCTGTTTTACAGAAATGGTTCTGCTCAACACAGGACTGTCTATATGATTACAAAGACCTGACTGCCACTTTTGTGCAACACATACTTGGTGCCTACTTAGAAAACTATCAAAATCTTCCCCACAAGGTCATGTAACAAAATGCTGCAGGGTTTCCTTAGCGTTGACCAGACAGTGCAACATATTCCTATTTCTGGGAGTACAGCTGAGCCAGCACAAGATTTCCTCAGGGCAGTTTTTTAATTCCCCTCCCATGGCTGTGAGAGAAGTGATACTGGGAAGAAGTTTTCTGTGGTGCCAACAGAAGTGTCTTAGTTTCAAAATTATATTCTTGAACTTAGCCTTAATATTTAAGAGGTGATTATTAAAGAGGCAGAGCAAGAAAACAATGCAAGTGTTGAAGCTGGAAATACTCTCAAATGGTCAATAATTCCTTCACAGGCGCTTGTGTAGCAAGATGGTGCCTCCGGGAATTACTGTTGATTTGTTGCTGCTCTTTATGGAACATTGTTATGTAGATGAAACAGTTTGTTGCAATTACTTGACACTGTAACCCATTAGTTTGCATGGTTGCCTTCTGAACCTTCCCTTCGGTTCATTAGACTTAATGTGTTCAAGCACTAGGGGTAGCTTTTTGTTAAGTGCACTTTGTCCATTTGAGGACAACTGTGTGGATCTGCCAAGAAGTGTGAGGTCATTCAGGTGTCAGTATCTGTCAAGTGTTTCATCCATTGTACTAGGCGCTGAGGACACAGGACAGACAGATCAGGATCCGGCTCAATGTGGCAGGGCAGCTTAATACACTTATAATTTCTGAATTGTTTACAGCACTTTCTTTTAAGCCAACATCCCTCAGAAGGCTAGTGGGGCCCTTTTGAAAAAGGGGAAGAACAGTTTTGAGAAACTTTTAGCGTGCATAGCCAGCATCCTAAGGCTGTGTCTGAGCTCACTGTTTTTATTCATGTGTGTCTTGCTGAACTGGCAGGTCAGATCGCCCAAAAGCCGGAGCTGCATGGACCAGCACAGCCAGAGTTTGGACGACATCCGCTTGTACAAGCGCCAGCACCCATCACTAAGTGCCACGCTGTCTTCAGACACGTCCCACAGCTACACCTTCGGCTGCAGCCTCGAGGATAAGCTGTCTGTCTACGGCTGCGTGTATTCCACAGCGGACTGCAAAACCAAGTCTGCCCTTTACGGGAAGCGATCCATGAACTGCCTCTCCTTGGATCTTCTGGGAGAGGACCAGCTCCCAGAAGAGTTTGTGGTGTAATGAGATTGGAGCTCTTCCATAGCATGAAACAGCTCATCATGGAAATATTTACCTCATTAACACGTGTGATGTCACTCTGGTTCTTGCAGGAGATGGTGAGCGGCTTTGTTATTCAGCTCTGTATCAGTAAGTGGCATCACATCTGGCTACAGGGCAAATCAACTGGAGTGTAGCACTTAACACTGGCACAGGTAGTGTCTGTCTGAGCAGAAAATGGAAGTGGCCTGCATCCTTGGCAGTGACACGACCAACATAAAAACCAAAAAACAGTGGACCAAAACTGACACTGAGCTAGCAAAGCAAACTGTGTCTAAATGGATTAATCAGAAATTTAAAGTATGTCATGTTCCTGCCTTTCTCTTGTGGTCCATGCCTCTTAATTTTAGTGTATAGATAATTTGGCTGTCTTCAGTTTGTGCTGCTGCAACATTGCCAACAGCTGTCAGGCCAGAATATACTCTTAACACATTTGGAAGGCTGTGTATGGAAGTTTCTGGCCTGCTTCAGTTGTAATGAACAAAAGTTGCTTATTTGCTGCACTGGTAGCAAGACCTGCTCTACCAGGACTTTCTTCTTTTGTTGTTGTTACTTTGTTGTAAGCATCCAGCCAAATACAATGTGTGGTCTTCTTTCTTTTTTTTTTTTTTTTTTTGTGTGTTTTTTTGTTTTTTTTTTGTTTTGTTTTTTTTGGGTTTTTTTTGTTTTTCTTTATTGCAACAAATGGAACTGACTGTCAGCTGTCTACCACTGCTGTGATGCAGATTGGCATTATATCCTTGGGGAGATAGGGAGGAGATAAAGCAAATGACTTGGCTGCTTCTGAGGGTACAGAGGGCAAGAGCATTAATTGACTGGCTTTTGAAGAGAGGAGTGTGACTAGAGAATTTGTCCAGGCATGATCACCCCTTACTTTGATTCATACTTTAAGGTTGTTTTTTCCTTTGTTTTTAATAAATCTGTTCCTTAGACTTTTTCCCCCCCTGCTCAGGAGGCAAGTAAGGACTGGAGAAAGTCACTTTGCAAGGACAGAGTGACTGTGTCGTACTTAGTCATGGATAGGTCATGCAAATATGTGTGTGTTGTGTTGCAGGGCTGATGATGGTGGAAGCATAGGGTATTTGTGTGCCAGACCAAGGGTACTTGTTTGGTGATCTTGAGAGTGGTGACTCTGGCTGTGCTGGCTCTCACTAGGGAAATAATCATAATTATGCTGTTTGATTCAAGCATATGGTGTGGAAAAGATTCTTCTTCCTTGTTACATGCAAATAAATATGTTTGATTTCCTTCCCTCACTAATTCTCTGCACTGGGAAGCTTGTACTTGAAGGTCCAGCTTTGTGCCCAACTTTTGACAGCTGTGTGTTCTGGTAAATTCTAGAAGTAGAGGAATGCTATTCTCCTGGTTGGGGAAGTATATGTTGTACACTGTTGGTCATCAAAAGCTGAAGATAGCCTAATTCAGGAAAGGAAAGAAGCCAGACTATGACAAGGAAAGTTTGAGCTGCTGTTTTAATGGTGGGCTTGCAAGTTCAGTAGTTGTCTGATAAATTGCATTCCCGTAAGTCTTTAAGTAACAAATCCATGAAGTCCATCATCTTGCTACTTCTGAGTGCGATGTAGAGACAGACCATGCAGGTGCATCTGCATTTGCTGAAGTGGGACCAGCTGCTTTACATCCTCTTACATGAATCCAGCACCAAACCCAAGCTGTGTGCACTGTAGCCATGACTTAATTGACTGTGCCCTCTTTGATCACACTGTTCTTTCTTTTTGTAATGAACAATTAGGAGCTGTATGTTCACTGTAGCCTCTTTTCCTTTGTTCCAAACAAAGCCAAAATACCTTTGCATAGTACTTGAGGTATGTTTCCTGCATCCAAAATAAATTCTTCTAAGTGCATCTAAATGGATAAAGGAAATCTGGCTGGCTGCTCTTGAGCAGTCCAGTCAAGCCTCCCACTGTCAGTCACTCCCTGTTACCTGGGTTCTGTTGGGCCATAAGCCCCAGGAAATGGGCCTGGCCAGGATCCAGGAGGCTGTTCTACAGGGAGCAGCCTTGCAGCTGTGCAAGAGCCTTGCTTTTGCAGCCACCACCAAGCTGGAGGGATGGCTCTTACTGCAGCAGTGCCTGTCCATGAAGAAGGTCAGGGAGAGGTCTGGAGTGAGGGCCCTGCTAATCTCTTGCTTTCCCACCCATGCAGATGTACTTGTGGTTCTGGGAATGGTTGTTAACAGGAAAAAAAGGTCAAAATTCAGTCAGTATAGTCGTTTGAAAAGTCTCATAAAATGCGTGTGCACCATGTGCACACTTCTCTCAAAGACAATCACATCCGTATCTGCTTCAGCCTAACCACATCACAGAAGTGTTTATTGCCACTGGGCAGCTCACTGCTCTGGTTTTGCAGTTAGCAGGCATCCAAAGGATTTGGTGAAGCATTGTAATCCTGCTGCCTCTGGTTACAAAATGCACCAATGCCTGAAAACAGTGTAGCCGACTCTTGCAGGAGCAATCCACTGCTTGTATATTCCTGGGGGATTCTTGTATTTATTCATGGCTGGTAGGGAAGGCAAACTACAGGTCTGATCTCTTCTCTCTGTGGTCTGTGCAGCTCCCTCCAGTACTGTAAGTGACATATGCAGATGAAGGGCAGACCAGACACTTTTGTGTATAGACTGAGAATGAATCCATATCTTACAAGCACTGTGAATATCTATTATGCAACTTTTGTATTCGTATAAAAAAGAAAACAAAACAAAACCACCTGTTTCTGTTAGTAATACATTTATTTTTTGTTTGGATTTAGAAGGTCTCTTATTTTGGGGTTTGATAGTTTGGTAGATGTTAGTGTGTAAGCATTTATCAGCTGATGTTAGAAACTAGCTGCCAATATTTGTACATATTTGTAAAATATTACTGTTATAATCACTCTATTTTAATGTTAAAAGTTTCTCCTTTCCATGAAAGGATTTTCATGTTTAAAATTAAATATAAATAATTATATGTACACCTGCAATAAAGTATGGATAGAAAAAAGGTAATTGTGTAGCTTTTTTTGTGTCCAAGGAGGACTGTGTCTTCCATTTGACATGGGTTGTAGAAATGCCAGACTAATCTGTATGAGCTCAGCTTGTGATGACAAACCCTGAGGCACTGCAGTCACTGGAACAACTCCTGTTGCTCCTTGCTATTCTCAGTAGCACAGTGCCAAAGGGCCTTTGTCAGGTATTAAGAACACAGCTGAGCAGGTTGGAGTCAGCGGGACACTAAAGGGGGCTGAATCTGGCTGAAGAGACAAGTTAAACTGCTCATGGTGGTTAGTCAAGAAAACCAAGCGTGTGAACTCCCAAGGCTGTGGAAAGATCCTGTCAGCATCCTCCTGGGGGCTGCATACAAGGACAGCTGCCATCCCACGGGATGCAAAGTGCTCTGAAGAGCACTCCACCAAAGTCACCTAACCTGCTGGCCTGGAGTCTGGCGTGGATAAAGGAAAGTTTTCTTTTCTTGGGTCATAAATCTATGAAGGAGATCGGTATCTGGATCTCTTCTTGAGCAAGCTTGTTCACTGGGGGCCTCTTATAAATGTCTTCTCTGGAAGAAAATTACTTTTTATGTACTTTGATATTGTAGTGCTGCCCCTATTCTTAAGATTTCCTTTCTTGTACTTCATATTTTTGTCCAGTACCTGCTATGTTTCCAGTATACAAATTTTCAAGGACTTTAGAAACTCATCCAACTTTGGCTTGGGGATGCTAGAACAGGGAGATTTGATTACACATGGAGCTTTGTATGGAGAAAAAACTAAATAACAGATCAACATTAAGTTACACAAATCTGAAGGACTTGGTCACTTCCCTTTGTTTCTTTGCTTGGCAAATAATAGCACTTTCTTGCCCTCCAGGATGGACTGCTGCTAACCAAAACGTATAACATGAGTCTGAGTCAGAAGACTTGGCTTATCATGGTACCAGTAAACCCTGTGTGGGTTCAGTCAAGTGCTGCAGTGTGGGATGGGCACAGTGTGGTGACTTGACTGGATCTGTTCTGAGGCATGCCAGCCGCGGGAGCTGCATGGAGGTAAGGCATGAAAATGTGTGCTAAAGCTGATGGGTAAAACAACCCAGGCGTTTTGGGTGAGGTGAGAGCCACTTCAATGGATTTCTTGGCAGCAAAGGCTGAGACACTGAAGGCTGATACAGTGTTCTAAGAGCCTGAACTGGTTCTAGAGCCTCTCACTAGAAAGCTGCCCCCCATCACGCTGGTTCCTCTGTCTGGGTCGGGTTCCTTTCCCTTTCCTAGTTCTTTTCCCCAGGCTTCTCGTGGCAGCTCTGTTCCCCCATCCCTACCCCAGTCCGCTCTGCCTCTGTACCTCGGAGCCCCTGCTCTGAGGCCTCCCCTTTCTTGGAGCGTTCTCCCGGGCTCGTGGTGCCCAAGGCCTGGCTCCTGCCTTCATCTCTCTCCTGGACGCCCACCCCTTGGGGAGAAGGAAGGGACCCACGGCGTCCCCCGGCCGTTCTGGCCGGCCCACGGCGGCAGCGGGACGCCATGGGGCACTGAAGGGCGCGGGCGCGGGCACCGCCGGGCCGGGCTGAGGCGGCCGGGCCGGGCTGAGGCGGCCGGGCCGGGCTGAGGGGCGGGCCGGGCCGGGCTGAGGCGGCCGGGCCGGGCTGGGCTGAGGCGGCCGGGCCGGGCTGAGGGGGCCGGGCCGGGCTGAGGCGGCCGGGCCGGGCCGGGCCGGGCGCGGGGGCGCCCGAGGAGCGCGGCCGCCCTCAGGGGTCCCTCACGGCCGGGCTGCGGGCCGGGGCTGCCGGGGGCGCCGGGCCGGCCAAGAGGTGCCAGTTCACCTCGGACAGCTTCTGTCAGCAGCCTGCGGGGTCCAGGCTGACCGTGTCCCCGGGGATGGGGCAGCCCTGAGTGATCGGTGCTTGAGGGAGCAGAGCCCAAAGCCAGCGGTGGCCGTCGGGTCCTCGCTGAATGCCGCACAAAAAGCTGGTTCCAGGTCTCGGGGGTCCAGCTCCTGCAGAGAGGGATTCGCACCCAAACTGCGCTGGGGAGAAAGCTGATGCCCTTTGGCCTCTGGTGACCCTTGGTAATTTAATTTTTGGGATAATTTAGCCGTGAAACGCCGATACAAATTCAGAAGTTTCTATCCCTCTGACAAGTTGGTTTAAAAAAGGCAGCCCAATTTAATGGGATGAGAAGTCCCAGGAGCGCTGGCAGCTGCACCCTGAGGTGCTGTAGCTGGGACAGCAGGGAGGTGTGTGTGCTGAGCCAGCTCTGTGCCTTCTGTGTCATGCACGGGCCATGGCTGGAGACAGGACGGGTGTGAGGGAGCCCCAAGCACCGCTCAGTCAAGCAGCTTTTCTCTCCGACTTGGAGCGAGCTTGCTTTCTGCAGAACCCCTGCAGTGCCAGAGCAGCACCACTGGGTATCTCCCTCAGATGCACCCAGGAAATCAGATGTACTGAATTTTTAATTTCATACTGAATTTTTAATGACATCTGAGTGCCATTGCAATCACCTGCCCACCATCCAACTCCAGCTGCATGTCCCCCTTGGGTAGCTGAATATTAGGGCTGGGATGCTGTTTGTTCACAGCTGGGCCTTTCTGCCCTTGCTTTCAGCCCATTTGGAGCAGGAGCAGCTGGCACAGTGGCTGAGCCCATAGCTTAGAGACTGTGCCTCTTGCACAACACCCTCCTGGCATAGCACACTGAGTAGTGCAGGGCTTCAGCAGGAGTGGAGCACAGGAGAGGGTGAGTCTGGTGTCAGCAAGAATGCCTTTGGTCAGCAGGGGTGGGCTGGAGGAAGCAAGCAGATGATGGAAAGAAAACAAGGAATGCTGCCCAGCACACCTGGCTGAAGGGAAAATTTGGCAATAGCAATGCTTAAGGGGCCCATGCCAGAAGGGCGATAGAGACCTCAAGTACAGGAACATCTAGATCCAAACCTTCACTTACACAATGCCTTGAGGCTGGGAGTGTGGACTGCTCTCCTGGAACAGCTGTGCCCCAGGCCTGTTCCAGCCCAGCCTGCCTGGCAGCACTGGCCTTCAGCTATAGCCACATCCTGCAGCAGGATGAGCAGCAGGGTTTGCTGTGGGAGCAGCTGAGTATGACTTTGCTTAGCATGTACTCTCCAAATAACAGAGAGGGTACAAGCCATTGCTTTCCAATCTGCTTCAGCACAAACCTCTTTGAGCTCCAATTTTCAGCATTACTACTGAAAAACATAGGGCAGTTTAGGCAAATTTTGGGAGAGCTCCACAGCCATAATGTCAATTTTATCCTGTTTTCAGGATAAGCAGAGGTAGATAAGAGCTCTTACAGGCTTCTTTTTCCCAAGAACACTGCCAGAGCATCAGCTGAGCTTTTGGACAACCCAGTATCCTTAAGGTTAACAATCTTTAAAGACTCCTCAAAGCTGCTGCCTCAGACTGCTACTGCCACCACTCTGGCCCTGCTACATACATCTGTCCTTAGCTCAGAGCTGCCTTTCTAACTCCAAGAAGGTGCCCACAAAGCTCCAAGTACAATTTCTTCTCATTTAAGGATGAATGGTTAAAACAGAGATCCCCACAAGGCATGGGGACAGTGAAGTGGTGACATCCCAGGTGTGGAGAAGCATGAAGTGGTTTCTGGTGACTCCAAGCCACTCTCCTCTGCCTGGTAGGAGGAGTCCTCCTAGTGGCTCAGGTGTTTAACTTGCTGCAGCTGGTAGCAGATCCAGCAGGAGGGTGCTCTAGATGAAGGCAATCAAAGCACAGGAAGTGAGCTGTCTTTCTGAGGCAAAGGGCCAGGGTAAGAGAGAAGGGCCCAGCAGAAGTTCTGGAAGAAGTGACCAGAAGGCTCCATTGTTATGGTCCTGTGGATGAGCTGCCCAGGAGAGAAGTAAGGACAGCCTTGCTGGGGTAATGGGGTAGGGTGTGTTTGCTTCCTATTCTTTCTAAATGCTGTTCACTCTAAGAGCTGTATCAGTTGCTGGGCTGTGTCCTGCAAACTTTCTGCCTTCCTCCTCTCTGGTGTGTCCTAATGGTGAGACTGCTGACTCTTCCCTGGGATGTGCTGGTATAGGGAATAACTTGCAAGGACCACAGGCAGTAGTGGCATGGGTGAGGGCAGCAGTAACTTGGCCGGACACTGACAAGTCTTCTGTGCTCACTGCACCATTAGGCCAGGGTTTGTTTTGCTCCTGATTGTCCTTACTTTATCACGTCTGTGGCTCTCATGTTGCCTAGAGCTTGGGATTCTCTTGGGAGAACAGGTCTGCAGTCCTGGTCTTTTGAGCTACAGGTGACCTTGGCCTCACACATGTCAATTGCCCAACAGTGTCCTCTCCCAGGGCACATGTGCTGTGATCACTGAGTCCAAACTGGGAGCAGCCTTGTCTGAATATGGGCCACAAATACGACAAAGCATGAGCAGCTGGGTGAAGGGGACAGCAGGATGTAGCAGTGGGACACCTGTAGGGACTGATCTGGTGGCAGTGCTGCTTGGGGAGAGTGGGTGGGGGACACTGGGACCCTTCTTCAGGGGACTTTCAGACCTGCTCTGTCAAAAGCAGGTGCCTAAGCTGAGAGTCTGGCCAGGATTCTCAGCAATGAGGATAGGATCTCAGCTGCCTGGTGCTGAGTGCCAATGAAATCTGATCTGCCAGGGTTGTTTTCAGGACTTAAGTGTGTCAACATTTGTATGAGTCAGTGTCATGGCATCTCCAGTATCTTGTGCCTGCCATTACTTTATCAGAGCTCCCTCAGGACTATGTGCTCTTTTCCATTTTTCCCTTTCCACTCCTTTTGGGAAGTAGATGGTGTACAAAAGTCCCTGGCCTTTTTGGGGGCTGGATAATTTTTCTTTCTTGTGTCTATGGTGAAGCATCCTTCCCTTCAAGCTTCCCATCACTACACCACCCTGTAACTGTGGCATTGTGTGTGGCCCAGAGCACACCTGGCTGCAGGACTCCCGTGTGCTGTCCATGCCTAGTCTTGTAGTGGGTAACCTTCTCTGGCTCTCCCAGAGCATTTGGGGATGTTGGGATCCTCTGTGCTTGGCCGGTCTCTCCAAAAAAGATGTCCTGGGCAAAGGCAGTGGTTCCTGCCTTGTGCAGCACCAGACTTGCTGCACACAGCCAGAGATGTCCTCAGTGGCACTGCCACTTCCCTGGCTTGGCAGGGATGTTCTGCAGAGGGACCACCTCACCATGCCATGGAAGTGCAGGGTTCACTTCAGGACAGACACAGCAGGAGCAAGCATGGGTACTCACCTCCAGTAAGAGGAGGTGGATGCAGAAGCATGAGTGGAGAGAGCAGCTGCTCTGTTGGTCTAAATGTGGCCTGAGGTGATACCTGTAGCTACTTCAAAACTCACACAAGGTCCACAACCAGACTAGGTGCAGTCCTGGTGGTGTGAGGATCAGGAGAGTACCTGTGTGCTCAGCTTCCCCAGGTGTTGCATTTTTCTGCTGTAACTTGACCAGAAAGGTTTCTTTACCAGTGCTTCAGGGCACTTCCTAGGACCGTGCAGGTAGCTTGCTTATTGTCCTCTGCTCCATGTCCCCATGCAACTGCACATTGTAACAGTTTTGTTACTCACCAATTACTCTCCCTTTTGTCTGTATGCCATAGGAGCTGAGCTCATGACATGCAGCTGGGACTGCAAAGGCTGTGACATTTGATGTGTCTGGGTTTATGGGACTAAGGCCCTAAGGAGGGTTTAACATATACCTACTTGTGCTAGAAAACTGTAGGCCTATTGCTTGCATCCCATGTCCTGAAAGTGGCTGTTGTGAGTTTCTGACAGCCAGGAGGTGCCCACATCAATGTGTCCATCAGAAGTCCTCTCTCCTTGCTCCCGTGGGCAAACAAAAGATCTGATGCTGCTGAACGTGTAGCTACAGCTTCTTGTGTTGAGGCATCACAGTCACATCCTGCCCCTTGCTGCTGCAAGTGTTATGCCAAATCTAGCAGGTAAACCAGATTCTGGTGAGGAAGCAGAAGTCAGCCTTTCTTCTGGATGGACACTGGGAAGGCAGTGGAGGGCACATCTCTCCATACAGCAGCATCAGTGGGGGCTGTCCAGAGGTGCAATGCCCTTTATGGCCCCTTGTCTTCACTGGAGACAGCCCAGGCAGAGGCTGTTGTATTGCATGGCACCTTCCCAACACCTGGGTTGTTGTCCCTCTGTGCCATCTCCATGAGGTGTCCCAGGTCGGACACTTTGAAATAACTTGTCAGATCTGACTGCCTAGGCTTGGTTGCATTAGGAGACACTGAACATTAGTATGGTAAATATCTACTAATGATTTTCCATGGATTCAGCCTTTGCAGCAGAGCCCATCAGCAGCATGGGTTCCTCACCTACCTTCTTTCTAGATAGCATATGGATGACTGTGTGCATCTACCCACACTGCCTTGGGGAGGGTGTGGGACATGGGTCAGGAGAAAAGGACTGCAGACAACAGATCTCAAACACAAACAAAACTTATCAGAGCATGTGTAATGCACATTGTGACAAGAACATTGTTGCTGCTTGGCCAAAAGGCTGGAATTATTGGAGGCCCAGGACTAAAGCCTAAAGCAGCAGTGCTCACTAGTGTATCAGCTGCCCTGCAATATACTCCAATTTCTGAATTGTCTGTTTTAGCTGGAGCTTGTATTGTTTAAAATGACAGCTCAGAGAATGTAGTGGGCAAAGTCTCTGTGTATGTGTGCATGCTAAGAAGGAGGTGGAGGAGGCTCATGCTACAAAAAGCCCAGACATCTGAAGTGAGGGAGGAGCTATCATCTTCTGTCTCTTAGAACTTCAAAGCTTCTGGTGTGGCTTCCAAAACTTTTTATAGTAGTGGGATGGAGCTTTTTTTTTTGTTGGTGGTGCCTTTGGTTTATTTGTTTTGTCTTGTTTTATGTAGAAGAGGGACACAAGCAATTAGTAAAGTCCAGAGGAAAACGAAAAGGAAAACCACTCCTGGTGCTGTCTTTAAGTGAACTGCTGGACACTGGCTCATCCCAGCCAAGATAGCAACTTCATGTAACAGAAAGAGTAAGAGGGGATATGTGTTGGAGGAGATGCTTGCAAACTTGAAGCCAGGGGAGCTGGGAGAAGAAGGGGATGATGATTTTACTTTATTGAGGCTCCCCAGGGAAATGAGCAGAGGTGCAACTTTAGGTCTGCAAATATGCAGATAATCTCATGAGATACTTGTGTGAATTCAAGAAGGCTCAAACCTAATCTTAGATTTTTTTAAAAATAAAAAAATAAAAAGGGGAAGATGCATTACAAGATAAAGCAGTTGTAGGCAGTGTATCCTTGCTCTTATGCCCTTCAATGATATCCCCTTTTGCCTTCCATTATATGATATGTGGCATTTTGATCTGGTTGGGGCTATGGTTAATGTCCTGATTCAAATGCCAAGTTGATTTTGTGAAAGGCTGCAGAACCTTTGGCATCCCTGCACTCTGGGCCTGTTTGCTCCTCCATGTGCAGATGCTGCTGCCTTTTCTGGCTGGAGGGGACTTGTAAGCCCATCAGCTTGCAACTGCTTCTTCACAGCAAGAGCCAAAAGCCTTTTCCAGTAACTGCTTCATTCTGCCTGCTCCTCATATTTTGCAAGGCTTTGGAAAAGTGCTTCATAAAATGGAATCAGCAATTTAATAAAAAATTAAACATTTTTGTGAACCTTCCAGTGCTGATTATGTTTTTTCTGTTCTGGCTAAAAGCAGGTTCTCTTTGTGGTGTTGCTGCTGCCAAACCACGAAGCCACACATGGAAATTAAATATATAATTTTCAAACGTCAGCATAGGTCAAGGTTTTGTTTAAGAGTGGGCAAAAGGCACTGGTTGGTTTAATTACTGGTTTGTTTTAACCCTGTGATGATATGCAGCTCTCTTAAGCAATGGTGGATCACAGTGCTTTCTTGGGCTCTGTTGATAAGAATGTTCCTAGGTGATGAGGAAGATTAAGGGCTTGTCTGGAGGGGGTGCAGAGTGTTGTGAACTACAGTGTGAGTTTAGCACTGAAAGCTAAAAAATGGTAAACTGCCCTGCACAAAGATGTATCTTGCAGGTGCCGAGTAAAACATCTTCCGAGAGAACTGATGGAGACCTGCTCCTGTGCCATGTGATCTGCTCTGCCTCATTTCATGCTGTTTTTCCTTGTTCAGAAAGCTGACTGCTGCAATGGAACTGGGGACAGATTTGCAGAGGCTGGAAGGCACATGTTGGACCAGCACTGCAGAGCTAGGCAGGCATGGTAGGATTCAAGGCTGAAAAACGTAAGTGAAAATCCTCCACAGCCATTGTATGTTCTTCAAGATCAAATCCTTGAGCAATCACTTTCCCTGGCTGTGGCAAACTGAGAGTTGGTGCTCTAAACCATTTGCCTGGACTCCCTTGCTTGACTAGGGAGACAGAGTTACTGCTGAAAGTGGATCTATCTTGTTAATCCCTTTCCTTTGGCTGCAAGGCAAACCACCAACCACAGCTGATAAATTCTGTCTGTAATGATAAATCCACAGAGAAATGTGGGGACAAAACTGTACTTTTGGGCCAAATTTTGGAGTTGTACTTTAAAGGTCATTGTGTGATTCTAGATAAAGTCTAGATTTCTGCTAACTTGGTTTATGTGTATACATATCTGTGTATATTACCTTAAACAAGCACTTGCTGCTATTAGGCTTTGGGGATTGGTCTGGAAGAGTTCCATTTTCTTTGTCCCATCTCCAGATCTGCTGAATGATCTTCGAGCTAGAGCATTCACGTGTACTGGGAGAGACAGGAGCTTAAACATTTGTCTTTGAACTGGATCCAGAGATTCTGCTTTCTGGGAGGATGTGGGTTAGGAGTGTGGAAGCTGCTTCCACTTTTAAATAAGGTGCTGTGGGGTACATCTGCATGACTGTGAGACCCTGGGCCTTCCAGGCAGGTGCAGTGCTGGTCTGGCTTCACACTCTTGGCTCCCTGGCCACCTGGACACTAAACCAAGATGCTGAGTACCAAAAGTATTCATGAAAGCTAATTCTCTTGTTTGCTGTAGTTTCTGCAGTGGGCAGGCTCTTTGAGGAAAAGCTATAGGTTTCTGGATACTGTTGCTGAAATTATTTGCTCAGCTTCTCTACAGGTGAGGAAGGCTGCACAACAAATTCAAGAGGAGCTCCTGAAGGCCAGTCCCATGGGTAGCTGGTGTTGGTGCCTTGCAGCATCATGTGGATGTGTACCTATTTCCTAGGGCCAGCCAGGGGACAGGGCAAGGTGTGACACAGGTGAGCAGTGACTGAAATGTCACAGGAGAATGTCAGAGCAGGAGGAGAATGAGAGCCCAGCAGTGGAAAGTTAATGTGACTGCCACCAAGGCATGTGGATCACGGGTAGGAAACAGCACCCCTCTGTACTGAGCAGCACTCTGAGACAGTGAGTGACCCAGTGACTTGTCTGAAGCAGGGTTGAGTGTGCTCCAGCTTCTGTGCCCCAAGACACCAGCTGAATGCTGCTTTATGCACTCATGGACTTCACTGAAAGGATCTTCTCCTGATTTTTCTTGTTTTTGCTCTCACTTCACTGTGCCCCTGCCCTCACAGAGAGCAAAGCTGTTTTAGCATATAGACTACATGGGCACTCTTAAGAACAACCACCTTTTCCTGGTGCTTATGCCCTTCCAGCTCAGTATTTCAAAATGCTTTCAGCATCAGCTTACTTGCTTTCTTACTTTCTCCCAGTGTTAGTATGTGTATCTCAGCTTTACAGTGCCAAGACAGAGAGGACTGGTTTATCAGGATAGGCTTCAGTCAACAAGGGAAACCTTGAGGTCAGCTCTGTGACTATCTGTCACATCTGCTTTTCTAAAATATATGTAATTTCAAAGCATGAAAGATCTAAACACTGAAAAATGACAGCAAAGAAGTATAGGGCCTTGCACATGCTGTTTTTCTTGTTCCCCAAGACATCAGTTATGTGTCAGGCCTGAGCAACTCTTGGGACAGTTTAGACGCGGGAGTAAAGCCATTTCACCCTTACAACTTTTACCCTTCTTCCCTTTTGACACTGGGATTGAGCAATCACATCTCCATTACCCAGGAAATTCCAAACCTGAAAGTTGTTAGAACAAAATGTTAACTCTGCTGCCCTGCATATCCTGTACACTCCACTGTGCAGGTCAAACAGTGAACGATATGCTATGCTGACAAGGAAAACAGGAATAGGGAATGCTGCATACTCTAAGTTTGGCAGAGTTAATGTAGAAACTTAACCTTTTCGCTCATATTTGAGGCGTTTATTTCTCTGCTTCAATAATAAGTATTGCTGCTGTTCTCCTACAACAAAGATTATAAATAAATCCAAAGTTTTGACGGGCAGTTTTCCAGAAAAAGAAAAGAAAGTACAACTCATGGCAAGTTGCACTTCTGTGTAACAGTTAAAAATGTCAAATCCTTAAAATACTTGAACTTACTTATTATAACTGCTGATGGAATCAGTGCTTGTTACTTGACCTCTCTTTGAGCAGTAATCCAGGCTGCTTTAGTAGCCCAGCTGTCCAGAGACTAAGGTGAGCTTGAAGTTGCTCCTGCATTTTGTTTAACAGGCTAACATTCCTCGCTCTGACACTTTCTCACCTGAGATTGCTTGAGTGACCACCCAGCTTCCTAAATTCCCATGGCCAGATTTGTTTTCTACCCCTCTGTTACTGCTGGAATCAGGTAAAGTTAAGGCATTTTTTACTCTCATGGCATAATTTAGTAAAGCAAGTGTTATTGCAGCTCTCTGGTTGGATACTTATGTTCTGAGCACCAGAGCACTGCAAGCAACACAGCAACTGTCATATATTCAAGGATGAAATTCCAATAATAGCATGCTACATAATCTTTGGATAAATATTTGTGCTTGTGAAGGTTTAAGTGACTTGGAGTACTGTAAACTTCAGCTTTTGGGGCAGGCCACTTTAATTTAAGCCTTCTTGCAGTAACCTAACAATGACCTCTCTCCCAGTCTAGGGGCAGAGTTATTGCTGGTGGAAAAAAAATTTAAGAGTGGCTCTTGAGGCCTCTGCTGAGCAATAATTTAGTGCACAGAATACATCAGCTGTTGCTTGAACCCATTTGTTCATCTTGGACCCACTTCTCATCTCTAACATTTCTTAAACCTCCTTGAAACTTCTCCCACTGTCACTTCATTCACAAACCCTGCATGATGTTGTCTCACTGTTGGTGTAAAAGGGTGAAAACCTCTTGCAGGTGAAAACAGCATATCACAAGCTGCTGGTTGGTGTTTTATTTGTGTGGTTATCCTTTTTTAATCTGCAGGCATAGCTTAACGGTTGTGATGTGTTCAATTTGTTTGAGACATGCAAGTGAAACATAGGCCAGATTACTACAACAGTTGTACAAATTGGATCCCATCAGGATCTGTAGTTTAGGGCCTCTCGGCATTCATGTAGCAAAAATATCCCCCCAAACAGGCAAAGCTGTGGGTTTAATGAACTCAGCAGAGCTGGGACTCATTCCAGCTATTTAACTTAAGTGTGTTTTCAAAAAGTTGTGTAATCCCTCATTTGCTTTCTAAGCTACATTCCAGAGGGATAACAGATATAGCCTTACTCATTTTTCTCCATCTCGCTAATGCCATTATTTCCTACCTAGAACCAGAGAACAAAACTCCATTCAGTACAGCTGATGGGTTCCTTTACACTCCTACCTGTTGCTAGTGCATTAGGAATGACTCCATCCATGCTAGATAGAAGAGCAATAAAAAAATTATGTGTCTCATCTGGGAGGAAGTATTTCACTTGCTGCTTTGAAGCACGGGAATGATATTTAGACTCCTGACTTCTACTGAGAAGACAGAATACACCCTTGGCCTTTCAGAAGCCATCCTAAATCAGGGCCCCGCTGACTTAGGGCAAGTAGAAGTAAGGAAACACATCACCAAAGCCACAACTTAAAGCTCAGTTTATTTCTTTACTATTCCACCATGGTGGGTAGCTGTTGTCAATACTTGCTATTATCTTTGGAGCAAAAACATCATTAGCAGGTTTATTGCTTACTAATGCCGTGTTGAGGATTGTTTCTTTTATCTGGCAGTTGATATCTAAAAGAATGGCCTAAGGACAACAATATACATTTCAGTCTGAGGAACTCAATGATATTTAAATCCACAGGAGTCTAAGGTTTTATTTTCCTTTACTCGGCACTGGGAAAGTTTTTTCTTGACTTGTCCTCTCTGAACTTGCCGAGCACGAGTTCCAAATCCCAGAGACTGCATTGTTTCTGTTAAGTACTTTTGGCCAGGAGAGATGCACAGCATCACCAACAGTTTAGCATCACCTCCTAAAAGCAGGGAAAAGGCAGAACATATTAATTTACCTCATTATTTTCAGTAGGTCATACACTGTTACCATACTGATCTACAGTGAGCATAGGTTACCATTGATTTCATGAAGCAGAATGCTCCTGAAGAGGGCTGTTGAAACAGACACCTCTTTCATGGGGAGTCTATATCTAACAATTTATAATGCAGATTTTTTTCCCCCCATCAGCTTCATCAGTTAATCAGCATGTATGTTATGGGTCTGGACACTTATTTAAGTTTTCTCAAATACTTGTAAATTTGGGGTAATGGCAAAATGGCTTGTGTGACAATAAAACAGACTTCAGGTTTACAGACAGTGATTAAACAAAGGAGGAAATTGCCATTTTCAGCACTTCACCAAAATCATACAACAGACTTGGCTAAAATCAGGCTCAGCACCCATACAACATAGCTCTTACTTCTCTTTTTGGCTTTCCCTTTTCACAGAAGGAACTCCAGTACTAAGTGAAAATCAAAGCTTAAGCAAAAAATTCATATAGTTTCAGAAACTCTAAAGAACTGTTATCTTGTTCACTGTCAGTGCCTTTAACGGGAGATTTAAAGCATAAGGGCTAATATTTTCTGGCTGAAGAAAAATGGACAAATGTACTACACCAATACACACAGATCTGACATTACTGTAGGAATAACACTTACTTTAAAACTGCTTCTGTGTAGATGAGGAACTAAAAGAGGAGGAAGTGACCCTAACACTAAAGAAAGTTATAGCACACTGCAATGTCCTGTCTTCCTCCTGTGTCTTGCTGCTACAGGGCACAATATTAAGGAATGTGCAAGTAGGCAATTATACCCTGTAGTAATAAAGATTGAAGTTTAACTTTTAACCTGTACCTGACATGAAACACCAGTGAAATGCAATTTTTACGCTTTACATGATCCTATTGAGATGCTGTTCTTTGACTGAGCTTTGGAAACAGCAAGGTTTAGCCAAATTCAGGCACTCAGAACTGTTGTTGGGTACTTACACTCTCCTGAGCCAGATTCTTTGAAATAAACGTGACATTCAAGCAAGGAGTATAAGATTTTACACAGCAAAGGAGAGGAAAAATCAGGAGAAGAAATCTATATTGTTGAACAAGAGTCAGAAAAATCCCTCACCTACAGAGTCCTGAAGCAGATGTGTAAGTTTGCTGTTCCGATATGGGACGTGAGGTCGCTGCTCTGCTATTGCTCCCAGAACGTCAGCCAGGGCAGACAGGCTGCGGTTAATAAAGGAGGTCTCTCTCAGTGCTGCCCCTGTCACTCCAGACATACCTGGTACAGCATGGAAAAAGGCTCTGGTAACACTAAGCAAAGCTACTTCAAAACTGTAACGTGGAGGAAGGGTTAAAGAATATTCAATGTCTACAGATGTTCCAAAGCATCTCACGTTAAAGTTGATCTCTGCAAATGTACAATGCATTTTTGGCTCCATATGTATTAAGAACAAGAAACCAAAAAAGTAGGAACACCTTAAGATCAGACAAGACAACACTGCTTTTGAAAACATGAGTCTGCAATGGCCTCCAAGAGAAGCCTGTTTTATTCCACCACTTTTTATAATCATTAGCTGCCCAATCTGTATCACTTAGGAAAAAGAGGAGAAGCACTGATGGCACGAGCTGCAGAAAGAAAAACTATACAACAGTCAGTGGTGTGAAGTATTTGTGTGCACCAAAGCCTGTGGAGTGGTGTTTTATGGCATGAATTGCTGTAAGGAGATGGATAAAGGAAAATCATGCCCTTCTACCACCCATCCAGCACAGTTGTATGCAGCTATGCTGCCCCTGAGCAACACTGTAAAAGTCTGGTCTATGCACATTACACCAATTCAAAGAGGTGCTGCAAGCTCAACTCTTGGATCAGTCTGGATGAGGGTGCAGTTAAGAGTAAGTCCTGTTGTCCTTACCTTTGCCATTTGGGGAAGAGAAATTTTCTGTTAGCATTTAGCATCACATTATTCAAATTCAAGCTTTCTTGAGGATAGTGGATGAGGTACAGATGCACCCACAGTCACTTCTCCTTACCCAGAGCACAGGATCCATGTCAGGCAGAGCTAATGGCAGTGGGATGATCAGATGGGGCTAACAACTTCCTCTACTGCCTACTCTCCTAGCTCTAGACAGGTACAGGCAGTGGCTGGAAATCTTGTTTTCCCCTTAGGCCAGCATCTTCTAGCAAAGGAGGAGTTCAAGAGGGAAATATGAAAAGGTACAGCAATAGCAAAAACCCCAGGAATCTGAACAGGGAGGCCTGTAGAACTGTGACTGTGTGAGGATGAGGTTGGAGTGGTAGAGTCTCCAGTTGTCAGAAAGAGAGAGAGCAAAACAGTTTGGAAGACCCTGCCAAAGAGTGGATAACAATCCAAGATAAGATGAATTTCAGGATAACTTTACTGGGGTCATTATACATACAGCCATCCCCAGGCTTATTGTACATATATCAAGGAAAAGTAGACTCCTGGGATAACAGTTATCCCCCTAAAGGAGAAAACTGCAAATAGGGGAGGGGGTACATATTTAAACTGCTGATTATCTGCATTTGGTTAGATGAACTTTGACAAAGCATTTAGCTGAATTTTCAAAGTTAAACACAGTTTGCTAAAAAGGGACCAGTTGGCTTCTAAATGCTGCAAATGACCCAGGCCAGCTTTAGAGCCAACAGGGCAGGGTGCTGGTGCGTGTGAGAAGTTTGAGGTACTGCTGCTCACTTAGATTTGCCCACATTTTAAAACAATTATGAGTTAACACTGCCCTCACTTTCAGCAGAGTATGTCCACCAGCAGAGCTGATGGACAGAGGTCAGTCTGCTGGTCCAGTGTGCTGAGCCACATCTCACACCGATGTGAGCACAGCTCTTCTGGCTTCACTGGAGGATCTGGCCTGCCGAGCCCCAAACCAAGGAAATGTTTGTCCTGGTTTAACTGAAAGAACAAACACACGCCCTGTTGCTCAATTACATGTTTTCAGCATTTAGAGCAAATGAAAAAATACTGTATTATATTAGGTTTCTCTGCAGAACAAAAGTTTAACAGTGAGCAACAGCAAGAATTCTTGGCAGTAAAGTAAAAGACTCTTTCATAATACTGGTTCACTTTTCAAAACATTATTTCTGGAATGATACATTTGGCTGCATGGTTTTTCTTGGTAAGAAAACTTGTCCTTTAGGAAATAATCAAGTTTTTGAAATTATTGTGTGCATAGAGGAGGCAGGATGAAAATGCTTTGAAGAAATTATGAAAACAATATTATCTTTTCAACACTAATTCCCTCCAAGACATTTTCCACAATAAAGCAGAAAAATCCACACATGGTGATATCAATTATTACAGATATTTGTAATATTTAAATAATTTATGCCCTTTAAACATTTCTGTACCAAAGACATGGTAATTTTCAGAGTAGAAAAACAGGCCTAATAAAAGCAGTCTGAACAAATAGTGTATCTATGATATGGGTAACTGTCCTGGGCTAATTTCAAGCTTATACAGCCATACTTTCAGTTAAATTATACCAGTGTAAACCTGGATCAATCAGCCCTCAAAATTTTGTTTATGCCAGGATCTATGGGTTCAAATCACTCCTGTGTGACAACAGGGTAGCACGTATCCTTCCATAAAGAACTAAGGCATTTATTGTAACACAGATCTGTGAGGATCCATGCCCACAGACACGTTCACTTACCAACGCACTCACTCCCAGCCAGGTCCACCAGCTGCAGTCTTGTTTTGACTTGCTTCATTTTCTCAGTTGCTTCAAGTTGCACTGGTGAAGAGGCTCTGGAAGAAGAGGTGGATTTACTGTCTCTCATTTTTTGTGGAAAGGTGCAGGAAGCCTCTTTATTTAGTCTCTGACTGGTTTGTTCATCTTCCCATGAAGTACCTGGTTAATGGAAAAACCAAAAGAGAGCTTCTCATTGACAATGAAAATTGAAATGGGGAAAAAATGGGGCATCAGTAGGGGATGTACAGTATCTGCTGCTTCAGGATATTCTAACAGAAGCAATGTACAAGCCAGAATCCATGGCAAGGCAGGCTGAATTACTTTTTCTATCCCATCTAAAGTTTTACTCATCAAACTGATCGTACCAGTTGGTAACAAGCTTTGGCGTAGATTGTATTGTATCCAATATCCCCATTGTTCACACATTTGTGTGTAAAACAAAAAATGGAAGTCCAGTAAGGACTTTAAAGAGGCTTTTTAAAATAGTTTTAGACTGAGTGCAACCAACGTGCAATTTCGGATGCTTAGGAGCAGTAGACTCTGAAAACTTTGAACATATATTTGAAACATCACCTGCTCATGCTCTGGCAAAAAGATAATCCTTATCCTGCCTCTTCTATATGCTGTTCTCCCTAGACTTCCTTTAGCCCTCATATCCCACTGCAAGATCACCACCTAATAAGCTATTAGCCTCAATAATGTGATTCCCATTTGTTCAGGTTGGATATCTACTAGTATCATTCCTCAGCAGAAGCATCTGGCTTTCCCTCTTTGCTGGGAAGGAAGACAAAAATTCTCTGGGAAAGCTGCTTTCACATTAGCTTAGCAGGAATATGTGCAAAAAATTGATTTCCCAAAGCAGTTTGTTTTTTGGGTTGTTGTATTTTTGTTTTGGCTTTTTTATTTGTTTTTTTCTTATGTGTTCTGGTTTTCATCTACCTCTCTGAAAGAACAAAAAAAAAAAAAAAAAAAAAAAGAGGCACATTCTGCTACAGGTCATAGAGACAACAGACCTTGGGTGCTTACAGAGTTCCAGTTAGAATAGTAGAAAGTTTCCAACTGCAAAACTTGACTAAGGAGCAGACTGACTTGTACTAGAGAAATACAGAGCTCTGCACTTCTCCAAGTAGGCTGCTGCTAAATCCTGATCCAGCTCTTCACAGTGAAGGCAGAGCAGCTATGTTGGTTTACACAGTCTAGATGGCTTCAGGCCAAACAGTGTCAAAGTGTTCTCACTCCTCTTCAGTTTTAGACAATGACATTTAGAAACAGATCTCCACAAAAAACAGATAATACTGATCAAAATTCTAAAATAATTAATCAAACCTGAAAAAGTGCTGGCTTGTCAACCCTGGCTTGAGGTGCAGAACTCATCACAGACTTTACAACTTTTTATTTAGTGACTAAGATATCTGACATTGAGATATTCGACAATGGCTTTTAAATCAGGATCCTTTCCTTTTAAGCAAGAGACAGGCAGTGCTGTCATACACTGCTGTAGTGCTGCTCTGTTCCCTTCCAGTGCACATCTTCACCTGTATGCTGTGAGTCAAAAGGCATCTGCATTCAACAACAATCAGATATTGCTGCAGAACTTTGCTGTCATACAACATGGCACGGTGGGGTGGCTGCAATAAGAAGTGGCAAAGGGAATTCTGGACTAGACAAGATGGCTGCTGTGCTAATGGTGCAAGCACTGAGTTTAGAAAAGTACCATCAGTCTAATTGACAAGAAACTGGAGCTGGCTAGAATTAACATCAAGAATGCTGGAGCTGCAACTGGTGAAGTAACTGTGTCTTTTGGCAAGGCCCATAGGTAAGAAAGGGCACTGCTTGTTCTGCTTTGTTGATACTGTTGGTTTAAATTCTGATAGCAATCTAAGGGAAAAAATGTTAAATATTTCCCGCTTTTTAAAATCATATTGTTGTTGCTGAGTATGGAGGAGATGGACCACAGCACTGAAAGCAGAGAGCCTAATTATAACATGAGCAAAAGAAAATGAAGTTATTCCCAAGAGCCCCAGAAGAAAGTTGTTCCTCAACCAAGAAAACTGGTAAGTCTTGGTGTGGTAGTGAAAAGTAGAAATATCAATGTTGCCATAGTAAATAGGGCAAGTATTTTGTCTTTTCATACAGTGGCCTATTATTAAAAGTTCAAAAGTTTCTGAATTTAAAGGACATTTTGCAAGGCAGAGAGTAAATAAAATTTAATTCTTTCTCAACCAAAAGCATATGATGATCCTGATCCCTAAAATTTATGGTTAGCTTAACCACAAACTTTGTATGACATATAATTATTCATTCTAAGTGATTTAACTACTTTGAGTATCTATCTTATCAAGATCTTTACTATCTTATACCTTATGACTTTCTGAGAATATTTATTCATTGTTTGCCTCATGCAATAAAACTTCAACAACTCTGTAAGTCAAGGCATACAAAGAAAAGTACTAACATTTTATGAAATTGAAAGTAGCATTCAAAAATGAAAATGGTCTTTATTTAAGAAGGAACATAGAAGTTAGAAAAATGGAAAAAAACTGAGGGAATGTATCAAACATTGGAAAAAGGAAGAAAAGCAATATGAAAACCTCCCAGTCCACAGACGGTTTTTCTAAAAACAACTGTCTCTAGATGTATTTTAGTAACATCCTACTTACCAAAGTTATCTCCAAAGACAACTGTGGTTATGGTCAGTGTCACTACCAGATGAGAACGAGAGGAATGAGCGTGCACCAGTGTTGGGTGCGAGACTCTCAGCTGTAAGCCTTTGTTGACTATATGCAAAAATTCAGATGCATTTTCAACAGTCCTAAGAAGTAAAGAAACAGAAAAGATATTTAACTGACTAGCAGGAAGAATCACACAACAAAGCTGACAACTTGAATGAGAACCTCAGCATTTCCACTTTCCTGCTCTTCTGCTTATACTACTCTCAGTTTTGAGCTGCACAAACAACTGTATTAGACATTTTCAGGTGGGATAAAGATGAAAATTAAAGTCAAAAGCTGTGATGCAGTTCTGAAAGTGCTGCAGAAGTGGCCTGCCAGCCTTGCAGGTCCAGAGATACTGTAGCTCAGCTCTTGAAGCAATAGACATTTCTATATCTTCACACTTTGGAAGAAAAGACACAGGTCTAGACATTGCTGGAATCTCTGGTCTTACAGAAGTAGATTTTTCCAATTTATGCTGAGGTAGCTCCTTTTCTTAGGTACAGAATTAGGCAATACCCTGCAAAATTTCTCTGGGCCTCTGGAAGTCATATTTCACATTTGGAATTAAATCCAGAATCCCTGAAAAAAAGTCCAGTTCCACTGTTCAATGAGCACAACATCAGAAAAAAAAGACATGAATTTATATAGATAATTTATCTCATACTATCTATTTTCTTTTCCTGTTAAAGGAAGTACTGAAAATATGATCAATCCAAGGGCAAAGACCTAGCACACACAGTGAAATAAACACAGAAAATGAAATAATCTGGTTAGGTAAAGAAAAAACCCACTGTGATTTTCCCTAGGTTTGCTATGTTTAAAACAAATGAGATAAGAGTGCCCACCCTTTTCTTTCACCATGTTGCCTTCAATAATCATTGAAGGTACAACACCTAAACAATTGTTTTTAGGCGGGGGTATAAATTATGACTGGATATCATAGCCTGGTCACTGAATGCTCTGTAACAGTACAACCATTAATAACTCTCATGATGGGCCACAGGCTTGGTTCCACAACACTGCAGTCAGAAAAATGAAGCATGAGATAAAAAGCAAGTTCTTTATGACTTAGATTTGGCTGGTTTCAGTAAAAGTCACAGCAGGCACAAACTTATTTTATGCCATACTTGAAGAGTTTAGAGACAGAAGAACAAAAGAAAACAAACTATACTCAACTAAAACAATTTCCTCAAAAAACAAAACAAGGGCATCTGAAGCACAGAAAAGCATTTGGCCACACCATATCTACAGGCGCTTTAGGAGAAGCAGCCATCTAAGTGCAGATCCACAGGTCCCGTGTATCCAGGGCTGCATGAGGTAATCACTACAGACTTCCCCTGTCAATCCTGAGCCACACATGCCAGCCTCCAGGCATCCACTGGGGATGTCTCCTGCTTGTTTGACCTGGTGCCAGCAGAGACCCAGTGGCTCTAGCTCCTACAGTCAGAGCCTGACACAGGGGTGATCTGGCTATTGCCTCACATCCAAGGGGGCACACATCCTGCCTTCCCAAGCCTTGAACTACATCTTCCAGTGGCTAGTCAGCCAGGAAGCTGACAAGAAAGCAGCCTTGGCTAGGACACAGCACAAGGCTGCTGGGTTCTGCAAGCTGCTGCTGTGAGCTGGCAAAAGGTCGGTGCTCCAAGCTGCTGCCCCATCCCTGCATTTGCCAAGGAAGGCAGAGCTCAGGGTGTGCTGTCAGTGCTGGTCACCTATGGCTGGGAAGCTGCAGCTGGCTTTGAAGACAAGCCGCAGCCCCGGCTCTGTGTGGTGAGCTTAGCACAGTAGCTCCTCCGCAGGACTGACAGAAATAATATTTCAGTATAATCTCTGCGACTTCATCGTGCTCTACGTGCCGCACGTTCCAGAACCAGATTCTACAAAGAGAAGCCCTGTTGTGGTTACGTTAGAAATTTGATGCTGAAAGTTCTCCAAAGTCAACCGAGCTATAAAAAAAGAAAGAGACTGAGGTTTTTGTGATTCAGTAAGATGAACATGATAGCAGGAAAGAGACTACTGTACTTTAGTGGATATGTGGAGAAGCCAATGAGACCCAGCAGGCCAATATATTCTAGATGAAATATTATCATAAATGAGGATGTGTTTTTATTCAAAGCACCAGCTGTTTACTTTAGATTTTGGGCAGCTGGGTGGCCTCACTCAATGGTTCCTTTACTTTGTTTGGGTTTGTTTTTTCTTATTAACCTTTCTATGTAATTATTAATATAACCTGTTTATGAATTGGACTTTCTTCACTGCTTGCATTGTAATTGAGATACAAGTCCATATTTTTATTTATGTTTGCATTAGAATTTAGTATTAACTGATTGAGATAAGTGGCTTTTAAGAGTTTTAGTTCAAGGCTCCAGGTTCCTTTGCCATAAATTAAAATTCACAGAAATAAACAGAGCGGCCATTTTATTAACTAGAAGGACAAATTAAACCTTATTGCAGCTTCTTTTTTTCTGTCTCTATGGCACAAGTCCCACTGCTTCTCACCTCTACTTTTCCCAAAACCTATGAAAAGAGATAGGTTAACTATGCAAAGCTCCCTTGGGAAGTGGAGCAGGCATTTTTCAGGAATAAAATTATGCCAGGCCAGCATCTTAGTTACTGAAATACCATAATTAAAAAGTATTTGGAGATTTTGATGAAACAGGGAAAGTTCAACTCCCAGCATGCCTACACTACATGCACCCATCTTCACTTTCTAAATCATATGGCTTCTTTCCTGTCTAGTCAGAGGAAAAAGATTAGCTCCTCCAAGAAAGATTCAGTACACACAGGCTAAGTTCTGCTCCCAGCCTCTTCTGGAGTTTTTCATTGCCTGGACAGCAGAGCCTTAATTAGATACTAAATGTAGGAGTAGAGTCACAGTTGGGGAAATACAAGAATAGAGACAGAGAGAAACCCACTTGTCAGCATAATACAGACAGAAAGGGCAAAATGATTCATCATTTTAAGCTCCAGTCACTTTTAATTCATTCCATGTTCTTATGGAGCAGAGTACAATCAAGCTTGCAGAATTTCTATGGAAATTGTATTTAACCTCAAGACCAAAGAGCAGGCAAACCCTAGATAAAAATGCTAATCCTTCTGAGAATATTGCAGTGCTTATTATTTCACAGAAAGAAAGGAGAATCCTATAGCTCCCACAGTGAAGAAAACTACTTGACAATTTCTCTGGGCTCACACTTTTCCATGAGCAATTAAATTGCTAGAAAGCACAAATCAATAAATGGGTATCACTAGGTAGAATAAAAGTATGCTTGCACAATCCTCCAGTACATTCTTGTATTTTTATCAGGCTTGCTGGGAATAGCATTAAATCCACATAAACAAACTGCTGGTTTGCTTATGTGACTAAGTCCCAGAGGACAAAATTATCTTCACTGATGGTGCATTTTATTTAATTGGCATGGGATGCATTTCATATCTGACTTCTAATTCCCCTTGGAAAAGTAGAGATTAGACCACAACAAGAATTATTACAGATAAGCAAAGAAAAACATCACTTTTCCTCAGAAACATAGAAAACACTAATGCTGTTCTAAACATTTCAATAGAGCAAGATGTTTCTTTTCACAAACATTATTTACTCAAGGAGCAGGACACTTCTTTATGTGACATTTCTATAATGCACATGCTCCCTTCTGGAATCTGTTCTCATGCTGGGTGCTCACAGAGAGATGTCCAGTTTAATTCCACTGGGTACCATCACCTCTCTGGTGCTACTAGTACTGCTTATCCTAATTTATTTTCTTTTTCTAGCTAATGTTGATACTACTAGCATAAGGCCCAAAGAAAGGCCACAAAAATGGTGAAAGGCCTAGAGGGGAAGTCACATAAGCAGAAGCTGAGGTCACTTGTTCTGTTCAGCCTGGAGGAGAATGAGGGGAGACCTCATTGCAGTTACAACGTCCTTGTGAGGAGAAGCAGAGGGGCAGGAACCAACCTCTTTTCTCCGGTGACCTAAGAGAACAGCCAGAAGTTGTGTCAGGGGAGGTTTACATTGGATATTAGGAAAAGGTTCTTCACCCAGAGGCTTAAATGGGATTCTTGGGGCTGTCCTGTGCAGAGCCAGAAGTTGGACTCAATAATCTCGTGGGCCCCCTCCCACTCAGGACAGTCTATGATAAACGACACAGCCACTGCTAAAATGAAGCACCTGAAACAGATTCCCTCTTGTTAATGGATGAAATTTTATGAACACATGCTTTTTAACAACTAATTACCCAAGGTAAGTTTTTTATATATAAGAAGAAAGCACTGTACATTTGCTTTGTATGCCACACTTTAGTAATGCCAAGAATAATTCCCATGAGTACTAGAACAAATCTTCCTAATGCTTAGTAAGTAAAAGAAGGCATTAAAGTAAGTGTAGTTGTAGCCTTAAATACCCCTAGCTCTCCCTACACTCTCAAGTTGTGTAAATAAGGATCAAACCTGGCATACACCAGTGCTGGGAAGGTACAGCTTTAAAGTGATTGGTGAGAAACTTTGCTGCTTCTTAGCTTTTAGTTTGAAGAACCTCGATTTTCAAGACCTACCAGTCCAAATGCCAACATAACAATTCCAGCTTTAACACCTCCAGTTATGAAAACAGAACATTAAGCAATATTAAGATGGGTATTTGTATTAAAAGATCACTTAAAATCTTATTCTAATTTTATATAAGTCAAACGCATAAAGGGAAGGCTAACATCCTACAGCTGCCTAACTATTTGCAACTGGTACGTGAATTTCTGTTATAATCTGTAAATTTCATCATTCAGTAAGACTGAATGGAAAGCCCTTTGTACTAGATTATCCCTTCTTTTTCTACAGCTGACAAGATGCCATAGATCCAGCAACAACAAAGTATGCAGCAATCTTCAGGCATTCTGAGTGGAAGGCATTTAACACAGGAGTATAACTCAAATTGTACAGTTATTTCTGGAAGTATTTTGACATTTGCAGCCAACTGCAGTCTAATAGACAGAGATAACAGAAAGATTCCTTTGCATATGGTAAGGACTCATTGTTAAGAAGCAATCTGGTGCTTATAATGCAAATTTGTGACAGCTCTACATGGTGTTAACACCAGACTGGATGGAAGGAACAAGCCGGGTACTCACTCGTGCGTCAGCAATGGTACATCGCTCTTCCCTTCTCTGGTTGTGACAACATCACGTTTGATGCCAAACACTTTTCCATAACTGTCTTTGGCCAGAAGATCAAAAATTTCATTATTATACACTTCTACAACAGAAACCTCAACCCAGTAACTTCCTGGTGGCTTTTCTGAAATAAGTCTGGCAAATTAAAAAAAAAAAAGAAAAAACTCTCAAGAAAAAAGCCCAAAAATGTTGAAGTCAAACCCCAAATGAACAATCTGTAAATAGAGATCTATTCTTTAATTTTATTATAATTACAATCTGATAAAAACATTTACTAAGTATCTGCAGCCATGGAATTACCTCATCCATATGCTAATGTAAACTTGAAGAATCAGAATATACAGTTTATTTATACTTGAAGAAGTAAATAGAATTTAATTTTCCAAACAGCTGTGCCAGCTTGTTTTTTCCACTAGCCTCCCACCTCTGGATTTTTTTAATACCATTTCTCTGCTGGCAGTTACTGCAGTCAGAGCTCAGAGTATATAATCTGGTAGAGTGCAAGCAATGAAAAGAGATGGAAAACTGTATCTGTAAAAAGTTATCTGTTCACAGTTTCAGAAAATCCCCAAACTAAGGGCTTCTCTATTCAAGAGAGTATTTACAGTTAGACAGTTATTCTCATGCAAAATTGGTTCTTTGATTTAGCTTATACCCTTCTCCAAAACAAACAGGCTTAGCTGGAAAAACCTTCTAACTTCTTCTAGTATAACATATCAGCATATCAGTTCAATTGTGTATTAGGTTCAACTAAAAGAAATCTAAGAACCCTTCAAACAAGAACAGATTGTAGTTAAAATTTTTACTACCCCTCTTCCTTGGGACTGGGTTCTAATCTAAATCCTCTTCGTGTATTCCAGTTGTCATTTTTCACAAAATTCTTCAGAACTTAATTATCTTTTGGACTCCCAAAGCTATGGTTGAAACATTTTCAAAAGTTTAATTAGAGTCTGAAAGCCAGATGGACAGATAACACACAGTAAAACTGCATAATCGTATTGTCTTGGAAAATCGGATTAAGCAGGAGAGACTAGAAATCTATATAAAACCTCAAATACCAAATGGTGGTCAGAGAAGCTATAGATATGGTGAAACTGAAACCTGTAATGATAAATACATGACAAACATTATTTCACCCTTTCTATACAGTTTAAAGTGACTGCCACTGACAGCAAGCCTTTACTCTCAGTTTTTACCTGAACACTTCTTGGGTAGCTCGAGGAATAATTCCAAGTTCTGACTCTTCTTCTATGGAGAATGCTAAATTCCCCTCTAACTGTGGTCCCAACATTGTGTATGTCTTTCCACTTCCAGTTTGCCCATAAGCCATGATACACACATTGTACCTGAAAAATAGAAATGCTGTAATTTATTTTACCATTACCAAATGAGTCTGTTAGCTGGCAAGTCAAACTCCAAACAATTTGGGAACACAAACAAGAAAATAAGAACACTGCCCCTGATTTCTTTCTGCAGCTCTCAAAGTCTGACAGTAATTACTGTTCATAACATCACCTAAACAGATTTTATTTTTTAAGCAGAGTTGAAGGGATGCTTTTAAGTAGAAGTTTAAAGGATCCTTAGCTTGGAATGACTGATACCATTAGACCTCCCTGCCTGCCCAACTCTCAACTTTTGCACTACTGAGCTTCTTTTTAATCAGCTTCTGAACCACTGCAGTTCACAGTACAGCATTTCAAAGTAAACCATTTCTGGGCTTGATTTGTGTTACAGTGCTGTGCTGCAAACCACTGCACTTGTGTCCTAACAGCTGGGAACTCTTCATCTCTCACAGCCTTTTTCAGGCAGGCTCCCCAGTCACAGCCCTCAGAATAGGAGGCATAAATTTTAAACCAAGAGCACCAGTTGGGAATGAGCATGCACACAATGACTACTCTGGAACAAAGGGGGCAGGAACTGCTCTGATAAGGGCAGGTAGAAAATGAAAATGTACAAATATCAGTGCAGAAGAACAGGCACCTATGAAGCATCATCTTCTGAAGTAGACAAATAAATATGTCAAAAGAACAGAACTCTGAAAATGTCTCTTGGCTGCACTGAAAATAATAATAGAAGAGGAATTGTTCACAGCTGCGAGCACTGTTGTGGAGTCTGTGCCACAGGGATCTGAGCTGAGATCTATGAATCCTATCTAGAAAGTGTGTTACTAACAGGATCAGATCAAAGCCAACACCTTAAGCAAAATAAGTGGGTGGATACAGATACATCCAGCCACAGTACTGCTTTGTGTGGAGGACCAACACTGTGCTGTGCAGCTAAAGTTTTGCCTCTCCTTGGCTGTGCCTGCTCCACTGCCCCTGCCAGGAACTTGATGTTGACCACAGTACTGTGCCAGCCAAACCCTTGAAGACATGCATTTATGCTGACAGGACTGCTCTCTCCCTGGACAATCCAGCTTGTTTGGAGATACAACATTAGCAGAACTTTCGTGCACAAGAAGTACTTCACAGTTTGCAGAAACTTCTGCTCTACTAGAGAGTTGCAAGAACGGGCCTGCTCCTGTTCTGCCAGGGAATAAAATTTCACTGCCTAAGCCACCTCCTCTATGGGCAGACCTGAAACAGCTGCTTTTGATTATCTGATGCTTTTCCTCATATCAAAAATGCAGTTTCAAGCACATGCCAGCATATTTCAATGAACACTCCTCATTTAATTGTTTTAAATGTACGGTTTCAAGTCATAAAATACTTACATGCATATTAAACATGCCTAGAAGCAGTTATTTCAGGAGTATTATTTTGAAAGCTTTCACTTGTTAGAAAGAAATGTAGGCTGATAAGCCACATGGAAAATACCTGGGCACCCTTTCTGGGAATGTGAAGTTAAAGCTGCAGTCAATGAATCTATAGTAAGGTCCCTCCAGATTTTAGCATGCACTGCAGAGTATGACATAGGAGTCTAGTCATAGATTTGATGAAGTAAAGGAGATAACTGTAATTGAAAACAAAGAGCGCTACAGTAAAACTGAATGTGATAGCAATTAGGGCTGTAAATCTGAAGTGAGGGATTTCTTGAAGTATTCACTGCTGACATGATTCAATACAAGAGCTCCCACAAATTTTGGTGTTTTTTAGCTAGACTAACAATGAGTAATTTTCACAGTTCCACCTCTCATACACACTGCCTGGCCAACCTTATTGAGACTTCTATCCCTATCTCAAAATTAAACAGATCTTTGGAACCAAAAAGGCAGCCAGATATTTTTCCTTAGGAAAAACAGAATTAATCTTTTTAAAAGTCTCTCCTAAAGGACTTTCCTATGGTCCAGCTATTTAAATTTTCCTTAATTGCTGCCAGTTATAAGACAGTAAGCATCATGGAAAAAATAGTTCTGACAAGAGACAGAGTATATTATTAGAAGTTAAGTGGGCAGAGGATTGTAACATTGAAGACAGAGGGGCAAGTCAGGTATCAATCAGTGGTAACTTCTCTGCCAAAGCCAAAACAGTGTTTCAGTCATCCCAAATAAGCGAAAACTGGACAAAGCAGTAGCAAATCTAAGTAGGTACAGGAGATAATGAATTGTTGGGGGATTCAATGAGAGGACAAGCAGCACATTACTTTATCTATATAATAATAGTTATTTATTATAGTTTACTTCATTGGTGTTCTAGCTCTGGCAAAAAACTTTCAAATAGAGAAGTCTGAAGGTTTTTGACTATGATTCATCTATGTGCCCTGATATTCTTCCTTCTCCACTTCATTATTATATATATCATTAATATTCTTGTTTAGAAAAGTTCTTATAGTCAAGCTAAAATACCAATAGTTTTGTAGCACCTCTCTCCTGAAAAGAGTGTGGGTGTCCACTCTAGCTTACCCTAGGAGAGAACACTGTTAAAGTAAATTAAAGGAGGAGAAATTCATTCTTTAAAACAAACAAACAAGCTGGATTCCTCAACGCTGTAAAGAAAAGAAAAGTTATCTTACTCCCTTGTTGGCCCTCTATGGCTCATGGTAAACTTAGAAGCCTGCTATGCTTTGTCTGGTCTACATATGGAACAATCTTTTCTTCCTGTATATTTGTAGTGCAAAATGAACCAATCTATTAAGAAAGAAAAATACAGAACAAATAAGGAAAAGGAGAAAACACCCCCATCTACTCAAGCTAAAAGTTGTTACAGACCACTTTGGAACCCAGACTAAAACAATCAGAAGCAGCAAAGAAGTTCAAGGTTCAGACTAAGTATGTCTGTTTCCCATTTACTGCTGTGCTCATATGCACAGACTTGCCTTTCCTGAGAATCTGCTTCTGTTTAAACAGCACTTCTGGAAGAACAAGACAGGTCTTTTGTTTTCAATAACAGAACATTTCCTAACTGAATACAAAAGTCTTAGCTTTTAGGACAGGATTCTCCCCACGTAAAAATTAGTAAGTGGGAAGTACAGCACATCAAAGTACAGATCAGATACATCTAAAGATGCTTAAGGGATGTGTTGAACTGAGGCAAAATTATGACCGTTGCAAAAGAAGAAGTAGGGAGAGGAAGCAGTAGTTTTAGGACTTCTTTAAACTCCTGCAACCTCATGGTCCCTAGGTTGATCAGCTAAAGAAACTGTGGTTATTCATCCCTGGTAAACAAAAAAATGCAATCTACGATCTCCCTCAGCCAGGGAGCCCTTCGGGGCCTCTCTGTGGCGTATGGAATTCCCAATATTCACAATATCTTTAGATACCTCTTCTAGGATGCTTTTAAAGAAAAGGAACATTGGAAACTTCAGTGTGCAGGCTTCTGGGAACAAAGATTGCCACTGTTAACTCTGCCACTGTGAATGGAAAAGTGACTGTCTTTTCCTCTACAGAGAGAAAAAGATCCATGAGAACCCTACCATATAATTAAGTGGTATTGGAACAGGGATGAAAAAGGAGCAGAGAAGAAGTTACATGCAAAACTCAGTTCAATCCTCAACAATTATAACAATATGTACATCAAAGCTTCTTTGAAAGAGTAGCTTAAGTTGGCTCAGTACTTATGAAAAATCATACTTGATGAGCTTCAGTAGCTAGAAGTAAATTCATGTATTAGTTAGTGCTTGTTACTGATCAGTTTTGTATTCAAACCAGAATTCTGTTTTACCCCAGTGCCTGAAGGAGCAGTAGAATGACTGAGAATGCTCAGTTCTGGTTCAACCAGGAACAGATCACACCACCTCCTACGGCCTGTGCTGGACACAAAACCAGAACAGAGAGTGGCCCCAGCAGGCGTTTCGCATTGAACACAATGTTCACAGTGAACACGCTGTTGGAAAAGATGTATCATACAATGTCTGCAACTGGAAAAGTTATAAAACATAACTTAAGGAACACAAAGAAAAGACAACAACTTCCATTAAAAGCATCAGTTTGACAGAAGCAGATCAGAGGGAAAAACTGTGGGTTTTTATTTTTACTAGATTGTCTGCTCTGCTAAATTTTATTAACCTTATTTTCACTGTTTATACAGGAAAACAACATTCACTTGGTGGTGAGTAGAAAGAAAACAGGAAAATGAAACTGGAAAGCCATAAAGCTTGACTAGATCACCATTATTAAGTTTTTTTTTCAACTGATAGATTTCAGTAGATTAATTGCACTTTAGCTTTCTTACTGCCACCTTTTAACTTACCCATCCAGGAGAGACGTTAACAAAGGGGCCACATCTGCAAATACTGCATCTTGAGACTCTAAATCATTGTAAACTCTGAGGAACAAAGTACAATGATTAAACAAAGAAAAAATATAAATGTTGTCACAAGAACACAGACCATAGAAACTGTAGGCCAGTGACATAAAAACTGGGACCTGCTGACATTTCTGTGTCAGAGAAATGAAAATTAGAATTCCAAAGTTCTCATTCATGAGAACAACACACAGGTATAACCTTGTGGACTTCTGAGCTCATCCTAAACCTTCTGCCTGCCCCTCTGGCAGACAGTCTTCTTTTAGACTGTACTGGATCCCTGCAACTTTTTCCCACCTAATAGAACATGAAATAGCCCTGCTGCCTGGGCTTCCTATGTATCACATTATGGAAGACAGTGGTCAGGTTGTACTGCCCTTTAGATGCAGGTAAAGTTTGGGGGGAAAAAAAATAGGAGGGACAGAGACTGCAAACTTGCTGAGGACTTGTCTCAGAAGACTCAGTGGCACAGCAGAAATCAGAATGCTCCTGAAGGTCATGTTTAAGGATGCACTGTCTTTGTGGGCAATATCAGTATTTCCATCCCTAGCCCTGGTGAACTACCTACTCTGAAATCAACACTTCTCACTCAAGGGAAGACTTTCCTTTACATAATGATGTGGAATGCAGGCCTACTTTTAAACAGAATGGAAGACAATTAAATTGCATGAGTTATTCCAGCTCTCAGAAAAGAGCAATGACAGTTCAATACTTGGGCCAATACAATGATGTCTGAAATAACTCCATATGTTTTTTGAATGAAAGGAGAAAGAAAACCCAACAGTTATTTTCAAAGAAATCTTTCCTCCAACCCTTTCAGGTTTGTACAACATAAAATCAAGACCTGAAAATAGGAAATCATCAGAGAGAGGAAATTCTGATCATAAAACATGGATATCCTAACTTATTCATTTCTTCTGCAGCATACCAAAAATCTATCCTCCCCAAGATTACAGCCTGCAGCACCCATGGTTTATACAAGATGAACAGAATCTAAAACATGAATATCATTACCCACAGTTAAATATCTGAGGTATGAATGTTTATCTTTTGAAAAAGTTTCCTTTTCTGGTATCTTTCTGTGGTGATTTTTTTTTTTTGTCTTGCTCTGTTTTCCAATAGATGATATATGTTCTTTATAGCACACAGCAAAATGGCTAATTAGAAACAGGAATTTTGGTAGCAACAAACATTACAAAGCACAGCCACTTCTCTCTGTATACAGTACACCCGTACACTTCACTTAAGAGTATCCCACAGATTGTAGAGGATACTACAAGGTTAACTGAATAAAGACAAAATGTGCTCTTCAGCATTTACTCAAGCCTATTTGTATATCTGACCATGATCTGTCTGGTACAGTCTACAGACTGCACAAATAGAGTATTTGTATTCATGCTCTCCATAAATATGATTATACAGAGGGATCACTGAAAAACAGATACAGAATTTGAGCCAATGCACTGAACTCAGCATTTTTGCTGACAACAGACAAAGGAAGGAACAAGAAACAATATGGTGGCCAGAGACACAATAATTCATCTCTGTGCCTCATCCTAATCCTTAAAAGCTGTATACTGGCCTCAAAATGAAATATGAGTTGAATCTCTGTTTCAAAAAAAATATTATTAGAATTAGCATTCAGTTTCTTTCTGCATCTTGCTAAATTCTTGGCCCAGAGCAACATCCTGTGGCAACGTGTTCCACAAACTAATTGTAAGCTGCATGAAAATGTACTCTCTTTAATCAGGAAAGGAGCACTTGTCTAGCTTGATAAACAAATAGTGCTTGTATTGCCATTCTCCTGATGTGCCATCATAGTGCACTGAGAAACCAACAAATGCACAGGAATGTGGCACAGCTTGGACCAGGAGGACACACGCACTGAATAGCTGTCCCTGCTTTGCATGCACACGAGCATATGCTTCAGTAAACTTTGTACATCCAATCTGCAAGGTCAATATAAAAGAGCAAAAGCACTTCCAAACTCTTTTCTCTGCTTCATCTATCACCTACAATTGATGAAATATTCATTAGCAGCCAGTTCTCCATCTTAACCAACTAGTCTCCAACTCAGTATGTGTTGAAATATTTTTTCTTCACACATCAAAACACCTCAGAGCTACTACGTAAATTTTAAAATAAAAAAGGAAAAGAAAATACTAAGAAAGACACTTTAAAGATTAAAACATTCACAGTTGATGACTTTTGTTGCCTAAGAAAGCAATAACATTGCTACTGGCCACAACCCACAACCCCACCAACCACAGTCAGTCTTAGCAGTTCATTTGCACATCAAAGTAGAATCACAGGATCAGTTAGCTTGGAAAAGACCTCCAAGACCATCAGGTCCAACCTTTGACTGAATGCCACCTTGCCAACTAACCCATAGCAGTAGGTGGTGTCACATCCAGTCATTTCTTGAACACTTCCAGGGATGGCAACTCCATCACCTCCCTGGGCAGCCTGTTCCAGTGCTAAAGTGCCCTTCCAGTGAAGAAAATCTTCCTGACGTCCAGCCTGAGCACAGGCTGGACACATACCTAAGCCCTAGTGCAGCTTGAGGCAAATTCTTCCAATTACAGCCACAACTGGGGTCAGTACAGCTATGTTAGGGTCAGGCTCCAGTAGCTGATCCAAGGAAAGGCACGTGATTCCACATTACAGTAACTACTCAAATATTTACTCAACTTCCTAAAGGGGTTTTACTGCCACTACTTAGCTGCTGTGGTTCAAATGCTATCCATGCTGAAATAAAGTGGTTTAAAGTAATCTTGAACTAGTTTATGCTACACTGTAACCACAGCCTTGGCTGAAGCATGGACACCCACTTCATTATCTATCTAAAATCATGAAAGATGCTGCAAACCCAAAGAATCTCTTTCTAAAACCCCATGTATTTTTACCAGAATGATAGATTTGTCCCTGTGTACTGATTAATGTGAATTTCACATTGAAAATTCTGAGCTTCCTTTTTATTTTGCTATCTGATTTGCCAATAAAATTATAAAAGCATAACATGTTGAAAGCTGGAATTTTCTTCCTGAGCTGAAATCAAATATTTTGACATTTATTAGTTCCATAAAACATTGCTAAAAAAATAAACATTTTAGAGTTCATAAGAAACATATGCTTTTCTGTTTATAAAAAAATAGCTGTACTGGGACACTAAAAAAACATTCCTGGAGAACTGCATTCCTTGGGGGATTTACATTTTTTAACCCTTTTCCTGATTACCAGGATCTACACCACATTTCCAGAATCATAGCACCTCTGGAGTCCTGCGTCAATACCATTAACTGTGCTGCTCTACAGAGTTGAATTCTAGCATTATTCTGTTTACTTCAACTGGTATGGCTGAGTTAGGTACAGCTGGAAAGTGAAAGGAATTACTTTGAGTAGCTTAGCAGCATGTGAGAGGGCCATGTATCCGAAGAGATCTCATATGCTTTGAATCAAAGAAGTCTTATAACTTGTGGGATCTGTAAAGCTTCCCCAAGATCTGCATTATCTCAGGATTTTCCAAGTGCTTGGTGGCCTACATGACAGCTGTCCCCATTCATTCTCCTGTAAGTAGAAAACTGCAGCACTTTAGAACACCTTGAGAAAAGGGGCAGTGACTAACCATTTTTTAGCAAACCTACAGGAATTTTGGCTGAACAGGCTCAGATATTAAGTTTAAATCCAGACTGATAATTCATGCCAGGTACATCTGACTTTAAATAAAGTTTTGCCTTCAAGCAAGGAAGCATGAAATTGTCCTCCTGTATTCTGTTTCCAGAGGGTTTTGCATCATGGTTCAGGGTAGACAGCCTTCTGAGTCATTGCAATATATAGATGCAAAGCTTGCATTAGAAAGAGGCATTGGGGTGAAATCTTGTATTTCTTCATTTACAGAGGTCTCATTGTATTATTCAACTCTTCATTCCTGTTTTCAGAGGTCCAGGCTACCATCATTTTGAGAGAGAACAGAAGACACCCTTCAGCCTAACTCACAGCAGTTTTCTGTCCCACAGACAGACTGGCAGTGACTCTGGTGTCCCATCAAAACCCTTATCACAAATGGTGCATGCAAAATCCAATTTTTGTCTCTGGATTTTTGATCCAATACAGAAAGTAGTCCCACTGTAGCCTTTCCTTGGGGAAGCACTCATTCCCATGCCACTGCTTAGCCTTGCTGCCTCTGGTCAGGCTGTTCAAACATCAACTCATACAAGTGCTCAGTCCAGTTTCTACCAAAGTCATGCTCTATGTCTAATGGTGAAATCTTGCAGTCCACCCCAATTCATAGAAACATTGAATTATCTGGGTTTTAAGGAACATTTGAAGGTCACCTAGTCCAACCCCCCTGCAATAAGCAGGGGTATCAGCTAGATCAGGTTGCTCAGAGCCCCATATCACCTGACCTCAGATGTTTCCAGGAGTCTGGTATCCAAGTCCCTCTCTGGGAAACCTATTCCAGCGTTTCACCACATTCATTGTGAAAATATTCATCCTTATATCTAGTCTCAATTGACCCTCTTTTAGTTTAAAACTCCTATTCCTATTGCAATAAACCCTACTAAAAAGTTTGGCCCCATTTTCTTATGAACTCCCTTTAAATACTCAAAGGAAAACAACACTTTCTTACCTTTAAAGCAGTCTGCTACCTTGCAACATGTTGCAAGGATCAGGACAGCAAAAGATTGTGAAAAGAGTCAAGGAAGTCTCTATACAGGTTTCAAACTTAGCCATATCAGAAGTCTTTACTGAGAGGGAAGACTCTTACCTATTCCCTGAAATGCATTATTCTGTCCTGGGAAGAACGTAATTATCACATTTTTAAAAATGCAAGAATTTTCCTTCTGCCTCTCATGCTCAAAAAACCCAGTCAAAACTAAAAAAATTAGTCTTCACTACACAAACCTTCCAGCAATTCAGATTTCCAGATTGCTACACAGATTGCTACGCACCTCTCAAACTGAAAAGTCTTGTTTACTGAGGCATGACCAGGACGGCTACACTTCACAAGGACGGTTTCCTAAGAGAAAGAAATTATCTGTATTATCTATAATTATCTATATATCTAAACTATCTATATTATCTAAGTTATCTATAGTTAATATCACAGACACACACACAAAACTAAATATGCATAAATCCTAACGTATCTGGTGACAGCTTTAAGGATCAGGAAGTCCAAGGCCCTTGTCCAGCAGTCACCAATTCATGAGGTTTTAGAGTATGTATAATACAGTGAACTTGCAAAACATAACAAAGGACCTCAAAACTCATTCAGGTTATTAAATAACAACCAACACAAAATATGCACTTAAGTTCAAGAGAAAGATCCAAACCCTTACCTGAACTTTTTATTGGACCTAGAAAGCCACAGGCAAGTAAAATGCAAGCACCCCAACTGCCACTAGAGGCACAAAAAAAAATTGCAAAAGAGTTTTTTTTTCTGTTGGGCAAATTTTCATAGTGCCTTTTCAGATTGGTTTCATAGATAGCTCTGTCTAGAACTAAGCAGAAGATGCACATTTTATTAAATAATGTGCTAGTCCACAAGTAACAGAAAGAGCTGCACTACAACTGTATAATTCCATGAGTTTTTAGTGGAATCCACTATCCAGATGAGTTATACAGTAACTTTTAAAGTCTGACAAATATGGAAGCAAGCAGCTCTTTAAGCTATTACCAGAGTATAATCACAGCAGTCTGATGTGGCTTAGCTAGCAAATTCTGTGTTCTTCTGCTCCTCATGGCAAATGTTGCTTAATTGCTGAGTAAAGCAAAGAAAAAAGATGTGGGGGCTTACAACAACTTGGGTGGAAGCTCTCCAGCACACAAAATACTTCATACAATTCAAGGAGATTTTCTAGTTTACTAACCATTTGACGTGAGTGCTGAAATTCCTAATGTGCTTCAGACAAGTAGGTTGGAGTGCTGAACTAGTGGCCTTCAAGTAAGTATTGCCACAGACTGAAGTTATACAGAGCTGAGCAAATAACAATCACATAACAATATGTCCAGCATGCAAAAGGCTAATAAACATGATATTTCTTCATTTGAGTTTATGAGTATTTCTACCTCTTTGGAAAAGAGAAATGTATAATTATCAAGCTAATGATGACAAAACACTTACTCTACAGATTGAGCTGTGTTACCCACCCCAGCACTGGCAGATTTAGCTGAATACAGATGTCAGTAGAACTGTGCTACAAAATGGCCTGACATAAAAATTCTAATAGGATCAGTAACCAACAGGCTCTGGGGGAAGGAAAAAGGAAAAAGCTGAAATACATACAGAATTATGGAATACATTTCTGATTCAAATATCAAATATACTTGCAGACCAGCTTTCTCTAAGGTGAGAAATAAGAGAAAAACCCCTCTATTTGCACAACATAGAAACAAAAGAATTGCCTATCAATAGGCAGAAGTTTCATATGGACATTTATAATGACCACGTCCAGTCAGGTTTTGAATCTCTCTAAAGGTGAAGATCCAAACCCTCTCTGGGCAACCTGTGCCAGTGTTTGACTACCCTCACAGATTCTTCTCATGTTTAGACTGAATTTCCTGTATTTCAGATTGCTCTCATTCTCCCTTGGGCTGTCAGGAAGAGTCTGTGCATTCAGTACCTCCTCATCTGCTCATCACCTCAGGTAGTAACAATACTAGAATGTCTTAATCTGCATGGAGTGGTTCAACCTGATGTGTGGAAATTGCACAAGTTTCAGAAGAAAGGCTCAGACAGTTGTTAATGTTATGTTGAGGAGCTAAGCATACATAGGACAGCAAAAAAAAAAACTTCAAAAATCTTAAAGTAACTCAAAAACTGAAATGCAATACTCTTCTGTACATCTAGTAAAATGTTAAGCCTTTCTTAGACTTAAAATCAGAATAATGTTTCTCTAGACAAGATGAACAATATGTTAGAAAAGACCAGGTGTCTTAAGAATGATACGAATTTCTAAACAAACAAACAAAAACAAACAAACAAAAAACTCCACAGAAACTAAATGGAAGTCATGTAGTCTCTGTGAATCTGGTTCTCATATGTGTCTCTGCTTTCTAACACAATCATGGCAAATAACTGCCTGGTTATGTTACACACAAAGTATTTTCAGGAAAAGACCTGGAGAGGCAGTCATGATCTAAAAAGCAAAACTAAAAAACTCACCATCACTACCACATACAGCCTTCCTTCACCTTGATCTAAAATGTCCCTTAAAGCGTTGTCTGAGAAACGGTGGTTAACTTGTTTCCAGAAATATAATCTGACTGTGTTGCAACTAAAAGCTCAATAATAAGTCAAGCCCCATATTTTAATCTGAAAATTGCATATTTATACTAGCCACAATCATAACAGCTTCAGTTGTTAACAACTAAGTAAACAGGCAATAAACATTGTTTTCCTTTACTTTTGTAAGATTAGTCTAAATCAACTGTTTTTTCTAAGAAGGATCCTTGGAATAATTTTTTTCCCTTAAAGAATGATAAATTCATAATACTTATTATGAATTATTGTTCATAATTCATAATATGAAAACTTCATATTCAACATAAAGAATTCAGGTATTTAATCAAAACTGGAAAGTATTTCAACTAAATAAATGTCAAGGCAAACCAATAAAACATTTGAAATCTATGTTGTGTTTTCCAAAACCAAGATGTTAGTAATTTGCAAATTTCATTTCTCAATCAAGCCCATGCTTATATTTATATTCCTGAAATATTTCATAAGATTAGCATATTGAAAGTCACTCTTTCATACAAACTAAAACTCATAAATTGGCATAAGTAAGCAGACACTGCCTTGCCTGTAAACATATCAATACTGTAATACATCAGATATCTATATGAAATAATTCAAAACCTAAATATTGCCTAATTTCATCCTTATGCAATAAAATTTAACAGGTCAGAAATGGCTGCAGTATTTTATGGTACAATAAATGTGTCTTGATATCCAAAATACTATGTCTACCACTACAGATCTCTGTTTTTAATCTCCTGACATACTCTTTCTTCATCTCTCTATGAGCTCCATTAGTCACCTAATTGCACACATATAGATATGGATATGGATATATATAATTATCCATATTATGCAAGTGAGATCTGCCTAATGAAACAATAATTTCGGAGATTTAAATGCATAACATACTGTAGGTCACTTCAGCAATATTTTAAGCATTACACTATAAAAGAATTTGGCTCATCACCAGGTAAGTAACAGTGAGCAGCCAACTAAGAACTATGGCAGCTATGAAAATTAAAACCCAAGTTAATACTTTGACCTTAGCTCACACTCCCGTGCCTTTTTAAATTTTATGTCTTGGTAATGGCCTCAATTAATGATGGAATGTCATTTGGATTTGCAACCTCAATGACCATTCTTCCTCCAATGGATGTAAGCCAGGATACTTTAACATGCTTGACTGCAGCACCACATAGCCTGCTGCGGTTCATGAGGTATCAGATTTCTGTCCTAATGCACAAGCTGTGTTGCAATAGTAAAATTTGAAAAAAGTCTGACATACTTTTGTAAATAGCTACAGCACAAAAAAGTGGCTCAAAGGGACTGACAGCAGGAAGTCAGCAGCAGTTTGACTGATGCAAACATTCAACCACCAGTAAAAGGATGGCTGCCCCAGTACAAGCTCCAAGTTATTACCACTACAGAGAGTCAGGATGAAAATAGCACAAATCACTTCCTATTGCACCCATGGGTAATCAAATCTAAGCACCACCTGACCTTGTTGTTTTGATATTTTTAAATTCATGATTCTCATGGCCCCTCTTGTCTCTTCTTCTAGTAGCTATGAATGTGCTGTTGAATTCCACCATCAAATACTCACATCATCAGCTGCATATGCCGCTTTTTCTGAAAAGTTTCTTCGCCTGTGTGGGAAGAAAAAAGCATCAATGGGGAAAAGAGGTAGCTTTCAAACTGTAAGGGTTCCACTTAGCTGAGAAAAAAAACAACATTTAAAGTGTTTGTGAACTACACACTGTCTGAAGAGTACCTTTCAGAATTGCCACTATTATTGTACCCTATGTACATACTAACACCACAGTTAATTTTGAATAAAGAACAAATTAAAGCACAATCAATCAAAATAATCTGCTTTAGAAAAGACATTTAGAACAAACCAAATTAAAATAATTGCACATGCAAGCCATTCTATTATTTTGAGATTGCCGCATGAGCTTGTAACAAGAGGCTTTCACTGCAGAAAATTAGAGTGAAAAACACCCTCTTTTCTCTATCTTGAACCCATGATTAGTCCAAACACTGACTGGTATCACTAAGGTGTATAAATCTATTTATGTGTGCAAGTTTTTGGAGAATCAGTCCACAGTTTTACAGGCAAGTTTTATTTAAATTAGTTTATTGATACATTAAGAAAAGTTACCCTTAACAACTGTTTGCCCCAGTCCATCCTGTTTTACACTGCAAGTCAGCACCTGATTGCACTATTTCACACTGCAACAAAAAAAGTGAGTGGGTTCCTTCCCAGGTGTACCAAGCACAGGTTAATGCAAGTTTTGACTTCAGGCTTCTTGAAATATCTTGTCTGTTATTTTTCACGTTGCTTCAATTAAAAAAATCCTTTTTTTTTTTTTTTTTTGTAAGATTTGCCAAAATTTAATAAACTTTAAAACACTGAGTGTACTCTTTTAGAACTACCAGGCAGTAAAAGAAAGCTCCAAATCAGCTATTTACTGATAAAGCAAATGATAGTGTTACTGGTTTCTAGCCACCCACCTAGTTTTCCCCTTCTTTCTTTCTTTGTATACACTTCAATCCCTGCTTTCTTTCATGTTAGTCATCTATGGAGAATTCAGCCTGTTAAGCAGATACTTGCATCTAATCCCTCTTTTCCTTTTGGATCTTGGAATGTTTTGACACATCAGTTACAGTAAACGTTTTATAAATTAGGGATGCAGAGCCAAATTAGACTGAAATAGAATTACCAATGTTTGTGGTGACAGCCAATGTGTTCTATAGCATTTCAAAACAATTGTAACACTGCGTGTGTTTCTCTACCCACGACTTTTGGCAGCTCTCACATTACTGCATCAGAATTTGTATAGGATAGTGAATACACTCTAAACTGATGGCAGCTGTGTTACTTCTGCCAAGCCAAGGATAATCCTGGCTTGGCAGAACAACTATAGCTTTCTGTTGAGATAGACATACTTTTAGGCAGGGAGATGAGATTGGCTAGAGCCAATTTAGCAGGAGAAAGAAAACAGCAATTAGTTTTTATGATACCATCATTGTCTCCCACACACATAAAACCAAAAAAATCAAGGACAGAGTTGTTCCCATATAAACATAACTATTGTTTTCTCTGTATTTGAATTATGAGTAAGATAGGATCTAATGGAACCAAAACAGATTACCTGTCTTGTGATACTGGATGTCCAGCAGCATCATCAAAAGGTAGCAATGGTCGAATCCTGCAGTGGACTCTGATATTTCCTCTCAGTTCCTGGGATAAGAATATTAAGATACATTTAACATGAGTTACTGGAGAGGATAAGTACACTGAAATTTGTCAAACAGACATGAACATGTTTAAGAAAGCCAGTGTTTACCACATCATAGCTCCAGACTCTGTGGGGGGAAGACTAGAATCAATACAATTTGTCTTAGTAAGGTAGGAGAAAGTACTTGAGGAGTTATGAGCTCTTCAGAACACTGGAATTGTATAGTCCTCTCCAGTTCATACGGACAAAAAAAAAAAAACCCTCTGAGCCATTTTTCTCTTCCTTTTTCTCCTTCTTCCTTACCTGAGCTTTTTCAGATACCTGTATTAACTCAACAGACAACATCAAACACTCCATTTCTCTTCCACCAGTCCTAAGGAAGATGTGGAATATAAAATATGTTGTTTATTTTCCTCTCCACTGTGTTCCTATATGATTAAAAAGCCAGTAGCTGATTTTTCACTGTAGGCTATTTTAGACTTATCTCTTCCATTTTGTTGGTGATCAGTTCTTCTCATTTTGTATGACTGAACATAGCTTGCCTGTGAGGACTACTGGTATTAACGCACCACTGCTCTGGGGAATATCCCTTCAGCAAACTGCAACACAAGGCAAAATTTAGAAGGCATGTACTTTTTAACAAAGAGATTTATTGTTACAGGTAGAAAAACTTTTTAAAAATTTGTTTGAAGGAGGCTTGTGTTTCTAAAAATCAGGTCCTGAATCGGGAAACTCAAAACTTGTGGGGATGGCAGGAAGAGTAAATTTAAAGTACAAATAGGAAAAAATTAATCCCAAATGAACCATCACTAATGGCTGAGGAGGATACAGCCAGAGATATTTGGAAAAATAGAAGATGAGTACTTTGCAATACCAAGTTAAGAATTTTAAAACCATTTCAGAAGCTGCAAATTTAGAAAAGGGGATGAAGAAACTCAACTTTTGTCCACTATTCAAAATGGATGGTACTCCTTAGGGCAATAGGTCACAAGTGCATTTGGAAGATCTTGTGTAAAAAGAAATGAGTGGGGTTTATTATCAGACAAATGTGCCTCAGCAAATAAATACAACATATACAGACAGCTGGGGCAAGTGACATATCCATGTGAAGTATATTCTTTACTTATATTAGTGAGGAAATTATGGGAATAATTTCAACAAAATAAGCCAATGTTCTGTTATTAAACATACTTACAATTAAGTTGTTATGTAGAGCCTTTCTTTTCTGCTTTTCTTTCTCATATCTCTCTGTTACCTCTTGTAGAGACTGCTCAAGATTAAAAGCTTTTATCTGAAACACTAGAAGAAAGAAATTTCAGAGATATAAACTCCATGACTTTACAAAAGGAATTGTCCAGTAGCACCTCATGAAATAGAAGCATAAACCTTCTCAACTTCTACCAAATTTCAGTTAGGAGGGTTAGTTTCTGATTTACTAGACACTTATGAAAAATCCAGTCATAGTTCTTGCTATATGAAGCTACAAATAATTACCACAAGTATATACATAAAGTCTTGAAAAGCAATCAATAATGTAAGATATTTAAAGGCAGTTCAAATGTGTCAGTTTAGTTAGAGGGATGTTACGTGCCAGTGAAGCCTGAAACCTACATTTGGTGCAGCCTGCTGCTAGATGGGGCTGCCACTTGCAAGGCTCATACCACATCTGCACTTATTAGACTCACGTGGGCTAACTTTACAAGATGTTAACCTGTCATTTATCCTCAGCCTCACTTACAGAGCTGCTAAATCTTTACAACAGTTGTAAGGTTCCCCTTTTAGATAGGTCCATCACTCCATTAGGAATTCATAGCAAAGATGGATCATTTGAACCCTAGGGAGTCTCTTTCACCAAACTGAGAAGACTTGTATAGGTCATTATAAAAGCCTTCTAACTCCACAAATAGTTTTATATCAGCCCAATTACATTAACACTGAGCAGGCCTTAAACAAACATACAGCCCAGAACATTATGTGACTGTAAGCTTGTGTAAAAAACAAGCTTTTAGGAATCCCAGCGAGAAATCAATATTCCCAGCAGTCTGGAGATTTAGCGTATCAAGCAGTCAAAAGCAGGGTCTGAGAGCTGAATTAGCAGTATGGCCACCAGCCTCAGTGTGCTATCTTGCAGAGCAAGGAACAGACTTAGTATCTCAGCATGGTCACACATACAATTTAATCTTTCTGGTATAGACTAAAAATCAGATCATTTCAAGGGACATTTGTGCACACTAAAGATTTCTCAGACCTTTTTTTCCTAATACCCATGCCATTCACCTCCAACTCACAGTTTTCCTCCACAAGTGCATTACATGCAGGGGAAGCACGATGTTAATAGCTGGGGAATCAATGTCTAGGAGTTTCACTATGAAAAGTCCTTCTCTTTCATCCAGCATGTGGAGTAACACTAGCATGCTTTGGTTTGGAGAATCCCATGCAAATATGTTCCCACAATTTTTCAAAAGGGCCGGATAGAGTCACTGACCCCTAATCACAAGGTAATTTTTAAAACACAAGGTTAGATTCCTTTGATTATTTAAGTAATCACCATAATAAGTATATTCATTTACATATTCGTGTACACACACTTTGAGTTCCCTAAGTCTTTTAAATAAGCAGTAAGGTAAAGCAATTGATGCAGAGGGTACACTTCCATTATTCAATCCTGAAAGAAAAGAAGCTTCCTAATGCATAAATTATTTCTGAACGTCTATTTTTTCTAAAAGTAGAGTTTCGCATTTACAAATATAAACACTCATTTAACATTTTCCTAGTTTTCTGCTTGGAGTCAGATGCAAGCTATACAGGAGTTACATTTTTATCCTTAACCTAGTGGCAGACACTGGGTATATCTGTTTTAAAATAGTAATAACACTCTTCATTAGGCAAGAGAAGTAGTCACCACATGAATGCAGCCATTACAGACATCCCTTTTCCCCATCCTTTGCCCATTTCATCGATCTATATGGAAATTTTCTGGGAGCTGGGAATGACAGCAATTTTTTGTTTTTAATTTTGTTTTAAATGTTACTGATCACAGTAACATCAGTCTAATAGTTGTGATGTCTTGCAAGCATATTCAGGACTGTAACTCTTACAGTTCCTTTCCTTTAATTGACAGTCCCAGAGGTTTTTATTCCCTCCTCTTCAGTGGTGCACCAGACGTTTTGCTGTGCTCATCCAGCTGTTTCCTCAGTCACATAAAGGTCTAAAAGTAATCCTTCCTTCTGAGCAAATTCTGTCCTGGATCAACTCCATGATCTATTCTGGGTGTGGTTTCACAAAGAGTTATACAAACATAACAGAAAGGTCCATAACAGGGACATGAAAAAGGGACAGGACCAGCATAACCTAGCACAGTCACAGCACATCTGAGATATACATGTGTAGCTGTCCAAATAGTTTCTTGGGGTTTTTAATGTTTCTTGCCAGTCTAGAGTCCATTTTAAAAAGGAGATCAATCTGGTCATGCCTTCTAGGACATACTGCAGCTATGATGCAATAGATCTAATACCAAAACTTCTTTATAATTCAGCTGTATTTTATATTCCACACTGTAACATTAATTTTACCATGGCCTGTTGTAATAGGTCGAAGGGCAATGGTTTTAAACTAAAAGAGGGTCGATTTACATCAGATATAAGAAATGCAGTTTTTACAATGTGGGTGGTGAAACACTGGAGCAAGTTGTGCAGAGGTAGTGGATTCCCCATCCCTGGAAACATTCAAGGTCAGGTTGGACTGGCTTCTGAGAACCTGATCTAGTTGAAGATGTCCCTACTCACTGCAAAGGGAATGAAAAAAGATGACCTTTCAAGATCTCTTCCAAACCATTCTATGGATTATTCTTTGGGCTGCCTCAATATTTCTGTTGCTGGATCCAAGGTCCCTCTCTTACTTCCCTACTCCACTCTAAGGGAAATGCTCTCAAAAGGCAGCTGAGCTGCTGAAAATCACCTGTGGAGTTGAGGATAAAAGATGATGGTAGTTTTACATTCCACTGATACAAATCATTAGCACAGTGCAGAGCTCAGCTTTCTCCAACAAGAGCAAAGCACATAGGTGCTAGCATACAGACAAAATGGGAAAGCTCCTTTTTTAATCTTCAGCCCAGAGAGAAAGTGCCCCAGAATTACAAAGCATATCTAAGTCCTAAGGCTTGTAAGTCACCACAATTTCCTCTTTCTGATAATATCTACATGGTAAAGCAATCTAAAAACTAATCTTAAATTTTTATGAATTCCTACCTTTCCAAAAATCTGAATTACTGCATCTGTCTCAGTAAAAATGAGAGCAAAATGAGCAAAAATGATAGCAGCTTTATCTATGAGGGAAACAGGCCTATAACAACAAAATAATAGGCACTTCTCTCTCTTATGAATTGCTACTGCTTAAATTCCAGTGGGAAAGGTGGCAGTAGCCTGGTTTTCAGATTCTGAATTAATATTTCTAAGCAAAGGACTACTCAGTTATTATAAGAAAGTTTTGTAGTTTGTTGTATAGTATGTGAACTACAGCCTTGAAATTTATCTACTCAAATGCTTCTTCTGTAATTTTCTCCCTTGTTTTCAATCTCTATTTTAAGACTAAACTGGTAATATATACTGTCTCCAGAATATATACTTAGGGCTTTCTGTCTACAAAAGATTACATGTAATTTAAGGACGGCAATTCCAATGGTCATATTTAACCTTAACAATAGAATCTCCATCTAAAACACTTGAGAGAGAACTGAAAACCAGCCAAATTCAAAACAAGTCATCCACCAAAGTACCAACATGCTATTTTGTTATAGCTAGGAAAGCTTCTCCTGCTTATGATTTCTAAGAACAATGCACCAGGAAGTGCAAATTTAGAACAGTCAATGCAATTTTGCCAGACCTCCAAAGGAATATTTATTATTTATTTACACCAAATTAAAGCTCATATCTGTTCACTTAGCTCCCTGCTCCAAATAAGAGAAATGTTCACTTTTTAGATAAAGTTAATTTTCAACTTTGAGATTTTTTCCTTGATGGAACATTTTCTGTACAAGAATAATACAGTAATCAAATAAATTTTAATTATAACTTAGTACTTAACATACAGGAATAAGTTCTGTAAACACCCATCACCAAGAGTGCTGTTTGTGGCTATTGAAATGAGGAGTCCCATCAGAATCAAATCACCCCCAAAATTAAATAATTCAAGGAAAGAAAAGTACCTTTTAAATGGCAACACATGGATATCAGAGCATCACAAAGGGTCTCTGATTGTAAATTTGTATATTTGATGTAGTCCTACAGGCAGCAGCACGTCAAATAATTTAAGCATTGCATGTGTGATCTGATTCTCAGGCCTGCTAGGAGCTTCACCAGAATCACGGATATTGAAAGCAGATGTAGAGATCCACACCATGTGATCCAGATGTAGGACCAAAGCACTTAATCCTCAGTGATGAGGGCAGAGTGCACCAGTAGCTCTCTTTCCTATGTAGACACGAACAAGGAAGTACCTGAATTCCAAAACAGCAATCCATGTGCTGTTAGTATCTACAGTCCAGCAAATGCAACTGGTTTTTGATTTTGAAGTAATTTTTTTCCAATAAATACAAAGAAATATTAAAAAACAAGTCTACCCTAATTTCAGGCAGTATTTTCAGAAACCTTTAAAATCAGCCAAGTCCTTTCCTGGTACAGTCAAAAGCAGACAAATTTCAGCTTTATAAAGCAATGCATTCTTTATTCAACTTTTCTAAAATAGCCAAGACAACAAGCCTGAGAACTTCAGTTTAAAAATGTTACAGCTGAGCCAACTCAGCAGCAGTCTAATAGCAGCTGTAATCCACATAAAAGACAAATCCAAATTATCAGTCATAACCTCTGCAGAGTTATTTGTACTTCTTCTAAGGCTTCAGAACTCCTTGATGATTTAATGTCAAACAAGAAACAAGTGCTACAATTTCAGTGACATGTTTCTCAAAAATCAGACTCAACCTTTTAACGTTACTAACATTGAACAATTACATTGTTCATGTTACATGTTTGAAATCTAAGTGCAATGAGCCTTACTTTGCATTGCTTCATTCTGCAGCTGTATCCCCTGGACTGCTGCCAGAACTTGGTAAAGACAAGTCTTGCTTTGACGTTGAAAGTCTTTTGAAAGCTCAAGAGCAAATGAACGAAGGCTCTTCAGGTCTTGCTTAAGCCTCTTCTCAGCAAGAAGAAAAATATGTTATAAAGACACAGAACTAGCAGAAGAATCAATATAACAACCCAAATTATTATGATGAGACACCACAGGAAGGAAGAACCCTCTACTTGATGGAAGGAAGCCTTCAGGAGTATACCTTTCGTATGTTTAGGGAAGGATCCTGGAAAATATTTAGCAATGTAATTTTCTAAGACAAAATTTCAACAAGACTTTATGGATCCTTATCATTTTATCATACCTATTTTGACCATAACACAGCTTCAGGTATAACCAGACAAAAATAAGTGTGTGTGAGCATGTGTGGGCTCTGTCCACTTTTAAGTCATATCCAGAATAAGCAGTGAAAAATTGTGATCCATATTTGCCTTATTACTTTCATTTTTCACATTTTGATCAGAAGGTATTTGCTAGGATTCACTCAAGGCATTTCTTGTACAGGCTAGTTCTATGTCCTCCTATGAGAACAGATGTATTTTGAACAGATCAGAAACTGATGTTGTTCAGAAAAGTATTTGTATTATGGATGTAACTCAGCGTAATATACATGATGAAACTTTTAAATGTTTGTAAGATCAGCCTATATTCACTTACAAGTCCACCTAAATAAAAACAAATTGACCTGATTTTGGGATTAGTAAACTTCTTGATATCCAAGTCCTGAAATGGACATGTAAAGCCATCTCTAAGATGAACTTAACAATATCTTAGGTCACAGAATCACTGTGATATTTCATTGTCAGCCTGTGTTACAAAGTCTTACACATTCTACAACATTTTTTTTTTCTAACTCTGGTATTCACCTTGAATTAATTAATTCATTTCAACAATAAAAAGGAAATCTGAACTAAAGGGACAAAATAATTGTATTTCTCACTCTCAAAAGCCACACAATGGAAATGGGAAGGTTTTTTTTTTTTGTTATTATGGCTATAGGATGACTGTTCATCTAGACTTTTATTTAGAGAGTTGTGCTCCCTCCCAGTATTCATTGACATCTGATAGTTTACTATCTCAATCGACTGGTATTGCATCACAAGAAGTTGTGCCACGCTAGCTAACCAAAAATGTGAAATACCACTACAAAATTTACAAAGCAGAACCACTGTAATTAGAATAAAACAGTATAGTTCCATTGGAAGGGACCTACAACAATCATCTAGTCCAACAATGCTACAGTTAAGCTGCATCCTTCCCTAAAAGCAATTCACTACTCTATGGAGTAACTGCACAAAAAAGCACTAAAACAAAGGAAAATACTATGGTACTGGGACTAGAATATGCAAAATTAAAGCCTGAGTGAGCATACAGCAAACTACACTTCTTGTGAGATCTGCCAGAAAACTCTTAGTAATCAGTGGAACTCTCAAATGCTTTTTTAAAAGGATTTGCCTACCTAGTTAAAGTATATCACAATTACTGTTTTTAAGGATGTCTGTGTGACAGTAAATGGGGAATTGTAAAGTTTTGATTTCAAAAATATCTATCTCGGGTATTAGTAGCAGCCTATATGTACGATCCTAGAGCTCAGGAGCATCCACTTTTACCAGCCTCTCAAGTTGACTTGGCAGCCTATTACAGCAAAACCACTATGAAATCATTGTTACACCTCACTATAAGGTCTGTTGTGAATACAATAAAGCCACAGATCAGGTTAATATCACAATACCATACCATTTTCTGGGGTTTACTATATTTGATGAGCATGTAGGGCATTGATTATGTCTACATTGATACTAAATTCATTCACCTTTATTGCTCCATGCAGCTGGGTTACAGCAGAACTCCTCTGCAATTTCATCTGTTGGCCATGAGCAGCATAGAGCTGCAATACTTCATTAGTGCTTCTTCCAGCCAACCCTTGGTACTATAAAAAAAAAATAATAATTAAAAAAAACCAACAGAAAAAGTCACTTAAAACAGTCTTGTTTCCTATTGCATTCTATCCCCTTTTTCTCTGTGAGTATTTGTAATTCAGCTATCTGATTACATAGGATGTTGTCAATACTTAGTTTCTTTGCTAATATCTTTTTCTGAGTCATGTGAAGAATCACCTCAAGGTAACAGGCCAATATCACACATTGGCCTGTTAGTTGTAAACTTGAGCACTAGATTTTTAAAATGCTTGGAAAAATCTAAGGATTTTCAAGACTCACGCTATTCAGATGCAATATTTACAAACAGCTTCAAAAAATGCACACAAGTAGTGCACCAGAATTAGTACCTCTAATCACACGTGAAAAGTTAAGCATATGTATATAAGCAACTGCAGTACTCAAGCCTTGTTGTTAAGTAAGCTTAGGGTAGTTAAAACTCCTTTTAGCACCTAATCTGCATCATCTGCAGAGATTCCCCTTGACCCTCCACATTTCTCAACACTAAGATAAAAGCAGAAGGATCAGTGCTATTGTCATTGCATCACTTCCACTATCAAGTTCATCTTTATTGAAAATGTTGCCTTGATTTTGGGGTTTTCTCCACTAAAACAGTTTTAACAGTCACCAGAGTTGTTCATAGGCCAGCACTTGTGAGCATGATCACAGAAGCAAAAAATGGACTAAAACATTTTTATAGTCAGCTTTACTATAAGCAGAAGTGAACTACTCAGTAGTGTTCTCCAAAGTGAAACCTCAGTTTTGCAATCAGATCCATTCTGGAAGCCTTGGCTTTATGCAGAGAAGGCCGCAAGGTCAGGACCTCAAAGACTGCTAATAAAAGCAATGGCTATGCAGGTAGATAAACAGACTTCAACCAGGAAAAAGCAGGGCAAAAGCAGGTCTACCTAAAAAGAATCTGACTTCCTACATTCAGTAACAACCACTCCAGTATGCTGCTGGGATAACAATATACCAGACAGCAGAATACAGGAGAAGTGCTGAAATTCATCACTGTCTCAAGGATGTAAGGGGAGGTCTATAGCAGGAGATAACATTTTAATAAGACCTATAGATATTTTAATGCAACCTATAGACAAACATTTACCCTGCAAATCCTAATTTATGGCAATCCTCATAAGTTTGTCTCCAAAGCTTCCCAACTCACTCAAACCAAAATGAATCCAATCAGCTTTTACACGTTAAGAATGAGACCTCTGTTAACCCTGGTCCCTGTGACTGAACTTGTTACAGCTCAATCACTCAGGCAGCTCCCCCAACAGATCTGAAGGATCAGGGACAGACAGTCAAGGGCAGTAGCTTTTCTCACCAGCATAGCTGGTAGAACATTAGGACATATGGTGCAACATTGCACAACCTTAAATAACACTAATTTCAATTAGCATTGCTTTTAATAGAGTCCTCAATTAAGGTAAAACTATTTCATAGATGTCAGTTCAGCTCATATTTTCAGATTGCTGGGGCAAATTAACCAAGAAGAGGCAAAATTTTTAAAGTGTATTTAAATAACTGCCTGGATCAGTGCAAGAACCATCAGAGCAAGGTTAATTACAAAGGATTTAATTTGAAATTGTTTCTGACTGACAGTGGTAACACTGCCCACACCCTTCATGGTAGGTACCCATTTTTTCCAGCACATTTTTCAATAAAATGAAGCAGTGCTCTATTTCAAAAACAAGGCTTCATTCTCTAATACACTGGCAACTCCTTCCTACATCTGATATACCTTACTAACTAGAATAATTTATTTCTTGTGCTTATGAGGATAAAAAATAATCAGCTGAAATACTGAAATACTGTAAAGCAAAACAAAGACAATAAAAACATTTCCTCAGCATAAATCAGTGCTCTGTGTAGCTAGCAAAACTCATTTCAGATATACCACCTGTTTCCAGTTAGGCTTTGAAAAATGTTAAACCCACTTTTATCCACGGGTGTTAGCAAACCCACAGGGAGGGCAAATGGCTTCCCTGAGGTCACCCAACCAGTTAATGTTTCAGCCCAGATTAGAAACTCTTGGCCAACAGGTTGTATTGCCACTAATACTTGCAGCTGGCTCTGCTCTAGCAGCCTAGATCTACATTCAAAATTCTTTAAATCTCTGAAATCTTCCCTTTGAAGGTCCCAAGCATTATCACAAGCTGCTTCTTATTTCAGTGAGGATCTAGGAATAACCTTTGCTTCCGTAGAAGGATATAAAGCAATGAGGGTATCCAGTTGTTGCTGTGTGACAATGCACATGTGCAACAATACCAGTACTGTAAAAACACACACAGCAGGGCATCCTTGGTAAGTCTACTCCCAATGAAATGTCTCTTCTGCATTCTGTGAACAGTTTTTTTCAGAGCATCATCCCAATTGTGTCAAAAGTATTCCTGAAAAATCTGCCACTGTCTTTTTGACAAACATGTTCCCTGTAAGAAGAAACAGTCCATATTTCACGCTTCCAGAGTAATTTCCTCCATTCACCTTTCTAGATTTAACCCAATAGCAAATATTTAAATCCACACTAAATTCTAGTTACTTAATCAGCCTATTATTACTGCTACCATTCATGATTTTGAAAAGAAAGAGATGCTGAGCCAAAATCCCTTTATAGATCTTTCCAACTGGTAAAGAGAGTAAAACCAGAAAAGAAGAAGGCAGATTCCAGCATCTTTTTTTTTTTTTTTTTCCCTATTTCCACAAGAATTCTTTTTGAAAAAAAATAAACAACAGTCACCTCTGCAAGTTTTAGATGAAGAACAGCATTTTCAGTTTCCAGGACAACTATTCTTTCTTCTTTGGTCTAAGGAAGAAAACCCATCCAAATACACAAAAATGAGAATTTTTAAAAAATTAGTCTGATTAATATAGTTTCATTAGGATAGCCTTCATCCCCACTGTTTCTCCAACTTCTGAGATCAATGGACTACCTACCCTCATCTCCTAATCACAACAGTATTTGCATATGAGCATGCAAAAATTAGGATAAACTCTTAATATTCCTTTATTTCTATCTTTTCTGTTATGTTGCTTGCTTGTGTGGGGACGCATAGGCACACAATTTAAAACACTTTTGCTTTGTGAAACCACTTCCTCCTGGCATTTTCCAGAACCGCGGTCCTTCGAAAAGCACTATTTTATTTATTGATACATAAGCACGTTAGTTTCCATTTCCAAGGCAGCACTATTAGAGGTGTCCGACGCTGTGCCGGCCAGGCGCTCCTCAGCACAGGGCACCCCGAGAGCGCTACCTCCGTGCCACCCCAGCTGGGGGAAGCTCCCCCAGCACAGGGGGGCCCAACAAGCCCCCACACGCTGCCGGGCTCGGGATCCCGCCCAGGCCCTCCCGCTCGGCGGCGAGGCGCGGCCCCGCAGCACGTGCCCGCCCGCAGGCCCCGCCCTCGCCCCCTCACGCGCAACCGCTGCTCCAGCTGCCGCAGGCGCTGCGCCCACACGGAGCCCGGGTCGAGCCCGCAGCGCGGCCGCATCATCCTCCCGGTCCCGCGCCGCGGGGAGCGAGAACGGCTCCGGCTCCGGCTCCGGCGGGGATTTAACCGGGGACGCGTCTGGGGCGTCGCTGCTGCCGTGGCGACGGGCCCGCCCCTTCCCCGCCCTGCGCCCAGTTCTCTGCGCTGCGATTGGCTGAGCTGGTGCCCGCTGGCCACGCCCCTCTCCTGAGATGCACGGCGGCCAACCAATCCGCGAGCAGCGAGCGGGAACGGGGCGGGGCCACGGCGGCGGCCTATGCCGGAGAGCGCCCCCAGCAGGGAGGGTGAGCAGGAGGCGGGCGCGCTCTCCATGGGCTGGGAATCCCTCTGCCTGCAGCGTCCCGTGGGACAAGTGACCTCAGAGCTCCATACCCACTATCCATGGGCTGGGGATCCCTCTGCCTGCAGCGTCCCGTGGGACAAGTGACCTCAGAGCTCCATACCCACTATCCATGGGCTGGGAATCCCTCTGCCTGCAGCGTCCCGGGGGACAAGTGACCTCAGAGCTCCATACCCATTACCCAGAGGGGTGGGGACCCCTCTGCCTGCAGAGTCCCGATCTCCGCGGCCAAGGTCAAGGATAAGGGCAGGGAGTGTGGAGTAGAAGGAAAGCCTGGAGCTCCCAAGGCTGGTGTAAGGCCACCCGGTTCCTGGGGCCTGTTTTGGTTTGTTCCAGGGGCACAAACCTCACACCAGGGCAAAGGGCAAGGAGAAGGACAGAACTGAGAGCTCTGATACCGGCGACAGGACTTCCCCCCTAAGCAGCTGGTGATGTGTGCTTTCGGCTAAGGCTGTAAGGGCCCCAAAGAAGATTAAGGGATAGGAACATCTGTTACACGGAGTGTGCTGGGGGAAGCAGAGCCTGGAGGAAGGGAAGGCTGAGGGGGTTCCAGTCAGTGTGTGCAAATACCTGATGGGAGGCTCTCAACACCACAGACTCTGCTCTGCAGTGCCCTGGGGCCAGGACAAGAGTCAAAGGATAGTGTGAGGATAGTCAAACTGGCACAGGCTGCCCCGAGAGATGATGGAGTCTCCACCCTTGCAGCTACTCAAACTCTGATTAGACCCAGCCTGGGCAAGCAGCTGTGGCTGGCCTTGCTTTGGTGCTGAGCTGGATGATGCACCACAGAGTCTGTTTAGTTACTGCAAACATGGCCAGCACTAGGGCTGGTTGTAGGACAGGCACAAAGCCTGTGAGTTCAGGGACTCCCAAGAAGCTGCCCAGGGCAGGAGCTATTCTTCCAGGCTATAGCTGGGGGGTCTCACACTGAGGTTTCCAAGGTGAAAATGTGACATGCATTAGTGATATTGCTTGGTACTCTGCTGTGTCACACTGAAAGATTTACATGGTCTTGAAAGCAGTCATTATATTATTTGGCTATAAAATATGTAAGTATACCAGATAAGACATGTCAGCCTCTTGGAAGTGGGAAATAACACTATTTTTGCACTGTAGTTGTTTGGGTTTGTTTTTTCTTTAAACCAAAACCAATGTGATAATTACAGAGGAATCCAGTTCTGCAAAATAGCAGTCTCAAGTTACTCTTTACTGAACATGGCAAACGTACTCTTATGTGGGCAGCAGAAAATCCAAAGACACAGAGCAGTGAATCCCTCCATGTTTGGTACGAAAGGGATAGTGCTCCTTTACTAAGGAACCCAGATACAGCCCATCTATCACAGCCCAAACCAAGCACCCCTGTGCAGCTCTATCCACCATCTTCAGAGATCCTGCATCTTCAACAAGATACTATAATTTATAGCCTCTGTTGAAAAAAAAAGACCCATCTGTCTGGTTGCAGTTAGGTTTGGCACACAAAGTGTAACTCAGCAGTTCCTCCTTGCAACTAGTTCTGTTTTGATTGAAAAATGAGAACTGACAAATGGATGCAGGCTAAAGAACAGTTCAAAAGTGCTGCAGTGGTGTGGATGTTACAAGATGTTGGCACTAAGTAAGGCAGACAGGATTTTAATCAGTATCAGCTATTTTGGGTAGGATGATTTAGTTGCTTGCAGGGTGTGACTCACAATTCTTGACAATGAGCTGTGATTTTATATGTAATGCTTATCCTGCAGCAGCAATCAAGTCAGAACAATGGTATTTTCCAGCAAAATTCAGCTTCATCCAGAAGGATCACCTCTGAAGTGTAATGGTTAATGTCTCTCTTTAATGAGATTAAGGATCTTGTTTCTGTAGGCTGTAACAGACAAGACTTAATTTGCTATGACTCCTTGAAGTAGTAACCTAAAAACAAAAAATCTCAGTATGATGCGTGACTAATCATAACAGCAGCAAATCTCCTTAGGGATCTTCTTTCTATTTCCAAAGCTTAGGAGAGGTTGCTTGATGGGCAGAGAAAAAAACAGCCTGTTGGCGAGACCTGGGCAAGAAACAATTATAAAGTCCAGCTGTCTTCTAGAAACGCTGCCAAACTGTACTGCAGCACACCCTTCTACACTGATTTTCTGCTTTGAAGAATCTCAAATACACCATTTTTTGCTTGTACTGGCTCTTTTGTTTAGACTGAGGGACTCACAGAAGGGCAATGGATTGTTTCCATTTTCTTCTAGTCTAGACAGTCTACATTCAAAATTAAAAGTTGAGTTCTTTTGAGGTTGTAAGTGGCTCTCAATCCCATCTTCAGCAGATACGCAGCTACAGCAGAAGGCATCATAGCACTTCACTGGGGCCTGGCTCCCTCCCCAAGCAGTTTGAACTGCTGATTCCCATTAACCACAGCAGTCCCAGTGGAAACTCTACATACACTATTTATTTTTCAAAAGATGCCATGTTCTAGGTTCCTCTTTGCTGTTCAAAAAACAACTTTGCCCTTGAGGAAGATACAAATACAGTGTGACTAGTCTGTAAATGGACACCACTGGTATTTATGACTTCGCAAATTGCTGGTTAAGCTGTAAAAATCACTTCAAGTCAACATTATAGGTATCAAACATTAGGCTAAGAAATTCTCCTCTCTGATTAGTGAAGGTCAGCCTCTGTTGATTTTCCATGTAAAATCAATTTGAAGTTTTCATATGAGATACACTGACTTTGCTTGTAAATACATTTTAAGAGGTCAGGCAAGGCAAAACATACTAAGAACCCTCTGGTTTATGATAATGTCGTTAGGAATACAGAACTAAATAAGAATACAAAAAACATTTAATGCAAAGTTAAATACAATACAAACTTTATTAAAAATAGGTTGCAAGTGAAATACAGTAGAAATGGGAAACTACAGCAGTTTTGATGTTTTTTTTCAAATAATGCACAGACAAATATGAAAAGCACTTTTACACATATTCACACTTGACCCGAATGCCCAATAGCGGCCAAATCCACTCAACTGAAGGTTATAGGTATTTTTTTTTGCTAAGCCATTTTCAGAGTCTAGCAGCAACAGTAATTCAGCCACAGCATAAGTTTTTTCCTCAAGAAAAATTTGTCACTGTAAGGCTGCTAGTGTTCTCAAGATAAATTGGGAGAGGCTTGCTTTTGCTGATGAACAGACATAGCAAGCATGCAGATCCTTCATTAACACTTTGAACCAGTTTAATCTTCTACTTCATATTTAACAGGTGAAACGGTAAAAGCACACTTTCAAATAAGAAACCTGAAATACGTAAAAAATATTTACACTCCAATTTTCATTAACTTGCATTTATTTATCATACAACTCTTATTAAAAGTGATTTCTTTCCTAAGGCAGTGAAAGTCTACCCCTTTGTATTTGGAAGTGTGCACAAATCCCTAAATATATATTTATAAGAGAACAATATGATACAGGAAAAAAAAAAATCATCTAAAGCCAGTAAAGGGCTTTGTCAAATAGAAAATTTGTTTGGAATCACAATATATGTTGTCTTAACATCACACAATGAGAAAGACTCTGATGAGGTCCTTATTCCCAACATCATCAGCCACATAAGCATAGCTGAGGAAATAGTGGGAGGAAAAAGATTAACAATTTAAAATTAAATAAGGCTATAACAGTGTGTAAAAATAGCTTGAACTGCCAAAAAGGCTTTCAGTACAACAGTAATAGGATGTCAGTAAAGCCAGCTAGATGGAAGAGGAGCTCGCTAGCACTGCTTCCTCATGTGTGCAGGGATGGTTCCATGCTAGCACACCAGTTCTGTTAATGACCTTGTGAACGTTCCCACTTCCAGACTGCAGTATTGTATTTAATGCTTTACACTTCATCTTCTTCTCTAATATGCCAATTCACATCTCCATAGACAACAAAAATCTATTGCTGAACTGATAATAACAGACTTGCCCATACTATTCCAGGCCCAATTGCCCAATAACTTCTAATCTGAATTTCTCAGAAAACACAGCCATGTGTTCTGCTCACCTTCTAACTGGAATCCTCATCTTTAACACACCACTAACATTTTGGTCCTAGCTGATGAAGGGCCACTAAGTGTAGCCTACTATCTATTGCTTATGTAGTTTTTAATGAAACAGTTATCCCAAGTTTTTAAATTCACATTTTCAAAGTCTGAAGCACATATAGTGGGGATGCATCAACAAAGACTTTTCCATATCTACAGATAAAATCTTAGGCATCCACTTTAGACCCAACAAATACATAGGAATAGAAACATTTTTATTCCAAGAGGATCTATCTAGACAATGTGTGTTATGTCAGTACTAAGTAATGGTAAGATCTGTATTGATATGCTGATTCTTCCATGAACACCATACAGTATGTCAAACTTGCATATGAAACTTTACTTAAGGTGGCCCCGACATTGGCTTCTTGTCGAACGACCTGAAATACTAATTTCTAGTGCACAGTTTAGTTTAGGCAGTTCAAGCTATTCTCACTCTCTCTGCTCAGCAGCTAAAACAAAAGTGTGTCTGTAAAACACCAGGAAACAGAACTTATCTTTGACAAGTGCTACTTGGTCTGGTGCAAAAGAACTTAACCCCAAAACAGAAAAGAGTTACCTTCACGTGATTCGTATCTTTAAAAATTTACAGTGCTTTCATTGTATAAACCACAAGCTCCTGGCAAAGTAATCAGTTTTCTTGCTATTGCAACATCTCTAAGTCTTAATTAACAGTCTTAGATATAGAGGAATCAAAGTCACTCCTTTCAGAAAACATTCATTTTCTGCTCATACTAAGTAGTGTGCCCCTAATCTCAATCCCTCAATTTGGAGATCATCCATTACATCTGATAAGGTGCTTTAATCTTATTTTGTGTTCAGCTCACTTTCCAGTTCCATTAGTTTCCTAGAAGCTTTTACTTTATTGGATACATCCTGACCCTGTGAAAAAAGTCGCTGGCGTTCCCTGAACGTCAAGTTTTCTGGTGCTCCAGGTAAATCTGCATCTTGACTGCAAAGGAAACAAAAAGTATTTTTAATAATTCTCATCTACAAGATCCTTAAACATAATCATTCTTGATGACATGTAATGACAGCTTCTTTGACTACAGCGAAGGAGTCCCCGTTCTGCATTCTGAAAGGTTTTGTTCCTCACACACTCTGACATTGTGCTATCACTTAAGAGAAATTTATGACTTGACCATTTATTGCATGTCAACAAAAATGGAAATGCTTGCCAATTTTCAACATGAATGGCAGGTATAAACTAAGGCTCTGCCTGTATTAGCAGAGCATTACTGCTTTGGATAAACTAGCAAGCTTTTCTGTGGTGGCACATTTCTAAGTAAAAGCACTGGAAAACAAAGCTTTCATTGTTCCATCTTCAGTAAGCTACATGGTAAAGCCTATATGAGATATATATGCAGCTTGTATTATTTATGCTTATTACAAATTTGGTAAGAATCCCACTGGAGAGGTACTGTTCAGACTTATAAATACACCTAAACCAGATGAAGTTGCTCATTTACAGTGATCATTTTGTTTACTTAGTTGTAGCGCCAAAACTCTTTGCTGTTCAGCAGTGCTTCAGATAATCTAAGGACTTGTGGAGAGAACTTAGTAGTGTTTTATAGTAACCCATAATAGAGCCAACAGCAGAATTCTTGAGTAGCCCCCAGAGATACAATGAAAATACTGCAGAAGTTAGCCAAGTCAGTTTATGAAAGTTTATGGATTCCTGTGTATCACCTTTTAGATCTTTTGTCTCTTGGATCCCGATAAACTTCCCCAGCAGCTGCTCCTGTAGATCCAGTGTATGAATTTATTCCTTATGGAAAAAGAAGTAAGTAGTAAGTTTAAGGACTGCAGTTACAACACAGAAGTTTTATACTGTATTCCTTCAAAAAGGTGCAGTGCTTCTTTCAAGAAACAATCTCAAATGAGAATTGTAAATAATAGAGGTCATCTGACCTCTAGAATATTTAATCTCAGTACTAAAAAATTTCAACCCTCTTAAAATGGCCTATTTTTGAGTCAAAACCCATTTTGTTTAGATTATCCAGCACATGCCAAATCATGGTCTTTATCTTATTATGGCTTATTGTACAACAGACAGCTGTTCAAGGAGACCAACAGAAAGAGCAACACTCTTCATTATCCTGTGACAAACTCCACAGGAAGCAAGTTAGCTGTAACTCCTCTCTTTCTGAGGCTAAAAGTAAGCAAAGATTACTATATACCATCTTTGCAATTCGGCAGAATTAGAATTTTAATCTCTGTTAAGTCTCAGTATGCACACAGTATCACTTAGAAGATGGCCCCTTCCTCCCACCTCTGAATTTAAATTTCAAGTAACTCTTGCAGCACTGCACCTTTAAGTTGATATAACACACAAGTTTTACACATTATATTAATTCTTTGTAAAGGCCACAAGACAAAACCTTTTATTTCCAATCAGAAGTTTAACAATTGAGTTGGTATTTAAGACCATATTCTCTTAATAACTGTCAGGAAAAGAGTAAAAAGATGTGTCAGTACACTACTCAGATTTGTGTTCAGACAGTTCTGGTCTCAGTATCATACAAGTTATGTCTTGTGAACCTTCTTTGGTACAAAAGGAGATGTTTGCTTCTTCCACTGGTACATCTAACTTCCCAGAAATATTCAGAAAAAATTCTGAATGAGGCTAGAATATACACGCCAATTTAGCTAATGTGTTGTAGGCCAAACTTTTTCCATCAAAAATTTGCAGCAAACCAAATCATACTAGGTATGCCAGGCATATCAATTTTTTTTCCTCTCAACTGTGAGTCTTACATTCCTGTAAGTACTGCCTTCCCTACTTTGAGAAGCTTGTGGCTGGATCCACAAGCTGTGGTTTATAGTTTCATCTGCATTAGGATAGTGGTTTTCATTTGGGTGTTGACTTTTTCCTTGGTGAGCTGAGAGACTCAATGGTCTTCAGAGACCCAGTGGAAGAAGGTACGAGAGCAAAATTTGCAGAAGCATGGTTTACTAGAGTTAACACTCAGAACAGGAAAGAGCTGTAAAGGACAGGAATGTAACAGAGTCAGCGAGATGGGAGATGGTCAAACTGCACAGTGAATTCTGCATTTTGTGCAAACGGCTTTGTACGTTACGCAGGCAGTCTTCATAGAAGCTTGAGCAATCAAGTGAAGTTAACCTGTTCTCATGGCTAGTTTAAAAATTATGAAATAAGAGCATTCAGAATTAGTTGTATGGTTTATGAATTAGGCTACTAAAGGCGAAGCATCATACTACAATACTTCTTAATTGTTACCAAAACCCTAACCAAATCTTTGTAAGTTGTCCTTTTGATTGTTTTCCAGGAAAAACAAATGTGCACACACAATACCACTAAACATTTCACTTTCCTGAGATTCATTTTTCAATTAAAATTAACAGAAAGCAGGATTAGAGATGCAATTATATACTAAATGGCATTCTGGGTCGTGGATGATGGGAGGCAGGGAGAGTGGTGGTGACAACTAGTGACTGATGGCTCTAGGGTTGCTTAATTCATTACACGTACAGCCTTTAAAGTGCCAAACAGGGAAGGGAAGCATGGGCTTTTGCAAGCCTATGTACTGTGATGGAAGGCACGTTTTACTCTTTATTGCAGTCAGTTTCAAATAGGAATTTCTAGAAAAATAAAGTCCTTTGAAAAAAATTCATTACAGACATACACTACCAATGTTTCATGTCAGAAGCCTGCCATTTCAGAATATTCTTAATTCTTTGTGATATCTGGTGTTCAAAAGCTGAAGTTCTGCTACAAAATTGGCTGTGGGTTTATCAGTGGCTTCACGTGCGTGATGGTTAGGCATAATGGTAGTACACAGCAGGTAGTGTCCAGAATGTCTACTTATACTCCAGTCTAATGAAAACACACTGAAAAGCTAAAACCTTCCCTCACCTTCCTTTAAGATTCAGAACCTATTATAGAGCCAGACAGGAGTGACAGATGGGCTTGCAGAAGAGAGGCTATTACCACAAAGACTACTACATCCTGAGATCTCACGGGCAACACCAACGTAAATGACCAAGCTTCCTGCGCCTTTACAGGAGAATCACTGTGGATGCTTTTTCATGCAGCTTGGATGTTGTGCTGACCACAAACAGTGGAACTACTAATCATCAACTGCACCAGTGGGACAGTATTTGCAACTGAGCCTAACTGTCCCTTCAGCATATTAAAAACTATGCAATACTGTGCAGAGCTTCTCTTCAGCACTGGAAGCAGTTCAACTGTAGCAGAAGCTAATTTGCCGTGCAAAGGAAAAGATGTTAATTTTCCTTGTTGGAAATCGATGACTTGAGCCTTAACTGACAAGGATGTGGACAAGCAGCTCAGTGGCCTCGTATATATCCTAAATCAGATTCACATACTATTGCAGCTGTATTAGAAGTGCTTCCAATAGACAGAACCTATTTGGAGGATTATATCCTCCCTATGCTCAGGGCACACTGCTGAATAAAGCAAGTGAGCGATTTTTCTAATTTGTTAGGTAAACGAAAAAGTGATGAGAGATATAACATCTTATAGGATTCCACCTGCACCACTGAGACTTAAATCCAGCAAAATAGTTTACTATTCAGCTAGAAGTCAGGTGACTTGTTGCCCTTTTCATTTTAGAAGGATGAATTGATCACCGAGAGTTGGTTGTCAGGCACTTGTTAACCTCCAGCATAAGTAAAAAGCATAAAACTAGGAGAATGTCATGGCCACCACCTTCAAAAGAATATAGAAGAAAACAAATGTAGAAGCACCAGCAGAGGCTGCTGCTTAAAGACAAAGTATTGTATCAATAAAGTTCAATCTTATCAGAGCGAGACACACTCAAAGAGTCAAGTATACAAGATTTCTCCTATACTGCAGCAGTTTAAAAAAATCCAAAAATTTTGGATTGAATTAGCTTTGAATTCAGGAGTACAGTTCAACTAGTACTCTGCAGGTAAAATATGGTGCTGAAGTTACTGGCAGCTAGAGCTCTAACTGAAATTAAACTTCATTATGGCTGGCCTGGCATTATACGACAAGATGAGAAGTCAAAGAAACAAAGAGGTGTAGAGGGGAAGGGAATGAGTAAAGCAAACAGTACTAAGATGAAATTTAGATTTTTGTCTCTCTGCAAGGACACTGCACTGTACAAATCAGAACTTCAGGAATGGTGCCTAATACATGAAGCTAACTGCAAGACCTGTGTTTCTCTTGGTGCTTGTGTATTTAAGAACTACATCTACAAATGTAATTTTTAAAGCCATTTGCACACACTATTAAAAGAGAGAGAACCCTGGTACCAATAACAAAGCAGAAGATAAGTTCTGTCCATGAACCCATTAGGAGAGGTTTCCTGTGTTCAAGAAAGGTGCACTTCCAGATGCCCTGAGTAAACAGCAGTCAGTCATACAAAACAAATCACTTAGAGATACAGAGTGAAAGCCAAAACCAACAGTACTTCAAACTGATTGAGCAGCAGTTTAAATCATTTCTGATTCATACATGAAAGATGGAATTTTTGCTTTTGAAAAGTTTGGGTAAAGAGCAAGAAAATTTGAGAGATCAAAATAATTAAAAATTGAAGGATTCATATTAATATCAGAATTTAAGTTAGATCACCAGAGTGAAAACAGTGATTAAGGGAGGGGTAAATCACAAAATAAGTGATTGAATCTAGAGCACTGGAGTTGAAAATATGAGGATAGTTTTGTAGAGATGACTAATTTCATTGTTTCTACCTTTAGAGCTGCTGGCATGGATGAAACTTGGTTTGTTTGATGGGGGCGGGGGCTGGCTTTTTTTGACAGTAGTACTGTTGGCATTGACAGGAGATGACTGGAATGAGTTGGAAAGAAAGATGCCATCTGAAACTGGGCGAGGTTGGCGGGAGGGCTGCTGTGGCTTAAGGGTGGCAGGAGGAAAGTCACCATAAGATTTTCTTGTGCTGGAGTACTTATCCTGACCTGCTAGATTGGAATCCTCCTCCTCCTCATCATCATCATTGTATGCAACAAACTTGGCAGTATAAATCGTGTCAGGGGAGAGGACCTGTGTTTTGAGGTAAGAGGTGTTTCGCTGAGGTGGGGGAGGAGGAGCGTTAGATGAAGGGGTTGGGGATGGGAGTTCATATTCCCGTGGAAGTGGAGGTCTGTACAGACCAGGCTCGTCAGGTTCCAGCAATCTTCGTTCAGCTTCATCGTGCTGCCTGCGCCTTTCAGCCTCTAAGCGACTGTAATACTCTTCTTCCTGGCGCCTCTGAAAGCCCAGAGGAAACAGAAATACAGTGGTCAGACATTTCAATCCACGAGATTTAGGCTTTCCATCACTGAGCTACAAACATCTTCCATCAATCTTTTTTTGTCTCCCTTTCTAGCAATAAGCAGGGCATCTATATGGACTCGCACAAGGAATATTTACTATTAAGAGTGAATGATTTTCGTGGGTGCACTGGTGTTTGGCCAGTGGCCAGATCGCCACATTTGCAAAAAAACAGCAGCCAGCCAATAACACAGTGTAGCCATTATTTACAGATTTACCACTGCCTGTGGTCACTAAGGGAACTGCCTGTGTAAACTAAGGGCATTTCAACATTTATTACTCAAACTGTAACTACAGTTAATAAGGTGCAGATTTACTAAAGCTGTAGAGAATCTGTGGGAGAAGAAAATAACTAAAATTAACTACCGTCTTAAAAAAGGAACTTTGTAATTTTGTTTCATGCTTATACAATGTAAATTAGCCAACAGAGCCTTGGAAAAGATGACTCGTAACAAACCTTCTAGTATAAACACCAGGAAAACTACTTTCACACAAAAATCGATTATAAAGAACTTTTCCAAAACAAGCATCAAATAAATGCTGTTAAAAAGCATTTAAAACAGAAACAAGGCTAATGATATTTATATGAGGTTACTGACCATTTAAAAGGTCATGAAACATCTTCTATGTATTCTTCCTCTTTAAAAGACTGTTCTGTTTTTAAACTAAACAGCATTTAGTTCTGTTCAGCTCTTGTCTCAGACACATTGTAAATTAATACAAGGGTTTATTCAGTAGTTTGATAACAAATGAGGTGTATTTGGGAACTGTATGTATGTTACTGAACTCTTTGGGTATAAGCATAGAATAACTTCTGCTGGGAATATATGACATTTGGAATAACCATCATTTCTGGTTTTAATCCACATGTTTTAAAAAATCCACTTATCTGCGTATCTGTCTAACACTGAGTCAGTTATCCTGAAAAAAATAATAAATCAATCTGATCTTGTTCATCTACAGCAAAGACGTGAAACTCATCTCCTTTCACTACTCTCTAAAACCATTTTACTGATGGTACTGATTTCTGAGTTGGTAGAAGGATCTCAGCCAACATCTGTCAGTGAAAACTCTTTCAAGTGTAATCCAAATGTCATTTGGCTGCATCACTTTCAGAAGTTAAGAAAGCCATAGTTGTTATCTCTTGGATACATTTTTTGAAGCTTCCTAGTATATTTTTAAATACTTTCCACACTCCATATATACCTTCCTCACTTTTCTCTTATTACCACTTCTTCCACTCATCAGCCTATACATTTTATAGGAAGCAATTTAACAAAGCTTGAAAATGAAATGACTGTAGTTAAATATATCTAAGGTCTGGGGGCTTTTTAAATCTTCCAAGATTAACAACTTGAAAAGCTAGCCTTCTTTCTTCTTTTTGAAGTCATTGTTACTAACAACATCCTTCTCTTGGAACAAAAAGGTCTTGAGAAACATGCTGAGTCAAATAAGTTGCTTTGTCTTCTAGTTTTATCAGTAAAGCTTCTCATATTAATGTACAATGTTTCAAAGGAACCTACAAGCCTTAATTTTTATAATTTGACTGCACACTTATCTGCTGAAATTATTTACTTGCTTTCCAGAAACCACTTCCCTCCCACAGTCCAAACATAAAAACCAGTATGGAATATTCATCACTACTCTACTGTATTTCATTCTTCTCTCTGTATCTATATTAAAAACACTACAGAAATATCTAAGTGCCATCTCTGGGACATAGAAAAACCCAACAGCACTAAATGAGCCATGATAATGAAGCAGGTATGCAACTTATGTTGGGAGCTGAAGGGAAACAGGAAGTACCTGATTTTTGCATAATTTTCAGAAAGGCTCTGAAGCAAGAGCCTTGCCACTGCTAAAAACCTTCAGGCACTAAGCCCACAGTACTATTTCTGCAATACCAGTCAACTTCAGCAGCAGGAATGGGCTGTTTGTTTAATTACTTTTTGGTTTGGATTGGACAAACTGAAGCCTTGGGCCATGACCCTTATCACCAGGGCTACTGTGTTTAAACCCTGTTGACCCAACACTGAGCTGGTACTGGCCAGGCTGAAGAGGAAAGCCTGCAAGAACCCCTGTGGCACTCAGAAGACCACAACCTTTTCTTCAGCCTCTCTCCTGGTCCGCTCCTCCTCTTGCTGTCGGCGCTCTTCTTCCTGCCTGGCCCTGTCTTCTGCTTCTCGTTTCCGCATTTCTTCCAATTGTTGCTGCCGTCTGCGTTCTTCATCCTGTAACTAACAGAGACGCAATTTTAATTGGTCACTCACATGGGAAAGACAGCTAAAAAAAGGTGACCAAATACTGGCATCTAAAAATAACTCATTCAGTAGAAATGTTATGCTACAGATCCATCAATATAATTTCCACCCATTACGAGTATGCTTTGTTACATTGGATTGCCTAAAATCCCTAAGAAAAAACAAAACAAAACAGAGGTGCACAGAACTACATACATAAAAGCACAAATTACACAAGGAGACATTTTTAGCAGTCAGGTATGAGCCCCAGTAGAAGACTGAGGTGACTCATGTTCCAAAGAGCTTCAACAACCATAGCCTCATAGGTATAGTAAAGTGAAATTAAATACTTGGAACCAACAGTCCACAGCTCCGGCAGTCAACTGTTTTTTTCATTCTGGATTAGAATTTAAGCACCGGAAAATCATGACTCATTAGTTAAAGGGTCAATCTGTTTAAAGTAACAGGCTCATTCAGCAAGTCTGCAAATAGTCTCAGGAGATAAATAAAGTCTCCCACTGTATCTGCAGCAGATGTGTTTTGGAAAAGCTGAGAGTGAAGGAAAGAAAACTTTTGACTACTGGGATTAAACAGCTCACAAGAACAACTCATGTCCAAGAGACAATATTAGTTTATGTATGCATATGATGCTGCACAGATAGGAAAACTGAGCACAACCCAAACTTTGCACGATTCTTTAAAGCTAACGGTATATAAGCTCTTGACGGACAGGAATATCCACTGGCACAATCATACAAGTAGAAATTAACTGGACTACATCCTGTATTATCTCCTACATATGAGGAGATATGGCACATGTTTTAAAGTAATTTTTTTTCCTCCACGCTATTTTTTTAATCCTTATTAGTATAAATCAACAAATTATTTGATCTTCCTATAAACTGCATGTAACAGGAATACTTTTCTACTCCTGGATTTTATTTTACAATCCAATTTCACTTACAGAAAAAGACCCCTAGGACACAAAGCAGTACAAGACAGAAAGAGAAATTAAATCTTAATGGACTTTGTGAGGACAACCTTCACGTAAGTATCTTCCTCCCCCAATTAATTAATAAAAAAGTCTAAACAGTTTGGCTAATTTTTTTTACAATTATTTCCCTCCACTGGTCATTTTTGAGCATGAAAGCTAAGGAACAAAATTAATTAATTTCATTTAGGCACTAATTTGGTGAATGTATTCTAGAGGATGCTACCTCTATGTAATTTCCCCTTATTTAGGGCTAAAACTTTGTCATTCCTAACTGAAAATGACAAATATAAAGATCAAGCTCAGTTTGCATGGTTGAGCAGGGAACAGAGTAGCTAACCAACTCCCTGCTTGGATTAAGACTTCTTGTCTTTGTTATTGGAAAAACATTATTTTAGCAAAGGAGATAATATTGCTGTCAAAAGGAAAGACAGCTAGTAAGTCACAAGAGTTTATACAAGAGAAGTCATTTCCTCTTAGTAAAAAAAAAAAAAAAAAAAAAAAAAAAAAAGGCAAGCAAAAACTGCATGGTGAGAAAATACAGGAAAATTCCTGTCCCAACTACATTCAGAAAAAGACCCTGAACATGGCAGTTACTGCTACCAGGTTATGGCATGGATGCCTTATTGCTTAGCAGCGAATATTTCTATTCAAAGCAATTAAAAAGAAAGAATTTTCAACTAAATTACAGAGAAAGCAGGACTGTTTGGTTTTTTTTTTTAATAGTCTTCTGACCATAGCTAAAGAAATAAGGCAAAAGTCACCAAGCTGCCCACTTAGGAACTGTTGTTAACATCTGAATGATAAGAATTGTGAAGACTCTTGTATTCAGGTCAGAGGCTATTCTAAATATAATACCTATAGGAAAATAGTTTAAAATTATATGGATGGCAGAAGTGGGAATATAGCAACTGTTAAGATATGACATTTCATTTTGTTATGTTCAGTAACTAGTTTCTACTTTGGAGCATTCCTAGACCAAGGCAGGGAGCAGTGGGATGATGAGGTACACCAGAGCACTTGCAGGCATTTGTGTCTATTATTCTGTGTGTACAACAGTACCCAGTTCTAATTTCACCCCAAATTTTCAAGATGCAGAGGAAAATCGGCTTTACATTCCACTTCTAGTGAGAGGGCTATAAGATTCCCGGGTTGAATATTCTCTATCCCAATCACTTTTTCTCTTGTTTAAAAGTCACATTTTCACCTGATTTACTGTACTTTCACATCTCCTCCAAAGCCACGTGTTTATATTTTAACAGGGAAGAACAGCTAATTCATACAGCTGGAGTGATGGAGAAGAGCATCCTCCCAGATGTAATGGAGCAAAGCAGCTGAGCACAAAGTACCAATTCTTTTCCCCTGCTTTGACTCAGCTCTGCTGCAAAGTGCCAACCATTTACTCAGCCACACAACTGTCTTTCTATTGCAAAAGAAGTCCACCTTTATTCTGAGCTATTGCTCCTGGTAAAGGGACCAGTGGACTGATCCTATCAGGAATGTAAAGATTTTCACAGGACTGGCAGGCCATTCTCAAATCCAAGAAGTCTTGAATTTCAGACAACATTAATTTCTCCAAGCACTGTTTAGAACACTCTAAAAGATGTTCCAGGAGAACTTTAAATTTATACTCATTTATTCAATGATGGCTAAAAAGCTGGGTCAGATCTCATAGAAGCCTGGAGAACTTAAAAAACAAACACTATCCCAGCTGACAATTCTTGTATTAACTGTTCATCACCTTCCTTCAGCCATGTAATTAGCAGAACAGCTATTAACAATGCTCACCCTAGACATACAAAAAAAAGTTTGGGTTTTTTTTAAGAAAAAAAGGTAGCAACTACATGGGTATATGAAGTGGCATTGTTTAGATGTGTTTATGTCTCAAAAATCACATGAATGGGATAAAAATCATGAAATTATGAAAAAGTGGTTTACACACCGGGTATAGTGTTCAACTACTTCAGAATTATCTTGCTGCCTTTTTTAAAGCTAAATTTATGAACATCATAAATCATCGACTGATTTATGCCATGCATCCATCTAGCCCAGTATTCTGCTGTCTCTGACCTTGGCAAGCAGAGCTGCACATGAGCCTGGCCTTTTCTCCTAGCATTCCCCTGGCATTTAGCTCACTACTAGAGATGTCAGCTGGTACAGCCTCATGTAATCCTCTGAGTAGCTGTTTGCAGGCATGATGTCTATGCATTTGTCTAATCCATTTTTCAAGCTGATGATACCATCTGCCTTAACCAACCTCCTGTCGCTGAAAGATCCAGATATTTGCAGTCTGCTTGGAAAAGTACTTTATCTATCTAGCTGCAGCTCCAGAAATCAAGGTTTGAGCAAAAAATATAGATGTAGTAATAAAAAAATATTGATAAGATACTAAGTCTGAAAAATCCATTACTCCTGGCTTAATTCAGAAAGGTGAAATGCTTCACTTGTTCCACTGCTGTAAACTGTTTAACACTCACATAACATACAAATACAAAATTGAACTCCTTAGATTTTATAAGTCACCTGAAGTATGCCTTCTAAAAGATGGTCTTCTTTTTCATAAGGCAGTGCTGAATATCCAAATGAATATTTTTGAACTGACACATTTACAGTTTTTTCAAGCAGCACATATTGAACTTTACTAACAGGACTTGCAAGCACAACCTTTCTTTCAAACTGTTCACTAATTATACAGGAATCGACTTTGAAGGGGATGTGTTTCTGCTCTGGAAGACTATGAAACTCCTTTTCCATGTTCCCATGTCCAATGCGTGCAATAAAAATACAGAATTAGCTGGACAAGAGAATAGTATTAACCAATTGAAACTGAAATTATATTGCAACTTAATGACTGCATGCTTATACAACCAACTTGGAAATATCACTTCGGAAGTAATTTCCAAGTTTACAATCCATTTTTGTGTTAATACCAAAACCAAACACCTGTAGCCCCTGCAAACAACAGGGTGTCAGCATGTGCTGAAAAAGTATGCTGTATTATTAGCTCTCAGTACAATTTCCCTTCAAACTGGAAAGGAAGTGTTCTCAGAGCTCTTCTAAAACCTGCATGGGTGGGAAAGGAAGCAATCTTAACTCACAGCCAGTTCATTTAAAATCATTAGTAAGATTTTATAAACAAAATTGCACAGAACAGCAGATACAGTTTTATGCTGGAACACTGCTGCAAGAAACAAATCAAGTCTGCAAGCAGAACACAGCATCTAAGAGGAGGGAAACACAGGGAAAGGAATCACAACTGAAAACATTCAAATGCATGCTTGCAGTTAACTTACTGTATCATAACGACCTTTGAACACCCAAAGATGCCAAATCATCATCCAAAGCACATAGGGTTGTTATTAACAATAATAAGGAATTGAAATAGGAAAGAGATATTGAAGAGAAAGAAACAAACATACCAAATCTAGAACAGAGATTGCTGGCACAGCAGTCTGCTGCAGGTAGTAAGAAAGGGGAAAAAAAGAAAGATGCACAGTGTAAATAAAGATAGGTTAGATTTGTGCTATTTCAAAAGCATTTTCTTTTATTTGTTTAGTTGGCTGCTTTAGAATGGACATAAACATGATATACAGAAATGAAAACAAATAATCCAAAATTTTTATCTGTATTTACTCATGCACCACCTCAGTAGTTCCACGGAGATGCTACTTAACTGCATCTCTAAAAGTGGAATGCAATCAAAATGCAAACATGGATTCAGTTCAAGACAGCTGTTATTTTTATGTTTCAAAATGTTCCAAAAAGCTGGAAGAACTTAATGCACAAATAAAGTTTTAAAACCAGCACTTGCAGAGAATACGAATATTGTTATGCAACACAACTGGCTTTTGTTTTTAATGGCACATGTCTTTCTTAGCCTTGCCACAGTAAAATTTTTAAGACACTCTTTGTTTAAGTGGCAGTTCTACATGAATTTTTAATGGCCATAGGTAACTGCCTATGTGCCGCAAATTGCCTGTTAGCAATGCTGGACTTTAGGGCAACTTGTTTGCCAAATATATATTTAGTTTTCCTTTCTTCGGTTTCCAAGTTTGAGGTATCTATTGTTTTACACGGAAATAAAGTTAGGCACAAGAAAAAAAGGAAAGCAACGCAGACTGCAGCAAATATGAGAAGAGTAAGTTTAGGAAATGAAGCTGCCAAAACAATCCTGAACTCAAATTCTACTCAAGCCGCTAGCTATTTCTGAATGTCAAAACAAGCATGTCCAAACATTTCTCAGGAATTAAACATTGCTTATCACAGAATTAAGTCAACTTTTCAAGACAAACACACAGAAGACAGTGAACATATTACAGAGCTAGCTTTTAAGCCTGGAAAAGCATAGCTGTTGGTATATAACTTATGAATCCATGCTGTTATTCAGAAAAGAACAGATTTTTCTATAGAAACTTTTTCTAAATAACAGTAGATTTTGCAGTCTTGGGAGACAACAGCCACCAGCAAGAGCGGTTAAAAACTTCACCATATTACTCAGTTGTATTATCTTATTACCTGTATTATGAGCTTTCACAAAACTGAAGCTAAGGTAAGCAAACCTCTGATGCTGATTAAACTGGACACCATGAAAAATCCAGGCCTGTAGGAGTTGGAGCTCTAGACCAGGTATATTACACCACCCAAAACCATGTGGCTCAAGCAATGCTCCCTCCACTGCTGAGGTCAGCACTGAGGGGTGGTAAAGGTAGAGGTAGCAGCTGGATCAGATCAGCAAGTTGGAATGCCTGTTCAGTTCACTATTCCCTGGAAACAGTATGCATTCAGTGTCTGTTTTCATGTCCCAAGACTATAATAAAAACTTTTAGAGGTAAATACACTGGGGAGGGGAGGGAGAAATCACACTGTTTTTATTCCTCATTCTCCTACAAACATTCAGAATTTCACACGTTTTTGCTTACCTTTCTGCAAGCAAATTTCTATCATATTTTACCTCCTAACCATACTCTAGGTAAATGGCAAAAACCTTTATCCAAAGGGATCTTTTCTCTCTCCAAAACCAAAAAAGTAAGTTCAATCGCTAAATTGAATTCTATAAAAGGTAGCTTTGATACTTTCATAATACTTTACTCAACTGATGAAACCACTCTGTTACTAATTTTAAAATTCAAGCCATTTAAGAAAGTGTCATTCTCCTTTACCCTCTAAGAACATCAAAATACTGAAAGCATGAAAAACCACCAAGCTAGAAATTTACACTATTTTTTTCTAGAAAGGATTTTACCCTTGCTCTTCTTTCTGCCTCCAGTCGCTGCATGATGAGCATAGTATCCACCTCATCATCCTCCTCTTCGTCGTCATCTTCATCTTTTTGCTTTGATTCTTGCAGTCGCTTTTGGAACTGCCACTCAAGCATGAGTTTGCGGAGGCGGTCGTTTTCTTCTGCTGTACGATCAGGCTTGTTCTGAAGTTCCTGAATCTCTTTACTCAGCATGTCCACAATGTGCATCTGTTGCTGCTTCTCCAGTTTCTCCTTTGCATCCCGTTTCCATGGATCTGGAGATAGGCTATCACCAGAGGACAGTTCTTCCTTGCTGATAGTAATGTATTGCAGATCTCTTCGCTCAATAGTCCGTGGCTGCTGTTGGGGCTGCAGCTCTCGAATAACTGTTTCTTGAGGCCTCTGCAAAGTTGAGGGTTTTTCTGATTTCACTTGCTGAAGGGAGACGGGAGGAACCACAGGCTGAGCAGGAATTAGTGGCTGAGAACGCATTTGGCCCAGTTTCCTCTCCTGCTCACGACGTTTCCTTTCTCGTTCTTCTTCCAAACGTGCCTTTTCCTTTTCATACCACCTCTGATGCTCTTCTCTTTTTTTACGCTCAGCAGCAGCTACCTGGGAGGATGCTTGTGCTCCTATCTGATTTGGAGGAGGAGGGGGAGGCAGAGGCAAATCCATCTGTAGTTCATCAAATTCGGCAGCATAATGCACTGGAGGAGGTGGTGGTGGAGGGGGAAGATCTGTTCTGATGGGCTGGGAAATGGCCACTGGAGTCGGCTGGCTAGTGGCTGGAGTTTTCCAACGGCCAGGTCCACTTTTAGTTAAACAAGAACCAGGCGACACTGGTTTGGAGGAATGGTTCAGGTGCTCCTGGCTAGATGTGCTAGAATCCACAGATGAATTCATCCACTGATCGCTGTCTGACTTCCGATCAATGTACTCCACATCTTTCCGTATAACAACTTCCAAGCGATTCCTCTCTGGCTGGAAAACTTTGTCTCTGAGCTCTTCCTGGGAACGAGCTACACGCTGAAAAATATTAAACAAGGCATGTGTATCACAGTCCATCCACATTAAAACATATTTGAAAATGGCTTACAAAACACATTACTGAAGGTAATTACTTTTAACAAATTTCAGCATTTCCATGCCCAGTAGGTTTTCCAGAACCAACAATAAAATATTCTTCTCAATCTTCTTAACTCATTCAAGCAATGGAAGACTTAGCAAGCTCCTGGGAACTGCCTAGTAACTGGACTGGGAGGAAGGATGAATGCAAAAGGAAGTTTAAGCTGAAAACCTCCCCAGCTCACACAGTTTCTCAGGACTATCCCTGACACTCCCTCCCCCACATGTGAGTACAATAGTCCTGGTAGCTCTGAGCAGTGGCTCAGTCATACCAGCTCTGCTAATCAGGCTTCAACTGGCTTCACTGAACATCTTTCCTATTGGGAAAGCAAACAGAAAGGCTGCAGCAAGAGAGAGAAGAGCGCCTCTGCCCACCCTCCTCCATTAACAGGCAAGATACCCTGCAGGAAACTCCCATTACTAACACAATTCAGGCAGGCAGTCTAATTCTACCTGCTCATGGAACATGATTATAATGGTCTGAGATTTTTGTCACTTAAATGCATCAAATACCAAGTCTTTTTCTATAGAACCTCTGGGTCCCATTGCACTGAACAACCACCTGAAAAGGAACACTGGACCATAAACCAGGATTATTAAATCCGTTAATGATTTTCTTGAAGCAAATATTCATACTTCGAATGTTAGGAACTGCTAAGCACTGAACACATAATGCACCAATTATCAACAACTGAGAGAAGACTAACAAAGCAAACTCCCTTTATTTTCCTCCACCAATGACCTTAACCATGACCTCTAAAGAATGCCCTCTTTGAGAGGAACAAGTGTATTTTTTATGCTCTATTAGTCCAACAGAGCTGAACACACAGTTATTTGTGTTAGATCTGCTGTAAAGATGCACCTAGCCAAAGTTTGCTAATGCCTTCAGAACAGAAAACAGGCATTGAACAGCTTTTTTTACAAGCCCAGTTCTCTCTGCAAAGATTAAAGTTTTGGTTTTTTTTTTTATTCTTGTAAAGATTTTTCTTCTGTTTTCTTATAATTTTCAACTTAAAAGAAATATTGTCTGGCAAGGATAAACTATGAACGCTTTCAGTGCCTGTAAGGAGTTAAAGCTTCTATTGGCTTTAGCAAAATCCTTTTCTGCCCTGCTTTCAGCCTTAAGGCTATAGCTCAAATTCAATGTCTGTCAACAACTTTAATAGATGGGCTTCATCTTTACCAGTTTTAACCACCTCTTCTAAGCTACTCACTTAAGCTTGTTTTAAGCAGGGGAGAGATGCATGTCCAGGCAGCAATTATCATAGAATTCAGTTAAGACAAATGGGTAGGAACCGTTCTCTGGAGACATCCACCTCCCCTTCTCCCAACACTGACAGAGAGCACATAGATGTTAACCATGCAGCTAAGATTAAGTGAGACGAAATCATGACATGTGGAACAGTTAAGCATGGAAATTCAGTAAAACATTTCTGTATCTATTTGCCACAGTCGTTCAACTTGCAGCACTCCCTTTCAAAAGTACCATCCTACTTGGGGAGTAAAACATCTATTTTTTTAACAGCCCAAATAATGAGAATTTAATCTCTATAACTCTGTATCTCTATAACTGAAAAAACACTAAAAAAGAGAGTGAATTTTTCCTGAATTCACTTGCCCCTACATGTGTGAGCAACCAATAAACAATTCTTTCTTTGCTTACTTAGACAGAATCTCAAGATAATTTACATGACACTTTTTCAAAAGTAAAAGATAAGCCTGGTGTAAGACTCTGCTCTTATAATTAGAAAACAGCAAAAAAAGAAAAAAATATATCTCTCTATATTTTTAAGTCTGGTGGATTAGAGAAAGAAGATCATCCATTAACTAGATTTAGTAGATCTAGTTTAGTAGGTTTAATTTCCAGTATGGATTTGAATGAAGTTCTTACTAACAGGAGCGGAACAACACTGTGTTTGAATTTCTAGAATTCAATGGGTGTAAATTCATCCCATGTCAAGATGCATCTACATTTTGATAACAGATACAATTTGAAATTATATATTTCTTTTTTTTAATTAGGAGCAGGGAATGTGTTTCAGTGAACACCTTGGATAGGTCTCAAAGTATTGTTTTATTTCAATTTTAATACTTCATCACATAAATAACACACCCTCCAGGCAAACATTTTTCCACATAAACCTTCTTAGAAGAATGAAGATTTAGCTTGCTTTTCAGAAAACCACAAAACATTTTACAATACAAACTCTACTACCACTTACACCCCATTACCTCTAACAGGGGATTAAAATATCCCAGATAACAGGTCTGCAAGAACATGGTAACAAATATAACAAATTATGTGAAAGGAAAGGGGGGGAAAAAAGACAAAGTAAGAAGGAAAAAAACAAAACCCATAGGATTCCTGAACCCAAGCCTATCTTGGCAGAAGTATAGTTGTTCCCATCTTGTGGTACAGTTAGAGAGAGCTGACGATTCTGAAAAAAGTCTCTAGCAGTCCAGGAATGGAAAGCAAGCAGTTTCGTTCTGGTTTGTTTCTTTATACTGAAAAAAAAATTACTTCTCACCTGCATGGTAGTATTGATAGAATGATTACTTTCTGCCTGGAGCTGTGGTTTTTCTTCATAATTTGGCCACTGACTCTGAGCTGGACCCATTCGGTCCTGGGACTTGGAAGCTGGGAATGTGAAATATTCTCTAGTATAGGTCTGTGTTGGGATGGGATAAGCTTCAGGTCGTGGTGGCAGAATCTGCTCCTGAAAAAGGCAGAAAAAAAATAAGGCAAAATTCACATAGATCTGTATGGAAGTTTGCTCTAAACATGCATTTTTCAAATACTTTCTTTTGGCTCCTAAGAGCATTACTCATCTGGGACAGGAGATAAAGATGTTGCCTAGCATCAAATATAACTGTAGCTATGACTCATGTTTTTATGGTCTCAAAGTGAGTATGCAATATTGTACAAACCTAAGAAATCACAAGGACAACTTGATGAACAAAATTTAATGAAATCATTGAAAACTGTCTCAACCTTTCATTAGCTGTAATAAGCAAAACCCCACCCAGTCACATGTGCCAGCATTATGGTCAAATAGTTCAGTAAGACACTGGTTTAACTCAAGCACTCTGACACTATTGATAGATAAAGTTTAATAGCCAGCATTTTGCTTGCCACTTCTGACCTCTGTACAAAGATTTCCAGTAGAGACTGAGGTTATTTTGGTGGTAGTTCCAGATGCGTAAGCATTCTTTCCCCCAGGGCTTGGAGGCTGATCTGTTGGAAAGTTAAAGGAAGCATTTACATGACTGTTAATAATAATTTACAGAACTTAAAAGACTTAATAAAGTAACAGTATTCATAAAATAACTGTGATTTTGTCTTTAGGTATTTCTAGCAAGAGGCTTGCTCCAAATGTTACCACTACACTGGTGTTTTAAACTCAATCCATTTTTAAAAACAATCACCCCTTTTTGAATACAACAGCCTCTACAACTACTGGAGGAGGCATCTCGCCTCCAAAAGAAGAATAATTTTTCTTACTTGCTACATTGGGACTGGAACGATGATCGGCTCTGTTCTTCATCAATCTGTCATCCCCTGGCAGCTTCTTTGGTTCACTGTACTCCGTCCATGGCAGCTGAGGACTCTCAGGTGATCCATTTTGCGTGGAGTTGTTATACAGCTCAAAACCTTCACTCTTTGGTCGGGGTTTACCTGAGCCACGGCGGTCAGAAACTGTAACAGTTGGATATGTAGTTTCTCTTTTCACTTAACTACTGCCTAGTGCATTTTCTTTCAAACCAGAGCTACCTTGAGCTTATATTCAAAAATTCATTTCCCAGCAAAGCAAATGCTAGATTTAAAAATCTTTATTTTGTCAAATATGCAATCCCAAACTTGTATCAAATATACAGAATTCCTTCAATCTGTATTCTTCAAGAGAACTTTTGACAAGGTACCCCAACAACTGGAAAAACTACGTATGCTATACTGAAAGGTCTCTGGATGACTGAGGCATATGGCATCTGGGATGGTGTTGTGAACTGTGATAATAAGGATTTGTTCTTTAACCCATTCTTTCCTGTACTATGGTACTATCCTGTATGTAGAAAATGCCTTCATTGACAAAATTATTTCCTTTACAACATTATTTTATATTGGACTTTAATGTGTCTTTTGTTAGTACCCTGAAGTGGGATGGTAAAATAAAACACTGGAGAAGCATCCAAAAACTTCTTATGATCAGACAGTGAAACTTAAGAAGATATGTTTCAACATTTCTAGTTTAAAAAAAAAAACAAAAAACCAATGGCAAAATACATTCCAGGGCTTCTGTTTACATTTATTTCTCTCCTACTAATTACATTGCATTCCTTGTGGTTACAAGGAAGACATATTCTGAGAGGAGAGAAGCTTTTATGAAAGGGACAAAAAATGCCATTAAGCTTAATGCCCTTTCTATCATTATAATCTATTTGTTAAAACAAAAATTAATTATAATCAGAACTGTGTTTAAATGCATATTTAAGTTTTGAAAGGTACATATGCAAAGGATTGGTTAATCACTAGACTAGGAAAATTTCAAGCAGTATTTAAAACCAGATTAATTTCTGTTAAGAAAGAAGATTCTTTCTGTGCAATTATATTTCTTTTCTGATTTAATATTTTTGTAATACTTGGTAAGATACTGTAAATCATTATATTTTGTGCATTCTTATAAATGCAGAAAGCAGATTTACAAAGCTGTTATCAATATCAATATTATTATCTTTACCTCTTTGCATCATTGGGGATGGCTGATTAAGCAGGGTTGCCAGACCATGGTAAATTGCTCCTTGTTTTGCTACTTCTAGTGTTACTACAGAACCTGTCCTGGTCATAAGTTCTGCTGCCCTGCAAAAAAAGGCAGAGCAAATAAAATTAAATTAGGCACTCTATTACTTAATTACTCTTATTATCAGAAATCTGTTGCTTGACAAAGCACTCTTTTTCAGATTAATACTTAAAATTACTTTAAAAATATAAGATAATGACAAGAAGATAGGCTTATGCACCCAGACAATTCCTACTGGCATATTCCCAGTTTCTGCTTCAAAGGGCAAAAGCCACAATATTTAAAATTAGAGCTAAAAAAAGACTGTTCAAAACCAAAGTCCAAACATATATTACAATCTCTTCTATATAGATAACCCACATCATATGAAAAAAGGAGAAAAATAGTACACAAACAACTGAACTTGTTGCTAAGGTTATCCACAGGCAGTTATGAAATGCCAAGACAAAGCCTAAAGTGTAAAAAAATATGAGCTTTGTTACCTTATTAAGCTAATATTTTCTTCACATAAAAACAACCAAGGAAAGCATTCTGTACCTCTCCTGGGACAGGCCCACCAAACTTCGACCGTCCACACTAAGCAACTGGTCCCCTGCAGCCAGACGACCATCCTAAATACATATTCAAGAGAAGAAAATTCATACACCAATGCTAACACGATCTCCATTAAAACAATCAATTATTCACACAAACTAGTAAACAAAGGATTTTAAAGCATTTCCAAAGGCTCTACTTTTGAAATTGATGATTAAGAATATTACTAACCACGTCTGCAGCACCTCCTTTCACTACAGACTTGACATATATTCCAAGTTTGTCTTGACCAGCACCCTACAGAAAAAGAGGCATTAATTTAGTTAATTTATATGTGATCTCTTAAGCACTCAACCAACTTTAATCAAAATTTTACATGGCTAAGTAAACCTCTACTTTCTCATTACTTTTATATATTTTCACACTGGAGAAAAAACAATTAAACAAAGAAAAGTTACATTCAATTAAAGTAATATGAAAAATTTAATATTAGGCCTATTAAAACGGCAAGCTTTGTTAGAAGCAAAGAATATTTGGTCTTAATGCAAGTTTGAATAATAAAACTTATACTTTAGAAGTTTGCTCTAGTTTCCTTATAATAAGAAACACTTATTGGCACTTTTACACGCTATTTATACCTCTTTGTATCATGTTTTTAAAAAAAGCACTGTACCCCAGTGAAACAAGGTAAATTGCAGATTACATGAAAAAGGAATAGAAATGTTTTTTACATTCATTAGGACTGTAAAGGACCCAGGGTAAAGGAACGAAGAGTGCCTCTAGCTTTACATAAACAAGTAAAGCAGACATAAGTAATTTAGAATTGACAGAGTCAATATTTAAGTTTACTGCAAAACCATGCAATTTTGTTCATAAAATATCTTTCTCAAAAGTGTTCTGCTACATTTTGGAAGAGCTGTTAACAGTGAACTTATTGCAAGACAGATACCAACAGATACCAAGATACAAGAATGAAAGCATCTATTCAAGCCATGCTGTTGTGTCATCCACATGCTCCAATGTACAAGACGCCACAAAAATCAGTCCAAATGTTAGTATCACGAAACTTTAAATTGTCTCTGATAATGTAAGACTATTTCTTGTCATTTATCTGCTACAGCAAACTGTCATTTGACTCTGCAAGTCACTTATGAGGGTGCTAAGTAAGTTTTCAACAGAGCACAGACAATTGTAACATCATTTTTCTAATGTAATCCCCCAAGTTGCTTTGATGTTGAACATACAGCTTCCTTCTTTTTTTCCTCCTCCTTTTAAACCCCTTGTTATAATAAAGTAAAATAAGAATCAATGTGAAGATTATTCAAATCTAGTGTTACACAGACATGGTTTTATACACAAGTGAAAGACTTATTTTCAGTAAGTCTTAGGTTAATCCCAAATGTTTACACAAATGCCGCAGAAAAATAACTCCAAGTCTTATGATTCCAGATTAACATTCTACGTGTCCAAATTTTTAATAATTGCTTAAGACATACTTATGGATGAAAAACGGAAAAAAATGCAAAAAATAACTGAAATACAGATACTTTCTTTGTCTAGAAAGAATACAAAGACAATTAAAAGAATTTAGTTCCTTTTTGTTTTTTTTAAGAGCACTAAAGAAACATTGCTGTAACTACAGAATAATTTTAACTTTATAACAGAAAAATTGGCTAAAGTTATGAGAAACACAAGTCAGAAGACAGCTAGATAAATGCCATGAAAAATGAAATCATGCTTCACAAATTTCACCCCCAAGCAACAAAGACGTACATGAAGAAGGATGATCTAGCTGAACACCTAGATTTCCAAGATGGACATCACAAGATGCTCTTTTAGCAAGAGCTCTTCAAGACTACAAGGTGGCACACAATAAGAAAGAACTTGTCCTTGTGTATTAGTAACAGGTTCAATAATGGATCAAAAGTTGTTAGTTTTCACAAGGAATGGAAGATTTCAGAGGAGCCCTAAATGAATGTGCTGTTCACCATGCTCATACACATTCCAAAATAAAGGCAAACAATAATGTAAATAAATGTACCAAATAGAAGATTCATCAAATAAGTCAAAACCAAGAGTTGGAGATGGATCACATGATGCTGAATACTGGAGCAGTGATGGGGTGAAGATGTATTTCACTGGTTCAAATGTGAAGTAATGTTTCAACCTTCTAATGTGCTGGTTCCCATGAGGGCACTGTTGGCAGAACCAGTTACCACCTTCCCTTGCTTGGAACTGAAAATTAAATGACAGCATTTATATGTCCCTTCCTCTGCCTCCAGCCACTAAGTATACCTGAAGGGAAGCTCCTTGAATTCCAAAGGGCAAAAGAATCAGCAGCAACTCACCCACCCACTCTTGCAGTTACAACCTGATGCATCACATCTGTCATTTCAGGAACCAAACAGCAGCTTTTCTTGGTGGCCACACTGACCAAGGATAACCTGATTCCTATGAAGCCACCTGGAATTGACAGCATTTTTATGCAGTCCTAACATCAAAGGATGCTAGCAGGAATCTCTTCCCCTTAGGTCCAGAAATTCAGACAAAGATCTGTCTCATACAAAGATTAGGTAATAACAAGCAATCCTTTGGAAGAGCACTGCCACTTAAAACAGCATGCACATTAAAAATGTGATTTTGGTACTCATATACTGCATTAGACACTATATTAATCTATATACATCACCTTTCTCATCCTTGATTATGACTCTTAGTGCACATTAAACAAAGTTGAAACCTTCTGTATAAGCCCATGATATGTGGCTTATATTGGTTTGCAGATAATGATGAAATAAACATTTTCAATTGCACAAATACCCATAAGAGTGGTTTCTAAACTGACTTTAACCCCTAAAATTAGTCACTGTTTTCAGAGCCATCTTGTATCAGCTCAGAAATCTGGAAGCCAGAAGAACAGAAAAGAACAAAGCAGAAACCACCATGGTCACTAAAAATCTAAAAGGGTCACATCTAGAAAACTTTAGAATTCTGATTACTCCCTTACAAAATTACACTAACAGAACCACTAGGTTCAGGGGATAACAAGAATCATCAGAAACATGGAATACCTTTCTTGAGAGAACCAACTAAGCAGACACATGGGCTCCTCAGCTCAGCAACATTCAGGGAAATGAAGGCCAATGGGATTATGAGTTGCACTGATAAAATTATTTATCATCTCTCTGATCAGCCAGAAGAAAACACTTTCTTACTTCTCCTATCACATCTAGCATATTTTAAATAGTAAAACACAAACAAAATGCAACAAACCTCCACCCTGTGAAACATTTTCCATAGGATTTCATAATTAAATTGGGAAACAGCCAGGAACATCACTGCTGAAAGATCCCAAAGTGTAAACAGAATCCAAGATTCTCAGCAGGGCTCTTTGAGGCTTTAGAGAAAAAACCAACCAAACAAACAACATAAACCCCCCCCCCCAATCAGATATAATGCACTCTGATATTACAGAAAGCTAGAAACCAGGATGAACCATAGAATAGTTTGCGTTGAAAAGAACCTTAAAGACCATCTAGCTCCAACTCCCTCTGCACAGACAGGGACACCTTCCACTAGACCAGGATGCTCAGATCTCTATTCAGCTTGGCCTTGAACACTTCCAGGGATGAGGCATCCATCACTTAGATGTGTAACCAGTTCCAATCCCTCACCACCTTCTCACAGTAAAGAACTTATTTTAACCATCTAATCTAAACTTACTATTTTTCTGTTTAAAGCCATTCCCCCTTGCCCTGCAGCTGTCTGGCTGGCCCCCTTTAGGTATTGGAAGGCCACAATCCAGGTGACCCTGGGGCTTTCTCTTCTGGCTGAACAATCCTAATCCCCCCAGCCTTTCCTCACAGGAGAGAAAGATCTTACACTTGTTTTTGTTATGTTCTTTGGCTAAAGGTACCACAGCTGGAGGAAGACACTGTATCAGTCAGATTTTTACTCTAACTGCGCCTATACTCTAACCCTGACAGTAATTCTTCATTATGATTCAAAGAAGCTGATATTTTAGTCCTCATTGCTTCTTTTCCAGTGCTTTTATGATGTTTATATTTTGTCAATATCTTTCCTGTTTTTTTAAAGGAAGTTATGAGGAAATATGTTAGCTCCAAGTCATCTCACTTAAATACAAAACTAATGCATTTTGAAAGCATAAAAATTATTTTAAAATAAATCTCAGTTCAGATTACATTAAAAAAATTTTTATCAGTTACCACATCTACTCGTGTCTTATTAGGAGCAGTGAGCTTGTCCTGTTATTCACATTATTTAACAGTTTCTAATGTTACACATGTGCTTTCACAAGCTTGGGAAGACTTCTCACTAAATACCCTTAAAATCAATACATCACCTTCCCTACAATTTTTACTCTAAGCTTGACAATAATTTGAATCCAAATTCCTAATTTCTGTTGAAATAGACTTGATTTTGGTTTGATTCTACTTTCCAGAATGCTGCTTTAGAAGGAAATACACAACTATTAGAAACACAAAAAGGTTCCTAATATGTAGTCACCCATACTAAACTCCAAAGTGAATAAAATTCTCATACATGTCACATGGGTTTTCCTGTTTTCATTTACTGACTTTACAATAAAACAGATTTCTTTGTGAACTACTTATTACACTGCTTTTCTTTCAAAGGAATGTGAAAGTCAACATAATTAAAGCTATTCCCCCACAAATAAAAGAGAGCAATAAAATGTGTGTATCAATAACAAAAATATGATAAACCTTCTTTTCACTTCGTTTTCTCTGATCCTTAATACCAGAAACACGTGTATCTGTATGGCTTTTAGTCCAAACAGACTCTAAAGGAGGCAGATGACTGTGGAAAGCTAGAATGCAGTAAACATAAAGAGATGGCTTATTCCCTTTCCCCGAGATTAACATACTGAGACCTACAGCATATTTTCTCAAATATACATAACCAAATACAAAATCTCGAAAATCTTTATAAGTATTTTTCAAAAAATAATGTAAGATATTCTATATTTTAAAAAGCCTCTCTAGAGCTACCAATCTACCCATTTTCTTTCACACCTGAAACTTTTTCCTGCAATCCTTGCAGAAAGTAAAAGATACCCTTTGGAGGAAAATATTCGGGAAATCCTCCCCTTTAAGTAATAATTTAAGGAAAAAACCCACTAAACTGTTTCTGCTGCTTCAGTTCACTTAGGTGACAATATTCTTGAACTGAACTGACTATAACACTACTCTGAAGTCCTCTAAATGATATCTACTTTTACAATATGAAGCCAAAACAGAACCCTAGGGGGGAAAAAAGTTCTATAAGGAAGATATTAGCTGAACACAATTCAACAAATAATGAACTGGAGACTGAAGAAGGGAACATGGTATTTAAAAATGTTGATGCCTGAAGTACATCAGACCTAAGCTTCAATACAAGAAACATCTCCATTCTGTGCTTTTACAATCCAGTTAAAAAATCAGTACACAAAAACCTTTATGCACAAATAAAGTGCACAAAGCAGAGAGAACTAGTTTGGAGGCCAGCAGTAAAGCACTATTCACACATTTCAGAATTTTTTAAATACTCCAATAATAAGTTAATTACAGTGACAGTAGCAGTGCACTTACACAGAGTGTCAGGAAGAAACCCACTTGTCTGCTCCCATGTTGTCTCACACTTGGAGCTGTGCAGGCACTACTGTGCTGTGGCAGGTCCCATGACAGACCTGGCTGGAGGCTCAGCTGATCCCTGTCTCCAACTCCCCTCCTCCCAAATACAAGCTTTGTTTTCAACTTAATCAGCTTCCCTAAATTGTTTACAGCACAGCATGACTGTTCATAACACTGCAGGAAAGCTTGGATCATTAAGGGAAGCTGATTCCATTATTTGGTGAAAAATTTTATTTTCAACCCAACAACCTAAATAATTTGAAATTCCTAAATCCTACTATGGCTCACCTATTGACTTTTCAAGCAGCTCTGTGTAATGTCTGCAAAACAACTGCATTCTAGTGGGAGCTGAGCCCCAGAACAATTGCAAAAACAAACACCCACATACATGCAGGTTCCTGCACAGAGAAGTCAACTACACAGTGGAAAGTATCTTCATTTTAAGCTTTTGAATGCCTGCATGGCAGACACACTGAAAAGATACTTCCCAATTTTGCCAAGTCCCACCCATTCCCTTCTAAGTGTAAAAAAAATCCTAACTTTAGCAAGGGATGGAGATGAATGACACATGTAGAACTGATGAAAACGCATTCGGCTAAAAAACACATTGCACTTTTACTTGTGTAGTTGTGCAATGGGATAAAAATGTTGTGTTCCTGCCCACCCTCCACCCCCCCGCCTTTTATTCCAGAAAGTTTTATTAGGTCTCTGAGGCAGAACATGAAAAGTTTCTAGAAAATAAACTCCTCCATGCTTGGGCTTATTCATATTTAGGATGCACAAAGCCAACACATGGGGGAAACTGAAGCAAGCTATCAGATCCAGTACCCAAGATGAAGATTTGCATGAGATGCAACACCTGTATAAAGATCTTCTAATCATCTCACACTTATCTTAAGAAGTAATTAAATGTTTTAAAACAGCACAAGTTGAAAGACGTTAACACATTGCACTTGCAAGTTTGCCATGCACTTGGACTTTAGTCAGAGTATGAGAATAATTAATCCTAAATTTGCTGTGGCTTACAGGTTGGAATGCTATGACAAAGGACAACTTTTCCATTTAACTGGAATTTTAATAACTGGAATTTCAAAAGGTTTTCTAACCCTACTTGGGAGGTAAAAATAAACACAGGACACTTCTGCATACTGAAGTCGGTTTAGAATGGTAACTTGGGTCTTTACTCTAAACCTAAATGAAGAAAAGAATGTATGGGAAACTGTTTAAGTAACCAAACTACCTTGTAAAAAACTAAATAAACAAGGAGTCCCCCCATACTGAGAGTTAGAATAAAAGGAGCTACAAGTCAAGAGAATAAATGAAAAACTAAGGTATGAAACACTACCAATAAATCTAAGGGATTAAAACTTACCAGGAGTTCTACTTTCTTTCTATCTACCTTTATTTAATCTGTGTGGCCCCATTAGGGTTTGACAATATTTAAAGTGGGACTGAAGGAAGATAGGGAATATTTTAGAAAAGAGGAGCAGCTTTATTTTTGATAAGGCAAGCTAGTTTGAAATAGCTCTTATCACAGAACAAAAACATGTTTAGAAAAATCATACAAAATGGGAGTCTAATGCTACAGCAATGCTACACAAAGATTCCATACCTGTTGTCCAAAAGGGTATTTGCCCCCTTGAAGCCTGGCACAATTTTCTGCTTAACTACAAAAGTTTTGTCATGTTAAAGAAGCTAAAGGACCAAGCTGGATAATGTAATCTAACCTCAGTTTTTGAGATAGCCTAACAAGAAACAAGTCCTTTTCCACCATATCCACTTACATTATATCAGTACACAGTAGCCCGTAATTGTTTGCATAATTAGCATTATTTTGCAAGCCCCTTCTTGCTCTAAAAGGATTGTGCCTAAAATATTGCATTTGCTTAAAAAATCACTATGAAAACTGTAGAAAGAGGCAGCATTAAATAACACCCGATCAAAACAGATCACCACAGCTACTTCTATAGAGTATTCAGACCAATGAAGAAAAGAACAAGATAAACTACAGTGATCTAAAAAAAGAAACTGCTACTCCTACATCAGAGATGTAAAACTGAGGATGTACAAAAGCACCACAGTAACAAATTAATAAACATGACAGATGTTTAATGAGAGTAGTTAAAGAGAACAGATGTTATTGCTAGTGTTGCTATGTCACAAGATGAGTTTTATAAAACTTCCTTGTCAGTAACAGACACAGGAAACTCTGGCTCACATAAATTCCATAGGCCATAAAATCAGAACACACCATATAGTGCAACTGTGTATAGTGTATAAAGTCACAGTTTGAGTAACATGAATATCTGACAGACATCTTAATGGCAACACCACAGCAATCCTTGAGCTGGTGAGTCACCACAGAAGCATTAAAAGCAGGCAGAAGAAATTCTGCTTGCTCCTCCTTCCCATTTGGTATTTGCCAGGACAAGCAGCTGTAAAGGCATGGTGAAAACAAGAGCCAGCTCCTTCTAGTGAGAGTCAACATGCAGCTTCATTCCCAGATGAGCCACCCATGCTGTGACATGCTCATGGGGATCTGCCACCTGCAGAATGGTGGCTTGGAGGTGCTGACACACCACACAGCCCCACCAGTATCCCAGTCTAAAGAATGAGAGGGAGTAATGGTCCATCTGTTGACCAGGTGCTAACCTCTTAACAGCTGAACTACTCCCAGCCCCACATATCCCACCCAACATAGGTGGAACACAAACCACCTGTACTTTCTGTGAGGTTAGTAATATTCTTGCAGTTTTAGGAGACCTGTAAAATGACCTGGTTACTTCAATACCTATAATGAGAACTACAAAAATTATTATAAAAGCATGTTTACGGTTGTTAAAAATAACAGTAGAATCGTATTTAGTAATTAAGGTAAAACTATGCATCTGCAGAGCAGATCTGCAGTACAACACCTAAACAAACCTGTGCTGTTCCAGACAATCACAGGAAGGTCTTGTCATTACTTGTTCTGAAGCCTCTTTTGCCCACACCCCTTGAGCTTCATATACCTTGTTTATCACTCTAATAAAACTGGAGCAATGAACAGTGAAGACTGGCAAAATCATACCTGGTTTAAAAAAATACCCTTCAACATTTTTTTAAAATGTTAGATGTATTAAAACCTGACTTTCATTCCCATAAAATGTCAGAGTGTCTTCCTAAGGATCTTTCAATATAGAAAAGTACATTTCTGTCATAAACATATATACATGTAAACGGTTTCACATTTCACATAAATAGTAAAATGAAGTAGTCCTGAACTGAAAGTATCTTCACTCTCCAATTATACTTTCAATCCACAAAAGTGTCATGCAGTCACCAACCTTTTCAAGAATAATACTCCAATTTAAGTGGCTTCAGATACCAAGACTATATGTCAAAACACTCCAGTAGTTCACACAATCATAGTTTAAAACAAGTATCTTGGATTTTTCTTATTTATGCAAACATGAAATAAGATTTTATCTTAATAATGTAGGTAAGACATATATGTGTGCACAGATACACAAATGTGCTTTACTAAATGTATCTGGGATGTCTCATAATGCTTTACAGTCAACAGTTTTCCCAAGTCACTTAAGCTTCAGTGGTATTTTATAAAAATTAAACAGTTTAATACAGGATGAATCAACTGCAAATAAAATGTGTTTAAAGAAATAGTACAGAAATGTAGTTTATTAAGCCCGATACCAGACAACGGGTCTCAAATCTTTTATCTGCCTACACCCAGAGTAGATTTGACTGATTTTTATCACAGCTAATTCCTGATTCCAGATTCTTAAGCTCACACAGAAGATCTCTGCAAGTTGTAATAAACATCCTTAAAAGCAAGTTTATGGAACAGAACCAAGTCTCACTCTGACTGCCTTGGCAAGTAATTAGTCTAGAAGCAATTAAATAACCCAAGCTTGTAAGCATTTTTTAAAGTAACAGTTTACTAAACTACGCAGCAAATTTACAAATTCACTCTCTAGGAGGCAAAAGCAAAGGTTTTTGACCACCCAAAACCTCACATTCCATAAAGATTTGTGTGTTCTTTAGGTTGCATCTGGATGAGTATATGTTTTATCTCTTTTAGGTACCAAACATACTAAATCTAAGACTCCCTGAACTACTTGCTGTGGGCCCAGAGGCAGGAGAAAGGCCAACTTTATAGCTACTGGTCCCGTCTCTAGCAAGGGCAAACTTTTCTGGACTCAAAATCAGAAAAATCCCACTTTGTCAGAGAAAACTAAGGCCTGTGTTGCCTCAAGACCAGTGCAAACACTTTGGAAATCTGTCATCATTAGAGAAAATACTTTTCAAATATAAATGAGGTGAACCAGCCTACGGTATCTAAAACTGATGTTAGCTGTGGCTACAGCTGCATCGAGTCATGCTGTACACTGACTTAAAAAGAATTTTAGAACTGACCCATGCTCTACATATAACAGACTTCTGCTTTCCCCTCTCACATGCTCCTCCATGTCAAAGGCCAAAACACAAATGTTTCTGGAGCTAGACAATGTACAGCCACTAAGTAAAGTCACAAAGTAAAGAAACTAGGCATTTAACTGCTATGACCAATTCCATAGCAGCTTTAAATTGCATTGAGTGGGGAAAACAGATGAAAAGTCTTATTACTCAAAGAAAGAAAAGGTAGACTGGCAGCAGTACATCCAACATCTGAAACATCCAACAACTTAGAAGCTTTATGTCTGGTATATCCAGATGCTCTATGTACAAGAAACCTCTAGGTGAGTAAAGAGAAAAGACTGAAGAGTTTTGTTGCTATTTTAATGGAACAAGGGTTATGTGTTACTTTTTAATAAAAGAATGTTTGCAATCAAGATTGACTTGCACACAAAGCAAGCGAATATACTCTCATCTTCTAAACGTGCTTCTCACAGAACAAACAACCCAGGATGTTCTGAAATGGACCTCATGAAATGGCATTAATAAATTATACGCTACTGTACTCTTGTGCATATATAGATGTTTGGGGATTTTAACAGTGTTCAGCATGGAAAGCAAGTACACTGACAAAAAGAGCTCTAGCATCTTCTGTGCTAAACAAAAGTACATAAATTTATAACAGCATGATTTCTCTCACACTCCAGGAATGCAACTGGCTTAATATCTAATTCTAAGATTGCAATCCAGTATGCAACAGTTTCTAACTTATTTTACTTTACTCTTACCATTTTTCCCATTTCATGAGAGAAAGTAAATGCAAAAGGTTTCATACACAACATTTGTAGAAGACTGAGCAAATTTTGTTCATTAGTCTTTCTTTTCTGAAAAAAGAAGCCTACTTTATTATTATAAATGCTGCAACTTTGTGATATTCTACAAATACATTAAAGGCCCTCTTAATTAAAAAAAAAATAGATTAAATCCATGAGCCTGTTTGATTCTACTTCTCTTTTGTTTCAAAGGAAAAAACTGTTCACTGAGCTCAAGGAAACTATATTGCTTGAGCTCCATTTCACCAGAAAAGGGTTAACTTTTTAATGTACATTTGCTATAAATACTCCATGAGCGCTGACACACTACGGGCTACTTAGAGTTATGCACAAATCTACAAGTTGTACTGCAGGTTCTGTATGCTCCTCCTTGGTAAGTTAATTCTGATATTATGTTTCACCTTAATTATGTCTGCATTTGGCTTCATAGGCAAGACATACTGGGCAATTTATTTTGGAAAAAAACCAACCCTGTATCTCTGCACTTTTTCAAAAAATGGCACTTGCCTCTACAGCTATGGATAAACTACAACCTAAAAAACCCACTGCACTAACTTCCACATAATGCAGGCTCTGCAGTTTCAGATGCATACAACATAATCCAGGATCAGTGTGTACACTAACACATACTATTAAAGCTCCTAAATTTCTACGCCAACTGAGAGTATTACTCATACAGTAAAAAAATCAACACAGATATCAAGTTCCAAAGGTCTTTTTCATTAGTAAAAGTAACAAACAAAACAAAACAAAAAAAGGAGCTGTATTAATATGTATCTAAACAGAGTTTTCAAAGTTATTAGAATGCTAGGATTTAATGATGTCTGGTACAGGAATTCTAGCTACAGTGTATGCACACTGCAATTTTAGCAGGCATGCTAAGAAGTGCCTGCATACAAGGAGAAAATGGAACATGAATATTAAAACTCACTTTCTTTCAGAATGCCTAAAATACATGTCTAGGTCACCTATTTGCTTTATCAATCTAAATACGAGCAAATAAATAAGATAAAACCCACTCCACTTGAGCAGAGCCGAGGTCTCACAGTTACTGAGAAAAACAATTACATTGTGATGGTGTAACCTTCAGATTATACACACAAAAGCACTAATAAAATTTTGTACAACACCTACAGGGTACAAAAATTTAAACAAAAACACTGCTGGAAGTTAGGAATCAACAAAAACCAGGCAAATTGCTAACACACAGCTATTTATTTGTTAATGATGAAGACTGAACTGGCAGCCTGCATATTATTTTGTTTCTGTGAGACTGAGAAATCTGTTCTGGAAATGAGAATTATATACTCTTTTCCCTAAGGTCCTTTTCCCTAAGCCTGTTAAAGTAACAGCAGTAGTTTAGACCACTGAGGTGAATTAGTACTGAAAAAAAAGAGAACTAAACCAACAAAAACCACCTCCACAAAACAATTTTAAATCTTATTACTGAAACATTTCAATTAATTCATGCTGGGAGGAAATGCCAGAAAATTTCCTTAAATACTTAAAAAACACAGTCACAGGAAGACTTCAAATATTGAGGTATTTGAAATCTTAAGACCTGGAACACATGTAAAAAGTAAAAAAAAAATCCTATAAACTGTCTGTATTTGCAAACACAGGTTAGAGATACACATTTGTATATTGTTACCAGTATAATTAATTATAAGCATAATTTTCAATTTTGGGAAGAGATAAATGAATGTTTAAACCTCTTCCTTCTATATGGATCTCCTACAAAATATTTGTAGAAAAAACCTTCAGAAAAATTCTACATCAAAATTGGTATTTCTGTAATCTCAAACTCTCCATAAATTTAACACCTTGAACCGACTGCTAAAAAGAAAATGACAAACAATGGTTTAGAAATTAAAGCAACTTAGAATAATTTAACTTATCCTTAAGAAGAAACAAGGTTGACAAATAATGCAAATTATTTATGAGTAAGATGTTACTTATTTGTTTTTAGAACAGAAAGTCCATTCCCTGGAGTACTTACTGCTGAACTGTCATACTCATGCTTAAAATGCTTGTATTAAAAAAGAAACACCTTTTCACCTCTCATACTATTTCAGTAAGCACTACTTAGTCTGACTACCTGTTAAAAAATCCTAGAAAATACACTCTGATTTATGTGCCAGTGGGGCCATATACATATCTATTTTAAGGTCCTTGTATATATTTTAATGTAACTGTTTTGATTTATACTACTAAAAGATGACTGGACAAGAAGTAGAAGTGTGCCATACTTCAAAGAACTAAATCACAGTACACTTATGAGTATAACCAGCATGCAAAGATTAATCAACAAAACTTGCTCTATCGTTCCTGCAGAACATGGGAATCCTCTCTTTTCTGCAGTAGTAATTTAAACAGAATTTAAATGCCTCTCCTCTGCAAATGTGTTGAATAAGACACCCTAACTGCAACAAATTTGCAAGTTCTGGTCTTTTCAGAAGGGTCTAGAGAGTATTAAACATCTTACACTGTTTGGGACATCTATTTTAATTATTCTACTAAGATTTTATAAGAAGAAAACAGACTTTTAGAGGAACCTGGATTAAAGCCAACTAATATGACAAGTAAACAGATCACAGGTCATGCTATTCATGCTCTGGCACAGTAAAACAGTAGTTATCACACCTGAAACTTTATATATTAATAGTCACTTCCACAATTTCAGAAGTACATATGAAGAACAAGCTAAAAAATTAGTTTTTTCTTTCTAGATTTTAGGAAGTTAGCTACTAACATCTGACTATATTTAACTGCATGCTGTATTACATAGTTGCTACATGAACAAGTAACTACTGGCAGGTTTAAACAGGCAAGAGAGCAGGAAAAAGTACAGGGATAGTAAAACTTCAGAGAAAAACAGTCCCAACAGAAACCTGAACGGACTTACCATGGATTCTGTTCTTCCAACAACAGAAAACCACATTTTGATCTCCGGGACTACAGATCCTTGAAAGAAAAAAAACAATTCTCCACTTCTCTTCCAGCCCTCAACAGCAACCACCAGCTCTAGTCTGCTGGATTTTCCAAGATACCCATCAAGATAACTCGGAGCTCGATGCTATGACACAGTGTAGCATTTATCAACACCAGCTATAACCAATACAATATTCAGACTCTTACGTAATCAGTTATGCTCTGACTTCCATTTACTTTAGAGGCTTTATTAAACTCTGAAAACTGCTAGAAAAAACAAAAACGGAGCCCTTTTGTACTGAAGACAAAAAACCTCCAAATTAAACAGGAAGTAATGTGCTGGCCCACAGATGGCTAAGAAGTCACATGCAAAAGCCCCCAAAAAAGTGATATATTTTTAAAGTAAACTGCATGCACACACAGCTTCCAAATCATCTGGATTTCATAAAAACTTAACCACAATGTGGTTGGGAGTCTGGCAGCTTTTAACATCAAAACATCTTTCAGGGTTAGAGCAACCAAAGTCTGCACACAACCTCAAAAAGCAACACTGCTCCCTGTTCCCTATGCCCGACGCTCCTACCAACTACATTTCCATATACCTATTACAAAAGCTATTGCTAATAAAGCTACAGAGTATTACTGTATGAAAATATGCAATATCTACCAAGGGCAGAAGAACAAGTTATTCTTCTGGATTACATATGAAGCTATACACTTTAATTTTAAATAAAAATAAAAATTTGTTTAAAACATTCAGTTTCAGAATTGCTCTTAGGTATTTTCCCAATTTATAAAAAAACAAAACAAAACCCAGACAAGCACTACATTGTTTACACTGCTCTGGAAGCTAACAGCTGTTTCATAAGTTAACTTGTTTTCTCTGCTGTGTTTGCTTATAGCATATGCACTTACTACATGTTTGCTCAGAGGTGCTGTCCTGGCTCAGATAACACCAAAGTGAGGTGAATTAGGTGATGCACTGAATATCTGCTCTCTCTGGCACTCCTGGCAGGCCTTTAAAACTTCTAATTAAATAAAATATGAGTAGCTGTGACTAGGAAGGGAAAGACGTAACGCACTTAAACATTTTACCTATCCTCCTAGGTGGGAGGAGGATCTAATACAGGGTGCCCCAGGGACCTAACACTTTCATATACTCCTTGACTCACCTCTTCAGGTTTTGTTTTGGTTTTAATTACATTAATGTACACATGTTTGCAATCACCTAGGATGCCCAGGTGATACTTCTGTCATAAGAATAAGCAAGTGCACAGCATTTTAATGCAAGTTGCATCCCTTCTCTGCTTGTACAGCCTTTGCTTCAACTTCAATACTTGTTTTTTAATTGCAGATGAGAAGGTATAACAATCACTTGATAATTAGGAACATTTGGTGTAAAGGTACTATATAAGGTATGATTTCTAATTTCGTCATTAGAAACTCTTAATTGGCCCAGATGTTAAGCTAATGAAACCTCAAAACTAATAAAAACACAAACAATTATTTGATTACTAATTTTTCTGGAGGTTTCCTTAGAGATGAACACAGATTTACTAGGAAAGCACACTTATTTTGCAATGGGTAGAAGAAAGAAAAGCAGTCCATTGGTATTATTTTTCTTTATGATCCCCTGAGAATTTGCCCATTTTGTCCACCTCTAGGATATCATCAAGCTGCAGGTTAACAAACTTCATCCAAAGCCCGTGACAAGTATGAGAAGCCCCGTAACACGTAACAAGAAAGGCAGGTCAGCACTGACATGCAATGATATTCTCACAACATGTTACTGAAAGCAAGTATTTTGTGCCATTACAGGAAAAGAACTGTTTTCCTAACAAAAGCTAAACAGATTCAGGGTTGTCCTTCACTGGCTGGAGCACGGCCTGTTGACCAGCTGCATTTTCTACTGCTACAGCCCTTCTGAAGCACTGTAGAAACCAATCATCCAATGAACACAACTGGGTAAGCAATCAAACTTGGTTCCTGTGCAGGGCAGCAGCAATTAGGTATTTCTGAAAGTATGAGCTTTCATTTCTTCAACTTTATGAGCACTTAATCGCCAACCATTTACTACTAGAAAGTTTAGAAAAATCTGCATCTATTCTCATATTCGTTTCTCCCTCTCACTTTAGGTATTTTATCCAAATAATGCTGAGAAAATTTTAACAAATAGTCTATTGAAATTCTTCCTACATCTTCAAAGTTAAAATTTATTTTAACTTTTATGCTGCTAAAAGATATACTACAGAAGACATTTAGAAAAAAAAAAATCCTAGTAAATATCAATAATAAAAGGAATAGAAAGAAAAAATGCACCAACCCTTCCTAGCTTCTCAGTCACACTCCCTCAATTCTCTAAGCTGTTCTGCTCTGACCATATTGAGAAAACTAACACTTTTGTATTCTTCTTTACTCTTTTTCAAAATGAAGCCTATTACAGGAAAAACATGCTGATAATTACTCACAGTAAGGAACATGGAATCTCCTGAAAATAATCCTACTTAACTACTACAGCAACTTGTTTCAAACAGTGCATATGATCATTTCTATGAAATGAACATTCTGATTACTTCATATTAAGCAGAAGTTTCTATTGTACATACACCAAAACTAAAACAATCTGTTTCTTGCTTGTTTAAGACAAAGATTTAGAACTGTTTGTATATCAGAATTCCAATATTAGGGCAGCACACAGCAGTAAGACAAAATATGACTTCCTGAAACAGTGTTTCTGCAACTGCGCAAATGAAAACTCTTCCTTCCATGACTGATCATGATAAAGAAATCATGAAATGTATTAAATGACTTGTAAAAAGCTTTCAGATCAAGCTTACAGTAGCACTATTACATACTACTAATGGAAGCTAAATGTCAGTTGTTAAATCAACATCTAGAAGCCAGCCAGCTCCAATGAGAAAGGAAATCTTTTCCCCCTGTAACATGCTGCTTCACTCTAGATGAAAAATTAGATTTCACAGAGTAAAGTGAAAAAAAAAAAAATTACTTCCATGGCACATTTTGAAACATTCAACAGAAATGCAGATGGCAGTCAGAAATCTGATACATATTTATCCAGTGTCAAGATCAAGTATTTGCTTCTAAAATTATTAACCCACTCCACTAAAATCAGAGCAGAATATTGAGTTACATTTTTCAGATCCTGAACTGTTTCCTCAATAACTGCTGATTGTTTAGCACTATACACCTGACACATGCCAGAAATAATTCTTGAAAGCTGATACCACACAAGATTACCATTTCAAGAACCGACTATGAAGCAAGTGAAGGTTGTAAAAAAACCCAAAAACTAAAAAACCAAACAGGGCTGTTTAGAAGCAATTAACTATGTGAGGTAACTTAAAACAATCATGTTTTCATTTCATGCACTGAGTGCCAAGGAGTACCACAGTATTCTGAAGTTTCATGTACTACACAGTGAAGAGACATTAGGAAAGACTTATTCCATCTATTGTACACCACATAACCACAACACAGACTTTTGAGTATCGCTGCTGCATAATTTATAACAAGGTTTAAACTCAAAAGATTATGTCTGCTATTTGATTCAGTTAATAAAGTAAAACCAACCAACTAGTGGAGTCTTCCATCTGGTGGCTGGAGCTGTATGTGCATTCTGTACATTACTATGTAGTGCTACTAGCTACAGCATATATTCACAATTTTGGCTATTACTCTGTAGGTCTCTACTGTAAAGAAACAAAACTGAAGCCATTCTTGCACCTCCACATTGTGCAAAAGAACAGGTGCTATCTTCAAGGTAGAAAGTATTCAAACTTGAATGTACATATTTGAATTGTTTTGCTTATTCATCAATTAACCCACACACATTCTTTGTGTTTACTTCTTTACTTTCAGCAGCAGCACTAAATACACCTGTTTATTAATTCCATTTAACATTACTGCTAATTTTTGGCTCTGAAAAAATGAATAAACCTGTAGCAGAAGTCTGAAATGAAATGTCATAATAACTACATCCATATTATGTTTCCATTTGTATTGTCCACATCTTTTCTGTATTTTACAGAAACATTCCTCAATCAGAATAAAAGCATGATCAACATAAAGTGCACAACCAACTTAAGTGAAACAGACTTTTCCCATTAACATTTTCCACAGTAGGCTGATAAAAACAGAAGTTTTTTTTCAATAAGACTTAAACAAACTGACTTCCATACCTTGGCAGCAACAATGCTCAGTCCCATTCCATTTTGTTTTTTTAGTGTTACAGTGATAATTTCAGGTTCTTTTCTCAAAGGCTGAGCCTATCAAACAAAGGGGAAAGAAGAAAAAATTCAGAAGTTCATATTCACTTCCAGGCTAGGAAAGTAACTAAGCAAAATAATTCATTACAAACAAAACTACTTTGTTAGAGCAGCAGGTCTCACATCCAAAATGTATCTGGTATCTATTTTACAGGTAGAGTATCTAATATTTAAATAAGATGGATTCATATTAAGTACTACACCTTTGTTATACTACACTGCTGAAACTTTGAGGTCTACTCATTGTTTCTCCTTCCTTAATTCAGTAAAGAGATTACTAAGGAATCATAAATTGAAATGTAACAAGTGTATAAAATTGTAGTATTGTTTAACAAAAACTGAAGTTCAGACTCCATAGGCCCCTATTACAAAGGTGAGGGTGATCCACACAGAGAGCTCAATTTTTAGTGCTGCATCTAGAAGATTATATTATCTTTGCAGAATTATTAAGAAGCCAATTAATTTCAAAGGCAGAGTTAAAGCTTTGAAATAAAGTTCCAAAAAATTTCACTTCTGAATACTCTTGAATACAGATGGAGTCCCCAGATATGTTCAGTAATTTTTTTTAAAAATCTTCTAATACTGTCAGTTCTTCAACTCAAAAAGTTTTCATCACAATCTTCATTAGCTGAAGCATGTCAATTGGAGCACATTAGTTTGTATTCATACTGAAACATAACTGCAATTTCCACAAGGCCCATGACAAGTAAAAAATATAAGCCAAGGAGAGTAAAAAAAATATTAGTACTTTCTGATTGAGTTAAAGTATTAGAAATGCAAGTATTTTTTAAGCTGAAAATACTAATTAAAAATATGACGCTATTTCTGTTTAGTTGCTCTAAAAATTATTCCACATAAAGCCACCATCTTTCCAAAACCAAGCTATTCTGTAACTTTGATACTCAAACAGATAAGCAGGAAAAACCCACCACGAAACAAACAAACAAACAAACCCTTACAACAAAAAAAAGAAAAAAAAACCCTTAACTTGCACTGAACTGAGACCCTTTTTAGTAAGTATAGTGTAAAGGGAAACTAAAGTGATTTTTTTGGAAAAAGCATCAGAATAGAATTTAATACTGAATATTTGGTTGGTAACCGCCAGTTTATAAATAAAAGCAGCCTGCAGTTCCATTCTTAAGTTATTTATAGATCCATGTCCATATATATTTTTGTCTGTGTTTGGAAGAATTTCTTCACTGTTTATTCTCAGACTGGGTGAATATGGTAAAGTTTGCTTATGAGAAAATTATAATCATGCTACAGCCTAGAAAAACTGCAACTTTAAACAAGCTCCAAAAAGTTCCTTAAATGCAGCACTTCACTGATGAACTACACGTTTAACAATGAAGCTTATTCTTCCTAATAAGGACTAAAACTGATCATGTAAAACTCAATGCCTTGCCAAGACTGCAGTTAATAATTATTCACTGAATCAATATTTACCAGCTCAGCATTCTCATGGGACAGGTGACTTTCATAATCTGCACCTTCAAAGTATATTGTCCACGTGCCTGGTGACCGCGGATGAGGTGTTAGTCTACAAAAACCTAAAAGAAAAAGTAACACCAATATAGTCATGGTATTTTCTCATGGAATTAATTATAGTATTCATCTTTTTTTATCGCCATTAATGTGTCAAATCTTTTATCTCATATGCCATTACAGGCTTTGCTGCAATTTTATACTATTACCTACAAAATCCTATAGTTCTATAGCTGCTGCTTCTGAGAAACATTCTTATTTAAAAAAAAACACCACAAGCTCACAGAAAACTCTGGGACTGCAAAATATTGCTTTAGCAACCAGATTCAGAAGAGACATGAAACACCAAATAATCTTTTGGAATACAAACTACTTGAAAAATTCCTAGAATTTTGAAAAAGAAGCTACAGCAGTTAAGAAATATCCAACACTTTCTCCTAAAGCAGAGACATTGAGAATACACATCACACAGGAATTATTAATCACGCTATCCAAATACATGATATTCTCCTCCTCATTCTTCAGTGATTCAGTTAACACTGTTTCACTCCAGAAAGTCCCTCAGCATAATTTAGGGGACACCCAAAAAGTAAAATTTTGAACATATGCATTATAGAAGCCTTACTTATAATGAATATACAGCCATTTGTATGGCAACTGAATTATACTTACTAATTAAAGCATTTATTCTGCTAGTCTCCTTTAGTCTCAAAACTACATCCTCTGTTACACACTGGACTTTCAAAACAGTTTCCTACTTTTCTTTGAAATGCAAGAATACAGCTTTCCTATAAACTTAGTTAGAAGCAACAATTGCAAAGGTTCACTGTAGTATACAGCGAGTCTGGTTTTTCAACAGCCTCCTTTGCTACAGCCTCTTATTTACCTTGACATTCCTGTACAAGTTTTTTAACTGCTTTTAAGCAGAAAATTAAGACATTCTAACAGAATTATGTAGCACCAAATAAAGACTATATCTTGTTCATTTACTGTAAGTGCTCAGACAGATCCCCTGCTTTACTTTTGCCAGTTTAAGTTAGTTTCATGCAACCACAAGATCTATTATCTACTTGTCTACTGAAACTCTGTTGAACTACAAATGCCCAAACTGTAAATTCTTACATGATCAACAGTGAAAAGAGCTAGTTTAAGCTCATGAGATTTTTTTAATATTACATGGAAGCAGCTGATGAGTAAAAAAAAAAATTGATTTTAATTATTCAATTCACATTAATTTTAAAAATCAAAAAAGTTTTGGAGCAAAGGCAGAACAATGTTTCAGCAGGCACTAGTAACTCAGCACTGCTTATTTAGAATATTGAAACTTAAAGAAAGGGACAGGGAAAAAGGGTAAGGATTAAAAAAACCTTAATAATTTTAATGGCTTGCAAAAGAAAATACTTGAAGAACAAAGTATAAAAAGACTGAATCATACACAAAGAAAATGTGGCTTACACTTAATTAAAATATATTTGCATTCTGTGTTTGCTACACAGATAATTGTAAACAACAAAAAAATTAACCTCTTTGACAAAGTGGATCTAAAAATTCTTGCAAACCACTTGGAACATTTCTGACAACATCACAGGAATAGCCATCTTCTGGTAAAAGAAAAGGTAGCTGTAAGTCAGGATCCTCTTCCAGCTGGACTTCTCGGCCATCGCTGCGAGCAAGTTCATCAGCCGTATTTTCTGCAACAGTTACTACATTCTCTATCAATTCCTGGACAGAAGGCAGAAAGAATTGTTACTACAAAGGGATCATTTCAATAAGTTAAAATATCTTACATTAAGAAGAGGCTAAAGATTGCAATAAAAATCAATTTGAAAAATAAATTACCACATAGAAAACTTTGGCTCTGCTATGTACAGTCAGCACACTGCATTGCTTTATTTTATGAAATCCCACAGATAATTGTATTAGAAATGACACAGAAGCTCTTATTTTTACTTCAGTATCTTCCAAACTTGTGGTGCATGTTTTTAATATAATGATAATAATAATAAATCAAGCAACTATGGAATTCCACCTATGTATAAACAGGTAATATCAGTTATGTTCTTCAGCAAAAGACTTTTAAGTTTGGTAGCCAATCATAAAAACATCTCCAAGCTACAAGTCCTTCCTCCCATTCCCCCAACACCTTTCGAGCTGTTGTATTAGTGCTTCTGACCTAATAAACATATATAGCCAAAGTTTAAAAAAGATGGACTGTGAAGACAATGCATTTAGTCATATAAATATTAGACTGACTCTGCCTTTTTTTTTTTTTTTTTTTTTGAGTTCAGTGAACTATCAGAGTTTACCCAAAGAGTGGTTTTTTTACAATTTTGCAAGGAACATGGCTGTCTTTTAAATCCTGCCATGGATAAAACTTAGAACAGTCAGTCATCATAAATATAAAGATAAAAACACAGTCCCAAAAGCAACATTATACATATATATAAACATAAGAATTACAGATATCAATACATTAATCAAAGGACAATGTGTCACTGCTTGTATGAAGGGATCCCTGGATATTTACATCCTACACGTCAAAAAGTACAGTGTTTCTCATTCTTTCCTTTGATTTCTACAGCTGATCAAACTTTGTTCCTTCTGCTTACACACAGAACCAGGTTTTAGGGGGGCTCTGTTCTCTCTTCTAGTACCTTTCTGTATTTCATGACAAATGCTGTAAGATGCAGTGACACTTCTCTGAATATTGTAACACAGAATGGCAGCTTCCTTTCCAACTCAATGTAAGAGATTTTTGCTAACATCCTGCTTGAGTCAGTGAAGTACATCCATCAGAGATAAGATAGCTATTCACAGTGGGTGGTTTTTTATCTTAGGTACGTTAAAACTGCACAATGAGTGATAGAAGAGACTTACTGTTGGGATAAGTGGTTCATCTGGAGCACAGTGATAATTCTGCAACAAAGCTTGTAGCTGCAGAGAATTTAGCTTAAAGCAAGTACTATTAATATTTGGAACATCTGCATGTGAGTATTTGTCCATGGTAAGCAATGTGGTTGCCTAGAGGGGAGAAAAAAGTCCCAGATGACAAATTCAAACCAGAATAAAACTTTAAGCCTTATGTCTAAATGTTCCCTAGATAAGAGGAAAAGTGAAAGGAAGAAAGCAAGAGAAAGCAGATTTGTAACAGAAGCAACATAAATAGCACCCCAAACAAACACTAAATACTTCTCCTGTACCAAAAGATGAATTAATACTAAATCTGTCATAAATGAAGCATATCAAATTTTCAGCTACTCTTCCTGTCTCTGTTCAGCATAGTTACAGCTCAGTTATTTGATAAATGGAAATTTAACAGCCATGGTCACTATATAATTTCACTTGTAACTTAAACATTAACAATACCGTTTTCTATCTTTACCTCAATGCAACCTCAACATTCCAGGACTGATTCACACAAGTTATACTTGTCCACATGCTATTTCTAGGAACACAGTAGAGGCAAATATTCTCTTTGAATATACGAACACGTGAGATGTGTTAATCACAAATATACTCACCTGTACTATTCTGCTCAGGTGGCAATCAGCAGCCAATTCTAAACCTTGTTTTTCTGCCCAGGCTTCAATGTGGCCGAGTTGCTGGCGAACAATAGCTCCCCAGTAATGTGAACATAACCCTGAATCTGGGGCTGTAACTAATCTGTTAAAAAGCCACATGTTGATAAAATGAAACAGCTGGGAGAAGAGCTGTATTGTCAGAGCAGCGTTCACTCTACATCGTCGCAACAGGGACATGGCTCCAGTCAAGGTATGCAGCACATCATCTACAGAGATAAAACAGAAAGTCACTCGTGTCTCAGCAAGTTCACAGATGATAACAAGAAGGGGCAAAATACTGATATATTAAAGAGAAGCAGTATTTTTCAGAAGGGCCTCAATAGACTGGAGAAATGGGCTGACAGGTCAAAGGCAACTGCCAAGTCCTGCATGTGGGACAGAGTGAATCTGCAACAGCACAGGACAGGTGCCACCTGGACAGAAAGCAACCCTGATGAAAAGTATGGAGAGATCCTAATAAATATCAAGTTGAATGTGATTGAACAGTGTACCATTGCTTGAAAGGTATCCAGTTGCACACTAAGCTATTGAGTCAGCAGCAGTGCAGCCAGCAGGAGGGAGAGAGGGAAGCAATCCCTCCTATGTATTCAGCATTGTGCGACTGCATCTGGAGCACAGCATCCAGCTTCAGACTCCTCCACACAAGGATGGAGATTTATGGGACTAAATTCAGCAGAGAGCTGAATCATCCATACAAAATTGATCCAAATAATTCTCAGGGGTTAAGCTAACTTGTAAATATAGTATCACTAGTAATAAATAGATTTTTTTCTTAACAATTAATGGTATGGTTTGGAAGACACAAAGATCAAGTAGTCTAACCTATTTTAGGCCTCTGAGGATTATTTTCTTCTGGATCATCAAGGAATGCTGGCATGTAGTTATTAAGTTCTGACTGTAGACAATGAACCAGGTACCTGGAAGAGAATGGGGAAAAAAGTGAATTTTAAATCCTCTATGTGTTCACTACAAACAGTTCTAAAGAAAACAGTTCTATCAAATTACAAGATTCCTGAAATTTATGTCTTATGAATGTGAACCAAATAATACTTGTTAAAAGGCCTGAGAGACCAATTTTCCCATAAATTTCCTAGAAATGTTGGACAAAGAATTAGGTTGTCTGGGAACAAGCTATACAGACATTTACATGCAATATTGCTACCACACTGGTAGAGATAGTCACATGCTACAAAAAGAGATGCTGTCAGGCCAATCTTGGGTTCCATACATTTGCAAAAATGTTTTATTCCCAACAGAAATAGATTTTTCTTTGTTTTAAAATCTAGCAATAATAATAAAAAATAGCAATAAAATTCATGTTGAGACCCAACACACAAAATCCTGAAATGGCCCTAGGGCTTTGTGTGAGAAATTTTTTTATTCTTTTATTTTTCTTACCTTTAACTATCCTGAAATGAAAATCTGATTTACTATCTTTTCAAATAATTAAACATTCTCTTTAACTCTGCCTTTGCTAATCCATTTATACATTTTCTGTTAAGAATTGAAACTAAAAAGGAATCAGACTGTAAACACATGCACACAAGAAAATATTTCATGCTTTTTAAAACTCCCCCTTCGTTTCACTGGAAACATTTTTAATAAAATACCCACAATTGCTAGAAATTAAACCCATGGCAATTTCAACCAGTCCTGGAGTATGCCAGTTACTATCAAGTGACATCTTCACAGCAGACTTCTTTCTGTTCATGCTTCGGTTGTGCTTTTTTATCTGCCTTACAAGTATATATTCCAGGGGTCTCTAGAAGTTTAATACGTGCATTTGGAATCTGCCATGTTACCCTATACTTAGGGAAAATCCACACAGCTAAAATTCAAGAATAATTTTGCCTCCAGACTGCTCATAATGTAGAGAGAAATACAGCACCATTCCTTCCTAGCTACAGCAATATTCTGTCTTTGTTGACTACCTGGCCAATTAAAGTAGCAGGACATTATTTCAACACATCAACTCAAGACACCGAACTGTGGCAAAAGGCATAGCTTCAGTAACAAGTAGTGATTTAGAGATGCTATAAAAACAGAAGACTTTGTCAAAATAGCTACTTGCTGTACCCTACTTGCCCAAAATCTACCAACAGAGAAAAGAGAAAGAATGTGTGGGACTCCACCAGGGCTCTGGTGCTCCTCTGAAATCTTTTGAAAGTCCATAAAGGAATGAAAAGGTTTCACAAACTACACACACTGCTCTTCTGAGAAACACAGCCCCTCAAAGCTAAACTGTTCAACCATGGTTAGGTCTTCCAGTCCTGTCACAATATAAGAAGAGCACGCAATACAGTATTTCATTCTACAGAAAAATGAAAATACTACACTTAAACCAGTCATCCTACAAGTGGGAGTAGGCTGGGTCTAAGTCACTCAAGGTACACTGGGACTTCTCTAAACATTAGTTTCTGATTTGCAAATTTCATGAGAAATACTTGTTCAGTAGTGGCTCAGGGAGGAGAAAAAAATCTGAATATAAACAAGAATCAAGCCTTTCTTTTTGATTAATGCTGTGCTCAACCAATATTGTTATCTTTATTCAAGGACACCTTCCTCTGAGGGTTTCCCTTCCCATTTGGATATTTCATTCAATTTTTCCTTTAATCAGTATTGTAATTGGCTGAGCTGACAAGCATAGCTTGATTTTTACTCCAAGCCAAAACCTGCCTTTCCTTTTCCAAGAAAAATCTGCGCAAAAAAACCACTGTGCAAACTGCTATTTATGAGAATTATAACAGTAGATCGTTTTTAGAAGCCCTTTAAGAGCATGAGATTGATTACTTTAAAGACCCAAGAATATTTAAGTCTATGTATCTACATACTAACAGCAAAAACTAACCTTTCCTCACAATTTCACATTAAATTAAGAGAAAGCAATCAACACAAATTTCTCTACAATTTTCACTAGCAGCCTCAACTATCATAAGATCATCTAACAGATGAAACTTGTGCACAACTCAGTGATCCATATTCATGAAACAGGGCGTAGGACTGAAGAAGTAAGTCTAGGCCATTCTTCTAAGTTTTCCTCTCAGATATTTAACACTACACAAAGGACATTACTGCAATATCTAAAATTCAGTAGAAATGCGAAGTTGTTTTATAAATCACAGAAACAGAGAAAATGGTAATTGAAACAGAAGTTTGATAGCCTTACTTGAATGCCATTTGAACCAAGTGTGCCAAAACATCTTGTGCATCCACAGTAATGCGGCTAAGATCTCTGTCTTGCTTTATGAAATTGAGTAGTTCAGATGCATTTGCCATCCAAAAGGCAAGGGCTCCAGCAATATTCTTCTGTTTCTGTAAGTGGAAAAAAGCAAGAAATAATACAGGGAAATAATTTTCTGATAAAGCATGGCAGCTTAGAAAGGCTCCAAAAGATAGACCAGTACCTCTTCCCATTTCACCAAACATCTCTCAGATACCAGATATTTGCAAAATGTTTGTACGCAATACCGCAATTTCTGTAACTACTGAGTTCAATTTTAACATGTTCACTGAACACAGGAAATGCTAATAAATTGCCAATAGCCATATCAATGCAAGCCACAGTGTAAGCATCTAATTACACAGTGCTAAGTGCTTAGCAGATGCAGTATCTGGTAATCTGTGCACTCTTAAGCGCATATTCACTACCGCCCACTGCCACGCTGATACTGTGCTCACTGGCTTTGATACCATGTGATTCAGTATCAAGTACTGATCTATCTCACCATCTCCCGACCACAAATGCCAGGCCAGGCAACCTCAGATGAAATCCAAAGAATAGGAACCACAAACAACAAAAAAAGAAAATAAAGGGAAGAAAAAGAACTTTGGTCATTTCATATCCACATTGAAGTGCGTTAAGCAGAAATTATGGAATGCCGTAAAAGTTGCAAAGTCAAAAAAGGATTTTAGTACTGCATGTTCCAGTTGCTGAATGAGTGTTATGAACTGTTCAAGTCCAGTTGTTTGAGTATTGTATTTCGATATGGAAGCAGCATGAGAAACTGAGCTAAGCCAACATAGCTAGGATCAGTTCCCAGCAAATATATCCTACCTGATCAACCTGGTCTACCTCCTGGAGAAAAACGGACGAAGGAAATCAAACAGAATAGAAGAAAGAAACTTGTGAACAATCATGAAAGCTTTAGAAATCAAACACTAAATATGAAGGTACAACACATGTTCACAGTTATACACAGATGCATTAATCAGTAGCTATGATGCAACTGAGCTCCTTCTAAAAAATTAATTATTTTAATAAGATCAGTAGCACAACAGCTACAAACTGAAGTGCCTACATGTCACGATTAATTCAAGAATTAATGCCTTAAACTAGTTGCCATCCCAGACTGGTTATTCCATGCTCAGTGTGCCAGAGAAACCTTGCAGAAATTTTTGCAGGCAATGGGGTAACCAGCCATCCAGATAGATCCTGGGAGGCATTTGCCCACACTGCTGCAATAGAGACAATATACAAACACACACAATGAGGGCACAGAAACCCCCTCATACAAAAAGGGAAAAAAAACAACCAAACAACAACATTCAAAAGCAAACAAAATACACAGAACACCTAAGACAGATTTAATACATGATTTTCAATTAAAGAACAAAAAGATTGCTTGAAACAACAGAAGAGTCAAATAAAATACCACACTAAGTTTCTTAAATGTTGGTAAATATAAAGCTACGCTGAATTAAAAGAAAAAAAAAGAACCCACCAGATGTTTGTCTGATTATTTAGAACTGAGCTCTTAATTATTTTTTGCTTTCTGTTCAGATCACTCTCCCCCACCTGCAACACAGTGAGCTTACATGCAAATATTTGAGGTGTTACTATTTTAATTTTAGTTTAAGCTCAAAACACCAAATTGCTGCTTTTTTTTCCCTCCCCCTTTCCAACCAAAGCACTCTTAACTGACTGAAGATGTGCTGGCACAGAACAAAAGGAAATGCTTCTTCTACAAACAAATGTTAAAATTTAAAAAGAATGAAAAATGCCACAGAATGATTTGGGGAAAAAAATAAGGATACAAAAAAAAAAAAGGCTTTTTAATATGAACTAAATTTCTAATCCTTCTTTTTTATTGAAAGCACTGAGCCCTCTCATAGACCTCTCCTACTTTATACCTACCTCATATAATGTAATCTATAATATTTGGATACAAATATTACAAATGAAGTCACAGATTAAATATGTTAGCAAGTATTTCTTGAGTAACTTCACAAAGAGACCTGACAGCTTTCTGATCTAGGCAGGTAAAACTAGGATCTCAGCCACTAACTTACTCCCACAATACAGCACAAGAGTTTGTTCACCTTTGCATTACTTCTCTTTTGGGTGCCTCTCTTCCCTTGCCTCTTATTTTTCTCTGTCTCTCACACCACCAGATTCCCTTCAGTGCAGAAATGCTTTCCTCTTGAGACACACAAAAAAACTATTGTGATACAACTTATTATGTGGTAATTTGACTGTGACCATAAATATAGCCATTTATGTTACACCTTAGAAGAAGTAATTTGACTTAGCTTGTACTGCTTGTACTGTTTCTACTCCATAAGACAGGTCAAAGCTAAAGACATTTTACTGGTCATTAAAATCGCTGTATTTCTTTGCCTTCCATCTATTATCTTTGAAATTCACTGAAGTTTTACTCTTTTGTCACAGGTATATTTTCCCCCCTTTCCTCTGGCTCCTTCACCATAACATTTTAATGAACCTCCTCCCAATTTTTATGCAACATCTGACTCCTTTCAGTTTATTTCTTGCAACAAGGCAAGATCTTTCACAAACCACAAACACTACTTCCTTGATGATGAGTTTCTTAAAACTTAAGTTGAAGATTAGATTGCAGCTGAAGTTACAAGGCTGTAAAAATGGCCTTTAACAAAGGACAGTCCAGACAAACCGTTGGGTTTAACAGTTTTGTAATGGTATTAGCAGGATTATAGAAAATACATTTGCTTACAACCACAAGGCTGCATTGACTTGGGAAGCCCTTCTCAGTGCAGTAAATGAACATTTTCACATAATCTACTTTCTAGCTTTGATTTGTTTTCAAATCAAACTGATGTCTGAGTCCACCCCTAGGTTCTTCTACTAGCAGACACTCCACTAGCCATTCAAGACTAAGAATAGAAAACTTTCTCTCTGTTTTCCCACCGGACATGCCTCTGTCACTACAAGTCTTTTTAGGTCCTTTATAACTAGTATACTTTAGTTATATAAAGTGAGTGACTTTCTTTGATTCAGACCTGTAACTTCCAGTTTAGCCTATCCTTGAAGCCTACCCTTCTGTTTACTTTCCATTCCCTGAATCGCTTATGTGCAGGCTCTTGCCAGTTCATTTTCTCTCCTATAGCCATAGTCTACTCTCTTCCACAGCCAGATTTATTTTTTTTTTTATTTAAAAGAGCTTGGATATTAATTTTTGATACCATTTCAATTTTATCAAACATCCATTGACTGTGACATCAAGATTCAAATGACTGACATCAAGATTCAAAGCAATATTCTAGTTCTTCACTTTAAAATCAAACTGCTGTTCAGTTTCGGATCAACTTTGGAATGTACACAGAAGGCAAATCTTACTTTCTTACTGCAAAGTGTCCTCAGCACCAGCATTTCCTCGCCATCTTTCTTGTGAAAGGTGGGAGCCTGTTGTGTAAGATTACACAGGTGTCTAGAGCTAACACTCTACTGCTGAAAACTTCACTAAATCTTTCCAAAACCTGAACAGAAGCTGAATAATTTTGGTTTGCTTTGAGTTTCATGCCACTCCTTCCTGTTGTTTACTTTCCTACTCTCCCTAAATCAAGCTGTGTGTAACACTTGTATTGTAAATTGTCTAAATCAGGACTGACACATTTTTTATGCCTGTATAGCACTCAGTGTAGCAGGGTCCTTGGCAGCACTACTTGCTACAAATACATCTGTTTTAATAAATACAGAAACAGATTTCAATTTTTCTTCTGAGAAAAACCTGCAGACAAAGAAGTATAATTAATTAATTACTGAGGATACATGAAATAGCACTCCTTTTTGAGAAAATGGCCAGTCTGTTTTATCAGTGCAAGGTACTGTCTAATATCACAGACAACCCAGTGGATCTTATCCTGCTTTTCTACACAAAACAGAATTCCCCTTGTGATTCTGTAGAAATCTTACAGATATAGTAGCAAGAGTGTTGGACTACATATAAAATGTTGGAATACTTGAGAACTTGTATTTCTCTTTACAAAGCAGTTGTGTCAGCTTGGTTCAAGATGTCCGAGTTTTATGTCCAGTTTTATGTTCAAGATGTCCAACCATTTTCGTGGTTACAAAAGTTGTAAAAGTAACAGGGTCAAAATTAAAAAGTCATGATCCATTTTAATATGTACATTTCAAGTATCAATCAGTGCAAACAAATGCTACCTCTTCAGTATTCTTTAGTAAGCCCACCCAACTTGTTTTACAAGGGTTCACAGCCAGAAATGTTTGCAAAGATCTTACCTTCTGGAAAAGAGTCACCTCTTGTCAGAGAACAATCTTCAGAGCAACAGCCACTCCCCAACTTCCCTCATTGCTCAGGAGAGAGTTTCTCACCACTGACATTATTCACTGACATAAAAGCCGTGAATGCAGGTAATCCCCTCCACAAAGGCACTCAATGCAAGTATTACTGTTTAATCAACTACTGTTAAGGGTCAGACTAAGAAAAAGGCTAAGAAGTTTGCTAGATTATCAACAAAATGTAGGTAATTCCCTTGACATATTTTGGCAGAGTAACTCACCTGTATTACTCCTTCCATCATGTTCACCATCTTGTTGACTATTGCAATGACTTTGTGAGTGCGCTCAGCAGGAGTGATGTCAGGTCTGTATTGGCTGGACAATACATACCGACATGTCATATACAAAACATACGTTGGTGACAGCTTAAAATGAACTGTTGAGCTATTTGTGTAATTTATAATGGCAGATAAGAAGGCATCTTCCGCTGTAGACAAAGAGGAAAAGAAACAGCATGTTGTAAATCCAAAGACAGAAAAAAATGAAAGGAAACAATTCCATAATGTAAGGCATAAAGGATTTTCTTTGGGAGAAGAAGAGGAAGGGGGAGCAACTTACAGGAATTTGAACTCTGAGTTGCCTGTTATGTACTACAGTTAGTTAGACACACTAACAAAACACTTTTGTATAAAGCAAAAAAATCTGATCACTGGGAAACATTTCTGTACTATTTCCTACGTACTGAAAATTTTCATCTTCAAGGGAACAGGAAAATGCAAGATTTCTTTTGCACATTCTACTGCAACAAAGCTCTCATACTAATAAAAATCAGTCTTTGCTTGCTCACAAATCTATTTAGCTTCAAATATCTGAAGTACGGATGATCTCTAGTATGTTATTTTTCTACTAGATCTGAGGCATTAAAAACCTGGGAACCAATAAAAAATTAAACTCTAAATAACAATGTAAATCTAATCAGATTTTATAGAAAATTGATTTTGAACAAGACGCCATCTTATTACACAAGGCATAGAGAACTATACAGAAGGCAATGAATCCAAGGTACTGTTGAGGAGATGGGATTAAAATTTTTTTCATGTTTAATCTGAGTATCTGGAGATAAGAAACTGAAATGCAATCAGAATTAAGATATGCATGAACATGCCTCAATATCTAAAGTATCTGTTCACCCTCCCAACAAAACAAGTTATACAGCTAGACTGTTTAGCATCTGTATAGTCACAGATTCTTTCAATGTTTACTTAAACCACACTTAAGTTTTCAAACTAACTGAAATACCACAGTATAGAAGAATGCATTAACAGGTTAGTATTGTAACTTCATAATTTACTCACAGCTTTCCCTGAATTCAATACTGGCAGGCAGTATCAGTTCTGGTCCATGGGTATCCTGAGATCTAAAGAAAGATGAGAAAAATTGAAATAATTAATTATTGTAAAATTACATATTTCTCCTAATACATTGGTTCCAAATATTGACACAACAACCTTCCACAGAACAACCCTTTTTTTACCTTTCCTCCAAAATCATTCAAGCTGTATTTGCCAGGAACACAACAGATAAAAATACAGACTTGAACTGTGGAGTCTGTGATATTAATGAACACCCTCTTGTGCACTGCACAGCAGACTGATAGGATCAGTTTGCCATCTGCCATTGACAGGATTCAAATAACAAATTATTCATGGATACATGAAAGAAACTGAATGAAGCTTTGCCTGAAACATCAGCTTGGTTACAACAAATGTACTTTGCTGCCTTTCATGCCCTCAAAATTTATGAAGACTTAGTCAACCTATTTATCCTTTTTTCTGGTAAAGAGGGAAAGAAGGTCAAACCCTCCCTATCCCTACCTAGCTGTTGCTACTCCTAAGAAACAGCAATCAGCCCCAGAACTGTACTAACTGAAAGTGACTGCAGAGCTGTGTCTTACCAGAACTCATCAGAGAAATCACAGAGTGGAAAACTGAAGAGAGATTTGACTTGCCTGGTGCCTGCAAAAGGTTAAGTATGTATTTCACAGAATCAGAGAATACCCTGAGTAGGAAGGGAGCCATCAGAATCATTCAGTCCAACTCCTGGCCCTGCACACAATGTCCCAAGACTCACAGCATATGCATGAGAGCATTGTGCAAACACTTCTTGAACTCTGTCAGGCTGGTGCCGTGACCACTTCCCTGGGAAGCCTCTTCCAGTGCCCAACCACACACTGGGTGAAAAGAGTGTCTTTTCCTAATTTCCATCTAATCATTATTGCCTTAAGCAAAGGCATTACCTGAGCTGTTCTCTGCAGTTGGGCACCTATTTTTAGAAAATGAGTAAAAGCTGAAGATCTTCTGCATGCAATAACCATTTTAACCACATGTAACACAACAGGCAGCTTTCTACTTTGCCCAACAACTTTGATAAAGAAAGGAATGCAATATAATAATATTAACCTCGTTCTCCTGAAGATTATTAGTTATGCCACAAGGCAGAGATAACTGAATAAAGACTTTCAGTGTCTCATCTCCGGTAGTAAAAATCCACAATATAATTTTGATGGCTGATGTCAAAAGATCTAGAACTAAATTTTAGCATATTGAATCCAAACATCGGAGGTACCTTTGGATTTTGGTGGGGGTTTGTTTGGCTACTTGCTTTTTTACAAACTTACAAAATCTTAAAACAGCAGAGAACTCAGATTATGCCATGCAGATAATGCCTCATTATAAGAAGTGCTGAGTAAATCCCATTTCTGGGGAGTTGAAAGTTAAGGAATAGTAGGTACAGCATGTCAGTATGTACACAAAATTCTGTCATTTCAGTTACATTTCAAACATGACAACATGCTGTCTTTATGAAAAGCACACAGCTGGTGTATAAATTGTAGTATTTTGTCTTTTTATTGCTATAAATTTAAAATCAACTGATTTGTCACTACTTCCAAACTGTCAAAAGTGCACCATCTTCACTGATGGAATTACTTCCACAGAAAAATTATTAATACACAGCATTTTAAAACTGAAGTATAGTGACAGCTCCAGAGAAATTTTTTATCTTTCATTATAGGAATGGTAGTAAGAGAAAAATTTTAACAAACTGCCTAGTAAACCAGTGACAGATTTCAGCTGATGATTTGTTTTATTTTCCTTAGAACAAAATGATATTGATCAGTTTCAGCACAAAGAGATGAACTGGACTCCCAGCCAATGAGAGACAATGTGTCATGAATAATGAGGCCTGATATTAATGCAAGATTGCTTACAGACTTCTAGAAATTTGCCATAAGAGACAAATTAAATGAAATCATTATTTTAAAATTGTTAATTTAATCTGTAGATTAGTTGTTTAGGAACTGATGCAGCAATCAACTATTTAACTACCCTAATAGGAGTTCCCAACAAATCATGGATTTATAGGATGGTCTGGTTGGAAGAGGCCCTTGAAGATCATCTAGCTCCAACCCCTGTACCATCTTCCTCCTTCCCCTAAAAACACACAAAAGAAATACTCTCTAATTAAGCTTTGCACATTAGGAATCAAAGTTGAAGTAATTCTCTGTGCTTCTGATACAATAACACATTTTAATGGATACATTTTAAGTGTATATTGTCTTTATGCTATTGCTCTTATAGATAAAGCCTCTCTGTGGTGATGAAATTCTTTGAGCTAAACCAGTCTGAAAGTCTAGTTAGATTTAGAAGGACCATAAAATAGTGATAGGGGTTGCCTCCTTTCTTAGTATAGTGTCAGGTAATATTACACTTTAAAATTGCATTAAAAGCAATAATGCATTCTTCTGATATTTCTGTATTCTCCTAGATTGTCTCTGATAAACTGCATTAAAAAAATGAAACACCCTTGGGTGATTGTTTTAGTCATCATACTAGCTATATATGAATTTTTAACGCATATTAAAGCAAGGAATCAGGTAAGCATCTGCATTCAGTTAACACCATTTAAATATCCTCATACTTTTTTCCAACCAAACACATTTTGAAGAACTCCTGAAAGGTATCCAAGGCAAAAAATTTTTCTTTTCCCATTTTTAATATATGTTTGCTCATGTTAATTGTAGGCAGTTATTTAATGAGCACGTATGACCATAATCCTGAATTAAATAGTCATTATGTTTGATTTCCAAGAATCAGATTACGATCAGAACAATCATACCCAGTAAGTAAACTGGAGTTACGCTCTCAGATCTCTATTTTTCTTTCTAGAAATAAAAATAAACCATGGCAGCCATGTTCTAATCTTTGGTCTTCAACCCATTCAGTGAGTTATTGGAAGAAAGTCTTATTTGTGTTATTATTCACCCTTATAGAGCAGTGATGAACACACAGAGTACCCACAAGCACATTTAGTGTGGGCTGGAAGTTGTATAGTAATAACAACCTGAAACTTGCCAGTGAAGAATTTTTTATTTTTTAAACTCATCAAGAAATTCACAATTGCTGTCCTTAGCATTTACAAAATGAGAACAGAATATCCCAGAGGAAGCCTAACTAAAGGTCCACAAAATACATCCACAAAGGAGAAGAATTCCATGTATTCAGGCAATTCATTGCACAATTTGTCAAGTCCTAATCTAACATCCTGACTTTGCTAATTTGCTATTCTTGTGAACAGTGAATGTATCTGAGAAAGAGCATATGATAGAAGTGCTGTATTTAGATAAATAAGACTCACTACAGAACACATACTACAGACATGTAAGATATATACAAAAATAAAATATCAATGTCAGGGCTGGTGATGAAGATCTGAGACTGTACTTATCACAAATTTAAGTGTAATCTAGATGCCTCTAAAAATATTTTCTGTACACAGGAACCATGGTAAAAAAACCTTTGTACAAACTAACAATAAGTATTCTCTTTAGAAGGAATTTAAGAATTTAAAAACCCCCCAAGAAAATGAAGCCAAGACACAGCTCACAGATGGCTCTGTGTTTTTGAAATACAGAACTGCAACACAAGATTATACTCTTCATAGAAATTTAATAAACCTCATACATATAAAGAGGCACAGATCAAAAAATATTAACAGTAGAAGCCTCAAGAACTTCTGACAGGCTATAAAAAGTTCAGAAGGAAGTTTTTGTCATCTTTTATGAGGCAAATTGTCATTAAAATACTAGTAATTCAAGAAGGAGTTAAATCTTCACAACCTTAATAAATTCTAAAAAATAATCTGAAGATTACCAGGCACCCTAACAAAATAGTGCAGAGCAGAACTGAGTTGTATTCTAGTCTAACTTCACTGAAAGTATTTTAAAATGCCCCTGCTATAGAACACTTGAACACAGAAGTTCAAGTGGAAGCACAATTTTCTGCCCTTTTTGGGCTGTATTTTTTTCTCGCCACTCACATACCTGAATTTTTTTTTCTGCCTAGTGAATAATATGTTAATTTAAAGGTACAAAAAGCTTCATACTGCAAGCTTTACAACTCGTATCACTTCACCTCTTAACCCTGCAGCACATTTGCTTTACCTTATCTCTCATCCATTTATCACAGCTGCTCACCTAAACGTTAAAGCTGATTTATGTAGACAGCAATGCAACCTTGTATTTTTTGAAAGATTTGAAAAAAAATTCTATTCACATTCTCACTGATTTGCTGAGGTGTGATAGGAGACTCTAGAGATCATCTAATTCAACTTCCCTGCTCAAAACAAGGTCAACAAGAGCAAGTTGATCACTACCCTGTCCAGTCAGGTTTTAAGTATCTTCAAGGACAGAGACTCAACACCTGCTGACAGCAGCACAGCAGACATATCAGTGACCTGGTTATTTCACTCTCCAGAGTAAATCATCTTGCCACTGACAAATGAAAATTTAAAGTAATTGTTCTTTTCATTTCATATGACATGCCTAACCACAAATCACCAATGATGTGACATGACTATCAGCCTGATTTTACAAAAAGAGAACCACAAATAACAGAACACTAAAGCAAAGGATTAGTTTTTTGGGTTTTTTTGAAGTATTGCAAAGTTTTTTGCTTTGGCTGTTAATCCTGGGGTTTATCTGGAGAGATATCTCAAAGGAAATCTCATTCTCCATACTGAAAACCAGATCATTTAACATACTTTTATGCAGCACTTGGTCTATGGGAAAAACAAATCCATTTATTCGATTCTGAGAAGCAATGGATCTCACGTTTCCTACCTGCTGTCCTGTCTGCGGTAATCCTGCTGGTCTATTCTAATCATCGGCTTCACCATTCCTCGCTCAGCTGTGCTGGATGCAGATGATGTCCTGTCACCATCCAGCCTGCTGGTGCTCTAATTCAAAACAACAGGACAGGTGCTTAGCATGCAAGCACTGCATGAGCCAGTATTTGTGATAAAACCACTAAAATGAAGCTGAGGGCTGAGGCTTGAAGAGAGATGGGGAAACAGAAAAAGGGAGTATGGCACAGAGAGTGACAGCTCAGCAGGTGTTTTCACCCCAGTGAAGCACTGCAGAGCCTGCTTCCAATTCAACAGACAACAATGGCCAGCTAGGAGCAGCTCCTTGTTAATGCACTGCTAGAATTTATAATGCAGCTTTCAAACATCTTTAATCAAAAGTTGCATAGCTACAACACAAAGAATGAGTTGGGAATCAAAACTTTAGGTAAGAGATAAAGCTAAGTATGTTTACAGATTTAAAACTGGCCACACTCCCCCATTCTGCTTCAGCAATAGTTCCAAGTGTTTGCACTACTGATCTATCTAAACATAACTTATCCCGATCTTAAGGAAAGTCTGATCTGGCAGGCAGTAAAAAATTTCCAAAACAAGAAGGAGCAATTCAAACTGTGGGGTTTTTTATGTACCATTTCATTTGTTTTCTTTTGGTGTCTCATGCTCCTTAATAGGAAGTTTTTAATTTATGATTTCTAATTCATGCAAACCCTATCAGGAATGGGACAAACACGCTACTTAAGCAGCAAAATAAATAGCAATTTTTTTCAGCATAAAGAATAGAAAACAAGACATCAGTAAAATGAAAAGTGTTTCAACATTTCATAAGAAATTTCTAGGACTAAATAATTTACTTCAACATAGGAAAACCTGCCAACAAATGCATCTCAAAGCAAGAATTTGAATTAAATCACTTTTCACCACCACGTCTCAAGAGAACTTCCATTAAACTTACTGTTACCCCTTTTCCAAACAGAAAAGCAAACTTAGAAGAGAGTAAATGTTAGAAAATTAATTATTTTTCTAGTGCTTTTTTCATCAGTGCTTTAACAAGACACCATACACAGTCTCGAACAGTACAACTAAGAAAGAAACTAAACTTTCCCATCAATCCCTAGGTCCACTAGAAGTATTTTTCTAGTGACTGTGAATAGGATATGAAGCATGCTATATCATAAAGCTAGAAACTCTTATTCTGAAAAATTTTAAGACATTTTATTAATTTACAAAGTTTCTGTTCTTCCTTCTAAAATATTACTAAAATTCCTATTAGAAGTAAGTAAAGAATACGTGTAAGATAAAAGAAAGCACTATCCGGTGCTACAAAGAAAGTAGAGAAACTGAATCAAAAGACTGTGGTAAGAAAACAAATAAGATTAAAAATATATTCAAAACCTATCAGTGTTATTAATACCTACACTGCTGCATTAATATCACTAAATATTTACAAGCATTTCAGTTTTGTAATAGTAGAAATAAAACATAAAAGGGAAGGCAGTTCTGGGAAGATTACTCCATTTCATACTGCTGAAATAATTCATTCTCTCACTTCATCTGAGGCATGTGATCATAGCAACTAAGGCATTAACCATCATGTCATTTACTTTATTTGCTTGCTCTTGGAAAATGCAATTCTGACACAAAATCTATTAACAGAAAGTGCAGAAAGAAAGCAAGAAAAAATTATCACCTCATAAAATGTTTATAATTATGACTGCACAGACAGTTTGTTTAGTCAATGTGTGTACAGGAGCTCTATTGAAGTCTAAAGTCACATCCATTAAATTTTAAAAGCCTAGTTAAATTAAAATTGAACACCCTTTCACATTTTATATAAAACATTTATTTACCCCATCATAAATGACAACAGCCATATGCTACACACACGAGGTAACAATATACTAGTTCTAACAAGAATCTCTATCTCCATTTAATCTGCTCTCCATAAGTCAATTTGGGGAGAAACTATTTCAGGTTTGGAGAGTTTCCCTTTCTAAAAAATGTTACTATTCTTGACATGAGATGCATGCCCAATGCCAATACAAATTTAAACAAAAATGTTTTGGGGAAAAACAAACACGCAAATATAAAATAATAATGTGTATAATATCTGAGCCCATCCTCAAGGAAAAGCAGCTGGGGAGACTGACAAATTGGCCACACTTCCCCAAATACTACTGATGTTGTAATTTTGATTACACATGCTCTTATTTATTGCTAACTTAGCCATAATACAATACCTTGCTTGCTGGTAATGCTGTTCCACTGTGAATATCTCCCTCCAGATCAAATGTGGTTTCCTGGACAGCTCTATAAGCAAGATAACATTTCCAGTATGTTTTAGAAATTATCTTGTTAAAAATTTAACAAAGGAGGAACAGAGTAACTAAAATTAGTAAATTAAAATTCAAGGGTTATACCATGAGTCTAGTTAATATTAACTTTTTCTAATACTGTATTAATTCTTCATATTAATAAAGGCTAAAAATATTTATACAGATAATTTCATTTGGAAAAGCAGATTCTTAGCTAATTTCTTCCCTGTCAAGTGAAAAAATACAAATACACATAAACATAATACACATAAAACATGTTTGTGGCATTGCATTCACTGCAGTAGACTAGATACATTTTTTACTCAACTCTTCAGTATTAAATGTACAATATCACATAAATAATTCATAAATCATAGTCATGCATATCTCCTTATTCTAAAGATTTTAAAAAATATTGGATTGTTCAAGCTGCAACAGCCCTTTGCCATAGATTTTATTGTCCAGATAGAGCTCTGCAGTAATACAATGCTTTCCAGTTGACTGTAAATCTGCAAGAGCACTTATTTATTGATCTGCAGGCTAAATGCAAAATGAACTCAAGGTTTAAACAGGAATATTACATGACAGCCACATGTCTGGAGGTCTTCCTGCAAACAGGGCCTACAAAAAGCATAGTGTCCTTCCATAAGAAAATATAGTGGAGAATAAATAAAAATGGCTAAAGTATACATCTACATTAACTCAGGAGATAAGCTTCTTTTCCTCTCTCTCACTCATCTCCAAGCCAATTTGTTACTTTTCTAAACGACACTATAAAATAATGTGCATATATTAACAACAGCAGCCTCATTTGGACCCAGGGAAGATGGAAAATAGGAGGCTAGTTTTTTTCCCCTGCTACACAAACTGATTTTAAGATTGTTTCTCCTGAATATTTCTATATCCATTGAACAAAATACGTGAACCTCTATGAGTCACAATATCTATGATCAGCATTTTTATTACGCATCTATCAAAAATATGAATGAGAAACAACAGGGTAGACTTCTGGACTGTCAGTCCTTGCAACACAGAAACCAGTGGGTAAGTAATCACACTACAAAAAGTGGTTGTTATATTGAGACATATAGTTCCCTATCTTAACAGTCTCATTTCATGAGCACTTCATCTCCAAATCCTTTTAGTGGAATTTTGAAAGTTACTATTTGAGAAAAAACAAAAACCAAACACTCTGAAAACATTCAGCAACTTCTTGACTTTTGCTGGAGCTTGGATGAACTGTGAAATACAGGAAAACAAGCCATTAGTGTTTTTCAAACAGAAGTTAGCAAGAGGAAAACTAGTTTGAATACTTCACAATGAAAAAGACACTTGCTAATCCTACATAAAATCACAAGGTGGAGCTCAAGTATTAAAATTATATATTTGACACTTTAAATGAGTTCACACACTAGTCCCTGGCCATTTATAATGCTCACATTCTGTATTTTTTCCCAAGGGCTCCCCTTCTAACCTCAGTAGAATAAGTTTTACTCACCCAGTTTTGTGTCTTGGACCTTTGACCATAAGACTTGCATCAGTAGATCTTTTGGAAATAATATGGTCCTGAGTAGGATCCACAAACTTAAATACGTGAGAAGACCCAAACTGAACCTTCATTCCACTTTGCAGCATGGTGGTTTCTGAAATACGCTGACCTTCCACATAGGTTTCAGCATCAATGCTTCTTGGGGTTACAGTAACTACTCCATCCATATTAGTGAGGTCACAGTGATGAGGCTGAATTCCTGGACCAAATAACTGGGAATAAAATTAATTAACACAGACTAAATTAAATTATACTGCAGCAGAAATAAAAAAAAAAAAAAAAAAACAAAGACTAAGATGTAGCTTCCCCTATTTATAGATCAGTTATTTAACTTTGCTTGATTATGAGTTTACAGAGATGAGGGGATGATGGGTACTAAAATCAGTGAGTTTCACTTCATTTTTCAATGCAACAAGAATAATAAAACACGCATCACCAGACATCCCTTAATAAAAAATTTTTTACTGCTTTAGTCATACACTACACTGTTTTCTTCCACTTGCTGTTTTATACAAAATCTCACAATGCAAATAATTATAAATCAACTAACTCCACTGACATGGACCCAGGGTACCGTAAGAGACTCTCTGACATGAGCTTCATACAAATATGTTTGTTTTATACTCTCAATCCCATAGAGGTAGGATTTTTAAGACTAGGACTTGAAAGCCATTAAGCAGTTGCAATAACACTGATATGTACTATTTGATCCAGTTACGAAAAAGAAAACCCCATTTTAAATAACAAACCCCTTAAATACTAAGAACTTAAGATAATAAAATCCTTCACTTAAATCAAGAGTGAAAGTAAATTAAAACAGATAGTTATGACCATTAATACAAAATTTCAGCAATATTTTATTGCTGAAATAAAGCAAGCTATGAAGAGTATTTACAGCATATTTTATTAAGATTCCACAATGACACACAACACACCAGAGCTCAAATCAGTACTGTAATATGAGTCTGCTTTTTCCATACCTGAATGGAATTGTCATCAAATTTTTCAGTTCCAACTTCAGTGACACTTAATTGTAGACGATAGAGCTTTGGCTTATCTCTGGAGTCAGAACCATCTGCACAGCAAGCCACAAATATTAATTTGCAAGTTAATAAATTTCTATATTTCATAAAGTATTTCTACATTTTCTGCAACTTAGTTCAGAATAGCAATGCTCACAAAAAAGAAAACCTGAGTGACATTCTTTCAAGATTGTTGGGAACTTGGTTGTTCCTCATAATGTAAGAACTCTGAAGGTAGAGAAAGTCTACTTGGAGCAGCTGTTTATTACAAGTGTGAAGAATAAAGTAAACAAGAACTACTACTCTGAACATACCATGAAGAAGCTTTTCTATTTCCTTAGTAGTTTAAGCAATAAAACAGTTTTTATAAAATCTCTAAGATTTTATATGGGTATACCAGTATGAGTTTAAAAGAGAAAGAAAGTAAATTACCTGCAGATCTCCACATTAATAGTATCTACTAATCTTACTAAAGTACATGTTATCAGCAATATCTACTGTCAAGTGATCCACATACCAAACTGCTTCTAATTCAGATGCTCAATTATAACAATATTAAAAGACAATCCGACAAAATGTTTACCTATGACAGTTTTAGTGTTAATGTACAGGACTTTACACTTCTGGCCTTATTCTTTATAGTTCCATTGACCTCTATTTTCATCTCACAGAAAATGAGGTAAAAAATAAAGTCCCAACTTCCTACTCTCCTCAGAAATATGTACTGTCCAATAGAACAAAATTTCACAAGATCCACTGGACATACAAAGCATACACAATTTAGCTGGTGCCTTCACAGGCTAGCACAAATGGCTTTTGGCATACATATAATTCCTCTCCACTCCTCAGAAAATCCTACAAGTTTAAATATGAGTGGAAACTGAAGTAATACTGTCATTTTTAACTTCTCTCCAATCTCTTATCAAAAGCAAAGTTGTAAAAAAGAAAGGCTGCAAGACAAAGAATGTCTTAGCTGTGGAAATGAACAATGATTTCAAGTCATCTCCAAAAAAAGCATTAGAGAATATTATTAAAGCCATGGCACATACATTGATACAGTCTGCAGTAGGCTACTAGTTTTCTTCAGATTTTTAAGTGGAAGTCAATATAAACAGAAGCTCCGTAAATCTAGTTGTAAATTCCCAGAATCTGTTTATTAAAATCAGAATTCAAACCACCTAATCATAAAATGGTAGTTATTAATAATGTTGCCCTGCAGCTGTTGGGATGTTCTTGGGACATAGAGACACCACGCACAGATAGTCCACAGACTAGTACTGTAAATACTAAAGTTAAGTGCTGATACTACAGTAATAAGCAGTTATTGAACAAGGAAACACTACCCTAACATTAGTATGTCATCCATCACAAAAGAAGCACCAATCATAAGACCACTTATCCCTCTAAACACCTTTCAGATAGAAGGATAAACTTTTTATGAAATCTCTGTATTTGAGTTTAGAGAGGCATTCATTTAATGTCATGATAACCCAGAAAAGATATTGCTAGTACAAAGTCTTCAGCAATTTGAATTGTGCGCAATTTTAAATACTTAAGAATGCTACATCAGAAATTATACGGCTGCATCTTCAGTATCACTAAATGCAGACATGTAACAGATTACTGAATGCATCTGGCTACTTACACCAAATTCCATTCTTTTTTATTGTATCTCCCCACTACTTACACATCGAAACCTAGAGTGCCTCCTTCATTTATTTATTTATTTATTTATTATTCCAAAAGTAAAATATTTCCTCCTCCTACCCACATCCTAGTGTGGTAAAACTGGCACCCAGGTGTGTGTGCTTTCAGGCAACAATTACTCAAGAAATGTATATTTGTATCACAGTGTTTCTGCTGATGCAAATTAAGATCTTTGTTTCTCTGCAGCGCCCATTGTAGCAAGGAACACACTTTGTATCAAAACCACAGCACTGGATACAAATGCAATTTTTTCTTCCACAAAAAGGAGAAAATTTTAAGGAGTTATTCAAAGTCATTTGGGTTGTTATACTCCATCAGTAATAAAAGTCGATTTCTACAGTAAAAGGTATCTTAATCTTGAAGATAATTACTTCAAATCCTAAGAATGATGGAAAGCCTTTTTGTTCTAGGGGAGGGACTCAGGAGGAAAGGAGAGTTGTGTTATACTACAGTGAAAAGTGCATTTCCTGGTTTTCAACAGCTGGAACCTCATCTAAGTGGTATTTGGAATGTAGCAGGATATATATTCTGCTATACCTATGGCAAAGGCTCTACTCCCTACTCCCCAGGCCATGACAGTCAATGAAGGCTGATCTGAGCAAAGTATGCAGTACAAACAGATTTCACTACTTGGTTTATGCACTTGAGAGTCACCTTTCACCCTTCAAATAGTAATGTTATAGAAAGACCTATAGTGAAGGGAAGTGACTAGTCACTGTAAGGACATCAAGTCAGTGTTTTGTAGAATAAACATGTATATTTTAAACAACAGAAAAAAAACAAGACAGGCCACCTGTCATGGATATATATTTTAAACATGTTACTTCACCACGAAGAGGTGAATATTACGTCACTCTGAAAATTGGTATCACTAGTCCAACATTTAAAACAATACTGGGAAATAGTACTGAGCTATAGCACCAGACCAATCCAAATGATGAAGATTAGTTCATTGAAAACAAGTAAGCTTAAAGTTGAACAAAAATGGTCACTCAATGGACTTTACCTATTGAGTTAAAATTAGTTAAGTCTACACTTGAAAAGTGTATTTCCTGTACAAGTTCCTAACTACTAAGGGTTTAAACACTAATTTAAACACTAATTCTTAGGACATGGTTGGGAAGATCTGAAATACCACGTCAAATTCAGGAGATAATTCTACGATTAAATTTCAGACAAGATTTGCATTTCGAGCAGAAGGAGCTAATAGTAAACTTTTTTTTTTATTGTAACAGACAACAAAGCTCCATCAAAGTCATGTGCGAAAGTGTTACACGTGGCATACTGCAGTTCTGCTCTCAGAAAAAAAGTTGGTCAGGAAAACACCTTGGCCAAGGCTTCCCACTTCTCCAACCTTCTCCAGTTCTTCTTTCCAAGTTGTTATACTTCCATGTCCTCCACATCTCCCACTGCTATCTGCTCTACAGCTCAAGTTTGCTCTTTTTTGTGATGAAGCAAGGAAAAAAGCCTCATGGGTTTGCCTTTTTATTTTTTATTTATGCTTTGAAATTTTAACTTCAGGCTTGTAGGATCTGAGGCTCACAGCTGAAATAATGGGGGTTTGCCATTTTTATCAGCCTTTAAATATTATTATTGCACAACTGAAGTTATTAACATCTCTGAACTCATCAAAAGCCATATTCACAGATAATACAGACAGAATCAGCTATTCAAAGTGCTGCTGAATGTCACTCCAGTCTATCCAGTCTATTTCTGTTACTATCAGATTCATCTCAGTTTACTTGTTCATTCACATGACTTGGATATAGAGACAATTGCTGACTGCCACATGTATGGCCACAAACTACTGAAGTGCATCCTCTACCATACAGAATCTCGTCTTCAGTCAATGAAACAGTTGTACAAACAGCAACATGAGCAGCTGTGGAGAAGTTGGAAAAACTGGACATACCTCACTAGCAAACTTACTGAATTTGTGCAATTGCACAGGGCATGAAAGTGAGTCTGCTAGGTTCTTCTGCAAAAATATAAACAGCCTCTGTTTTGACAGGAGGACATTTCCACTGCAGTTATTTCTATAATACATACATGTATCCTAAAGTGCTTTTCTTCCAAATACACAGTCTGACATTAGAGTATAAAGACCTCTTTTTCACACTGAGATAAAGATTTTAAAAACTCTTCCTTTTTTTTTTTTTCCACCCCAGTGGCATATAACCAAATTTCAATTCTTCCTAGCTAATGGTCAAGTGTTCCTGCAGAACCCATCCATGATTTTATAGTTCAACACACTCTATGAAACCTTTCTGCTCTCTGGAATAACAATGTTAACAAAATGGAAGTCTGAATTCAATTCATATAACTGAGCACCGGACACAAGTTCAAATACAGTCCTTTAAACACCAGTATTGCACCTCAGAACCATAAAGGAAAGGGCGAGCAACACTGAATACCACATGTAGTTATTCTATAGCAGTCTAGAAAATTAACTGAGGAAACAAGAAAAAAAAAAAGAAAAGAAAAAAATATTTTGGTAGACATTTCACAACGGAAAGAAAATGACTTTATATTCTTGTCTATTTGATCAAATCAGAATGCATTGACACATTACTCTAAACTCTAAGGAGAATGAAAGATCTATAACAATTTGTACATTAGGCTATCAATTTCAAACACTACCAAAAAAACCTGAACAAGTCTCTACTGTCTAAAGTGCTATATCTTTGGCATACACCATTAATGTTAGACAAGCCAGGCAGCAGAAATATCAAAGAATGCTATGGAACACCACAGAGTAGAAAGTGAGGTCATTTTCCCAGGGGTCCAAACACTATTTCACATAACAATCATCACAGATTTCATCCACTGCATCAATACAGTCAAATACTGAAAAGGGCAATTAAGTTCCATGCCATTTACTCAATAACTGTTTTAGCTACAAATTCTGCAAGCAGAAGGATCAAAGAACTTTTAGTTCTACTACAACATTGCTTGTAAACCACTTTCTGAAATTTAGCTGTTAACCATAGCTGGAAGGCTGAACTCTGGATAACAGCACATTCATGATCTATTTGATGTTTGTTCACAGATCAAATCATTAAATGGCAGCTGACAAAACAGATAACAACTTCACAGCAGCAGTCCCTTGGAAAAAAAAGCCCTGAAGATAAATAAGATAGCCCTTCATTTGTGATGAAGAAGCACAAGATTTACAGTTAGAGAAGTTTTTAGTGACTAATCAGAGAATAGTATCAAATACAGCGTTACCTTCATAAGCGTGATAGTTGTAGTAGGCAAAGTGATTCCTTCTCCCTGGGGTTAGAAACATATGCAGAGGACCCAGGTGAAGGCAGCACCAGCAGGACAGATACCATGCAGAACATGCGGAGGAGGGCAAGAAAAGAAAAGACAGGAAAGGGTGAAACCGTAGCCAGGCAACACCTATTCAATTTATAAGGATGAAGCTCATTAAACTCTTTCAATTTTAGAAACTGTGTAGAATTTAAAGACATCAGTACTACAAAAGTTACTGAATGAAACAATTCTTATTGTTTAGAGAAGTGACAACAAGCTGTTAGAAGAAAAACACGAACAGCAGGTCAGTATCACAGGCAATGTGTGAAGCTCAGCACACAGCACTGACACCTGCAGCACTGCAGGCTGGGTTTGCTCTCTCCATTAATGGGCATCTCGTGCCTCTGCCCGAGAACAACGTCATAATGATAAAGCACAAAATCCCACGAGGAGTAAGAGAACAAGAAAAGAAATCAACAACACTACTAAAAGAACCAAAATATTAATATGTAAAGCAAAGCTCAACCTGTAGAACATGACAATACATTTCATATATTCTGTGTACTGATAATTTCATCTGGATTTAAAACATACAAAAAAATTCCTCATGCTATTTGACCATAAATTTAACCTTTTTTTTTTTTCAGCTCTGATCCAGCAAAGATTTCAGCACCAATTTCCAACCTTGCTTCCCAAAAGGTACACAACCAGACTTCAAACTGTAACATTTACTTGAATACCTGAGTGTACTCAAATTACACTTAATAGAAAAAAGAGCTGTATATAATTCAATCACCAAAAATGAAAGTCCATATCCAAATCTATAAATATGAGGATGACAGAAATTAAGAGCATAATTCGTGTATGTTTTATCAGTAGTTGTGCTACACACAATCAATCCGCCCAGCTTTTCCTAGATCATAAAACTACTTGTACATTACCACAAAGCCCACAGAGTTCTAATTATACCAAAATAAAATTCAGCCTTGCCAGTGATTTGAAAGTTCCATATAGACTAAAAAATATTTAACATCTAAGTTTGATTTAAAAATTCATGTTCTTGTCCTGTTAAAAAACATGATTTTCCATGTATGGCACTGTCAAATACCAGGTTATGCTACAGTGTACTTGTGAATGTAAAGCAAATCAGATTCAAGCTTAGTAAATAATTTCTCCCCTTCTTTTCACTCCAAACATTTGCTGCTAAGATTTTGATAGCAATATGCATCTCTACCTTTAGAATTGTTACCTCCTACCTGGAATCTGACATCAGAAGAACAACTCATGTGGCACAGACTTCCTGCCACTCAGAGTTCCTTGTGCTTTCAAAGAATGTATTATTTTTGAAAAATCCAAATGACCATATTATAATGTAATTTAGCTTATTAGATAACCAGAACTCTTACCTGGGCTTAATTCTACCAAGTATGGTAGTTTCTCAGGAGGAAGGCAAGAGCCATAGCCAGACCCGTCAACTCTTTCCTTCCCCTTTAATGGCTTTCCATCAGTTATCTTCCTGGTCTTCTTTGGGACATAATCAGGAGGCCGCCTTTTCAACTGAAAGACCAGTATTCCTAAAACACAGTATTATACATCCTTTGAGTCACACTACCAGTGAATAAGCACACAATCAACATCTACTAATCTGCAAGTGTCCCATAGGATTACTTCCAGTTTACTAAGTTCCTGTCACTTCTATAGAATAGTTTTAAGATAAAAATAACTACACACAGACTAAAAGGATACTTCAACACAGTGAAAAAAATTAGAAACTTTAGGACAAAATGCAAAACCTTTCTACTACCTAATGATGTAATACTACAAACAGCAGTTTTATTAGCATAATGAAACAGTAAATAACTAATACCCCCTAGTACATTAAGTGCCCAAAACACAATAAAATGTATGTTAGAATTTCTTCCTTTAGAGGGGCTCCACAACACAGCTTACAACTCAAGGCACAAAAATATCTTAAAGGATTTTGGACATACCTTTATCACTAGGCCACTCCCTGAATATCTGCAGTGGACACTCATCATCATCAAGAATAGTTTCTTTAGCACCTTTATCATCAGAGTGCTGAGCACCAGGAGGCAACATGACCTAAAAAAGAATTATCAGTTTTCAGAGCTGTTAGTGGACAATTAGAAGAACATTCAGGGGTATATTCTCTGATAACTTTTTTTTGCATGTGTTGTTTATAACAGAAGATAAGGTCAAAGAATTCAGTAACTTGGAATGTATTTTGTTTTCCAAGATTTTCTAACACTCCTCTCTCACCTCTTGCTACAGTTATATCACACTTCCCAGAACATCAAATAAATCTAAAAAGCAATGAAAACAAGTGACACTTAAAGTAGGCAAGACCTTCCTTCAGTAAAAAAAATTATTCCAATTTTTCATAAGTTACACCAAAAAAAAAACCCAAAACTGTGGAGATGATAGTTAAAAAACAGAACTGAACGTTCCATTATTATTTCACACATTGGCATCAGCCTTTCATTTTGCTAATGCCATTCTGCTACCATAACATATATATATCTTCAGAAAAGACAACAAGCTGGCAAAGACTGTCACACCTGCTGCATCTTAACCTTATCCAAAATTTACCTGGTGTACACAAGGGACTAAGGGCATAACTGCAGCATTTCACACAACTGCTTCATGCTGCCTAGCTCGAAGGAAGAAACAAAACCAAGCATTCTTTTGGAACAGAACTATAGACTGTTCCTACCTGTTACAGCTATATCCTTACAAGGCAGAAGAAGGGGGAAACCTTGATTCATGAAATCTGATCTTAGAGGAGACACAGCCTGTAATTTCATGCATTACTGCTCCCCACAGCGATCAAGAACAAGTAACAATGACAAGCAGTACTACAATTATTAAAGACAGGTCTTTCAAAGCTGAATCAAAAAATAAAATAAAACATATTGTACTCTCACATTTGTAATCCTAACAATGTTATTTAAATTCATAGACAGTTCTATTTTAAACAAACTACTCCAAATTATTACCATCTCTGAACTGAATCATGACCAAGCTAAGGCCTTCTGAAGTGTTGCAGCCATTGGCTACAGCACTCTACTATACTGCAGCCCTCGAGAGACTTTCCACTCTCATTTGTTCCCTCCTTTCCACACCCATTTCTGTGTTAACCAGGTTCTCACAGATCCACCTCAAACATCCTTTCATCTCCTTCCAAGCAGGAAACAACTACATTGAGGATCAAAAGTATGTAACCCCTAAACCATTTTCTATGCAAAACTTGGCTAAACATGGGCCTAATTAAATTATCTTTAATTAGATTTTCAAATAGACAAGATATTATAAAAGAAGGAAAGCATTAGAATGTATAAACCGGAAGGAATCAGAAACACGTCTACAATCAAATCTTATCTTGCCAAACTACTCTATTTCACATCTCAGATTTTAAAGTCAATTCCACACATGGGATAATTAAGGCAACACTGTGTTTTAAGCCATTTTCAACAAGCAACAATCTTAAAATTCCAAAGCCCTTGAGACAGCAAGTAACTAGTTACAAAGCACAAAATACACAAAATAGAATACCAAGACCTGACCAAGACTGGACTGGGGAGGAAACTAAAGAAAAACCAAATGCAGTGAAGCCAGAGGAACAAATGTGTTATAATGCACAGATGCTACTTGAACCTGATATTATTCTACCATGGCACTTGGATAAGCATCCATACTCAGCATATTGGGTTTAAAGGCAGCAATGGTGAACTCGACAAGCTAGAGAAGAGGGATCACCAAATGCACTGCTCCCCTCATCCTCCCAGTCAGCTGGCCATTCCCCTCCTCTCTCAGGAAGGGAGCTGATAACTCAGACATCCCCCACTTTAAAAAGGTCTGTGACCTAACCTGTAAAAACATACAGAACGAGCACCACGCAAGCTCCTGCAGGCCAAGAGGCTTCTAATCGTTATGATGCCATTTTAGAAAATACCTCTGGTTTAGGCAAACCTCAGTGAATGCTGAATGCTGCCTCAGTACCACACACAAAACTGAAATTCCTAAATTTTAGAATAATAGAAAAGCATGGGAACAAGTCTGTATAATGATTGGGTTTTGGCTTATAGGTATAGATTTGCTTGAGTTTTTCAAAACCAATGCACTTAAATATGTTTTTGCTAATTTTCATCTATACAGTCTGCTGAGATCAAGCACAGACATCTCCCTGATTTCTGCAACACCAAAGGAAATAGAGATGGGTCAAACCAGCCTAATACCACAAGTTTTGGAAGCAGTCTATAAATGGAAACAAACACAAAACTGAAAATTAGGAAAGATACATTCTGCTTCATCATGAGTGTATTCAAAAGCATATAAAAATTATCACAGTCATTCCATTCTATATTTATTAACTTAAAATGCAGTGAAACATGTAGAAAATACAAACTAAGAAATTTAAATGAAGACCATAGCAACTTCAGACTTAACTTTCAAAACATTTGTTGGAAAAAAGTAGGTAAGTATTAAGCCCCCTGTGATAAGTATCATATAGAGATCGAGTTATCAGACCTATCCTTAGTACAAGTCTCACACAAGAAAACCCTATGTTGTAACAGGTCTTCAATAAACTCTTCTGTCATTTTAATGTTTTTAAAGTAAAAATAGTCATATCTACTTGAGTACATCTAATCTAGAAATTTCCTTACAAGCTGGGAACACAGGCTCCGCACATGCCCCTACTAAAACAACAACAAAAAAATTCCACTAACGAAACAACAGCAACAACACCACAAAAAACCCCACAAAACTCCCCCAATGGATCTTGCTATAATACTTAATGTCTCATGTCTGTAACAACTACTTCTTTAAAAAAACCCAATAAAACCTACTCACCATGAAATGCATATCTTTGCCTGACATTACAAAAAGTTATTTATGTCTTACCCTCAAGTAAAAAATAAGTGCAAGCTAAAAACAAAAATCTAATCAAGATTCTACTTTCAAGAGTTAACTGGTTTGCTGCATGCCTGAAGTCTAATGCCCTGAGTGAATATGCACAGGTAGCTTGGAAGACTGTCTAATTAATTTGACATCTTCAGAGATGTGCAGTGAACCCCCACATTATTCAGGGAAACTCAAACCAAGCAAACTGAAACAAACAAAACACACACATTGGAACAAACTGGTGTCTACTTGCTTACATAGAAAAGCACTTTAGAACCAGGCATAAAGGTACAGCCTGATACACTGCAAACCAATGTACAAAAGCAACCAACCAATAGGAAAATGCCATTTACAATAAAAGTTGTCAAAAAGGTTATGAAAATGTCTTAAAATGTTGATCTTTCAACTGAAACTTCAGGAGTGATCTTTATTACAGGTATTTATATAGCATTATAATGGTCTTGTCCTCTAACTTAAAATTCACCTTAATAGTTAAGTAAATGTCAACTGCTTAAATCTTCAAGACACTGCAAAGTTTTGCGCACAAATTTAGGTATCCACAGGACAAACTATTAGTTTATACATCTGTGAATCATTAGCACATTTAGTGGTATAAAACCAGTGCCCAATGAAGAAATGCCATTTTCAGTATTAATGTTTTTCTATACAGCAAGCAGTAATTTAGTATGATTGGAAGATTAACATTTTAAAAACAAAAAACCTGACATGCCACTTCACAATTCCTGACATTGTTAGATTTTGGGGGGAGGAGGGGGAACTTAGTCACAGGACTATCCAAGTCATTCTATTTTGCTTGGAGGCTACTTCAAGAAAAAAACCCAACCAAATATGAAATGTGAGAAGACTGTGTTTTAGTAACTTACACGAGCAATACAATAATCCTTGGGATTTTCTTTTTCCAGGCCATATTTTTCCAGTGCTTCAATAACTGCAAAATCTGCAGTATCTGTAGTGGACAGCAGGATTGTCTTGTACGGTATATTTGGTCTTAAACTGTCTGCATAAATTCTCAGCGTTCCACCTTGGAAACCAAATGGAATCAACAATGCAATCAGAGAATAAAAAGACAGACATGAAGTCATTTATTACATTTCTAACAGAATATAAGAATAAACCCTTGAGAAATCATCTCATTACTCTACTAATACAAGAAAAATTACGTAACATCCCCAAAATAGATTTATCTCTGCCATTGGTAAAAATGCCCAATGATATTTCTGTAATTTATCTAATGAAATAGTTTTCCCAGTATTTCACCATGCTTAGTATTACATGAAGTTGAAATAGTTGCAATGACTGGTTGAACAACAAACCTTTCCCATCTTGACAGAAGTCTGTGCTGACCTCCCTTTTCTTTAACAAGTCCATTTAAGATTTCCCTCAAGACAATGTTTTCTACACTTCTCACTCTTTCTTCACTACTCTTCGATGAACAGAATACATCATTTGAGATTTTATCAGTTCTAACATTGCTTCACTTGTTCTTTTTTAATGGTGCTTATACAATCACTGTTGTTATATCCCTACCCCATGAATGAGAATCACTATTATTCACAAGATCTACCAGAATCCTTTATGCAGAACAATCAATCCTTTACATCCTTTATTTATGCTACTGATTAAATTTTCTCTTTCAGGTCATTCAGCTTGTTCTTAGTACAATGAATGTCAGTTATTTCAGCCAGCCTCCTCAGTTTGTCAGTCTAAGTCCATCCCTCCTTCTTTCCCAGTTTAGCACTGATAGAAAGCTCAATGAGCATGCTCTCTCTCATCAGTCTGCCCACTACTGAAAGCTTTGACTCACACTCATCATGGAACACCCTCCTGTGGAATCCTACCTTTACAAATCCTTCATTCAGTTACACCACAAATAAACTAGCCACATGCAAAAAATGTTGGAAAAAGCAAAACTTAAGTCAAATTTACAGGAGTTGCTGGCCAGTTGTTGTCCCAGTACAAAGTTTACTGTTTATAACTTATCCAGAAGAACTTCAAGTACCTGAGTCTGGTCTGCCATCAGAACTGCGAAATTCCTGCATTCTCTTCTCTAGTTTTTGCTGTCGCCGCCGTTTCATAACCACCTCAGGATTGGATATTGTGCGAGTGAAGCTGGTCTCAGGCATATCTTTGTAAACCTCGGCTGCAAGGCGAAAATTCTCACTGCCAAGTTAGTTTAAATAAAAAGAACGTCATTAGGAGCTTAAAATACATATATCCTTATTACTTCACATAGGATTAAAAAAGCAGTAATATTCATAGACATAGGAGCTCATTTATATTATTGTAAGACAGTCTCTACATGAATTTCACTTTTGCTAAGGTTAATGCTGTTCATATACTCATGCCCACCTGGTATAAAACACCAATTTAAGGACTGCTAGTTGCTAGTTTTCAAAGAAAACAAGAGGTCTTCTACCTCTTAAACAAGGGGCCAGGGGGAAAAGCAGTAAAGAAACTTTACATCATATCCCTAATTTTAATATGATTTCTAATACTGCAAAGCATGGGAAAGCTGAGTTAGCATGCGCTTGCAAGTCATGGCTTCGCTTTTGCAAATGCACTTAAAAACAACTATCATTTAAGTTTTAAAAAGTAAGTTTAAACCACTTACATATCATCCCCATGAAGAAGCCTATCATCTTTATCTGACGCTTGCCGCAATGCCTCTTTTTCACGCCTCTTCTTCTCTTTTTTTTCTTTTTTTGAAAGAGTTCGTTTGAAATTCTGAATTACTCCCTCTTTTTCTTGTTTTTCAGGCCCATTACTCTGAGCTTTCTGAAATAAATGAGTTTAAAATAGCTTTCATCAATTTCAATCCGACAAAAAGTTAGTACTGGTTTTAACTTTGCAGATGAATCTGTTTAAGACATGGTATCACTGACCCAAAACCAACACCCCAGGCAACAACACTCCATCACACAGCGATGGGAGTAATGCTCTCGAGGAAAACACAGAGAAGGCAAATATAATGTCCTGATCCAAAGAAGGTATGAACTGATTCTACTCAAAGTGAAGAAACTGCAGATTTTTACTTGAGTAATGCCTGTTATCCACATGGCCTCCAAAGTTTAACTGAAGGCTGCAAAACAAATTTTTGCTTCTGAGTAAAAATACTCTGTAACAATGCTGTGCTTAAACTGCTTTCAAGGCAACTGTGCTGGACCACCAGATAAGAATAAACTGCAAAATGAAAAACATTACAGAGGACTTTCCCCCAATGGTGTATTTTTCCAAGCTGTCATTCTAATGTTCTCTTCTCCAATTTCTACTCCTTACATACACAAGATACCTGCAATCCTAGGCTCATTTGCCTTCTCTAGAGAAGATTACAGAGCATGAGAGAAAGAAGATGCAGATTTTCTCATTTCTATCAGGAAGTGAAGAACAGAGAAGGAAGATTGCAAATCACTTAATTAAATTAATAGGAATAGCAGGGTTGGTACATGTAGTGCAAGACAACATTAACTTTCCCTTCCACCCTTTAACATGGATATAACCTGTAGTCAAAAACCCAGTACAAGCTCATGTAGGTATACCTAAAGCACTCCTAAAATTAACAAGCTCTAATTCCAAAAGCAAAGGAAATTTAGTGCTCAGTATATGATCAAAAACTTGCCTTAAGAGAGCCCATATTGAACAGCATGTTTCCCATAGCTATAGGCAACCAAGCTACATACAATATATATCATTATATGACTTCAGGAGCCAAAGTCTAATCTAATTTAATGTTTAAATTGCTAATATTAAAGCAAAGTTTTGTACAGTTGATGTTGGCAGCTCATTCATTTTGCATTTGTATTAAAAAAAAAAAGTAATCAAGAACCAAAAAAGCAAAATCAAACTAAAACAAAAAACCCTGAGCAAAAGGAAAGAGTCTTCCATATTTCAAGGAACAGAATGTTACCTAAGGAGGTAATAATTTTTAGCTCTCTAACTCCCCCTGGCATTCCCCTTTAAAAGCTTTGCAAGAGGCAGGATTACCTCCTGGTATTTGGCACCATATACTATTTGAGGAAATTTTCAAGTCATCATAATAGAACAAAGCAAGCTTTAAGCTCTCTAGGCATTACATGCTCCAGTATTAGACAGCTACATGGATCACAGCATCACCAGCCGTAGAAAGATAAGAAAAATGCTGTGTTGCAAGATGCACTTTAACTACTGAAAAATACTTGCTCCAGATATTGAAGGTCATGAGAAGCAGTTGTTTCCAGGAATTAAAAAAATAAAAGTTATGTTTTTCTATATAATCAAACCCCACAGATTTCAAACCTGCTGCTACCACTAGCATGCTCCATAAAGACTCACCTTTGGAGGAACGGTATCATTTTCATTCTTGAGGACAAACCTTCCCTCACGATCATCTTTGTTCCAGTTTAACTGTACAACAAGAGGCTTCTCATCCACATCTAATCTTCTTTCTTCTTCAAAAAAATGAAAAGCAAAAATAGTTTCTTGGTATCTCAAGAGCAAAGATATTTAGAAATAAGCTTTTAAAAAAAACAGAAGGTTTGCTTAACAGAACACATCAGTTGATGTTTTCCTATTAAGCATAGAGGCAGAAGAAAAGCTTGTGAATGTAGAATTAATTGCATGTCCCCTTTCCAGCAACAAACCCAAGTGCATTTTATCTATGTAAGCTAAGTGTCCCTATAAGGTAGTCTTGTGTAACTCCTTTGTCAAAACTAAGTCTTGTAACACAACATTACCACTCTGGAGGAGAAGTTAGATCTAGAGTTGAAATGTTTAGAACTTCATAACATCCTGGGACTTCCAAATACTCATTTTTCTTATTTTAAATTTACTTTAAAGTAGACCACAGTCTGGTTGCAGCCTGAGAAATACTGTTCTAAAAAGACAGCACAAAAATAAACAAGATTACAAAATTTAAACAATAAAACAAATCAAAAACCCTCACAACATTCTGTAGATCCAAGACAAAATTTCATTTAGTGTAGTACATCTATTTTAAGCATATATAAAAATAACTGACAGAGTGGTTAAAAAACTTAAGCAAATTTTGCCACTTGATTTTCCATTCGGAAAGAAGGAGACGGCACATATGCTCAGGAAAACAACAAAGTCTTTGTGGTTATTTTAATTTAGTAAGAAGCACTCTATTGACTTCGCATGCCTCAATTATCTTATAAAAATCAGGAACTTGCTCTGCAAAGGAAAAACTGTATTTTGACTGTAGGTACAGTGCTAACAGATTTTTAAAGAAATCTACAGCAGAAAAATTAAATTATTTTCAGTCTTTCAAATGTAGAATTTAAGGTCATTCAAGCACTCGTGTAAAATTCTGAAGTCCAAAAATAAAAAGCACAACCAAAAGATAGTTTCTCCTATATGTCTCCACCACCACACACGCTATCAAGTTCTAATCTGAGACAGACAAATTTTAGCAGTACCAAAGGCTATTTAGATATTTGAGTTCTTCACAGGTAACATTAGAGCATCTGTTTAAGAAACACAGTGGCTTCAAACAATGTTAAGCTGAACTTCCCCCAATTTAGCAGTAAAAGAACAAGTTATAAGGCTACCACATCAAAGGCCCACAATTTCAAAGAATGGAAGATGTACTCTTAACTGCTCTAACTTAACAATCCTAATCTTCCATAAATTTAGTCTTTACCTACTAATCCTAAAAATAGCAACTCTCTCACAAATGTCAACAAACTAACAAGATGTCAAGTACAGCATTTAATAGATCATAATCAAATCTTACATAAACTGCAGGCCTGGTATGCGTAATTAAGTTTTGAAAGCCACTCCCCAAAATGAATATTAATATTAAAAACAATTAATATCAACATATTTAGGAATAAAAAACCGAAGTCCCACATGGCTAGGAACTGGGGGCAAGCCTAAAGATACTTGGGCTGGGAGTAGATATGATGGTGGTGTGGATGCAGGAAGGACTTAATGGATAAATACAAACCTCCACTAACATGAACTTCATAAAGTGAGTATTTAGGGGATGACAACATTCGCATGTCTGGTCGAAACTTCTCTGCAAGAGTTTCTATCACATCTTGAGTTGTGGCAGTACTAGAGACACGGATACATTTTGTTGCAAAATTTCCAGCTGCTTTGTCTTGAAAGTAGAATCTCATTACTCCATGAAACTCGAGATCCTGTAAAGAAAGAAAAATACAAATCTGACTGCTGGCTCAGTTATAAGGTTCAGACTTCTTTTATTATTTGTTACAAATTTATTATTAAAATATCAGACCTTCAAATATTACACTGGTATTCAAAACTTTCATAACACTAGAATTTAAAACCAGGACACTATAAACCAGAAACTAAAAAAAGAAAAAAAAAAGGTTATCCAGCCAAAAAAAATTAAGGACTATGTATTACTGAAAAGACTTAAGCTGAATTTTTAAGTATTCAAATTTAAAACCATTGTCAGAAGAATTAATAAAACCCCTTTACTAAAACCTAGAGCCACATCTTGAAAAATAACTCAGAACAGGCCCCTGCAGCCCAAGTCTGTAAAAGTGTACGCTCAAGGAACAGCAGCATGTCTTGAAGAGAACAGCTTGCCATCACAGAAGTCACAGGATCATCTTTTCTCTCCTCTTTCCACTCCTTCTCACAATTCTCTCTCATACTGGCAACTGTTTGTCCCAGAAACATCTTCTTAAGGATGTTAAACCATTTGACTTGTTTGTATTTTTTATTTTAAGAAAGGTTAGTCTTTGGTACAGCTCCCTAAACACTCTGTGAGGGGAAAAAAAGCTCCAGGACCAACACAAGATGAAGAAAGCAACCACAGCTGTTAACCAAGTGGTTACACTACAACTGCCAGTTTGTTCAAACTATTGTAAATTCACATCAAGTGTTTTCATTAGCCACTGGAGCTTGTGCTCTACCACAGCACACCAAACTTCAGGAGGATACTGTCTGCTTATGCTACTCCACTACTGCTCTGAACAACAACTCCAAATTCAAATTTTAGTTCCCCAGTGGTCTCCACATGGCCAATTTTTGTCCCATACATAAATCTGAGCAATCATGGGGCTCTGCACTCAAGGAGAATCAAGAATATTCAAGTCTCCAGTTGACTTTGCCAAGTTTACTCCAATTCATTGTTTACTCTAATCATGGCTCCTGTCTTCACTCCCCAGGGGCTTTGAAATAAGCAAATCATTAGGTGTTGAGCACAGTGATAGATTTTATGCTAAGCACAGTCCTTTCCAGTACTACATCTGATCACAGGACACACATCACAATGCTTCTTTGAAGAGCAAAGAACCAAAATATTTACTGAAACTACTCTATCATTCAGAAGACCTTTGCAAAAAGAAAGGAAAAAAGAAGAATATTTAAAAAGGAATTAAAAAGTCAAATTACCTACACGTAGACAAACATCTGTGTCACCTAGATACATGCAGAAGTAAGCACTGTTCTTCCCAAGATGCTCGCAAGCCTACACCAATACAGCATTGAACAAAATGCACCACGGACCTCAACAATGGCCAATTGTGTTTTATTCTCTGTTGTTATCCTAACGATTTAAAGAATTAATCTTTCTCAGCCTGCACTGCTGTTCCCACAGAACCATCTATTGTACTTCCAAATCAGAGTTCCTTCCTGCAAGAAGTTACAGTTTCTACATTCCTTGCTACAGCTAACTCCCACCTCTGCATACACTCTGAACTTAACAGTAATTATACAACTGTGGATATAATTCTTCAGATGTGAACATTTTTGTAACAGCTACTACTCACCTCTGAAAAACATCCTGACTACTTCATTTCTTGTCTTTAATTATATATACCGAATTATTAACTAATTATCCATACAAGGACTTAGCACTCTCATGCAGAAGGCTACCAAGTGACTTCTGGAAATCCTACCTACCACAGCGAATTGGCACCTCCTTACATGTGCTCTTGCTAACTCCTTCAATGAGTTCCAAAAGGTCAGAAGCACAACTTCTTTTCTAAGTCCTGCTGACCTTTTCACACGTGTCCATGAATTCTGTAGGTTAAGGTGGTTTCTTCTCAAATAACAAATAACATCACCAGTGTAATACAGGCTTCACACTGCATTTGCATCCAACGACCTGAAGGTGTCCACCTAACAGAGCCATTACACACCACTTAGTCAAATTACTTCATCTCTCACTTCCTTCAGTTATTGGATGAACATTCCCTGGTTCTAGTAACTTGCTTTCTTGCCTTTTTCTCTCTTAACAAATGCTGATTTGAAAGCAATTCAATACCTTATTTTTTATTTTTTTTATGTCATGTTTTTATATTCTACTTGTCAGATTCTGTAATTTTCCTCATTTGGATACTACTTCAGCTTTCTAGTAACAATCTTTGCCTGATGTTCAGTTATGCCAGCTTCCTTTCACACTTCCCCGGATAGCTGGCATGCTTTGGTCTGTACCTCCAGCACAGAATCTTTAACTCTCAGCAGGGGTAGGTACTTGGCTATTTATTTGCCCCTTCTAGCTTTAGCAAACTTTCCTAGGGTGGGTATGCTGCAATTCCAACTGGGTTGGAAAGTTCTGTACGTTTTAAAAAAAAAAAAAAAAAAAAAAAACGACAACAACCAACCAACTAAAAAAAATAATCCAAGTGTGTCATGGTCTCTAGAAAGGAGAGCATTCTCAAAGGTAATATTCTGAGCCATGTTCCACACATGCTTTTGTGCAGATTTGATTTAAATTGTCACCTCTTCTGCTAATACTCCATAACCGTGATGCTTCACAAAACAGACACTGTATTTTCCATCCACTTGTTTGACCGTGTCAAAAGACAACACATGAGCCTTCTGCAGAAGTATCATGAAGCACAGTCATGTCCCATTTAGAACATTTATTTCCTCATTATACAACGGTTTTCCCTACCACCATCTCAAGGTACTGCTGAAGCAAGAATTTTAAAAGAGAAAAATGAGCACATTGCTAATCTTTTCCGTGCATTATGTATCGTGTGAGTTCCTATACAGAGAAAATTCCAGTGGCTTTTTTTTTTTTTTTTTTTTTTAAGGTAGAGGAGATTATTTTGCTGAGGACACATTCCACTGCTAACTAGCCATGCTTTTAACCTGCAGACTTGTTAGCAACACAGCAGAGATTGAAGAAGAAGGAATGCAACACAGGTCCATTCAGAGAAGATGTAAAGAACAATCTATTAAGCTTTCTAAACTACCATGTTTGTTGTTGTTGTTAATAGTAGTAATATCAATTATAATAATAACGTTAAGTTCATCTTATTTCTACTTCTGGGTGCTAACAAAGCAGACAAGACAAAAGTACATTCTGAATTCTGAAGATACAATGCCTGTATAAGTAAGTTTTGTTTTTATTTTCCAAAAGAAGTAATGTGTTTTTCTAATATTGCCATTTGACAATCTGGATATAAAAACAACAGAATGCAGTGACCACTGTCCATTTCCCCTCTTCTACAGCAGCTTCTCAAGCTGTGTCCCCACAAACCATGTTATATTCCCTTTGCCCATATTTTTTCTAAAATTTTCTGTTTAAAAAAAAAAAAATTAAGAAAATAAAAAAATTAAAAAAAAAAAAAAAAAAAGAAAGACTTCACAACAGCATCACAATCTTCTATCACTTCCCCATATAAAACTCCTCTTAATGTTTCATTTCCATTATGTTCCAAACTGTACCTTGGGGCATTGCTAGACTACTACAGATTTAAATACAAGTATTTGATGAAATGAAAACAACTGGTTTCACATTTCAAAAAAATCAGTAAATAGAAGACAAGAAAAACAAACAAACAAAAAAACCCCTTTACTCTTCATTTTTTTAATATCACATGTGCATTTTTGTGTGTGTATAGATGCAGTTCAAGCCATATTTAACTTTCCAGTCACGTGCTGGATAAATCCCAACTACACAGAGACATGCTACCACTCACACTCGGATAGCAAGGTAGGCACTGCACTTATATGTCCCCTCTCTACCCTAACTCTGCATTAAAGTGTTTATTTTTCAGAGTTTTGTGTTTCATCCTCAAACTCATTCACTACTGAATTTCCCTGTCAAGACTGCTAGGCACACTCACTGCAGTTTACAGTATGAACTTGTGTCAACAAAAGAGGCCAAAGAACAAAAAACGCTTGTCCTAAACCAGGTAGATACAGAAGTATCCATTATTCCCTGATATACTCTTGTAAGCGAAGGAATCTTCCCAAAACACTTACAAACCTCTTGAAACCATCTTTCTCTAAGGATAAGAACTGTCATTTATCAGTAAACAAAAAGAAATTAAAATGTTTTCTGGATTTCAAGAGTGACTAATTACTTCAGTGTATGAACGCTCTTAAATTCCTCTCAAGCATTTAAATGCCTCATAAGCAATTTTAGCTCTATCATCTGATCACGTTTGATATTTTATGTATCTGCTGTGCAAGTTCATGGCTCATGTAGGAATGCAAGGATACAGATCAGTCTTCAGCCACACAAGTACAGTCAATTTTCACAAAATTTTAATTCTGATAATCTAGACTACAAAACATGTTTTGAAAAGTATATAGCAAAAGTCAGCTTTCTAGGCCCTTCAAATAATAAAGGCCATTTTCCTCAAAAAAAAAAAAAAAAAAAAAAAAAAAAAAAAGGCATAATTATTCCTTTTTATCACTATCAAATGAAGTTATGGTAGTTTCCAAAAAGATATTCTACTCAAAAGGTTTCAACTTACGTAATAATTGCCAGTTAACCACTGTTAATTGGTTTTACAAACGAAAGTACGCTGCACCACCTCTTCATTAGGCACAAAGGAGTTTATAGAAGCATTTCAAATACCTGTTATGACCTTTTGCATAAAGTCAGTGACAGGCAGTAACTGCTTCAAAACCAATAGGTTAAATGTTCCAAAAGTATGTCTTCAGAAAACAAAAATAAAAACACACAAAAGCATTAGAGTGAAACACCTGAAACAACACTTTCACAAAGTGAAATGACTTCTGAATTCTACAAAATCTTGTGAAAAGCTTTGATTAGACATTCTTAGGAAACATCTGCATTCTCAGTGCTATCACTCGCCTCTGACATTCTCCTCGAGGACCTCAGACCATCATCAAATGAAAAAGAGCACTACAAAAGCAGGAAGCAAACAAACTCTGATACATAATGAAGTCAGTCACACAAAACACCCAAGTCACACTTAAAACTGAAGATGTGAGGTACAAGTTATCACATCAATTATCATCAATACTTACCATGAGGCTCCACAAAAGTAACTCCTGGTTCTCAAAACAGTTCAATCTTTAAATCTAGTTCCTTACTGTTAAGAGTGAATTTCTGTTTTAAAGCAGTAATGAGTAATAATCAAAATCATTCAATTGAAGCTATGCTACAGAGAAATGCAAGTAAAAGATGAAGGGAAGAGCATCTCAAGATCCCCTCTCCAATTACAAAGACTGGTTATATACGCATATGAAAAGTATTAATAATTACAGAAGGCAAAGGTATTTAATACTTTGGCAAACCAAAACAAAGAAAATCCCCATGAAAAAAAAAAATGTCCCTAAACCTCTCTTTCTGCCAATCATCCCCCTCTTTTTACACAAGAATATAATAGTCAAGAAGGAATATGAAAAATAAGTAGAAAGAGATAAAAAGATTGCACTGCATGTGAAGATCAGAAAAAGTCTGCAATGTGACACAATGAGATTTGCAGCAGGGAAACCTGGACTTCCTGAAGAATCTGAGAAGCTTCCACAAACAAAGCAGTAACATCCAGGAGTCATAATCTACAGCCATGCTCACATATGAGAAAGGAAACCCCTCCTTTAAAGTGTCAGAGATAATGAGAGAGTATTTATCACAATATGTAGGGCACAGCAATGCATGAGATCAAGACTACTATACCCACAAGCCAGCATGGAATAGACATAGGCTTTTAAACTCCTATCCCACCTGTATCCATCACAAAGCACTATATACTTCAATATTTAAGAATATTACACATTACCCATTCTGCAAACTATTCAATCTCTGGAGCAGCAAAGAATACACAAGTTTCCCTTCAGAAATCCTCATCTGCACCCCCTCCAAGAGGCTTTGATCTCTTTCAGCTGCATTGATAACACTGTTTGCCCAGCAAGCACATTCTGCATGACTGCATCTAGAAAATACCAAAATCCAGCACTAAGAACGTCACATCTTTCTTCGTGCCCCATTCAAATTCTGCAGGCAAAAATCTACAGAGAACTAAGTTGCAATTACTATTCAGGTGCATGTCTTGCTGCTCAGGAGTTTTGCTAATAGAATATAAGCAACAATAAAACAATTCCACAGTGCAAAAATGAGAATTAAAGCACATACAAGTTGCTTTTAAATTAATTCAGGTCACAATATTGATTTAACAGGTCAGCACAGCAACAGTATTATCACTGCAGGACATTCTGAAACATTCATATAACAACTTTATATCTGACCTGTTGTCAGTCTACACAGTAAAATGAAATTGCTTCCTTTGCCTCTGCAAAAGCCATACATACAACAAATCTGTGGAATTATAATGAATACAAGAATATTTTTAAAAAATATTTCCTACAGTATTTTAAAACCCACTTAAATCAGTAAGGGAATAAGCACTGTGAAATTACATGATGGTGAGGTTTCTAGCACTCATTCCCAGCTCTAGCATTCAATTCCCATAATAACTGCTCAACTTGAAACTTGAAGACAGTCAATACTATTAAAAAGGAATTCCAAACAGCTGGTGTTTTTTTTTTTTCTAAATCCTGGTAACTGTTATAAACTGTTTTCCATGTAGCAAAGAAAGTTTTCTTGTTAAGTTACAGTTTTTGAGTTAACTTCAAAAAGTGCAGCTTCATATTAAAGACTATCTTTAATCTAACAGAAGAAAGGAAGAACACAATGAAAAAACAGCTCCTATAAAAAACTAATTTTCAACAGCTTTACTTCCTCTTCCAAACCTTTGACACCTGGATCAACAAAGACTTTCCACTACAGAATGACTCATTCTGCCACAACAGTTTTGACACTGTAATGTTCACAGAAGCTGACCTTTCTGTCAGAGAGAATTACCAATAACCCACAACACAAAGATCATAACTAAGTGAAACCTCCTCTTTATTTTCCTAAGGAGAATGGCATCTTAGGAACCAGCCCCATTACAGTATGAAACAAAACCTTAAGACCAAAAGACGAGAGATGCTACAAACACTTTCACAATATAAATGTAATGCAATGAAGTCAATGCAAAACCCACTGCAGTATATGACAAATGGTACACAAAATCTTAAACTAAGGTCAAAATTCAAGTCCATAACTATCACGTCCACTAGAAAAAGGATTAACTTCCATAAATGCAGTTTGAATGCCCATGTGAACATTGAATTATCATAGACGTACATATTTTACTGTATACTTTATATGCATTGTCTCTGTTTCCTGTTGTCTATCTGTCCCAAACAGCAAGACTAATTAACACAAAAACTCTTGGGATGAAACAAACATTACTGTAATCTTCAATAATTTCCTGCTAACTTACACCTCACAGATCAAAAAATTTAAGTTTCAAAAGAGACCCAACTACACCAGGTAGACGAAGCAGCATGTATCCTACCGACTTCAAAAGGAAACAAAACAAGTTTTTTTCAGAGTAGTCTTTTACCAGAGTTACCACATTCTGTGTGCAGGCATCAACCACACTTCATTCTGAATACACTGAAGTTTTCATAACCTTTTACAAAATACAATATTACATAAGCAACATGAAATGTCTTCACGTAAGATTTATTAGTTAAAAAGCAGCTACTATTAAAAATGAAAAGAAAAAAAAATTTGTCAAGGGCACTCCCCAAAAGCATGACAGACATTACCTTCCAACTCTTAATTTTCAAACCTACAGTACGTGATCAGCAAAATAGCACTTGCAACACAGCTGCTGCCTGCCCCCTGCAGGGTGTGCTTTGTTAAGCTGCAGTGGACAGCATTTACACAATCAACCAGAGAACACGCAGATCTGTTCTTTGTGCAAAATGAAACCTGCAGTTAACTGAAGAAATCAAACAAAAAATGTTCTCAACAATAAGCACTACCAACAGTTTGCTAAGTATTTAATCATTCATTAGATTGATTAAATTCAAAATAAAGCTACAGAAGATTAAATCATATCCCCAAGTTAAAACATACTACCCTTTATAAACCAAATTGATGCTGGTATCATATAGAGACTCTACCAATACCCTTATACTGAGGACCTTGGAGCAACTGCCCACACATACTCTGATAAAAAATACACCCAACAAAAGCTTGTTAACAAAGTTGTTGTTGTTACTACAATTACAAACATTGTTTGAAGGCAGTGATATGACAGTAACGAAACAGAAAAGTGATTGATATACATCTGGCGTATAAAAATACCCTGAAGGTCTCCAAAAAAAGGAAAGAGGTACAGACAGAGCTCAATCATACCTGAAAATCAGGTAAAAAGTTGAGTCAAAACCAAAGACTCCTTTGAATTAATAATGACATCTTTAAAAGAGGAAAAATAACAAATAACAACAGGCCTCAATAAAATATTGCTTACCTTTCTACTACTTATCTACAACCTGTCACTGTTGTGCAACTAAGACAATTGCTAAGGAGCAACACCAGAAAACTTAGAGAAGAATTAAAAGTACAGACAATCCCCTATAACATTTTTCAGCCACATCTTAAAAATCCCCTGAAATAAATCGGAGCTCTCCATACTATTTACTGTGTTAAAGACTGTTCCATTTGAACAGTCCCATTTAGAGGAAAAGAAACAGGTCATTACATCCACCTCAAACCAAAATGCAACAGGAAAATTGAAGGGGGAGAATGAAAGTTCAGGCACTGAACCTACATTGTCATTGCTACTTGCAGCGCTGCAATCCCTGTATTTGAAGTATCTTCTGGCATCAACCAGGCCACAAAAAAGACTGCACTTACTTTAACATTAAAAGCGCAGACACAAAGTCAGCAACAGAAACTCCAGTGCTGCAGAAAGCACTTCCTCATACTGACACACTCATTCCTAACTCCTCCCTTATGCCAGGCACCAGCATCCTGCAGCTGTACAGCAACATGAATCAGTTTAACTCGAACGATATTTCCCTTCCCTTCATTTGGTGTGGAGGAAATTGTCAGTGCTAGCAGTTGGGGGAAACTGTCCTTCTGCTGGCACCCTGTATTAACTTGAAGGAACCATGAAACAACCACCTGTTCCAAGCTGGACACTTCATTCCCACTTCTGCACCAGCATCAGCACATACCTGACTCCAGCACCATCAGCCAACAGGCACTTGCTGTTTTTTGTCTCAGGCTATGCTGGCTTGGCTGTGAAGTCTTGACACAGGTCAGACAGGCACCAGACCAAAGAAGGCAGCAGAAATGCAGCAGCTTAGCAGAGATAGGCAGTCCTTATGAGCTAAGCGGAAACTGTAGTTTGTTACAGAAATGGCAAATCTCTCACATATTTTTAAAACTTAGTCCACAAACACATGGCATTTAGATAAATTAATTTTCTACAGTCACAAACTAAAATTTAGAATACTGTAATCTTAAGGCTATTTCTATAACTGGCATACAAATTGTTAGATTCCAGAGTTACATGATAATTTCTCTACAACTTAAAAAGATTAATTTTTTCCCCTATAATAAAACTCTGGTAGAGAAATATCTTAGAAACAATCTTAAATCCATACAAAATTACAATACAAATAGTTCGCAAATTCATCTGTGAAACTACTAAAAGCTGAAAAGATACTTATTTTTGGGTGAAAACTCAGTATCTCTAACAGAAATGTCAAATCTACTTACAGCAGAAAGCTGCATTACTGAAAAAAGCATTCCCACCAGCAATCAAACTCATGAAGCCTGGTTTCTTGTGGCTGTCTTCCCAAAGCTGATCATGGTTTTATTACAGATGGCACAAATAAAATTATTCTTAACATTTCCCTCCTACTTGGATTCCCTAGTGTCCAGAAGTACATACACTATTTATATCTTGTTTCTTTCTGACCACTGACAGTGGCAACTTCACATTCCTGACACAGGCTGAAGATTCAATCAAAGAACCAACAGAAAAATTAAAATCAAAATTTGACAAGCTGGTACCATTGATAAGCTGCCACCAGCAAATACATAGAGCAGCTCAGAAACCACACCCACTTCAACCACCTGACATTCACTTGACAAAACATTAATATTTATTTGTTTTCAGTATAACCTCTATATTAGAAATAAAAGAAATAAACTCTCACTACATGACCAAAAAAAGAGTGCCACCAACAATCCTTTAAATGGACAGCTGTCTGGATTCATTTCTTGTAATTAGTATTTTTACTATTTTAGTGTCAGGCTTTAGTATGGCGAGGATAACAAAGAAAACCATAAAAACAGAGTCATTTTACATAATGCAACATGGGTCATGCCACGTATTTATGCTGACACAGCCAGTAAAGTTTGAGCCAACTTCTACTCTGTAATGATAAATTTAATTGTGTTACCCTGGTTTCTCAGTCCTGTGGATGAACTGGAATCAGCACCATACAGGGTTAAGGCATCCAGCTACACTGACTGAAGGAGGAAAACACTGCTGCTATCTGATACTCTGCATGCAGGAGCTTTGGCAACCAGGCTAATTAGTCAGGAGTTTGGAGTAGGAATGCTAACAAGCCTAATAGAAAAACAAGCACCTGATTCTCCTAAAGTAGACAAACTGCAGCACAGAATATACATGAAACACCCCCCCCCCAAAAAAATTACCCCAAACCTCAAAATTTAACATTCTGATTTAAAACAACCTTTGACTAAATTTCAAAAAGTTATTTCCCAAATAAGTTAGGTTAGTCAAGTAGGTTTGAATAATAATATAAGGCCAAAACGTACCACAAAATGCAATTTTATTGTAAAAAATTCTATAGAAATGGGGCAAAGGACCTCTTTTTTAACTACTACTGTTTTTCTTCCCTACCTGAAATACATACTTTCCCCTTTCAAGGGCAAACCAGTCATACTTCAGGCTATGGAATAATCAACATCTACAAAAACAGTTCTGAAAAAAACCTCCAAACTAAAAATCTGCACTGATGAATGAAATTTAGTGAGATGATTTGTGTCATAGCCAAAGACACAAAACCATGCTGCTTTTATATGCAGCTTTGTCTAGAGTAAACACACACATACACAAGCTAAGACATCCTTCTGGTTACTTCTTCCACACATTCAGAAAACACAGTATTTGTTCATACAGATACAACAAACATAGCCAAATTAACACATGAAACTGAGAATTTCCGACATCAGAAAGCATTAACTTGAACACTTAAAAAGAAATACGGGGTTGACATTACAACTTCCAAACAGGAGCATGCCTCAAAAAGAGTTGTTTTTTTTGTTTGTTTGTTTTAATTCAGTCACTCAAAAACTCCTCCAGGAAGTCTCATGTTGAATTACTTGTTTTTATATTTAAAGAAATTGGGTCATTTCTTAAAACTTACAAAGTCGTTTATTAGTGCCATTAGTTATCTTAATGTTGGACTACTATGGCCACAGATACCTTGTGAAAAATCTATACAGTAATTCTAATAGTTTGGTAAAATTCATCTGTTGATAGCCTTCTCTCTGCAAATCCTACTTAATCCTGTTGTATAATCTTTGGCAACAATTTCATCAAGCACTCTGCTTGGTGAATGACATTCAGCCCCAGTGAGTTGCATTTAAAAACAACTGCTGACAGCTAAAAAAGGGCTTTCTCTGCAGTAACACCATATACAGTATCTTCATCCCGACAGTGGTTTTATACTCCCTGTTTTGTGATGTTTTCTTTTGACTGTTCTCATACTACAAAGTCCTCCATTCTAACACAAAAGCTAGCTCAAAGAAGCCCCACGCATATAAAAAAGTTTCTTCCTAAGGCACCTGCACAACCAAAGCATTACTTTGCTTCTGATTTTACTGTTTACTTTTAGATGTGAAAGAGAAGATACCATGTAGCTATCAACATAACAATACACTTTAATGTTTTGTACTTGAGCTGGTGCCCTTCTCACTGAAGAAGCATTTTACATTCCAATTACCTACCAACTTCCTTTCCTCCAGTGGGGTTCCACACTTGCTCCCAAATCAACAGTGTGTGTTTTGTCAGACAGAAAGCAAGTTAATTGGCTGAAAGGTCCTGCTCTCTTAAAGGACTTATCTAACAAGAAAATCTCTGTACCTGAATACTTTCTACTTTTATGCATCTTCCACATTATTATTATTATCATCAGTAGTAGTAGTAGTAGTACAGAAAACGAGATGAACTAGTCAGACCTAGAAATAAATTCCCCACAAAGTCCCTAACTGCTGACAACTGGATGGCTATCTCAAGAGAAAAATCACTCCCTCCGTAAGTCCTGTTTGGGAAAACATGTTTTCCAGCAAGGGAAAATATGACACTAACTAATCCATTGGTACAAACAGCTACATTGGAAAGGGCTTTCTCTATTCCTATCTACCCCCACCCCAGCTGTGTGTCATTTTAATTGTTTCAACACAAGCATTTAGGTGAACTCTAGTGAGCTGTTCAGAGAGGAAAACCCAACAAGAACTAATCCTAGTCTCCCAGCTTCTCTAAGAACTTCAGCATGGAGTCACATAAAACCCAATGCCAGCATAAAGGAGGGATTAAAAAAATCCAAACAAACCTGTTCAACTAAAGAAAGGGTGAAAGGAGCACTCTTGCAGCTAGAAAACCATTTCACCAGCTTAAGCTATAAATATGAAATCTCATCCACATACTTTTCCTTGGGTGGCTATTGACAGCCAAAATAAAACCAATAGAAGTAGTTTACAGAGGCAAGGAATGCTTCTACAGATCCAGAAATCCAACCAATCAGCTGTATGATAGAGGCTGGCTTCCAGAGTGGAAATAAACTGGTTATCTATGGGAATGCAGGAATTTCATCATCCCTGTCTAAACATCTATTTCACTTGCCTAAGGATGAACAAACAAAACCTTATGAAAGTAATACAGTATTTGAAACTCAGTATAATAGACCTAAAAAAGGCTATTAAAATAAAATCAGACTATAATTCAATTATTAAATCACTTAACTGAGGAGAACTAAAGTCATGTTTTTGTTTTAGTGCTAGAGGATGTAGCAACCCATGCCTACACACAAATAAACACAGTTTTCTACTGCTTCAACTAAAAGTAACGAAAGGTATCAAATGCCAAGGTGATATTATTTTCTATTGTAAATAGTGTTTTCTCCAAAACATCAGGAGCCACCGAGTGAAGAGCACATCAGAGCTCCAATTACCAGCTTCTAACTCTAGCCTCAATTTTTTTTTAAATGTCCTGAGCATAAAAAGGCAAGGATTCAGCTCAAGCAGGAATGACACAAATGGTACAGGAATTACTCAGCAGTGCCAAGAGATCTTCCACAAAACACTGCTGCATTAGATATTGTCTCAGATGTTGTCCACACAAACACTGACAGTTTTACAGCTGAGTCCTGCAGAGACCACAGTAGCACCATCCCAACAAAACAAGCCAGAGGAGGAGAGTAAACAAAATTATTAACAGACAATGAGATTTGAAATGTAATTAATTAAGAAAGCCAGTCCAGAGACCGGGTGGGTTACACATGTATAAAAAGCTAAATTAGATCTGCTAAAGGTAACATTTCATTGTGTCAGCAGTCATTAAAACAGAAGCACTCAAAAGCTTAACTATGCAGTAAAAAGCTACTTTCTTTTTGTAACAGAAGTATTTCAGCCATGACCACTCTATTTTCTTTTTTTCCTACTGCTTCACAGTCTCTTATTGCATGCTCAGGACAACAATGCAAACGCAGCGACTGTGAGTAATCGTCATCACTATTCCCGATAGAGGAAACAGCAGTTGACCAGTTGATTACATAGGAAGCTCCTCATTTCCTTTGCCTTCTCTTCTTAATAGCAGAAATAATCTAGAGAAAGGTATCATGTGATAGTAGCATAAAGACCAATTCCAGCCTTTTTGTCCGAACTACTTTTTGTCATAAGGAATTCACTTAGAAACCACCATTACTTTTTCAAACAATAGTCAAGATATACCCCAGTTAAAAAAAAAAACAAAACAACTGTGACTTATTATTTTATAATTGTTGATCATAACCTCTCAAATGTTTTGGACTTGAGTCTCTCATTACAGTAAGTGTTCTGTGCAACACTACTCATGTTTTATGAAAAATTATGATTCTCAAACAGTAGCAAGGCAGCTCTTTTCCCAGTCGTAGGCACTAATATATCATTACTTTAAAATTATGTAAGACATCTTAAATTATCATTTATCAATATAAGGTAATGCAGAAATCTGGCTTCACTTTCAGACATGATGAGGGGTTGAAAGGCAAATATGGGATTGATTCAGTTGATTAAGTGCTCAAAATTTGAAGTAGTCAAGAATCACTTGCTCACTTCTCATCTTAGAACAAATCTAGTCTGGTAGGTCAGCAACCAAACTAATACTGCCCCCTCACTCTGTAGTGCCCTGCTCTTTGTTTCGCAAAGGGTTGCCACCGCCTGCTTACAGAAGAGTGAGGAAGTTTCAGAGGGCAGGTCAGTCAGATCATCAATTACAAGACTGGGTGTGTGGATTTGGGAGGAGGTAGAACAAAAACAAGGAACAACAAAAAGACAACTGAAAGCTGAATACTTAATCATCACATAGGCATCCTTCACATAACTACTTTCTTCCTCACCCTTCCTATACACCCTAGTCTGGAATAATGAATTTAAAAATAAACAATGAATTTCTATATTTGTACACTACTTAGTCGAGGCAGCAGCTTGATTCCTAGAACTGAGAGAGCAGATGACTACAGATCTCACAGAATACAACTCAACAGCTCCTTTCGAGAGTTTGCTCACCCAGCATTAAGACCTCATGTTGTCATAACTCAAGCAGCCTCCCCCCCCCCCACTCACTATGACTGTATGCAGCTGAGCAGATTCCACTTATGAAAGGAGACTATCATAAAGATATTTTTCTTGAGGAACTCACAATTCTGATCTCTGAACTTCTGAGGCAAACCAGTCCTGATCTAATTACTTTCCAGGGTGCACAATAAACCTTCTTAACCATGTTTTTTGGAAGGAAATCCTAGGACAAGCATCTGGACATAGGGACTTAACAGTCGAAGTAGTAGTTAGATACTTAAGAATGGCTAGCAAGTTTGCATCAAAATAACATGCAGAAAAGGTGACTTAAAGCTTCTTTAAAATTAGTATCAACATATACAATTTAATGCTGAGTTTTTGAGATTTTTCTTACTTGGTTTATTTCAGTTTAAAATTCCTATTATATTAATACCGGCCTAAAAACATTTGCAGAATGAACAGATTAATACTACCTGAGTTTCAAAACAGCAATTTAAATTTTAACAGTAAAAATGCTCCATTGAAGTAACAAAGCAGTTACAAACATCTGTGGCCAGAGGAGATTATAGTCTACTTTCAAACTTGTACTTCAGCATTTCTTCCATTGAAAATGGTACACTATCAGCATAGCCTATTTTTCAGCATCAACACAGAGACCCATATCACAATAGCAGAATTCAAAACAAAGAACATGAGGTTGAGTATGAGTAACTGAACTAGTCAACACACCATACTGTACAAATACAGTTTTATACATTAACAATAATCAGTGAAAGCAAATCTTTATTCCCAATAAACACGTATCAACAAAAATAATCCAGCACAGCTCATTCACTGCAACTATCTACTCCAGTAACTAATACAGGTATGTGATCTGGAGAAGGAAGAAGTACAGAACAGAAAATGGGAGCAAAACTGTGTGCAATTTACACAACATATTTTCCATCCTGCAGCACTTGGACCTCACCCTATCTCCCCGGGGCAACCAATCACACAGGATACACTGACAGAACATGGTCTAAGTCAAAGGACACATGAAGTGATCCTGAAACATTAAGGTATTTTCAGTCCTGAAGGTTGTGTAGGATAGGTAGAAGAATGCTGTGTTCAACTTCAAGAAGAATCTAAGCATTTTAATATTCAAAGCTTTCAAATACATGCCTAAATTAAGTGGCAGCATAACATTTGTAAATTTCTCTTCAGGTGCAAGCCCAACTGGTAGACATTAGAGACAGTAAAGCCTATATAAGTGGCTCTACTACACGTAGGAAGAGTCATTAATAATGCAATGCAATCCCATCACAATTGGAAATAAACTGGAATGGGTATATACACCATGGAACCATCTAAGATTACAAAATAATTCAGGAAGAAAGGAACTTTAGGAGTTTCCAAATAAACCTCCTGATGAAAGAAAGGTCATCTCTGAGGTCTTATCAGGCTCTTCTGCAGCTTTATCCAGCCTGCTCTTAGAAATCCCCATGGATAGAAACCTCACAACCTCCCTGTGCAACTTGTTTCACTACTTGACTATTCACTGGCATCTGAGAAGTTCTCTTTTGCAGAACACTTTTGTAGTTAGTGAATTGCATAATGATTTCACTTTTAATACAGATAAAATGAACTGCATGCCTGAAATAATAATTCTTTTAATACAGAAGTTCAATCTTCAAGCAAGGTTATATAACCAAAAAACAATGAAAGATCAGAAAACTCAAGAGAAACACAGAAATTTAAGGCAAAAACTCTAAAGAAGTGGCTTTTAAAAAAGAAATAAATTCAATATTCCTCGCCCTCCCTACATCCTCAAACCAGTAAGACTTCTATAGGTTCTACATGTTACTTTTGAAAGCAGTTCAGTCCTGAAGCAGACAAGCATCTGAGTGGAAAAAAGTGATTCACTACCATTACACGTATTTGTCCTATCCTATAGTTGCTATAGGGTATGTGGGACACAGGAAGGCAGGAGTGGGTGGAAATATTATTAATGATAATAATAATCACAAGCTAACCACAGCAAACAGCTTGATTTTGAGAACACCGCAAAGCAACAGACCATCAGAAGAAAACAAACTCAGAAGGCAGGAACAAAAGGAAAGTGCGGTAGACCAAGATAAAAGAGAGATCAAGAGAGGAATTATCAGAGGCTGGAGCACCTCTCCTATGACAACAGCTGAGATATTGGGGCTGTTCAGCCTGGAGAATTGAAGACTTAAGGGAAGCATTTTTATAGCAGCCTTTCAGTACCTAAAAGGGGCTACAAGAAACGTGAAGAGAGACTTTTTACAAGGGTATGTATTGGACAGAACTAAGGGGCATGGTTTTAAACTGAAAAAGACTAGATTTATAATAGTTATTATGAAGAAATTCTTTACTGTGAGGTTGCCCAGCAAGGTGGCGGATATCCCATCCTTGAGTTCAAGGCCAGCAAATACAACATCTTTTCCCTAAAGCCAAATTTTCCAGGCGTTCTTCTGAACGACAAAGAAGAGAAAGCATAATTTTCTCTGTAAGGATATTGGTGTCCATTTTGTACGCTGTTCTCTTTGAACTGATCCATACTAACAAACTTAGATGGATTCACTTGCAGTATCAAAGTCAGAAACAGTAGTTCCAGTATCCATTCACTTTTAAGCTATGATCAAGAACTACTGAACTTAGACATGCCATTACTCCCTGTCCCACATGCTATCCCCTCTTCATCATCAGTAAGGTTCACAAAAATTAGCATTGAAATTTTCATGCTTGTTTCAATAAGAAAGTCATCTCAAGGAGCAGGTTTTGACAATAATCAGGCCCAGATCAGATGCATTTTTATTAAAGCAATGCAATCCTTTTTCTTCCTTAACTATAATTTGTTCATTATTTAAATTCCAATCCATTGGAATATACTTCAGCTTTATGAAAAAAATGCTTGAAATGCTTTTCATTCTGAAAATACAATCTAACTCTTTCAATATATTGAAGTAAATTTTATACTGCAATTTTATACTTACAACTGAAGTTTTTTGTAATATGCCTCAGACATACAAAAATATGTTTTTTATTTGTATAAAATATTATTATATACTTTTTTCAATATAGAATAAGAAAGTAAGAAGTATTTCCCAAGTCAGGCAAGTAACTTTGTTCAGAGGAGTTTACTCATAAAAATGCTCATTTCACCTTCAAATAGCACATTTGGTTACCAAAGAGCTATGTTTTAAAAAAGTGCTACCAGCTTTATTTTAAAGATTTCTTCCAGAAGAGAACAAATTACTGGTTTTATCATGTAGCATGGGTTAACAAAACTGGTCTCTACAGCTCTGTTAATTAGGAGTTGCCAGAAGAATATGTTTGCCAGTGTACTGTGCATGAGCTCTTACTTTCAAGAAGTCCTGCACTTCTCCCCAGTAGTTAGTTTTGCAGCCAGCTAGTTAAACTCACTTAAATTCCCACCTTTCATTTGTCATCTCTACATTGCAAGAAACTACCAGAAAATTAAATAGTTGCTTACTTTCAGGCATTTTCTTGCTCTAAAACACAATTCTATCAAATACCCTTAATTTTATCCTTATCAAGGGACTGCCATTTGAGTGGCACACAGAGCAAGGACAAGTTACAATACAAATATTAACGCAGATGATTAACTGTGAACAGGACTATTTCGAGTTTAAACAGGCTCAGATTACAAAAGCATTCAGTAACTTGCTTTGGCTTAGTCAGATATTAAAACATAGTTAATGAAGGCATAAATGATACTACTGTACAAGACTTCAAGTATACTCTGACTCACAGTGAAACAATTTAGGCTTTAACTAACTGCTGATATTAGCCAAACAATCTCTGTAGCAAATCAGAATTAACACAGCTGAAAAGTTAAGTGGTCTATCCTCTCATTAGTGAAGGAGCATGACACAAGAATATGAGAAGATGACCCAAAACAAAAATTGTCAGCAAGCAAAGATAGCAGTATCCAGAAGTGGAAAGGAATTTAAAAATCTAAGGAGTCTCTAGCTTCTTTTCCTTTTAAGTAACAATAATAATGTCTCCCAGTGTAATATGTATGCAGACAACCGCATGTGTTTCTCTACTACTGAGGAGAGTAAACTTTTCCAGACTTATTCCTACAAATATGTTTTGTGTAAAAATAAAAACAAATGAAACAAAAACCCAAACCCCAAACAAAAACACATGCACATTTTACATACCCTTAGTTAGCATCATATCATTTTTCTGTGCATTTTTTTTACTCTCCACAGTGAAACACAAACTTTCCTTATGATTAGATACTTAGAGTAACTCATTCAAAAAGATTTCATTTTTTAAATTATTATTGTAAAGCATTTCTGTATTTTGAATTTCTTTGTATTCAGTACTCACTTCAAAAATATTAATAAAACATACATGTTTGCCTTAATTAACAGCTTAAAAAAAGTTATATATGTGGAAAAACGAAATTACTGGGGAAAAAAGCTAGGGCTATTCTGCCTGGATTCTTCATCCTGGAAGAGAATGTTATGTGGAAATCTCAAGCAGCCTTCCAATAGCTGAAGGTGGCCTACAGGGAAGCTGGAAAATGAGTCTGTCAGGAACTCCTGGGGTGGAACAAGGAGTAATGTGTACAAACTGAAAGAGGGGAAACACTAGGAAGAAGCTCTTTATTGTGAGCATAGTGAGACACTGGAACAGGTTTGCATGGGAGGCTGTGGATGCCCCAATCCCTGGCAGTGTTCAAGGCCAGACTGGATAAACCCTTGAGCAACCTGGTTTAGTTGTAGGTGTCCCTGCCCATGGCAGGTGGGGTTGTAACCAGCTGATCCTTAAGGTCCATTCTAACTCCCTGGCAGTTTGATTAATCAAATCTGGAACTTAAGTTTGCCTCATTTCAGTAAATAGGTGTCTCATGTATATTTGATACAGAAGTATTTCTGAAACACACAAAATCCCAAATACTAACATTATTCAAGTATTCTATGAAGATACATAACACTCTGTATGCTCCCTGGTAGAGAAAAGGGCTATTCTTTGCTTTCCCATACAACTCACTTAAGATTTAAACCAGAGATGGTGTGATGGTGCTGGTAGATGACACAAAGTGTGATTAACTCCCTTCCCCTACGTTTTATAAGGTACAATATCAAATTAGGATAACCTAGAAAACAGTATACATTTATAAAAATCCGCCTTCTCTTTCTGGCTCTGTAGTAACTAAATTTACAACAGTTTTCAACACTTTACTTCATGTATCTGTATTTTCCCATCCTACTGTCCTGGAAACATTATAACAACCGTGAGAATGTTAAGATGTCTTTTATACAAACCAAGACAGTTTAAAAAGATGATACAGCTATTCACAAGTACAAGCAAGATCTCAATAAATATCATCCTAGAATCACAGAACAGCTTGAGTTGCAAGGGATCTTAAAGACAATCTAGTCCCAACCCTCAATTTTGCTAATAGCAACAACTTGGAGAAGCACTCTAAAGGGGAAAAAAAAAAAAAATCAAATCAAGTAATATAACTCAGTTCCAAACATACTTGAATGACCATTGCCCACTTTCAAGAACTGGACTCAAAATTGCTCATTATATGAACAAAATGTATCATTCTATCTACAAAACTGGTTTAGATAGATAGTCAACGTAAGGATAAGTCAGATTACCACATTATTTTGTACCAGCATATACAAACAGGAAAGCTAAGTAACTAAAGAAAAAAGTCTCCTTGCATCTAGCAAGTAAGCAGCTTTTTCCCAAAACCAAATGCAGTAAGCTTTAGCAAAACCTAAACTTGTTGAAGTATTGTTGTTTTTTTTCTTTTTCATTTTACCTAGATTTCATATACGTAAACACAGAAATAAATTTTTGAAATAGACTAAGCACCAATTTTAAAATGCTGTCAACTTTTAACAATGTTTAAGTCAGACAGACCTTGGAGGTGGAGAATAAGGCAGAGAAAGGGATGGCCAAAGTTTCTGAAAGCCATAGTAAAAAGCAGCATGCAAATTTAACTGCTAACATGTACTTGTGGTTGCTGTAAAAGTCAGTATGATCAACACCACAGAGCTGGAAGAGAACCAAAGATGGACAGTTCTATGTGGCAGAAGACAGAACCCCATGACAGCCATCAGACGGCAGAGATGGCAGGAAGAGGGTCAACATTGCCCACTTCCTTTCCGTGCCTCAGAAGTGCTGAGAGGTGAGTGAAGAAGTGGCTGCAGAACACAGTGTGTGTACTTGTTAAAATGTTCATCCTCTTTTACAGTTGCTGAGGTGGAAATAGCTTCAGATTACTCACACATCCATCAGCCATGACAAAGAATATTGCCATTCAACATTTCACTCCATAAATTAAGGATATACAGGTATCAGAAATATGTTGGTATCTCACTTTGCTTACAGGTTTCTACTGCTACTGATAACATCACGATATTGCCACAGAATGAGACAGCTGACACTAGAAAAAAGGCATGTCTATCAAGGATCAGAGAAATTGTCCAGACCCTTTTCAACAGAAATCCTGTTTATCCTCAGGATTTGGATAAATTAAGCTTTACATTCTCTAAGTACCATCCTTATTACCTCTGAGGTGGTTAGGAAGAAATTTTTCCCCTTGATGCAAGATTTCCTTCTCAGCAGCTAAGGAATTCAGTATAAGGTTAATCCAGGAAACTCAGTCTGCCTCTACCTAGCAGATATCCAGAAGAGATGACACAAGCCAAAAGCCTATTAAAAGGAATCCTCTCCAAAATAAGAGGGAAAATATCTATAGTTATAAGAGTATAGCAAGCAAAAAAGCACTCCCTTAGATGAAAACCCAGGTGTCACAGCCACCATCAGCACACAGACTAGCTGGTTACAAACAGGTCCAACCGCAAGGTCACTCCAAACTACAAAGTCCACATGGCAGGTGTAGAGGATTTAATGGCTGATCTGTAACCTCGGGAAACTTCTGACAGAGGCAGATAATCATAAGGCTGCCCTCTGAAGCCAGCATAGCAGGACAAACACATTTGAAGACTGCTCTAATTGGCATTTTCCCCTCAAAGTAGAATGTTGGAGTGTCTGGTTTAAGGTTGTGGATGTGAGATTTTTGGTGTAGAGTGCGTGTGGGAGGAAATGAGGGAGAAGAGGTCTCAACACAGGTAGGTTTACTGAGAGAACTAGATAAGCGCATTTATAATTATATACATGGGTATCTATGAGCATCCATACACACAAAAATGTTCAAAGATCTGGAGACAAATGTGGAACACTGAAGATAAGACAGACACTTAAGTGCTGAGTTTCAAAAGGTTTTTACAAACCACCAGTATCAGAACATTGTATAACACTTGAGCTTCAGTACATGACTGTCTCACATTGGTACAATGCTACCGATTTTTGTGCTGCCACCTGACACTTATCACTCATCACTCAAAATGAATGAAGACTACTTTGAGAAGGCAAAATGTTCAAATTCGTCTAGTCTCTCAAAAATTTGATGCACCAATTTTTTGAGTTCAAGCTTAAACTCAATGCAGGTGAGAAAGCAAATTGTGAAACAGAAGTATTCTGGAGCTTGTAGTAGATCACGAACAATTTATTTTCAATAAGAATTGAACAGTAAGAATTAGTAAGTCATCCAGAACTTCTATCAAGATACTGAGCCAGTAGCAGAATGTTAGGAGATACTGTTGATTATTGCTTCAGAAAATTCTACCAGAATTTTCAACACTGTAAAATTCAAACACTAATTTCATCACAGATCCTACCTTACAGGTCACCTTTTGTTAAAAGCTACAGACAGGCAGAAATCAGAAGGTAATAGAAAACTAAATGTTTTACTATAAATCCTGACAAAGGCTTCAAGAGAGAGCTAAGTCCTCTCTTCTTTCACTTTTATTTTTTTCCTATTAAATGGCTAGAACACCTGAGACAGACAGCAAATACTGAAATATTGCTCATATATTGAAAACTTCCTAGAACTGCAATAATGTCATCACTTTGGGCTGGTTAGGTCTTTGCATGCTGGTAGATAGTTTTGGTGAATATATCAGCAGGCCGTGCATAAAATTACTTCCTTGTTCTCTTTTTCTTTTTTTTTTTTTTTTTCCCAGTCTACATATCAATCCTTATCTGTCTGAAAACAGTTTGCTACAGGCATAACAAGTGAATTTATTGAAATAGCCCTCGCTGTGGTATGGCAATAAGAATAGCCCTCATGAAATACTAGATACAGTTTCAGTATTGCTGGAGACTTTATCAAAAGTATTACAATACATCTCGAGCAAAACAAAGACTGGCCTTGTTAGAGCATTTCACTGATTTTTAAAGAAGAAAACAGTTGTTTTGCCTTTTATTTTTTTTAAAGGCTTCAAAAAGCTGAAGAATTAGATCACAAAATGCAGTAATCATAAATAATTCCAGTTTTGACCTTCTTCACTACACAGCAAACACTAGACCTAACAGGCAAATCCATCAAAATCAATTAGAAGGTTAGTAAACATTGTCTTTCCATCACAATTGTCAGATCATTTTCCTTTTCCAGATATGAAAAGAAACTATCTCAATCTTCCAACAGCCAGAATATGCACAATGAGTGTTAAAGAAGTCTTAAAACTTTTATTCTGTCTACATTGAAAGTAAGTAGCAGTCATGTTCTGTAAGGCTATCACTTTAAGTGGAAACAACTTACATGTTTCCCAATAAAATGCGCAGCATTCTACAAGAAGTATGCAATGCTTGGATATGATCCGAACGCAGAAAATATTATCAAACTGTACATGGAAGATGAATGCAAACCAGATTTCTCAATATTATGAAAACCATTTTAGCAATGCAAAGCTTTCTAAAACACAACCTGGTTCAATTCTGTTTGTTTCCACGTGGACATTTTCCCATCCAGGAGGACACTGTATCACAGATAGCATTGTCCCGATGTTTTTTAAAGTAAGAACATGGCACAATTCTTTTTCACTAAAATTGAGAATGACGACAAAATGTTTCAAGGGCCCTTTTCAATTTCAAGCTGATGTACTGCTCAAAGTAGAGCACCTTCTGCAGCGCAGAAGGAATGAGACCTTTTCTTGTTTTAGACATTGGGGAAGGGTTTCTTTGCTCTTTCAACTCTTGCCCAACCACAGGCTATCCAACAGCCCCTAATTTTCATTAAGAATTAAGATTCTGATCTTCCATTGGGTTTTGTAAGCAATACAATGTATGTAAAAACAAAATGTAAATACATGTAAAAGCATGACACTGACATCAAATTGGGTATCTTGCCTCTAAGAAAACAGAGGAGTGTGGATTGACAAGTCGAGTCATCTAACAAAGAGAAAGCACTACTAAATACATCATGGAGTGCTTGAAAAGTCTATGCACTGAAATCTTAATTCATAGATACTGCTCTGAGCAACATCCTGTGTTGGACAAATAAATACTGTTGCCAGACAACTCATTCTTTTTCACTTTTTCATACTACAAAAGATATTCTTACTACACAGTAGAGCCAGATATTGAGCCATGCCCTGGGACACGATTCACCAAGAGGAAGCCTTAAACCAGGTCATCAAGAAACTATCATCTGTTACTAGGTAGTTTTTGTGAGAGCTCTCATACTCCAGAGTTCTAGTTACAAGAGTGCAAATTATCAAAGTAGTAAGAAAAGCACTGACCAAATAAAAAAACCCCACACTGCAGTCATTGTTTCAGACTGCCATCACTCTATAGCAACTAGTACTGTAGTGCATAAAACCCATTCCAAAATATTTACCCAAGAGTTGACCTGGCATTAGGAGTCATAGCCAAACACACACTCAATTTCCAGTTCCACAACAAACTAGCCGGTTTTCTAATGTCCATGAAAAGAATCACTATAGTAACTCATATTTTTTGAAGTTAAATCTATATTACACTCATAAGTAAAATTAGAAATCAATTTATAATTATTCTTAAGATATACCAAACACCACTTAATAGAAGTTTAAAACTTTCAAAACTGATGATGTGTAATTTCTGCTCTTCACTGGAAGAGTGACATGAGCAAACTTACAGGAGCATACACAATTTCATCAGTACAAGCAAACTCTAACAGACTCATTTTATTAATATGATGAAATTCAACGACAAATTACAAATACATGTAACCAAGTAAAATTTACGTTTACATTTAAGTGCAAATTTGCACTTAAAAATTAACACCCTATACTGATCTTCTGGATGATAGCCCTAGTCCTAAGACTTTTTCCAGTTCTTCCAGGATTCAAAATGAGTAATCTACAACGAAATTTTGCAAGACAGACCAGGACAATAAAGAGCCCTGTTCTACACAGTGCATAGAGAAATGAAGCAAGCAGTATCTAGACAGAGGGCGTCTCCATAGGAGACAAGAATGAACAAGAATCAGAGGAATAGCTCCCTAGTAAGAGTATCTGTGCTAGAAGATGATCTGAAAAGGAGCTGTCTAACTTACAAGTGAGCCCACAAGGGAAGAAGGCAGATCTAGAAAATAATAGCTAAATATATAATAACAATTAAATATATAATAACAATCAGTTTATAATCTTGAGGGCAATGCCCACAACAGAAGGAGACGACCATTATTCTGAAGCATTACACAAAATGGTTTTAACAAGTTACATGTACCTAACACAAGAAAACATTAAATTCACGTAGAATAAGAAAGTATGAGAAAAATAGGTGATTGCTGGAAAAACAAAAAAGTAACAAACATTGGACTTCATGTCAAAGCAGATTTTTTTAGTCTTACTAGAGAACCAAATTAGACAGTAGCAAAAGGCAGAATTGCAATTCAATGACTGAAGGCAACCAATCACATGGAAAACTTATCCCTACACTGCAAAAGTAATATTACGATGTTATACATCTTCATTATGCAAAAGCTTGTGAGGCACAACACAATCCAGGAAGATAATTTGACTGCTACTGATAGGTCCGAACCATGTCTACAGAGTTTTATCTCCATTGACTCAAGTTTTCATCTTAGACTGTCAAGCTTCCAGACAGAGACGGTTACAGAGAAGCAGTAATTTTTACTCACAATTAAAGACCTGAGGGGAAGGGGGAATCTCTGCAAAAGGTTTACCAACAATGATGAACCAAGTCATGCATACATCCAGAACTACTATCAGTTACGTCTTTGGTTTATATACCTAGCAACCTTAACAGCGGAAATCAACAGGCTTGAGCCTTTTCACAAGATGAAATGAGCATCACTCAATATCTATTCCACATGTAAATATTCTTCCTAGCCATAAATCTTGAAAAATCAACAATTACCTAAATAGTGTTTTGCTCAAATACACTTCAGAAGAGGCTTCCATTAGCATGAAGTTCACTTTGAAAGACAGAGTAAACACTCCATTACATATCTGCAATATTTGCTAAATTAGATTTCTCTTAAGTTTATCACAACATTTAGTTTACTAATTCACACTGTGATTCTTAATTCCACCTTCATCAGAACTACTGGTCAAAAGCAAGAGTTATTTTCTTTATGCATATTCTGAAATTTGCATATCTACAATTTATTTCCCTTCATTTAAAACAAAGCAACTACTCCAACAGATAGTGACATAAAGATAAACCCAAGAGTGGTTTCTTATCTACAGCTTTACCACAAACACCAGTTCATCTCAACTTTTATAACTTTCCAGGTAAATTTTAGTTTTTGTTACCCCCTTTATATGACAAAAGCATCTAGACACAAGAGCAGAATTTCACAAGAGCAGAATTATAAAGCTAGGTTTCCCCTCAAAAATCATAGAAGTGTGTTCCATTCATCTTGGTTTCACCTCTCTGAAAGAAAAATTACTTTGACAGAAAAATCACAATTGTACAAACAAAGCAAAACCCTTTCGTGTCTAGAGGACTAGGGGGGTTTTCAGATGAAAAGTAACGTTTGTCAATGGCATTTTACAGAGGGAACAGATTCACACATCAGGAGGGAATTCTTAAAGCCAGTATGTCTGAATTGTATGGACCTAATCAGCCGCTAGCTCAAGAAATAACTTTTATAAGGAATATTAAAAGCACAGCCTAAAACTTCTTCCTAGAATTATTTTCATTACATTATGTTGTCTGTAGACTGTGGTCAATATCTTAATTCAAACTTATAATTGGGACTCTCTAGAGAGCACTACGACTTAATTTGTAATGACTATTCACTTTGATTCAATTAAAGGAAAACTGGTCTTCGAATACTCCTTTTGATGCACATGAGCAGGCCTGCATCCCTGACTTCTTTTCTCCAATCATTTTAATGGAGAACTAGAGCTCAACATGCTCAGTAAAGTGCAAGTAGTAATCCCAAACCTCTAACTAATGCCTCAGTGTTTTTATCTCTTGAACTATGCCTGCTTAGTGCTAGCAACTACTGAAAAATATTCTGTTCACTAAAAAGCACAGGCATCAGTCTTCAGGATTCCAATTACCGTCCCGGACTGATTAAATGTTAAACTAACATTTGTTGCAGAGAGAATTTACTTTCCATATCATAGGTTTAGCAAACCTAAAAGGACAGTATTTTCAGATATATGACCAGCCTCTTGAATTCTATGCGGTATGACGAGTTGCACTTGCTAAAACTTCTGCAAGTGGTAGAATCCAACTAGTAGAGGTAACAGAAGCATTTCTACCATTTAGATAGTGTTTCCTTAGCTCCAGACTTGCATTTCCACTACTAGTATCACCCACAACACAACAGCTTACCAATTTTAAAAACAGGTCTTAAAAAATCCTCAGAGCCAGATTTTTTAAAAGGGTGAGATCTTTTTATGGGTGAGCAACCATGCAGATAAATAGCAGGGGGTTGAAACCTAAAAATTCCCATTTCTTATTGCTTTAACTAGATTTAAATAGCAAGCTTGCATAACTACCATTAAAAGGCTATAAGTTTGTCATAGACCAGTCTTCCCTGTGACACTTAATGAACCAGAATCAAGATCTTAACCCAAAAAGTGAAGACAAAAATTCCATCAGCCCTAAAATATCCTGCTATACAATGTATCGTGCAACATTTTCTATTAATATTGCTTACTTGTAGTTAGAGCCAAACAAAACAATATAAAACACACTAGACCAAACATATGTAACACAACACATGGGAAGTCAATATTTAAAAAAAAAAAAAAAAAAAAAAAAAAAAAAACAAAAACAAAACCCCAAAGCAACACAAAAAAAGCCCCATCCACATTCTGAAAGGTTATTTCAAATACCTCATTGCTAAGACTATGTAATTTTTTTCAAACAAAAAATAATCAAATAGCCATTAAGACTTCTGAAATATTTTCTTTTTTTTTTTTAATGATAGCCATTTAAAAGTCAAACTCTCAGGAGTTATTCTTTAATGCAAAGCATGTTATTTCTCTGAGTTTTTTTATTAGACCTTTCTACTTTTACTAACACAGAGTTATATTAGTCTAAAACAACATTCTCCATCAGAAAACAAAACTACAACAGATCAATGTTTCTGACAACAATACCCCAGCCCTTGGGCAATTGTTATAAAAAAATCCCACTTGTTCTAAAGAGTGCCTGTCTCAATTAAATACAATTCACATTCCTAGCCCACAAACCATGTTTAGAAAAAACACAACACTTCTCTTCCTCTCATATACAGCTATAAAAGCATACATTACAGATGAAACAAACACCTAGTTGAGACACGGCATCTTATTAGATGCATTCAAACAGTGATAAATGCATAGCCTACAGTAGCTCTCCACTCCTCATCCAAAACATCCATGTGCAGTTGTTTTATCTAATAATCAACTACAGTTAGCACTTTTATTAAAGGAGGAGGTTAAAAAAACTAGACTACATAAATGCAAATAATTTGCTATCTACAAGTTTCTGAATAACTCTATGCACTTATTACAAAATTATTTATTCAAACTTACTCCTTTTTGAAAACTTTGAGTGCTATAAGCACCCAAGACTTAAATCAAGATCAAACCATCATTTTAGCTCCTACTTTAAAAGGTCTAAGTCTATTCTAAGTCCCTTTACTGTATTTCTGTGCCTAACCGAAAAAAATTAAAAGAAAAAAATTTGAAAAAGCATCCACAAAACTTGGTAATACTCAGTACAAGGCCAAGGGAAACAATTGAAAAGTTAACATTCTGTTTCATTTTGGATGTTAATTTATCTACAAACAAAAACATGATGCACCCCACCTTCCCCCAAAAAGTCCAGCACTTTTTTCAGACTTGCCAAAGTGAGTAGCTGCCTCATAAGTTAAAGCAGACACAGTAAGCTTAATTAAGTTTAAATGATGACCAGTATTACAGACATCTTCAGCAAAGGTCTGTACCTAGCAGAACTCATGAAACATTATCATTTAAACTTCTGCTAGTAAAAGCAGAGTTTTGGTTTTGTTCATTTATAAGCTTCTCAAGGGCACAGTGTTCTCTGAGCTACTTTCTGAATAAAAAGAATTTTACAATTTCAGAGTAAAATAATGCAAACAGATTTCTCAGAACAGCAACAATGGCTCAAAAAGGTAAACACAGAATAAATTTAAAATTACCACTTTGCTCTCGAGCATGAGTCCACAAATTACTTCAGTGAAAGCAAGTGAAGATATGAAATCCTCACTCCCAAGTAGTCTTCAGCTTTCCTAACACGTGATACAGAGAGAGAATACTCAACCTTGAGCATGCAACAGAAAGTTTTAATTTCTGTATTGCTGGGGTAAAGCAGCTCTGAATGACTTAGTTAATTACTAGAGTCAAAGAGAAGTTAAGAAAAAGTTAGTAACAACTCAACATACCCTATCCAAGGTTTTTGCTTTTCAATGTCTTGCATACCTTAACAATTTGTCCCATAAGTCTCACAAGAGGCAAGTAAACAAGTATATCTCTAATCCCTTAGGACTAGTCTACTCAATAAAATATTAACAGGAATTCAATCAGATTAATTTCATTAACCACTTCTCTGAAAAAAAAAAACAAACACATATTTGAACTACTTTCAAAATACTGCCCAACCTTCAAAACAAAGCCACATTTTACACACTGCAGTAAAGAGAAGAGGATCTAAGGGAGTCAGAACAACTGTATCTCAGCAAAGAATTAGAACTTTCAAACTAATACCAAGGTACATCAGTCGGACACATGCAAATTCCTTTCACTGTCACTGCACAATCAATACTGTCAGAATTCCAGTCAATTTACATTAGATTTCCCTTTGCCTTTGTTTTACTGAAAATATAAATCTCTCTGAACCCCACTATTAAGGCTGTGATTAACCCCTCTGGAAAATCCTACTCTCTTACATAGGAAAGTTACAAGACAAGTCACTTAAACCAGGGTATTTTCACTGAGGAAAATGCCTGAAGAATCACTACAAGGCATCAACCATACAACCAGCAGCTCCTAGATGACAGTCTGCAGTTCAGGCTACTAAGTTAACCCAGAAGCCAACAACTATGTCTGGACAGTTTAAAATGATTCAGTTTGACCCAGCTCAGGCACACAGGCAAAAGTCATATTCAGGTTACTGCATCATCACAGACAGTTGCTCCAGTCTCTACAAAAGCAAGATGTGCCTTATGGTCAAGCTGAGTCTGGAAAAACAGGGAAACAACAGAGGATTGTCAGTTCTCAAGCAGTCTAGTAAAAGGGCTTTCATTTAAGCTGATAAATAGTACAGTGTGAATCACACCATCATCTGGGTTGAAAATATTGCCAAATTTGTGTCAGCTCAGGGTAAGAGTGAAAATAAATGTGAACATTCGTAAGTGCAATTATCTGGAAGGAAAATATACTTTATCTGTAAAATTGTTACCTGCTGCCAGTTTGATGTAAATGCACCTGCAGTCTTATCAAACGTTTTTAGAACCAGGAGGCTAAAGAGCTCACACATTAGAGGATATTATGCATGCACTTCATTTTTTACTTTCAGTAGTTCAATTGAAATGTCATCACTGACAGTGGTGACTATACTCCTATACAGCTCCAGAGGCTTAACTGCCAAAGTGTGAAGTGGATACAAGTAAAATTAATTTTTCTTTCAATAATAACTATAATGAAGCTGGTGACTTTTGTGCAAACTCTAGTTAACTATGCTAATAAATATGCATGGCTGACCTAAAGAAAGTATGATTTGTTAAGCTACATACTAACAAAACCACAGAAGCACAGTCTGCCATAAGCACAAAGACGACAGGCTGGAGTTAGAATGTACTGGGAATGGACAAACACGTTAATAAGACAAGAAGTTCAGACACAGGCAGTTAGCAGCCAACCTGCAATTCCAAAGACAGTGGTATGTCAAACACAGTCATGCAGGCTTCCTGACACTGGTTTCAGCCCATTTTTTTGAGACAGTGACTGTCAGCCAACAATGATACTCTTAAAATTTAAGCAATGCAATCAAGGAACTCTAATTTACGATAAATCTTGCAAGATATAGGGAATGATCACAGAAAACCGTCACTTTTGTGTTCAAGAAACTGTCTGCAATGAGCAGAACTGAAAATACCCGAAGGTGTCGTAGTTCCTAATCTTAGAAGTGCTCTCAACACTTTTTCGTGGCTCTGCTAGCAATCAGCACCTAGGTGCAGGAACAGGAGCCAGCTCCAAGACCAAGCCAACGCGATTTCTCAGAGGCTTCTGTTAATAAACAACCAGAGCCAGGCCAAGAGCAAGTGTGAATTTCCTCCTTTTCCCCGGGAACACGCACATGATCAGCCTCCACCCTCTAAGCAAGGAGGCCGCTGTCACACACAAACAGGGCTGTAACCTGCGTCCCCAGCCCTCCCCCTACCCCCCCGCCGCTTTCAAACCCGACGCGCAGCACGAAACAGCCAAAGAGAACATGACAAGGGGCAGCGGGAGGGTGTGGTTTGACTATTACATTTTTTTTCTTTTTTTTGAAAAGGACAAAACCTAGCCTCTCTCGGCCATCAGAAACACCCACTTCATTAGGCAGGAATTACCCACTGTGTTTTTCCAGTACAACATGTGAACTCGGGTCTACGAACCTGCTCCTGGTATTTACTTTAGGCGGCGGACTGGCAGCCTGCAGGCTCGGGGAGCCAAGGCTCCGTCCGTCACGCCCTGGGAAAGCCACTCCAGGGATTGCACCAGCAGCCCAGAGAGCCGCCGGACTACAATCGGCAGGTTGCTTTGCAAGAGGCGCCTTCTGCACAACGACGAATATTTAAAGAAACAAAAAGCTAGCAACAAAAAAAGCGCCCGGCACCGGGATTCTCAATCCTCCTCCACCAGCCGCCTATGGGTACTGTTAAAGTCACAGACAGACAAAAAAAAAAAAAAAGCCCACGGAGGTACCCTGTGCCGGGCTCGGGACGGGGGCAGCTCCAGTATTCTCGCCCTTGCCCGCCCCTTTTCGCCACCTCCATCTCCCAGCGGGTTTCTCCCCTGCCTCGGAGCCGCCTGTCCCGCAGGGTCAGGCCGGCATGTGTCTGCGGGAGGGAAGAGAGGGAGGAGGGGAGGGCTCCGGCCCTTCGCTCCCGTGCTCTCCCCAGCTGCTACAACCTGCCTTCACCCGGGCACGGCGGGGGGCCCGACCCTCGCTCCCCAGCGAGGAGCGGAGCCCCGGCCGCGGCCAGCGCAGGGCAGCCGGTGCCCGAGCGTCCGGCCGGGGCGGGGCGGCGCGGGGCCCGGCTGCCGCGGGGCGCGGCCTGGCCCGGGCGCGGCGGCTCACCGGGCCGGCCGGGCGGGAGGCCCTCGCCGGGGTCGCTCACCTCGGTGGGGTCGCTGATCTCGAACAGGTCCAGCCGGTTCGCGTTCCAGTGGTTGATGATGTCGGCGAGTTTGCGCCGCTCCTCCTCCCGGCTGCCGCCGCCGCCGCCCGACATCCTCGCCGAGCCCGCCGCCGCCGCCGGGGAGCCGAGCCGGGGCCGGGGCCAGGCCCTCTCAGCCGAGCCCCGGACGGAGCGGGGGTCCCTCAGTCCCGGCCGGGGAGGGAAGGACCGGCTCTCCCCGCGGCCGGTGCCGGCTTGGGCGCCGCGGAAACGCCCGGGATTGTGCCGCCGACTGCGATCAGCCCCGGCGGACAGTGGGGAAGGAGAGAAAGAGAAGGGGGAAGGGCGGGCAGGGGGCGGGGAGGAAGAGGAAGGATGCCCCGAGTCGGCTGCGGCCGCCGTATCTCCCGGCTCGGCAGTGCCTGTGGCCGCTCGCCTGCCCTGAGCCGAGCGAAGCCGCCGCTGCCGCCGCCTTTCTCCGCCCCGGGATCGCCCTCCCCTCGCTCTCTCCCTCACACACCGGCCGTGCGCGCCCGCCCCGGCCGCCCGCCCTCCTCCTCCCCTTCCCGGGCGTGTGCGCGCCTGCGCGCGCTCCCGGCGGCCGTGGCCTCCCGCCGGCGCGCGCCTCCGGAGAGTGCCCTCCGCGTCCCGCCTTTCCCTGCCGCTTCCCCGCTCCCGCCGGCGTGGGAGGCAGCCGGGGCCGGCGGTGGCCGGGGCGGGGTGCGGCCAGGTGCGGCGGGAGTCCCCGCACGGCGGCCGGGGACACGCGGCGGGGGCAGCGCGGCCCGGCGGGGAGCGCGATGCCGGCGGGTGGCCCCGCGGGAGCGGCGGCGGGAGCCCCGGGTGCCGCCTCAGCGCGGGGCCCGCGGTTGGGCTGTGGCACCAACAAAGCGCCGCCGCGGCCGCGGGAACAAAGAGCCTGCGGGCGGGTCCCGGCGCGGCCCCGCCGTGGCTTTCCCGCGCTGAGGCGGGCGGGAATGGATGTGGCCGCTGCCCAGCCCTGCCTGCCCGCGGGCGGAGGTCAGGGCATGGCACGGCACGGCACGGCACGGCCCGGGGGGTGGCTCCCGGTCAAGGCCGCCCCCTCGCCCTGCGGCCCCCCGGGTCACCGCGGTGCCTCGGCGCGGCCCGGCAAGCCACGCTCCGCTGCTGCCCTGCTCGCTGCTGCGTTCGATCATGGCTATGGAATGCTTTGGGAGCGCCGCGTGCATGGAATTGTCTAAAAAGGCTGTATTGACTGAAATTTCCACCGCTTGACATGAACCTGATAAGAAGTTAAAGCATCACATACGTTTTAATGGATTTTAGACACGTCATTTTTCTGTGGTTTCTCACAAAACGTGTCAGTTGGCCCTAAGAGGCATTGCCCATTGTGTAGACGTCTGAATTCTGTCCAGCTCTGGGCGTTTGGCTTTGTTTCTTAACCCGCAGAAATAATGCATCCTTGTAGTTCAGCGGTCATATTTGTAGTGCATTGGGCATCCTCTGAAACCTAGTACTTGAATAATCCTATTTGAACTCGGTTGTCCAAATGTTTATCTTTTTTGGTTTCTTCGGGTGGTTAAAAAGTGGGAAACACTGCTTCCTTTTGGCACACCTGGCAAAGTATTTCAAGTTCTTCTTTGCTGAGGGAGTTGTGGGGAATGAGTTTTGCTCATGAAGTTTTGATTTGGCTGGGTTATTTAAAGAAGGAGATTCCTCAGAGGCCTTGTCTACATTAAGCAATTAAATTATTGTTTTCATCCAGTAGTACAGCACCTGTATAACTACCAGAAGTTCTGGTTTTACAGGTGAAGGTCAGTTATACTTTTGCCCTACATATGTAACTGTGCCATATTCAGGTTTTCCAGTTCCAAGGACGGAAGGGATTCTATTTTTTGGGTCCCAGACTTTGGGAGGTGTTGAAAGCCTGTCTGAGAGCCCTTGGAGAACTTAGCAGGAGTGGAGGGGACACAAAAAACCTCAAGTTTTCATAGTGCCATCACACTAAAGCTATATTGTATTCCTTTTAGATGTAAAGAGTAGAGAAAAGGAAAAATCAAACATAACTCTTCTTACATAAAAGAAGGGGGGGCAATAGGCTGATTTTTTTTCCAAATCCAGAGCGTGCTACCAGATAGCATTGGATGTTCTGCAGTGCCTGCCAGAAGCCATGTAAAATCTGTGTGATGTGATAGCTCACTACCCAAGGCAGATATCTGCATGCTCTGTCACAAATGACATTTGCAGAATGTTGTGCTGGTTTATATGCTTGGTTCTGTCTGCATATTGATGAAATGGGTTGGTTCAACTCACAGGGTGAGAAACAGTTGCTGCATTGCTTCAGGATTAGAAAGGAGACTTAGGTACAGGGTGTGCATAGATCAACATTTTGCTGTTACAAGCTACATAGATAAAATTGGTTTTCCTGGGAAAAAGAGGTGGTTGTTCTGGGAACATTGGCTACTGCAAGTAATTGATTCAGCGTTTCTGGCATGCCTGGGCTTTCAAATGCCAGGGAGCACCAGGAATGAAATTATCACTGTTCTGGACCCACACAGTGTATATAATCAGCTGAGAATTTATTTCTATTTTAACTGTGTCTAGTCAGCATTTCTAAACCATAGCGAGACTCCAGCCTGGATACAAACAAATCCCTCAAACGGAGCAGAATTGGAGCGCTAATAATGTTTAGATGTCACTTGTCAGAAATCCCAAGTGACTATAATGTATTTCTGTGTAGCAGCAGCAATGGAAATGCTACTGATGGTCAGATAGCAGCAGCAACTGTGCTGCTGATTAGTTCTGCCGTGAGCTGGTCAGTGCTGAAGCAGCACTGTAGGCACCAGACCTGCTTGTACCTGCTGAACAAGTTGTTGCCATCAACAGTTGAATGGCAGCATCTTTAGTACAGAATCGGGATTTAAGAAAAATAACAGTATAGACAAAAGTTTAGATGTCTAAGTGAATCAGCAGGACCAGCATACAGAGACTGCGTTGTGGAAGATAAAACATAAGCCCTGATTTCCTTGGAAAAGCAAGTGTGCAGGGAACTAAAGCATGAAATTACAGTGTACCAGCTAGTTTACAGTGGAAAATGTGTGCAGTTTCACTTAAAATCCCTATTTTTTTAATAGGCCATTTCAATGAGAAGTAAAACAGCTGGTGTCAGGCCTGCAGAGTGGCATGATTCCTGTGAACAGTTGTAAAAAAAAAATAGTGATATTTATGAAGGGAAAGCATTATATGTATAAAATACATTATAAACAGGATTGTGTGTTTGACTGTCCTCAAGGCATCTTCCATTTAAGGTAATGCATAAAGTTACTTGAAACCATTAAATTCAATTCTCTTCTCTCTTTTTTGTAAGATTTTTATCATTTACACTGTAAGAAGACAGTCCTATTTGAGGCGCTTCCAATTCAGGCTATCATACCTGCAGATATTCCCACTGAAGCTGGTGGCAGAGTTAGATTTAGGTCTTTAGAAGATCACACACTTGATAAGAAATAATAGAGTAAGTGAAGCAAAAAAACGGAAACAAAAGCTGCTTTCCTTGCAAGTGATGGTAATTTTTTTTTAATTTCTTTTCTTGCTGAAGTGTTCTTTTTCAAGGTGCTTAAGATAACTAAGCTACTGTAAGCCATTATTCTGATTGTTTGTTCAGGACTCAATGCATAATATGCATTTTACAGAACAAATAAGATAAATGCCCTTCCCTGTAGAGCTTGCAAGCAAAATTTTGTCACAGGTGAGAGCACCAAATAGAAGAGAGAACCATAAAGAAGAAACATAGATATACAAGGAAGCCTTTACAATCCTCTTGATTCCCTGGACATCACAAAGTCACTAGTGCCCATGTGATTACCTGCCACAAGGGTCTGTCTGCTGTCTGTGCAGCTCCTCTCATTAATCACGTTGTCATACGTCGGTCCCTGTGGGATCCAATGGTTATGAGCAACAACCACGTACAGGATCCCTTTATTTCTGCTCCTTGGCTGGTGTAGTCCATGCAAACAGTTCTCTTGCATAGGGAAGGTTTGCATGAAGGTAGGGTCATGCTCTGCTGGTCTCCTGGCCACTTGCCAGCTGCCCGTATGGTTGCCAGAATGCAGCATTAATTTTCTGAGGCACCATGCATCTGATGTATAGTGTCACGCTGTGTAAGTCCAAACAGTACTGAAAGTTATAAATTCATATGTAAGACTGAAATTATTAAAGTAACCCTTCTCATAGCTTCCCAGGTGTGCATGTGTTTTGAGAGCAGAGGTACCAGAGATGTAATTTTGCATAATGCAGTGCAAAACCTTATGTTAGAGCAACATTAACAAACCTGGGACATCAAATTGTATGGATGACACACCCACTCAGGAAAATAAATTATCCAGAAAAGGATTGCAGCTTTGGACTCTATAGGCACACATAAACCAGGGAGAGACAAGAAGTTTTTTAATACACCATTATCTCACCTACAAGAATTGCATACACTGTGTACATCAAAGTATCAATTTCATATCCGAATTGGTAAATATAGTATTTACAGGCTATGTGAGCAAATTTACATTACATGAAAAATCTTTGCTATGTGTTTAGTTCCTGCTTTTCTTACTGTATTAAGGCAGAAACCTATATTTAATGACCTTGACCTCTTTGAAATATAAGTAAGAGGGGAAAACAGGGGAAGTGTAGCAAGTTATGTAATTGGGTTTTGGAATCTTTAGATTTTTCAGTTCAATTATCCTTGCTCTATTTTTAGGGAGAGGGAAGCACAGAACTGTATAAAATGGCAGCTATCTTAATAAATGTATCTTTTTGGGTTTTGTATGGATGAATTACAAACACTGTCAAGTAACTTCCCTTAAGGAAGATGCTTCATTTTTATTATGTACAGATCTTTCAAAATAATTTCTTAGTAAACACTTCTTGGATCAAAAACTCTAGAGTTATATTTGTACTAATAAAATAGGCAATGTAAGGACCTTTCTCTAGCCCTACAGCCAACTGACCTAGCCTGGCCACCTCCATGGTTTAAAATTTTTTTAGGTCTAAAACAGTGGTTGCATGCAAATTGCTTACTGGAGTAGTCGCTGGCACATGCTCCTTCCTAGTCTATGCCTGGGAGTTGTCTATGAGTTGGCATGAAGGAGTGGATCTGGATGCTGAAATGGCCCAGGGGACCATTTAGCAGTAGAGAAAGTGCCTGGAAGCTCTTCTTGTGCATCTGGCTTCAAGGCAGGGTCCTCTGCCAGGTGGGGTGCTCAGGCATACCTGTGTTTGTAGGTTCAGAGCACAGACAGCCTTTATTCTGTCTTTACTGGACTGTGCCATGATCCTTGTTCAACACAGTGGATGAGAGTCCAACTGTCTTGTAGCACGTGGGCATTCAGGTTGACTTCAGCAAGATGTGTGTTTGTCCTCAGGTGAGCATCTCCTGGAAATCAGAAGCACATGAGAAGAGAGTTGGGTCCCAGTAAGAGGTTAGCACTCAGTGTTATCCTAATATCTTGCAATATCTTGCAGTATTCAGATAAATACTGAATGTTTTTCTTGAAAACTTTTTACATCCAGGGAGGGCTTTTTTTCAAAGCAGAAGTATAGAGGAGAAATTTAATGACTGGTATACACATTAGATTATCAGATGGTATCTCCTAGCCTTATCCAATATAATAAAAAATGAAATCAGTTAAAGTGAAGTTCAGAGCTGCTGCAGGTATGAAAAAAAGTTTTCTGATAGTTTTTATTTTTAATGACAGATATCTACTTTAAACTATAATCTTGCCAACTGCTGCATTGTGAAAGATGAGAAATTGCCTGGCCATAAGAAATAGAGTCTATGTAACATTCTCAAGCGGACCGTGTAAATAAACTGATATCTTCTATCTCCAGAAATTTAGCTAATCACTCTATGGTATACAGCATTATTTTTTAAAATAGTAAATATTCTTAGGTAGAAGTTATGCATTTCTTTTAAGCTGAGGGTAGCCCTCCAACCAGCAGTCCAGACTAGGCTATTAGTTACAACAATGTGTAATCATTTCAGGGCTCTTTGAGCAAGATGTAGTGGGTGTTTGGTCATGTAATTAACCTCCTGCCATTGGCCTCACATTCTCTCCACCCTGTAATTACTTGACTGAAAAAATAACACCTTTCAAAGCATACATTGTATAGAAAATTAAAAGAGCATTAATTTTAATCTTCCTTCACACTCACACAATGACTATAACTCCTATGTACATTTCACTTATTAGCAGAAGTTGTTTGGCCACATCTGAGCAGTTTTTGTTAGAAAAGTTTGATTTGGAAGCAAACTGGGTCAACATTCTCTTGGCCTTTTTTTTTTTTTTTTTTTATTTCACTTTTTAGAACAAGTCCAAAAGCACCAAAAGGATTTTCATGTAGAAATATCCAGTGAGCTGAAAATGTAATGGATATTAATTTATTTGGTCCAGCAATTGCAGTTCTTTTAACTCATATAATATGCATGAGTTCTGTATGTGGAGAGCTTCAGCCTTAAAACAAATACTTCAGGAAGCTTGTAGGTGAAAACATTAATGTAAACCTGTGAAATAAAAGGAAAAAAAAAAGTCAATCTTTCCCTCAACAAGTTTTCCATAGTAATGCTGCATTTCTGAGTCTTCATCCTGAACTAGTATGGAATAGAAATGGAGTTTATATGTACAAATAAAAAGTAGCAGAAAGCACCAGAGAATTCCTGTGTAGAAACCTGGAGTGGTATTCATATTAGCTAACCTAAATTGTCTAAAAGTTACAACAAGAGGGTAAGTATCTGCTCCTCTGTAGGTAGTGCAGACAGCAATTGACACATATCTGGTGACAGGACTAAACCATAATTTTAGAAGGCTATAAAGAAGTGAGGTGAATTCTCCTTTGAGGGTAATTCTGCCATCCCCCATCTTCCTCAAAACTTTAGTCTGTTGATTTTGGCATAGGCGTCACCTCCAAGCCCTACCTTGCTTTAGACTATTATGCTATTTTTTCTGTGAAGTATGGTACAGCTGTATTGGTCATCTCATTTACATGAACATGAGCCTTTCCATCTGTGTTAAACCAAATATCTCAAACTCAATGAAGGAGGTGGGTTTCAATTTACAGATGTCACAGCTCAGCCCTGCCTAACTGGGTAAAGAAGGAAATAGCCATGGGAGGCATATTAGGAAGTAGGTTTACATTGCAGAGATAGAGCTCCTGGGCTACATTTTAAAGCACATCCTTTACAGGTGGCTAAACTTATCCAGGTGAAATTCTTTTCTGTCTCACCTCCTAGACAGCTCTCTGTCACGTCTGTGCTCAATACCACATCTGCCAGCTCAGGAATACTCAATAATTACACTTTGAAATAATGGAACCTTAACTCTTCTCTGTGAGATCAACCTTTAATACCAGGTTTTGCACTTTTTTTAATTGCTTTTTTTTTCCTCAGTCAGACACCCTCACCTTTATCCCATGCCACTCCTTTACTGTGGGAAGACACCCAGCCAAAATCACAAAGGTACTTCCTTCAGACCTTTCTAAATTCACTACAGTTGTCAATTCACTAGTACTTGTCAAGTACTAGCATATGGATAATGCACTTTCTGTGCTGTGACCTATGTTTGCTATGTTAATCACAAACCTCACATTTTTACTCTGTTTTCCACATCTTTCCCCTTTCTGTTAGGTCATTATATTCCTTTATAAATTACTGTGTTTCAGTATGCATTGCATATTGGTTTGTGGCAGGGACCAATTTTTTGTGCACCTGTACAGCAGTTAGCACAGGTCAAAACAGCAGGGGAAGGTTGCATCACCATGTGATTAATATTAAAGCTTGCTGGAAAGCAAGTGGGTCTACCAGACCCTGGTACACTAATCATCACCATTTTGTATTCTTGACTCTCTAGCCCATGAGTACAATTTTGTACAATAATAGGGAATGGAAAAATCATCTCCCGGCCAGTACTGTCAGGCTAACACAATAACAGCTACACCTTGCTGTTAATGACCCTCATAGGTCAGTGAAAAAATGTGTGAAAGTGTCCTTACTTAATGTTATCCAGCGAGGCACTGTGGAATTTATTCACTTGAGCAAATCTTAAAGACAGCATACTCTACCTTGTAAGCACCTTCAGGGTCGACACTTCCCAGACAAACATCCCCAAATGCAGATTTTTTCTAAGTTTTTTCCCAAGTTTTTTCCCTACATTGTTTTCATATTGTAGAAGTACATTTAGATGTTCCCTGATGAAAAAGAAAACCAAATCATAAACAGTTTGAAGTGGATCTGACACAAAGAAGGTATTGTTTCCAAGGCACATATCCCATGGAAGTTTATTCAGACCCAGCCCTGCAGGCCAATCAAATGAGAAACCAAGAATTCAAAGGTGATTGTAGACAAAGATTATGAAGGAGTACAGCCCTGTAAGTGAAGGATCTCCTGAATTTCATTACTTCTACATTTCAAAATTGGAAGATACTACTTTCTTGCTTTCTGACTAAAGTTAGAAACACATGCACAGAAATAGGCACCTAGATTAATGACCTGTTTTCCAAAATGTCATAAATTCCCAGTCATCAAAGGCACCTTCAAGTCTTCATTTACAAATCTAGACCACAAGGCTTGAAAAATGTGCATCCTTTGCCTCCCAATAGCACTTATCTATGTATGAGAATTCAACAGAAAGGCTCTGCAAAATTGCTTCACCTGACATGGTGAAGCAGATGGATGTAAACTTCTTAGTGTGACAAATCACCAGTGTCTGGAGGCACTGCTCTGAAGCTGGAGCATGCTGCCAGCCTGTGGGTTTTCCCTTCCAGGGGCTCTGCCTGCTCAGCCCTAGCCTGAGGGCACAGTGACCAGCTGCTCTGGTCCCATCTGAGCCAGATGATGCTGTGCTCACTGCCATGTGTGCCATGTGTTCCTATGTGGCTGCACTGGCCACTCTGCCTATTGCTAGCAAGGATGCTGTGGCAGCAGGGAGCTCTGCAAACCTCACTGAGCATGATGCTGAGCCAAGGGGTCAGTCTGGTAGACCTCTCTGCTGCCAGGGTACGCTGCTAGCAGCATTTTACAGCTAGGGCAGTGTAGTCATCCAAAGACATGGGCAGTTCAGTGTGAGTAGGATGTTTTGAAGTCCCAAACCTATGCTTTGGGACTTCAAAACACCCTACTCACTCTGAACTTTCCATGCTGTTATTTATCTCAATATGACATCATCTTGTGAGAAGGCAGTATGAAAAGATCACAGCTCCTTCTCACTATAACTTCTGATTTACAGTGGACTAAGCTTCATCTGCTAAGGAGACATAATATAAAATGCTGTGCTGTAGGCATGGACTGTGGCACAAATGCCAATGTACAGAAGGAACAATGGAAAAACTTCTCTGTATGAAGGAGAATGAGCAGCAGATTTGTTCTGGCTTGTTTAGTGCAAACTGTTGAATTTAATTCAGCTGGTCTTTAGAGTAATTCAGTGACTTACATTTGGTGAAGTCCCATCTTTCATTACAGCTTGAACTCAAGATGGCAAGAGACAGAGGATAAAGAACCTCATGGGGTTTGTTTCAGTCATTAATCATCCTTGCTGCTGAGAGATGTGTCCTATCCAATGTGCCCAAACCCAACTTCCAGGCACTATTACTTATCACACTTCTCTGTTTTGTTGAATAGCCCTTTGGTACATTCTATTTTCTCTCTTTTAAGAAACTCATATCTTACCTCCTGGTTTAAAGAGACATCAATTTATCTTCTTTTTAACAAGCCAAACAGACAACCCTCTCTGTCACCATAACACACTTTTTCTAGTTTGGAAGTAAGCACTAAGGCTCTTCATTGCACTTGCAAGCACATTCTGACTTTTCAGAAAGGAGATACTAGCATCCAGCAGAACAACAGTTTATATTTCTGGCTGTAGGAGTTGGAGTACAGAGTGAGTTCTCCAGGGCCTCCTGGCACAAAGGTTAACTCTGCATTTATCAGGCTGTACTTCTCATATCAAGTTCTTCCTGGACTTGCAGTATTGTATTGTTTCATTTGAGAGTACAAAGCATTACCAAATTAATTTTAAGAACTGCATACTGCATATTAAAACAACATTCCTTCATGTGCACAGTAGCATTCTTTCTAGTCTTATGTCTCTTTAAAAAACATAAAATATCTTAAGGAGAAATAAATTCTGTTTGTAATAATACCATTTCATTTCTTAAAACCACTACTTTGACGTCTGAAAGTGCAAAGAAGTTTCTAATCACTCACAAATCTCTCTAAATGGAAATAAATATATATCTAATATTGGCATTTTTTTCCCACGTCAAGATTTTAGGCCAAGAAGTGATGTGCTATGGTACGTCAGGGATGGTCTTAAGTTCAGTCCTAATGATCTGGTGGGTTGCTTATGGATCCTTAAGGGAAGCAGTAGTGCCTGTTTGCAGTGAAACAGATTGCTTGCAATGGGTCTGAAGACTGTGTGTATATATATGATAACTCTTCTTTTGTTAAGGATTATAGGCTATTCTATTATTGTTAAACACAATAGTGCAGGTCAGAGAGGACATGGTTAAAAATTCCTGTGATCCGCAGCATTGCTCAGTGGCCAGTTTGGGGGTTTCTGTCTCAGAACAAGATACAACACATGCACTTTAAAAAGGAGAAAAATTATGTAGGGGTATTAGCTGTGCTTTCAGAAATATTTACAAAATGTTTCAAAGTCCCAGTTACTTGCATTTGTCCCTGGGAAGCAGATGTATCAATATTACAGCCTTCAGCATTTCATCAAGGGTAGGAAAGTGAAGCAGATTTAAAAGAAAATATCAATTTCATACTGTCATATACAATATTGTCTAGAGCTCAAGGGGCTCCATTAGACTGAACAGAGGAAAAATAGTCTTCAGAAAGTATTATTCCTTTTAAATACAATTATTTTCCTTAAGAAACATCTTAAAGTGACTGCAACTGCCCAGCCTAGCTCTGATATCTGTACAGCAGCCTGTTGGATTAACTGTACAGGAGATTTAAAAGGGTTATTCTAGATTCCACATCATTGGTGGAAAAATAAAATTACACCAGACCCAAACTGAATTAAGTAGTTAAGAACCCAGCCTAACACATTAAAATCACCTTCTTGCTACTGATGTAATGTTTTTCAAACAAAGCCACTATGATCTTTAGCCCCTGCTATAAATGGATTTCCTAGTGACTGTAGCAAAATCAAAATTGAGGCTCATTTGTGGTTCAAGACTTTTTGTAAAGTGATTTGGCACACTTAAGGCTCAGTGATAGAACAAAAGCAACATTGAACCTGTAATAGATATACAGGGAAGGGATGAGAGTAGAATAAAATAAAACCTTGTAGAAGAAAGTTCCTTTTCCCACTCTACCTTTTCCATTTTTCCTGTTCTATGTTCCTCCTTCCTTCCCTCTTTCTTTCTTTTACTTGCTTTTCTTTGCGTAGCCTTGCCCATTCTAGAAGACAGTTATAAACTTGCTGAGTTCCTCTTTATGAAGAGTATAACTCAGCTCACGCTATGCTTACATATCTTTCCTGACTACAGATATTTAGGTGAAGTCAGACGTTAATTAGAATCTTCAAAGACTTCTCCAGCTGATAACAAGATGCTCACAAAGGCTGGGAAAGCCACACTCACTGCAACTTCTCTGTTGTTTGAGAGAGGCTTTCACCCACAAAGGGCACTTCAGGACAAGATCCTTCCTCACTGTTCAGAATCAACCCCTGGAAATTATTCTTGTCCTTAATTTAGAAGCAACAGTAGGAAATCCTTTCCATATCACACACCTCAAGTCTCATCCCTTGCCTGACCCCACACCCTGTGTGTGGAAAGTCCCACACCCTGGAGCAAGGTGTTTCAGTCACTGTTTCTGCAGTTCATGGTGTGCTGGCTTCGTACCACATGGGGCTGGAGTGGGCAAAGGAGCCTGGTACAGGGCAGGGGGACAGATGATGTGCTTCAAACTCACTGCTACCACATTCCTGGGAGATGAGGGACACCCAGTCCCTCAGAGTAGTGTCAGCTGCTCCAAATATCCTTTTCCTGGCCCTTCCTGGAGAGAGAATGCTGGATAAAAACTCAGGTTGATCAATACACCACATTCATTATACTACGTTTTCTTATAGGATGAGCATGGCACACACATATGTGAACAATGAGGGAGAAGACACAGATGCATGTTCCAGAGTCTCATGTCATGTCTTGGTGGATCCTCCATTGCTTGACATTTTCACAGCTGTTCCCCAATCTACCCTGTTCTGGCACTCTTATTCCTTCACATCACAGAATGATGTCATGTTCTTGAACAAATGCCTGTGCTACTCCTTACACAGGACAGAAGGAAATTCGCCCACAGCAGAGGGTGATCCTGATCCTATCTGATACAATTTGAATATCCAAGACTGGCAAACAAGTTCCCTTGTGGGAATACTGCTCTTCTCTGACATGCCCAACCGGTGAGTTTGGCTGCATTGTTGAAACTATCATATCTCGGAGTGGAGTATAAACCTGCCACATGAGAAGGTTCAGTGTCCACTGACTATGAGTCTTAACAGAGCTGGGGAAGGAGTCAGATCATGATCTCAGTCTGATTTTCTCTTTGACAGAGCTTTTCAAAACCATGAGCAAGCCTAATAGCTGCTTATGAAAATTAATCATAACGTGCTTCACCTCTTCTCATCCAGCTATCAAAAGTGGGCGTGAACTTAGAAACTCCCATTGTACAGAGAAGGAAGCAGATGCTGAGTGACTCAATGAAGCAGAAAGAGGAACCAGTCTCCTGACTCCTCCTATCCACTCACCTCCTACCTGTTTTGCTGCTCTTGGCTGTCATTTTCGAGAGGTGTTAGTAAACACAGCTATTCTTAGCTGTCCCTGGGCTGAATACTTGTCAAGTACCCTAGATATGTCCAGGGACCTAGGCAAGTGCTGATCTACATAGTTTCCATTCCTGTGGAGAGGGTAGATGGGAGGTGGAAGTGCCTTTCCCATATTCAGCAGCAGTCCCAGCACAGCACTTGCCTTGTCAAATTCTCCCAAAAAGGACTTCTTGAGGACCTCCCCACTCACAATCTGTTCCTGTGATGTACTACTTGCAGGTGAACAGTTTTGCTGCAGAGGGAAAGTACATTTGAAACTCAGCAGCAAAAGCTCTGCATTCAAAGGCAGGACTCCACCACACTGTTGCAAGTTACTTGGTAAAACTTGAGTTACAATCAAAGTAAAAACCCTCAAATTTAGGCAATTCCTAGATGAGATCCTAGAAGTTTGGACTATGCCTAAGAGATCTTGCTGCAATGTCTGGTAGATGAGCTAGTAGCAAAATCCACAATGCCAACGTGGAAGCCAGAATAGATTGCAGAGAGTCTTAAGGGTTACTGAGATTATGTGCTCATTTATGTCAGCAGTGCTGGCAATTTGCCTTCTACATAGTGGCAGTGAGTATCAGCTCAAATCTACTTTGTAGCTCTCTAAAAAATGAATGCATTTTCTAGCAGAGTGTTAAAGGAAAAAAACAACCTAAATGCAAATTGACTTGTCCTTTAGATAGGAAGAAATCAGCCCGTCATTTCATTACTATGTTCAATATAAATAATTCCTTTATCAATACATAATACAACTCTGACTCTAGCTATCAGATAAGCAGAACCTTAGTCATATGGATGAGAACTGGAAGAAGTGATTAGAAGTAGAGAGGCAATTTTAACAGCTTTGTGTTTGATTTCCATGGAGAATTTCGTATGTCAGCTACATTTTCTAAACAAAAAAATTTTTGGCAGTCCTGTGGAAAGTAGTATATATACAGATAGACTCATTGGCTTGCTTTCACCCAAGCTTGTTTTGATACAAAGAGATAAATGCATTAGTTGTTTTGTGAGTGTCTTAAATTTAGACATTTAGCTGGTACAAGTCAGTGGGCTTTCAGTGATTCAGGTCTGAAATAAATTCACCAAAGTCAAGGCAATGCACTGCAGTGAAGTTGAACTGATTTACACTTGCTGAAAATCTGGTGAATTTTTTAAGTTTCTTTTGTAGTGATATAAATACAGCGCAAAGTCAGTGTGAAATCATGGATACATAAGAATTTTAATACTTGGCTGTAGCACACATATATGTGACTATGTAACTAAAAATGTATGAATGTTTTTTTACTCCCCACTGTTTGTCACAGGTTTTACATAGGGGAGTACAACCGAGTGACCAAAAGTCCAATTGTTCCCTACAAGTGACACTTCTGGTGCCACTTTATCTGTAGATAAAGGCAGGCCCTTACACAGTACTCACGTTCCCTCTGCATTGCTGTGAGAATTGTAGGTCAGGCAGGTGTAGAAACTCACATAGATATGACCATCAGCAGTTGTCCCTCAGCCTAGGCTTCCCTCTGTTCTGACTGTTAGAACAGCCCTAGTCAGGAGCTCCTGGCATATCAAATATCCCATGCTCAAGCCTTCTGGCGGAGGAAGAAGAAACATAAATATTAGGAGTAAAGACTTAAAAACGAGGGACAGAGGACAAGAATTAATCCAGGCAAGAGATGCAAAGTAAAGTATGTAGACCACGGAGGTATTGGCAGAGGTAAAGATGGCAAACCTTCAGGGCAGAGACTAAAGAAATAAGAATAGTTTTTTAGAAATTCTGGGGGAAGACTTCCGCCCAAATCTCGGAACCACAGCTTTGAAACTGTCTCTGAGTCATAGTTTCTGATGGTCTCTCTCTGTTAATCTACATCTGCAGCCTGCAGAGTCATTCCTTCTCAGTACTGGCAGTTTCTGAGCAGTTTTCTGTTTGCTCTTCTCTTCTTATTGTGGGTAAATGATGAAATCTGCCTTGTAGACACTCCGTCATGGGACAATTTCCCTATAAGAGTACTTGTAGTACTAGTAGTTTTGCCAACAGGATGATTTAGCCCTGGTTTTCAGGACAGACAAAGAATTAGTTGGCATTTATGCTTCTATTCCCATCTAAGAGTCACCATGGCTATAATGTTTTATGCCTTGTTAATCACATTCACTAGCACAATGTTTATTTTCTTCTGTTTGCTCTGACTTTAGACAAAAGGTGGCTTGCTGTGGGATTCAAGGAGAGAATGATGTAAATGTCTGTGTGGATTCACGTAAATAATATTTTCTACTGCTGCTGGTATTGTGAGATGGTAACATTCCCATGAATGCAGCTCCCAGTGAAAGCAACATTACGAAAGAAACTTCTACAGTATTTGCTGTATTTTTCAACCATTCTCTGCTCTCAACAACACAGAACTGTGAAGTCCAGATTTCCAGCACAGGAAGATGAACTAAGGAATGCAAATCTGCTATATACAGTTTATCCTTTTATGTGAATTTCACTCCTGAGTAGCTTTGAAATATTTTTCTGTTGCAAGACCAAATTTCCAGTTGATATGCAGCTTGACTTGGAGCCCATTTGGGTGCCAGTAAAACATTATATAACAGCTGTTTCTGGGGAAGAAAAATCACCGTAATGAAACTTACCTTCAAAATAAACTTGCTAACTATCTCTGATGTGCACATGCTTGGAGATGAATGTTTGTCATAGTTTCTTTTTAAGTAGTGCCTTCTATTTTTACGCTGAACTTTCTCTACATTGGTGACACAATGTTATCTCAAGACCTTTCAGCCAGATAAGACCACACCAGTTTCCTCAAAATAGTCTTCTGTCTAAGGATTTTTTCCATAGTTGGGATAGGGAGGCACTGTGGGAAGCAGAACACTGACTATATTTAAATTACTTTTTAAATCAAAATTCTTAAAAGTTGGTATTAGTTAGGGAGTTGACCTGAAAGTTTTTGGTAACTGACATGAATTCAAGATACCAGAGGCCAAAAACACTTTGGACAGATACTCTGGAAAGCAAGAAGAGCGGCCCCAAAAAAATAAGAAAAATGTAAAATTTCTGTGACCATCTACCTTGGGTAGAGAAAAGTCACAGCACCAAAGAGCACCCTTACCAGCCTGTGACTAGGCATGTTGAATGGAGCTAAAGTCTGTTCAAGAGATGTGATGACCAGCAGATCACCATCTGCCTTATTGGCTGCAATCCTGGGTTTTACCTTGTACGAATTCAGAAACTTGAAAGAGTTGATATCTTCTCAGACTTCAGATATCTTCAGAAATTTATTATTCCCTTCCCCCTCCTGCCCTTATTCTTCTATGCTGTGAAATGTCATGGTCTTTTTATGTTCCCTAATCTGATGCATGAAAGTAGGCATATCAAATGCATGCGTATGAGCAAGCATATCTAGGGAAGGTTTTGCTGTCCAAACAATATTTTATAAAGTTGGCTTTTAGAGTCTATTGTACATTTAAAACTCTGAAAAGAATCAATTATATACAATTCTTGGTAAATAAAGTTTTTAAACTTCTTATAAAATTAATAAACATCTCTGACTGTAGAGGCAGGGAAAAGCAGCAACTAGATTTTCAAGGTTGCCAATATGATTTTTAAAAGCACAGAGAAGGCTGTCTGTTTAAGTACTCAACCATTCAGCAGCATAATTCTAAGAAGAAAGCTTTAATCATGGCTCCTAAGACAATCAAATTGTCAGATGGTAGTTTCATTTCAGCACACAGAAGGCTAACATTTTCAATCACAATTTCACAGGTTTTGGCAAAAATCTCTCACTTTCTAAACAGAGGACATCCCTCTTCTTTGATTCTTTTTAAAATGCATAAGGTAAGATCTGATTATTTTCAAATTTTACTAGATTCCTATATAATATTGAGGCTCATCTGACTTTGGTATGGCAGTTGTAATTAGTTCTAAATTAATTATATCAGAGCCAAACCTGCCAGTGTTTGAAGGCAGTGTCCCTGGCTGTCCAAGTGTCCACTGACAATGCAGTTAAATCACTGTATAGATGTTTGGGGGTGCTTTAGCCATCTAATTAGTAATTTGTGTGACTTAAAACTTTCTTCCTCACTTCCTCTGCTGTCCTGTTTGTCATGCAGATGCTGGAACTGCTTGTGCAACAGTCCCTCTGCTGCTGCCATTCACAGATGGATGTCTTGAGCAAACCAAAATCTGCAAGGCTTTGCTTTCCACTGCTTGACTGGAAATCACAGAAGCTCAGATCTGAATAATGAACAGCACAGGGCCAGGTACAGGCATGGGAAGACACCTAGACACCTAGAGCATTATTGTCACATGCATCATTCCCCTGGACAGTCCTCTCTTAAAACAGAGGCTGAGGTGTTGCCATGACTCTGCTATAGGGATGGTGACAGCTGGCAGAGAGAGGGCAAGAAACAGAGGGCAAGAAAATCTCACAGTGAGTTGTGAGAAAAACATGAACCAAAAACTTCAATGTATCTTAACCTGAATTTGCAGATAAATCTGGAGCTGCTGGATTAGATGAGAAAGACTTGTAAGGAGGGAGAGCCTTGCTGCAGCCTGCCTGTCCCTAAAGCAAATTATTTTGGACAGCTGCCCCTTGCTCAGGCAGAGCCATGTGTGGGGAAAAGCACAGGTGTGTTTGGTGGCTCCCACAGCGTGGTGTAGTTCAGGAGTAGGATGTAGTGAAGAGCTAGATCCAAGAGAGTTCAGGTATTAAAACCAGGGTGTAGAAAATCTTGCATCTAAACCAATGTTTAGAGGCTCAATTGCCTAGAGTGAGCACAGGGAAGGGTCAGTGACTCGGAACAGGACACAGACCTGCCTGTGCTGCTGCTGCCAGCTGTTCCTGTGTAGAAACACTGAATGCAGCTGCCTTTGCATATTCTTTCCAAAACATAACCATACTTGCTGCTTGTAGCTAAATGTTGATGAAGACTGTGCATCTCCTATGTGTAAAATAAATCAGTGGCTAAGGAAACTATTAAAATACAGAAGGCTTCACACATCCAGGGGCTTGCAAGCACAAAAGCAATGCACTGCATTCTGCTTAAAGGAAAATTGCTCAGTGCTTTTTCATTGGCAGGCTGTTATGTCAGAAACTTATAATTTGGGGCATAAGCATACAAGTATTCATTTGATTTTATATCTGTGTTGCTAATTTCTGGGATGAAGATTAGTGTTTCTGGCCCACTTTATGAATTCTGAATGCCATCTGCATTCCAAAATATCTAAACAATGACTGTTTATTAGATGCACTAAGATAGTACTAGTATTTTACAGAAATTGTTGCATACATTTCACTGAAGTGACAGGCAGAGCACACTCCTATTTTTTTGTTCCCCATATGTCATCTACTTTGAGCAGCAGAGGGGGGAACTAGAAGGTTCACAGAGGTTCCTTGTAGCTTCAACTGTGATTCTATGGCTTGGTGATTTTGTGCATAAATTACTGGTTGAGGAAAATGCTGTTTTCTAGCTATGTGTCATTTTAGGCTTAATCTGTTTGTACAACTGGATTTGCTTCTGAATCAACAGCAAAGTGAAGATGCTGATATTAAAAGACAGCTACTTTCACAATTTCTGAAGAGAGTGGAAATGAGAGAAATCACAATTGCCTCACATTCACCAAAAGGAGAAGTAAAAACCACAGGGGAAACCATTAAAACCAATGGTGTCATGTCTTCCTGTATGTAATTGTTAGCTCTCTTACTGTTAACTCTCAGTGAGTATCTGGTGCATTTATTTAATCTGATTACCCGTTTGAAGACAGCTCTGTCAAATATAAACTTCCACAAACCATCTTTTGTTTATGGTGAAGACATCTTCTCCACTGCTCAAAGGCTAAATTCTACCAATTTGATTTAAAAACAAAAAACAAAAAAAAAAAAAAAAAAAAAAAAAAAAAAAAAGAAAAGTCATGCTCTTTTTAATTTAAAAGAAAATAAAAATGGAGATAAAGAAGGGGTAATTTAAACTACCTTTGTATCACATCTGAACTCAACCATATATCCTTCTTTCCTTCTCCCACCTGAAGTTAAATAATAAGAATGTTGAATCAAATTTCGATCATTTTTAACTTGTCAGAACTATGATTTTGATTTCAAAATTTGTGTAGCTATATCTTCTGAGATCAACTTAAAAGGTAATTTTTTTAGTTTCTTTATGACCTTTTGCCTTCTGCTTACAGAGGGATGACTGCCAAATTCTTCAGTGGAGCATGGTGCCTACTGGGTCCATAGTGCCAGCCAGCCACAGTGGTCCCCAGCCAGCAGCCACTCTCTTGGCCCCTCCTCTGAATCCAGGGTGACCTGCTTGGCCTGGGCAGCCCATTGGGCAGCACACCATCCCTTCCTCTGCTGGGAGCCCCCAGCACCAGGCAGATGTGGGGGTTGGTGTGGGCAGGCTTTGCTCTTCCCCTGCTCACAGGTCTGAAGTGACCTGCCTGCAGTTTTCCCTTCTGCACACCCTTCATTTCACCTGTCCCATCTGTGCCATTTCTTCATTAGACATAATTTGTCCAGTAAATGAACTGAAAGTAGCACTGTTCATTTGTGCTTTTTCTGGCATGTGCTGGGCAGGAAGAAACAGCTTTAATTTTTTATGGCCAAAGTTCTGCCTTGCATGAGAGGTGAATATAGACCTGGTCTATTCCCATCATAGGTCAAAAGCAGGAGTAAAACATGCATGGACTTGAGCTAGGGATGCCCTACCTGCCGTCTGCCCCTGTGCTGTGCTGCACAGGTCAAGGACCAAAGGTTTGACCTTGCTGATTTGGAAAGGGCCCTATGACCACAGAAGGTGAATAAGACTGTGCACTTCTGCTTAAAACATGGTCTTCCCTGAAAGTGCCATTACAGTCACAGGGATGGTACAGATGAAGAAGCACTGTGCTGGGAGCTGAATGCAACCGGGAGGAGGAACAGCTTAGATAGAAATCTGCCAGTCCTTTCAATGTGGCATCTATATAGCACTTCTTGTCGACACATCTCTAAGTGCTTCCCTGCCTTTGATTCCAGATCCTTGTCTGCTCTTTTTTTTTTTTTTTTTTTTTTTTTTTTTTTTTTTTTTCACACCTTGCTATCAACTTTCCAGTAAAGGAGGATCTGCACTGTGATGATTTCCAAACCCAAGACTATTTTTAAAGGTTGAAGAACAATATAACTCCTTCTAAGACACACAGGAATGCAATGCTTGGAGCTATTAAAATGATCCCCCTTTTCCAGGTTATTGTTTTTTGGGTTTTTTTTCGTTGTTGTTGTTTTGGGGTGTTTTTTGGTTTTTGGTTTTTTGTTTTTTGTTTTTTTTTTTTTTTTTTTTTTTTTTGTTGTTGTTTTTTTTGGGGGGGGGTTGGTATTTTTTGCTTTTTTTTTGGTTTTGTTTTGTTTTGTTTTGTTTTGTTTTGTTTTGTTTTGTTTTGTTTTTTTTTGGGGGTTTTGTTTTTTTTTTTTTTTCCCCTGAGTGCTCCTGGTAGCCTTCCTTTGTTTTCTGTAGTGTCACTGGTACTGGACACCAGCCAAAGGGGAGCTCTGGGAGCCCTTTTCTCCTGTCTATGAAATAACATTCATGCAGCACATTGCTGCAATGACAGCCACCACCTGGGAAGTGGACACAGTGGCTACCAAGCACATATGGGAGTGGGAAGGCAGGTTAGGAGATGCACAAACCTCCCTGGTGCTGATCCATGAAATGCATAAGGCTGTGGGTCATATCTGAACATGCTGTCCCCAGCATCCCTCTCGGGCTTCAGCTCTCAGTAGCTGTACCCTGTGCAGGGGTACTTTCTGCATGCTGATGAGCAGTGCTGAAGGCAGGTGTGCTTGTTTCTGGGCTGCATTCTGGCTGGGCTTGTGTCAAGTGCAGCAGGGCATGCTGGAGGCTACAGCTCTCAGTGAGTATCCCCCAGCATGCTGCTGCCCACAGTCCCACTGGCTGTCACCTCCTGAGGTCACACACGTGCACCATTGTCACATAGAAGACTGTTCACACACATCAGCAAGAGGCTCACTGCCCAACAGACAATGCCCACTCATTTTTAGGGTTCTTTTCACCAGGAGTTGTGTCCTTATGTTGGCAGCCACAGTGCAGGTCAGGAAAGGGATTGTGGAAAATACTCCCACTCTACAGCACAGACACTGGCTATCTTATTCCTTGCACTGTAGGAAAGCCTGCTTTTAACTCTTGCCTGTTCTCTCATCTGGTTCATCCGGTGCACCATGACTTGCACACCTGAGCAGCCCCTGAGGAAAGGCTCAGGACTGCACATCACTCAGGAGTGGGCTCGGGTCCCTGCATTCCCATGGGCTGTGCTCAGTGCCAGCCCATCTGTGTCTCCTCCTGAGAGCTGCTGAGGGCTTGAACAGCAGGGAATGAGGAGAGGCCCAGAACGGAGGACAGAGAGGCTGTGGTGCAGACAAGTGTCAGTAAGAAATGAGATTGTGGCAAGCACAAGTTTCACCAAGACTATGGCAAAAAACACAGGTTCATGATGTAATAGAGTAGGGAAGTAACAGGAAGAAAAGAGCAAACAGAGATTTGGAAGCAGGGGAGCAAAAAGGATAGAAGACAGAAAGAAAAAAGCTGATGGGAAGACAAATAGCAATAAATAGTATTATGAAATAAATACTTGTCAATAGCAATCTGCTCAGTCTACTGGGCAAAGGATGATGAACTTGCAATCAATTAGAGGTGGTGAATATGCTGTATATTAGAGTCAGCCAGCCAGCACACAATCAATCAATAGCAGTGCAGAATTGGAGGATGGGGAAAAATTCTAATAGCAGGCAGGTGACACCTACATTGCCCTCTTGGTAGGATACTCTTAGAAGGACCATAGACTTGCATGTCTGGAAGTCAAAAACAGGAGGAGAGGGAGTGTGCTGTCAGAGTACTCTTGCACATCAAAGAGGTGGCAAGCTGGAATGGCTGTCAGGATACTCATACAGATTCTCTATCACATTTCAGATGTGCTTTGAATTCATGTGACACCTTGAGGAGGAATACAGAGAGCTGTCCATACAGTTTTCTCTCCCTGGAAGATATTGGCAGGAAAGACTGGAGTGCTTAGTGGCAGAAGGTCAGCTCTGATAAATGACTGGATTGTGGCTGGGATTTCAAGGCTCTCCTCCACCCCTTACCTCCCAATATATATGCAGGGAATTGCAACTACTTTTTAAACTAGTCTTGCCCACAAAACAGTGTTCAGATGCTGCACATAAAATCAATCTAACTGACAGTGGGCAAGAAAGCACAGCCTAGATGTCCCTATAACTGCATCATTCTCCCATCTGTTCCCTAAAACTGCTGGCATGCATCCTCCAGGAGTTTGGATCTAATAATTCCTCATAGAACACAGGGAGGACATAATTAATCTGAGAAGAAATGTCTGTTGATTAAGATAAAATACAGGTCATCATTAATACAAGAGAAATCACAAAATGTCTGCAGATTTTATTTTTAGTTGCAAATTTTATCCATAGGGCCTGACCTGAGTGCCTGGCACACATCTCTGAAAAACATCCTATTCAATTTTAGCTTTAATCTGTAACTCCACTGGATTGCTGCCATGCTCCCAGAAGTGTGCTAGGTGGCATATGCATGTCTGTTGCACTATCTCCCAAAATGTTTCAGAAAGACACATATTTTATAGAACATGCCAATAGCTACCCAAGATCCTATGCCATCCTGTCCTCCTCCCAACCAGAGCTTTCAAGCTGTGGGGTTTGCCTACAGGAGGCACCTGAGAACAGCACCCTCACCTCCTCCCACCCCTCTGTGCACCAAGCCTTGCCATATGTGCCATGCCCAATAAAGAATGAAGAAGGGATGGGATATATTATCCAAGGAGGGAAAGACAGCTCAATCCAATGAACAATTTGCCGTGTGAGCCATAACATGTGGCAAACCTCTGCAGAAGGGAGCAGCAGTCACAGTTTCCTTGCAATGACCTATTCCAGCTCATCTAAATGATGGGGTGAGTGAAGGCTAGCTTGAGTTTTCTGGCATGCCATTCATGTTGCATGGCTCCTTTGCATCTTGTGCATGCTCACAGGAGTGCTTGTCGCTAATTTGTGGACTTCCAAAGTGCTGAGAAATGCTGTCTGAATACTGAGCTGTCAGTGGGAGAGAAGCCATGCTGTGAGGCTCTAAGATGCCTTAATGCTCTTTATCGTGACGTGTCCTTGAAGCTGCACAAAACAGCTGCTGCTGAACAGCTTCTCAAGACCTCAGCTCACTGGAGTCACAGCATTTCTGCCTCACCACCTGCTCTGGCTGACTCTGGGTCAGCAGAGAGTTTTGGCATTTTACACTGAACAATTTGAACGAAACAGAAAGCCTGGAATGATGCTGTGCAAGTTGGCAGCATGGCTGCTGCTCCCCACAGGAAACAGCTGGGATGATACTAGGTGTACCTGGCAGGAAAAATGCAGCCACCTTTTTGTTTGCCTCTACACCACAGGGTAAAGTTCACCTGGAGAGACATTGGTCCCACATTCCATGGCAGACCTGGAGGCTCCCAGCATAGGTACCAGTCAGCATCCTAAGAGAATGACCCTGGAAGCTGTGAGAGCAAGGAAGATGTGGTCTCCACTTCTGTGCTCACAGGCTGCTGTAAACCTCATCCTGCTAATCACTAAACAACATGTGAGACCTATAGGGTAGTCTTGAGTAATCTGTATTTCATACTGACTGTGTGTAATTAAGATCAAAAGCAGTAAATCTTTTTTTCCTGCTCCATAGGGCTGATAACAAACATTTGTCTTGCTCTTGGGGAAGGGTGAAAAACTCAAATTATCCTGGAACCCACAGTTTTTCTCTTGGTGACTAGCCCTTTGAATGTGTGTCCAAGGAAAAAAGAAGTGGTGTTTTGTGTCTTGTTCCAGTCTGGAGCTGCATGATGTCATATTGCTTATGAGTTATGTCTAAGGTGCAGGAAAATACCTGTGTGTCAGTAAGGCAGACTGCCATCCTGGTTAGAGCTGCTTGGTGGATGACAGATTGCAGGAGCACAGAAGAAAAGGAGAAGGCTGTCACCCAGGAATTAGGGGCTCCTTTCTAATGGCAAAGAAATAAACAGAAAGGGGCAGTCAGTGGCCCTGCACAGTGAGTTGAAAGCCCAGAGTATGGCCCAGAGTGGAAAGTATGGCCTTGCAGAGAGTTACCATTTTTCAGCTTGTGCTTTCTCCCACAGTCCCTTAGAACAGGGAGAGAAAGAGGCTAAAATAAATCTTCTGTTTTCCTTATCATAGCCTTGATACATCCCCGCAGACAACATCGTCCTCCTTCTTGGCAGACAGATCTTTTTTCTCTCCCAATAAAATAGCCTCTGGAGAGCAACTAAAATGAACAACTCACTAGAGCAGCTTAGGACAGCACGTGCCGCCCTACATGGCCCAATTGAAATCTGACCTTCTGCCCCTTCCATGTGCATGAGTTCATATTTTGGCAAGTCTGTGGAGTTTCTAAACAATTATATGTTTAGTTGACTGGTTCTGAAGGGGAAGCCACTCCAGACGAGTAAATAAGATACAGAGATAAGTTTCTTGAGAAATTAGGGTCTCAATGAATACACAAATATACAAAGGATGTATAAATAAATCACATTTATAAATAGTATACTTGTGTACCATTATTCATACTAGCTTTCTTCTCCAGTCACTGTTAAAAGAAAATCATTCCATAAGCATATTTTTCTTAATTATATCCAAGATGGCCAACTTGATGGCTTAAAATCATTAGGACACACAATAAAAAGATGCTGCCTCCCTACAATAAAAAGAAACATTCTTGTATAATGCCTTTCATTTTAATTTAATACATTCAGAGAAGTTATTAGTCTTGTTCATCATAAAACAATAATTTGTCCTGTTTTCCTGTAACCAGTAGCAGGGAGCAAGCTCTGTTTCCAGTGTAGTTCACCAGAGCCTGTGGTTGCTGTGAGGACAAACAGGAAAGGAACTAAAATAAGCTGCAGCCCCTCTGTGCTTTTCAGCCACGCTATTAGAAAACCCAGCTCAGAGACATTCTTGGGGTTTTTGTCTGGTTGTTGAAATATATACCGGAAAAAAAAAATCTGTGTGTTATAATGCCCTGTAGACCTGTTTAGGTCTCACTTGTCAATTCTACATGGAGATGGTGCCAAACTCACACTCCTTATGCTGACAGTGCTCCTCTGCAGTAGGAAGAAGCTTTGCAGATCCTTTCCAAGTGGGCTGTAATGCCCAAGGGACAGGCCAGCAGAGCACCTCTGAAACACCTAACACAGGTAACTTGCTCAAGGTCACACAAGAAATTGGTAGCAGAACTGATTTTGAAAGTTAGAGCATCAAACTCACATCCATCTTCCTAACTGGTCTTTTCCTGGCAAATAATAGGGCAGTATATCGTTAACTGGAAAGTGATGGCTTGGGATTTTCAGAGTACATTGTTCATTACTATAGTGTTTCATGGTTTGAGTTCCAGTTTGAGACAAAATGTCTAATTTTCAGAGCAAAATAAACTCACTTTCTGACAAACTGATTTTTAGATTCTGTTAAAGTGGATGCTTCAAATATGAGGCAGTCAAAAATCATTAATCTGGTTTGCAAATCTTTCTGCCTTTCAGCCATCATTTGCCTTAAAAAAAAAAAAAAAAAAGCAAAGAAAAGAAACAGAATTTCATTCATTTTAAGAAGCTTATGATGTCACATGTGAAATGTCAACAGATAGCAACTTAGACTAATCCCTAAAAGATGACCTACTTGAAGGTGTTTGACATACCAGGCAGTCTCTCTATACTGCATCAATGAATGACATTTTTATGAAGCCAGATTTTAAATGCATCAGATTTTGTGTTAACCAGATGATTTACTGTTGGATCAAACTCTGATTTCCTAGTCTAACATTTAAGACAGAGACTGTTAAAGACACAATAATCTCACAATAACCTACAGACCTGAAGCTTTCATGTTCCTTTAATTCATTTTTATCTGATCTGTTCCTTTTTATTACCATAGATATGAAATTAGAATTTTCTTATAATTGTTTTTCTTTCCACTGAGGTCTAACTCCCTCCAGGTTGATGGCTTGTTTTTCCTACAATCAAGGGAGTGTTAGTCACAGACTCTGGTGGGAGCAGAGGTGTAAGCTTAACAGATACAGATCAAAATTACAATGAAATATATATCATGTGAATAATTTTTATTGAAGGGAAAAAGAAAATTCCACCCAGTCTAGACCTTTCAAATAGTCAGGGAGAGTTTTTTCTCCCAGCAGAAGTATTTTTCCATGTGGCACCAAACCCAAAAGACTGGAGATTACCTCAAGACAATAAAAATGTTGGCTGAGCAAAATTCAGCCCTGCCCAGAAGGCCAGCCCAAGGTCTTAAAAGATCTGTAGGCTTTGTGCTGACCCCTGACTGTCTATGCAAATAAAATGGGTAGGCATGCCTGCACTGAGGCTGGGAAAGGGCAGGGGCCAAGTGACGTTGTACAGACCATTCATTTAGTGCTTTTGTCTTCTTAATTTCCTTGTTTCATCAGTGCTTTTTGGGTTAGAGCTAATGACTCCTGGATGTGCCTGTAAGAGGTCTGCCAAATAAGAGGTATTAGATTGGGAATGGTTGCATAGATCTGCTGGGGGTGCTGAGAGAGGGATTTTGACACCTGTAGCAGCCTGTGTGTGGCCAGATGGGATGCACTGGAAATCAAATCAAACATCACCACAGCCCCCTGACACACTTGCCATATCACAGCGATGGATAGGCATAAGTGCATTAGCAAGTGAAAGAGATTCATATTTTAGCTGCAGGTTATTAGGTATGGAAACCTGCTCCTCTGTGTGCTGCCTGATGGGAGGGGCTGGTTCCAGGACATGCCACTGACGGTCTAGTGAAAATGGAAAAGATTGGTGATAAGAAAAAGAATATTAACATAGTGGACTAAGCACTGCAGAATTGAGATCTTCCAAAAGGCAAGATCATTTTGGGAATGTTTATGTGACAATGCTATATGCCTAGCATATTTTATAGCATTAAAAAATCCCCAGCAAGTAATCACAATAAAGACGATGCAGTAAATAAAACATAATTAATATGTGCAAACCAGTTATATTGACAGTGACTACTACACAGACCAACTTTGTATTCAGGGACAGCTTCCACACCTAAGTGAGAAGCAGGGGACATAAACAAATCTTGCAATGCAGAATCAGATTTACGGAGGTTTAATTTCTTGCCTGTATCTGTTGGTTTCAATCAAAGTTGAAAAGCAAGTGAGAATGGATGCAATTCTTCTTTAAAATGCAGAAAGAGTACAGAAAAAACAGGCCTTCTGGAATGTTACTAGCTGTTCTCCACCTCCACAAAGGGAGAGTGCTTATTACACATCACTACTACATTTTTCAATAAAAGTAAAGCCTGGCACTTTTGTGAATGGTATGCATATTTTATTGATCTTATCCACCCACTGTGGATCTGACAGAAATAACTTTTTAACTGAAAGAATATTAAAAGAGGAAAAATAAAACCGAAACACCAGATAAGCAAATGTCAGAAAAAATAGGACTTATGTGCTTATCACATTAAATGAAATTATACTGGGTCTTTACTATGATAAGCAGTTATCATGGTGGTCTCATCTGTACCTACTTGGATTTTGCCCATATTTTATAGGAAGTGTATTAATATTTTACAGGCATTTTTCTGCATGCTGGGGAAAAAAAGCAAATGGGGGACAACGGGATAGAAAATCTTGTAAGCCTGTAATAATGGAAAGCTCAACAAAGCTTGCAGTAGACAACAAGTATGGATGAGAAAACAAAGCAGCCTATTTATTATAGCACTAAAATTATCCAGGCTGCAGATCAATTTTAGACAGACTGGCTGGTTATTTTCCTTAGGTCTATAATCCTCTGTTTGACTTTCTGTGATATGAACTCCAACTGTTCAAATGAACCAGGGAAAACCTGTTCTAGTCTCTGTGATGGTCTGTGTTCTGGGGGACCATCACCTGTGGCACCCTTTTAGTACTGCCAGCACAATCAAAAAAAGGACATGGATTATTTTCCCTCTTTTTAAATCGTGGTGTAATTTCCAGAGGGAGAACTCCTTATGACCTTGTGTGAACTGGAATTTTACTGACAACTCACTTATTTTGGGAACAACAGAGAAAGCGTGTGCTGGAAATTTTGCTTGACTGCAGAATTGTGTTCACCTTTGAGTCTTCTTCAGAAGATGTGCCTTTTGGTTTGTTTCGTTGTGCCAATACTGCCTTATGGCTAACAAATATATAAATATTCAGGTGTGGGCAGTGAAATACTATGTTTAATCCTTTTTGCTAACAAAAGTCTCCTATAAAAGATAGGAAGCAAATACAAATTTTAATTGCAGTCTATGATACAAATTGTTATGCAAACTTGGCTTTCTTATATATTAAACTTCTACTGTAAGAGGTAAAGTTGTGCATACTCTCATATATGCTGCAACACTTATTATTTATTTTGCAATTTTTTGTATATATGTATGCCTATATATACATATATGTACACCCACATAGAAGACAGATATGTGCATGTATATTTATACACAAAAGTAAAAGCACAGTGACAGTGTCAGTGTGATCTACTCTTCCTCAGAATATTTATGAACTTTTAAAGGTCTTAAATGAAGATGAAAAATGAATACTCTAAGAAAGGACATGAAGTGATTCAGTGTTGTACTGAATTTGACTATTCAGCTTAGGAAAAAACAACAACAAACTACCAAACTTTTTTTTTTTTTTTTTTTTTGGTGAAGGGGCTATTTTCCAAAATCATTACAAGAACTGGGAACCAGTTAAATTAAACCTTCCTCTCAGTTTTCCTAGAGTCTGAAACCTAGGTCAAAAAGAGAATGAAAAGTGAAAGTCATTACTCTTTGGGGTGGAGCCAAGATGGGAGATGTTACTCACATCTCTACTTGCAGCAAACTGCATGAATTATGACCAGGAGTGAGCCCCTGAGGACATTCTGCATTTTTAAATTCTCTCATCCCCTGTCCTCTCTGAACAGGCAGAAGTTTTGCAGAGCCATGCTGCAAAATTTGTCAGTGACAAAATGACATTTTGTAGGCAGGAAAAAGAATTCTGAAATATGAACTTTTTATAAAATGTATGCTTATACATAGAAACACATATAATGTATAAATACTATTTTTAAAATGTATTTATCTACATTTTAAAAAGTGACTTCAAAACCAGACTTTGAATGGAAACATGATAGACTTTCCAGGGGACATCATTGTGCAGTTGAGCTGGCCTTTTGAAGGCCTTTTGAAATACTTTTGAAATATTTCTTGAAAGTATTCTGCTTTTGTCAATTTAATGTCTTTGTCCCCTGAATGGAATAATCACATAGATTTCTGAACACCGGGTCTTCTGGAGGATGGCTTGGTTTTGATTTTTGGTTATTTGATACCAGACTGTGAAATTTGCTTAGTGGTTTTGGGATTTAGATTGGTTAGGGTATTTTTTAGGATTTTTTTAAGGGCATGCTTCTTGTCCATCTGTTTCAGTTAATGCTACACAAGTTCCTGATAAATCCCTGCCAGGTATGCTGGTTGATTTTTCTGCCTGTAAACTTTCTGCAGCTGGGAAATGAGCACTCCCAGCAGCAGCCTCACTCCATCTTTTGTCAAAGTGTGCCATTAGTGGAGTCAAATGGAAAGGCTATGATCAATTGAGGGTTCATAGCAAAGTAAAGATAACTTAAATATTTGATGATGAGCAAACCAGCAAAGAATATTCAGAAATGTATGGGTGAATGTCCATGTGAAATCCCACAAAGAGTGATTTATTCTAGACTAAGTTGGAAAGTCCCACATGTTTCCAGATAGCCCAAATGTTCCTAATTTCTACCAAGTTTTCGGCCGTATGCAAGGCTAAAGATTTTTTCAGAGACAATTAATGAGACTAGGACTTCTTAATAGGAAAAAGTTAATACAAAATGCCTCAAATTGAAACTAATTAGTCTTCCTTGCTTCAGGAAGAGAAGACCAGTGTCTCTGGACCAGACCAGGGGTCACCAGAGCCCACTCCAATGCCTTGAACAAGAAGTCCAGATGTCTAGGGGCTTGCATACAGTTATTTTTAATTTTTTTTTTAACAATTTCACAGCTTCCTGTGATTTCTGGTCTTCCATGAGAAAGTGCATCTGTATGTAATTCTCAATGGAAAATCCATGGAAGAAAAATCACTTCTTAAGCCCCCTTCCCCCCAGTCAAGGTACAGCATTATCCAAGGTGTTGGATATGAGCCTCTGCTGCACACTTTTGTTCTTGCAGGGGTTGGAACATTTGCAGTTCTTGGCAAGGGCCATTTACTTACCAGTGATTCAGCCTTCAGTAATCAGCACAATGGAGAAACTCTTCCATGGCAGCTCAGGGACAAATTTACAAATCCTATCAGCACGTCCCTTCCTTGTCCATTTTCTTCCTTTTTATGATGTTGGAGGAATGATGTGAAACTTCTTTTGACATTTAAATACATGATCTGATGAGTTATTTCTGAAAAACACCCAAAATAAAAAGAATGATGAGGAGACACTTGGTTCTTCCTACTAATCAGCTGTAGCAACTTTTTATCTCCTAGCCTTTTCTAAACTTCTGCATTAATATTAAACTTCCTGCTTGTAGCATTTAGACTAATTATGTATTTCACAGTTAACATTTATGTTGCTGCATTTTGCTTATGTTTCAGATTTTTTTGGAGTGTCTGATCTCTGCCTCTAAAACAGAAGATGACTTATATGCACTGGCTCCAAATCAGTTGCTTTGGATTGCCCCCAGACCATGCTTCTGTCAGTCCATAAATCTTGGATACCTGGCACTGTGTCAGAAATAGGTATTAAATTAAAATATGTATTCTATTAATCTGTTTATTAACCTAAAGAAACTGTATTGATTGGAGTGATCATGTTTGACAATATTTTCTCAGCAGATCTGCAAGCTTTTTCTCTGCAGGTCTTTGACTGGGCCTCTCATAGCCTTTTCCTGCCATCTACACACCAATGTTGTAGTCTCAGGCTATTGCTGCTCTCCTTTGTAAGCAGACTTGGACCAGGGACTTCCTCTTCTATTTGCACACTCCTGAGGCATGATCTGTGATCATACTTCTGCTTGCCTGCTGCCACCATGCCTCAGTTTCCAATCATGTTAGTGCCTAGACTCTCACACAGAGCATGAGCAGTGTGGCTCCACTGCTTTGTCCATCTGCAGAGGCAGAACCCAGCTTCCACACATCTGAAGTGCATCCTAACTGAACCCAAGTACAACTACAGGCATGGATGTATCAGGACTGTAAGTTGAAACCTATGGAATAGCACAATCTGCCATCCCACACAATTATTTCAGCATCTTGAATAAACACTTAACTCCCTCAGATGACCCTAGGAAAAGCCAATGGCAATGAGATGTGGTGCCCAGTGTTTTGCTCCTCTTGGGGCAGAGGAGTTGGACTGCATTACAAACTGAGACCTAAGCACAGCCCTTGGATATGACAACCATGCTTTGTGGGAGCATCTCTTACCCTGCTTGTTTAGAGGCAGTTGATCTCTTCTGAAAAGGAAGGGGAAGCAAGAGCATGAATGATGACTGACAGTGCATACACTGTCTCCATTCACCTCACTGCTCCCTGTAACAGGAGCACACAAAACATGCTGGTTTTGCATGATTTGTCCAGGCAAGAGTTAGGGAAACCAAGGGCTTGTGCAGCTTACCAGGCCAGCAGATCCAACTCAATTGCTGCCTAAGGTGATCCACAAGATCCTGACATGAGGTAGGCATCAGCCTCCCCAAAGGGTCCCAGCCCTGGAGGCACCCATATAAACAAGCCCAGACACACTGTCCACTTGTACTCATCCTCTGCAAAGAATGTGAACAGACACTCTACTAGGCTCCAAAATTTTATTACTAGTAGTCCAATTTGTGCACCAAAGCAGAGTGGCAATGTGTAATACTTAGGCTGTATTCACCAACAGGCAAGGAGTCAGGAAATTTAGCTTAAACAACAGGATCTAAGTCAATCAGTTCTACCAAATGTAAGGCTGCAGTTAGGTATGGATTAATCCTACTGTTTACTGTGATTTGGAGATATTTTACTGACAATAATGCTCAGCTTCCCCTGAACACCTTTTGCAGAGCTACATTGGAAACACACATGACCTGTCCTTGGAAATGGAAGGCTGGTCACTCGGGGTGCCACCAACCATCCTCTCAATGCAACTGGGACAACATTCTTCAGTCATGTAAAGACATGGGAAAAAGAGAGTGAACACAACACCAGGGCTGCCAGGTCATGATGATGGTGCAAGCTGGCACAGACTCCCTAAAGTACACAATTGCTAAACTGATAGAAATGCAGCTGAGAGCTTGTTCCTGATCTGTATTAGACTTGTACAGTTAGATGATCTGGTAGATACAGAGCTGTAATTAATGAATGTTGAACCACAGACTCAGTGAATGATACCTGGGTCAAGACCACAAACTGCTGCTGCTGCTGAATGTATCCCCTTATGCTACTCAATGAACCCATGTGATGAGATAGAAAATATTTTTATTATTTATATTGCTTCAGGCAAGAAAGGGGATGCAGGTAAGGAATATAAGAATGATTCGACTGGCAATTAGAGCTAATACTAGTCTGACTGACCTGCCTTGACATTAAATGCATTGGAGAATTCCCTCTGCCATTATAAAGTGTGCTTTTCTACATGAGTTTAATTAAAAGGGGACGAGTTTCATGCACATGCCATCAGAAATGTGTAAGGATATCTCAGCAAGTCCAGGATGATCCTGGTAGCAGCAAAACCAGTGTGGAGATACAACATGACCACTGCCTTCAGAGGGAGGTGGGCTGCTATTTAAATTAACAGAAAAAGGTGGTTTAGCTCAATTTCTGTCTTAGACAACATAGCAAATAGTTCATGGCAGCTGTGTGAGACAGATCATATTCTGCTCATCCAAACTGGTGAAAGGATGTGAATAAATAGTGAAGGGCAAGGTCCCCCTCTACCTTCCAGCATTTTATGAGCTGTGCACTCCTTTCTACCAGATAATAAAAATCACAGCTCAACCTTAAATTCTCCAAGTCTGTTTTCTCCTGCAAAGCCATATTGGGGAGCCCATTAAAAGCTTGTGCATATCTGCAAGTTAGCACATGGGGCTGGCAGCTTCTGTGCCTCTGGGGAAGCAATTGGCCTTACTACCACCAGGATCACTGCTAAAGTAAAGAGCGTGGTTCTTCTCAGGATGTTCTATGGGTCAAGTGTAAGTGTAATGCAAGTCAGCAATGGGAGTGAGGAAAAGTGCAGGAATTTTAACAGCTCTCAGATTCTGCTCTCCTCTTTTGCAGCCCAGCACCCAGGCTAGTGGGATATTTGGCAAGTAGTGTCATTCCTGTGACAGCTTGTTTATCATAACATTTGAATTCAGCTGGTTCAGCATGGTGCATATGTTTGCTGTTAAGCTCAGCTGGTGCAAAATGCTCAGTGTAACTGATGTGCTGGGTGTAAGAACACAGGAAGCAACAAACTGGTCCAGACTCTGAGGGTGTTTAGATGTGTATAAAGAGAAGCTGAGTGAACCATTAAAAAGAAAATTACTAACAGGATCAAATTCAAAGCGCTTTTTTTCTAGTAGTTAATTTTTAACCAACTCACAATGAAAAATGCATTGGGGTTCAAAATATATATATTATTGTACAAACAATAAAGAGTTAAAGCTTGTACTGAAAACAGAATACCATACTACTGCCATAGCCATACCCCTGGAGAGGATATAGTGTGGATAGAATGGGTCTGCTTTAAACACAGCAGACCTCCCGTGTGGTGCACATATTCCTTGTCTATACTAACAACCTTGATACAGATGTCTTGGCAAGACTTCCTGCTGCCTACCGCTCTTCAGTATTTTTAAAGATGAAGATGAGGTTGCCAGCAGGGAATGTCGCAGCATGTAGGGAATTAATTATAAGTGATAATAATCCAGCAGACTTTTACGGAGATTGAAATGTCTCACAAAATCGCTTTTGTCCTTGAAAGGTGGATACTGGCTTTTTTGTACAGTCTAATCTAGGGACACACAGAAAAAGCTCCCTTGCAAGTCCTAAAATGAAACAAACCATATCAACAAAAGCACTTTCCCACCAGCAAAGTGCCACAGGGCATCAGCTAGAATAGCTGCAGCAGTTTGCAGACTTTCCACACTACTGGCAAAGCCCGAAGATGGAACAGGTCCCAGAAGCTTCTGAAGGTTTTCCACAAATGAAACTATAGCTTTCCAGTCTTTTGGCTATCTGTGCCACGAGTTTTGGCAGAGGGTGTGGTCTAATCAAAGATAATGATCTTGGTGGCCAATGTATTGTATCTAACCCCATAATAATCCCTCCATCACTTTACCAGCAGTTTGGGAGGCAACAGAGAGTGGGAGGGTCTCCTGCTGAATGCTTTGTGCAGACGCTGCACACGGGTGCACTCACTGTGGCAAGGTGGGTACCAGGCAGCAGCACAGCCCTTTTGGCATTGCCTAACGCAGCCCTCATCCTGTGTGAGATTTATTTGTGGCATGGGAGGACTGCAGCCTCATGATCACTCCTGGTAAGGCCTGCCCTGGATGCTGCACAGTGGCAGAGCAAGGGAAAGAGCGGAGCTGCTGGCCCAGGGCCAGGGCAAGTGGCTGGGAGACACTGGCTGATCCCTTACTGCCACTGACGTGACCTCACTGTGGATCCCTCTTGTACCCTATTCCCTCTGAGGCAGGACATAGTTTGGCCTTCCAACAGCCACAGAAGGCTGGGGCTTGTAGGAAAAAAGGGCTTTAAAATGGCAGTTTCCAGCTTCTGTTATCCTCATTACTATGGGGATGATGGCAGGGATGAACTGGAGTTTCAGAGGGGAAACAAATCTTCCAGGACAAACAATGCACCCCAGTGCTGCTCACTGCCCTTGGCAGGTGGGATTTCACCTGCAGGCTGAAGCAGCTGAGAGGAGGGACCAGCCACTGCTTCCCCTTGCCAAAGACAGGTCTCCAGAGCTTTTCTGCTCCTGGATCTCCCAGGCCCTCTTTCAGCAAGGTATTCATCTGCAGTTAATGCAGGCAGCTACCCATTGTCACCCTGGGATTGTGCATGTGTTTATGGTTCTTGCTGAATGGGATCCTTAATGCATCATGGGGAAAACATTAAGGAAGTTAAGGCTTGAAGGCTTGGAAAAATCTGACTGAAAACACAAATTGTTTCTATCTTTTTTTTTTTTTTTTTTTTTTTTTTCCAGGTAATTAACAGATCCTAGTACATGATAATTAACACCTGAGCTGTCAAACCTAACACTGGTCATTTTTCCTATTAATTAAACACTGTAGCAGCAGATGGAGGTTAGAATAGATATGTTTATTAGCTTTGGGATAAAACAGTACTTTTAGAGGAAGTATCTGGTGTACTGGTTTGGGGGTGGTGATGAAACAGTGTTTAATAGTCATGTTATCTTACCTACTCATCACACAACAATGCAGGAGCAATTATCTAGTATCTTATGAGAAGCTGTATGAGCTGCCAAACTTGCTGAGCGAGTATCCCAGCATCCAGATGGATGACAATAGGCTGGGAGCTACAGGACCTGCTGGGATGTTGTCTGTCCTGTCCCTGCCAGGAGTGCAGCAGCATCCCCAGGGGGCAGCCAGGATGGGCACTCCTCATGGGGGATCTTGCCCACACTGATGAAAAGCCATTTATCTTTCAGAGACTGGGAAATAGACTAAAAAGCTCAATCCCTCACAGACTCAGAAATGAGCATGACCTTTTCTGAGCACATTCTCCTTTATCTTTTGCTGCTCAGTTTCAGTTTTGTCAATTCCCCACATATTCAACCTACATTTACTGTTTTCTCACTCTCTTCAGACCCACTGCAGACATTGCAGGAGAATGCACAGAAAGGAGTTTATTCTCTGTGGCTAAACCCCATGCTGAGGCTGAGGTGCCATGGGCAAAAGCAACCAGAAAAAAAATTTTAATCTAGATAGCTGCTCAGCTGCATGACATAACACTCCCATTTACAAAAGACAGGAGACACACCTAGAAAACCTAGTTTGGAAATAACAATAACAAAGCAACATGTGTCCTATCCACCCAGTTTGAAGGGCAAAGGCACATTGAATGCTTAGGGGAGAAATGCTTCTGAAACCCAGTTATTAATGTTGTTTTCCCAAAACAGAGTCAATTGCCAAAGATCAACAAGGCCATGGCAGTTCTCAGGCTGCTCAAGGAGCTTGAGAATGGTGACACATTAAGACTTTAGAGTAGTAGAAATCTTGATGTTAACCCAGATGTTTAAACTTCATGGTGTTTGTTCATTGCTGTTGAGTTAAAGTTCTTTAATAGATGATACAAATAGTGGTCACTCTCAAAGAGCTCAGATTTTGAAAAGTTCACCAGGGGATATTGTGTTTTGCCCTACAGTAAGAGGCTTTTGGTGCCAAGTCCCAGAATCTGGCATCCTCTGCCTGTACAAACTTTGTTTATAGTGTAATTGAGAACTTTCCCCACATTAGCCTTTCTATTTAAAATGGCAACATGCACTTCCTCATCAGAAGCAACTTGGTTTTGCTCAGTTATTACTATCTGGGATATGATGTGTCCTTCATCTAAAAGCTAAGTATGGAAATTTGCAGGCAGCAGGGAAGGACTGGGGTATAACTTCAACAGAATTTCATCCAGCTGCTTTCTGAGTTGCTAGAGCAAGGAATATATAAAGCACACTTCTTCTCCTACATCAGGGGATTTGGATTTTCCTTTGGATTTTCTTTTAGATAAGTATAGTTGGTGAGTTGTTGGACTTGGAAGCCCCACTCATGCCAATGATTCTGTGGGGAAGGAAGCATGCTGGTGTTCTTACAGAGTCTTAGGGATCCAGCTGTACTGGGGCAATAACCAATTCAAGTCTTTAGTCCCCTCATTACTGACCATCAGGCACAGTGCATCCCAGGGCCTTTTTTTTGTTTGTGAATACAACAACAATATAAGGACTTTCAAGGACAAAGCCTCCATGTAACACATATCTGCTGTGTCAGGAAGGCCTCCCTGGAAAGAAGAATGACTTTGGAAAACATTATTTAAAATCCTGGAGTTATGAGGGATTACCAAGCAAGTTTCTCCCTGACAGAATGAGACCTGTAACTGAATTCTGATCTGAGTAGCTTGCTGCTGCTTCGTGCCATTGTGTAAATGTGCTATTACATGCCACCACCAAGGCTGTGCTGTTGTGTACCTCTGAAATTGCCAAAGAGCTCAATTAGCTAACCCCATCATCATACACCTACCACTGCTAGTTCTGCTTTTGCCTTTCCTTTTTGACTTAAAAGGGTGGAGGAAATTAAGTAAGCACTTTGCTTATTAGCAATTACCACCTGCAGTTCCCAGATCTTGGGAAAGGAGGGTTCTTGGTGATAACTGGCAACACAGGCCATGTATTTGCCCAGAGTCCCCTGAGATACCCAGTGCATGGTGTGGGCTGGGTGTGGTGAACAGGCTGTAGAGTGTGCCAGTCTACTCACAATGGCCCCTGTGTCTCTGGATAGGCAATCCTGGAAATGGGTGTGCAGAGCACATGTGCAGAGTGCGTTGGGTATCTCAGACCTCTAGCACTTATCCCCCACAAAAACAAAATATATCTGAAGAACTTGGAACAAACTGAGCCTGTATCACGTGTGCTGTACAGTGAAGTGTGGTAAATCAAAGGTGTCTGCCACATGTGGGACTTGCTGAGGAAGTGGATTTGACTTTGGCATCACAGACACAGATGGCCTCCCTTGTGCATAGTTGGTGTAAGAGTGTCTGTGTGAGTACAACAACTCTGGAGCCAGTGTGAAGATGTCTGCTGAGACAAAATGTATTTGACACCTGCAAAATCTGGAAAAAGTCCAAATTCCTTTTTAGTTTCCTCATTTAAACAATACTTTTATCCTGAAAAAGGCATGCTCACATAACCCCAGACTTACTGGACCCTAAACTCAAAGTATTTTACTGAAAGTGATTGTATGGGTGGGAAGACATTTTAGTACTTGACTCAGTTGCTCCCATGGAAAAGGGAGAATTGTATTTGCAGAAGCCAGTGAAAAAACATTATTCAGGCTACAGGTGTCTCTCACACACCTGTGCTGCTCTGCTCAAATTAAGCTGATGGTGATGGATGTGTAATTGTGTTTGCCCATGTGTATCTGATGGGATCTTGGAAGTGTTTGCTCAAGAACAAAAGGAGCAGCACCCAGTGCACTCCCCTTTGGCAGACACAGCTCTGCAGGGAGGACTTGAGAAAGCCAGAGCTTCAGGTTTGTCCCAGCCCTGACAGTGATGGAGATGGCTGCATTGCCTGCTTTGCATTCAGTGCCCTTGCAGGGTTTGCAGGGCTGTGACAGTTTGGGGAGATTTTGAGAGGTGACTCTGGACCTGCCAAGCAAGCAGTGTTGATGTGGGAATGCAGGGCAGACACTGAACACCAGCCCTGCCTATGCCAGGGGCAGAGATGGCCACAGCTGCCCTTCCCTCCTGCCTGAGGCCCAGCTCCCAGATCCTGCTGCTGCCTTCCTGCACCCAGCCCACCTGCTCATCCCACTCTTCTTCCTCCTCCTCTTCCTCCTCCTCCTCCCAGTCTGACCAGCTGCTCCATGCCCTCTGCTACCTGTGTTTCTCTTGGCAATTTCTCACATGCTGGTCCGTGGCTGCAGGCAGCCCAGGCAAGGTTTCTTGGAGGGAAGGAGGAAGGGAGAGAGTAGCCCAGGGCTACAGAAAGATAATCTACTGTGCCTACAAAGTTAATCTGTTGTGTCAAGGCCAGTATTAAACTATGCCCCTGTTCTTCTCATCACTGTGTTCTTCAAGCTGCTCTGTGCAATCACATAACTCATTAAGTGCCTTATCCACACCAGGGCCTCTTCCTGCTCCCTCCTTTTCCCCATGGAATAGATCAGAAATATTATTAATTTGCAAGCTGTGACTAGTCAGTAATCCCATCAATATATTTTTCAAGGACACGAGTATATAGTAGATTCTGGGCATGTCTGCAAAATCCAGTTGTTTTTAGTCAAGGAACCATCATTTTTGATTGCTATGCTCCCTCCACACTAGGTAGTAATTCTCATCTTATTGAATTTTATTCTGCTTCTGTGTACTGATTTACAGCAGAGGAAAACCTACTCAGGGAAATATCCACCGTCACTGAGAAATTCTGCATGACATACATGATTAAATGTTATTTAATTTTTTAATGATGTTCATAAGTGTATATGAGTGTTCTCCTGGGGAATATAAATTATCATGAAGCAACACTGAGCAATAAGCTACTCAGAATCCTGATGTGCTAAACGATCCAGAATGGTCAGATGATCAAATGTGACTGTTCCAGGTTTAACATGGTTCCTGATGAACAGAAACAATTTTACCATGCCTGCAAAAAGAAATCTTTCCTTATTAGATTTTGTACTACAAGCATCACCTGGCAACTTGTTTGCAGTCTTGCCTCTCATCTGAGTACATCCATCTTGATCCATCCTTCTGCAAAACCATTATGCCTTTTGCCTTGATATTGATCTCTTTGCCAAGGATTAGCATACAATTGTACAAACCTCTTAAAGCTTTATCATATCTTTAATGCAAAACTCATATAAGCCCTTTTCTATTATGACAGAAGAGTCTGTATCACATCCCTTAATCTGACAGGCTTCTGCAGGAATGAAAGATGTAGATCTGATTGCAGTTTGAAAGTCCTGTTCTAAGCTGGTCCAGCTGCCTGGCAAAGGAGTCTAAAGAAGATTTATCTATGCATCCTGCTCGCCTCCATCGCTCTGCTAGAGTTTTGTAATGCAAGATGCCTGTACCTGATGCTTTAAATGCCCCATCTGCAAGTGTATCATTAGGAGTATTCTGTGTCCTTTAGAATATACCAATAGAAATATCTTTTTTAAGATTGATTTTACACCTTTTTGCCTAATGTGCACTATCAGAAGCAAATCTTCTTTTACACAGAATGGAATAAATTATGTGTGGTGATAAATATTGGGACCACATTAGCCTAAGCTGAAGACCAGTGGAACAACTTTCATGTGCTGCTGAAAGACTTTAGGTAAACAATGATGCTGGAATTTCTTTCATGGCAGTCTGACTTCTCTGGTAAACCCAGTACTCGTCAAGGATGCCAGGAGAAGCATTTGTTCTCCACTTCACTGCAATCTTCTGACCTATCTTAAGCACCTGTACAATATTGTTATGGCTAACTGGATCAGAGTAAAACATCACATTTTTTAACACAATAAATGAAATGCATGTGTTGTTATAATGACCATAGCACAGGTGGCAGAATTAATTTCTTGCCTTGCCTTCATACACATCTATGGGCTCTGCTGCTTCCTTTCCCTGCTGTCCTTCCCTCCTACTTGGGTGTCTCCTTCATTTTGCTCTGTTGAATATCTATTCTTTTGGTTGGAAGAAGTGAGAGGCAGCAGGATGGGATGCCAGTGGAATCATTTAACTGTCACAATGCAGGTACTGAGCTCAGGATGGAATTCTGACAGGCCTCACTGCCCCTTGTCCCAGCCTTGACTAGAAAGTTGCCATCTGACAGTTTGCAAGACAGGGACCTTACACCTGAAACCTTCTGAAGTAAAGGTGAGTGTCTGGAGAAATACAGACTGGGATGCTGCCTCCCATAGGCATACTGCAGTGCACAGTGCATCATAACACATTAATTCATTGTGAATTTATTGAATAAATCTACTGATTTATTTGGATGGACTTCAATCAATTTTCTTCCAGTTTACTGGAAAATGAGTCTTACAGAAGACAGAAACTACTCAAGTTACTATCCCATGAATAATTACATCCTGGAGTGCATTATACATCACCTTCCTTTTCTCTAGTCTATGAACAGTTAGCTTTTGATGTGCACCAACATCTCTCCTTTTTAGACAAAAGAAACTCATATTGAAACCAAGAGCAGTTTTGCCTCCAGTGACTTACACCACAGTACCACAAACTAGGCAAAGCTCAGCTGCAATCACCATTTTCTCTCACCAAGATACCCTAATGGTTTAGGACTGACAGGCTGAGATGGCCCAGTGTCACAGCTGTACTGGTGCTCATCCAAGGACACTTTAATGAGAGGTGAGAAAGATGTTTTCAAAGTGACAAACGCTGGATATAAATAGAAAGTCCCCCACACCTTTTGTTTCCAGTGAGTGATAATAATGACTGGCGTGGCAGCCTTGCTCTGGGAGGGCTCTGCAGAAGCTGGTGGAGAGGCAGGTAGAAGATAATCCTCAGAAAGGACCAGAAATGTGTGCAGGGGCTGTGCAAGGATGAGGGAGCAGGCAAAGCCCAGGGAGAGGGATCCCATGCAGCAACCTTGCATTGAAACCAGGCCTTTTCTGCATTGCCTTTCCATTTCTCTAGCAGAGAAATCATTCTATAGTGAACTTCCTCTGTAGACCTCAACATGTTTTCCCAACCCAATGTTATATGTAGGCAGGCAAGCATTTTGAGTTCAGATTTCTGAAGAAAAGGGGGAGAGAGCTCTTTCTTTGAAGTTGGCTCTGGGCAGTGTTGTGTGTCTGCTGTTGCTGATCTCCTGTACTTCCAGCCTCTCCCTCTTCCACTGGAGACCTTGCTCCCCATCTGCATCAGGCACGCCATCTCTTCAGTGACTCCTCCCTCTCCATGAGTTGGTGGGGTCTCTGTTACCTGGGTATTCCCTTCACTGGACTGGAGTTTCCTGTTTGAGCCTCCCCATTTTTCACTTAGAGAATGATGCTTTTGCACTGTCTGGGCCAACACTCAGTCAGGACCATGCAGCCAAAGCACTGTAGAGAAACAGGAACAGCTTCCCTCACACTTACTGTGATCCCCTTAGCAGTACTCCCTGGCCACCTTTTAGGGAAAGGTCAAATTTAGCTAGCTGGGTTACTTGCCAAATAGTTTGTAGATCCTAAGCCAAAACCTCTGACACAAACAAGACTGTTATGCGGCAAAGTGATACTCAATTATTCAATCAGCTTCTATTCCAACTCCAGCTAGCTGAGGAATAATAAATTATACAAAGTGCTGGCTCCCCAAAACATTTGGCTAATCGATCCCTTTATTTCTGGATCTAATCAGTGTTCCGAGCTAATATGCATTCAAGCCTGCATTAAATGCTTTTGTTGCCGATCCAAATCTCTTGCTCTGCATCTTTGGAAGCCCCTTTGCTGATAGGCTCTCAGCAAGGGTGGTGACAACTGTCCTGGGGGTGAATGCTGCACCCTCCAGCTGCTGGGGCTGGGGAGAGCTCAGCATCACGCAAATGCAAGAGCTACATTTTGCCTAAGGGTAAAAAAAATGGGGGGGGGGAAATAAAGGTGAAATCTGAACATAGGCAGCATCAAAATGAGCCCGGCACATCAGCTGGCGGCGGCTGGGGGAAGGGACAGTGCTGCAGACTGCCGGGCAGCTGCTCAGCACTGCCAGCTCTGCCTGCCAGCACTCAGGCTTTGCATTTTTATTTTCTCTTGAAATCTCTTGAGGGGTGAGCTGCTAAAGTGCAGTGAAGAACAGGACTGCAAATCACCGGCCTGTCTGGCTGTAATGATCTGAGGGCATGATGCTATGTTGCAAGTGGTTCCCCATCTGCATCCCCCTCTGGCAGGCACCCCAGCTGTGCCATGCCCTGCTGTGCTGTGACCTACCCAGCACAGGGGCACAGCCTGCCTTGCAGCCAGCTCTGCCAGGGAGGGGAAGGAGAACCCAGTTCTAAACCCTGCTCATTTGCCACTTCACATTGAAATCCTGCAAGAGAGGGCACGGGAGGAAAGATCCACATGGTCAGTAAATCCCATTAGCATTGCTGCAGTCCCTATCAAGAAATACCTTGTGTACTCTCCAAGGTCCCTCAACAAAGTGGGGGATTTTTTTTCTATAGGGAAGGTAGGTGATGCAGTGCAGCTGAAGCCAGCCTGCTCTTTCTGCTTGGTAGCAGCCTGGCACATCACTGAACAGGATCCACCTCTTGTGCATTCAGGAGTAATATCTGACTCAAAGGCCAAGCAGAATAAGCATGTGAACCTTTCTCATACCTGCCATTTTCCAGTCACTTAGGCATAGCAATACTGGACATTTGCAGGTATGCATGAGGTGATACATGTCAATAGCCCCCTTTGGCAAGCAGGCTGCTGCTGTGGAGGGGTGCAGAAGACTCCTTGATGCATCAGCAAGACTGGGGCCTTGGAACATCAAATAACTTTTTCAGTGTCTTTCCCCTTCTGTTTTGTCAGCAGCCAGTAAGTTCCACTTACTGAGAGGGCCCCAGGGCTGGGACTGGCATTGCTCCAGAGAAGTTTCTCTGCCCTTCTCTGCAGGATTGAGATCATCCTGGTGCTCCTCTCTTTGGTCCCTGTGGATCATGGTGTCAGCTCATCATGGCCAATGCAGTCTGGAGAGGTGGCAGGAGGGGCTTGGGGTGTCCATGGCTATTGAACATGATTCAGCCTCCCTGGGCATGAGGAGATCCTTGGAAAACTGCTGTTATTATGCCAGGGTACATGCCAGGTGGCAGCAGCAGTGAGTACAGGCATATCTTCAAGGGCTCAGTCTGGAAAAAATTACTAGAGCAGATGAAAGGAAGACAGGGGAAGGGATTTCATCCTCTTTTTTTGAAGTCACATTTAATTCATTGGCAAGGAAAGCCACAGAGAATATTTTTTGGAGACCCAGCTACCCTGAAAGATTTGAATCTGATACTTCTTTCCGACTTGAAACACAGGAGAGAGAAGGGATGGTTGGTATCTGTGAGGCAGATCTGAGCACTGTGAGTCATGCTTATCACTATCCCACTAATGCATCTAATTTGGACAATTATGTTAAACTTGATGCTAACCTTCCCCACAGTTCTTTGAAAGCAAACCAAAGTCTCTTCTGGCCAGGGGTACATAATCCTCCATGTTCCATGATTACTATCAAAGGGCCAGAATACAACTTAATTTGTTATTGGTTACAAGGTATGCTTAGATCTCAGGGTGGTTGTAATACTGCAAAATATATATTTAATAATGAGTAATAGCTCCATAATCTGTGGCTCTTCCTTCCTTCTTGATGTGTTCTTTTCTCAGCCACAAAGCACAGGAACCCTCGAGCGTTCCTTTATGTCATCTTAAAACCATTACTCCAACACTTTGTTCTGTTCATTCCTTTTCTCCAGATTATAGCTACATGTTCAGACTACAAACTATATCATGTAGAGACCTCATCCCCACTATATGTGAAAAAATGTTTGCAACAAAATAGAAATATTGGTAACAGAACACTGTAGTAATTAAGTATTAATGGAATTTTAGGACCCAGTGGTAAAAGTAGGTGCATTACTTGATCCATTACTAGGACCAAGTAATTGGTCCATTACTTGGTCCTCTGACACAAGGATAAGCCCCAGCCTGCTGCCCTGATGGGAGATGAGAAGCAGAGGGTGTAAGGTAATTGTCAGAGAGAGACCATAGGGAGGAGAAAGACCAACACAAACTGCTCCTTTGTGGAAGGAACTCAGCCTGTAGGTAGGGGCATCCCCAGATTTCACCTTTGATGTTTGTTAATAGTGTCACCCTCTCTATACATGATGATAATTTTTTGTTGAATTCGCCATTGCTGTTATTATCATTTTTTGCTATTGTCATCCCATGACTGCAGACATGGTGCAAGAGCTTAATTGAGGCAGCAGATGGGTATAAGAGATGCTTCTGCAGTGTTCTGGCTCACACCTGCCAATGGCAGTGCCATTGGGATGGAGCCAGGGATGCCCCCTAATCACATCACATTTCACTCAAGTTGCATCCAGCAGCATTCAAGGGCATGGAACCCATTAGCTGCAAAGTCTTTCCCCTCACCCCACTGAATAATCTTTTCTGACATGGTGTGTAGGATCACTAAACCATCTCTTCTCAAAGTGTTTCCCCTCTGAACTAGCAGGGAAGGAGCAAGATGCAGCAGCTGGGGACAGAAAGGGCAATGATGGGGGTTTTTTTTGAGGGCCAACAAGTGCCTAAGAGCTAGTCACAACACCCTTTCATTGATTTTGTCCAGCACTCAGCAAATGCAGAGCCATTGATTGTCCACTGAATAGTCTGTAGAGTTCTGCTTTTGCTGAGCTGTATGTGGAACTGAGCCAAAAGGAGAAGAAATAATTAACAGTCTGCCCTGTCCATATGTTTAAAATCTACTACAAAATGAAAACAGTCCTGTGGAGAGTTCTCTGCATTAAAGCTTTTCCGTCATGTGGAGCTGGAACATTTCCTCTATTCCTTAGGGGGGGACTTAGGACAATATTTGAGAAACCAGAGTTACTATTAATTTTAAGGCTCTTTCTTTCCAATTCTTTCAATTCATTATTCATACTTCATATGCCTGTATAAAAAAAAATTATATGAATAGAAACTACTTCAAATGTTCAGAATTCATAAGTATAGTAAGAAAAAACTGAAATGAGCTTAGATTCTGATAGTGCAATCTGGAAAACAGAAGGATCCTATTTAAAGATAGAATTTTACTGAAACTTTATGGTCCAGACCAATTTATTTAAAATAGATTTGACATCACCAGACCCAAACCCATTTAAAGCAACTTAGTGAGTTTGAATTTCATGGGAAAGAAATAACACTCAAAAGCCTATCAGTAATAGGGGATCTTTGTATGAGAAGGAAGGAATTCATGTCAGTATCTGCTGATGTGATATGGAGTGTACGTATCCATGTGAATGTTGCCCATGCCTGTCTAAAAAACGAATTTCAGAAAATCTCCTAAGAAATCCTAATAGCTCCCCTGCTCCTATCAGTGCCTGTTGGCCTCATTATCAGATTCATTGCACTTGCTTTCTGGTGATTCACCAGTGCAAAGGGAAGGAGATAGAAGCAGAACCAGCCAGCAAAGTATCCTCACCTCCCTGAGTAGTCTGACTAACTACACATCCAGTGTAAGGACCTGCATAACAATCCAAACACTCTTCTTGTTGCTGCTGATGTCCTCCCCAGGGCTTTTCAGGCCTCTGCATAAAGAGTCCATGAAAGTAAATCTGGCATAACCAGCCTGGTTTAGGACAGATCCCAAGGTCAGTCATCCAGCCTGCACTGAGTGTTACCTCAGTGGTATTCCCAGCAGAAGAGCCAAGTACTGAACAACCTACAGAGCAGCCAGCAGCTTGACCCTTAAACATGGTCCTCTGGATTTGCTTCACCCTTTTGGCCCTTCGGACTCATGTTCAGGTCTGCTGGCAGAGCAAGGTGGAGATTTCATTGGCACAACCCAGGCTGCACCTGTAGATGTTAATCTCTCTAATCATTAATCTGGCACCTTGCAGTGCAAATACTCCAAGTGGATGCAGAGCCCTCTGGGTTGGCTGGATGTGGGTCAAGTATTCCTTGTGGAATCCCAAGCATCTGTTGGCACAGACATGGCTGGACCTGGCACACTGGCTGTCCTCAAGGGTAAGCCAACTGTTAGTTCCCCAAACAGCTGGGGATGGTTGTTGTATAACATCAGCACCCTCTCCCTGCTCTCCATGTCTCAGGGGCTTATTTTCTCCGTGGTCTCTTGCCCCACAGCTCTGACTGGTATGGCAGGTTTGCACAGAGCCCTACTTATGTGTTATGTGCTCACAGTTGGAGCACAGCTAGAGCTGCCTGTGGTGGCAAGGATAGCAAAAACTTCAGTGTCAATCCTCTACTTTCTGGGGAAAAAATAAGATCAAAGTATATCTAGGGCTAAGAGATACATATCACTGGGTGAGCAGGAGAAGTGCCAAAACCTTCTCCTCTGAGAAGATAAAATACTCAGTTTTCTTCATGGGAGCCAATTCTCTTGTCCTGCCATATTTTCCCAGCACAGCCCATGTGTCCCTGCTCATTGCTGCCCAGGCCTCTTCTCCAGCTGTGAATACCAGAATGCAGTGGCATAATACAGATTTCACCTTTCTTTAATTTTTCCACCATGTGAGAGGTCAAACAAATTGAATTAAACAACTATGTGGATAATTCAGTAATTAAAAGCTTGTGAGGAGCTGTAAAAGCTAATCACAAAAATAAATAGTTACCCAGCAACTTCATTACATTAAGTTAAGAACTGTATATGCTGCATAATATAATAGGAGCTCAGGGAACTGAAACCACTGAGAAGCTGTAAGTCATAGTTGGAATCACAGGAGAAGCTCCAAGTTGCTGTCATGGTCCAGGCTTAGGAGCAGCTTGGGAAGCTGATCTCTGGGCACAAATGTCATCCTGACGTCTTCCTAAATTGAATTACATACATGTTCTTGGGTACTGTCTACTATTTGCAAATGTGCAGCCTCCATTTCCTGAACTGCCCAGGGGCCAGGGACAAGTGAAGGAGTGGGGACAAGTAGGCTGGAAGTCCTTTATATTGTCACCAGCCTTGAATTTGACAAGCTCCCATATGAGGAATTTGCTCTGGAAATTAGATTTCCAGGTAGAGTCAGAAGGGCTAAACAGGAGTCTTAACACAAAATGGAAAAGAGGGTGTCAGGGAAGTAAGAGAAGTCATTATCATATCAGTAATGTCATTTGAATCATTTATCCTGATCTTGTCCAGAGGGGAAAAGCTGGCAGGCATCTCCTGACAGCAGAGTAGGAATGTCCTGCAGAACAGGTTGCACTTCTCTTTCCTCCCCAGGCAGAACAGGATTCAATAGGGAAGAATGTTTTGGGATTCTTGAGTATTCTCCCAACACCCTTACTGTTGTTGAGGACAATAGATAACCATCCTCCAAGTTCCAGGTCACTAAAAAAGTAGGTCTGCATGGGGCTATCCTAGCTCACAGCAAGGCAGGAACAACTCTGCTGACAGCAGCCCTTTGTACACACAGAGATGTCCTGTGAGGTGAGCATAGGCTGGACATGAACAATGAGTAGCCTCAGGAGAGCTATCAGGTACAGTTTTACAGATCTGGAAGTGTCTCACAGCCTAAATAACTGGTACCCAGCTTTTAAATCAAACCACCAAGTCCCTGGTAAGTGGGTAACTGCATCTTACAGGTGGCTCTTGAACAGTAGTCACAGCAAGATCTTCAGTGATGGTGAAATCAGCCTAAAGGTAAGGGGAAAATACACAGGCAAGACATTTAAATAACAGCAAAGTTGTTATTTAAATAAGGAAACGTGCCTTTCTGAAGCAGCTCAAAAGGATGGTTAAGTCTTTGCTAAACTGAGGGCCTTGGAGCTAAAAGAGACACCTCCACTGTGTCTTGAGGAGAAGCGGTCCAGGGTGTGCCAGCCATCCACAATTGTTCATATTCACAAGGGGAAAAAGAAACCTTGTCTTTTGTTAGACTTCATCTTTTTCTTTTCTGTTAAATCATTTTGATCCTGCTGGGGTCATAACATTCAAATGGTTCTTTGCATTGCACAGTTAAATTTGTGTAATCCTCAGATGCTGAATTTTCTACTGATCCTTCAGGGCAGCCAGTCTGAATGAGAAAGGGTAGAGGGATCCCTTGTCCAGCCTTTTTAATTTTAATTTATTGCAGTCAGTACTGTCCTTTACCACTGCATAGCTAGGGGGAAGGGAAGAGAGTTGAGCCTTTAGCTGGGGAATTGCAGTAACCTTGGTGTTCAAACACACAGCCAGTGCACAGCAAGAATCTGCTTTGCCTATTATATGCTTTTCCACACAATACTAAATTAATTCATTTTCTTAAAATAGGTCTTCCTAATCCAAGGATCTATTTTAGCTACAAAGTCAGCATTATGAAGTGCAACATATCACATTTTATACTAATGAGTTATGAAAACAAGCCATAAAAAGCTGAATCTCTTCTGTGTCCTTAAACAACTGTTTTTCACTCATCCCAAATAGTAGCTGTGTTATTAGTAACTAGAGCAATACAGTCCTACTATTTGCAAAGCCCCATCAGCTCAGATATTTAGTAAGCTTTGGAATTAAATAACCCAGTTTCAACATTTACTTTTTGCAGCATGTCAGTTTTAAATGGGGAGAAATCTATATTCAAATAATATGAAAGGAAGTAAAAAATTGTTCAAGTAGGAGAAATCTAAATTTTCTGAAGCATTTTATGTTTGTGACAGTAAATTCCACCCTAAAAATAGGACAATTCACCCTATAAGCTTCACATTATCAGTATGTAAACTGAGTGACCAAGAAAAACGTGATGGTATCTACAGGGCTCAATAAAATTATCTTATTTTGTGTTGGAAAGGTCTGCAAGGTTACCTTGCTGGTACAGTATTATTTCTCACCAGTCAAAAAATCTTCTGAGTTTACAGATCCTTGAGTTTTTATCACTAACAAGGCTCTTATTTGAACCATTAAACCACACCATGGTCCCCCAATTCAGCAAGATGCTTAAGCACTGAATATGAGCTTTAATGCCAAATAAACCAGCGTATCATACTGTTTTGCCATTTAGGCTGCTATACAAACTGAAATAAAATGCATGTAGCTTAATGTGTTCATTAAACATTCTGTGTAAGCACACAAAATTACAATCTTAGTATTGTATAATGAAATCATAACTGCTGCCTGCAATAATCTCAGCATAAATCTTCCTGCTTTCCCGAGGAAGCAGTGTCAGACTTCTCTGAAATCTGCTCTATAAAAGCAATTAAATAATGAAAAAACAAACAAGAAATGTCAGTCAGGACTGAGTCCTCAGCAGGCAAACATTATTACTCTCCTAGAAATCCAACTTTTGTTTGTATTCCCATCTCAGAATTCATTCCTGTACCATCTCTTCCTTCCAGTGTGCTCTTTTGGCTGTTGATTGGAAGATCTTGCAATACTCAGCATCATTACAAGCTATGACTTCATTCCCATCTATTGGTGTGTGTAGGTTTATGGCGCTTTGCCAGCCTCTTGAAGCTGCGATCCAAACCTTCAATTTCTCATGCATGAAAGCCAGAAAAGTCTAGATAGCATTCAGAATTCCAAAAAACATCTGATGTTGGCTTTCTTCATGTATCAGATGATGCACTGTCAGCAGTGTTTACAAAGGCTGGACACCAATAAACCCACACCAGGCATTTACTGGTCTTTTTACAACTGGCATTGAAATATTCTTCTGATTTTTGTATCTTGCTAAAAATGGGAGAAAACTCTCTTTTCAGCTCATTAACAAGCACAGGTCTTCATTAATGACTATTAAACCTATCTAAGCAATCTTTTTGCCCATCCCTGCCTGGTGGGTGAGGCAGAGATGTGAGTATAGTGCTGATGGTTTGCATTCGCCCTCTGGGCATGGCTGTCCCTTGGCAGAAGTCAGTGTCACTCTCCCAGCAAGGTGCACACACCACAGTCATTGAGGGCAGAGGTACAAAACCTGTCTAAGGGTGGGTGGGTGCTCCAAATCCAAGTGGCAGCAGGCTGAGCCCCATCCCTGCTGTTTCCCTCTGAAGCAGCCTGAGGAGCGCCCAGCCTGGCACTGGCACCAGTGCTTAGTGCTACTGCGGAAGGTGGAAGAGCTCTAGCCAGGATTAGACTCAAGCTGTGCTGAGCATTTAGGCATGCTCAGAGAAGCACAGGTGAGTGCTGTCTGTCCCCTTTGCCTTCCTCGTCAGCTCCATCAGCTGCCTTAGTTTAAGGTTGAAAAGTTCCAAGGGAGAGTGGTGTTTCACAAAACCTGCTTGCACCTCATGCTTCCATGGCCCTGAGTAAGCTTCTGTCTCAAGCCCTTTCCCCATCTGCTGTTGTAGGCAGCTGAGCCCCTCACCAGCAAGGTTTCCAGCTGAACCCCAGGCACAAAGGGACCCCTGCCTGGGTCTGTGGGCTCTTGGTCTTTGAGGCCTCCATGGGGCTGGCCAGGGAGGCACCCAGCCTGCTCTGTGTCCCTGCTGGGCATGCAGCCTCTCCCCGGATTAATGAGCCCTTCTGTTCACTAGGTTATTGCTGGTTTAAAACAAAGCAGGCAAGCAGTGCTTAGGTTGGGAGGATGTATGAAGGAAACATGCCTTAAGGAATAGGCTGTTATTGCTTTTGCATTGAGATTGAGACGCCCTGAGGACGAGACAAGGAGGAGGCTGGGAAAGCAGACCTAGAGCCATTTGAAGTGGACAGACTGGATTTATGGTGCTAGACACTGATAGCAGGGATGCTGCTCTTTGATTTGCAGCCTCTGTGTTTGCCTGATTAGCAGAGTGACATGTAAACACTTGGTAAGGAAGCTTGACATTAAGCTAAAAGCAGCAAGAGTTGAAGTTGCAGGCTGATTTCAGGAAAGCTTGGAGCCTTGTTATTTTAATTGTGTCTGGACTTCAGCTTTTGGGCCCAAGCTTAGTGCTTTTGGCAAATCCAGTCCTCATTCTGAGTCAAAAAGCTGCTACTCTTATGATGTTACGGAGCATATTTGGAATATATTATTTAGCCCACGGCTCCTCCTGCAATTTCTCAGGTTTTCATAGTCTTCCATTCAATTCTTTCCAGTCTGAAGAACACCAGTGCTGCAATAACCCTAAGGATAAAATCTTAATTTAAAAACAAAAACACAGAGGCAGTTGCACAGAAATCCTTAACTGTGTCTTGATGCTGATAGCCACCTGAAATAAATGAAATGTGCTGTTGTATTGCCTAGCTGTATTCGGTTAACACTATGCCAGAGAAATATTTCATTGTGTTAGAAAAAGAGCAAGTTTAGGAGACTTGAAAATATTTTTCATTACAGGCAGAACTAATCTGGTTGAAAAGGTGAAAAATTGAATCACCATTTCAGCATTCAAACACACCCAATTTATTTTAGAATGAATTGTAGTGAAATTGAAATTTGAAAGCAGAGAAAGGAAAATCTTACAAAAAGGAAATAAATAACTTTAGTTGGTTTTTTTTCCTTTTTTTTTCTTTTTTTTTTTTCATTTGATCAATGACCTTTTTCATTTGATCAGACCCGAAAGGGGTGGCATTCAGCTACATGGAGAACCAAAAGAAAACAATTGTTGTGATATAAGCTGATGTGACTCAGCTAAAGGACATCCATGGCTTGCTGCAGGCTTCAGGAGAGCTGGTTTTAGCTCTAGGAGGGACACTGTGTGCATTTCACTCCAGATCCTCAGAAGTATCTAGGCAATTGTGGGCCCTTGAAGCCAAATTTAAGGGCTTTTGAGGGACCAGATGTTTGGGTAAAATGCCCCGGGATCTCCATCAGTCCTCAGTGGCCTTGGGACACCCAAGTCAGAGGCAGCTCAAGCTGCTTTCCTCTCAGGCTTTGTATCTGCAGCTCTGTATCTTGAGGCTCTGGCTGGAGAGACCAGGTACAAACTGTTCTCAGCACATGTTCAGGATGCTCTTCCCTTCCCCCTCCTTTAAAAATGTGCTCACAAGGTGGGTCAGCACCACCGTGCTCTTTTTGCCTGCAGGAGACTGAGGTGCTGCCTGTGGGAAGCTTGCCAAAAGCAGCAACAAGCTCTTCCCATCAGTGCCAGGAAAACACAGCCCTGTTTCACACTGTGCTGCTTTATCTGTCCTAAATCTCTTGGTCGCCCACAACCAGAACATCTTAAAAACTGCCCCCACACTGACTACAACCCCATTATATGAGAAAGGAATGGGAAGTGGGGCTGAATTGAGGTTTTATAAACAAGGTGGATTAGGACTGGATTTGCTGCAATCTAGTGAGAGGGGTTCCAACTTCCTTCTACTATGGGAAAAAGATGTGTTATTAACTTCACTATGTCTCTTTCTGTCTGTCAGTCATTCACATGCTTCATCAGCACCATTTTAGTTGGCTGGGTGATCTTAAACACCACCCAAGGCAGAAATGGTCTCAAAGGTGTTCCTGAAAGATTCAGTAGCATCAGCAGCTGGGTCCAGTCAGGACAAAACTGAGATTCATTAGCTCTGTTGTTCACAGAGTGGCTTATAATAGTGTAAATATGTTTAATACCTTATTGCTTCTGTCTTAGAAATTTGCATTTAAAAGAAGAAGAGAGGTTGCAGATTGAAATGTGTAGTTAGGTCTCCCTAATTATATTTCTCAAAAGTTCTGACAGCAGGTAAGAACACAGGTAAGAATCATAGGCACAGAAGCATTCAAATTTTAGCCTCGTGTATGTGAAGGGCAGAGAATGTGGTTGTTTCTATATATGCAGGGCTGGAAAACCCAGGCTTATTCCAAAAGATAAGCAGGGCAGTCTCTAAATGGCTCGCTGACACATGGGATTAACATAATGAATTATCACACAATGTGTTGCAGTTTGAGGCACAGAGATTAATTGCTGAAGGCCAGATGGGAGTGGGTATGGGTAAATACAGCCTTTTGTTGAAGGGAGAGGGAGAGGGCTGACTGCAAAGCTGCAGTAAGCAGGAAGAGAGTGTGACCACTCCAGGGGTTTTTGTCCCAGGGAGACCAGCCCTGAGCTGAAGAGCTCACACCTTGTGCAGAGTCAGCACATGAGCACCCCATCATCTATCAAGGAATGGGGAGCACTGTGGTGTCTCCAGCTCTCCCTACACAGCTCTCCAAGATGGTGCCACATGGCCTAGCACCACCCCTCTCCTTGCACCCTTGTTCCTGGGGCTTGCCCATTCCAGCTTGGATGCCAGTTGTACTCAAGTTGCTGCTTCTTGGCTGGCAGAGTTGAAACACCTTTTTGTTTTCTCCTTCTGCCATTCCAAGACCTGGCTAATATCCTTCTGAAGGTCAAGGGTTTTAAAGTGGTTCATGGAGATGACTCAAGTATAAAGTCATAATTCATGTGGTGAAAAGTTGTATGTAGATTATTAATGAAAGCTGGCTCGGGCAACTAATTTAAGTCATTACATTTCATGTCATCATTGAAACAGGAATGCTTATTTACAAGAAAAGTCACCTCTCTTTTAATATGGATCTAGAAACCATTGCCTACCAATTTGCTGAATATATCTAAAAAGCCTGCTTTAGAGGATCCTGCCTTCCAAACATCACCATCTAGGGCAACATTTTGATCCGACAGTTAAAACTGAATTGGTAAAATGACTGCCAGCGGGGCTAATTTACAGGAAAGTGCTTCAGTAACACACAAAGATTATAGAGATGTTTCCCATTGTAATTTCAGCATTGATGCCTTTCAATTGATTTACCATCACAGAAAGCATCTGAGCCATAGCCCAAGTGCTGTATCGTTTTTCTATTATTATTGCTTGTTGATTTAGGGGGAAAAAAGAAATTAACAGAAATACTTTGTATTTACTAGCATTTACAGAAGGACACATTACAACATGGTGCTCTGGAGCACTACAACGTTGGGCAGCATTTGGTGTGTGTCCTGAGAGGGAATGGAGAAGGGACTGATATGTGTTTGGTAAAAGCAGGAATTGTTGGTGCCACCGACAATTATACTTCACCAAATCAAAAACACTAACAGGTTTTAATGGCTCTCTAATGACTCTCCCAGCCATCCACTGAAATAACATGTTATTCCCCTCTCATACAATTGCAAGCCTCAGTTTCTCAGGTAATACCAAATAGGACCATCTATACCCCAGTAAGGAACTTCTATGCAACTCCAGTCTTATGCTTTGCTGATAAATATTTTTATCTGTCTTTTTACCATTGAAAACCAGCATTCTTTTAGCTGGGGAATAGGTACACAGTTTATGAAATGTATGATGTAAGACTTAATACATGAAAGGGGCAAAACACCCTAAGGAGGACATCAATAACCCAAAGACAGATCTAAGTCCTAGCCATGTGAATTGCACTCAACAGACTGGAAACAAGTCACAGAAAGGTCTGCTCAGAAATTCCCAATATGAATACTCAAAACTACAAAGTTTTTGTAGTAGTTGTTCAGTTTTGAGAAGGCTCTGTTGACAAAATTCCATTTAGGTTTCTAGTCCCTGAGGCAGGATGATGGGGAAGCCATGTTTCCAGAGTACCTGGTTTCATGGAGACCCCACCACAGAAAAGTCTCACTCAAGAGTTTCAGACTCACAGCTGCACTTCAGGGAGCCTTGAAGCTTGCAGAGCCTGCTCAGGCCAGGGATTTCAGAGTTTAAGGTTCCCAGGCTCGTAGGAACTGGGCACAAGCTGTTGTCTATCAGGTTGATTTTTTTAAGGGAAAAAAACCAAAAAACAACATGTGGAATTCAGCCAGGGAGAAGCATTCTCACTTTTGAAAAAATTTAAATTCCAGAAATTATTTTCTCTGTGAATTCCTGGAGTTTACTGCCCTGGTTCTAGATTTAGCAATGTTGGAGTTTTCCATGAATGGAATTTTGACAACTTTTTGTTTATCACCCTCCCACTGAGAGGACCCAAATTCTCAAGGCACAGGAGATAATGTTGCAATTATCTGCATGACCTTCTGCCACTGATATCTCATGTTGCTGGGATGGGGCGGGGGAGAGGAGAAGGAATTATTTTGCAGGCGATTCCGATTCTCATCCTTCCTTCCCAACCTCCCTCATAAGCTTAGCAAGATAAATTTCACAGAAATCCAAGCCTATGTTTCTTTGGAAACTTACTGAACAGCATGTGAGTAGTGGAACTGCTGAATCTAAGCAGCTGGTAGGTCTATTCCCTTTTATTTTTGTTTTAGCTGTTGAATTTCTGCAGAGGCAAGTGTCATGTTGCTTCCAATATAGACCTCTGCTTTGTAGTACTCCATGCATATTCCCAGTCATCAGGGAAGCAAAAAAATCTTACTATATATAACATATGCCTCTCTTTTCATTAGTTCATTCTGTTTTGCTATAAAGGAATTTAAATGGATGACATCCATTAGAATTTAAGTTGTGAAGGAAGAGATAGAAAGATGTTCAATTTTTTTCCTTGTCAAATAATGTATATGTCCATTTTTACATAATACTGTCATCTCTCAGGGTATATAGCTGTCATTACCTAAGTAAAAAAAAAAAAAAAAATCACTTCACAATAAAATATCTTGTCATATTTTGCAGCATAAAAAAGGTCTCAGGGACAAATAGACCAGGGAAACAAAATAATCAGAACCAATGTATCCTGACCAGGCCTGCAGCTGAATGAGGTTTTGAGATGTAGTATTAATGCTCACATGCAATTTAATTTTCAGAGGCAGAATCCTGTGAAAGACTGACTAGCTATTCATTAGGCCACCATACATTCTTTAGTTGTATTTTAAAGTCTAAATTTAGATGATGGGAGGGTTATTTCAGACAATTCAATTAAAGCTAACACAGATACTAACTGATATGGGTAACTGTTTCTAGAAAAGCCATTGATCTACTGCATGCACTTGAAATTTAGCTGGAGCAGAGATTTGTTAAAGTTCTTTTTATTAAAAAAAAAAAATAAAACAGAGAAAACGGAGGTCTGCAATTAGCTAAACATTATAATCTTTGACACTTCTTACTGCTTTATGTACACAGCTTTTGAAGAAGAGGCTACTTCTTGCTGCCTTTTAGTCAAGAGAGCTGAAGAGCAAAGATGACAAAAGGTGTGGTAGATGACAGCACATGGGCCATTGCAGGACCACAATCCCTGTTCCTTTTGTGCCAGATGGGAGCAAACTCCAGTGCACTAAGCCACAGTTGGGAATTGGATGCCGTGCAGGTGCTAGCATGAAAGGCTGCTGGAAAGATTTGTGGTGGAAAACTCAAATGCCTGAACTTTACCTGAATGTCTTATGCTTTGGGTGGAGTCTGACAAATACTTATGCTGCAAGTAACCACGTAAATGCTGGTAATGGGAAGAAACTATCCAGCTGAGCAATCATACTGGTGCAGAGCTGAGAGAGAGCATGAAACACCAATCAGGAAAATAGTTTATTAAATAGGAGTTATCCAAACAAGATCTCTGATCATGCCAGTATTCACCAAGGGTCCAAGAAGGTCAACCCAAAATTTAGTCACTGTAGAAGAGACTCACTGTTTAGAGCATTTGTCTTAGATGTGGGAAAGCCAAGCTCCAGCCTCTGACTGAATCATTTACACAGATGATTTGTGCATGTCTCCTGCCTCCCCAGTGAGTGCCCCAGCCAGCAGGCTTCTGCCTCATTCCAGGAAGGGAAGATACCTGGAAAGCTTTTCATTTCATCCCAAGCAGAAGCAGGGAAAACTTCTGAACTCTTGCTTTTTATTTTTGACAGAAGATTGTGTTCCTCTTCTGACCCTGGTGTGGTGTGAAATGCCATTGGGCACAGCCTTGGGCTTGCACACAATGCCACAGAACAGCTTACCACTGCTCTCTTAGCAGACAGGAGAGCGTGACTGCTGCTCACATGCTGAGGTGTCAGCAAGCAGCACAGCAGCAGGGTAGGAGTGAGGCAGAGACACTGCCATGCTGGAGAAATCCTCACTGACTGCTTTGTGCCCAGAAAGAGGCCCTGGGTTTAGCAGTGAGTTGCTAGAGCACAGGAGAAAAAGCCTCAGGCAGGAAAATGTAGACGAGAAAGAGGAAGGAAGAAACATTTAGACCATTCCTGTTACCAATCATAAAGGCAGCAAAACTTACAAGTCATCAAATTAATCTAACCAAGTGCTTTCTCCTCCTTCCCTGACAGTTTGTTCTAGCATGCACTTTTAAAATATAAACCTTTGTACAAGCTCTGTCTGTAGTTTTACGAGATAATCCAAGTTCTGTTCAGGAGAGGATGCAGGAAGGCAGAAGCTGCCCAGTGATGGAGGCTGTGAGCACAGCAGGGCAGCCTGCAAGCCTCTCACGGTGCCAGAAAGGGGATCTGGGCACCTTTGTTTCATGAAATATTGCTCACACAGAGCATGCAGTGAATGGCACCTTTGCTACCTCCTCCAGAGAAAGGTGAATCCATGAGTTTCCAGGCCTCCAGGAAATGGGTCCCCAGAGCCTGTGACAGGGCCAGGAACAGAACCAATTCCCAACTTCCTTGCGCATACCGTGATACAGCAGAAAGCCTGCCCTGTGGATCTGTGCCAGATGAATGAGCAAAGACTCATTTCCCTGTCCCCAGTGTCCTCTGCTTCCTTTCATTTTGCAAGTCAGTAACAAGGCAACATTTGGCCCCAAGTGTGGACAGTAGTAGAAATGCAATAATGATTTCACAAGAAATACTGGACAAACAGCTGAACAACTCCCATTGCCTCACATGCCTGCTGTACATGAAGATGAGTGGCTTTTGGTCAACTGCTTATTTACATAAACAGTCATATAAGACTCGTCTGACCTAAAAAAAGATGAAATAAAATGTCACAGACTTACACAGTTGCAGGACTTGCTTTAACTAGGACAAAAGTGCATGACCCTCCTACAGTAAATGGTAAGGGTGGAACAGGAAAGCTGATGTTCTGTCAGGAATAGCACAGAGAAACATTTATTTCAAAATAAACAGGTAATTCTTTAGCCTCTAAAGCCAGTGTATTGCTTCCCTTCCTGCCAAGGATGACTGAGTAAGGGATTATTCTTAGATGTGTGACTGAGAGTAAAAACAATCATAACCCCTCTTCAAACCTTAAGAGAAAGTGTATCTAATGTTTTATTTAAACAGGTCTTTGCAAAATTAATCTAAACTATTCCAAGAATGCATCAACAAATTACTCCACCACCCTTAACACTGGGGAGAGGTGACATCTGTCATGTTGTCTGTGACCAGATCTCAAAGTTCAGTAGGTGGTTCTGGCCCTGCCCTGCCCTACTGTCATCCATGGCAGCTTCGCCTCTAACCTGCACTGCAAGAGCTCAGTTTAATATTTGTACTGCAAGGGAATAATATTCCTGTGGGAGATCCATGGGGCTGTGGTTCTGGTCTGACACAGGCTTTGGCCTTATCTCCTCCATGGCACCTGGCAAGTCCCAGAAGCCCTTCCCAAATTTACCTGCTGCTCAAGGAGAACTGCAACCATCAGGAAGGCTTGGGGCACAAGGACTAGCTCCTGACCTCAGCCACCCCAGCAGTTCCACAGTACAATTTGTCATCAGACAGGGAGGTGTCTCTGGATCTCATAGATACCTATGCAAGGGTACATATGCTATAGCAACTGTGGGAGAAATGCTGCTCCCCTAGATTCTTAACTACTTCAGATTTGTAAGTTAGGCCTGTAAGTAAGTTACCATCGTGGTATAGTGGTATAGTTGTATAGTAAATCCCATATGAATCCTTTGTTAAATTGTTTAATTTCAGTTATAAGTGAAGTTAAATGCTGTGAAGTTAAGGTGCTGTTCAGTTTAAGCATTGGGAGCTGTTGGGCCTTCAAATCTATTCCATTTTATCTTTACCATTTCCATCATTTCCCCATCCCCCCAACCCCTCCATTTTGATTTTATTTCAGTGTGGTTTGATTGACTCTGGACTTTTTTTTGCTTTTCCTCAGTGTGCTGTAACCATCTGGAAGGCAGTAGAGTGAACCTTGCCAATGAACTTTATTGTGCTGTCACTTTTATATTAAATCTGTTTTTACTGATACCTTTGCCAGTAATTCTTTACATGATCTTAAAACACTCATTCATGATGCTGGGCAAGGAACTCCCCCAACAAAAAGACATTGTTTAGGTGCCTGCTTGCTCCTCCACACATGCCCACACAAAGTGCCCACAGGGAGCACATCTTCTCCATAAGAATCTCAGTTAGAGGTTAGCTTACATTTTTGTTAGGCTGGCTCTACATGAGAAAAAAGTTTCTTCTCCTGGAGATTGCTGGGTAGATTGCTTGAGCAAGTAGGTTCAGTTGAAGTTCAGATTAGCATCTAAACTAAATTAACAAGCCTTTTTGGTTGGCCTATTATTACTTCTTAAGCTGGGAGACCACATGAATTTCTACACCTGTGACTGACTGTAAATATGCACATGTAGAGGATTGTCAGTAAGCATCTACTGAGACTCTGTCTTGGCCCTGATTTACTGGGAAAACCACTTATTCTTTGATTTCTTTTACAGGTCAGATTCTCTGTACGTCATTCCAGAGAATGTAGTTTACAGACAGTTGTTATCATGTTTACTTTGATCCTAGAGATACTCAGTTGGAAAGAAGTACAAGGAATTTAAGGGCCATAATTACTAGAATTCCTTATACCTGCCAATCTGGCTGCATTGTGAAAACTCCATTAAGTGTATTGGAGAAAACCTCAGGAAAGACACAAAGAATTTAAGCATTACTTACCTTATTAATCTGTCTAAAAGCATTGCTCCAAAGAGGATGTCAAGTATAATTTCAATTGTTTTACAGCCACTGCAGTTAAATACCTTCAATTAAATCTATATGACTGTATAGAATCATAATAATACTTATACCTGAAGGATCTTTAATCAAAAGACCTTAATAATTTTATAAATCTCCTTTCAAAGATTAAGAAGATGGTCTTCAAGCTCCCCCTGAGACAGGACTAGACTTCAGAATATCTATTTTACAGAGCACAAAAGCATTCAACTGCTCTTCCTCCAATTATGATGTCCAAATAAAAGCCCTGAAGGACTCCCACTGCAGAAGTTCTTCTCACACAGGTCTGTCTTAGCAGCCTCCACAGCCTGGTGCTTTATATCCTGACTCCCCTTGGGCTGCAGAGAAATTAAATATTGGAAATTCTGATGCATACAAAACGGATTTAGGCACTAACTGTCAGGAACAGTGCTACAATGTAGAAGAAAAGCTACAGAAACAATATGCTTGCTTCTGATAAATATATTATAGCTGTATGGCAGCAAGCAGGTCCTACAAAACACAGAATATGCCAACTGCTTTAATGAGATGCATTGTTGTTAAGATGAGTCTTTAAATGCATCACGTCCCCCATAGCTGATTACCACAAACCCTGGCGTGTTGTACAAGATACTTCATTTACAGATAGTGCAGTTAACAGGTGAAGGAATGGCTTCTGAGATGACTCAGGCTCCAGCAGTGAGCTGCTGTGACCTCTCCTCATGGATGCTGAGAATTTGCCCCACTCAGCTTGGATAACTGCTCTCTTTGAGGCAGGGGCAGGTTTCAGAGTTGTCTCTGATCTTTGCCCTTCCCATCATCTTGCCTGCTGTCCTCCATCCCCTTACTTCACCTGAGGGTGCATTGGACTACTGATTCAGGTCCCACTGCCAGCCAGGGGGAGAGCAGAAGAGCCTGTGATCCCAAAGAAGCCACAAAATAACTCTGCTGTGACAGCTGAGGCTGCACACACTTCTGCAGTGGTAAAATGGCACCTCAGCCTGCTGCTTCTGTGCAAGCAGTGATGGGATTGCCTAGAGACTGCAAACACAACACAAATAAAGCAGCTTCTTGCTCTGTGCTTTCATTTTAATTCTTCTTTTTTTTCAGTCTGGAGGACTTTGTCAGTTTCTCTATCCACTTCCTGAAGGCAGCAGAGGGCTCAAGAGAAGGGGAGGGACGTATCAGGCTGACACTGCAAGCCCAGTCTAACACTATCCCTCTGTTCAGAAAGTTGAGTATCTTTATGCACTGCTCCACTCTGAAATCAGCAGATTACAACTTTGAAAAAAAAGTTGTTCAGTTACATTTCCAAACCTACTTTTCTGGATTTGGCCCTTTCTCTCATGCCCAAACTAAAGCCACTTTGAAGCTTTGCATGTCACACAGATTATCCATGTCCTGACCTCTCAACACATGCTACTTTGGTATTGATGAGAGAAGGGTCCAAAACTGCTTCAGCCATGTGATGGTGCCTTTCCAAGGACCCTGAATGCAAGGCTGGCAGCCCTGCCATGTGCTTGTCAGAATCACAAAAGTCCACGAACGCAATTGGCTGCTAGACCAATTGCAGGGTGTATTTGGACCAGACCATGGCTCAGTCCTGATCTGGATGCTTGAGGAAAGAGCAGTTTCTGCAGCATCACCCCCCACCCCACCCCCCTGCAAATGCCAGAATGCCAGGTTTGTTATTTTATCCCTATGACTTCAGTATCTACCACTCCCTATCTCCAACACCCCATGAACAAGCAGGATGGCACGTTGTGAGCAGACCTGTTTACTAAGCACACAGGAATTTCTTAGGATTTGCTCTCAGACAGGCCAGGAGGTTTCCTCCAGGAGACCTAGAGACTCCTGTTCTTGTGTTAATGTGTGCAGAGTTCTCAGCATTTCACGGGTCACTGTAAGTGGCATTTAAGGTTGCTAATCCTTTTAAACTCCTGCACTGGTTTTTTTCATTAGGTTACTATACCCAGCAATTACATATGCAAGGCAATGGAGAGCTCAGCTTTTCTCTCTTCTCTGGCTCAAATTCTCAATACTTTGGGAAAATAAAACCAACCCACTGTATAGAGGCTGTCACCTTAATTTTGTGGATTTTGTCAGTAAAAGGCAGCTTTTTGCATAAAAATGTCAACACAAGGGTAGCCAAATGCTCATCCAGCCAGTGTCTTACACAGCAGTTGCAGACACCTAGATAGAAAGAAGACAAGCAGAGATAGTTTCTGTGCATATTCTCTCAAACTCAGCTCTGGTATTTCCAAAAAGTAAATTCTTTGTATTCGGGTTTTCGGGTTCCCCATATCATCTCCCCCTCCTGCATTTCCCCAGGGTTTTTTTTTTTTTTTTTTTTTTTTTTTTTTTTTTTTTTTTTTTTTGTTTTTTTTTTTGTTTTGTTTTTTGTTTTTTTTTTTTTTTTTTTTGTTTTGTTTTGTTTTTTGTTTTTGTTTTGTTTTTTTTTTAACTCATACACTAGATGCTGAAGGTTTACAACATGTGGTAGTGGTATGCAATTTACCAAGGCACCATATGAATCAGACCTTCCTCTTGCTTCTTCTGAGCCTCCCAAAACCTCCTGTTGGGGGAGATTACTTAGAGACCTTTTTGCCAGCCATGTTTGTACCCCTCTCCAAACACCACTATCCTGTGGATTACTGCAGACTTGCACTGGTTAACAAGCTGCCAGGGAGCCATTGTCATGGGATATTCACCTAGAATGATCTCACAAGTGGGCATAGTTAAAACCTAGAGTGAAGGAGAGAAAAGACAGGTTTAGCCTCGAGCTTCATTCATGTTTTGAAGGAGCTTATCACTAGAGTGAACACTAAGAGGGATCCCCACCACCTTTTGTTTTCATCCTGATGACTTGAAGCTTCTGAGGACACCAGAATTGACTGAGCCTTGCTGATATTACCTTTTCCATAGTATACCTAAGTACATACGAGGTGCTGGATGCAGGTGGCAGAACAATACCGGGGTGTACAGGCTGCTTGCCCTGCAGATTTGATCATCACCTTGGATGGCTCTGCTGCTTGCAGTGCATGGTGCAGACACAACTTCCCTGCCTGCCCAGCTTGCTGTACACCCCTGTGGGTGAGGGTCCATAGTGACACAGAGTCCCCAGGCAGCTGCAAAGGAGACCCCCTTTAGTGTAAAACTCAGGCCTTTCTAAGCAGTTAGGCCATTATCAGTTACACAGTTTTAAAGCATATCAAATACAATTCAACCAACCACCATACACCATGATGTGAACAAACCATGATTTTATAACTTGTTTTTTTCTACCCCTAATTCACCTGAGTCACTTTCCCACAGTCCTTTTCTACTTAGCTGAAATAACAGGCCTGAGCCATGATTTTACAAGGTCTTCCTTTTGTAAAATTTCCCTTATCATTAACACACCCCAGAGAGTTTTCCAATCCAGTGCATTCCCAGGAGCTTCAGCAACACCATTGCCCTTTATTTCCTATGGAGTCTTCTGAAAATATCTTCCAGCTTTCTTAGGACTATCACCCAGCATTGCCCTTGCAGTCACATGTACAGCATATATTATACATATACTATACATATACTAAACATATACATATACATATACATATACATATACATATACATATACATATACATATACATATACATATATACAGTGCAAGGTGTCTGTCACACACTAGCAGGCTAACACAGCAGAGACTTTTTTCTCATGGCTGCAGTGGAAATGACTGTATGGCATGTAGGAACAGGTTTTCTGCATGTGAGTGGCAAGAGCAAACATGGATATCAGAGTTGCCAGCCCTTGTATGAGCTGGACTCTGCTTGAGGCCTTTTTACTTAAGATTTTTTCCAAGCTGGCAGTGAAGGAAACTCGATATGTGCTGGGCCCAGCTGGGGTTTCTGGTCCAGAACTGTCTGGGCTGAGTCAGCAATTTGGCACCCCTGAGGCCAGGAGTGTGTTTCCCTATCTGAAAGGACAATATAGATTCCTGTATGTCTGGAGCTTGGCTGGTATGAAGAAGGTCCATGCTCTCCTGGCAATGCAGCCCTAAGGTATGATGTCTGCAGGAGCCAGAGGGAAATACAATGCTTTTACATAGGCTGGTCAAGTGACTTACACAAAAGCCACCAGAAGAATATACAGGGTCCTTGGGTTCACCTTCATCTTCTCTAGAATTCTTAGGCAAAGATCACTCATTCAGATCCAATTTCTTCAACTGTAGGTGAGAAAAAAACCCAGTAAAGGCTCAGTCACCACCTATTTTTCTTTTCCTGTGTGAGTTTCCCCTTCTCCAAATTGTTAAGAGGTAGTTTGTGCATCACCAATGCCCTTGTCACAGTATTTGAAGGATTTTGTGGCAGACAGCAAAGAACATGCAAGCACAGAAGTAATGACAGCAAGGAGATGAGCAAAACCCTCTGAGGTTGGTGGAGCAGTGGAACATCTCATTGCAGGGAAAGTATCTTCCCCTTGACCTCAATAGTCACCCACAGGTGAAGAAAAAAATCCCCAAACCCAGCACTGCCTAAAGTGCCTCTTCCCTAAAGTACAGCACCCTCCCCATGGATGGCCACTTCAACTCTTTTCCTTCATCTTGCTAGGGCTTGAATATGGCTTTAAAATTATCGAGATGCAGTAGAGAGAACAAAACAGATGAGAAGGTGCAGGAGGAAGTAACACTGGGCTGGAAGAGCAAGTTTGCTGAGAAAAGCAGCCAAGAATAATCCTATAGAACTTCTGTCTCATTTATCCTGTTCTAGTAAGAAAGAAGGCACGTTCAAGTGTGCAGCTGCTACTATATTGCTTTAACTTCTCCAGTCTGAGTCAACACCAAAACTCACTAATGCAAGCATCCCAGTGACTTGTTCCCATTACCTGGAATCACCAAGGCACTACTTGGACAAAAAGGCACCAAGCTGCAGTAGTGTTACTGCTTTGCCTGCCATATATTGCTAATGCTTCTCTCAGGTGAGTCAGTCAACACTGAGCACTGTTGCATTGATGAACAGGCAAAGCCACATAAATCCTACAAAAACAGTTACCCTATGATGCCATACTCTTCTTCCCCTCACCTTGCCACCTCCCAGTCTTTCTGCAGCTTCACTGGGGACTAACCATCACATTTGACATAGTTTAATATATTGTCTCTACCTGTTGGGAAGCTTCAGCCCAATCACATCCTTAACTTCACTGTGAATTTGTCAGATTGGACAACAGAGCAGAGCTACCATTAACCTGCCCTATCTGAAATCACCACCTCCACCCTCCCCACCACCTACACAGACACTTTTCCTAAGGAAGCAATTACCTTGCCATTCCCTTTAACAAAAGTTATTCTGCCCCTGAATTGGCCTTCAACAAGGCCAGCATCAGAGAGGCACATTCATGACAGGCTCACCCGTGAATACCAACCCCTCCCTGATCAGAGGGCTTAGCCCACATGAAAGCCCATCCTTCTGGGAGTTGTTTGCAGCATTCTCTCCACAGAGTTCTCCAAACAATGTCCTCATAGAGCAGCTCACATTGATCAAACAGGTTAGCCATTGAGCAACCTCTTCACTGTCAAGCTTCACACACAAAGTCTTTCCCTCTCTTAAGATGTAAAAGACCTTCCTTTAAGGTATGAACCCTAAGTAAACTCAGCTGCCCTTGTTATTAGACACATGATGGGAACTGCTGTCTAACTGAGCACTATTCTAGGCCAAGGAATGAAGCAAAAGAAGAGCTGGCATGACTCAGGGCATGGCCAAGATGTCTCAAATCTTATGTCTCAACAGAGAAACCAAATAGCTTCATGCTTCATGACTTAGAATTTTCATTTTTGCATCCTGAAGTTTTTTCAACCTCATTTTCTTTGGAAACACCCCTTACTTAGCCTGTGCCTTGTTTTATGTGTATGTGTGCATGTCCCTACAGACTTTTCAAGTTATTGGCCAGTTTCAGCAACATTTAACAGGTTAAAGTCTAAGGTTTTCACAGGTTTTGTGGAAATTGACTTCTGAGAAAAAGACTAGAGACCTGAGTCAGTTGCAGCGTGAGATCACCCCATATTGTGTTATCAGTGACTACACTTTAGAAAGGGCCCTTATAAGTGCTGAAAAACTTCTTTCAGATGTTGTGAAAATACAGTAATCCAGAGGCTTGCATTTTAGCTACCCAAGGGTAGGGCCAGCCTTGAGCTGAACATCTGTAAGAGATCAGTCCTTCATTCTGGCACTCAAAAAGCTCTTGTTTGAGTTCTCACAGACCTTGACTCCCATCCCACTCCCTAACTCTGTAGATTCAGCCCTTCCAGTCCTTCTCACTGACTTCCTTCTGTGTTCCAATGCCATTTGTTTTGTCAACTCTGTGATAACTAGGTGCCTGGATGGATCTGTATGTGGCATGAAAATAAACTCTCCAATGAATAATGTATCTCTCTAACTCTTATCTTCCCTCCCTTGAGAGTGAAAGGTTGTCACATTTGTTTTCACCTTTACATTCAGCCAGCTGAAGAAAACTGCTGGCATCTACACCTTGTGCAGACTCTTGGAGAGGCCAGATTTGCAAATTCATGCTCCTTATGCCTGCATCATCACTAGTTTTTTTTCTGTGAGCAACACAAACAGTGGATCTCTCTTCTTCAGCAAAAGTTTGGTAAGCAGAGGAATGGTCATTTAATTTTTGCCCTGATTTTCAAGCAAAGAGAGTGGATGAATTAGTTCAAAGAAGAGGAATACTTTTTGCACATCAGCAAAATAAATGAGAGAAGACAAGACACCTTGTCAGTGAAATGTGAAGGCAAATTCTGTTGTGAAGTGTCCAAACTCTCAAGATTTTTGTGAGTCCTTAGCTCTTGCAGAGACACAGTTCCTGCTCAGGTCACTGAGAATTCCTACCTGAGCACAGATTGAATGAAATGAATAGGTTTCAGATACAGCCCCAGGAGGTTCAAACCCTTATTTCAGAATTTGGTTTGTTCTAGTACAGGCAATAGAAGTTGCAAGTGACTCTTTTGGGCACTTTCCTATATTTTTCCTTTTCTATAAATAGGGAGCCTACAGAACAAGATGAAAAGTGACCACCTCTTAACCCAGGGACAGGAATAGTCCAAAGGGTTGCCATACAAGTTTTTCCAATCTCCACCCTGCCAGGATAATGTACAGCCCACTGTGAAGCTACCTCTGGGCTAAAAGAGCCGTGCAGCCCCCATGCTGATTTGGGAGTTTGGCCTTTCTGCTGTGGCTGCCAAAAGTGACATGAGTTAGTGCTAGGTTTGCTTTCTATTAGCAGCTGTGCTGAGATCATGAGGTTTCTTAAGCTCTCAGTGTCCAACTGAAAACTTTCAGTCAGCAGTGCTGTTTTCTGATGGAATCACACTGGTGACCCAGAGGTGAAAGATGATTTCATCTGTGTTTCCACTGAAACAACTCCATGGCTCAGAGTTCATTCTAATCCATAAGTACTGTGAAAGCAGTGCTAGAAATGAATATGAACGTGTAGTTGCATCTATACACAGCAGTGCACCTTTGAGCATCTGTACTTCAATGCAAGGATCTGAACCACTCAGAATGAGTGATTTAGACATTTGTAATTATGGCACAGCCTGGATTTATTAAGGCTACTCATTAATGAACTTTGAAGTATACTTAAAATGCATAGAAGTGGAGCTAAGATGAGGCAGGTTCAATTTCAAATTAATGGCTGGAATCCATTAAAAGGGCAGTAACAGAAATATTGGGGATCCATACAGTCTGTCATTACACCATTTTCTGGTGGAAAGCAAAAAGTTCTAAAAGTGCATATGGCAGTCATGCAAGGAGTCCTGATTGAACCCCTCTGCCCACTAAACACAGGTGTAGGCTAACTCCATTAAGTAGTTGAACTGAACTCAGAACCCAGCTATTCATACTGAAGGTAACAGGTACCCAGTCTATCTACTACGTCCACAAATGTGTATAATGGAATCATAGAATATGCTGAGTTAGAAGGGATCCATCAGGATCATCAAGTCCAACTCCTGGCCCTGCACAGGATACCACAAGAATCACACCATGTGTGTGAGAGCATTGTCCAAACACTTCTTTAACTCTGTCAGGCTGATGCTGTGACCACTTCCTTGGGGAGCTGTTCCAGTGCTCAGTCACCCTTTGGGTGAAAAAAACTAAGTCCTCATGTGGAAACTAAACCTTCTCTGACACAGTTTCATGCTGTTAAAGATAGATTTTTTTGCTAAAATTATTTTAAAAGTCCTGAAAATTATTTTTCATCTCAGTAAATTTCATGAGCACTCTAAAAACACCAGTGAGAGTTTCTGATGTCTTCTTCTTTCTCCTGGCTTTTCAACACTAAGATTGGAGATGTGCCCAAGTCTCGGTTTAGATCCAGATCTGGCTTACAGGTTAGGCCTAAATCTACAGATGTATCCTCCTAAATATGTTAATCCAGGTCAGACGTGCTTTTGAAGCGAATCTCCTGGTCCTGGCTACTGCCTGTTACTTGGTTTATGTTGCGAAGAGGTCTCAGGGCACATGACACCCCTCTCTAGATGGAACTAGGCAGTGGGATGCATTCCCACTGTCAATGACTACAGGACCTGCCTAATGTGAAGCAGAGGCATCAGGATTTCTAACGTGATCACTGGATCCTCAGCACCAGTGGTTCAGGCCAGCAGACCCACTCAGGCCCTGCAATACATCTAATAGAGATGACATAGGTGCCCCAGCACACAAATATCTGAGCAGATATTAGGTACAAAGCATGTTGCTTTGTGGGGTTTACTCTCCTTCTTAAAATGTGTGTTCATATAGAAAGAGAAGGAAACAAGCACTGCTGTCATGAGTAGAGACCACGGCCATTGCTCAGTGTAATCTTGGTTCAGACTGTAAGGGGAGTATTAGAAATGCTGTTTTCGTGTGCTGGTAAAACAGAGAGCAGGATGTCAGCACAAATGATTCCTGCTGCATTTCCTTGATTATGACAGTGTGTGTGTGAGAAAAGTAACACAAGCAGAGGTGGGTTTGGAAGGCACAAAGCGCCGGGTGTGGTAGCAGATCTCAAAACTGCCAGAACAGTGGTAAATGTGTGCCTGGTCTGCCAGAAACCCTTGGGAGCCCAAGGGACCCTTGACACGAGTGCCTGCCTGCAGAGCAGGGCAGTCAGCCAGCTGGAGGGCAGCTGCCAGTGGGGCAGGGCAGCCTGAGATCGCCTTCTCCCAGCACAGCCAGCACCTCCCAGCACCTCCCAGCACAGCCAGCACCTCCCAGTTTCTCTGGACAGTGGCCGTGCTGCCAAGAGCCTGCCTCTGACTCCTCTCCTACCAGCGGTTTAAACTTCTGCAAGGGAGCATTTCCTGACCCTTCCTAAAAATGTGATTTAATCTGAACTGTTCCAGTAGGCTGTAGCTTGCTAAATGAGCAAGGCAGATTAAGCCTGTTAAGATACTTGTTTACTAAAAATTATTAACAATGGTTTTAGAAGTTACATGCAAACTGTTGTTTAGTAAGACAGGAATAAATATCTATGCAATATTTTCCACCTTAGATTTAGTTATGGTATATGAAATAAGGAGACCAGAAAAGCATTGGAGGTGGGAAGATTAGGAAGTAAACTCTGGGTTTTCTGTGAGCAGTGTTTACCACAACAGTTTTATCACAAATGGCCAGTAGATTGATTTGTTACCTCAGACAGGATAATACAACTGTATATATAGTTCAAAGTTATTTAATATGAACACTAACACTGATTACCTTTACCATTGTAGAGTATTCTAAATTAAAAGGAGCAGAATTTTCCAGAGACATTGAAATGATTTTGTATTAGTATGAGATAGGAAGAAATAAGATTATAGGAGAGGCTTTGGCTCATGCTTTGGTTGTAGGAATGAGTATCCATCCATATTGAAACTTATACCTGCCCATGCCCTGAGATCCTCTCTGAAACAACATCTAAAATTTGTTGGGTAGGATTTCTCTCCTAGTAGGCTGCCCACCTACACATATCCTGTGTCACAGATCTTCAGTTTTGAAATGGAAGGTTTTGTTTCTCTATCTTGTTATCCACATAATCACACAATTATTGATTTCTGTGTCATTGTTGCCCATGATCTCTGCATGCCATTAGCTCTGTTTCTTGCTCTGTGCTCATTGCATTCCATATTTACCTGTATAGCTAAAATTCTTCTCTTCCACTGCAAGTTCCCAGTTTCTTTGCAGCAGGTTTTTCCCAGTGTCACAGTTGCCAGCCCATGGCTAGGGATCAAGAGGCATCAGAGCTTAACTTTCATCATATGGTAATAAAAGTGCCTTCCTTGGCCAAGTGCCTACCTGCTGCAGCTGAGCCTCTGCTGAAATGAATGCAAGACAGTCCTGGCTTAAATAAAACCCTGGCACTTCTGCAGCGCACACCAATACAGTTCTGCTTGTGCCCAGGAAGGCAAAGCAGCCTTGGCAGCTCCTTTGAACCCTTTACACCCTGGTGATCAGTGTAATGAGCAAGCTGAATGTCTCTTCACTTGCTGCACACTACAGAGCAGATGACAAGATGGGCTCATTAGCTCTTTCACATTAAAAATGCCAACAAATATTTGATATGAACCTTCCTTTCTCACAATAATATGAACTTGCAGGAAAAAATAAACCAAAAAACCCCCACAGCCTGTCTATGTTCCTTAGCCATCTTAATACAGACCTCTTGTCTGATGCCCCATCTGCTCCAGTGTGGCTGCAGTGTATACCAAACAAAGGATTTTTCTTGGGTATCCTCCTCAGCAGTGGAAATGAGGATAGCAATATTTCTATTCTATCAACTATTCAAGGTGGAAAACCAAAGAGGCACAAAAGTGACAGCAGTGACAGCCCTCTGTCACAAGGTCCTGAAAACTGCTGGAAACAAAAAAATTAGTGAAAAATTAAAGGCTGATGAATGGTTCATTGTTTAACATGGGACACTGAATCCTGCAGGAGAGGCATTTTCTATGTTATACTTGGCCAACACAGAGACACACCAACAAGCCTCAGAGGCACAGCAGGCTTGCCAGATCCCTTGTGGCTTTGCAGCCCCTGACACTCCTCTCCCTTGGGAATGCCTCCAGCCCCAGACACTATTTGTTACACGCTGGGGGTGGCAGCGAAGGTGTGCCAGGAGAGAGGCAGAGTTTGGCCCTTACTGGGATGGTGACACTTTGGGAGGTGCAGGCTACCCCCCACAAAGAGGTTACACCATTTCAGGCTCCCCAGGGCAATGAGGCTGTGGACAGACCAGATCACCTTGGCTTAACTGGGGCTACCCCTGCACCGCCCTGCAGGGCTGATTTTCCCTGAGATGGAATGTCCCTGCAGCCGCCCCATGAAAACAGATATCATCTGAATGCTGACCTGCCCCAAAAGGTATTTATGAGACTTGTGTAATTAAACATTCATAACTGCAGCTGAAATACAGACATGAAAATGCAAGGTGTAATTATGAAGCATTATTATGGTGATGCTGTGGGTAAAACTGAAATGATCCAATAGGGACAGCTCTCCAGCCTTGCACCTTTTTGTGAAGATCTTTCACTCCTTAGGGATTAGGATCTGAGAAGCTGGGGGGCTAAGCTTGATGTATATTGCCTTATTTCTTGCCTGGCCAGCAGCACTGCTGTTCCAGGAGTTCCAGTGACAAGGCATTTACTCAGCAAGAACCAATAAGAGGGAAGGAAATCTCTGGAGAACCTGCCTGCTCACTGTATAAACCATGGCTTTCATTAGCTTCATAAGTAACAGCTGAAATACAAGATGAAGACCAGAGCAGAGCCATATCAAAGTTTCATCCATGATTATGAAACACACACTGTTCTCATTTGGGCTTCTTTCTCCTCTCTGGCATCCTAAACTGCTGGTAAAAAAAAAAAAAAAAAAAAAAAAAAAAAAAGTTTTGAAAGTAAGAAGGACTGTTAGCAGAGTGTGTTGAAGTAGGTGGATTAAGAGCATTTTTTCCTTGTCTGAGGGTGGAAATGCAGTATGCCCAAGGCACCTCTTGAATATTTGGGGGTGGACCTGCCTGTACCTCTCCATCACTTCACCCTGGACAGATATTATGTTGCAGTTACAAAAGCAAAGCCAAGTGAAGCCGAGTATTGGTATCTCATCCTGCTCCACAGGAGGAGACACTGCTTCTGCTCCCAGCTCCTTTACACACTCATCCATAGGGAAGCATCACCACAGCTGTGTGAATACTGAGCATGGTGAAGAACTCAGCCACATCTGGCACCACTACTGCATCTGCACCAGGAAACAAAGCAGGGCAGAGCATGAGGCGTGAGCACTGTCTCTACCCTCTGAGTGTCCACACCACCACATTTTGAGCATGCTGACCGGCATGATTTTGGCCCCTGACAGCTAGTCCCCACCAGGCAGCAGCTAGGGAGAACACAAGATGGGGGAATGCAATCCTGATTTGGGGACTGAGAAAATTCAGCAGCACAAGCAATGAACTGCAATACCTCAGTTTTCCTCAGTGTTCAAAAATGGTCTCTGGGGTGAGTTATTTATTTGTATAGAGAGCTGCTGGGAGCCTGAGCACAGAGACTGTGGCCAGAGCAGGCCTGGAGCACAGACTAGTCTCTTATCTATACAAAATATCCTGCTAGGGCTGGAAGGAGGCTTTAATCTCATTTTGCTTTCCCTTCTATGGGTAAACCCAAGATATGATGCTCAGGGGCTGTCACTGTAGCTGTTGGTTCGAGTGTCCACCCCGTGGGACTGTTCCCATGAGGTCTGCATAAAACACGGGGCTCCTGCAAGAAGCAGACCCCCTTTCTTCACAATAACTCTCATGGGTGGGAAAGCAGAGTCCTGGCTGAGAGGGCATGGAGCAGGTGGCATGGGCAGCTCTCCCCATCCCCTCCCAGCAGCCTGCTAGGTGACTCTGAGATCCTGGGGTATGGCTCTTCTGTCAAGACAAGCTGAAGAGTTAATCTGGCAGGTAGACTCAGCTTGAATTGCATGATCTGAATTCAGATTGAGTAAGTGTAATTAGATGATGAGAACCTCATGGCAGGGCGTGCCCTAGTTTCAGTCAAAGGTGGAACATTATTAAGTACCATTTACATCCAGAGAAACACCCACTTTTGAAATCGCTGATGCCATTAACACATGCTTTGCATTTAACTCACTCAGTGAAATGGGAAGTCAGCGGCAGAACACAGAGTTTCTAATTTGCTTGCTGCCAGCAGAGTGATTAATGAGTTTCAAAACACCCCATCAGCCAATTTTGATGGATACCAACGCTTTAATAGGAATCTCTGGCTGGATCCTTGTTACTCAGATTTAGTGCTCAGACCAGTTAGACCATAAATTATCTTCTCTCTGGGAAAAAGAGCAAGCTTCTCCAAGATAAGCAACTCAGGGTTTTTGTTTCATAGAGACCAGCTGCAGGAACAGGGCCGTAGTACATTTTGTGCTCCTTGCCTATCAACATGCAATTAGGAACAACCACTCTGCACCATAGGCCACCCTTCTTTGGGAGGGTGGAGGAAAGGCTGGGGGTGAAAAAACCTCTAAACCTCAATTTAAGAAGCATGCTAAAGTAGTGAGCCCAAAATGCACACCTTTACAAAATGGACATGTTGTAGTATGTTATTAATAATAGAAACAATTCTGATCTATCTGCAATATTGCAAGAGTTTATGTTGATCTAAAATGAGGCAGAGGTTTGCCTTCCCCTCATGAAACCATTGGGGAAGAGTATGGTGCAGTAACTGCACCTTGCTTGTTAGTCTTCTTATGTTTAATTTAACCCAGATGTTAAATATCAAATGAGCAAAGAGAATTCTTGTCCCCAGAGTGAACAAGAACAGGTGGAAAAAACATTTTGGGGTTTCCTGTATTTGCATATCCTCTGTTTAAAATTTAGGGCATAAATTAACTCCTGTGCACGTTGAAAAAGAAGAGTGTTTCTCTCTTCTATTACCTGTGGCACAACCACAGCAGTTGCCAGTGCAGGAGCCTCTCCAGTACCCAGATGAGGAAGAGTGTGAGAAGCCCATCCCACCCACTGCATAGAAAAAGGTGCAGGAACTCCTGCAGCTGGCATGCATTGGATAATTTTTCTAACAGAAGAATAATCTGCAAAAACATTTGATCAAATTACTTTTTATTGCAGTGAAGTGGAGCACGGTGGCTGGGGTACAATGAGATTTCCACACACAATCAGATAATCTGTCCACCCATCCCAGATGTCTGCCCCTGGCCATAACAGGAGTAGCTTTAAGCCAAGTGTGCTGCTGTTCACTTAGGGCCCTGTATTGAATTATACTCATTTACAGCTCTCTAGAGGAGCTTAGTGTCTGCCTTTGGCAAAAAGAGAGGAAGGAAAGAATGAACCACTGCTGAGTTTCCACCCCTGGGAAGGAGCAAACCCATCTCCTGCAACAAAGCCCCATTCTCTTACCCTCCAAATGGTTCCAGCTCCAGGTTTTGCCAGGAGACCCACCACTCCTCATCAGCACCACCACAGAAGCAGCAGGACCATTTCTGAAATGTTTGAAACAAATACTCCTGCCCCAGTTTCATGCCCCAGATCCATGTGCGTGTGGATCACTTCCAACACCTGCAATGACACATCTTATTTACCTGATATAAAATCACTAGCTGCAGAACCATCCTATGTGACTGTCTGCTTTCCTGTAAAGTCAGAGCACCCTGAAAACTTGCTCTTGTCCCTTGGATGTGGGGCACAGAAGTGGTGGGGATCCTTGCTGCATGTGGCTGGGAAAACACTTGCCTCAGACAGTAGTGCTGCTGTCTCCTGCACAACTCATTCATACTGAGAACTGCAATAAGTGGGATTCCTCTCTGTCACAATTTCTTATTCTTCCAGCCTGGCTCAAGGGGGCTGCCTCTCATTAAAGAAGTGCTGAGTGTGGAATGTGAGTGTAAGAGTAAGGAAAGAGGTGCAGTATCACCATGTGGGTGATGCTCCATCTCCTCCACCCACTTCATCCCATTGCAGGGCTTTGGAGGCTTCAGGTTGCCTCCAGGAGCAGGGAGTGGAGCAGAGGACAGAAGAGGTGACAGCAGAATAGCTGAGGCCTGCCTAAATTAAAGTCTGGGAAACATCTGTATGAGGGAATCACTCTGGTCTCTATTCTAGAGTTTCCAATAAATACTCCCCATCTCCACATCTGTTTGTGGAGCATGTCTGTAATTCCTGCTGACTTCATGCACCACAGATCTTCTCACAAACCTGTGCTTTCACAGGGCAGCTGGCACCTGGGATTGATGCTACGTGTTGGTCTGTGGCAGCAAACACCTTTGCAGGGACTGTTAATCTGCAGGAACTTTGTCAGAGCTTCTTCAGACCCATTGCAACACAAAGCATCATTGCAGCAGCTACCACAGACCTGTCCATGGCCTGCACTGAACCCACCTGCAAGTGCAAAAGATGAAGCCTTTCCCCTCTCAGCTCATCAGTAGAACTTTGCTGCAGTGACCAGCAGTGGCAACACACTTTTATAGTCCAATGGAGCTTTTGTCTCTAGTACAAATTGGATATGTTTGCGGTGGGAGAGCACACGTGCAGGTCTTGCTGCTGCAGCCAGGTCCTGCCCCTGAGACAGCTGGAGACAGGAACTACAACTGTAGGGCTCAACCAGCATCTCCCTTCTTGGGTACAGGTCCTCCTGGCCACTGGCATCATTTGTCCCCAGAGTGTCCTTGCAAGTTCCCAAGTGTGGGTGGAACTTCATGGAAATTAGAAGGTTTAAACTTTCCAAGCTGACCAAGCTGCTGCTTATGGACAAGGTATAAGTGAGGACGGAAAAGGACTCTTCCTTGGTAACTATGCTGTGCAAGTCGGTGTACTTCTCTAAACTTTACATTGCAATGGGAAATGTAATGTGCTCTCCCCAGGAGCTGCTCAGCTTTGCTCAGCCCTCCTCCAGCTTGGGTGTCGTCCTCAAGCAGGTATTGCAGATGCTGAGGAAGGACAGAGGCTTCAACTCCCTTATTCCCTGCAGCCGTGAGGATGCGGGACAAAAGTCACCTGCAGTTGTCTGGTACAAGGTTGACTTGCCAGCTCCAGCTTAGGGGCTCTGCTGCCCCAGGTAAGCAGCCCCCTTCAGAGACAGGTGCTGGCTGGGAGCACCTTGCCACAGCGTTGTGACTGCCCTCCCTCTTTCCAAACTCTGTCCCAGCACAGCACTATCCCAGCACTGACTCCTGGAGACTTTCCTTTAGTGAGCAGGAGGACACTCTCTTAATGGCACATCAATGCTCTTCTCAGCAGGGCAGGCAGCGCTAACTCCTTTTTTTCTCAAGCCTCTTCACAGGCCTTCTGCTGTCTCCCAGCTGAGGCTGGGTGTCAGAGCCACACAGGTTTGGGCCTGTGCAGTGAATTTGTGTCATACCACATGAGAACAGGCCTTGTCGTGCCTGGCCTCACCCTGCAGCTTTCCTCCAGTGCTCCAGCAGCCAAGTGACCAGGCAGCTCACCCAGAGCCCAGCGCCTGCAGAGTCTTTGGACACAAGCTGCTCTGTGTGTGGAAAAAGCAACCCAGCACTCCAGCACTGCTGCTACAAAATACAGACCTTTTCAAAGCAGGGCATTTATTTCCTGTAAGGGTCTTCTGCACATCACCTGTTCACAACTAGACTGCTCTTCACTCCTCTCTTCCCCTCCCGTGGCGTGATAAAACTATGGAAGGGCTGAATGGAAGGGATGTTAAAACTAATGGAAATGAAGCTGATTTTTCCTGGCAGTATCCAATCTCAGCTATGGCAGAGAACAATAATTATGTCAGCTACTGAAATTCAGATAGGCAGTACAGAGCTGTGTGAGAATCAAGAATCCAGCAGCATCTAGTATAATGGGTAAACAAGAGGAAGATGCATTGAGCTCTACCTGCGTAAAGAGCTCTCCAGGAAAGATGGCAAAGCTCACCTTTTCTCAAGGTCTGCTGGAATGGATGTCAGTGCTCTTGTACTGGGCTACCTTTTAGTGTCCTCTTCATGCAATCAACATTTTTCCCTGGGTCAAGAGTTCTTTGATACTAATGGATCAATCCGTCCAGGTTGATCACATGCCACTTCAGCTTTGTTTAGGGCTGCTGTCAGAAGTCATAAATCACAGTCCAAATTTAGTTAATTTTCACAATTAACAGCATTTTTCTGTCCTTTGATGGACATAGTAACAGCTGAGCCATCTGCACAGTGTGTCAAAATACCTTTTCACTTCTATACAAAACAATCATTGTTCTCTTTTTAGCAAGAGTCTGTAGAAATTAAATACTCAATCTGCTAGTCAAGGTGAATTTCAAGAATGTCTCTGTCAGTAGCCCCAACCCAAATACAGATATTGGTCTTCTCAGTATACCACTTACAACAGGAAAACTCATGTAAAAACCATTTTTTGGTCCTTATCCAATAGCAGTAAGGCACATTTCCCTTCCAACACAGGTAGCAAAAACTCCTTTTGGCTCAATAGTTTGAGCTGAGTTGGCATTTTACGCTTCTGCTTATCGGTTTGTATAGATTTCTCCATTTGTTACATTTGTAAAGCATTTGTTTTTAGTAGATAATCACTACAATGAACTTGAAAATTTGCTGTTTATGACCACAGCAATTGCTTTCTGTTGGCTACTTGGGTCCACCTTTAAAGTCTAGCCTGGTTAAGCACATTCAGCTGAAAACAGTACACTTGTGCTTGCTCCCATTTGTCCTACAAGGGACACATATCCCCTGATCTAGTTACATCTAACCCCTTTTTAAAGACAAAACTGCTGCAGGACACTTTGGAAGCACCGAGGCTGTCAACCAGAGTCTGGATGTTCCTGATACATGGAAACCTAATATGGGAGGATATGTTTCAGCAAAAATAGTAGCTTTTTCAAGATAGTACTTTTCCCAAAGTTTCACCTTCTGTGTCAAGTAGCTGAAACATCCAGCTCTCTGTAAACCATAGGCACTGTCTGGTTTTCTGCTGCCTTTTTTTTGCAGAGTCCTTGAAGTCCTGGCCCACAATTGTGATAACAAAAATTAAATAACTGACCTAGGTTTAAATAAGAGATACATTTTATACAGGGAGGTAAATACCCATGGACAAAGCTAGTCTGGAAGTGAGTACATGGTGCAGTGATGCCCAGTAGGGTGGTGGCACAGCTGGGCTGGGGGTAGGGGAGTCACCGGTGACAAACTGTGAAGGACACAGTAAGTAACAGCTGAAGTCCCTCCCAACCAGAAAGTAGACTGAAAGAGAAACCCTAACCTAATTATTTCCTCACAGAATATTATCCAAGAATCATTCCCAATATCATTTTACCTTAGAGCTTACTGCTTCTCCCACAGGTGTTACAACTAAAGCTTGTTTTGAATACTGCAGCAGTAAAACACTTTCATAGACCCTTTCTGTCCCTTAGCCAGATAACTCCAGATGACTTTGTCCTGTCAAAAGGCTTGTGAAAATCTGGCTCTAGGTTAGATTTGAGTACAATCATTGCCCCAAAACACTTCTTTTAAACTTGAGGTAATAAGCAAGTCATGGGAAAAAATATCTTGCTTATAAAAGCATAATACATCTTTAATATGCCCTCTTAAATGCAGTAGAGACTCTTCCTTACACACAAAACAGTGGTAACTCAATGCTATTCCTGTGATTAGGGTGCAATAACACCAAGATAAGTGTGTTCCTAAACATGGTATTTGCCATTCACCTTAAACCCCATTGATTGTTGCTTTCAGACATACTGTTGTTTTTTATCTGGCATACATCAAAGCAAGTGACACCCACATGAACTCGAAAAGCCATTAAAATCCCACACAGTTTCCCTTCAAAGAGCATTTATGGAAATAGCAGGATCTATAAGCCATTAGAGACAGACAAGAATAGATTCTCTTAAAATTGTTTTTCATCCTTGTCAACCTTAGAGACTTGCAGGAGGCTTAAAAAGCTGCAGAAACTGTGCTTAATGAAACATCTGAATAAAGGTGTAAATGTTGTTTACTAAGAACCTTTGAGAGAGTTTTATCTGATTCTTCTGAACATCAGTATTATTTCTGTATGTAAATATATTTGTTATTTACATTGTTGGCGTATTATGGTTGGCAAAATCAGAAAACAAAGCCAAACACATTTCTTTGCACCAGCTGCTCATCTCAATACAATGGAGTGAAACAGAATATCCTCAGTAATGTGTTTAGGAGAGAGGATGTTTCTACACAGTGTGGCTTTGCTGGGAACTTGCTCACCAGCCATGAAGTGGCTCCCAGTCAGCTGTCTCTGGTCATCCTGCCCCAAGGAGAGGTATGGTCCACAACACCCTGTCCTCATGCTCCACCAAAATGAGCTGAAATGGTTTCAAATGCCCCCTCAACTTAAAAGGAGGGCAGATTCGTGTTTTCTTCTTCAGTTCTTCCACATGGGAGGTACTTTGCTAAATTAATCAGCTAGCAAGGTAACTGTTAAATAAAATCCATGAAATGCCACTAATACTTTCTAAACTTGTCAGAGAACCCTCACGTGGTTGTGTACTTCTGACCTCAACACAGTGAGCTCCTTGAGGCCAACTTTTTAGCCTGAAATAAAGCCTAATCTATTGTAAGCAAAAGAAAAATAGCACAGCCTGAAGTCATTCTTCATTCCTTAGATCTCATTCCCCTATCAGCATCTGTAGGAACGAGTCCATGGGGCCATGAGCTGGGTATGAGGAGACACCAAGAGAATTTGTTCTTCTTTCCTCACAGCACGAGCCTTTCACACCTGATCATTCATTTCGACCCAAAATTGAGGAAAAGAGCTTTAATCAGACAATTAGCAGTCTTCTGGCACATCAGCCACACACAGATCCTCCATAGCCCAGGTCAACCCCACAGGGCACCCAGTCACGGGACTTCATTGCAGCTGGCAGGGTGAGGAATGCTTACACAGCATATTGACTCCAAATAGAGCTGACTGAAACAGCTTGGTGGAAATGTTTATTCACCTAAAAATTAAACAGTTTCAGATGAGAGGAAACTGTTTACAGATGAAGTCAAATTTGTTAAAGTTTCACACACACCTCCCAGTTTTCCCTCCTGTGGAAAGCTTTGGGAAACTAAGGGAAATTGTTCTGTTATCTTATGAAACAAGATTTGCTAAATACTGCTGACCCACATTCATTTTGCAAGAATAAAAACTGTCCTGCATGAAAGAAAACATTTTGTTTTGGGCTGGACAAAGTGTTTCATTGAATCTTAAACACATTTTACACAAGGCCCCTTTCTGTGACAAAACTAAAACATTTTCATGCTGACTTGACACAAAATTGTTAATTTTTTTGTACTGTTCCAAGGATCTGGGATTCTATCTAGCAACCAGGAAACATTGAAATAATTACTGTTTTGGAGATGGCTTGGAGCTGCTTCTCATACTTCAAGAAATCCCCTTGTAATAAAAACTGCTGCCAGGCAAAATTCATCAGGCTGCATTAGGAGAACTTGGGATGAATTTTGAGTATGCTCGGGTCAGATTTCAAGTTCGATTTGACAAGCCTGTGGCTGTAAACGAGCAGGAACTGTCAGCTTTGAATATATTTCCATTTGGGCTGTTCAGAGTGTTGGGTCCTGTTATTCAGACACAGATTGGCAGAACTGAAGCCACAAGGACTGAAATTTGATTTAAAACCTGAAGTTAGCTTTCACATTTCCCCAAACTGAACTCCCTGTAGTATGACCTTATGGAAATAAATACATTAAATGTTTCTCCCTAAAGAGAGAAAACTCCATTGAAATAAGGCCTCTCAGCATGACACTTCTATCACTTAGCTCCTCTTTTATATGTAGGTCATATTAAAATACAGATCTACATCATTTTGAAAACATCACAACCTCCCCCTGGGTAGCATCACTGATTCGAGTGGCACCTCTAGGTATAAAGCACAAAAAGCTCTTTGTGAGATGATGGCTACACAGACACATTGTGAAAGAAGGTCTGAAAATGGTCCAAAGCTCTGTCAACATTTTCAGTTTCAGAAGCTTCCTTTAGCCATTGGTCTTGCTCCTACTTTCCTAAAGCAGACTAACATCCTGTAGAAACAATGAAGATTGTGCATGAGTATAGATTATGTAAAATTAGAGAAAAAGACCTGGGTACACATGTAGGAAAAAAAACCAAAGTATGTGTTGTCCTGTTCAGCACAGCTCAGCAAATAGCTGTTTTTTCACACTTATAATTAAAAAAAAAAAAAAAAAAAAAAAAAAGAGGAGAAAATTAATTTAACAGACAGCATATGGAATATGTTCAGGGATTTTTGTCAAGTAAAATTTAAAAAGTTATTTGATTTAGACTGATAATAAGTTTACTTTTGTTATGGGCAAAAGCTGTAGTATGGGCCAATATAAACCTTGTTTGATTTAATCCTTTTAAAATATAATAATTAAAGGGGAATTAGCTTTTAGATTAAAATTGTACTCCAGAATGAATGTTAGAATCTTTAATTAAAAATACCAGAAGGAAATTCATCCATTTCCCCCCCTAATTCTCCATTTAAAATAAACTGGCTTGTTTTGTTGTTGTCATTGTTGTTGAACATTTTTCACCCCTTCCCCAATTTCACAATAATTGAAAAATGAAATTGAAATAATAATAATTCACAAATTCATAATAATTGAAAAATTGAAAAAACATCCCATATGCAAAATTTTCTTCAATTGTTTAAATATATTTAATCAAATCATTGTGGCTAGTTTTAAGTGTCGTCACCTAGCATTCAGATATGTTTGATTTTTTTTTTTTTACCATAAAGGTTTCAGATATCCTAAGGGCCCAGCTGAACTGTCTATGGTCTCTCATAAATTATGGGTCAGATAGAAAATGGCAGGATAAGAAATACTTTTTATTTCACCAAGAAGAGAAATACAGAATACACCCAAGAGAGGAGCAAAGCTGGGATCCCAGATAGGGAGTTCCACATGTGAGGTGACAGCAGAGTGGAGCTGAGGAACCCAGGGCAGCAGAAGCTGGCAAGGCCACCCAAAAGTGCTCAGGGGAGAGAAGTGTGACACCTGCACCTGCCCAGCGTCTTCCCCACCTGGGAGGAGCAGCACAGGCAGGCAGGGTGGTGCTGGGCATGGCAGAGGAGATTGGCACCACCTGGTGCTGCACCTGTGGAAGGACAGAAGACACCTCAAGCTCTCTTGTCACAACCCATCTGTGAAGACTTTCCACTCTGCCCATGCTTCCTGGGTGCAGGAGTTTCCCAGGATGGCACAAGGCTTCTCCTGGAGACAGCCTTGTCTCCAACAGTGTGGGATGATGGGGAGCATCACCAGGCAGGATGAAGGAAGGGATTAGTGTCCCATGGCTGGATGCTGGGACTGCTGCCAGAGGTGGAGCTCCACCAGCCAGCTGGCTGAAGCTTGCAGCTCCCTCCCAGTCCAAAGGGGCAATTCTGTGTGTGGGATGGACCCCAGAGGGACCAGCATTCCAGCTAAAGTTGAGTTGACTCTGCAGTGTAGCAGAGCTGGTTCCTTCCTCAGACCTTAGACTGGTCTGCAGCTGAGACCTGATGCTGCTGGAGGCTGCAGGCACCCCTGGCTTCCTTGGGTGGGACTGTCCTTTGTCCCAGCACTGGCCCCTTGTACAGACACAGGGACACGTGGCTAATGGCCATGAGGTTGGGCTGATGTGTGAGAGTCGGTGCTCAGTTCCCGAGGCAGAAAGCAAAAGGTGTCTGAAATCGTGGAATTCACAGCGTATGGAGCTTGCAAAGTGACATTGTGACTGTCTGCCCACAGCACCCATTTTCAGATATTTTCAGAGGTTGAACAAATCCAGAAAGTGAAAAAACCAGACAAAACCAAAAAAAAATCAAAAAAGCCTCCAAAACCCAAAGCAACAACAACAAACCCAAAACAAAACAAAAAAAACCCCACCAAAAAAAACAAAACCCAAAAAACCCACTTTAAAAAATAGCCAAGAATCCACTTAGATGATACTGTCTTACAAAATAAGATGAGATGTCACATGTTACAACAGCTGATGTGGCTTCATGTGTGACAACTTATAAATTCAGTTCATGGCCTCAAGGAGCAATGAAAAGGCCCATGAGGTGAAAAATGGGTGTTACCAAGTTTTTTTTTTCTTAGAACAGGGCAGTAATTCATGTGCAGTTCAGATATGCAGCACATGTTTCTGATTCACTTAGGTGTCAATCAGAAATAATTGCAGCAGTCAATGAAGCTATGCCTGTTAAAGAGATAAAGAAGAGCATAGCTCTCCAAGTCTCTCCATCTTACTATTACTGACAGTATTGCAGACTCAGTGCATTTATAGAAACACAGGTTTTGTCACATAGCTGCAATAGTTGGAATAATTTTGCATTTTTAAATTCCTTTTTATGAAACAAAATCTTACATTCTAAAAATGAAACTTCTCTTGACTTCTTTCCACTGATAGTGCTCCCATGCCAGAGAAGGCAGCTCTCTGAGTGAAGTAGAACTTTTGTCTAGCCTGATTCCATACTTACTAATTTAATTTAGGAGAGTCTGGAAGAAACACTCTTGAATGTGATCATTGGTCCTCAGGGAAATGCCCTGTCCTGCCAGAGCAAACATGTCTATTTTCAAGCAGGTCATGGCCTCTGTGATCTCTGGTTCTATGTGGGCTTAATTTGATGCAGAATATGCAACTACACATTCTCTTTAGGGGTCCAGTGTGACTTGTTTAAACATGAACCATTATTAATATGTGTCAGGATACATGCACTGGAAAAGTCACACTGACAAAACAGGGGAGATACTGCAGGCACTACTGCCCTGCAAAAAAACCCAAACAAACAACTTATTCATCAGCATACCCTGCTGAACCCTTTTAAATTTGGCTTAGCATGATAAGATGGATATGTAATTGAACTGGCAGGTTCAATGTTAAGGTGCAGTTGATTCTGAAACTTGAGGAAAACTGTGTATGCAAAGATCACCCTCAACGGAGGAAACAATATTGCTGTAAAACAGCTTTTCCTCCCATACTCACAAAATGTTCCATGGCCTTTAATTTTTTTTTTTTTTTTTTTTTTTTTTTGTCCTGATGGCCAGTATGGATTAGCATTCCTTGCACAGTCTTGGGGTGTTTTATAGAGGTCTACTAGCACTTCAAAAACATTTATTTTAAGTGCTGGATAGTAGCCCATTTTCACAGAACATATTTCATTTGTCCACACCACAGTTATATATTGTCAAGAGCACTATTATCAGCCAATAACTGCACCTCATTTCACTTCCTTGCTGCATCTTATCACAAGCCAAGTGCTGACACCCTTGCATGAATATAACTCCTCCTGCAATGACTGATGAAAGTAACTGCTGAAGCTGTGCAGATGAATATCCATGGGATCAAATTCAGGCTGGGTTCAGGCTGATTTCAGATCATGTGAATTAAACTCAGTGACACCCATGAGAGAAATCTTTTCAGAAAAGGTGCAGCTGTTTTCCAGAATATTGGATGTCTTCCTAATTACAGGGCCATTGATTGCACAAAGCCATGGTGCTGCACCCATCACGGGAAGCATGATGCAGCAATTGGAACAAGGGACTGCAAGTCATCATCAGAATACAAATTTCTGTACATGTAGTCTTCCATTTCCCAGGAGTCACCCATCCACAAAGCAGGGGCTTTAATAAATTGTTAATAATAATCAGGCCATAGAGGTTTGCAAGGCACTTTTCAGTGTCAATCTAGAAAATATTATGAATTGTGTTGACATTGTGCATTTGGAGACTAATGCAGCATTCTGATCCACTACTGAGCTGTAACCTGTGCAATGCTTTCAATATCAGGGCACTAATTTTTTTGTGCTGTAGAAATCAGTGCTAGAGGCTGTAGCATATAATACCCTGAGTCTCTGTAAACATGCCAGACTAGTGGCAGGTTTTGCTATGCCTTTCTGAGGCATTGCAGAGAGCAGAAGAGGAAAGGTTAGAATTCTATTCTGCATGTTTTCTGAAGGCTTGCTTTCACATTTGTTTGCCCAGGACCCTCACTCACACTGGACCCATTCTAAATGCAGGCAGTTATTGGCCCTGCTCCTGGGTCATTTGTGAGATAGCCTTGCTAGGCTGGGTTCCTGTTTCAGAAGTAGTAGGCACTTTGGTTTTTTTTTTAATATTTGTATATTTGTGCATTGCTATATGATGCTTCTATCTTGAGAAAACACACTTCAATGTAAAATGACAAAATACCATTACAAACAAAAAAATTCACATGCTTCCATTGGGTAGCTAGCAGCCTATTTTTTCCACCCTGAAGAGCACTTAATATGATTCACCCTCTGCCTTTCCTTATCAGGTTTCCCCTTTCATTCAGCTGAATACTTCTTGTTTTGCATTCTGTGCCTGTTCTTGTGCCTTATCTGTTTCCGACTTAATTGACTAGAAAAGCTGTTAAAAAAATTAATGTCATTTAGATCAGACTCTGTCTCCTTCTCCTAAAATGCAAATGAGATGGTGGGGTATTTTCCTAATTTTGATATGGCTGCTGTAAAATCATGGCCTATGGATTGTGCAGGTTGCTGACAGCACTGCCTAGAGAGAAGCTGATGTTGTCCCCATCCAACTCATGACCAATGCTATGACCAGTAGTCAGAGCCTGCTTATATTCCTGGGGTATAAAATCTCCACATTTTGTAATGGTTCATGGTAAGCATATAATGCTCATCTTCAATAAGGATGTTTGTTGAAGATGACTAGAAATATTTAAAGACTGGAGATAATTTGTGTCCTCTTGCCTCACCAAGGAGGAGGAAATGCTTTTACTGCCAGGTTTGTTTAGCACTAGGAGTAGATATGCTCTTTGTAGTGAACCAGACTGGGTTGCAACCAAGCCTAAATCTTTAAGACCTGGTTCCAGCAAGCTAGGAGCACCCAGAAATGTATTGGCATCATCCTTTGATGAGGAAGGCTGAGGTTTCAGAGTATGCAGGGTGACCTGTGGCATTGGCTGACCCCAGCCAGCTCCCTGCTGCATTTTGTAATTAGTCAAATCACGGCTGTGACTTTTCTTTATTTCTCCTTAAATGAGTGTTTACTTTCTCAGTGCCTAGTACACTAGGTGCTACTGAAAGAAAAATGCACCTTTTAAACAATTATTCATACCCTCCCAAATTACCTCCAGCTTTGAGTCCCTGGTTTTCTCAGGGGAAAGCTGTTTTTCTCTTTGTACTTACAGACCTTCTAGTTTCAGGATCTCTGCTTGTGGTCAGAAGGAGATATTTAAGTCAGTCCACACAACCAAAATCCACAACCCACTCTCTCTCTGCACCTGGAGAAAACTATTTCCTCCATGATATTTTGATGGAACCCAGCATTCTTCTTTTGCTCACCAGCCCCTCATGAGTATTGGCCAGGTGCTGAAGAGCAAACATGGCTGGGGCCAAAACCTGCTTTCCAGAGGGTCACTGATTTTCTCTGGTTCTCTCAATGGTTAATTACTCTCACTGTTGAAAAGATACACTTTGTACTCACTTTCTAGCCATTGGTTCACATTATTCTGCCAAATAAATATCATTTTCATGCCTGCAAAAAAAAGAAAATACTTTGTAATAAAATAGCTCTTGTAGCTAAGCCTTCAAATTGTTTCTGTGTCTTCTTTTCTCATGCTCTGTGAAGTTTTAATATTAAATCTGAAAAAAATGTTGACACAACACCTGACAACTCTGTTAAATGACTCAGTTTCATGTAATATGTATCAATTTTCTGCTTTTTCCCCTGCAGACTGTTTATTCCCCTTTTTGCCTCTTCCTCATTATTGCTAACAGTTTTATCATCCCTATCTAGCAAGTGGCCTTATTCTTGTCTACACATTTGTTTCTATTATATTTCTAGTTCTTCCCTTTGTCCCTTGCCTTGTGCTTTGAACAGCTACTTATTTGTACCCATTGCTATGTATTTTCTGAGTGTGATTTGGTTTGTTGTTTCTAATTGCATTCTCTTTGCAGATGAGCCAAGGAGGTCTGTTAGCCAGAGCTCTCCTATCTCTGGAGTGTGGGAGTGTGGCTTTCTGGCCAGCTAATTAGTTCTCTTAAAGGATTCCCATTTCTCTCTCTGCACCTTTCCTCCCAATTAATTTCACTGGTAATTTTCTTCAACTTTGGGAAATTAGCCCTTTAGAAGAACCAAAGAGCAGCCATCTTTTGTCTGCCCACAGTGAATTCAATCAGGTCACGATCACTGATCCCTAGGCAACCAGTGCTTCCAGACAAGTGATTAATTCATCTTCACCCTTCCTAATGAGATCCAGAGGAGGGTTATCTTGTGATGACTGCAATACCTCTCCTGACATGTGTGGAAATCATCTCCTGTAATTTTGAGAAATCCTAATAGTGTCTTACCCCTGGCTGCACAGAAGGTGTCAGCAGCCTTGTCACACCAGAGCGTGTGCCTTTCATTAATTAATGCCTCCCTGCTGGAGTGCATGGGAAAATCCTGCAGAGGTTGGTGTTTGTCACAAGCACCAGACTCTGCATTTTCAGCTGAAAGCAGCACCCAGCCCAACATTCAGTGACCAAGCCTGTGTTTGCAGCTGAAGCGTGGGTGGGTGAGTGCAGCACTGGTGAGCTGGGCATGGCTCACTGCCTGCCTCAGCCACTCTGAAGCCTGGGCACTCCTCCAGATGTCACACACTTCACTTCCAGTAATTAGATCACTGTGACGGTTTGGTACATGAGGCTGAGCCTGTGCAGCCTGTCTCTACTCCAGGAATTCAGCTTCCAGGGTCCCCATGACACCCTTCCCATCCCATAGCACAGCCACACTGCCCTCAGCTTGTCCCTGAGAAGACATGGTCCAAGCAGGACTCTCAAAATCACCTTTACTGGAACAATGGAGTCCCTGCAAGGTTTATAGCCCTTTCTCAGGACAAGGCAATGCATTTTCTTCAACTATTGATGAAATAATCTTGGCACATGAAGCTGTGAGGGTTTCTATGCACACATTTTTTACACTTTGCATCGTCATCTGGTTGCTGTTTTTCTTTAAGATGTGCACTACTATCAACTAACTTTTCTCCCCCCTCCCTTTTACCAGTATGCTTTTAAAGCATGTCCCGGAATTGAATTACTTGTGCTCAGCAGAGAGGTGGCTCAGTCCTTCTGAAAAACAGAGTTCTTTTCAACCTGTTCAGCAGGAAGCCTATCTCGACTCCTTAGCCCATTCCAGGGGGAGAGAGGTTGTGAATAATTTATTAAAATATTCCTTTTCCTTCCACCAACACACTGATTCACAAGAGAGAAAAATCTTCTACTTGACTCTGAGCTTCTCTTTGCCTCCAAGAGTTAAATCAGCACTGATCACAAAAGGCTCATACCTCTTGCAGCTGCAGAGGTAATTTGGGTGTCCTGCTGACAGAGGGGAGGTGAGGTTTGAATGCCAGCAGATGAGGTGCTCTGGTGTGGGCTTTCTGCCCCACACTGGTGAGGGTGCCCTGGGCACAGTGGCAGCAGATCCTGGCTCTGGAGTGCAGGGGATGCAGGAGGGAGCCTAATGCAATTGCCACCTGCACTGCAGCAAGGACACCTCTGAGGCACTGATAGTGTGAACATGTGCTCACATTTGGTAACAAAACAAACGCCTGTCTATTCCAACCAGCGGGATGGAAGATAAGTGGATTGCATGTGGTGGTTGTGGAGAGGCAGAGGTGGCATTAGGAGAGATTGTTAGGATTTCTGGAGGTCCCTGTTTTGCTAGGGAGCGTGCATAAGCTTGGGCAAGTACTTGACTCTTCCTGTCACCATATTTATCTCCCTATCCTAAACCTCTCTCCTTCAGAGCATAGGGGGATCTGGTTTTGCTAAGCTTGTGTGGGATCATTTTTACATATTTAATTGTTCCAAGCAAGGAAGAAAGAAAATCATGTGGCATGTTTGTATGTAGAAGTGTTTTCTGAAGTATCTGCCTTAGAAAACAATGCACAAGGCCAACACATTCGAGCAAAGGTGAACATGTCTGGAGAATAACCTCTTCCTTTATCTAGGAAGAGATGCAAGCAGCTGTCTCAGCTGATTTTTTTCTCCACTTTGAAGTCTTTTCAAGAAAAGCAAAAGAGAATTGGAAGCTCATTATAAATTTGGTTCAGCTCTGTGTCCATTGCTGTTAGTGTCACAGCTCCTATCAAGGAGAGAAAAAATGCAGGAACAGGACAGATGTGCAGAGCTAGAGCCTTGATTTTTCATTCTCATCTGCAGTGACCTGCATCTTCACTACTTCAGGAGTGACAAATAGTATCCTTGTGTTTGGCAACCCACAACAGACTCACCTTCTGTGAGTTTGTCTGGTTTTTTTTTGTTGTCAAAGACATTGCGAAGTGGCTGAAGTGATGAGTTCCACAAATGTCCCATTTGAGTGACCTGATGATTTTACAGACACCTGTAATGTTCTCCTGAAGCCACCCCTTTTATAAGCTAGGATTCCCTTTATATTTAACATGCCTTCACACATCCTTTTCATACGCTGTTTCATCTCAGCTTCTCTTACTGCTAAAATCTTCCCTTTTCTGCCATGGCTGATGGGGCCATCAGATGTACACTCAGTTTAAAAAATGCAAGTACACCCTGTATTTATTCAAGAGAATAAAAATGGATCACGATTTCTTATCTCTTTCCTTTCTCCCTAGTTTCTTATGCTCTATTTACTTTCTTGACCTCTCCAAATATTGAGCTGCCATTTCAGGAGTGCTCTCTCCCTCTCCTCGAGATCTCACTCCTGAAAGGTAGAAATAGTCTGTAGTCAATTGTCAGGCACATGGAATTAAACTTGTGCACTTTCCCTTGAGCTCTAATTTACATTTATCAGCACTGAATATGGTGTCTGTATATATTTTAGCACTATAAAGGAAGAAGTGGCTGTGTAAAAAAAGCACACCTGCCAAACCAAGCAAAAGTCAGGTGAGAATCCCTAAACATCCAGCCTGTCTTAAACATCACAGCCACGTGTCTGGGCTTTGGTGACAGATTTTGTAAGAACACAAACAGACTCTGGGGTTGCCAAGCTCGGGCTCTTGCCCTGCATGAACTTCTTGGCTGCAGGAATTAGGGCCACTTGCAGAGCCAGCAGCCCCTGAGGCACATCCCAGCAGCCTGCACTGTGACCAGGAGGTGTCTGGGCCAGCCATTGGGACACACTGAGGAAAAGGCTGCTTCTTAAATCATACTCCTCTTAGAGTTCAGACATCTATTTCCAGCCTGCAGGGAAGTCAATCTGTCAGACCAGGATTCACAGTCTGTAATTCTCGTTTGCGTTAGATAGCTAAGCAACCCTTCCAACAGGACAGCTGGGGGAGGGATGGAGGAGGAGTGCCAGCCTTTTCTGCAAAAATATGGCTGGGGGAGAGCGCCCACACCTCACTTCAAACAGGGGAAGAGCAACACACCAGCCATGCAGTCAGCAGGAGCCATGGATTCAGTCCATCTCCAGCCTGGGAAGGTGAACCCAGCCCCACGATCACCAAAGTGGAGCACAGCCCAAGAAAGGATCATCCCTAACTCTTCCAGGTGGGGACTGACATCACCATCTGTCTCTCACAGCGACTGGCATTTTTTCCTTGCTAGGCTTCTTCTTCAGGAGTTTTATGAGTCAAATTAGACTCATAAAAGTCTTTTCTTGCCTTATAATGAGTTTGTACATTTTCAGGTCAGAAACTTTCTCTCTTGCATAATGTTCAGCACAAATGATGAGCATTCTGTTCATAGTTACTGTTAAAATTATATCATCAGAACTTCTATTATATCTTGGCAAAGTCTTTTCCTCTCTTTGAGTACAAAGAGATGTGATTAACTGCTGCCTTTCCACACTTGGATTGAAAGGCTTTGTGGGCTTTGTCAGTAGTTAACATAATTCACGGAAAATCAGAATACAACCTTGAGGCTAAATGTGGCCCATTGAATTCCACAATAGGGCAATGGTTTGATCAGGGTACAGCAAAGCATGCCAGAAGCAGAAGCTTTTGTGGACCATAGCTCCACTGGAAAGATTAAATCAGCCACAATCTGCTCCATTTTATGTAAAATAGGTGCAGCCCTCAAGCTCCAGGCAAGTCGCCACTGAAGCCTTTGGCTGGGCAAGGTTTAGGCATCTTTATGTAAGTGCTAATTGCCAGCTGTTGGTGACTGGAAAGTTGCCAGGGACAGAGGGACTGCAGCAGTGTTTTTGGCTAACAGCTTCTACAAAATAATAATCTCACATCTATTCAGCTCCTCACAACAGACACATCTGTACTTGTAAGTTCCTCTATCTAGAGTGTCTGTACGGAGAGACAACCTTAAAACAGCATTATAAATACAGTATAAGTGACATTCAGACTGCTTATTCCATCCTCACAGTGGGAGACAATGATAAATAGCAACTATCTCCACAGCAGCAATTCATGATGGCTTAACATACTCACATTCATAGCCCTTCATATTTGATTTGCAACAAATCTGGATGCAGAACACGACGAGGCTTCTGAATAAGACTGTAGGATCACATGCAGTCCTATATGCTTCAGTGTTTTAAATAATAATGCAACCATCTCAACTCTTTAGCATCTGGGAAACCTGCAATATTGTGAACTGCAGATTTTCTAATATTGAGGATGTTTGCAGATATTCAGCCCTACAAATGTGTGATAGATTAAATAGTATTTTACTCTTAGAGAGAACACAAAGCCCAAAGGCCAACATTTTCAACCTGAGCTTCTACAAAGAGTAAGAAGTTGGTGATGGAATTCTTCACACATTCCACAGAAAAATTCAGCCTGAGAAGGATGTCCTGATGTCTGGAACACAAGACTGAGTGAAAGGCCCCTAACTCTCTCATACCAAGAAATTACCATTTGGCTTCGAAGATAGTGATTTATTTGTGGAACTTCCTCACCATCCTTGCAACTGAATAAAATGTTAATTCACAAAACCCATCATCATGCCCCTAAGCTGCTGCTCACTCTGGTGTTTCAACTCTCACCATACATCTTTATATCTCTTATATTGCATTTCTCTGTAATTTGGTTTCTCAGTGACCTTACCCCTCTAGGTCTTGCACCCAAGAGTGTGCTCACAGAAGTGTCCCTGCCTGGTCCTGGCTCTGGAAGGCCCACCCTGTTTTTGCTGCTACTAGAGAAATGAGGTGTGCTCTATCAGGTTACCAGATAGATGCAATGTCTGATCTTCCACACTGCTCCAAATCCAAGATTGAAAGCTCATTTTCCTCTGCTGCCATGTGTGTCTGGGTCTCCTCTTATAAAATGCAGTTCCACAACAGCAGGTCCAAAGGGAGCCCCAGCATCCAGGAGGATGTCTTTGCCTTCTGAAAGGCACATTGCTGTTCAATTTGAATTAATTTCTTTTAATTTCAGGCCCCTGCCTGTCAGTGCAGGATGAGGAACTTTCTTTAGTCTGGGCTTCTCATAAAGGCACCAAGGTGCAGTATTTCACATTCCCATAAGCAGCAAGTGAGCTCTAGAGAGTGTAAAACTCTGATCACTTTATGGAGTGGCCACTGCATGCTCTCAGCTGCTGCCAGAGTTATGGTGGCCCGTAATAGTGGTAAACATTTATGCTGTCACAGGGCACAAAAATTATGGAGGGGAGATTCACTGTGCTGGACTTTGCTTAAATAAAAAGATACAAGTACTATTCTGTTCTTTTTATATTATGAGACTCTCACAAAGTCCTGGCAGGTTAAATCTGTTCCATTTAGTGCCACTCAGCATTGTCTGTGCAATGTGGCTCCTGCTTTTGTCTGGGGAGGTGAGCCAAGCCAGCAGCTCTTCACTTCTCCTTTGTAAGGAGTTATTCCCTCTCCCTCTTCTGCTGTCTGTTTATTTCAACCAGCATCACAGCAGATTATCTGTACATATGAGCACATGACATACAGACTGGTTGAAGCTGGGGCTTCGATGTGGGGCTTCAACATGAAAATAGAATAAAAATAAAACACTGATAAAGCATAGGTGTGCAGGCTCACAATTCTGCCACACAAGTTCTCAAACTGTCATTAGAACTGCATGTCAGGCTGCACAGATTTTCTATCACAATCTGCTCTTCTGCCACTGCCTCTCAACTTGTGAAATTTCCCATTCTGTTGCATATCTTATTGTGACTATTAGTTTTGAAAGTGGAATAAAAGATCCTCACCCATATTAAAAAAAACCAAAAAACAAAAACAAAACAAACAGCTGAACTGGAGGTTGTTTGGGATTTTTTCCCCAGCAATATCTCTATTTTGCTGATTCCTATCACTCGTCACAGAGAAGAAACTCCTTATAGCTCACAGGTCTAGTTTAACAAATATGTGATGGCTATTAGGCAACAAAAGGGCTGTTTTCAATTGGAGTGGTTGTTCATAAAATCCATTATCCATAGCTCCCGGCATGTTTCCATGAGGGGTGTGAGGATTTTGATGCTAGCAATTTAGACACAGTGGAGCAAACTCCTACTGCCATAAAGATTTTTAGCAACTCCCTTAGCACCTTCATTGGCTCTGCTAAGCAGTTAAATGCAATTTAATCCAAATGGCCCAGCAATTCAGATGTGAACCTTCCATAAGTGAAAGACTGTTCTGCGACTTATGCTTCTCCTGATGGGAACATATGATGCAATACTTCAAAATTATTCAGAAACCATTTAAAAGAGAGAGCTGTAATTTTTGCCTTTAGTCCCTGAAGATAACAGTGGTGCTACATGGCTATGTGACATATTAGTCTTAACTTTACTTTTCTTTTAGAGCCAGTGCAAGCTCTAAGCAGAACAGAAATTTAAGCAAACTCTTTTCAGACAGCTTTCCTTAGGAGCAAAGATGAATATTTAATACTTGCCAACATTGTATTGTAGGCACATGCAGAACATGCAGTATAGAATAAAAGTTGAGCACCAGCCAACACCATAGTTTTCAATAAAAAGAACCATTTCAGAAAAAATTGCTTTGGAAAAAAAAATTTTTTTTTCTTTTTCTTTTTTTTAACCACCAGAAATCCCTTTCCAAAAATCAGTCTGTGGAGGTTTCTTGATTCAAATTGGACTGATCTGAACTTTAGATTAAGCTGATCAGCGAGTTCATTAGCATTAGATGTAGGTATCACTGTCCCTGGAGAGCTAGCATGTATGTGCCAGATTTCTAGCCAAATAAACTCCACAATTTCATCAGGTTGGCCTCTTCAGAAAGTGGGTAACAATGGAAACAAGGCCGAGATTTTAAGGAATCTTAACCACTGTCCTGGCCCAGCAGCAAAAGAAATGCAAGAAAGGGCATTTAATAGCTGTATCCTCTGCTCTGTATTTAGAAAAAGACAGACACCACAGTGATTTTTTTAAGATGAGTAGAACACCTTTTATTCAAAAAGTAACCAAGGAAAATGTTAAGCAGCAATTATTCTCTCTGCGCTTCTAAAATCCACAAAACTTTTAATCAGCAGCTTCAGAAGAGCTGATGAATGGCTCTCTGCATCAGTAATGTCAATTTTCAATGCATCTTGAAACACTAGGGAAGATCCGGGGCGTTGGCAGGAAGCCAAAAATATGGAAATATTAAAAAAGGCAAATGAGATGATCCCATGGTACCAGTCCTGTGAAACTGAACTGATCTTTTGCAGAATAATCAAACAGGTGATAGTGAATTTCATTTCCTAAGGAAAGGAAGAAAGAAAGAAAGAAAGAAAGAAAGAAAGAAAGAAAGAAAGAAAGAAAGAAAGGAAAGAAGAATGGTAAAATTAGTACAAACTCACACAGGTTTAAATATTTGTTTTAAATGTGATTTTATTCTTTAAAAATCAGTTAAATTCCAACTGATAAAGAATAAGGTTGAAATAACAGTGTCCTGAAAGATGATTGGGTGATACCTCTTAACATTTTGAGTAAAAAACTAGAAAAGTAAAAATCCTTGTGATAGATGAAACATGTAAGAAACTAGTTAATTTGGAGATCTAAAAATGCAGTTGTAGAGGCCTGGATTTGCAGATGTTCCATGAAGCTTAGTTTTTGTACATATGCTATTCAAAGCAATTGCCACTGATCTGGAAGAAAATGTAGAATAATCTCTCACAATGTTAATGGAACAGTAAAAACTTCAAAATATGGTAACTAGAGACTGATTTGCATCACCTGTAAGCTGGATGCAAGGAAAAAGTACCTGCCAAAATATTACCAGCTATCAAGTCCTATATTTATGGGAAAAGAGCACAAATTCTATTTATGTAATAACAGTGTATTTAAGAATGAGCTGGGATTCACGATGTATTGAATGAATGTAAAAAATAGCATTGGAAGCCTTTTCAGCTGTAGTTTAGGTGATGGTGTGGGAACAAGAAGGGAAGCAGACTGCATCACTGATATGTATCTGAAGTCTGCAAGGTGATTTACATCTTGCAAGGGCAAAGATAAAAGGCTTTCTTTTCTGTGGTTGCTGGATCACTCTTAAATACTGTCGCATATAATCCCTGAAGAGGGGGAAAAATCTATCCCAAGCCACTGCTGACACAAAGAATAGTAAACACTGTCTTTCAATACACAGAATATCAATTAGGACAAGGTAGGTACTGTACCCTTCTGTGGTGCATTCAGTGCTAGAATAATATGAACTAAAGGTACTAGGGAGAAGCCAGAGGTGGGAAAACACAGCAGAAGTACAGAGGAGCTCAGACAGTTAATTTTAACTACGCAAAGTTTAAGAGATGAATTAATCATAACATCTATTTGAGGAACAGAAATTGTAAAGAGGACTCTTCAGATAAAGATGTAACTGGATCTAACAGCTGGAAGTTGAAGCTGACAAATTCAGTCTAGAAATAAAGCATGTATTTTTAATAGCAAGCAGCAAGCAGAGCAACAAGCAGAGAACACTTTTGGTGGCTGCTCCATCATCGGAAAGAACGAGCTAAGAGTTGGCATTTTTGAATATCTATTTATAAAAAAGACAGCAGGAAATAATTCAGAGGAGACCTGTGGCTTAAATTACACTGGAGATCAGAGCAGATGGTGACAGCAATCATATTCAGCTACATAATCTATGAGCAATCAAGAAATTTAGCTGCTGTGGTCAAAGGCTAGTGAGATGGAGAAATGGATTGCCAAGGAGCCCACATGCATGTGTCCCCTTCAGCAGAAGGCAGATATGCAGAGGAGGCACATGGGCAGCTGTGGTGGAAACCAGGAGTTTGGGAAGGCAGAGAGCGATTGCCTAAGGGAGTATCTGGGTTAGCTGTCTGTGGGGCTCAGGAGACACCAAGGTGGGGGAACTCCAGACTGTGCTGTGCACCATGGGCAGAGTGAGAGTCATGGGCAGGGAGAGAAGAAGAGGAAGGACATGCAGAGGAAGTCCATGAGGCAGCCCAAAGAGGCATCCACTGCCCATGGGGCAGAGGCCAACTATGCTGGGGCAGCTGCTTGCCTGCTCCTTGAAGAGAGGACAGCCTGCCAGAAAAGGCAAAGCTGGGAATTGGGGATGTCATGGAAGTGGGTGAAGGCCAAGCAAAATGCCCGGGGGAGAGTCTGGGTCCTGCACGGTGGGTTGGACCTAACAGCTCAGAGGAAGGCCAAGGATGAGGCAAAAGACACAAATCATAGCAGCCAGCTCCCTCTGAAACAGCCTTAATGAGCTGAAATGCAACATATGAATAGTCATCTGAAAGGATGACAGTGTAAAATTGCTTCAGCTCTTAAAATTTTCAAGTACTTTTATTTATTCAAAATTAGCATGACATCACCTTCTCCCTCGGAGAGAGAGCTCACGTAATTGCTGTTTACTGATTCAAGGCCTTGCAGGGTAATTTCTGAGGCTGTCTACTTCTAGGATGAAAGGCAATTATCATTTCTTTTATCTTGTAATGCAGTCACAATAAAATCTAGACAGAAGCACTGCATGAGGTTACTTCTCCATGGCAATAGTGCACGAGGCAAGGCTGGACCCTCATCTGGAAGCCATCCAGCTCCAAGTCTTCCCTCCCAGAGGAGAGAGGTCAGCCAGTGTTTAGGGCTAGGAAAGGGATGGGATCAGGGAACCCGAGACAGGGTGTGAGAGGAGAAGAGGTGAGAAACAGAGGTAGAAAATGGAAAAATCTTATTATTTCCTAGAGCAAGGCTTAAATTGGTCCCTGAGCATAAAGCAACATTAAACTGTGGCCTGTATAGCATCCTCTTCCCAACACATGCAAACCTTCAGCACTCAAAGGCCAGTCATTAAAATATCTTTCATTTGAGTGTGAGGTGCCAGTTTTACCTATTCTGAGATTTGATGCAGTTCTACGTTTTATAATGTCTAGTTTCCTCAAGCCTGGTAATAATGTGTAATGTCTCGAAGGACTGACACATTGTGACTTATGAGGTGAGTGGTTCACTGTAATTCATCTTTATTAGGATATAAAATATATATTCTGACTAAATATTAGACTAATTACATTTAAATCCTAATTGCTTCAAAAGGGAGACATAGCAGACCAATATAAAATGCGCATGATATAAAAAAAAAAGACTGATAGGTAAATCTTGGTCATAGAAGTCAACAGTTTTATGCTAAGCTGGTTTTAACTTCAGTGTCATAAAAATAATTATTGAAAAGAAAAGAACTTCAGAACTATAAAATTTAAAAAAAATAAAAGAAACCTTAATGTGCTGTTATTCTGTCTTACAGTTAATATAAACTGCCTGTGGCTTGTGGATGTGACCCAGCCTGTCTTGACTACTCTATCAAATCAAACAAGCAGAAAAAAGTAACAGGTAGTTAAACAACTTCCTGGCTAATTCCTGGCCCCTTTTGCAACAGCCATCCCTGAACCTGATGCCTTGGCAAAGGATGCTTCTCAGTTCTGGGCGGCTCTGCTGGGGTCACACAGGTACCAGCAAGTTTTTACACTCTTTCCTTGGTAAAGCAAAGTCCTGCTGGTCACAACTCAGAGCAGCATTTCTTTGAAGGCCTAGACTAGCTCCCCAACTTTTTGTATTTCTCAGATTTTAAGGAGGTCAGGTAGGGACAGCCAGCACAGCAGTCTTGACTTTTGTAGTGTCACTGCTTATTCTGCTCACAACTTGGGCAATCATTTGTAACGTGTTCACCAAAAGATGCTGGCTGACGTAGAAATTTCTCCCTAATTTTAGAAGCAGAATTTCACAACTCCTTTCCTACATCGAGGAAGGAATTTGCTCTGATAGCTGCAATGCCATTATTATGCATCATTCAAGGTACTGCACGTCTCTGGCTCCAAGGAATAAATCTCCCCCAGAATAAATCAGCACTGCCAATGCACCTTCCCCTCTCCCTGAGTGCTCTGGGTTTGGATGCTGCCTGTGTGCATCTGGGGCTGCTGGCACTGCCTCCAGGCTCTGTGGGGCAGGAATATCCCTGGTCTCTGCCAGCCCTCCTTGCCTACAGAGCACGCAGAGCTGTCACAGGGATAAAGCAAAGGCTGGGCTGAGGGACTTGTTTGTTACAGCATCAAGAGCTGCAGAGCCAGCTGGGGTAATGAGCACATCCCATTCTCTCCTGGGTGAGCCAGCCAAATACCTAGTTTCAGGTTTCTGCTGAAATACTTTTTGTTCATTAGAAGAGTTGCTTTTGACACAAATCCTTGTTGTAGATCTGCTCAGATCAATGAGATATAGACTGCCTCTGGATGTAGCACACCCAGGTCCCAGACCTGCAGGCAGGTGAGGAGCTCCAAGCTGGAGCTGTCCCACCCCAGCTGAGCACTCCCACTCGGGTGAAAACCTAGGATACTCCTATGCTGCCAGCAGGGCCCTTCAAACACCACAGCTCACTGCCTATGGAGTCACCATCCTCATTTAATGGGGCTGGGCTGGCTGCCTCCAGGCATGGGACCCTGCTTCTCTTCTGCCAGGCTGGGCACAGAGCTGCCCCTACATCTGCACCTGCAAGAATCTCCACAAAAACTTGTGTTACTTGCTAATCTCAAGGCATTCAGAGTGGAGAGCCAGGAGCCTGTGTCTGCATCCAGTATAGCCTGGGCCCATCTTTGTTCAGCCCTGCTGCAGTATGACTCAAAGCAAGGCAAGGCAGAGTACTGATGCAGACATACTCATCCACACAATCATTCCATAAAACAACAGTTCATATCTTGTCCTTTGAGGGTTAAGCCTTGGAGCAAAAGTAAACATGATTTTCAGCCTCTTGCTCATTGTCAGCTCTTTTCTTTCTTGTGTAGAGCAGCCAGGTACGAGCCCCCATACATTCCTCCCCAGCTGGCAGGAATACAGTAGAGGTCTCTCCAGTCCCCTTCCTTCCAAGGTGGGATGCTGCTGGGATATGAGCTTTCACCATATGAGGGATTGCCTTCATGTGCCTCCAAGCCAAATCCTCCTGGCTAGCTAGTGCCTCAGCACACACTGCAGCCCAGCATGCTCAATCCTTTGCAGAGCAGCAGTATGAGCAATTCCAGAAATGTTGTGGGGTTTTCCTTTCATCCCTGCTGGGACAAGCAGGATGGAGGTTGTGGCAAGTCACTCCATTTCCCCAAGCTGTCGGCATTTCCAAAATGTCATAGGCATTTTTGACCTGATGCACAACACTGAATCATCTGAAGACCTTTTCTTCCCCACTTCTAAGCAATTTTTTTGGAGGGGGGCATGGCTTTTCAGAGGAATCTGTTATCTCTTGCCAGTATTTTTCCACTGGCTCCCTTCATTACATTACTGGTGGTCTGTTTTGGAGCTGCACAGACATTATCAGCTTCAGGGGAGCCAAGTCCTTTTGAAGGCTGTTGCAACGAGCACTGAAGGCATCTTCTCAGATATGCACAGGGCCCAGAATGTGACTCAGCCCTTCATTTCTGCTCCAGCCAAGCTCTTAAATATTGCAGAGTTCCTCTGGTTGCCAAAGGGGAAGAAAATAATTTACTAGCTCCTCTGAGTCTTGAGGACCCCGTCCTTGATGCTGCACCCTCCCAGGAGCTCACACTGAATGCCTACTACTGCCACTCACCAGCTCTGCCTCACTTCTAAAGAGCACTTTGGGCATACAGCCTCTTTTCTACACCAGCAATCTCCTAACCTGAAACACCATTTCCCCCACCAAATTAAATGTGGAAAATACACCTTTCTCCATGCTTATACCACTTCTCAGAATTAAATTGCCAGCAGAATTGATGCTCTGAGGTGCCCTTTGTAGGGGCTGAATCCCTGGTCCACGTCTGGATAAGAGTCTTCCCAAATTTCCACTCCCAGGCTCCACTGAAGCACAGTCAAAAGGCTTCACCACTCCATAGCCTGTAGCTCCACTTTTGTTGAGTTATGCAACAATACAAACCCAACAATAACATGAGCTGCCCCAGCAGAAGTACATGGATTTGCCAAAGAGCCATGCCAGGGAGTGATGTTTGCTTCCTGGTACCATTCTGGCACTGCTTTCCATAGCATTTGCTCTGGGCTGCTGTCAGAACCAGAGTAAGAAGGCAAACTTTTGCTCTAACCCAAAGAGCCTTTTATTTCCTTCTGATATTAATGGATTATCTTTCCACAAACTCAGATGCCCAAAACCAGCAGGCATTGCCACTCTCCAGGCAGCAATTGCTGGATTTTTTAATTCCCTCTATTACACTCTTCCTCCCCAGGTAAAAGATAAATTTTTGCAACTCTGATTTTGTTGTAATTGGTGGTTGTGTTTTAAACTGTGTATGAATTGTGTTTAAAAACAATGCAGAAAATAATACTGAATATTTGAAGTAATGCTGTCATTTCAGGTGGCAAAAAACCTTGGCTTAGAAATCAATGTCATTTCTCATCTTTGCCATGTAGCTGTAACCTTTGTTCAGTTACACCTAACATCAGAGAATAAGAGCTTTGTCCCTGGCACCAGCTAACCCACTTGAGAAATGGTGTTTTCCTCTCTTTGGAAGAGCTCATCTTTTAATCTTCTGTTTCCTTTAGGAATTGTCTTTGATTCCCTTCATCTTTCTTCTCTTGCCTTTTGCTGCAGGTTGCTTCTGCTTATACTCCAGCTCTTTTTCTACTACTTAATCTTCTGCATATTCCTCACTCCCCTCTGGTTTCTGCTCCTCTGCCCCTGACTGCCAGACATCCACTTCTGCCCAAGAGTGTGGACACAGAGGCAGGTCCCATATCTCATGTGGGAAGGGGACTTTGGTGGCCAGTGCACCCATGATCACAGCAGAGAAGCCAGCCATGGGCACCTGCAGGCATGGAAAATTGCACATCATGGTGCAGGAAATCCAGATGTGATGTAGGGGTCAGTCTCACATCGCCTTCCTGGAGACACCTCATCAAATCTGCAGAAGGTTTTCATCAGTACTGCTGGTAATTCTATTTTTTTTTCACTTTTTCCGAGGTCCTTCATCTGTAGAATTTCACATCAGGTGAGAGTAGAGTTTTGTGGAGATATTTGGTGTGGCAGCTCATGCCAGAGTCATCAGTTGACTCTCATGGGAAAGAGACACTAAAAGCACTTGGAGCCCAGAGGAAACATAAAGGGCAGCTTGTGTCTTGTTGGATATCAGTTAATGCTGTCACAAGACTGAAAAGAAACAGGCTTTGCTTTCTTAATGCTTTTAGAACAACCTGATACATTTTTCTAAACTAGAGGTACATTGAAAGCAGCAGGAATGTTTGACATCCCATCCTATTGCCAGAGCAAGACCACGTACATGGCTAGCCCATCATCACAGCAGTGTCTGAAAGGCAGAACATTGCTCAGCTACTCAAGCACATAGCCAAAACACAGTGAATGAAAGGCAGAGCTGCTCTGTGAGAAGGACACATGTCTGAGGGTACAACCACCCCATGAACCACCCCTCTCCTTGCATTAGCAGCTGGGGCTGCTGCCTGAGAAGGTGACTGGGAGCTCTGATGGGGCCCCTTCTGCTGAGTGCTTCATTCTGCCTCCTGGGTCCTCCTGTGACAGGTTGGGTCAAGGGAGTCACTTGTGTTTTCCATAGGAAACAGCTGTGCCATGGTGAAGACAGGGCCAGGCAAGCACTTATGTTGTCACAGAAGATGGGGACATGGTGAGCTGTCACCCAGGAGTGATAAATCCTCCACTCATCTGGAACCAGGAGATGCCAGCAGAAGGACAAGACCGTGCTGCCCAGGCTGCTGGCACGTACAGCTCCAGGGTCTGCAACCCACAGCTGACTGTGGGGACAATCTACCCCTTACTGTCCTTTTGGGGCCCAAGGACACCCAAGGGCAGTGAGTGCTGTGTTCCCTGGTGCAGTGGAAGCCTTGCTTGCTGCCAGCTGCCCCGGCAGCACCCAGTGCCCTGGGCCAGACCCAGACCCGTCCTGCCTGGGCACGCAGCAGCGGCAACATCTGGGTTATTTTAAGCAGGTTATGTCAGTCCTGCCCTCCCTCTCCCTGCCCATTCTCCCTGAAGCACTGATCACTGTGGCAGGATGGATTTGCCTGACTAAAAGGGCCAATGGTTTAATTGATATGATATGGCAGCTCATATGTAATCTCATTATTCTGTCTAGCAGGACACATTATTCTCTATTTATCACACTTCTGCCATCTCAGGTCTGTTGTTCTTGTGCTTTGAGGACAACAGAACACACCTTTCTGTCAGAGAAATCTCACTGGGGGCAGGAGCACAGGAGAGGGTTCTGCAGTGGCAGACAAAGCTCCTGGGTGTGGGTTGTAGGCACCTCTGCTTCTAATCTTCATACAGCAGGGCTAGGTAATGCAAAAGGGCCGGCAGAGGAAGAGCCAGGGTGTCTTCAGTGAGCACCAAAATTGCTGGAAAATGAAGCCTTTGTGACTGTGTGTGTATGGGAGGGGTGTTATTTGTTAGTGGGAAACCAGTTTGCATCTGACAAACATAGCTTGCCCCTCAAATCTCCTGTGAGAAGGGCAACTTCTACCAGAAAATGTTCTTGTGTTTTCTGTTCTAAATTGTCTTTATTTTTTTTTTTCCTCCTTTGAATCAAACTACAGCTGGAAAGAGAAAGAAAGGAAATAAATGGTTTCAGGTCAAAAAATACTGCATTGATTGAAATGTTCTGACACAAACATTGAAATGTTCCTACACATCCTCTCTCGCTTGATTTTCTCATTGAGCCTTAAAACAAAATAAAATTTCTGGGCCAGTTCCAGGTGTGTTTGTGCTCCTGCTGCTTTAATAACAGCCTGTAGTGGTGCTGCTGCTGGCTGCTACTGAATCCCCTGACAGTTTGGTGTGGCAAACAAAACTGTGGCTTGTTAGAGGGATGTGCCTACAAGGACTCCACAAGGCAGCACAGTACCTGTGTGTGTGTGTGGCAGTAGGGAGGCAAGGGCTGTGGGAGGGAAGGGCCAGGCAGCTGAAAACGTGTCACAGGCAGAGCAGCCACTTGCAGGGCACTTTCTGTGCTCAGAACTGAAAATGCCTTGCAGAGGATGGGAAGCATAATTAGCACAATGTGCTGTAGGATAAATGCTAAAGCAGTCTGTCTAGCAGACAGATACTACAGTACTGAATAATATAGACATTAAGCCAATGACCCAGGATCTAGCCAGCTAGAATCTTAATCCCCCTTAAATAGATTCACAGACATCCTTTCATTGCAAACATTCGATCTGAGCAGACACTGGATGCTGTTGTGTTGTATTTATAGTGCACCACGACAAAAGTTTGTGCTTAAATAATACTATTTTGCTGTGTTAATTGTCAGCAGAGTGGTGTCTTTGTACAACATGCTTTTGAGATGGAAAGAAAAAGAACATCAGCTCTGGATCCACAGGCAGATAGCAAAAAAAAAAAAAAAACCAAACAAAAAAAACTCTATGCAAGCAAAGGCTGCCCATTTAACAGAATAGGGGAGAAGAGGATTCAAGCTTGGAGCCAGGGCAGGCTTGACTGGGAAGAGACTTTTCATCCAAATAAGCCCTAGGCTAGAGCTTAGCAAATATTTTTGGTTAAGTGCATTACTTGACCAAAACAAAATCCCTCAAACTAGCAAATGGAACAGTTAATCTGTGAATTCGGTTTGTGTTTATTAGTTTGGATCAAAATAAGGAGGAGGATGACCTGCAAACTTTCATGATTTGGCACTTCTGGAGGGAACTGCTTTGATTTTGAAGCTAGATTCAAGGGTGGATTTGCAAAACTGACAAGTCAAAGGGTTGCTGTCCTCTGGATTCTTGGGTGTCAGCAGACCCAGGAAGGATAGTCGGACATGGTTCAAAAGCATTTTCTGCTGGGAGGTAGACAGAGGCTGAACTTAGGCTTCCCAACCTGTATTTATCAGGAAAATTCCCCACCAGCTGAGCCATAGAGAAGTCTAACAAAAAACTCTTTTCAACATATCCTTGAAAAAATATTTGACTTCTGTGTGTGGATAAGCACAAATTGGAGTGAAGGCCAGTATCCAGCTGTTCCCACTACTTGGACCATCAGGCTACCAAGTCACTCAAGCTTTTCTTTTTCTCGAATTTGTGTTTAATGATTTTGCAGGGAATGTCTATTTCTAAACGAGGAACACTCATTAAGCACTCCCTTGCCAGTGTCCATAGCTCTGAGAGCTTAGATGGGATACTGAAAGTTTGTGTCCAGGATTACAGACAGAGAATTCAGTTCAAATAATCCTTCTGCCTAATTCTACCCTACTGCTCCACTCACTCACTCGCTCACTCACTCACTCACTCACTCACTCAATGCCCCCTGGAAAGGCAATGGTTTATTTTTTAGTTTCTTTCACTGTAGAAAATACTCAGGGATTTCCTAAATGAAATCTCTGACTTGAACCATGCAGCTTTTGTCTTTTCAGTTTAGTGGCTATTAAAAAGCAGATAAATTGGTATTATTTCAGTGACCTGGTTTATACTGCCTGTCTGGCACTGAAATGCTGGTGTGATGGAGCAAAACTGTTTGCCCACTGTCCTCTTGAGCCTACGGTAAAGATTGCTCACAGCAAATGAAATGGAACAAGAAATAAATGCATTGAAGCAAGTCAGTAATTTTCTTTGCAGGAAGTTATTCTCAACATAGGTAAACATACTTGAGTTTAGTTTTTCTCCTTAGCACTACTTCGTATTTGGTTCCTTATCTATAGTAAAGTTTTGAAAAATTTTCAAGAGCACCTCTCTCTCTTCTATGTGAGCAGAAGTCAGAATATGGGCAATGGACTTCATTCTGCTGATAGGGTGACCAGCACTGTATTCCCATTCATGGAAGCCATCGAGATTCTTTATTCTAATTATTTCTGCCAGAAGACAGATGCAGAACTTCTTATGATAAATAGAAATATTCTGATTTTCTCTTCAATTTATTAATACATAATTTATACACATCTATTCTTGTGCCAGTATTGTTCAGCTCCCAGATAGTTTCTGTTTTCTGGCTTATGCAAAGAAATCATATCACTCTCAGGCTTAATTTAGCAAAGCAAACAAGCAAAGTTCTTCTATTTCTCTTTCTGTAAGATGGGACTTTTATTTCTCTGTGAATCCTAGTAATCCTTGTAGCCACGTTTCAGTTTGAATCTGTGGTCTCTCAAGCCTGCCTTCCAGGACTACTGCAGTTATTTCAGGTAAGGTGGTATCAGCATCTCAGGATCCAGGATTCAGATTTTCGTAACTCTATTGGAAATATCTTACTTGGAAACACATAAAATAAAAGCTAACATTTTTACTTTTCATTATGCAGGCTTCTCCATTTGCCATTCTCAAGTGGTGAACTTCTGTGTCAAGATGAAAATTCATCTTATTAATCTACAGAACTTTCTACAAATGAAATTCAGCCCCTTGTGCTATTATTATTCTGAAAGGCATCTACAACTCTCTGGGTGATATCTAGATCCTGCATTAATCTTGTAGTGCCCTTAGTTTTGGGTCACCTGAAAATTTTATCAGTACATGCTCTGTTTTGTATTAATCCATTTTGAAACAAAATCATCCACAAATATGTTAAATCAGACCAGTTCACTTCCATGGAATCGTAAAGTGGGAAATGAACTACTTACATCTGTTTTTCTCCTCTATGCACAATAATCACGTCTAACACTTGCCAAACACTTTATTTTAAGGAGTTGTTAGTCCAGTTAAGGTCAGGCCTCTCCCCACGTGTTTGTTTTACTCTGCTGAGGCTGCAAATTTTTATGGGTTTTAAAGTCCTTGGCTTAAGGACACAACAAACTTACGTTTAAACCCCTGGGCTGTCCAGGCCACATGGCTTTGTTAGCTCATTCCTACACAATCCTCAGAGTTTGCACTGGGAAACAAACCACTCCAATGTGTTTTAATTTCTCTTTCTTTAATGAGTACCTCATGATTTTCTCACTAACACCACAATTGCTTTCTAAGAGAGGCCTGTCTGTAATATCTTCACTAGTTATCAAAACTACATATGAAATGTTATAATTTTCTCATGATTAAATTTTTAGTGATTAAAGTTTTTGTCTGTCATTCTAGGAGTAAGTGGACATTGAGTGATTAGCTCTGCAGTCTGTAGCTGGAAAGATAACATTTCTATAATGATGCTGTGCATGGTTAATAACTCTCACCCCAATATTGCAGGGATATCTATTCATATTCCAGCCCAGAGCTTAGAGATCTGACGTGGATGTGAAAGACTAATATGCAAAACCTCTACTGCTGTTCTTTCTCCAAATGACTTTACCAAAGGAAGTTCACTTTACCTTTTATTTCTCATAAGCTCCTCTGGCTTATGACACCATGAACACTCATTACTTGCTTGCTTGTTAGTGACTTGAATACAAGGCTGCATTTTTACCTCTGTGTTTTCTGGACAACGCAGTCTTGTATTCAAGTCACAATTGTTGATTTTTGGTATTAATTTATTTCAGGAAAAATAAAGCAATCTCAATTCCTGAGGGAATATGAGAGCAATAAAGCTAAAATAACCTATATAGGAAATACTGTATTATATTTTGTTGTTTATAAGCCTACAGGAAAAAAAATCTTCAGAAAAGACTGTTGTGATCACAATTATGTTAGTGAAAATATCAGGTCCTAAGCAAGGAAGGCTGCCTTTACTGTGTGTCTGCCCTTGGCATTCCCTGCATTTTATTCCTGGACAAAAGAAAAGCACAATGCTGAATGGAAAAAGATCTGGCAACCCCAGGATACAAAGATTTGAGTCTGAAAGTGGCTATTGATGCATTGATTAGAAGAGCACTTAAACTCAGGATTCCTATTGGTTCTGAATAAAATACTGGCCTGACCAATGTTAGGCAGGTGCTCTGTTATCTCACAAAACCAGAGCCCCTATGGGAATAAAATAATAAGAATAAATGAGTATGGCTCAGCTATCTGTTTCCAAAATAGTATAAATAGAAGAAAAAGAAAAAGTACTTCTAGCTCTGCTACATGCTTCCTAATTTAGAAATATTTATTGTGATGCTTGAGGCCTCAATTAGGAGTACAGGAGGTAAAGAGAAAAAGGAAAATATAGGCTGAGGAAAACAAGAATTTGCTGATATTCTATTTTTGTAAGCCAAGAGCAAGCAGAGGCTTTGGACTCACTATGAGTGTGACCCAGGCAGAATACTTTCAGGAGGTCTAATCTTTCAAAGGGCAGTTTGGGGGGAAAATTCTGTCAGTCAAGCTTTCTTTGAAGTACTTCCAGTTAGCACCCTGGGCAGTTTAGCCATTTTGCAAAAGCCACATTATAGCCCCATGGTTTCTTCTGCAGAAACATACTTCTGCATTTCACTTCTAGGCTCTTAGAAGATTTTATTTCTTTCTTCTTCTTCTTTTTTTTTTTTTTTTTTTTTTTTTTTTTTTTAAGGAAAAAGGTAAAGAAAAATCCCAAGAGAAGACTGTACTCTTGCTTTTCTGGATGATACTTTTTGCTCACATCAGTGAGCTGGAAAAGGTCAAATAGCATCTGTCTTTGTCATGAGTTACTAGACACTTAGAAGCTTGCCTGTAAATAATGGGTTCAGCCCTGTATTTCAAATGCAGACTGAATACTGAGTGAAATTTGCCTGCTAAAGCCCTGTGGGATTTGACCAGCAAGGAACAGCTGCAATAATGAAGAGAGAACTTGTTAAATGTTTAACCAAATTAACCAACTGCACAACGTGGTGCTTTCCAGCTTCATCAGAGGTCTCTGGGAGAAAGCAGGGATACAGAACTTGGAGCTGTTTGTTTGGGTGACTGAGATAACCCTGCAACATCTGGAAATGAGAAAGTCAGTTGACTAGGGAGTCCAGTGGTGTCAGGGGTTGTCATTAGTTGCAAGGACATGTTTCTCAGTTTTTAAACACTGCAGCAAAACAGCTCACTCTTCAAAGAGCAGCGAGCATGTTGGTGTTGGGTTGCAAATCCCCTGCCACCCCTGCTCCAGCATATGGTATCTCACTGGGACTACCAAGAAACTTAAAAGATGTGCTTCTGTCATCCTAAAACTGCCAAGTGGGCTGAAGGAAAACATTTGCTCAGAGTGTAGGCTTAATGAGGTCTGATGTTATCTTTGAGACCAAATGCCCAGCGAGCATTCTAAGTGAGCATATGGGCTGCTTTAGTGCCTGCTGCCTGTCCCTGATGGTGAGCAGGTCCTGGCAAACCAGAGGGGACACAAAGAGCAGAGCTGCAGGCTCTGTGGGCCCCATGGGAGGGCTAGCAAGCAGAGTCCATGGGACAAAAGCAGTTTTGGGGGCTCCTTCAGGTTCAGGTGACACCAGAACACCACCCGTGCCCTACTTTGCCAAAATGCCCCTCCCTGGCTGATTATGGGCTGAGATGCCTTTTGCCCACTGAATGCATACCCCTAACAGTTCAACAGAAGTGAGCTCCTCATCACCTCTCTATTTCTACTCCATTCCATGTTACCATGGCCAACCAACCCCATGTGTTACTTGGGGGATGTGGTGAAGTGCCCCTGAACAGAGCTGAGCTGACAAGGGAGGGCGTCTTCCCCTGACATTCTTGTTCTGGGAGCAGGATAAGGAGTGAGACAAACATGTCACTGTCAATTAGTTAATGTTTGTACAAGGCATGGTTGAATCCCATGGAGTTTTGTTAACCTTGTGGCCTCTTCATAAAACCTGCCTGGGTTCATGAACCTATCCCCATTTGTAAATTAAAGCCGTACATTCTCCTTTGAGGTGGATTAATAAAAATATGCTTTTAGTTAATGCTGTGAATAGGAGTAGAACATTAGCTCTCAATTTAGGCAGGCAGGTGCTCTTGGCAGTACAAGGGCAGTACATATACTTACATTTATTTTTTCCTTCCTTTGCTTTCATTTCACAGCTACTTGGAAACTATTTTTCCACTAACTGCATTTTCTCACTTGATTTCTACACAGCAGTTTGCTTTTCTGGCAGTCTCCTGAAGGTGACAAGGCCCTCACGACTTACCAAATCTAACCACAAGAGCATATTCAGGTAGGATTTGAAATCAGGGCAAATGGATTCCCTGCTCTTTTGAAAGCAGCTTCTATCAGCACAAAATATCAAATGCCACCAGTATCTCCTGGCTCCAGGAGAAGAGGCTGTGAGGATTCCCTTTGTCTGGACAGTCTGACCATGGGTCCATCACTGTCTGTCCATCGCTGCTGCTGCACAGCACCTGCATCCCACGAGTATTGTGGACCACAGCTCCCTGACCTACTCAAGACTTGGTTCCTCTGTTGTGTTAGATTATGAAAAGTACCCCAAAATGGACCTGTATTAACTGCTTTTAAAGGCAAGACTGATTTTGGTCCAGGTCCAAGGCATTTCCCTCACATTAATAACATCAAGACAGTATTTCAGAATATAACAGTTAAAGCCATGTTATCATCTAAACATCTCACTGCAAATTCAGTGCTCCCAGGCAGGCTAACAGCTCTGGGATTGGCATCAATCCAGAATTAAAATTTGGTTTCCAGAATGCAGTACTTTTTTTTTTAATGTAACATATTGAGTGGGTTTTTTGGAGCGGGAGGAGGGATTGGTATGTATGATGCCTTATAGCTTCAGGAATTCAACTTCTGTAGGATGTTCCTGTTTTATTGGGAAGCATTCTGAAGTTTTGAATATGATTATAGGTAGTATTTGAAATTGTAATGTTTAAATGTTTTAGCATAAATACATGATTTTGGAGCCATGCTGTAAGTCATGTTAGAGCAATCAACAGAGCAATTCAGACTTGATCCTTCCCATTTTCTAATGCAGGAAAAGTATAGAAGGAGTAATTTTACAATCAGGGTATAAAAGAAGTAATTCTAAAAATAACTACTCAGCACTCTGGTTTTTTAGATTTACTCCTCACTCATGTAATCTTATCAGACAATGTAAATTTATAGATACAGACACAATCTGGTAAGGTGTTTTGATTTATTAATGTGCTACCTGGCTTGTGTGCCAATGCTGATTTGCCACACACACACACAGACACAAAAAGAACTTTTGAGAAAATACATTTCATCACATGGAAAAACCACTTTGTTTTACTGGTTTGCCTCACTGGATTTGGAAGCCTGGTGACATTTTATTTAGTTCCCAGGTCACAGAGCATTTCTCTGACATCACCAGCCTGAAAAAAGAGATGTGCTTTATACTTTCCAATGTCTACAGCATAACTCCTTCCTCTTTTTCCACACAGATTTCCCATTACAATAATATGGCTCTTTTTCTTTTTTTTTTTTTCTCCTACAGAAGGCTTCTTTCTATAGCAAAATGATGGCACATACTGGTGTCCAAAGTAGTTTATTCTTCCAAATCTGCTCACTGTGGCTGTGAATATGCCATCAATGTCACCATGAGCAGGACTGGACTGGGTTTATCAGCCATTTCCACTAGGGTCAGTGTTTGGCTTTTTTGGTACCCATGACATGTGACAGATGCCAGCAAAACAAAGCCAGTGGGCAAGTTTCTCTTGAGCAGACTATGGTACACAAACCTTGCCACCACCACTTGGCATTATTTTTGTCAGGGGCAGGTATCCAGTGTTTGAATTGGGTCTCTGGGCAATTTAGAACAGCCTTGCAGAAGGAAATGTTTCTTTGGAGGGTTTGAAAAGTTGTGGGGAATGTTGCCTTTTTCTGTCAAACTCCTGCAGACTTTTCATGGATTTGCTGGAATCTGATCTGTCCTCTCATGCCTTCAGGTGATTGATTCACAGAGCTGCCCCTACTGTGCTTGCTCTGGGGTAAAGGAAACATTGATCTCTCCTCTTGTTTCCCGAGGGCTCCCTGTAGATACCAGCACTGAAGGTGAAGTGCTTGTCCAGCAGGAGTAAAAGCTGAGGAGCCCCTTGCAGCAAGGAGAGCTGCAGCTGTTGTGCAGGAGCAGCCCCAGCAGCACCAAAGCCTCCTGAGGAGGAGGTGAGGTGGACAAAATGTGACCTCCATGGGCTGTGCATCCACCACCACCAGCCATGCACATGGTGTGTTTGCTAATGGAGCAGCCTCTTCCCCTTGTCCTCCCAGTTTTCTTTCATAAATAACAGTACAGGCCATATTTCCTCAAGCCCCACTGTGTTCTGCAATTTGGAGATCCATGCAGGAGGTCCCATCGTTAGGTGCATGCAGACTTTATGCATGGAAATATGGCACACTGGGGCTTTTAGAGAGTTATTCTGCTGCAGTCAGCAAGTCACTAAGTCCAAATGCTGCTGCTTTTACCATTGTGGCACTGACACTCCCCATAAAGTTACTTCAAGATTTGTAAAAGCCCTTAAAAATAAAAGCTGGGGCCTAAATGTCTCAGCTATAATGCTTCAGTTTGCAATTCTGTTTGGTGAATATATAACAAAAGAAAGATAATTTCTGGAAGTAGAATACAACAAGTGTAATAAGTAATAAAACTGCACACTGTTCTTGCTCCTGTAATTCCTCAGCCATTGGCTTGCAATGCAGAGGGAGAGAAATGAAAGATAATCAACAAGGTATAGTGTGGAGTGGCCTAATCAGTAAGTTGGAGTCTCAGTCAAAGCTGAGTGCTAAATAGTGTCACAGTCTGTAATATCACTGGTTTCATGACCAGCTTTTAGAGGCAAAAGCATCAACTAGATTGCAACAGGATATAATACTTTGTGGAGTAAAAAATCTTTAGAGTGAAAAAGCATCCTTTTACCTATTCTTGTGGATAACAATTGTGGTTTTAATATTGATATGGATAAAAATTGTGTTTTTAGTCTTTTCCTCTAATTCATTGGATTTAAAATCACATAGAGGTGTGCTGATTACCAGGGACACACAAAAAGGCAGCTCCATCCTGCAGAGACTGTTTATCCCTGAATGCTTATGACACTGCTAACAGTACACTGAACGGAAATTTTGCCCTGACACCTCACCTATCTCTCTGCATGAAACTCTGTCTTGGAGCCCCCTCTAATAGTTAGGTATTTTTGATAAACAAAATATAACAAAGCCATAAACTCTCCAAAGGGAGCCATCTGATGCAGTTCCATGCTCTTGAGGAGTCCAACATAAAGAAAAAATGCAGCAAATGACCAAATGGGGACATCAACTGAGCTATGGCAATTGCAGAGAGACATTCCAGTTAAATTGCTCTGACCTACATTTGGAGTAGGCAAAGAACTTAAAGGCCAGTGTACAGAAATTTTTGAAACAACCACAACTCCATTGTGAGTCTGCATATGAAGTGAAAACCCTTTTAAAAGCCTGGGAGACACACATTGGTACTGCAGTCTGTGCTGTGTAAGGCACGATATTCTCAACTGGGACAGGGTAAAAAAGACCTCCATGGTCTTTGACAAACACCCGAGCACCTGGAGTTTTTTCTTACACCTGACAATGGCTGTTAAATCTTAACTAAAGGTAGCATTCTTCCAGATTCTTCCAATGGCCATGTGTGTGCAGCAGATATGAAAGTGTCCTGCTTTTTGTTCCAGTTCATTCTTGTCTGCTTTCATTGGGGAGGGCCATCCTCCACATAGATCTGCAGGTCTGATTATGAACCACTTGTATTTTAGTCCCTCATGGAAATAGGCTAAAGGAAAAGTGGGCCTTCATCTCAGTAGTGCAAATTAAATATCTCAATGAAATTATTGACACGATTTAAAGAATCATGAAGATGAATTCAGCAGAGAATACAGCTCCAGCATTGAAAGTGCATGAGAAGGACTTTGGCATTGTATCAGTATCCAACCACCAGGATCCAGTAGGGTCAGTTTGGTCTTCACATTCATGTGGTGTTGAACTTTCTGCTGAATTTTTTGACAAAGGGTGGAAATTACAGCAGCAGTTTTTTGAAAAAAAGGTTATCTGTTTCTTGACATCAGGATGAGATCCTGTGACCTCACAGATCCTTGAGAAGTCTTCAAATGTTAGTGATTTTTACTCATGCTCTCTATGCTCTGAATTAAAGCCAGTTTCCTAAAAGAAAAGTATCAAAATAGAGTCCAAGCTCTGACTTTGACTGAAAGTTGTAATGGGCTGCCTTTGCAGTAGAAGTGTCCCTCACCAGGGACACCCACTCCTCTCACCAGTCAGTTGGGTTTTCTTGGTGATGTGGCTAGCTAGGGAGTTGCTGGGTCAACATTAACTGTAAGTTACACAGAAACAAAGACAATTGCCAAGGTCTCAAAAACAATTTACCACAGGATTTAAGGATTTTTTTAAACAAAGCAAACAGTCAAATGCTTGGCTGCCTGACCTCCTGCTGAGAAAGTTCTCTTACTTGAGAGAAGGGCCATTCACAGCATTTCAGTCAGGCTGAAAAACAGCTGTACCTGCTGAACATAATAGGAAAAAACTCAACAATGTGTTGCAGGATGGACTTCCTCCTCATTGGGAGCTAATTACTCCTTCAAAGGAGGAAAGGCTTAGCTCAAGGTTTTTATAAAGAACTGGAAAAGCAGGGATGGGATCAGAACTGAGCTAGCCATATACAGAGGACAGGCTGGCTTAGAAGAGTGTGTGGACCCACATTTTGCATGGAACACATTTGCCATGTGTAGAATGGACACTATTTTAGCCTCTCAGATCTGATGAAGAAAATGGGGTTTCCTATCTCCAGTGCCTGCTGGTACAATAGAATATTTTACTTTAATTGCTCCACTGTAAGAGCAGGTCCAAATCCATCTAGTCAAATGGAACTTTTTAAAGCGATAGTAGAACTTGCAATACTGGCATTTAGAATCTTTTAATATACAAGTACTTTAAAGAATGTGGTGCTTTTATGTTTTCAAGATTTTTTTTTTTTTTTTAATGAAATGTTCTTATTAATTGCTCAGCTCACTGACCCTCATGCTCATTGATGCAGAAATTCACTGATTCTGACATTTTCATCAGGAAAGGAAATCAGGGCATTCTCAGACAAGGTAAAAAATAACAAAGCACCTGTTTTAGGGTAGAACAAAAAGTCAGCTTTAGTTGCAGCCAGGACAACCTCTATGAACACATGGGACTTTAAACCTGGAGCCTCACCATCCAAGATGAATGCCTTAGACTTGGGAATGTCATGGAAGGAGGTTGTCTCTTATCAGAAGTGAAAACTCTGATCTGACACACAGCAGGAGAAAAATGCAGGCTTTTAAGATTTGCTGTGTGAGAGGTTAAACATTTCTTGCCCAGGTGTGCTGGGGGCAGGGTATGACCCAGTCTCCTGCCTGCAGACAGAGCTGATTCCAGCAGGGCCTCAAATGACAGGTGACTACCACCATGGTTTCAAAATCCTGGTATTGAAAATGGAGCCCTGGAGTCACACACTTGCTCGGGCCCTGAATGTAGACCTGATCCACACTGCAAACAAACAGGGAGTAATGAATTGCATCTAAATGTTCTTGCAGCAAGAAGGTCAAGAAAAGGAACAGAAAGACCATTCACAGGAACAGAGAGAAAATGAAAATATTGGAGATGAAAATAAATTGTGTTATTTGCCTTGCAGTGCCAGATCAAGCTTTAGCACACCCTTTTCCTCCTATTCCTCCTCCCAGCCCTATCAATGGACCTTCTCCATGAGCTTGAACCTTATGAATGAGCCTGCTGCTTTGGTATTTCTGATACCTCTGGTAGCATAAATTCTCTCCCCTCATGACGCTTTACTTTGTCAGAAGACCATCACAACTATTCCTGGTCACTCAAAAACACACTTCAGTCACAATAGTGATTGAATATTCATTCAGTCACAGAATATGCCCAATCAAAGAGAGGCATAGCAGAAAAAAAAACCTCTAAACTAAGTACAATAATCTTTCCAGTTTTTTTCACCTTGTTCTACTCACCACTGAGTCTTTAACTCCTTGAAAACCAGCTGTCCTTTGCCATGTATGATAGAGCACTATGTAGTGATGATGGTTAATGAAGAAATGTAACACTTTAAGGGGGAATACATTGTGTCATTACTTAAAAAAGCACCACAAGAGATCTGACATGCTATTTTTGCACAGAGGAGATAAGGCAAATGATCAGAGAGTGATGTGTTGTAGTTATTTGAGTATGCACTGTTCCTCATAGGCTCCTCTGAACTACAGTTTTTGTAATTCAACCTGCTCATTTCCGTTCAAGGTCTGTGAGTCAACCAAATTTGGAGGTTTTCTGACCATGACATGTAGGCTTCATGCTTAAGGTCAGTTGCTGGTCTAGAATGTAACACAGCACTTAGGGACATGGTTTAGTGTTGGACTTGGCAGTGCTTGGTTAATGGTTGGACTCCATGATTTCAGAGGTTTTTCCCAATCTAAATGACTCCATGTGCCCATACTAACAGAATTCTCACATTGAAATAAAATATTCAGTTTCTATAAGGGAAGTTCAAAGGCATCCAGTGTACACACCTGCTTATGGTGGCAGGGAGAGGAGAGGAGAGAGGAGAGGAGAGGAGAGGAGAGGAGAGGAGAGGAGAGGAGAGGAGAGGAGAGGAGAGGAGAGGAGAGGAGAGGAGAGGAGAGGAGAGGAGAGGAGAGGAGAGGAGAGGAGAGGAGAGGAGAGGAGAGGAGAGGGCATGGCTTTTAAATCATCCTCACTTTTCTCTGCTGACCCTATAGAATTGACATGTAATGCACACATGGACAAGGTATATGTCAGGTGGGTGAAGGCTGCTCACAATACTTGCAAATTCACGGACCTTTTGTAACCATTTTACATCTGCCTGGATGAGATTAACACTGTCAGCACTTCGAGAGAAAGTGCTGAAATCAATAAACAAGGTGGGCAGGTGGCAGAAGGGAGTAGGGTTGTGGAAATCTTAATGCACATTGTCATGTTTCTTCACATTTCTCATAAGCATCAGGCACTTCATGTCTAAAGTAGAATGCCTCAGAGCAGCTCACACAAATTCTAATTCCAAGGAAATACAGAATCCAGGTTGTTTTTTTCCTGCTCTTGGACAAGCAGAACATGAAAGTCAAACTCCATCTCCTGCTGAAGATCACAGTGAGCAATACTGCAGATTCCATGGGTAACACAGGACTAACAAAACAGCCTACTCAGTTTGAACACTTTTCAGCTCAGCACCCTTGCTTTCTTCTGAGCTGAGAAAATGATGCCAGTGGTATCAGTGCTGCTTTTTCATACCAATTGTGTGTGGTGCCTACAGTGACTGTTTGGGCTTTTTCATCCCAGTTTGCAAGACACAGAGAATAAGAAAAACTTATGACAGCTTATATGGCAAGGAGAACTGTTTTGCTGTAATGTGAACATTACCAGTGAGCTACGTAATAGACCTTGGAAGATACAGCTTACAAAGCATTTTAAGCCAATTTTTGCAAGCACAGTTATGTAAACCACCGAGAAGGGATTTGAACTGGTAATGCTGAGAGTTGTTTAACTTCAGCAGTGGTAGCAGGGAAGGGATGTGGTTGGACAGAGACAGGGAGAAATGGGTGAATGGGATATTCCTTGGCTATGTTGACCCAGCCGATGCATCACTGCAGCAGCTGATGTTCATATCCAAGTAGGATAATTTCCATGTTTGTAGGATGAAGCCAGAAACTGTGGAGTTTATTACCCATGGATCTTTCAAGCCAGACATTAAATACTCTGCTCTTGTTTGGATTGTGTGAACACTGATCCTCCCTTAGCACTTGCCCTATGAGTAAAACCTTTATTCATCAGTCTTGAGCTGAAGTCTCTATACTGTTGGATTGCATAGTGAGTATTTAGCACTTGCACTCTGCACTGTGACTACATCATACAATGAGATGTGATTACACAGTCTTTGAGATGAAAACTATTATATCAATACACTCCCATGAAATACAGATTGAAAATACATTATCATTTTGGATATACAACCTTTGAGACCAAGAATGATAATTTACTACATTTACATATTTCCTATGACAGTGGGACCCTGAACCAGCCTTTGACTCTCTAGGAACATCATAACACAAACAATAATAACAAATCCAAAGGAAAAGTTTTTTGTGTTATTAGCATTGCTTCCAGAGATATGGTGACATTATGTTGCTGCATAAAACCATGGAGCCCTGGACAATTAGACAAACTTCCATAATCAGGGCACTGCTTTACAAAGAACTAAAATCCACTTTCAACTCTCTATACAATTTCCCATAAGACTTGCCATGACATCTCCTATATTTCTGCTGGAGTTTCAGTAGGATGCAAAAGTCTCTGCTCTGTTATAAAATGACTATTGTACATTAAGCCACTGACATTTTCATATCTGTTGTACATCACATCCATTGCACTTTAGCAATTAGATTTCTGTACTCAGGCTTGCTCTGAATCTGTTTCCAGCATGATGTGACCCTCAGTGTTGAGCTACTTTAGCCTGTTTCCCTTTATGCACAGAACTCAATTACCTTCTGTGGAGCGATTTTGAATTTGTACAGCCTGAGTATGAGAGAAAAGCTCTAGTCCTGCTCCTTTGAGGAAAGTGGTGATGAGGGCAATTCTTTTAGGCCCAGTGAAAAGACCTCATGAAATTGAATTTTGCGCAACCACCCAATTCATTGGATAGAGAAAGCATGAAGGAACATGTGGGTGGATGGCTGGAGCTATCCCTCCTCTCTTCTGATAAAACATTGTCCCTGTGTAACTCATTAAACCTTTTAATCTGCTCTCAACACATTTTCTTTATGTTTTTCCAGGGATCATTTAGTATAGCTAGGATTGGACACCTGCTTTTTCCCCCAAGAAGTACCTTGCCATGGAGCACAGGACAGAAAGCTTTGGCATGGCTCAGCTAAGCATTGCTACCCTTCCTGTTACAGCATAGAGACATGAAACGGGGGGGCAGGGATTAAAATTCAGCTCTATCATGGCAAATGATTATGAATAATTTTTACTGTACCCTGAAATGAGGAGAGAAAAGAGAGAGCAACAGGGGGAAGACTGCTATTAAAACCAACAACCAGCTTAATCAAGCAAGCTTCAGAACAAAATGAAGTGATGGCTCAAGCCAAAGAAGCCACCACAAATGAGCCAGCCAAGGCAGAGTGGTCAGCTTTCCTGCATGTGCAGGATGTATTGGCAGCCTCTGCTTGGCTTAGGTAGGATGACAGAACAGGAGAACATCAGCAACAGCTGTTCCAGCTGCTGCTTCAATATTGCCTGGCTGCCATCAATTTGCCATTAATTCCCTTCAGATGTACTGGGCTTGCCTCACTGCTTTTCAAAAGCTGCATGCTGCATGGCACGAGCCTATCACTCTTCCCATCAGACATTTGATAATTGCACTGAGCTAGAGACTGGCAGTGACAGGCATTAATGGGGACATTACTAGCATTATTAATGTGTGTTAATGTGTGTTTTCTGCTTCCCCTGCCTGCTCAGCTTGCAGATCTGTTCAATTGCTGGCAGTGAAATGACCTGATGCACAACGATACAAGAAAGAGAAAACACAGTTACAGCACTTCCTAAGTGCAAATCATCTTGCATGACACCAGGCTCTATTGCCATGTGTTACATCCTCTGTATGTACATCAAGGAGGGCAGTGTTCAGTACCTTGCATATGGAAACAAACCTACTTTATGTATGTTACTCTCTTCCTTCAGGTGCAGTACTTGGCAGTTGCACACCACAAGATTGTGGTCTGACATGGTGGTTTCCAGTCTGGGGACACCTTTGCATCCATTCCTACTCTCACTCACAGTCAGGAGTATGTTTAAATTCACCAGGGCAAGGTCACCCCAGGAGTGCTGCCTATCAGAGCACAGAGTGACACGAGGGCTGGATGTGCCATTTCCTCGCTGTCACTCTGCAACACAGCTCAGTGTGCACTCGAGTTCTTCACACCTTCATGGCACTGCAGAGCTTCCTGACTCAGAAAACTCTCTGTGAGGGCACATCACACTTTTCAAGTAAAAGGATGATGTTTTGGTTTGATTTGTTTTATTAACCATGGAGCTTTACGTTCATGTAATGAATTGGAGCTCATCCTGAAGAAGACCAAACTTTGTATTTGGGAAATGTGCAGCAGTGTTGCTAATGCTGCTGCAGTGAGCACCTGCTGGTTTTTAGCTCCTGTCTGTGGTGGATGAGCAGCTTTAAAATTCTTCTAGCCACAACAGCTACCAGGAACAGGGCTTGTTTGCAGCTGCCATGAATGAGCATGCATGCTGCCAACAGCACTGATTCCTGGGAACAAAGTCTGCCTTGCTTTGTTTCCAAATATTAACCTCCTGCAATAAGTGCCAACATACTTCACCTATTTTAACACAGATGAGACCTCTGGAGAGGGACCTGGGAAGGAGGGTCTGGAGAGGAGGAGGATTTGCCAAAGGAATTTGTCCTCCTGGAATTTCTCCTTTCTGTGAACAAAAGGACAGAAACACTCTGAAATATTTAAAACCCTCTTTAAACGTCTCAAGGAAATGCCTCATCTTGGCAACTTTCCCTTTCTCTCCAATATTTATTTCCTAGTCTCATAATTTAGTGTGTGAAATACTGGTACTGAGTCAGTCTTGCAAACAAACATGTCCTCTGCTGTAGGGAGTAACACAGTTTTGCCCAGCTTCTCTGAGTTAATTAGAAAGTTAAAAAGCCCAGTTATATGCTAGCAGAGTCTCTGCCTAGGCAAAAGCCATAACCAGAATACTGGCAGAGGAGTGGGGAACAGACACCCCTCCTCACACCTGCACTGAGCCCACACAGTTTATGGCAGGGGCATAAATTAGGGGCAACAGATGCTCATGTGAATGGAGGGATATGGGTGTGCATCCAGGATTTGCCTCAACCATGACCCAGTGCAGGATCTTGCTGAGATGCTGCTCTGCACCTTTCCTATTACTCATCTGCTTTGGCTTTCAGGGGACCAAAACCTAGAGTGAGAGCCAGCAAGGAGACTACACTGAGTTTCAGGGGGTTCATCCACCCTGTTCTGCATGGGGAGGATCCTGGGTGAGCCACCAGCTTGCTAACATGGCTGGATGTCCTTGTTGACTTGGAAAGCTGGAAAAGCTGTTACCAGTGAGATAGGGGAATGGAGGAAATGGTAAAATACAAGCTGAAGGCAACTGAAGACTGATGTGGAGAAATTTCAGCTCCCCCCAGGTCTGGGACCTTGGTGCAGTGCTAAGCTAGTCCCTTCAACCAGACTTCTCACACATGGTTGTCATCTGGCATAGTGACTAATAAATTTTTTAAAATTTAGGTTAAACATCTGCTTATTGGTTTTTAAAACAATTTTAAAGCAAGATATGAGGTTGAAATAAAAAAATTGTTTTTTAAAATAATAAAATAACAACAAAGTGATTTTTTTATCCAAAAGCAACAGCACAACAAACACTATGTAAAAAACATGGCTGTTTCAAATCCATATTTTTCATGGAGAAAAATGGAGTAGACACCCTTCTTCAGGTCCCCAAACCCCTATTCTGACAGGGTTAGGGATTGTTTACTGTCCATTTTCTGATTTCTGCCCAAAAACCTTCAGTCTGATTGGCAGAAGTGCTGGACACTTAATACTGCAAATGTAGTAGTACATGAGAAACTTGCTTCCACATCATCTCTTTTTGCCTTGTATTCCTTGTATGCAGAAAGGTGATTAATTTTTCATTTATAAGACTTACTGTGAAAGGCTATTTCTAAACACCTGTGAAGAAACTCACTGCCAACTGTAAGTTTTGCAGGGGGGCTCATGAAAATAGAAGTGATTCTTCCTGCAGTGGTGGGTGGTAAATAAGGAGGGACTGCACATGACCAGCACAGGGGCAGGAATGTACTGCACAGCTTCTCCCTAAGGGAACATCACCCATTGAGGCCAGGGGCTGAGGCAGGGTGAGCAAACACAGCTTGTGTGGCACAGAATCTGGACCCTGAATGGGATGAACTGAAAGTGTGTCAATTACTTTGATCTGGGCATTTCGTAATATAATGCATGAATGTGCAACCTTGAAAGCATATTTTAATAGAAGGGGTTTGTGTGCACTAAACCAGGTGCAGAATAAGTGAAAATCCATGCCTTTAACCAGTTTTCTTAGCAGCTTGTCTCTTCTAGAGAACAATCTCCTTCTTTGGCCTTTTCCCAATATGGAATCCCAACATTTTTCCCTTTTTGACCAATTAAAACAAAAAGCTAGGAAAAGTCAACTTTAAAAGCTCGTTCTTACCAAGCTCAGGGTTTTTAGGCAAGTCATTTGGATACATTTCAGATAAGCAGCCAGCCTTGTGCATGCTTAGCCAAACCCAAACCTCTTACAGTGTTCTCTCCCTACTATTAATCTTATATCCTATTAGTAGGATTTCTTGTGACTTTCGTGGCCAGCTCTGGATAATCAAAAATTAATGGAGAATTCCAAACATGTAATTCACCTCAAACTTTATTTCCCCTAACAGGTCTTTATTATATAATTGATAGTAGATCTAGATTTATATTAAATGAGTTAGATAATAAGGAAACTCCTCTCAAGAGATGGAGGACTCTTTCTCCTCTGGAGCTAAGAATCTGTTGAGTAGAAAAGAGCATTTTTGTAGAGCCTATTTGAACACGAGGTGTACCAACGGTTCCATCTGTTATTTAAGGTGTGTGACACACAGATAAGATAAATCAGGGTATTTCTGGCAACTCCAGCTATGGGGAAAAAAGAAAGGTAAGAAACCACAGTCTGTCTGGATGCATAATAACATATATAGTTAACTGGTGTCCAGAGCTTGAGACAGGGTGGAAATGCACACATTCTTACAGCCCAGAAGGGAGATGGCATAGTAGCCTTCTCCCACTTTGCAGGATGAGAAGCTGGGATGCAGGACAAGCCCAGGAAACAGATGCTAGGTTGTCTATGTTTGTCTGTGATACATTGCCCACCATTCCTTGTTGTACCACACTGTCAAGGCAAGCAGGTGGCTCAGTGGGAGAGGCAGCTCCTCGCTGGAGGTGTTTTGCCTGTTCTCCTTGAGCAGGGTGAAGCAGAGCTTCTTTCAGTGTGGAATCATAGCACGTGCCTGCATGAGGGAACAACCTGCAACTCATGCATTCCTGGACCAGTTCCTATTTAGAAGTACACTTGGGACTGCTCCTATTTGGAAGTGCACTTGGGATGAGATGGTGAAAGACAGCCAGTAGCATTTAAAGAAACAAAAAATCCCCTTCAAAATACACAGTGTGGGACCGTTTCCTGCTTAGTAAAATGGCACCACCACTGCCACTGTGAATACAGCAAAGCATGAGTTACTTCAAGTGCCTGTGGAGCGAAGGAGCCCCTCTCCCTTTTCCCATGCTCCTGCCTTCTGTCACTGCTGCTTTAGTGAGTGCAGCAGTGAGGGGCTGGTGGTAACATATCCTAGGTTTGGTATGCTCATCTCCTCTCCTCCTCCCACCTCGTGGTCGACACTTGCATGCTGAGCTTTGTCTGGCACCCCAGTGAAGTCAGGTCAGCCTGCCACAGCAGAACCACTGATGCTGGAGAGAGGAGTGGGTGGTTAGGAGTGAATGCAATCAGCCCTGTACAGAAGGTGTTTCCTTCTTTTGGTTCTTCAAAATAGAGATAGAGGGAGAAGGAGGGAGATGCTCCAAGTGGTGGGTGTTTTTAAAAAATTCATTCTGTAATGCTCCAAAGTGAATGACTTTAGCACCACGTGGAGGGCTGAATGCTGAATGAGCACAATCATAAAAGAGCTGAGAGGATTGGGATCCACTCTTTGCTCCTGTTGTGGCTCCCTCCAGATACAGTTCTGACCCACAGTTATAAGGTAGGAGCCAGGGAAAGTCATAAAGACTGAAATTTGTACTGCAACACATATTGCTTCCTTGAGGTGGTGTTTTTTTTTTTTTTTTTTTTTTAAAGTCAACTTCAAGACATCAAAAAAATTAACATTTCAAAAGTATGTGTTGGCATGCACGTCCATAATTCATGAGGGTTTTTAAGGCATTCAAGAGGATCCAACAGTGCCGAAGTCATGGGACAAATCTCTAATCACTCTGACTTTATCCTCTTACACTTGGACCCAATCTGCCCAGTGTTAAAGCACCCAAGACATGGTAACAGAAGAGAGAGCCCAAGGTCACTGTGCCATGCAGTCTGGTCTTTATCACCCTCTGACTTTTGAGAGAGATTAAACCTCCAAGGGTTGCAAATCAGCAAAACTTGAACAAATAAAGTCAACTTCCAGAATTTCACTAAATTTTCAGTAAGCTGGATGCTTCCATGAGCTAAATTTTGCCCAGGTACATCTGTGAAAGGAGCCCTGGATTGACCCCAGGTACAAGATTTGGGCCCTGGATGCGCTGACATGTCCCGCCTTAGAAGTGCTGAGGGACTCTAATCTCCATCATGTGGTGCAATATGTACATCAGTTCCTCTGAGTTATTTTAGGAGGGGAAATGCCCATATTTATAAAAACCCAAAACTGTAGTAGATGAAAGCTAATTTAATCAAGTGCATTTATATAATTACTTTCACATGAACAACAATTGCTGAGATGAATTACAGAGACAGGGAGAAAATGAGTACTGTGAGATGACATAACACCAGTGCTCAGAAATTTGTAGTCAAGGGGGAAATGTGCCAGATGTTCTGTAGTACTTAAAGCTAATGGGATGCCACATTAATCACTCCTTAAGGCATCCTTCCATGCTTACATATGAATCTCCTATCTTCCTTTTAAATTTCCCTTTTTTTATTTCATCACGTTGAGTCTCAACTCAAGGTCATCACATCAGTATCATACCTTTGAGTGTGTCAGTAGCCCTTGACCAGACTGAGGTTTTTGTTCTCTGTGTGTCCAAGGGGTTTCCTTGGACATTTATTGCTAAGTCCTGCCAGAGATACAGCATATATTATAGATCCTAAATTGGCACAGTTCAAAGACCAGGTATAGGAATTAGCTGCTAAGGTTGTGTGTTTAATTACACTCATTACACACTCCAATTACCTGAAACATTTATAGCTGGTCCCAGGGAAACACTTAAGTGGTCCAACTAGGAGTTCACAGTATCTCCATTAATTGCTCTTTGTATCAAAATAAATTATCAACTTCCCACACCCACTCAGAAAAGACAAACTGGGAATGACCACAATAATCTAAGTCTCAGCCAGTCTGGAGTTTGTCCTGTAATAAAATGCCAAAACAAAGAACAGAAACTGAACCAGAGCCAGCAGACAAGGTGTTTGGCTGACCAATTTGGAAACATTAAATTGAGGAATCAATTTGGTGAAAATTGCCAAAACTTTTAGGGAAATCAAGGCTAAGATCCAAATGCCAAAGGGGCAAATACATCCAGAGAATGGAACTGTATGTGAAAAGCTATTAGGATTGGAAAGAGAGATATATGAGATCTGTGTGGCTGAGAATAATCCAGGAAAGCCCTGAGAACTGCTGAAGAATTTATCTCTGCAGACCAAGCTGGGAAAAAGGGCTGTAAATCTAATGCTTGCTAAGCTGTATCAGTTGAAGCGATGCCATGGTGTATGCAGTGATTGAATTTTGGCACATTAGTATTACAGTCTAAGTTCTGTTCCACATTGACCAATTATTTTTACAAGTTTTAGAAGCTTAGCAAATTTTCTAAAAGGGGAAGAAGCTGTCCTAAGGAGATTTTAAAGCTCAAAAGCATTTCCTAGGTCTTCCTATTACCACTTGAAGTGCCAGCTATGCATCCTGACAGCAATTAGATCAGACCCAGCAGAAAAAGCAATTGAAGAACTAAATTGAAATCTTCACATAGCTATGTCCAGTGCACAGCACGCATGAGGCAGAGTAGCCTGTACCAACTACACAGTCAAAAAAGAGAGATAACAGGATGCTCTTGCCAGCTATTTTATGTGAGGGGTTTTGAGAGGCTGATTGTTGTCATGAATGAGGGCCCAGTATCCCCCAGAATGATTGCACTAGTCACAACACTGACCCACTTGTATGGAAACATCATCTGGCAAGGATACCAACAAGCATCCTCTGCTGCTTCTGCTGCTTGCCAGAAATAGTTTTTTGTCAATCCGGGAGAAGAAAAGGAATGAAGTGTGTGAAGGGAAGCACAACAAAGTGGCAGTAGGAGCCCAGGAGTGCAGGGAGATGTTAAAGCAAAGGAGGAACATCTGGGCAGAGATCTGGCTCCTGCTGAATTCAGCAACCAAGTTCTTAATTGGCTCCTACAGGGCTAGAATTTAAGCCTGGATGAAGGAGAGTTTTGGTGAGTGGGATGAAAAGCACATCTGTGTAGAAGAAGTGTCTGGACTGTCTGAAGCCCTTGGATAGCTTCAGCTGAGGATCTTTTATCCTGCATATGTTTGTAGAAATAGGCTGGACATGATCAAAGACCTTTGCATGGTTTGAAGTGCCCTGTCTTGGTATGGGAGGTCTACAGAAAGAACAGCTAGAGCCATTAAAACTCAACAGGGTGGGCATGTCTCTTAATGGCACATAAATAAAAACTGTGGGTTACACTGCAAGGGGTCTCTTTTATTTCCCCACAGTCAGCTACTTGAGGAGATCCAAGACCAATAATTAATGAAGGAAAAGACTCTTCACAAAGGTTGGTGACACAGACAGGAGGATGCCTCAGAGGCTCTTAAGTCAAAGAGCAAGTGAGGGTTTGCCTGTGCTAAACTGATAGAACAGCAATAAGCAGATGAAAGGCATATTTTTAAGCTGCTGTATAAGACATGTTGGACTTGAAGCATCCATTAAATCAGCCTTCTGGCAAAACTTTAGTAGAACTACTGATGCTGTCAGACCATCACGTGTGCTGGAGGAAGGAAACTTTCATGGGTGTGCATCCAACAATTACGTTTCTTTCCCAATGTAAAGGCTAAGTGGGATGTAGAAACCCAGTGGGAGATGCTGCCCTCAGGTACAAAAGGAGCTACCAGGGGGCAAGGGACACCTTGTTTCTGGGCAACACAGCTCACAGTGCTGCTCCTTGGTCCTGGGGTCCTTGGTTCTGCCTCATCCCAGGCAAACACCTGCTGCACCTGTTCCCCATGTCCTACTGTTTTCTTTCTGGAGTTTTACCAGTGGATTCTTCTTCCTCCTGACCTTCAATGGCTCTGACTTGCTTTCCAAATCACTTCTGTCTTCTGGTTAGGGCTCCCAAAATCTGTTTTCCCACCCAGGAGCAGCAGGGTCATCTAGAGAACCTTTTGTGTGGCAGGGTGGTAGCCTGGGGCTGTGACACTCAGGACAGTCATCTCCCATCACTTCCCTCCTTGGGGCTGTGCACAATAACTGGGGAATAACCTCTATTCCATGGGGGCTCCAAGCACGATGAGATGGTGAGAAGGAGTATTTTAAAGGAAGCAGCTGGAGTATCTTGTAGATGATTCCACCTTTAAGATGGCAAGGGAGCTGCTCACAGGAATGGGAAAAGGATGTCTGTTGGAGACTTTTAAAATAATATTGGAGTAAGTCCTAGAAAACAGTGAGGGGAACATCTATGTTTTGAAGTTGTGGGTTAATTAATTGCTCAGAGAATTTTGAAAACCTCCCTCACTATTTGTCATAATAAACTCCCGCTTAGAAAACAGACTTGCCTCTTAGTTACATGGGTATGAATCAGAAATCATTCTATTAAAGACAAAACATCACAGCAGCACAAAAGGTAAATCAGGCATTCACCTGCTGTTTCTTCTAGATAAGTCAATGATTGCCCTAAGTTTTGCTATCAGTTTCATAAATTTACCTCCCATGAACTTCATCTCCCATGTACAGAAAAAGTAGAGCAGAATGTGGCTGGTTTGACTTCATAAAAACTAAGTTTTCATTGCCCACTTCAAAGGTGATTAAAGCTGGTCATTAATTATACTTCCATGTAATTTAGATGGCCATAGCTCAAGTGGTAACCCATCTCAAAGTCTGTCCTTTCTAGGTGGAAATAAGTCAGGCTCTAGAATTTTTCATTAGTTAGAGACTGTCAAAAGGAAGGTAGAAATAACTTCAAAAGATGAACTACCGGTAGTAATTTAAGTTAATAGCAAGCTATCTGTGATCACTGTTAAAATAACACCACATAACACAATGAATATGATATGAATTAAAATGATAACCTTTGATTGTATCTACAGGCCTCTTCTGAATGAATAGCTGAATTAAGTTTATAGGAATGGCTATAAAAAACCTAAATGTTCCCCCTTTAAAATTCTTATCATGTTATATATTTTATTTCTGCACTCTTCAGGAGTGCAGTTAAAAGGGTAAGAACCTAAGGGAGGTCATTTTGAACTCCACTGACCACTGATTGTACACTATATTTGTAAAACTAGAGGCTGTATAAATCTACTTTTCAGTACTTGAGTCTTTTCAGATGCCATAAAAATCTTACTGTATCTATAAAATTCATCCCAGAGGAAGTGGTGTAAAGTCTGATGTAATAAAATGCATCTGTCTCAATATATTCATTCATTAGTGTGTGCAGGAACACCCCTCATCAGTCACTGCTGAGGACATGTTTACTGGCTGTTGTAAGTATCAGCTTGGGCGGGTTAGCAATTTTTACAAGCAAGAGCCCTGCGTATAAGAGCGTACAGTGAAATGATTGTTGCTGTCTCTGCTGAGTGCCTAATTGACTGATCAACACAGATGAATGAAGAGCTGGGAAGACATTGAATTCAGGGAAAATCATGGGATGACTTATGGTGTGCAAGAGCTCTGCAGCTAGAGAAGTGGATGGAATAGGAAGGTGCACATCCAGGTTATTACTTTGCTGCAGGCTGTGGACTGCTAATTAGAGCTTTGACTTCTTTTCCAGCTTTAGTCCTTTGTGAGCTTTAGCAGTTTGACTCTGTATTTCAAACTAAAGCTTGGTAAGTGAGAACAGGTTGCAGAGTAATACACAGAACCAAATATTTGAAAACGTGCTCTCCATGCTTGTGGACTCCAGCTTCACACAGCAGCAGAAACACTGCTGAAATGGGTAGAGAGGTTGTGCCTGAAGTATTCCACCTGTGCCCTACAAAGCTGATGTGCCAGGTGTTTCTGTTATTCAAAATTGCCCCAGAAGGATTTCCCTCTCACCATTATGACCTCAGGAGAAACCTGTGCACTGATTGCCAGGAGCCAAGCACTTTGCACTCACCCTGCTGCCCCCATGTTCTGCAGTGTGCTTCTGCTACTTTGCTGCTATGGTTGGGCTTTTACAAGCCAGGATCACGTCCATGGGCCCTAAAACACACAGGGCAGTTTATCCCACCTGGGAGTCAAAGATTATTACAGCCATTTCACAGGTGGATGGCAGACACAGATTACATGAACAGTAAGGACATACCAGAAAAATTTGTGGCACTACAGGAGCAGGAGCAGCCTGCTCCAGCATCTCAATATCCCTGCAAAGGATGCAGTTAACAGCAGCACTGGATCAAGAAAAAAGAGTTGAGCAGGGTGGATACATCATCAAGCTTGGATTAAACCCCTTCATAAATGCATTTTTAGGGAATTGAAAGGAAGCAAGGATGATGATATGAGTTAATATGCTGAGGACTGAAGAGGAGGGAGGTTTTAGCTCATTTGCCCCCTGCACAAGTCTGTTTTGTTCACAGAACAAAGGCAAGGAAAGATGCTGCACAGTACCACACCTTCTCATGGTGACAACAGATCCACAGAAAAAGATGGCAGCCTTGCAAAGATAGATATTCATGACACTCCCAGGGAAAGAACATAGCTCAAGAGGAAAGATGGAAGATGCTACTTCACTCTGGGAGTAAGAGATAATTTTCTCCTAGGTAATGTGGGTCATCTATGGAGTGTATTTCTATATATTTTTTTTCTAATTCCATCTTAACAACAGGGTGTTCTACTCTAAGAATATATGGGGATAATAGCCTGAGATTGGATAGCCTTAGGTGTTTTTGTCTGAAAACATTTGGATTTTTTGCTGAACAGAAACAAAGACCACACATGCAGTTTTCTGGGGAATGGCAACCTTCTAAGTACTGGCTGTGCTAGCCTAATTTGATGAGAGACAAGAGAAATCAGGTATTTCTTATCCCAAACACAGTCTGGGTGTTGCTTAGGGCCTAAGGGACCAGCAATAAAAACCTTTGTAAATGAGATGAATTATGCATTCTGTAGGTTAATTTCTGCTCTGTTTCATCACAGTCCTTTCCAATTAAAATCTCAGGGAAATTGGCCCCTTCTAAAGAAAAATTAGGATTCCATGACATTTGAGCCATAAGCAAGGTCACAGTAATAGTTACTCCTTTTTCAGATTCTCTTCATCTACAGAGAAATGTTGAGGTGGCAGAAATCCACTGCAGCTGCTCATGGTCATTGTTCCAAGGTTTTTGGCACTTTCCTGGATGCAGAGTTGGCCCTTGGAGGCCCTTTGGGATAGTTCTCATGCTGTGCTTTGCTAGCTGATTGCTGTCTTGAGCCAACTCTGTGAACCTTACTCTAAAATAAAACAGGAATAGGCAAGGTCTGCGAGAAGGAAAGGAAAGGGGCTGGACTGAGAATTCCCTGATAGAATTCTTGTGATCTCTAACTTTCAGCCACTCCCTGGTAAATCCCAAAATAAAATATTTGGAGGTGGAGTATAGTAGTAGAGCTAGTTTGCTGGGTAAAAAAGGTGTGGACAGCCCTGTTCCTGACTTCATGGAAGAGGATTAGCCACAACATCCCCTTCTAGTTTTCTTCTAAGCCAGGGGAGTGGGACACAGTTCTTCTCCTTCCCTTTCCCTTCCCTTCCCTTTCCTTCCCTTTTCTCTTCCTTCCCTTTTCTCTTCCTTCCTTTCCCTTTCCCTTTCCTTTCCTTTCCTTTCCTTTCCTTTCCTTTCCTTTCCTTCCTTCCCCTTCCCTTCCCCTTCCCTTCCCTTCCTTCCCTTCCCTTCCTTCCCTTCCCTTCCTTCCCCTTCCCTTCCCTTCCCTTCCTTCCTTCCTTCCTTCCCTTCCCTTCCTTCCCTTCCTTCCTTCCCTTCCCTTCCTTCCCTTCCTTCCTTCCCTTCCCTTCCCCTTCCTTCCCTTCCCTTCCCTTCCCTTCCCTTCCCCCTTCCTTCCCTTCCCTTCCTTCCCCCTTCCCCCTTCCCTTCCCTTCCCTTCCCTTCCCTTCCCTTCCCTTCCCTTCCCTTTTCTTCCTTCTCCTCCTCTTAGTTCCATGTCCCCCTCTACCATCCCTCTTCAACATGAGATTGCATGAAACAGGTCTTCCTAAATATGATCTATTTTTCAGAAATTACCTGTAGCCAAGGCATATCTTCGCAAAACCCCACACGAAAACTCATAGTGTCTTTTTGGCCTTGGAAATCCCATACTGCTCCAAAAGGCTGCTCTGGCAGGGAGCAGTGATCAGGCTTTTGCTCCAGGTGTGGATATTGGGCTAACACATCTTCCTAGGTGCTTTTCCACTTCTTTGAAGGTCCTTGCTCCATGGGGGATCTCTAGGACAACTTACCAATGGAAGCAGGTGGTCCTAAACACCATTCCCCTATTTATCTTGCAAGAGCCTGCAGTGCAGTGTCTGCATCTCTTGTTTTAGCAGCTTCGTTCTCCCTAAGGCAACTTTTTCTTTTGTAGCTACCCTCAAAGCATTTGTCAAGGACACATTTGTTTTGAAACTTTAAAAGGTAAGGGGCTTTTTTCTTCAATATTTTGGTTTTTGCTTTTTTTTTTAATGTAGTAACCTCTACTAAAGTAATATTTTTTAATTTCCTGAATGTCTCAGTGACATTGCAAATTATTGCTTTTTAGGCTGCAGTTGTTTTCCAAGTTGGCCAGAGCAAGACTCTGACAAAAAAAAAACCAAAAAAACAAAAAAACCCCAAAACAACAAAATCTGCAAATAGCTTTTTAAAAGCAGCTATTATTAGGAAAAATAAAAGAAAGGAAAAAGAAACCAGTAGTGGAGAGATACAGCTGAGTACCATTTAAGGCACTTATAAAGCTTGTAAAATAGAAAATGACCAGTGTTTTAGAATATCTTTCCACTTACTTATATAGCAATCCATTAGATGAGAAATGCAGTATACAGGTAAATGTCATCTGTGCTTTTACAGCTCCCTGGAAGACATCATTCTGACAAAGGTTCAAGATGAAAAAGTACATTTTCAGAAATTACTCTTCGGAATCTTTGTAGGTGACAAATTGAAACAAAGGAAATTGCCAAAAGTTTGGGCTTCTAAGTGTTGCTAGAAGAAACTTGTCAGGTGAAGTGTTGCAGTTTCTGCCTCCAATTGGTGCAAACCACATGCAAGGTGCATTTCAAATGCCAAATACCAGTCTTCATAAATGTGAGACAAACCCTTTTTCTTCTTTACAATCTGCAAAGTCTGTTTTCCCCTGCCAGCCAGACATGCCCAAGTACTCTTAGCTCTTGTAATAACTGCCTGGAGAATACACCAATCCTGGCATGGAAAAAACCATATGTATATTTTTCTTTTATTCTTTCCCTCTTTTTCCTTGTCTAAAATAATCTCTCCTATTCCTCAATGAAAGCAGTAGAAAGCTTTTCTTGTGTACTTCTCCTGTGGTCACTTGTGGGTGGGCATAAATTAAGTTATTATTGCTGCTATGCTGCTCCCTCGAGGGAGGGATTAAACCAGATTTGAAACCAGGAAAGGTCAAGCAAAGGAAAATGTGGCACCTGTACATTAGCTGAAAGTGCATGCTGACCTTCCACATGACATGTCAAACACCAGCTGTGCCATACAGAAACCAGTTCTGGTTCCTAAGCACTGTTCAGCAAAGGCTCAGGGTGGATTTTTTTACGCCAGTTACTTTTCACTTCATTGTGCAATGCAGTATTTACTTCCATAGCCTCACAGTCAGCTGTTTTCTAATTCTGTAATTCAAGGTAAGTCAATAAATGGTTGTTGGAGAGGAAAACCATTACAATTAAAAAAATGCTCTCTTTCAGCATGTATAGATGGGCAATGGTTTTCAAGAGGAAGAGTGTGAACAATAAAATCAGATGTAACCCTAAAATTAATCAAAATTTAGTCAACAGGATTCAGCTTTCTCAGTTAAAGTGCTCCTTTACATGGGAATTTAGCAAGGTCCCTGCATCTGAAGCACCTCAAATTCTTGCAGAGACCTTGTGAGCTCTGGAGCCTGTCATCACCTTTCTGGCCCCTGACAAATTAATAAACCTAGTGTTATTGTCTTTGCATCTTGGTGCAGGTCCCCTGCAGCTCACCAGGCTCCACAGGTGGTCCTGAAAACCACCCCTCTCCTTCTCTAATCTCCCCATCTTCCTCAACATGGGGAGATGTTAATAAAATTTTTAAGTAATAAGCCACAGCATTTCATCATTGCCAATTCTGTCCCCAGGGTAGTGGCTGCTGTGTGACAAGATACATAATATGTCCAGGCCTTATTCTGCACTGCTTGCCATTTTCTACAGAGACTTCTTCTGAGGTGGTGAAAAAAACCCAGATCACTACCTCTGCTTTAGATTAATTTTGTCACATTATAAATGGCACTTGGAGGTGCTGAATGAAGGACATTCATCACCTCCTATATGGACACAATGATGTTTTGATCTTGTTCAGGTTCAGCTGCCCACATGCAAGATGTCATGGTATCTAGGGTTCTTCAATAACTCAATTTCCTCACATGTTCAAACAAAACAAAACAAAAGAAAATAAGAGAAATGTTATTCAAGGCCTACCTGTATACTTCAGTAAGACATTCTCTAGGGTGGTTCTCAACCCTTTTCTAGATTTTCTCTTTACCTTGCAAAACTGTAAATCTATTATACTCTACTAAATTAGTACACAATTAACTGGATAAATAGCACCAGCCTTCTTAATTCCTACCTTTCAGGGTTACTTGCAGATAGTGGAGAACACGTGAATTTGCTTTAAACATAACCTATGATTTTAGACTGAAATGGAATACAAAACAATCACCTTGTCATCTGACCAATAAAATGGATTCCTTTCTTGTGTGTGTATGTTTTAAAGCAGGTAATTCTGTGTTTTAAGGAGAGAGGAAGGATATACTGTGTTCACTGATAGGGCTATCATCTGCCACTTCATAGCTGGTCTCAGGTGATCTCTGTAAGACCTTTCTGCCAAAACACTTTTCTCTTGACAGTAAACAGAGGCTCCACTTCTGAGTTCAGCAGAGCTGGCTTAGATCTGATCCTTGTCATCATCAAAGTGCCTCTAGAACAAAACTATAATATCCTTTGGGGCATTTCTATACCTGTATTTTGTAACATGATTTCCATATATATATATCAGCCCATAAGACTAACTCCATAAAAACATGCTTTCAAGGAGGTTTGTATTCTTAGGCACTCAACTGGGGGAAAATGATTTTATGTGAGATACAGTGTGGATCTCTTTGTCAGAAAAGGATTTGTGCTGATTAGTTTAGGTCCTGGTTGGAACTTGCACAGTCCAAAGTTCAGCTTGGCACTTGATTTTGGTCCAAACCCAAATCCCTCCAAATTTCCCCATCACTCACTTCCCCCTTTGCTTTGGTGTGGGTGGTTAAGACTCCCATGCACTGGCCCCTCCTCTGAGTATTTAGCACATGTTCACAAACAACTAGGTAGTACTTCTTTCTCCATCTGAAATTTGCAAGTAATGCATGCCTTTTGCACCGTGGTCTTCACACGTGTTCTTCAGCTCTGGCAGACACAATATTTTTTTCCACCATAGCTGTGTCAGCAATGTTTCATTACCATCTGCAAACTGGCTGCAGAGGGGTTTGGGTCAGGCTATTATGGAAAACAGTGGTAGAGTTCAAATTCCAAATTCTATAACTGTATCATTCAAATTATTATCATGCTTTCTACACTAAGAACTTTTATTGCCCTCTTCACTGCCCAGAGGTGTTCATATTTCATTTACTTGGCATGATAACAAAGTCAGGCTCTGTTATCTGAAATAAAATGATGCTAATCCATGGCTGAGCAACAGGGAAAGCAAAGCTGCCTTCTGATTCTCTGAATGAGTGACAAGATGGGTAAAGAAACTCTCTTTAGCTCATGTGTTTCTCTGTAGAGGCGTGCCTACCCTCTGCTGATAGAGCAGAGTTGTCACGACTAAGGAATAAGGTACCACATTGTCCTAAGTAGCTTTAGAAATGCCCCACCCATGGATCCGTAGCTTTGGCACTTTGGCTTATGCTCAGCAGCTGCTGTAGGTAGACATCCCACACTGCACACGGGAGTAAACCTGACAAAACAGGAATCCCTGTAATTGCAGTACAGCATGGTGCAACAGCTGGCCCAGCTCAGTGCAGTGTGTGCATCTGGAGGACACCTCCCTGCACAGCACTGATTTTCTTCCTTCTCTTTCACACTCAATCTTTAATATCCCACTTAACTCCTGACACTGTCTCTAGCATTCATTTGCTGAATGATCTCCCCTCATATGTACTTAGAAGCCTTGTCTGCATATATCTTCCCAATCGTTTTCCAGTGATTTCCTACTCTCAGCAAGGCTTTTAGAGTTGGGAGTCAGACTTTCCCCTCTGGCATCAACAAGGGCAGAGTCCAGCAAGAAGCCACTCAGTCAGCAGTTTGCAGAGTATCAGCAAGGCAATTAACCTAATTCCAGAAACGATAACATGCCCAGCCCTTGCCTGTTCCACCCATAGTTTGCTCCCGAAGAAATGCCATAGCATTCATTGCTAAGTGGTTTACTGAACCTGCATTTAATCCTTATCCCTAGCTGAGGCTTCACAATATGCAATTTCCTTCTATCATCTTCTTGGATCTGCAGAAGTTAACTACATGACAAGCCCCAGTGACTGGGATGAGCAGCATGACATTGCTGACACATATGCCATCCTGATCTGAAGCCTGTAGTGCCATCTCATGTTGTGAGTGGGGCTTCCTTTTTAGTGGCCCACCAGCTAGCTCTCCTGTCCCTGTGCCCTTCAGACAGCTTTTCTTAAGGGAGGCTTTTTCCTTAGCAAGTCCTCCAAAGAGGAAAACCAAGAAGAGCTGCAGTTCAGGTCTGGGTGCTTCTTGCTGAGAGGAAGGCAATCCATGGAACTGATAGGGACTATCTGACAGCAGAGTGTCTTTGACCCTGTCCAGGGAGACCAGTCTTCCTCCTGTTCCCTCTCTGCCATCTCTGTCCCCTGAGGAATCATTTCCAACTGTTCTTAGAACTGTGCAGGGAGAATACAAGGTGCTGAGCACACACTGACTGACTGCAACTTCTCCAGTCCCAAAAGCTGTAAAGGAGACATGGCATTACTATCTCTTTTTGGAGAGGGAAAAAAAACCAAAAACAAACAAAAAAACAAAACAACAAAAAAAGAATATTCTGGATCACTGTAATCCCTGAAAAAGTCAACAGGACCTATATCAGAGTCCATCCAAAATCATAGGGACATTTCAATTTCATGTCTCACACTTCAAGCCTAGCTAAGAGAGGTATGTGGAGACACCATCTAAAAGAAAAGTATTGTATAACTGACAAGAATATGTAAAAAGTGCTTCACAAATTTCCTTTTCAGCAGTAACTATGAGCTTCTAAAGTGGCAGTTCCTGAGGGAATGAGCATCTACAGAGTCTGGATGTAAAACTCATCATCCCTGTTTTTACAAGCAAAAGTTCAGACACTTCTTGGTTTTTATTTGGCAGCAATGAAGAGATGAGGTGACTGAGTAGACAAAAATAACTATCAAGCCACTAGAGAAGCTGCAGGTTAGACTGTGATTCCTACTGATGTGTGAAATCCATACTTTATTTCTGTAGACAGTACCCTTGTACTACATGCTACCAACAAATTATGGTGCACCCCCAGCACAGAATTAGAGAATCATAAAATGCCAGGTTGGAAGGGACTTCGAGGATCCTCTGGTCCAATCTTTGCAGGCAAAAGCACAGGCTAGGCAAGATAGCCCAGCACCTTGTCCAGCTGAATCTGAAAGTTTTCCAATGTTGGGGAAACCACCACTTCCCTGGGGAGATTTTTCCAATGGCTGATTTTTCTCACTGTGAAAAATTTTCCTCTTTTGTCCAATCAGAGTATTTCCAGGAGGAGCTTTTGCCTTTTACCCCTTGTCCTTTTCAGGGGACTCCTTGTAAAAACAGTCTCTATGTTCCTTGTAGCCACCCTTTAAACAGTGGAACACCCTTACACAGTGTTGATTAGGTGTCCTCTAAGCCTTCTTTTCTCCAGGCTGAACAAACCCAGTTCTCTCAGCTTTTGCTCACATGGCAAGTTTCCCAGTCATTGGGTCATCTTTGAGGGCCCATCTCTGGACCATCTCTTACCTGTCCACACCTTTAGTGTTAATTCTCAGCTCTGGAAGGGCTTTTCCTGTGCCTAACCTGGCCATTTTTCTCATTTTTCTACTGATGTAGGAAGAGCTCTGCAAAAGAATGTAAGGATCCTGAACACATAAGCTCCTACAGGGAAGACAGCATTTGGCATCTCATAATTTCAATAATATTGAATATATAATTTTTTTTTTTTTTGAGATGCCTAGTTAGGACTACCCTTCCCCCACCAAAAAAAAAAAAAAAAGTATTTAGACTCCATTTAAAAAAATATCTCTCTTCCCCTAGTGTCCCTAAACTTGTCATCATCATTTAGCATGTTTTATTATCTAGTTGTATTCACACTGAATCTTACTGGTTTTTTGGCCAAGAAGTTAAAAATCTTTTTCAGGTTCTTGGATTGCATTTGTAGGGTGGTTTTTTTGTTTTTTTTTTTGTTTTTGGTTTTGGTTTTTTTTTTTTTTGTTTTTTTGCCTAGACTAATTTTAAATATGCTTTATAAAATATTCGATGCTTCCAATCCCTTCTGAGAATACAGATATTTTTATCCTTGATTTTGGATAGAAAAAGAAAGGAGACCACTAGGGTTTGAAAACATCATCCCTTCCCTTTGTTCATTCCTTTGATATTTTCCTATTTCTAGCATGTGCCTTTCCCCTCTAACAAGGTATTATTTTTAATATATTCAGGAGGAAGAAAAGAGAGTCTGAAAATGACCAGGGCAGCTGCCTGAACCCTCTTACATGCTAAAACTCCTTAATGTTTCAGGCTTGCTGTGGACTGAACAAAGACAGCCATGCTTGCAAACAGACATACTTTCCAACCACATGTGTTTGCCTAGAAGAAAAAAATTATGAATTATTCTCTGTAATCATACTCTCTTATTATGGCTCCTGTCAGTTTATATTATATGTGAGTAACAAACCAATCTCAATCCCACAGATTTTAAAGGAGAGCAAAGTGGAATACACATATATAACACTAGCTGAATGGAACCAAAATGGCCATCCATCTTGCAAGGAGAAAACCACATGTGATCTAGGGCAAAGGACTGCATTCTACGTGATCTGGAGATTAAAAATATATCATATCTAATATGAAACCAAAGCAACACCATTCTCAGTACAGAGAAAAACTACAGCTTTTAGAGTAAATCTGAAAGAATAAAGGAGTTACTAAAAAAATCATGTGAATATGAGTCCTAGCTAGTATTTCTACACTTGTCAGTCTACTATATCTCACAATTTTTAATGTTTCTTTGCTTGCATCTTACTCTGTATCCTATATATCAGGGCTCCTTAAAATATCCTGTGGAAAATCATGTCACAAAAGACAATCTCGAGACAATGCCACCTTCAGCTCTCTGCCCACCACTTGTGCTGTGTGTACCACCCCAGCAACAGATGCTTCCTCACCAGCAGGGTTCCCTCCCTTGCTGAGTGTGTGGTGTTTAATCATGGTGTACAGTCATGATATTACATGCAGGGTAAGTGCAGTGATGAGTGCACAGGACAGGCACAACCCAGCTCAGCCACTGAAAGATGGAGAAATGGATCTGGCTGAAAGATTTTCTGCCAAGGTAAGTCTTTAGGTGGATTTGCTCTGCAGGTGGTCATGCAAACAGTGCTGCATGTCTGCAGGGAATGGATGTATAGCTGAGCTCTGTGAGACAGGGAAACCAGTTTCAATTATTTTGTCAAACCTTACACATTCAGTGGAAGCACAGAGCACACAGTCTTTGCAAAGGTCTCTAACACAAATTCACAGAATTTGAGGTGATATAGTCATAAACAAGTTTCAGACCAAAAAAAATAATGCAACCTCATGCTGTCTCCTGCTCTAGTTTCCTCATGACTCTGAGCTAGTGCTTAGGCCTAGGTCAGATTTTTCTGTGAGTCCATTCTGTTCCTTCCCTGATGCATGTGGTTTCTTTTATTCTTCTATATTTACACTTTGTCATCTGCAGTTTTCCTTTTTATTCTATAAAAAATGGCTAGAGAAGTATTTTCTATTATTGTGTCCCTTTGATGCCTCCATGAGGCATCTTTGGTGATTTTGATGTGAATTTAGAAATAAAAGTACTATAAAGTACACTGTGAAAATACTCCAAAATATCCCCCAAATGGCAACCAATTTATTCCTGTCAAAATTATTTTACCTTCTGTTTTTCTGTGTGACCACTGAACCAATCCCTTCTTTAGCTTTGGCCATTTCCTCCCCCTACTGCTTACCCTCTCTATGTCTTGATAGTTGACCACGTTTCCTTGGTTTCCTGCCACTCTCATTTCAAGAGTTTATTGTTAAAATAAAATTCTTTAAAGATAGCCAAAAGCCCAAAAGGAAACACAGCCCCACCATCTACCATGGACTGATCCAGGATGCACTGGAAAACAGTGAGGCCCCAGAACACCTGCAGTACATCCATTACATCATTGTGTGGTCAAGAGAGCTGAGGAAGGTTTTGAGAAAGGGCAGAAGATAATCCAAACCCTTCTGAAGACTGGTTTTAACGTAAAGCAAAGTAAGGTCAAGGGACCTGCCCAGAAAATTCAGTTTTCAGGAGTAAATGACAAGGTGGATGTCATCAGATTCCAATGGATGTGGTCAACAAAGCAGTGGCTATGTCCCCACCAAACAGTAAAAAGGAAACACAAGCTTTCCTTGGTGCTGTGGGTTTTTGGAGGCAGTGTATTCCAGATTACAATCAAATTGTAAGCCCTCTCTATCAAGTGATCCAGAAGGAGAATGATTTTAAGTGGGGTCTTGAACAAAAGCAAACTTTTGAACAAATTAAACAGGAGACCATTCATGCAGTAGCCCTTGGGCCAGTAAGGACAAGATGTGAAAATGTGCTCTACTCTGTGGCCAGGGAGAATGGTCCTTCATGAAGTATCTGGCAAAAAGTGTCTGGAGAGACTCAAGTATGACCTCTGGTTCTGGATTTGGGGATGCAGTGGATCTGTGGTCTGCTACACCCCAGCTGAGAAAGGGGCACTGGCAGTTTATGGAGGGGTTTGAGCTGCCAGGTTATTGACACCAAAGCACAGCTGCTTCTGGTACCCTGGTACCAGTGCTGGGCTGGATGTTCAAAGGGAAAGTCCCTTCCACACTTCATGCCACTGATGCCATGTGGAGTAAGTGGGTCATGCTCAAATAGGAAATCCCAGTTGCCCAGGAATTCATGAGGAAGGCAAAAATTTTGGATTATCATCATCGTCAGAGGAGGGAAAGGTGACACATACTGAGGAGGCTCTACCATATAATCAACTACCAAAAAATGAAAAGCAAAATGCTCTCTTTACTGGTGGTTCCAGTCAGGATAGCATGGTATGGTCAAGTATTATTTGGATTCTTCTGTGTGATGGGTACTCATGTGGGAATCATTTGCCTTTCTTGTACACCCTTTTATTAATATCATTGCTGTGGCTATTCATTTCTTATTTCATTGCTGTTTCCAGTAAATTGTTCTCTTCTCAGAGTGTCATCTTTACCTTTTGTGCCTCCAATTCTCCTCTCCAGGCTGCTGCAGGGGAAGGAGGGAGTGAGAGAGTGGCATGTGATTTGGGGTGTTTCAGTGGGGGCACTGAATTGGGAATACCATTCCTAAACTATGACAGCAAATTAGGAGAAGTCTAGCAGGAGCACATGCAGAACTTTCTAATCAGCCCTGAGATGCATTGATGTTGTCTGACAAGAACATTGTCTTTTGTTTCTTTAAAAAGTGGGGGAAAGGCACAAATGGACTCTAACTGGTATTTCCCACTTCCATGATCTTTGTCAGGTTTTTTTTCCTTGCCATCAAACAATCATGTCTCAGTGGACAATAGAAAGGTTTTTTGGTTTGTATGGAAATTAAGTCTTCTGTGAACTCCAAATAGCTCAGCAAAATTAAGTTTCTCCAGGATCATCCACCTTCATAATGCTGGTAGAAGCTTTCTCTCAAGCTCCAGTACTACCACTGCAGTAACTAAGCTGACTGAAGATGTGCATATGCTGTGCTATAAATGGAGAGCTGGCACCCACGCTCTGCTTATGTTAAATTGATGTTTGATTTACTATTAATAGGCCTTTGAAAATAAATTAAATTATGAATCCTGTATATTGGTCTCAGAGTTGCACATTTCTCATGCTGCAACATTTGTAGAGTGCTCAGAAGAGGCAGACACAGGACTATATTTGTATCCCCTTGTCTGCTCCAGCCAGCACAGTATGAGTTCATTAACTTGATCGAAAACAGAAGTGCCTTCTCTCCCCAACCCATTAAAGAGATACAGATTTGAACTGGCAGAAAACCTACTCTGTACCTGCTCAAACAGCCCTCTAAATCACATCCTCATCAGTGGCTCAAAGCAGTAGAGTTAGACTGCAGCTTCTATGAAAGCAGTTTGTTTTTCAGAAGCTGCAAAACTCATCCTTCAGCCTCTTGAACTCGCAGCAGGAGGTACTTGGACAGCTTGTGCTGCAATGTTATCCTGAAACACCTGCCAAGGGGTCTCACCCTGCAATGGGCATGATTGGAGCCAACAGCTCAGTCTGCTGAAGCCTGACGTGAATTGTGCTTAACCAATCCCCCAGAAAATCCCTGAGCTGCTCCTCAGACCTTACCAGGCATTTCTATGAAAAAAGTAATTTGAATGGAAGCAATGGTCAGGTTAGGTAAGCACAGCAAGGTCTTGCTGCTTTTTGGCTTCCTATGGCCCACTTCACATGACATGGCATGTAGTAGGGAGTAGATGGGAATCAGCAGGGCTTGGCTAAAATGTATTTCCCCGGCTTGCTGCAGTTCTTTTGGCATATCAGGCATCCTTTTCTGTGTCTGCCTGTCCAGCCCACCAGTCCATGCTGGAGCAGCTGGTGGGGTGACTGGGCTGTGCAGGGCAGCAGCCCCCATCCCTCCATGTGCTGCAGTGGAACAGAGCACCCACTGCCTGGCAGCTGGGGAAGCCTGGCCAGGGGAAGGAGCAACTGAGGCACCATGGATTTGCTGTGTCTCTCCAAAGATGCCTCCAGGAGGCAGAGAAGGGAAGGCAGGGACTCCCAGTTACCATGCTGTGCAGGGACTTGCCAGCTGATGAGCAGGGAATGGATGGTGCCTGGCTCCCCACAGGGACTGGGGAGCTGCAAAGGCAAGAGGAGAGATAGCTCTATTTTTCCATGGCTAGCCAAGGGAGTACAACTTCACTGTGACTTTTTTACTGTATCATAGACCACCTACAAAAAGGTGCTGCATTTTGCATGTCTTTATGTGTGCACAGCAGAACACGAGCCAACTCTTGGGAAAATCCCCACAGGACATGGAGAGCCCTCTACATCACAGTGGCTACAACTGCAGTAGCAAGCTGAAATGGTCCAGGGCATGGATCCCATCACTGGCAGCAGAGCATCTGCACTGTTTAACTGCTGATGTGTTTATTGGTACAGGCTTTCTCTGTGCCAACAGTTCCAGGCAATGCTAGGGCATGTTCTGATGCTGAGGAATTTTCACCATTGATGAGGTCTCTTCCTTTTTGGGGGAAGACAGCTTCCTTTTACAATTGTAAGCTGTGCCACCTGCTGTGAGGACTGCAGAAGGAGCCCTGGCCTGCTTTATTTGCTGGTAGAGATATTGAGGCCAGAACCAGTCTATTTATGTGTAAAATTTTAGAATTATTATTGTAAATGTTTTTAATAATAAACCATAGCCATGCTACTAAGATTAGCAAGGAGAATATGTGAAAATGCATTTTTGGACACTTATTAAAATTGTGAAAGAGTAAGTCAGATATACTGGGCATTTCATAGTTTGTCTGTATTAGCTTTTATGCAAAAATAGCTGCCAAATGCTAAATTGACTAGCTTATAAAGCCAATGATTCTCTGCCTCTACACATTTTATTTTCTTGCCTGTCAGTCTCTGGAAGGTTGGCTGCTTCTGATCTGGAGCAAGCAACATTTAGCAGTTAGCATTGATCAAAGCTACTTCAGCTGAAAGTTCATTTTTTGCCCGTGATACTGAATGTTATTTGCTGTGGTGCACACCGACTGTGTAGGATCTTTTCTTCCAAAGGGATAAGTTCTCAGTGAGACACATGGCACTGAACAAGCTCTATGTGCTTGTTGTTTATAATATCTGCTCTGAGAAGAGGCTCTATCATCAGTGGAAATGCTGCCAGAGGCGGGCAGATTTCCTTAAAATGTCAAAGTTATCATTACTCTCACTTCATCAAAGATCTCGTTGAGACAAACTGTGGTGGCATTCACCCCTTCCTGGTGATTCTGCTTGTCATGAGGTCTAATTCCTCTGTCTCCCAAACCACACACCCCTGTTACATGGCAGGGCATGAGTCTGCCTCAGTTTCACATGACACATGTGATGTGCCTCTGTTCTGAAAGAGGAAGGCAGTATCCTGAGACAGCATTTCTCTTTCCACTTCAGATTGCTACCTGTGAGGAGTTCCCTGTGAACATCTAGTGTTTTCATCCCTGTTTAAAACCCTCTCTTTGAAGTGGTGCTTGTGAAGCCCAGCTCACAACACAGTCAAGGAGAAGGTTCAGCAAGTTGAGATAAGTGCTCATCAGGTCACTGTGACTCCATCAGGCACCCTGTCCTCCCAGCAGCCTCCCCCAGTGCACACTACCCAGTGCCTGAAGCTTCCAGAGGAGTTTTCAAGAGAAAAAAACCCTTCTCTTCATCAGTGAAGACAGTCTGGTGAGACAGGTCTCCCTAGCTTAGTCACTCTTAGGGAGGTTTTCCCTTTTCCCTTCCCTCCACCCCGTTTCCACAATAAGTGTCTGAGTTCCTCAGCAGGCTTTAAATAGAAACCAGCAGGAAGGGCAGGCAAAGTTGATCAGCTTTGCACACAGCAGGAGATGCTAGTGCAGTCATTAAGAATTAACACATCGGTTTCAAACTAGGGACAGAGAGACAGCAAAGATGATACACCACACACACAAATTGCGATTCAGCATTGCTGAAAAGACTCCAAGAAGCAGGGCTTCATTGCAGGTGGCACAGTGGTGCTGCCTTCAAATCAACTACTCCAGATTTATATCCATGCTGTTCTTTGCATCCCTTCTTCCAAAGGAAGAATTGCAGCCTGGGATTAGAATTTTCCATTTAATATGGGGAAATTAGAAAAAAAAAAAAAAAAAAAAAAAGGTTATATTAATAGATCACAATCACCTCCAAATCATTAGGAAAAGAAGAGCTTTTATCAACTTGAATTAAAAAAATGAAATAAATTCAAAATATTATTTATTCTTTATGAATAAGTAACTGGGGTTCTGGCTGGGGATATTCTATGGTAACAGAAGATAATTATCTCCTTTTACTGACACCATTAAAACCCAGGGAGCCTTTTCATTGACTAGCTCATTTTCATTTGTTCCTAACAGCCAAATGGCAACAGAAAACCATGTAGCACAGCAGTGACAGAGTAATTCTGAAGGCAGATTTTACAGATGTAAAAGTTATTTGGTCTTATTTTCCTCCAACCAGTGTACAAACTTGTCTCTATCAGCCATCTCCAAAGCAAAGGCAAGCTCTTGGGGCTGGTGGTGAAAGTCATAATTGTAAGTTTAACAAATCTCTGTGTGTAAATCTGATGTGTTATTTATAAAGGTCTCCCGTGTAAATATTGATGAGCCAACTGTTCAGCTAGGTTACTCAGCATACATGCAGTGTATTTGTGAACCAGAAACCTAAAAAGCCAAGCCAACAATGAAACTAGCTGGATAAGAAAAGACACCCTTTGTGGCCTGGGCGCCTGTAGTTGTAATTCCCCAACTGAAGCAATATCAGTGTCAAGGCTGGTCTCAACAATCAATTCTTTGTTTCCAAGAACTCTATGTCGCACCTTTACCAAGATCATTTTTGTTTTAAAAATATAAACATAAATGAGTGCCCAAATTGGCTGCTTTCCCCTAGAAATCTTGATGTCTCCCTACTGTCATTCAGTTTTTGAGTCTGAAAGCCATTGGTTCCTGTGTTTTTTTTCAAAGTCCAACTGCAAGTGGACTATAGTCCACAGGTTTGTACCTTTGTATCCCATCCACAAAAATCATATAGAAGTCAATGCCAAAAGAAAAAGAACAAAAAAAAGGTTTGTGGCCTTAGGAACAGCTAAAATTTTCTTCCCATTCTGCAAAACTGCAATATAACATTAGGAAAACTAATTCACAACCTGAAAATGTTTCATCTCCTCCACATAAGTCTGAGAGGCTGTTACAATTTGCATTTATATCTCTGCAATAGAGAAATTAAAAACAGCGAGAAGTTGAAACTCTGCATCAGGTCATTAGTAATTTTTTTGACCATAGGTATGTGAACAGTCTGAAAGGAACAGAAAATCTTAACTCAAAGGCAGACCATATCTTGAGCTCCAAGTTTGTAGTGACTGAAGACTCTTCAAGCTGTGCTTCACCGTGGCTGGTGACAATGATACTATTTGCAATCCTACCAGCTTAAAAGTGAAGGCATCAAGGGAGTAATATTATCAGCTCCAGATGAGTAGAGGAAAAGTTGAGATGCAGTATTAGATAATTTAGGAAGTGGTATTTTTTGAAAACCTAACTGCAGTCATGAGAATGTGGAGATGAAGCAAATGGAGCTGTTAAAGTTTGCCAATTCTCCAAAACCATTGCATTCTGCAGAATTAGTTTCCTTTTTCATGAATCTTTGGCAAAATTCAACCTTAAGTTCAATTGAAATGTGCGTCTTGTTCAAAGTGTCTTACCTTGCTCCTAGCCAGACCATCTCTTCTATTGTATGGAAGACAGAGAGCCCAGCACCTGGTGCAGCATTCAACCCACACTTCTTTCCTTTCTGAAGCAGAATAATTTTCCTTTCCTTCCTTCACCCTTTTTTCTTAATTCTTTTCCCCCCGCCACTACCCAGCAGAAATAGTACACTAGGATTAATACCAAATAAATTGTTAATGATATGTCTCCTGACTTTTTTTTCATGGAAACGCAGAAACAAGACAATTCCTCATCTCTCTGTCAGTGCCACTAACTTTACATAGTTTTCTCACCAGTGTGTAGCAGCAAAGGGAAGTGCTTTGATGAATAAATGGGATTTTGCCCTAGTTTTATAGGGGTTTGATGGCAGGACCTAACAAGAACTACTTGAACACTTCAGACACTTTTTCCTCGCACCTTTTTCTCTTTCTTCTCTCACCATCTAGCCTATGCCTTGTGATCACAGTAATAAGATGATACCTCTCTTGCACTCCCTCTGCTACCATATTTCTCCCACCCTGGAGGGCTTTTCTGCAGATCACAATGTCTTGTGATAGTTATTTTGTTTACCATATATCAGAGTTAACATTAACTGTATATACACAGTATTTTACTAGCATCTAGTGCATCATTGTTTACTATTCAGTGACCCTCTGCATAGCAGAGGCTGTTAAATGCAGATCTGGCATTGACCTTGCCTTTTTCTAAACAATCTTTGTCCTTCCACTAAACTGTTTTGAGGATTTCAGCTTTCATACATCAGCTTGTTGTCTTTATTCCTTTCATAGGCACATAAGAGAACACTTTTTTCTTCTCTATAGTCCTAGTGCTCAGGCCCCTGGTCTCCCTTCACACCTGCAGGGTATTCACACCTATATCTAAATGTCTACTAGTTATTTACTAAATATATAGTAGTAGATATTTAGTAGTAGCAAAAGACTAAAATTAGACTTTTACCTTCTAGTAGTGCAGTAGTAGAATGGACAATTCTCCAATAGTACACTGGACTACTCCATTCCCTTTTTTCAGTAAACCTCTTTAGCAAAACTGTACTACAGTTTTTGTGGTAACTTTTGTCCAGAGATTCAGGAAATTCATTTCATTTCCTTCAGTGGAGATTTTGGCTTATCACAACAAAGTCAAATCCTGCGGGTTTTCATTGCATTAGTTCTGCTAGGGAAAGCTGAGCAGTAAAACCCCAAACAAATAACAGTTTAATACATTACACAACAGGCAAGCAGGCATTGCCAAGGTCTAAAATACAGAATATTTGCAACTTTATTATTGAGACTTTCTTTCTCTTATTTATCACTGAATTCTGAAGACTTCTCTATAAACAAAGAGACCCAGCCAGAACAAAGGGTATCTTTCCTCTGAAACAGAAGATTAAATGTAAATGCTGAATGGCAGATCCTTAAAACATGGAGATGAGATTGTCAAAAGACTTAGTACTGATTGTATTTTTATTTGTTCTAGGCTTAAGAGGAAGAAGGTCACTTGTTGGGTAAATTAATACAAAATTTCCTACTCATGTTATGTTTAAAATCATCTTAGTCTCCCAAATTTTAAGGATTCAATTTGCTTCTGGTTGAAAATTAATTTCTTCTCTTGTTCTCATTTACCAGTATTTTCTGCTGAGGAATGTAGAACACCTTGGTATATTATGGCAAAGGAAAGGTGATACATACCCTACTGAATACAGATTTTATGGGCTCAGAAAGTTGGGACTTAAGGTGCAACTAAAAGAATAAATCCTTTGGCTGTCAGTAATTAATATATTAATAATATATTTTTGCATGGTTGAGGCAGTAAAAACCCAAAGATTGTGCCTTCACTAGAAAAAACAGGTGTTAGAAGGAAATAATTAGCAAGCCACATCTCCATCACTTAGTCTGCATAGGGCCTAGGCACCTTTAGGTTTTGTTGTTAGATGGGTAAATAAAGCAAGTATTGTGTCCCAAACTAGTGGAACACAGCTGACACCTAACTGACCTTGGGAAACTGGAGTGAGCTAATCTACACTAAATTAACACCGTGCTGGCAGTGAAAGCAAAACTATGAGAAATAAGATCTCAAATCCTCAGATTTGTATGGGGAGCTCCACCTTGGTGGACACAAGCTGATTTGCCTGGATGGCAAACAAAGATTTTTTTTCCTTTCTCCCTTGGGCTGCTCCAGAGCTGGATTCCCTTCCTGATTTGATGTCCTGAGGTGGTGCAGCTCCTGGATGGTCCCTGCTCTCAGAGGAGGGGCATTCCTACCCTTCATCATCCATGGGCAGAGGGCTGTGCCAGAGGAACAGCTTCCTCATAGAGTCACACAAAGGTCAAAACAAATCCAACATATTTATTTTCTAAAAAAATAGTGGATAGTCTTAGGGTGTTAAATGATATAGATTTAATCCTTATCTTGGCAAACAGCTTCAATTTAGATATGTAAATATCTGTCTTTGATCTGGAAAATAAAGCAGGGGTGCTGGTTCTCTTGGTGGGGTGATGTCATGCTTCAGATTACATCCTCATTTCCTGTTGGTGCTTTCCCAGACCAGCACACACTGAGGCTGGCTATTGTTAAGCTCCGTGTGACTGGTGAGCAAGCCAGCCAGAGACCAGGCACAATTTCTATTTTTGTTTTGCCTTCTCCAATCAAGACTGACACACATAAATAAGCACAAATATTTCCAGAAAGCCGCACTTTCAGGGCTTTTCCCCTTACTACAAAGAGCAGCAAGTTATTATCCTGTCACTGAGCAAACAAGAACACCCACAGCCATTTGTTCAGAGCAGCTTCCTGTCACAGCCATGCAGCACATGCTCGAAACGAGGATGTAAGCACAGAGCTCAGAGCAGCAGCTCCTGCTTCCAGGTGGCTCTGGCACCCAGCAGGACACCATGGCCACACTCTCCAGCTCCCCCTCTCCTCGACCCCTCTTTGTCCCTCCTGTCCCTGCAGGTAGATGCAGTGGGCATCCAGCCAGTTCTGAACCAGTGTCAGGAAACAATTCCTTTGTTTATACCAGCAGAACCAGGCTAATCTGAAGCATGCTCACCTTTGAAACTATCAGGGAGCACAAAGAGGAGCCATATGGGTCATAGAAGAGAGACCCCCAAACCTGGAGATGAAAATAATTTTGTCTTCAAATCAACAGCATAGAGATTTAAAAAAAAAAAAAAAATTGGAATAAAACCCCTGTGTTACTGTTCAACCTGCCCTCCTAAAGATAAGTCAGGACAGTGTGCATCTCGCTCCTGAAGCTTTGCTAATTTGAGCAGTTTTTCTAGCTGGAAGATTTGGAGGAAGGGAGAGTTAGCAAATTCTACATCTTCACTGTGCCAGAAATTTTCCTAGAAGCAGAAGACTTTGTACCATATCCTCAGCTTGATAACATATTTTAAAAAATATTATGTGGCAAACACAATCAAATCTGAGCACAGTGCCAGTAGATGCAAAGAAACTGTTTTGTAGATGCAAACGTGTTCATCAGTGTGCTGCAGTGCCAAAAAGCTTTGAGTTGTGTGAGAAGGGAGGAAAATCAACTCCAGAATATTGTCAGAAGTCAGTGCTAGTCCAGTCTGTCTTGATGCACCTTTTTTTTTCATGAGAGGGCAGGGTAACAGAAAATTCGTATCTGAAAAATAAAGAGTAGAAAGAGACCAATTGGCTTGTGCCTGTAAGGAATTTCTCCAGCAGCATGGAGAGACTCATTAGAATTTTTCCCATGACACACCACAAAAGATGGCTGGAGAAAACAAAGTGAGGTGCTGGAGCTCAGTATATTTCTTTGTCCTTGAGAAGCCTGGCCCTGCTGAATCTCACGGGCTAATGCATGCATAATTTGTGGCAGCTGATTAAGTTTATTGTGTTCCTGACTAAGTCGAGAGGAGTGAGGGAGGGAGGGGGGAAAAGAAACAGAGTTGGCTTTAATTAAAGCTCTGCAATTTTCTTTCATATTTACATAGTGTGCTATCATAATTGATCCTGATTGGAGGCTTAAGATGCTCAGAAGAAAATGACACATTGGAAGTCCCCAGTTGAGGAAACAAAAAAAGGGGAAGCCCCTTCCCCCCATCACTCCCAGGCAACTCAAAAGCCATGGAAGAGGAATTGCACCAGGGCTCTTTATAAAGATCAGAGCTCTGCACGGGCTCAGAGCAGCACAGCTCCTTCCATGCACTGGTGAGCTGTGAGAGGATGGATGTGCTGGCAGGGACCAGAGCATCCTCTGGGTTCACATGCCTGGTCAGATGTGAGCTGTGAGAGCTTGGATACACTGGCTGGGACTGGAGCATCCTCTGGGTTCACGTGCCTGGTCAGATGTGAGCTGCTCCTCTTGTGGGCTGGATGCACAGACCAGGCTGGGAGAGCTGCTGCACCTGCTGAGGCTGCTGCTACTGTTTGCTAGGTTTAACTGAGGAGTTCCCCATGAGGAGGAGACCACAAGCTCCACAGGAGAAGGAAGCAATGGCACCACAGAGGAGAGTAATGGTTCCTTAAGATCCATTCCACCACTGTCAGCTGTAAGGAGCTCTTCATATAGGAGGGCCACACATACATCTATTGGAAATGATTGAACTGTCAATGTTTCTTCAATTTGAAAAGAGTGAGAAGTCTAGATCTGAATTGAAGATAGGAACCTCCTATAGCCTGGGCTGTTCTCCAGTCTGGGTCCAAGTGCTATATGTTAGACCCCCCTCCACAGTCTCCTGATGGTTGAATGCAGATGCTCAGAACTGCTTGCCTCTGCAGCACAGGTAGCTCCCAAAAAGACGTTTAAAGCATCTGTGTGAGGTCCCTTTTGATTTGGGATTGCAGATATTTTGTTTGCAATTACATGCAAAGTTCAATTGCACCATTCTGCTTTCACTGATGCTGCAGCCACTTGGAATGGAAAATATACATTGCAGTATCCCCCATGGAAAACTCCCTTCAGATTTCTCATAACTTCTCTCACAGAAAATAATAAATAAGGAGAGTTTATGATTTACCAGATATATTGATTTACCAGTTTATATTTTATATTTTTAAGTTTATATTTTTATTGTTTTGCTTTAACTTTCTAGCCACAGCAGAACAGATAAACCAAAAAGAAGTTTCTGTCCCTCTCTTCAGAGCATAGCTATGACTCACAAAGTTCGTGCATTCACTTGGAAATATGGTGCTGAATCACTCTCACTCTACAACAGCAATAACATACAGAAACTGCACTGAGCTTCAGGCATCAAATCACCTATTTAGTGGCAGGGAGGGCCTAAACTTGCATGGCTGTTTTCACTAGCTCCTGACTCAGAATACAGCAGGGACCTGTGGCAGATTCAGGAACTACTGAGAGGTTTAGTACTGTACTCTGGTCCAATCCATCATTTATATTCTTTTTTCTTCAATGTAAAAACTACAATGCTAGAAGAGTATAAGCATCATTAGGTATGCAAGACACTACAAAATGCATGGGAAACCATTTACAACATCTCTCTAGATGCTGTACAATATCCATGATGACAATATCCAAAACAGTGCAGCTGTTAATACCAGCAAGAACTTTCTGCCAGTAATCATAGCCTGTGTAGAAACCAATGATGATATAAAAAGAGACATTTTCCTAAAGGTTAATACCTCTGAGATTCAAGAATAAAATATGGCTTTTCTACTTCAGATATTTCAGTGCAAACAATCAGGCTTAGGCTTCTCTGTGTGAGGTCACCCTTTCATCTATGGTGTAACCAGAGCATAAAGATAACTCACCAGGAACATGAGCAAATTTTCAGGATAGTTGCCAAGAGGGACATGAAGAACATTGTGGAAAGTGCATTTCTACCCTAACCTACACTGCTGATTCTGGAATAGAAAGCTGACAAAGTTTCAGGTTCAGCATTGGCTGATGCTTTATTCTGGATGCAGGCACCCACTCAATTCTACAAAGGAAAAGAGCATAAAACAGGTGGGAAACAGCACTGTAGGTAGGAGTCAAATTGTAAATGGAAAGGGATATTTTCTCCTCCTTTTTATTGCAAGCAGCCGGTTTTATCCTAGTAGTTTGTATTTGGGCTACATTTCCAAACACATAAAATTTATGTGGGAATAAGGCAGCTGAAAAGGTGGTCCTTTTTAAAACTCTTTTCTTTTTAAATGGTATTTTGAAGTGAACACTGGTTGAGGCAGAAAGTCTTTCTGCAGCTCACCATCTGCCATTGCACGGGGTATTACAACACTTACTGGCTTTACTTAACTGTTAATGAAAACCTACCATCAACAGCTGCCATCACTCCCACTACAGATTGTAATAAACAATAGCCCATTTGGCTAATAGCCCTCATTCTCCTGCTCTAGAACTAGGGATATAGCTAGGGAGTCAGCAAAGAATCAGCAAAATTGAGAGACAAGAAAAGATGGCTAGAACTCAGGGACTGATTTTACTTTGTTGTGTTTTGCCCAGCCTTGAAAACCATCTGAAAGAAGAATGTGTGTGTATATATATATATATATATATACATGTATATATATGTGTATATATATATATATATATACACACACACACATATATATATATACACATTATATATAAACTGTGGGGCAATTAAAATGAATCCAGTTTTAATTTTCCCTGAAGTCTTTTCTGTTGACTGCAGTGGGAGAAGGGATGGTGCCCCAGCCAACTATAAGAAATCCACTCTACTTTTATATAGCTGGGAATTTATAATTGGGTATGTATTCAATTTCAGACTCCAGAATTTTGCCTTTTTCAGACTTTAGAAAATTTTTGCCTTCTGATGTCTTCTCATTATTCAGCTTTGTTTTACCCTACTTTTAATTAACTAATGAAATATTCTCTTAATTGTCTCTGAGGATTTTTGTCTCAGATGATCTCTACTTTTTTTAAGCGTCTCAGTGAAGTTACCAGGGGCTCAAGCATTCACCAAAATTTCTGCTGGAAATTTGGCTGATCAATGTCAGTTTGGACAGTCTTATTTTCAGACAGAAGAAATCCAACGTTTTAACATGTCTTCAAACATCTGCTTGTAGCTGTTGCTTGCAATCCCAAAGTTGAATTCTTTGTTATCCACTCTTGGAAGGGTAACACAGGTGGATCACTGTAAGTGTGATGAAATAATAGTGTTTTGTTTTATGTGATGCTGCCATAAAATTACAAAGACACATTCATGGCTCAACACCTTCTCCAAATGAAAAGGAAAGCTCCACCCATGTACTTCACAGATCAGTGAGAAGATGAAAGACTGGATAACTGGAACAACCAGCACCTCTGCTGTGACATGCACCTGAGCATAAATCCCAATAGAGATGCAGATACAGAAAGCACAGAGCTACAACAGGGCAGACTCTGTTTTGTCCAAACTTCACTTAGACTTCCTTAACTGAGACATTGTGGAGAGAAGTACACTAAGAGTTCATGCAGTAAATGACCAGCCTAAGAATAGCTTTAGAGATATGGGGAACAAGCTATTCTCAGAGCTATTCTAGAACAGTTGGCTATTTTCAAGCTCTTGTCTTGTTTCCTTTACTTACCTACTATATTTTCATTTTCTACTTTGAGAAATCCACATCACATAATTCCAAACAGTGTCAGCTATATTTGGAATTAAAATTTTTCATTTCCATTGTTCTTCACCCTGTACAAGAAGAGTGCAGTGAGCAGATGAAAAATTTTTTGAGCATATGAGACTGGCAAGACCAATACTGGAATAGTATAATCAAATCTGTTATCTAAGTTTTAAAAAAAGATACTTGCAAACTCAAAAAGAGGTATAAAGGAGCCAGAAAAGTTTTCAGTTGGCCAGGGAAAATGTGTTACACTTGGAAAATGAAGATCAGCTTTCTTAGGACAAGTAAGTCCAGATCAAGGGACAAACACCATGAACTTTTTTGAAAAAGTATACAGAAATTATTTTCCTGAGATAAATGAGAAGCTAGAAAAACTCTAGAGCAAATGGACAAACATTAATTTTTTATGTAGTTAGGTATAAATAAACCTTATTCTCAGTCTTTCCTCTTACCAGCCTCATTGCTAGTCTCTCCAGTAAGGGATGCATGGAATGAGCTACCAAAGGAAATAGTAACTCCTGCATATTTGACATCCCCAGATGAGGATCAAATTTGCATTAACCAAATAGAAGTTACTGGAATCAGTATGCAAGCAACTGGATGAAGTTTAGTGGCCTTTTATAGGGAAGAAATCCCTATAATATTTGATCCCAGAAGAAGTCCCAGAATATTTGGTGTCTTTTGCAAAGTTCCCTCCTTTGGCACAGTTCCACACTCCAACACTTGGCAGGGAAGCAAGCTGAGACACAGAGAACATAAAAATTGTATAGGAACACCTCTTCCATCACTCTCTTCAGCCTTCAACCTGCAGGACTTTTGCCTTTATACCTTCTACATTTTTGAGAATGGGGGGAAGGATCGTTTTCTTACCTTTGCAATATACCTTGAATAATTTAAGTGAAGAATTATATCCAGTTGCCACACACTTTTTTTGTTTGTTTTTATTTGTTTTGGGGGTTTTTTTTTTTTTTTTAATCTGTCCATACCACAGGAAAAAAAAGAAAATCTGAGTGCTAAATATCTGAAATGCACTAGGCAGGAACAGATTTAACGGGAAGATTATTCCTTCTTTCCCTCAGATCATTTAGTTTGTTTGAAAGCATGAGCTACTTCATGTAACACAGCCCCAACTTCACAGCTGGATCAGATGGATCAGACCTGCCCACAGCACTAAGAAAGCCTCTTATTTTGTGAAGTTGCCCTAAGTGAAAGCACCCACACATTGACTTTCACAGCACTGAGGCTGAGGCTTTCTGTATCACTCCAGAAATGCAGGCACCCTTAAGACCCACAAATGCTCCCCAGAGTGCAGATAAAGTCAGAATTTGGGTTTGTAAACCTTTGAACCCCAAACTATCTAACACAAAACAGGCTTTTTCAAAGAATATATCTGAGGTGTTACTCATTGCTAAAAAGACTATGGACACCTGGTTTTTCCTCGGTATTTCAGTCACATATTTGGCATTAGAACTGTCAGAACATGTTGCAATCACTCAGATGACTAATACATTGAGGTATTTTTGTGGCTGAGGGCTGGAATACTTCCCACATTTCCCCTTTTGTCTTTTCAATAGACACGGATTATCCCTTTCTTTCTCATTCCCTGTTAACTCCCTAAAATGTATATTTCATCAGAACACAATGTCCAAGGATGTTAGGAGTCATAGAGCATCTACAGTCCTCCCCAGGCTGGACACTCTGTGTAATCTGCTTTTCTGGGAGCTCATAGTCATGTGAGGATGAGCCAGGAATCAGCTTACAGGAACAAGGCTTTGGAGGTTTGTTGTCCCAAGACGGGCACTGCTTGAGTTCTCCTGCTGCAAAATGGGAAGCTGAGGCCAGAGTGCTCTCAAAACTCAGAGGTTGGTGTCAGGCAGAACCCTTATGGATACCCAGAGGCCCTTCAGGCTTGCCATGCTCAGAGCAGGCAGCTTCTGAGACTCATCTCAGCAGAGATCAAGTACATGCTGTCTTTCATGATTTTCCATGAAAATAAACTCAATTTCTAAAGTACAGGAAAAAACAGTTCTTCAGTTTTCAACCCCACATGAGAGCCATCATAGATATGTTTAGGAAACAGAAATTCAAAGTCCAACTTATGGCCTTACATTTCCAAATAGTCAAAATACTCTCTTGTCTCTTCTCCCCCAGTTCTGCATTGACTTCTGTAGGCAAATCCTACATAATTGTCCTGTAAAGGGAAAACCACCTTTATTTAAAATATTGCAGTCCTTCAATTGATATTAGCTGTACATGAAGCACAGGAACCAATGGCCACTTCAATTGTCTGAGGATTTGTTCCCATCTGTAAGGTAGGTGAGCTCACACCTCCTGCCCAGCTTGCCCTGACCTAGCAGCAGGCACCCTCCCTGCCAAGGGACCAGCTGCCTGAAGGGGCACACAGGCTGCACAGCAAAGATTATATTTTATAGGGTTTACAGTGGAACAAATTGGTGCAAACCTGCAATAGTCTTGGTCTTGCTTTTGGGATCCAAATGTTTTGGGATTTTAGCTCAAAACAAAAAAGGATTTTATCTTGACCAAACCCCAAATGTTTACAAATGCAAAAGGTTTGTACCCTGATGGATAGAATGCAGGTTCTATTCTTTCTTGGTCTTCTGTAGTTTTGCTCTGCCTTTTCTCTAGCAGCTTTCTCTGAAACACCTCACAAGAGTTATTGACTTCCTCTCCTCAGCTTTTGCCTGGACGTGTGCAGAGGCAAGCTTTGTTTTATGGAGGTGTGGAAGGTCACACTAATCCCTGTTTTCTGGGTTACAGGATGAAATCTTCTTTGTTAAAAAGGCTCTGGCACACGCCACGCAATTTCTTTGGATTTGGTACTCTGGGTGGACTTTATTATTTGTGGACTTTGTGGTTTGTGGCAAGAAGACAATTTTTCAAGTCCTTGCTCCTTCACACCAAACCCCTTATTTTACAAAATCTTCTGGACTCACTTAGGTAAGTCATCCTATAGATCTCTGCTGTGAGTAAAAGTAGCCATACAAACAAATGTGTCATGGCTTTGCACTCTTCTGGTGTATTTGGGGCAAACACTATGTCCTTTTGATATAAATCCGGGATAGATTGGTTTAATGGATTTTCTTTCCATGCAATGAGAATGGAAATACTAAGCAGAAAAATAAATAGCATAATATTAACAAATGTTATATAGATGAAAAATCTTACTTTATAACACAGTGGTTGATGTTTTTATTAGTAATTTCAATCATAAATATTCCCCCTTTAGAGTGATCAGCATCTTCAGGGCCTTTTAATTATTATTGTTTTGTATCCTCTCGGTTTTAATTATAATGCGCTTTGCACATCTCTAACAATTTTCATCTGAAATCATAAATTACTTTGCAAGCATGAATTCATTAAACTAACACAGTGGGACTCACAAGGTCCCTCTGAGAAAGCTGTTTAACAATACACCCATGTTATGGATACATAAATTCTGGCACACAGATATTAAGTAATTTTCCCAAAATCACAGAATAAACCAACAACAACAAAAAAAAAGAGAATTTAAGGGACTCATGCTGCCAGGTCACACAAATATAAACATGGAGAAAGTTCTTCATAACTAACACAGAGGTTGCAGGTTGTCACTGATCTGAACCTAGCCTGAGGTGCCCCATCCCACGCTGCCTGCCAGACCATCTGATCTGGGTGTTTCCACCAAACTGCTGAGACAGTCTGGGGTAGCATCTCTGCCAACACACAGCAGTTTAGACGAAAAGAAAATAAAGCTTTAGGGTTTGCCTATGCAGGAGCTTTACTTTTTTTTCTCTTGTGAGGCTCATCCCCATGATGAGCTGGAGGACAGGGGCAGGAGGGACTTGGTGGGTGCAGCAGCACACCAGCTGCAGCTAGAGCCTCTTTCCCCACCTACAACCAGCCCTGGCAATGGATTGTATCATTTACCCCAGATCCAAGAGCTCCTAGAAGATTTGTGGATGCCCTCATCCTGGAAGCATTCAAGAACAGGCTGGATGGGGCTTTGAGTAACGTGGTGCAGTGGGTGGCATCCCTGCTCATGGAGGAGTTGAAACTAGATGGTCTTTAGTGCCCCCTCCACTCCAAACCAGTCTATGACTCTGTGATTGTATCTCTTAATGTGCAGCAGTCTATTGATGCCTCTTGTAACAGCTCTGAATTGTAAAGGACCCCAGGATACAAATGAGCTTGGCAGAGACAGATAGATTTTCACTGCCAAAGCTTCTGTTTCTCCCATGAAAACACTGCTGGTACATGATCATCTGACATGGTGACAGGTTTTGGGGGGTGCTCTCTTCTGCTCAGGAATCGAACTCACAAGCCAGGCATCAGTGCAGGGAGGGTGCAGTGCCTGTGCAGCATCACAAGTTCTGCAAATGCAGGCCCACGACTTTGGGTATAGCTGACACTCTCTGCACCTACAGTGCTGGTTGAATTAGTGGGTCCTAAAGGTGCTGAAATATCTCTCCAAACTGGATTAGCTTTGTCAGCTAACTGCTTCTGGTAGGATTACTCCTACTTACAGGTAGAATTACACCCTGTTAACAAGGATCCAAGCACTTTCAGAGCCTCACTCGTTCTCTCGCAGAACGCAATCTCAATTACAGTCCTATATTGACCCCAGCTCAACCTTTCCTCTCTCTCTTTTGTTTCTCCTTATTTTTTTCTCAAATGCTACAGAAATTGCTTTCCTGGAACATGACAACTAATGTATGCAAATTGTTACACAGCATTACTACTGCCATGATGCCACTATATTGCTGAGGTAGTTAATTACCAGGATATTGCAGTTTGTCTGCTCTCTATCCTCTTGTGCTGTCCTAAAAGGAAACAAAGGAAACAACATCAGAGAGACAAAGACAGAACTCAGACCCCTATTAATAACCACCATAAAGGAAATAAAGGATTAAAGGCCTTTTGCAGCACACATGGCATACAGCTTTGTATGGCACAGATGTTGAAGAGGTTCTTGGAACTGTGTCTGCACCTGGCCATGTTATTCATCAAAAGATAAACCTTGAGATCCTTGCTTAATTCACACTGAATTGCTGTAATGCCAGAAGGAATTTCACAGTCGTGAGATCTAAGTGAAAACCAAGGCCAGTGGCAAGAACTTGGAATCACACAATGCCTCTAGTCCTGATTCTGCCACTTTCATGCAGCTATCATGTTTGCAGGTGACTTTAACTGCCTTTGCTCTCCTTGTTTGTAAAAGAAAATGTAACTTTGTCCCTCAAAAAGTATTTTGGGATTTACCTTAGCGCTGAAATTGTAATTTACTAGTGTGTCCCAACAGGGACAGCTCTCAGTGACTGAAAAGCCAGATCCTCACAAGAGCTAAATAATATAATCACCAGACTTTTCATGCTCTCTGCAATCAATGGTGAGTTTTCTGAAAACCAATGACAGAAGGTGGTACTGAATAAAAATGACATAATTTAGCCTTAAGAAGCATACAGAGACTTGATAAAAAAATTTAAATCAAGAAGCCCTATGGATTCTAATGACTGCATAATTGTTAGAGCTGCTCTGTGGGATTTAATAGCAATTTTAAAAAGATTGTTAAAATTGCCATATTGAACTGCTTATTGCATTTAAAGAGTGTTTATTTTAAAATTGTTTCTATTGATCTTATTCAATCTTGTTATGATCACACTTGGGCTGGTCCGTCCTTTTGTAGGATGCTTCCATAAAGACCAGGCTGTCCCTGTAGGTGACATCCATTAAAAAGGGTCAGTTGCTTTGAAATGAAGGGAAAGAGATAATGAGAAAGCCCAGCTCTCACAGAGGGGGTAGCACCAACACCCCACCTCCTGTTATCTCCAGCCAATAAGGCTGTGTGGTGATGAGGTAATGCTTAAATTCAGTGCTCCAGGCAGCACTTCCATGGTTTATAATTCTCCTTAAAGGAGACAATACTGGAAGGCTTCCCTGTCTGTTCTGCTTGTGCAAATGAGCACTTAAATTCAGATCTTTACAGTTACAGGGGAAGGGGGGCAGTGGGGAAGTGTGCCAGTGCTCAAGCTTTTCTTCCATCTTTTGTAACACATAAACGAGTTTGAAGTGTTTTACTCTTGCAAGTTAAACAAAATCTAAGCAGGTGTTTTAGTTCTTGCTGTAGACAAATCCCAAGATGGATTCGTTCCAAAGGCCTCTGTAAATTTAGGAAACTGCAATTTTTATATCACTCATAAATCATTCACTATCCTTTCATCATCCTTATGAGACCAAGGCAAAAAAAAAAAAAAAAATTGTGACTCATTGTTTAAAATATATCAGTGGGGGAAAGACCACAGAAACAGCTTTGTTTTCCTCAGCTCGTGCATTCTGCATGCCTTTCAGTCATGCCTGTGTATTTCCTTTGTCAGGAGGAGCAGCTCCTCCTGTTGAGGCCAGTGCTGCAGTCGGTGTGTGGGGCGGGCTCCGCTCCCGAAACAGCAGAGCACTGCCAGCTAAACCTTGGAAGTGGATTGAGTATTACAGACAACATTTGGGGAGGAAGGCAGTAATTCCCCTCTTCACACCAGCACCTTGGTACCAACAGAATATCCTTGGTGAGATGCCAGGATAAGGAAAGGAGGGGTTGTGCCCAACAAGGCTGATCCTAATCATCACCAAAATCCCCCTGACAAGCAAGAGCCATGCTGGTGGCATTTCCCCATCACTCTCGTGACTGAAGGATTTAAAAGAATGATTTAAAATGGATTAACTGCCCTCTGTATTTGCACATCACCAACTGGATAATTGTCCTTGGCTGGCCAAACATTTTTAAGTGCTCATTTTTCTGCTACAAAAAGTATTTCTCCCTCCAGTCAAGTCCAATTACCCCAACCATCTCTTTTAATTGTTGTATTTCCAGAAGATACATTCCCTGAGGGTTTTCTTGCCAATATCAGTGGAATTCTTTTAGGGGATTATATTGACCTGCTGGAGGTGACATCCATCTTTCATGTGCAGCAAGCCCGTGTTAAAACTTTATGGACATGGAGGCTGGGATGGCTTATGGGCATGGGGGAGGGGGAAGAATTGGAGATCAAGAAGCACACATATGAATAGCAGTTCTGCCTCCTGAACTGGAGCCAAAACACCACAGATGCTCAGCTGGATGAGTCCATATGGAGCCTCTGGGGGTGGGAGCCGTGGAGATGTTACTCATTTTTGAGATGACTTCCAGTGCAATTGCTGAAGTAGCCCCTCTCCTTTATCTCAGCAGGAGCTACAGTGGGAGACCAGGGATACACAGCTTGGCTGTTATTTTACTGTACATCCAGAATGACAAGGGCAGTGGGAAATCAAAATCTGCTGCCACTTTACACAGCTCTGAGCTCCAGCATGATCAGGAGGAATCAAAGAAGTGGGAGCACATTCCCTCTTTGCAGCACATGTGCTTCAGTGCACCCAGATACACAGATAAAAGTCCAATGAAAAGAATGGAATGAACATGAACTTAAGGAAAACCTCCAGTGTGGAGTCCAATAGCCCTTCTCCTCAAAGGCAGGAAATGCACTGGCTTTGTACAGCACATTTTGAGAAAATTCAAACATAAGAGATAAAACAGCTTTTGTTAAAAAAAAAAAAAAAAAAAAAAAAAAAAAAAAAAAAAAACTCAATTAACCTTGAAAAATGAATTTGAACTGTTCTTTGATTTATCTCAAATGCACATTACAGTAGGCTTTTAAATGTCTGTCTTCTTTCTATCTGTATTCAGCTTGGTAAAATATATTTTTATTGCACAAGGATTCCTCCCTTGCCTCTTCCCTTTTTTTCTCACACAATAGAAAAGGCATTTTGGACAGATTTCCTCACTTATCTCCACTGCATTTGCTTTCTAACATGAACATAGTGTTACTGTTGGCAGTATAACTTACCTCCTCTGCACTAAGAAACATAACATGAGTGTGCAGAGCCATGACAAAGATGCTCTTTGAAGTGTTCACTGATATCTAAGTTGCAACACTGGTGAAAATACTTGTCCATCCACTCCTGGAGTTCCTGTTCTGTAAAGGAACTCTGCTTCCACATTTGTGTTGTCCCTGCAGGAACAGTCATGTGCCAATTCAAGGGTGGTTTAGCCTGAGTTAGAGGTGATTATAAAAAGCCACCTGAAAGATGACAGCTGGAGAATAGACAGTCAACTCTCTCTTCCCGCCTGTTAGGTTACTCCTTGACTTGATCCTTATTCCTGAAGGATAGTCCAGAAGGGAAACTGGTTACTCCATGCTGCAGAAAGAGTGGAAAAGAATGAAAGTATATTGCAAAGTGGGATCATCTGAAATTTTCCTTGCTTCCAGCAGCCTGGAAAAGAGCACACCTAGCCTTTAAAATTCAGAATTGGATTCTGATTTTGATGCTTCTCTGTTGTTGTAGGTTTTTAAACCAGGGATCTGGACAAGCTCATGACAGGGATGGATCCATGCACAATTCCCTGATCAGCTCAGAAATCAACTGTCACTTCATCTATATACATGTGCCAGTATGACACTTGATTTGGGCCTGTGTTTGAGTTAAACTTTCAACATTCAAGAATGATTCCTCCTACAGGGGAATGCTGTGAATAAGACCTGATGGTAACAGAATCTGATCCCTGGATCATCTACAGGTATTTAAGACTTTAATTTTGAGGAACTGCAAAAACTGTCACTTCTGTGGGAGGAGGAGAGGAAACAAAGTCAGTCACGACTAAGAATGGAACATTTAGAAGAAAAAGAGAAATATTTTTTGGCAAAGTGATGAGATAAGAACTAAGTCACCCAGGCCTGGAGAGTCAAAATATATACAAGCTGTCATGATAAAATAGTGCTCAGAGGAAGGAGGATGATATGCAGACATCTAGTTTGTATGAAGAAGGATAAATATCTGGAGGGGAAAAAGACTCTGCAAAAGAAGGTGAGGGAGAAAATAGAGTGACAGAAAGCAGTGAAGTCATTTTTATTGAGGGGCAAAGTATGTGCCTGACAATTTGGAGCACATCACTTTGAGGATGACCTACTGCCTCTTAGTGGAACTTGCTTTCCTGAAATGCATGACCTCTCAGCTCCTGATGGTAAGGGGTGCCTTAGAAAGGCAAGCAACATCATTAGTGGTTTTGACCTTCTCACATAAAAGAAGATAAATCACATCATTACTGCCACAACTGCCTCCTTGAAGTAGAGTTGGCTATGACTTCCTTGACTCAGAAGAAAAATGAGAAATTTTGATATAGGAAAGAAGCTCCTCATGCCTGAAAGGACATGCAACTTCAGGTAGGCAGTGCAGCTTCTATAAATGGGATTAAAGAGCAGGGTGCAGGTAGGATATGGCACAGGAAGGAACCATGGACATTTATTAGCAAGGAAATGCCATTGGCAGAGAGACTAATGTATCATAGTGAGAAGGAGGAATAACAAATCCTAGTCATCAGCTGCTCTCTATAAGCAGTGTGACTATAAGCAGGTTATATCTGCAGTGCCTTTCTCATCCCATCATCCTGTGGAAAATACTTCCCCCTCTAACACAGCTTTACTTGTCCATTACATAAAGAGGGAAGAGTCATTCCCTGTCACAGCTCTCTACCACACCTGCATCCATCCTTAGGGCTACAAAGTCTCATCTTGTATTTCATCAATCTGACCTACAAAAAACCCTAAACATTTTAGCTCTATGATTACAACTGTATCCTTCTATTCTTATTTCATAGAACTACTTTTGTCACTAGTGACAATATTTTTCCATATACCTTCAGCACTAAGTGCTGATGCTGTTCACTATATGCTATACTGTATATACTATATGTCTGTGCTTTCCATCAGCAAAACAATCTATCTAGTGAGATCCTTAGCCCTGCAGAGGTGACTGTCACACCCTTGTAAGAAGACAAGGTAACAATAAGAAGAAAGGTAACAAACAAGGGGAATCTCAGTGACCACTGAGAAACTGGATGTCTGAAAATGAGGCAGCACTGACCTGGTCTTTAAACAGAGACATCATCATTCATCTTGACTGATGAGCTGTGTGCCACAAAATGAGCAGAGCCTGGGATTCAGCTGCACTGAATAACATCTAGTGCATGCTGCACTAATAGGCAAACATTACCTGGCTTAGCAAGCACAGCAGAAGTTTCCTACCATTATGACATGAGAGAGGGAAACAAACAGCATTTATTTAAAAGAATGCAGAGAAGAGGTTTTTCAAAATTCTTAAAATAACCATCTCTGTTTACTGTTTTTACAAGACACCCTCATGGAAGACTGAAATTGAAACATGGTTCCCTCAAAACCTCTCTGCTCACCATTTAACTACCTTCACTTTGTCTTTTGGGCTGTGACAGTGGGAATCACTTTGAGATCAAAGGAGGATATTTGTGCTTTGTGCCAACAGCAAGTGTTTTTTTTACGAGGACATATTTGAGTGGCACAACTTAACGGCTTCACAAATATTGCCAAGGCAAAAGAATGGGTAACTGACACAAAAAACCCAAGAAAAACTGGAACCAGAATGTTTAGTTCTCAAAAGTGATGTGAGAATGTTAAAACATATGTACATCTGTAAGCTTCACTGCACTGGTGAGCTACTACTAGATGCTACAACTCATGTGGCTGGAAGATGGACTATCTTCTAGGACTTCAGGATGTGCAGCAGTGTGTTAAAGGAAGACTGAACTTCCATTAATGTTAATGGAAAAGCTTTTATTATCTTCAGTAGTATGGACACAGTCCTAGCTGAGCCAGCTTTGCTAGGCACTCTGAGGGAGGAAAACCCAAAAGGTAATGTCTTAAAGCACTGCCTGGGTGCAACATGTAAGACAAGGCATTGGTCTGGGGGTGGAGAGGCAAGCAAAGGACAACAGCAGATCAATTTGAATCCATGGGGACAAGCAACAAACAGAAGGTGATACTCAAGCTGCAGACTGGCCAGAGAAAGGCAATATCTGTCCTGCAGGGTAAAAACATTCATCTGAGATTCAGATTAGTTAAGAACACAAGGCATGAGTAATGCAGTCATATTTATCCCAACTGTTTCATTCATTCCTGTTCCAAAGGAAGGAAGTAAAAACAACAACTGATAATGTTTAGAGTTTTTGTGGCACTGCTCATTTCAAATTAAAAACAGTCATTTAAACATTTCGGTACAATGGATAATTTATACAGTGGTCACTGAACCACTGAAATGCAGCCTCCACAAGAATAATATTGTTTGAAGTGGCAGAGGGAAAAAGTGGGCTTAGTGAAAAGATGATGAAACAAATATCTGCTCCAATGAACAATGTCAGGAAGTGCCCTGTGACTGCACAGGGCTGGGAGACCTCCCTCACCTAAGCCAGCATCCAGAAGACACCTGCAGAATACACCACTGGCCTCAGCTTCCCTGTGGAGAAGGGGAGTTGAGTCACAAAATATGAAAGGTATTTTTTTCTGAAAATAGTTCCTTCCTGTTGATATAGCTCCTAAGCACTAGGAGGACATGAAGGAGGGACAGGCTTCAGTAGTATCCAGGTACAGATTCTGGGGTAGCCAAACCAGAATAGGTTTCTTCTCAAGGGACCCAACCTGTGGTCAAGGCCTGCTGTGATGTTTTATATGCACAATACAAAGGCAGTGATTGTCATCTTCTTAATCATTGGCACATTACACTTACCAGAAATTATTTTTATATTCAGCAAAAGAGCCATTAGCTCCCCGCACCTCAGCATTCATGTTGCCAGCATTGCTTCCAACAATAAAATTACTGAGTGCCCCCTGGATGAATGGAGAATGGCACTTGGCTGAGAAGGGCACCTGTTTTTTCTGGCTTGTCTCAGGGCTAGGTAGCATTTCCATAGCCTTACAGCTCCCTTGGGGTGTAGTTTAGGACAAAAGATGAAGCAGGACAACCTGGAAACTGCGCAATGGAATGAAGAGGTTTGGCTTTTCTAGGATGTCTTTGAAGGGCAAAGAAAAGAGCAGGAAAAATGGCTTCAAAGTGGAGAATGGATTCCTAACATCATCTAAATGAAACAAGCTTCTCCTCATTTATGCTGTCAGCATATTATTGACTTTTTAAACAGGTTAATCCAAGAAGTAACCAAGTAAAAAGGGAGGACTGTCATTGCTGAATACTCCTTGTATTCTCTTATTTCTGCCTCTGTGACTACAAGCTGTTTGCTGATAGCTGAAGAAGATGTGTCAGCTGGTGCTGCCTATGACTCATGGGGACTGCAATGGGTTGGACAAGACCTCAGTGGTTTCACTAAGCTCAAATTCTTCCATTACAGGAGAATAAAAGAGCTGGAAGACATTCCTGACCAAAGCACTGCTCCACCCTTCCCCTGCTTGAGATACCCAGGAGAAAGAGAAACCCTGAGCATCCCTGGGCAGAAGACCCTCCTTGGGACTGTTCATTGTAGGGGATGGGGTTTTGCTGTGTGCAACATGGATAGCAAGCTCTAGAAAAGGACTGCCATGAGTAATGGGTAGACAGTGATGCCCAAGCCACCATGGGCCAGCCACTTGGAGTTTGTCATAAGCAGTGCTGGTTGCACCAGGCACTATCCTAGGGAGTCTCTTGGAAAAGGCTCTCTACTTTAAAAATTTGGTTTAGGCATAACAAAACCTCAACAATTTCTATCTTACACCAGACTGGATTAATCCTTGGGGGAAAATACTTTGTACATACACAAAACACTGATATTTTATCTATGCCTCCTATTGTGACTGCCTACACACCCAGTGGGTGGTGCTGGCCAGTTATAAGCATATTATGCATGCTTCCCCAGCACTGAAGGCCTGCTTAATACTGGAGATCTCTGATTGGCATGAGGCAATAGAGATGTCCAAGCTCCTTTTTTCTGCCAGAGTCCCTCAGCATCAGACAACAAAATAATATTTTATTTGTGGCACATATAAAAACCCAAGCAGTGCTCAGCTAAGGTAGCATTTGCACACATGTAGACATGTCAGCTAGCTAGCTTTGCTTCATTTTCTCCCAGTTTCAGAAATTAAACTTCTGGGAGGCATTGGCAACTTTTACATGACATTTGACTTAAAAGGAAAAAAACAACATAGTCAACAGTGAATTTGATTGCAGAATGATTATTGTGTGACTCACCCCTTTAAGTATAATAATGGAGAGTTTATTAAGTATGCACTTAGGCTCTGGGTTGCCCACCTACACTCAATTTCCTCTGACTATGGAATGTCCTTTGGCAGCTTTGCAGCTAACCAATACCCCAGAGTCTGAGGAAAACATTACAACTTCTATGGTATTACTGGTCTAAAGGCTGTGGGTTCATATTTCAGCCAGCCAGCACAAGGTTACTTGTAAAACACAACCACACCTTGTGAGAGAAAAGAATTCATAGGGCCGTGATTGGAAAATGTGTGCTTGGATAACAGAGAGATGAATACATCAAAACTCCTAGATATGTATCACATCAAAAGGCAATTTTTTCCTTTCTGCACCAGAACATTTTGGCTCACAAGCCAAGCAGCACAGTAGCTAAAAGAAGAGCCTGTCTGGCTACAGACCTGTGACACGCAAGAGTTGAGTGAAACACTTAATTCAGCTACTGGGGTGCTGTGCCCTAATGCACATCCACCACCCCACGTCATGCTACCAGTGGAGCTGTGACCAGCCTGTAGAAATCCCTTGCTGGACATTCAGCACATTTCCTATCAGACCAAATGGAGGCTGCTGTAAAAGTTTTCTCCTTCACTTCTGGCATCCTTCTTTAGCTGGATGTGTATAAGCCATCCTGGAGAAGAGATCAGTGCTTAGCCTGCTTGTAGCCCTCACAGTCACTCAAAGTAAGCATGGCTGTATGCAATTCTCAACCACCTTTAGTTCACTGAGGTTCATCTTATACCCTTCGAACAATTCAGTCTTCCTACATACAACAACTTTTCCTGGAGTCTCTCCTAAGGGAAGGGAGCCACTCCCCTCCAAAGACAAGGGCTTCTCGTCTTGTCCTGCCAGCCTAGTGTTGTTCTTAGCCTGTCCCTGTAACAGCACAGCCATAAGTTCTAAAACCTTCTGGGTTTTTTTTCCCCATTGCTTATGTAGTGAGATGAAGGCATATTCTGCTTGACTCACTACACAGCTGAGCACTTTATCAAAAACAGTTCCATACTTATTACCTGTAAGCCCTAAGAGGTCACAGCAATTTTCCTCAGCCGTGACACCATGACACCAGTCCCCTGTGTTTTGTCAGAACAGTGGACCCAAAAGAGAGGTGGTCTTTATTTCAGTGGCAGCTGGGCTGGCCTGAACTGGGTAGCATCTAGTAAAATCCCAAGTAACAGCATTTCAGAAAGGACACACTAAAACTTGAGCATGAAGAATCCCAAACTAGGGACATTGAAAAGAAGAGCAATCAGTGTGCAGGAGAGCACTACAGCAGTGTATTTCAGCTCTGGATAGTCTGAAGCAGCAGGCCCATAACACACAACAAGCAACAACACATTCTGTGGTTTATTGTATCTTAAGGAAAAACAAAGTTCACTTCTAACTTTGGGCACACTGAATGATTCTGCACTTAGATAGACATTGGGCCTCTCACTTTTCACTTAAACATTCAAAATAAAATCTCAGTTATTTGTTTTATTTTTAAAATAATTAATAAAATTCCAGTACTGGGTTGTTGTTTGTTTTTCCCCTCAGGATACTCAGACTCATAAAATCTCATAAAATGCAAACAGGGAGTATGATAGAAATCTCCAGGCTTGACCTTGCACTAACCTAATCTCTGAGCATCTTCTTTCTACTTCTCCCCTTCACCTCTATAGATGGACAGAGAAAAGAATGAAACATTTCCCTGAGTTTGTAGCTGAGCAGCTTTTTTTTTTTTTGAAGAGTTGTGACCTCTAAACTAAAGATTAGCACAACTCCAACCCCACCCCAAACTGTGCAAATACATCTAATCCCTTCTAACCCTCTGCTGGTGACAGAGCAGAGCCTTCTGCCATAGCTGCAGGTGTTGAAAAGGAGCATGTATTGGAAAGGGTAGGGTTAAGGCATGTCTCTGCTCCCAGTGCAATATCTTGCTCCAAAGCAGCCCTTGCTCAGCAGGGTAGGTCATTCCCTCCTGCTGCCCAGTTTCCATGGCCACATCCTCTGCTCCATCTCCCGTGCTGATGTAAGCTCAGCACCAGTATAGGTAAATAAACACTGAGCTGCTGGGCCCACCCGTTTGCTCCAACACATTTGGGTGCAGCTACAACACATTAGGTGCCTTCTGAGCAGAGGAGAATCCCATACTTCTCCCTTGCACTATTCATTTAAAGCAACAGGGAAAGGGCCAGCTATATGTCAGCAGCCCAAACAATTGGATGGTCCCGTTCCAAAAACTCCTGAAAGCAGTGGAAGGACTCCCCACTGACTTCAAAAAGGCCCTGCCTGAATGGCAAAGTGAAATGTTACAGAGAATGCTGTACATCTTAGTTTATTTCCTTTATGGAACTGAGTTCCTCCGTTTCTACACATGCTGGTAAACTTTCTCACACAGCCACCTTTTTTTTTTTTTTCCTCCTTATCTTTTGCCTCCCTGCTTTGAAAAAAGGCTGATATCACCTGATTATTTTTCAGTGTTGCAGCTTAGTTGTTATTGCCACTTGCTCCCACAAAGCAAAGCAGAGAGCAATCCCCTCTTCTGGGAATTTCCAGGACTGCCATGGAGTGGGGAGGAGCAGGCCACCAAGCTGCTTCCAAGTGAGGAGGATGTGCTCCTGGCACTCCCCACTAGCCACACCACCTTCTTCACCTGCACTGAAATTTTCTGTCTCTTGTGAAGCTGGAGGGCAGCCTTGCTCCTGGGAAGGAGCTCACTTGCTCCTAAACCTCTGCACAGACTTCGTGTTACTATGGTTTTGCATGAAAATCAGGATTTCTGTTTAGGTTTTTAAGCCATCTTTTGTATTTTGGGACTACAAAGCCATATCAGGGCACTTCACATGATGTTACTTGCATTACTAAAGGAAAAACCCCAGAGCTCTCACATTTCAGCTCAATTTTTTCCTTTCCTCAGAGCCCAAATGACAAAGGACTTGACAAATGCAGGGATGGTCTTGGCAACTGCACCCATGACACAGGAAAGGAGCTTCAGTGCTCAGCAGCAAAGCTGCTGCAGTGTTATGTGAGGAACTGATCGCCTTCTCCACCCCAAACTCTTCTGAGCATCGAGCTCCGACAGTCAATGGGCTGCCCATTATCTCCTGTGTTTCAGTCAATGCTAAACACAGTGCTAGTGCTTTAAAATACAGAAAGTAGATGTAATAGACTGTCATAGACTATCAATGTTCTGCTTCACTGGAGCTACTCAGACCTGTTTTAGAACAAGCAATATAATTTTGCATGGGGATTATATTACCCGAGGACATTAAATGCTGGGGGGGAAAGAAATCAAAACCTAACCAATCCCCAAATCACCAAACCACAAACCAATTTTGAGTCATTTACAAAAAAAAAAAAAAAAAACAACAAACCCTGCTCTTATTGTATAGGAGATGCTTTATCAATTCAGATTAAAAACCCCCACAAACTCAAACAAACAAGAAAACAGTATCTCTTTCAAACAGAGAACAATATTTAATTATTGTCTTGTACATGTAGGCACATTACTCATGTACCTGCAAAAAATTGCCTGCATCACAGGACAGCTGATTTAACAAGAGGATGCATGGTGCTGCAAATGCTGCAGTGTGAAGGGCAGTCCCTATGACTGGCAGTGATGTAAAAAGCCAAGCAATTCCAGTTCTCGGAAACCTTTTGCCTCCTGGAAGGCCGTAAATAAAAGAGGAAATATCATCTTTGGTCAGAAGATTGTGGTGTTGTGATAAACAGATAATCTAAGCAATTAGGAGCATTTTGTCCGATTTGTGCAAAGTTGTAGCTGAGCAGTTATAAATTACATCAACATATTCAATTACTGGAAACAACACTTCCTGCAACTTTTGCAGTCTGTAGGGAGATATCCCAGTTTCTGATGTACCTTTGTTAATCACTGCATTAATTTTCCACTTGAAGGGGAAGAATAGGATTTGTGCAGAGCAGGAAGTTCAAAAAGTCTCTCAATCTGAAGTGTTAAAATATTTGACCATCTTTGTGATCTTTAAACTCATAACAAACACAGTGTAAACAGATATCCTAAACGTATTTTGATTGATGTGCACCACTAATAAAAACATTTTCAGTTTTCAACCATTTTATTAAAATGCTGATTAAGTCAAAGCCAGAATATTTCATCAAAATATACAGACTGTGATAAAGATTGTAACAGAAGGTCTTGGAGCATTAAGGTGGAGTCTACCCATTTCTTCAGAGACAGCATGAACTGAAAACCTCATCTTTTCCTTTGAAAAGCTTTGAATTTATTCCAAGGCAGAATTGGAAGCAGAATTTAACACTTCAAAAATTGTTCCAAAGAATTGGGGTCTTGATTGGAGGCTGTGCCCTAGTGAAAAAGGACACCTCTGGTGCACATTATAGCCAGGAATTCATTCAGGATTGTATATACAAGCAGACGTGTGTCAGAAGTGGTAGGCCTAATTAAAGGAGCCAAATGGAGCACAGCCCTCATTCTACTTTTTAAAGAATCCTATTATGCATCTGGCCAGCAACTGCAGAGCATCAGTGCACCACGGGTAAGCACTGCTGTAAAAGAAAGAACTGACCAGATTGCAAATTGACACCTCTTTGTGCTCCAAAAGGTACTGTAGACTTGGGAAAATCAGCTGTCAGGGTGACACTTTTTACAGTGGGATACAATGGTAAATACCACCCCTTTACAGGGTATCATCCAAAGCAACCTCAGGCACAAAAGCTTATCCAGGCTGCTGAGATAGCTGGTGTGCCTTCTTGGAGAAGGCGTGGTGCTCTCCAAGGAACCAAGGCAGGAGAAACTAGAGGTATAGGACACAGAAATATTGATATCAAGGAGGTTGAGAGTTGCAAGGAAGCAGGGGACATTGAAGCTTGCTTTTATCTGGACCTCCTCAGCACTTGGAAGTAAACCTCAGCTGTCACTCCTGGAGTTTGGCATCCCTCTGTGCTGACGTGACCACCTCTACCTCGAGCCTTGCTACACTGCACTGCATGAGCCTTTGCTCCAACTCCACCTCTCTCATCTCAGACTATCAGGGTCCTGTCCTTCACATCCCAGCACCTTACTAGCACTCCCAGGACTAATGCAAGAGCGATGACAAAGACAATGGACAAGTGGTTATGACAAAGGCTTTGTGAACAGGACATTCCTCTCTTCCCTTTCACACTATCCATAACTATCTGTTTGCACTCTCTGTTATCCCACTGGTTTACATCAAGTTACTCTGGCATGACAACTGTAATTGGCAGTAGTACATCCTCTTGGTTTAAATCCCAGGAGAAAAACTGATTTCCTTTCTGTTTTGGTTTTATCTTCTTCAAACTTCCCACATTATAACTCCAGCATTGTCAAGAAGAAAATGTAGTGTAGATAAGACACTGCCTGCCACTTTACAAACAAGTGCCATTTTGAAGAGGTGTCTGGTTAGAGGTGGTTGGACAGCTGATTGCTGGTACTCACTTGCACTTCCACTATTCCTGGCTCTTGAACAGAGGCTAGGGATTGTGCTTTAGGTTGCTAAATACTGGGGAAAAAACTACCACTGAAACCAGGACCTGTGAATAGACACTGATAACTCCTGAAAAAAGGAAAATTAAGAAGTCACTGTTTACCATTCCATCACTGCTCTTCTTCTGAGAGGTATCAGAATTCATCAGATCTTCAGCCAAGTAAGCCAGTATACAGAGGAGTTTTTTTTGTTTGTTTGTTTGTTTTGTTTTTTAATGGATAGTGATTATCTCACTCTATTCTGTTGTACTATTCTTTCCATCCCAAATTGTGTCCCACCAAGCAAACCTCCAGGGAACCACCCTGCCACAATGCAGCACCTGAGTGCTCACACTTTCCTGTCCTATCCTGTCCTGTGTGCTGCCTGCAAGTAATAAAAGCAATTAATAATGTTTTGGTTACTTCAGGTGAGGCAAGGCAGGACATGGAATGAGGAAGCAGGATGATTAGGTGCACCTTTCAGCTGTGAAGTCTCACAGAAACAGAAGTGAAGAGCAGACCTCTCCCTACCTATGATTCTTCACAAGAGCAGCTACAGAGCCTGCCTCATCCTGAAGTACAGTACAAAAGATTTACTGGAATAACTAGTTCAGTGCAGTGAGATTGTAACATGATCTTCCAGTTGTGAGTGAAGGTCAGGGGGACCCTTTGTGGGGCTCCAGCCGACTGCAGTGTGCCATCACCAATCATTACACAAGGACTCTAATAGGGGTGAGTGCTTGATGGGCTTTCATGTAAGGCACTCTGATGCACAGAAAGAGACAGCTAGAATTAGCCTGTCTTGTCAATGACTGCCAATGAGGAGCCTGATTTTCACTCTGATACTCACAGAAAGGACTTCCATTATTGAACTCCTTACAGCCTTACAATTTGGGGATGAAAAGACAGAGACAATAGCAGCCCTTTAAACTTTAGCCCTTAATGACCTCTGTAGCAGATTTCTTTATGAGGCAAATACTTGTTACAGCTTTATGTAAAAAAAAATAACCAAAGCAAATCAAACAAAATTCAACAAAAAAACTCCACAAACCCCCCCCAAAAAACCACAAAAACAAAGCCAAAACACAACCCCTTAGAAACATCAAAAACAAACCCACAAGAACCTGATTTAAGAAGCAGCTTAAGACACAAAGACAAGCTGGGAACCTCAATTTTCTGTTGTTTTTTGAGACAAAAATGAAAGACTTTAAAAATCCATTACTGCAATATTTCAGATGAGAGTCACAACATGGAACAACTCTGAACCTATATGGCTGTTGTGAGTTAGACTTGTCAGGCAGGTAAACATGACTCAGCCACTCATTCACATCCTTCTCATAGCAGGAATGGGAAGAGAATGGGAAGGGTAAAAACTAGAAAACTCATGGGCTGAGATAACAACAGTTTAAAAAGTAAAAAAGGAAACAAGGAAAAGAAAAACCAGGAAAAAAAAAGCAAAACCAGGAAAAAATAAGCAAAACCAGGAAAAAATAAGTGAAGGAAAAAAGTCCTCCATAACTGCTTGCCAACAGCCAGGGATGCCCAGCCAGCCTGAGCAACAGCAGCTCTGGCAAACTTTCCCCCCTAACTTTGATTGCTGGGCAAAGCACCTTATGGTACAGAACATCCGTTTGGTCAGCTGGGGTCAGCTGTCCCAGCTGGGAGTCCTCCCAGCTCCCTGTGTACTCCCAGTCCACTTGCTGGCAGAACAGGTGGGAAGCAGAAAAGGCCTTGATGTTGAGCAGTGCTTAGCAATAACTAATAAACATTCCTGTGTTATCAACATTGTCTTCATGACAAATCCAAAACAGCAGCTGTGATGAGGAGAATTAGAGCTCTCTTTCAGCTAAAACCAGTACAATGGGGTTTGATGGGGTAATGCAGGGTTGGCAGCACCTTTTACACCCAATTATAAACAAATCTTCCCTCACTTCAAAAAACACTGGGCTAGGAGCCAAGGAAATGAATTGACTTTCTGAATATGTATTTCTTTTGCTTCTGATATTTGTAATCAGAGCTGCTGGTGATATGCTTGAATGGCTGCTGACAGGAATGACAGAGTGTCTGATTGCAGGAATGGTATCAGTTGAGGCACTACCATCAAACACTGTGCAGTGAGTGCCTGCATCCGGCTGCCCTTCTAAGACTCTGTGTTTTCTCTCTCCCCCCCTTTCAGCCATCTACCTTTCAGGCTGATTTCAGCATCACTGTTCCTCCTTTTTCCTCCCTGAAAGGATATCTTGGAAGTATGGCTGATCATTGTCAGCTGTAATTCTTCAAAAATGTAAATGTGCTTCAGAGAAGAGGAAATATGGTATCTGTGACTCATCCATACTTCAGGCAAATTCTCTAGTTCAAGGGAAAATAAAAAGACGTGGCCAAAAAAAAAAAGTTTTAAGACTGGAATAACGAAGTTAAACAGGAAGAGATATTGAATACAGTCAACAGGCCTCAGAAGCAGCAAACGTCTGATACACAAGAAAGTAACAATAGGCTAAGAAATTAATTATTCCAGATGTATTGTATATCCTGCACACAAGTGGAATAGCAGACCTCCACTTAGATCTAAGTACAGCCTATTTTGGTTTGCTTGAGGACAGGCACCCTTCTTACACCCATACAGAGAGAAGCACTCAGCCCCACACAGCTCCATCGAGTGCCACGCAGCCAGGGCATCAGCACCTGGCTCTCTACCAGGAGCCCTCTCACTTGGAAACAATTGTGTGCTGCTGTGCTGCTTCCTTTCTGCTCCTCCAGCGTCCCTCTTGGTGAGTCACTGGGCTCAGACAGGATGGCTTTAAAGGGCCACAGGTTGTGTGTGTGTGCAGAACAAGTGGGACAAACCCTTGTCATCCTTCCACTGCTGCCCATGAGCAAGGCTTGCAGTCCTGTGAAACTGCCACTGTGTCAGTGCCTACCCTGCAGTGACAGCTCACATGCTTCATTCCCCTTTCCTGGCCATCCCAAGGACACTCCACTGGTTTGTACAGTATTTAGTATTGTGTTTCATGAAAGAAACAGTGAACTCAGGGTTTGGGTGCATGATTTTACCTGCCATGGCATAAACAGAAGCTCAGGTGATGTAGGGGAACTCGCATCAGGCTCTGCAGTCACGAACAAGAGTGAAGGCAGTCTAATCCCAAAGCAATATTGTACTTCATGTTTCAATCCCGACATCTACAATCCACAATTTAACATCCCTGCAATGACCTAATGCATAACAATTGCTGGTGGACTGGAAGTGTTTCCATGGCAGACTGGCTTTGCAACAAAAAAGCATAACAGGTGGTTGCCTAGAGCAGCAAAATATTAGGAGATGCACAGTGTGTGAACAGTGGCAGGTTTGGAAAAGCTGCATGTTCCCCAGTCAAACTGCTGATCCCAGTGTTGGATGCTCCACTTGCACACACCTCTCCACAGCCCAAAAGGTGCAGTGCTGATAATGAACTTTCATGATGAGCAAGGATGTAGTAAATAATTACACAGAAGGGTCCATATCACTAAGCACTAACAGAAAAATTTTGGCTGGGTTTTGATCTAATGTTCATTGTTCTCATTTAAGGTAAAGGACAGTCAGAGCATCCAGTCCAGATCTGAAATTAGTGCCCAGGCTTGTTTTTTTTTTTTTTTTTTTTTTTTTTAATAATCCATCTTAGTCTTTTGTTCTATTTTTAAAGTCTATTTTACATTTTATTTTTCCCTGGGAAAGCACAAATGTAATCCCCCATTACCACACATTATATAGACAAGATTCCTAAGTTTGGAATATTCAAACAAGGCCTGACACAATGACAATGTCAGGGAGAAATCTTCCCTAGGAAACCCCCCGCCTGATGATGGTGTCATACATAGCACTGCTGGTAACACACCAAGAAAAACTCTTCCTACTGAGTCACTGATCTGATCTGGCATGGGGAGTTAGTTCCAGTGCTCAGGGTGCCCTCACTGACTCCTTGTGCAGCTTTGCTCCAGGGCCAGACTGGCAAAAATAATTTGGAGCTTGGTCAGAAGCCAGGGAAAGCAGTTGTGTGGCTGTCAGATTAAAGTGGATGCAGCTCTCTTTATTCATGAGCTACTTCTGCTTTTTTCCTTGTTGTAAATCTTTCCTCTGTACCTGGGGATGCCTGCAGGTCCCAGCAGCAGGGCTGCCAAGGGGGAATGGCTGGGAGCTGGGGGTACAAAGGAGGGTGGAGTGCTGGGGCCAGGGTGGGCAGCTCTGGAGACATCCCTCAAAATGCTCCCAAAGCATAACAAACAGGGAAATATGCTGCAACACAATTTGAGAACTGAAGGTAACAGCTATCAAGGAAGAGCATGCAAATCACTGTAAGAAAAAAAGAGCACAGATCCAGACAGCTGCTGTCTCACTGGCATAGGCTTCACTGGCTGTGTCTGTTCCCAAGGGACAGATTTGTGTTCCCAAGTGCAGCTTTGTGCAAGCACTGGGCAGGGTGGTGTGCCCAGGCCAGGGGTAAGTAAGGGGCAATGGCAGCAGCTTTCAGCAGGTGCTGGGAAAAGTCATCCTGCCTCAGCAACCACCAGATTACCCCCTGTACCATTACTGTACCTCACTCTCTCCATTTTGCTGCCTGTGTTTCCCCAGGAGCCTTCTGAGACAAAAGTGAAGGCAGTGCCAGGGTTTAACCCCAGCTGGCAATGAAGTACCATGCAGTCACAGGACAGGCAGCTGGAAGGAAAATTGGATGCTGCCCTCCAGCTTGCACAGCAATAGCTCCCTTCCCACCTCCAGGCACAGCTGCTTCTCCCTTTCTTCCTGTGGCTTCCCCAGGCCCTGCATCTCTCCCTTAATTCAGGCAAGTATTCCTTGCTAGGGGAAAGCCTGAAGGGGGACCAGGTGAATTCAAAGCACATGAAGGTAAAATCTTTGCTGCCCAGTCATGAGTTTTCATCCTGTCCTGGTTTGATCTGGGATAGTGTCAATTTTATTCCTAGTAGCTGATACAGTGCTGTGATTTTGGTTCAGAGTGAGAAAAATGTTAGTAACACATGGATGTTTTAGTTGTTGTTGAGTGCTGCTTCCTCTAAGTCAAAGACTTTTCAGTTTCCCATGCTCTGCCGGTCAGCAAGTCCAAGAGAAGTGGGAGAGAGCATGGCTGGGACAGGTGATCCAGGCATATTTTATAAACTCAGTGCTGGATTAGCAGCAACAAAAGTAAATCCAATATTCAGAATTATTGTGAAAACCATAGAGAATAAACCAGGAAAAAAACCCCACCAAACATCATTATGTTGACACAGTTTTGGGGAACCAAAGCACTTTTTATTTTTCCTTTCCGGGGGGCTAAAAGAGATCAGTGAGATTGCCAGAGGGGGATTGCAAAGAAGTACTGTGTCAAACTCGAAAATAATCTGAAAACCTCTCAGTACTGGAAGAGAAGAGCATTGAATGCTCTTGCTCCAGCCTTATTCCTCCACCTGTCACTGCCTATAGGACAGTCAGAGAACAAATTGTGGGTCAGAAGGACCCAAGGCCTGAGCCTGTACTGCTGTTCTGATGTCCTTACTTCAGTCATCACCCAGGAACTGTGCCTTTTGGTTAATAACCCAACCAGGACAGGCAAGTGTCAGAGGCACATAGAGATACACATTTCTGTCAGTGTAAACTGGGAATAAAACACCACATTCTTTTAATTCACACAGGCAGAAGTGGTGGAGCAGGTTATGCAGGATTCTGCTCTCACCCCTGGAAATGTGCTGACACTCATGAGTTCCTCTGCCAAGAGACCTGAAATGAGCCTGGAGGTGCAAGACAGCAGCAGATTATACCCAGAGGGTTTCTGAATTACTGGTTCTGTTTCATTCCTACTCTTTCCTGTTTGGCAAATTCATTCCAGCTCTGAAAGGTCAAGAAGGCATGCAATGTTATGTTTCATTAATTGACCTGAACTCTGTGTCCAGGCCCCCCAATTCTTTGGACATGGCCAGGAGTGTCAGGCTGATTTTGTTAACTGGAACATGATGTCCAGAACTGGGGAGCTTCCAGCATTGCTACTTTTAGTTCTCCAAGTAGCTGAGGAGTGTCAGCCTGGCAAGGCTACTTGAAAATAGGAGTGCCTTTGTTTCCAGACTGCATTGGTAGCAGTTGGGTCTGGTTTACTAAAAACAAATATTTAAAGTCATAGGTGGTTCCAAAAAACTTGCCTTCTTCATTATACTTCCTCCAGACACAAGTTTTCCTGATTTCTTAAAGGATAGTTTCCTCTCTTCTTCGGGCAAAATCAGTCCTGGGTGCCTGCAGGAATGGAGATTTCTTGTGGAAACCTCTCACCTTTGTGCCCTTCCTGATCTCTGGTCCCACAAGAAACCAGTACTCCTTTGACCTTTCACCTCCATGTCCCTGCTTTTTCCTCCATATCCACTGCTAACAAGGATGGGTTATAAAAATGCACATGACACCAGAATACTTCCTGGAGAGATTGGTTTAGTTTATGAATTTGTGTGGAAAAAGAAGTGGCATGCTGATAGAGGCTTTTTTTACACCCTCTCTCTCTTTTTCTGTCATGCTATTTGGTATTTTTGTGAAGTCCCAGTTTCCAGAATTATGTACAAGGATCTCAGCTCTCATTTTGAAAAACACAGTGAGCTGTTACCCTCATAACTATAAAAATGAAACTTGTATCTCCAAAATTAGGTGTTAAATGACATCTTATAGTTCTGATTCTTGAAATCTTACTGCCTTGAAGACAAAATGAGAATATTAGCAGCAAGGATTCTTGTTATAATTTTGAGTGTACAGAATCAGTATTGGGCTTTCATGAGCATTGAGAATGGAGGGCATTGAAAAATGATTTCAGACATTCTGGAGCTCAAAGCAGTACAGACTCTCCTCCAGCTTATCAGTTGCTAGAACAGTATCTTCCTGCATGAATATGCATTCCTGAATGAATAACATACATTAAACCTGAATGTTTTAGTTTGCATCTTGAGCAACAATTAGAAGGCATATTTTGTCCCTAGGAGAAAATAAACCTCACAATGCTTTTACTGAAAAGCTGATACAGAACTAAGCAGGACATCTTGGGTTACTGAATTCAGTCTGACAGGTGCCATTTGTCACTTTGTTAAATTGATACCATTATTTTTTAAATTATCTGGGCTTCTCCCTAGTCATTTGCTCTGAAAAACACCCTAGTTTTTTTTTTTTTTTTTTTTTCCCCAGATGATTCGGCAGCTTGCTTATATACAGCCTCTTTTTAGCTCTGGCTACTTTATAGTTATTTGATCTTGCATCCCTGTCTTTTAACCTGCATAAATCTTTCCCTACAATGTGATTATTTGTAGATAGCAAGCACATGGCTCCTCAGTCTTTTTGTTTTATTTATTTTTTATTTATTTATTTATTTATTTATTTTGCTCTCTATCTCTCTTTCTGTTTAACCCTTTCTTCCATCCCTACCTCATTTTCTTGTCTTTTTCTTCAGCGTGGGTTGGCTGGGATTGCATGTGATATGTCCAAAAGAAGGGTTTGATTTTTTTCCTGTGTTGACAATCAGTATTCTTCAAACTCAGCATGTTGGAATTCTGGAGGGGTTTAGGATGGGGGGAAAAAGTAATTCCAGTTCACAACACTCAGATATTTGATAGTTCGCAGCGTAGTGAAGAGAAGAAGCAGTAAGTTCAGATTTCAAATTATCTGTAAAAGGACACCAGGAATTTTTCAAACCTAAGTCCCACCCAACAGTCAGTGAAATGTATGGATAATGTAGCCCAGTCTTTGTCAAACAGGATAGAACCTGATTTTACATAGTGCCTTACAGAGCTAGAGAGTCTTAAAGCACTTTAAATAGTCTCACTTCCCAGATGGCAGCATTTAGTAGATTACACCTATAATTAGCAGTAAGAGACTGGGGAATGCTTCCTATAGGGCCTGTCTCCTCAGAGGGACTTTACCCAGGTATGCTGAAATGTGCATAATGCAGTCTGAGAAAACAAATTCCATTTGCTCTTCTTTCTGCAGCCTCAAGCCCGTATCACTCTCCTCCTGCCAGTTTATGGCCCTGTGATCCACCCCTGCCAGAATTACACAGAGGAAAAGCAGGAAACATGTGGATGGTTTTGTAAACCAATAATGCAGATTTTCACTCCTTGGGGAAGCAGGAAAGAGGCAGACTGGATACTGGATCCCATGTTTTGTGATGTGTGGTGGTTGACATGAAAAAGGAAAACAAGGAACAGGGACCATCTCTATGTTTTCTCTCCCAAACACTGTAAGAGTGATTCCAGAGACTTAAAAAGCCTTTTGTTTGTCTGTGGATCTAAGTCACCAGAAATTAAAAAAAAAAAAAAATTGCTATTTCACCTGTCCTATGTTTTCCTGTCAAATATAAAAGGAGAGAACTGTTTACCCTTTGAATCATTTTGGCTAGACTAGGAACACAGAACTCCTGTGCACTCACCAGCAAGGCAAGAAGATATGCCTGCTTTTACAGGCAATTCACAGTCTCATTAGTGTGCTTTGGCTTGCAGTGGATGCCAGATTAGGCAGAAAAAAACCCCAAACCACACAGATTAATTACATCCAGCTCAGCTATGGTAAATCAGCCTAGACTCATTGACTTCAGTGAAAGTACACAAGTTCACATGAGTACAGATGTGGACTTTGAGACTGAAAACAATCCTAGATTACTTTCCTCTTATTACAAACTCACTGGAATCACTAGATTTCCCTCTAAAAGCTGTGCCTCTCCATGGACAATAACAGCTCATCAGTCAGCAATACATCTTCCCAGCCATCCATTGACTTTCAGGAGGAGCAGAGAGGAAGCACCACATATGACTTTGTGCACTTGCTGGTGTACAACCCAATTCAAACTCTCTGTATCTACTGGGCTGCATAGCACAAACACCCAAAATGTGTGTGCAGACCTGTGCAAAGGGGCAACCAGTAAAAATTGACATTGGGGAACATCTGAATAAGTATATGAGAAAGATTACAGTGTGTAATTCCCAGAAGGACTTAATATATGTGGCATAAAGAAATAATTTGTATTTTATTTGCTTATAAAGCAACCATAGATATCTGAGAGCAGGAAATTTGGGTAAATTAGACCTTGAGTACTGATGAACATAATTACTTGTAGAGATTTCCCCACAGCTCTGTCAGAAGGATAAGCAGAAGTCATACAGCGATTTCTACTCTTAGCACTGGGTGTTAAACATTCCTCTGATTGTTGAAGTTCTCATTAGGAGAAAACTGACACATTTGATGACTTCATTGAGCAGTGACTTTCTTGAACCACTAAAAGCCCAATGTTGTCTAGGTGGGCAGGGCTGTCTAATGCAATAGACACAGGTCCTCAGAGAGGAGAAGTTTGTGTGAGGATGTATTTGAGGCATTATTGATTGTGCTGTGCCAAGCATTGCTGCCCAGCCTCAGGGCTCAGACCCCATCAGACTCCCTCTGGCCCAAAGTGCCCTTCTCTGTAGAGGGAAGTTCAGTGCCTGGAAATGGTCAGTACTGCAAAACAGGGCAGCCCTGAGCTCCTTTCTGCCCAACACTGAGTCTTGGGATTTCCTCTGCACCTGCTCCCTGCAGTTCTTCTGGAGAGTGGCCCTGTGGTGCAAATACAGGATAACACATGAGAGACTACATGCTGCAGAAAACTAGGAAACAAATTGAAAACTTCAACCTGCCACGGAGGAAAAGAGGATTTGTTTATAGAGAAAACACATGGATCTTGTTGAAAGGTGGATCGTGGGGATCCTGTGTCTATTTCAATGCAGACTAAACTGCTTTTCAAAAGTTCATCTGAAAATTACAGACTAAACTGCATTTTCTGCATATTTTTATTCTGAAGTTTGGCTGTCCTGATAAGAAGAGAGAAATTATGTTAAACAAGCAAAAGCAAAACCTGTTTTTCTAGATGAAGTCGTGTTTGCCAGCATCAATAGCAGTAACTTCTATAAAACATCAAGAACATTAACTTCTATATTCCTAATTTAGCACTGACATTTCATGACAAGAAATGCTCTTTGTGCTTCTTTTCATGCTTCCATATGCAAGTCTGTTAAGTGAATTTCCAGTAACACTTATTTCACATGGTTTATTCCACTAAGACAGTTCTTTCCACCTGTGCATTCAGTTATCTGTTCTTAAATTTTGCATATTACCATCTCTCTTTCCAGTTTTTCCTGGAGGCAGGGGAAGAGTAAAGATCACATTTGTCTTCAGAAACTGATGGGGAAAAATTAAGGAAAGTGTCAAGCTATGTCAGACTTTTTACCTCTCTGTTCTGCCTGGCATTTGTGAGGCCCCAGTATCTGATTTATACAGAAGGAAGAATGACAAAAAATATCTATTAAAAGAAGGTTGTAAGAGTAAAAGGTCTGAAATAGCTTGACAAGGGAGGCCCATACCAAGTTCCTACTTGGTCATGTTTAGAGAGAGATTAGAAAAATGTTTAAAAATTACTTTGGTATGGTAAAAATGGGATAGACAGATGAACTAGAGGAGCTCTTTATGTCACAGGTCACATTTCTTTTTTCTTTCCACTTTTCTCCTTGGTACTTGTATTCTCTCTCCTGGTGAAAAAAATACTCAAAAAATGCTGTTTGATCACCTATTTTATAAATACAGTGCAATTTTAGCAGTCATACACAAATGAAGTAGTATTTCATCTTACCAAATTGCCAAATATCTGCCTGGGTTTTTAAACTCAATGGCTAATCCACATTAGATAAAAATTGAGTTACTTGATTGTTCTGGCCCCAGTTTATAAAGAGTTTTCTGTATTAGGTGCCAGAGTAGTAAATGCATACAAACTCAGAATGTTGTGACACAGTTACCTACATATTAGCCACCCACAAACCCCTATCCTTTCAAAGCTGTATTGGCTCTCTTGGATACTCATGCTGACTTTGCAGTTTTTAATATGATATCTGGCTTCCTTTTTCACAAAGTATATGGCAATGAACTTCTAACAGAGCCTTTGAGCCTTTAGAAGGCAGCTTTTTATCTTTTTTCTTTTTTTTTTTTTTTTTTTTTTTTTTTTTTCTTTTTTTTTTTTTTTTTCTTTTTTTTTTTTTCTTTTTTCTTTTTTTCTTTTTTCTTTTTTTCATTTTATACACTTTGTGATACTAAATAAGTCTTCAGAGAAAGTTCTGCATGAAAGCGAAAAGTCAGAGGCAGAGCTCTCCTTGGTAAATTGCAATGCCTGATTTTTGTCAAACAGAGTCAGATGCTGAAGAAGCAGGTTTCCAGGTTCAGGTTTGCACGTCTACTGCATTGCTATGTTCCCTTTATCAACTCATGGCTCAGAGGCTGGAGGAGCAAAGATGATAAAATAGCAAGGAAAAAGAGAGATCGGCCATGACAAAGATGAGACTGGCAACCTGTGAATAAATATGGAAACAATCACTGAGGAAAATTAGTACACTGAGCAAGTCCAAGGAAGTTACTGAGACAGGGTGTCAAATAAGTTCAATACCTGAGATTTGATCTGGTGGAAGGAGTTCAACCAGACAGAAGGATCACACCTGAGCAGCAAGTAAAACAGAGCCTCTGAATTCTTACAGGAGTCATAAAATACTGTAGTGTTTGGTGCATCAGACTGCTCCACTCAAGAGAAAGGGTCTGCTGTCAACTGTACTTAAAAAGTATATAAACTCCACAAAAACTAACAATAGGTTTTCTAAATCTTTAAATCAGAATTGTCAGTCATCCAAAGAAGAAGTTGTTTTAATATAGAAATTTACACTAGCCTATTACTTGCAAATTGATTGAAGGTATGAACCCAAAATGAAGACTGAGGCACATTTGTGGCTATAAGTCTAATAATTTTGCACTACAGTCTGTTCTAACAAGTAGAGGCCACTCTGTGCTACTTGCTGTGTGAGGCTACAAAGGTACCCACACAGTCTGTGAAACAGCAGGCTCTCTCTGCAAGCATCTGGTGTCAGCAAGATGGTCACTTGTGTTTCTAGGAAATGTCTCAGCAGCAGGGTTTCTTCCTGCCTTGGGAATAAATCTCATCAGCAGAACTGTCCATGCAGAGAAGTGCTGTGGTAGTCCTTGGGACAGGAACACCAGCTTCAGTCCAGGCCACATGGCTGATCTGATCCAGTGCTGGTGGAAGCTCAGCTTGGAGTGGGAGGCAGGACTAGCTGATGTCTAGTGGCACATTCCTCCAGGATTCATGTGATTCTGTAACTTTTGTTCAAAAAATCCGCTTTTGGATCTGCTGCAAACAAACGATACAATGCACTTTGATTTTTGTTTCCTTCAGATATACATATATTTCCAGCAGTCTCTCAATTATAAAAGTCAATTTCACAGCCAGTAAATGGTCCATTTATTGATTCTCCTCTACTAAATTCAAGCAGCTGGAAACAACAATGTACTGGTTATGTATTGAGGGATAAAAGAAATAACTCACATTTGCAGGGAGGAAAAGCACAAAGTTACAAACTGACAGCCCCCTTTTGGTACTGAGGCTATAATTTCAAATGTCAAAAACCTTTGACATGCCTCATAGATTACATCTCTGGAGAGCCCTACTTCTGTTTAAAAGCTGAAATTAAAGGATTTCTACTTATTCTGAATTGTAATTTCAGCAAACTCTTTAGGCTGCAATATTTAATCTATTTCTCTGAGGTTTGCATTACTTATGCTGCCAAAGAACTCTTAGCAGAAGCCAATCTCCATTGAAATTCTGCACCCACACTCAAAACGTAAATAGAAAGGAGAAAGATTTAAAAGTATAATTAACCAAAAGCCCATATCAGGACCTTGACTTCTAAAGGGTAAAAGAATTATTGCAACCTAAAGACAGGTTTGAGCTCTTCTTGTTGCAAAACCAAGCCCCTGGGATTAAGGTCCTGGTGATTCTCCAATAGCAATGCCAAGGACAAGAAACAGATGACTTCTCCTGGCTGGGTTTTCACCTCTGCAGAGGGATTCTGCACAACAGACAGCTGGGTTATAGTCTGTACCAGTACATACCAAACCAGGTTTCATTACAGCTCCAGTTCCTGCAAAAGCCACCATGAACAGCTGGATTCATGCTAAAGTCCCACTTGCTTTTATCATTTCTCTCCACTGTAGGAATGCCTTCTGGAGAAATGGCCCATGCACCCTGCCCTGCCTAAATTCCATGCTGACCAAAGGCACCACAGCTGTCCCAGGGGCAATAGCTTAAAATAGGCATAAGGCTCAACAAAGGTTCAGCTTCAAGAAAGTGACAGTAGCAGGGGGAATTGGGCATATTTACAAACAAAGCAAAACTAACTCATTATGAAAGTTAGAATCAATTGCCATTCATTGCACGTTTTTGTAGCATGGAATTTGTATATTTACTGAAAGCCTCTTCATGTGCGTTCTGCTCTTTTAGTAGAGAAGTGTGAAAGAAATAGAGACACAGAAAAGTATATCTTCCATTGAAGATTTAAACAGGACATGAAGATTTTGATTTTTTAAGTATTTGGTAATCAGAAAAGCAGGCCACTAGTTTGTTTGTTTTTCTCTAACTGCCCTGGTGCTCCTCCTCCACAGGGTATGGTTTTACTCCCTCTTTCCACCTCTCTTGCAGAGAAGAGATCTCACAAAAAAAAGACAGTGGAATTTTCTGTAGTATACTCTGGTTTCTTCCTATTTGTCTGTTTAAGAAAAACACTTATAGTCACTTAAAAAGCTATTTCTGGAAGAGAATGTTTAAGATAAAACTTAATTAAGCCTGACTTTAATGCTCAATAATTAAAACTACCGTACCTCCAGAGGTATGGCATGGAGGAATCTATGTTTAGCATAATTTTTGTAATTTTTGACAGTTAATCATACTGATTTTTTTAAAAGTAGCTACAGACATACTCAGTCCACTCTGATCTGTCTGTTTGCCTTAGGTAATCCATCAAATAGAACAGAAATGTCTTTTCTCACAAAGAGCCTATTGAAACCAGCTAGAACCAGATACTAGATACTGCTTCTAGATTTCCTGCTCATTGCTCTGAAATTTCTTCCTCCACATTTCTTCACAGCTGCCCTACAATGCTCGGAGCTCTTTAGCCTACTGTTTAAGCTGACTTCACCAAACTTTAGCTCTCTTATGTGGGAAAGCCAAGGACATCCATCCATGGGAGTATGAAGGGATGAAGCAACTGTTGCCAAAGTAGGCAGACTTCCAATGATTGCAGGGGATGATGGAACATGCTCCATCAGTGACTTTTAGTAGGAAAAAACCCAAGAAGAATGACTTTCCAGATACAATGCAGGCTGAAGCTCTCTGTATGCAGTGACTATTCCTGTGGTACTGCTAAATGACAAAGTAACTTTTCACCTTCAAGCCCTGACTGTGCCCATCATACTGTGGTGTGGGAGGGTGATAGTCTCCACCGTCCTGAAGTTATGGAACAGCTTCTGTGAACTGAATGGAGTGACTGATAAGGAACTTCTTAGTACTTCTCTTGAAGTGGGACCAGTTTGGTGGAAAAAAAACCATTTCAAGTGATTATGCCACCAAGAGCAGAAATAAAATAGCAATTACTCTTTATCAGATGATAAGCAAGAGGTGGAGTTGTGCGTGACCTGTCTTCCTACATACTTTTAGCTTCTTGGTTCTAGTTTCACATAAGGACTGACAAAAACAATGAAGAATTTCAAAACAAGGATGAGATAGGAGTTTTACAACTCTTTTGAGCATATTGGGGCAGTTTCTGTAAAGATCAGTGCAAGTTTGGAAGCACAGAGCTTGTTCAGAGCAGCAACCACCAAGACGTTTCCAGCTGGACACCGGTACCTGTTTCCAGGGAGGTCTATCATAGCTTCACAATTTCAAGGTACAGTAAGCCACTGGAAAAGGTAATTTGATTTGTTTGAATGCAAGGATATGCAGACTAATGGGCCAGTGATTGGAGGGAGAGGGCAGGGCCACAGGTGGGGGGAAAAGGGTCAGGGACAGTTGCTAGAGAAACAATGTCCTGGATGGCTGCATGATTTATCCACACTGGCAAAGTGTCTGTTGTTCAGACCTGGGAGAGACTCTCTGTCACCCTAGGGGAATGTTAGGTAGTTTCCCCATATTTTGTGTCACAGAAAAGGCCATGTAAAACAGGTAATCACCTGCCCTAAGCACCTGATCATATCTACTGGAATAGAGAGGAAATTTTATCATTAAAATTTTCTGCAGGATTGCCTATTCTCATTAACTCTAATAGATATTTTGTTTTGTCCATAACAGCACCTTTCTCTCGTACCAGCCTGTATAGCCGCTTTTTCTAATATTTCACTCTCAAGATTCCCTTCTTCCACTTCTGCTTGGTAGCTCTTGCTCTTACATGAAGTTGCAGTATATTCAGAGAAAAAAAGCAAAAGTGAAGCTTTCAGAAGAAGAGACTCAGGCTACTTTCTCTTTTTTGTTAGATATCTTTATATAGATATTTACATTGATGGCAAGTGGGTGGTAAATAGGCTGTAAATATTCCCATTATGTCAGTGTCCAGTCATGGATGCAATCAATAGACAAAAGAAAGGTAGAAGGCATCAGAGGTGAGAACCTCCATGTTCCAGGACATAAACACCAATAAGCCTTTTAACAGCTGTACTCTCTGGGATCAAGCCCCATTCTCTTCTTTTTATTTCCACTGGCTGATAAATTCATCACAAATCTTAGTGATAGCCTTTCAACAATAGGGGCATCCTAACTGATCACAACAGACCTTTTTTTGAGCTAGCTTTTAGTCGGCATTAATAACATGATCTACCACCTCTGAACAAGAGAGAAAAGGTGAAAATGTACATAATTTGAGTTGCTGATGGAGTCCCATCCTCCCAGCCCACATCATGGGTGTGTGCAAGCAATTTCTCATGCATGCTCATGTGAACAACCAGTAAGCAGTCAGGCAGTTTCCAGTAAATGACTCTTAAGACTTCAGAGCCACTGCCATACAAAAGTCCATTGTTCATATGCAGGATCTGCCTCCCTACCCATTCATTATAAAAGCACAGATCACAACAGTGACATGTTTATCTTAGCAGGGTGTTAAGTTTTACCAACTGAGTCACAGTCCCTTGTTTAGGCTTAGGAATGGGATTACTTCATCTATTCTGAAACATCTAAAATGCAGGACAAGGCACAAGTACTATGTCAGTGCTCAGGCAACACTTTAAGGAGGTAGAATGTTACTTTGGCTGTCTTATGTGGAGAGGTTGGCTGCTCTTCAGGGCAGTGGCTTACCTTCAAAATGCTTGAATTTCTCCCTAGGCTAGAATTAGTGTCTGTGAACACTCTCATAGATGTGTTCATGCACTGAAAACTCCAGCCAAAAGCAATGCAAATCTCAGGAGGTGAGTAACAGCCATAAGAAGTCCAACAGTTAAAGGAACTGCTTCTCCAGATCATAAAAATTTATGAGTGAGTCTGGATTGGCATCACATTATCCTGTCCTAAACCGAGTTCTGTCTTTATAATAAAGACAATACTGGTTATCTGGACAACTGCATTCAACAGAGCAGAGAAGTGTCCTACAGAGAAAGTCTCTTACATGGCCCTAAGGAAAAAGAAGTCAATTTCATTCAAGCCTGTACCCTCTAGGATCTTTTTACCTTTGGTTCCCTTTCTACCATGACCTGTCTCCCAACCCAGAAGACAAAGTGGCTCTTCTCCTCTTCCTTTAGGAGTAGGGAGTGGAGCTGGAGGAAATGGACCTCGTGAGAAATTAAGAGCAGTGTTAAAGGTGGGGAGAGAGACAACCTATAGCCAGTGAGGCTGAGAGTAGTGCAATAACCTGTGAAACAGGAACACAGCCTGTAGTTTTCAAGCCAGTCCCTTAAGAAGCAAAAAGTCTGCTGACACTCAGGAGATGAGCTTAGGAGGGAGAGGCAGAGACAGAGGCAGGGTCATGGCTAGGGAACAGCAAAGCAGGAATGAAGGAAGGGAAGGAAGGATAGCATGCATCAAGAACATAAAGGAAGATTTAGATAGACAATTTGGTTCCTCCAGAGAAAGACAGAGAATATCAGCAGATAGGACTCAGACAGAAGTGGCAGACTCATGTCTGTACAGCTATGCATGCAGAGGGAATCCTAGGAGAAGGCATGAACGGACAATACCTGTGGATGTTTTGCATGGTAGAAGTATTTGAAAGAGGAGATGGGAAATACAGGAAATTTGGGAATGAGACCTGAAATACTGAAGAAGGGTGAGATGTTCAAACCTTTGTAGACAAACAGGAGCAACTTACAATTCTTGAGCCTTTGACACAACAAAAATTATTTTGCTCCCAACTTCATGGGCAAAATGGGGTCACTGACTGGCACCTCCCTTACAGTCGCCTTCTTGGAAGAAAACAGCTTTTCTTGCTTGATCTATTCAGTTCACTGTTACCTCACTTTCAGGTTGTGACCTTCTCTCAACAAGTGTTTTCCAATGCCCGTCAGAAATGGCTGGGCTTTGCAAGATAGGTCACATTTAGTCATATCTGCTTCAAATCCAAAATGAGCAGGGCACAAACACAGGTAAAGGAGGAAGAGAATAAGAAAGAACATGCCCAGGCTTTCACAGCAAGAGAGGAAATGCTGTGTAGGCAGTCATCCTTTCTACAGATAGATTCAAGGGATACTGTGTACCACCAAGGAAATAATCAATTAAAAGGCCTCCCAAGACAGAAAATCCTATAATGAGTATCCTCTGTGTTGTGGGGCTTTCTTCTGTTATTGTTAAAATTACTACTTAAATAATAAATTTGCCTAGAATAGAGTAAATAGGGAAATTATAATTATGAAGCACAAAAAGCCCCAAAGATTAGCCTCTGGTGCTATAATCTTTTGAGCAAAGACTGGCCTCATTTACCCTAAGAAAATAAATAGGTAAAAACAATTGTTATCACTTGAGGGATGGAGTAATAAATTTAACCAGCCTCTTCTATCTCCTATGTTTATGATTGTGCTCTGCAAGTAGTTTTCATTTGGTGGCTGCAGTCTTCTGTGTGAAACCTAATCCCCAAATACAGCACATAGCTCCTGAGGCTCACTTAATCTTGGACTGGCAGAAAGAATGAAAGAAGTGTCAAGGGTGATACACAGCAGGCCTGCTGGAACTTTAGCTGCCTGGTACCAAAGGAAAAGATCCTTGGCCCTATCAGATCTCTTTGGTAAAGACTCTGCACATTCCTAAGGGGGGCTTGGGGCCAGTCAGTTGGATAACCCAAAGCTCTGGGCAAGGGATGTGGAACAGGCTGAATGTCTTTGATCAGTGGAAAGAAGAGAAAAAAAACCCTACACACACAAATTACCACTATCTCCCATATGCTCTCCAATATTCTGCTGCTGAGAAGATGTGATGAATTAGGAGTTAGGAATTCCTCCAGGGCAGAAGTGTTGATCAGATAACCTGTTCAACACTGCATTTTAAAAATAATGTCCAGTTAATGCTGATTTTTTTAAGCTTTCTTGTTATTATTGTTAATGTCAACAAAGAGAACTAAAATAAATAGTACTCTTTGCTCTATTCCTGGTTCTTGCCTGTGCTGGAATGAGTGTTAATTGTCCTTTTGTTGAGGGTAAGCATTATTCTTACATATTTTATTATCAATATTTTTTCCAGTTGCTTTAGACCTGGGACTGCAAATTCCTAGAATTTTGCAGACTGTTTCTAAGGGGTCCAAAACAGAAACAAGCATGTTCTCACCAGGTGTAAATTTTTTACAAAATATTGCCAAGTGAAAATTGCAAGGATCCCTAAACCTGAAAAGATAGGGGAAAGTACCACCAGTTTGGCCTCAGCTCCTTGTAGAGGCTTACAAACACTGCCAAACAAGAGCAGCATTGTGATCTCATTCAAGGACTCTGCATGCTGAGCATAGTAGCCTGTAAAATAAAAAGCCACTATCTAGGCTTGCAAAATAGAAGTACCAGTAACAATAGAGAATTAAAAGATTATGTTTTCTGCATTATTTCATTCAAGAAGATTATAAGACAAAACAAGAAAATGAAAAGGCACGTAATGCAATGTTCTCCAAAGCAGAAACTGGCTATGACCTCTTAAATGTTTTAAATTAATTTATGCTTTAGAGCTTCCTCTCCTCACCTGCGAATGTCCCCGTGGGAAGCAAAATTGTGCCATCTAGTGGGATTTAGACTAAGTTTTAGCCGTGCTTTCCCAATGGGCACTGTGGACACTCTACAGACCTGTTAACATCATAGCATCGACATTTTTGGATTCAACTTTGCTCCCAGGTTCAAATTCCTCCTCTGCCACAGATGCAGGAAGTTCACCCTGCCAGTCTTAGGGCCAGAGAAAGGGAGAGGAACTTGCTTTTTCAGTTATCTGCTCAATCCACTTTCCTTTTTATGGCTTCTGACTGGGAAAAATCACTATCATGAGTATGACTTGGTAAGCTTGAGGGATCAAAGCCCCAAGGTTCCCCACAAATGAAGGCTGTCCCACTTGCCAAGCATCCAGCAGCCTTGGGATTCTGGGCTGCAGTTATGGGGCTGGTGGTTGCAGACAGAGCTGTAGCCCAGTCTCATTTCCTAGCACACTTTTGTAACCATAGTTTAGCAATAGGCCTAATACAGGTTTCAGTACAGTGTTTAATCTTTGTCCTTTGTGGATATTTGTGTCCTTTGTGTCCTTTGTGTCCTTTGTGTATCTTTATGACAGAAAGTGATTTCACAGCTTGCAATTTTTTTCTTCTGTGCTGATCATTGTGGAGAGCAATATAATATATGACTTCAATACTCAAATAGGTGCAAATATTGCAAGAGACTTATATACCTCTCTAATAAAACATGATAGGTGCCCTTAGGACTGCTGGCTATTGCCCAAGTCACAGCAGGTGAATGAGTAACAATTCCATAAGAAGCTTTCAGTACTACTAAAAGTAAAGTTCACTGACCAGTCTTCAAATAATTAACAACTCTCTTCTCTACAAACACAGAAAAAAGTGACGTTTTCCAACAAGGCATAAGCTGTTTTTCTCCAACTCAAATCATCCCCTGGAATAATTGGATCAGCTTTGCCTACCAGCAGACCTTTTGTCTTCAATGAATCAACATGGAAAGGAATCTTAAGAATGTTTTGGTCATTTCTTTCGGATTTTTGCTTCTCTTTACGGCTTATGGAGGACTCCAGAGTCTACAGGTGAGTGGGGCATCTCCCATTGGTTATCAGGATGGTTGGTCTGGAAGGGCACCAGGCCAATTGGTAGTGTGAAACACATCAGTCTTTCCATGGTCTCTGTGAGGAAGGCATACACAGTATTTTTAATGAGGTGGGTTAGGATATTAACTTGCTGCAGGTTGATATTTCTCACCCAGATCCACAACATTTACTAAATCTTTTTTCCTAGTATTTCTCAAATAGCTCGCATACTTGTGTCATGCTACTACTTTAGGGCCACAAAACTTGTTTCAATGGAAATAGAAAACAAAATTAACCTGAGATGACTTTTCTCAAAAGAAGATATTGCAAAATGGAGAATAAATTCTCTTTCTGGAAAGAGTTTTTCTTTAATATTTCTAAATTGCTATGATTTTATAATAATTATTATTGTATAGCAATGTAAAATAATTTAAAATTATGCCCAAACCATAAAATAATGTAAGTATAAAATAATACAGTAATTTCTAGGATTGTGATATAACATAATAATAAAAAACATTGGTTTTTAATAAGGCAGTTGTGGCTTGCACTGGCATTAAAATTCTAAACCATAGTAGAAGAGATGGGGTTCTAGAATGACTTGAATTCTCAGGTTACTATTAGAGCTCACTTGTTTATCCAAAATAAAAGATTGAGTGTTATTTTTGTTGCAGTCTATGAATACTTCTGAGTAGATAAACACAAGGAGAAACTTCTCAGTCTAGAAGGCTCTGCTGGTCTAATGGCTGATAAATGAATAGGAGACATTGATGAGCAACTTCAGGAAGGATATTAACACATGATCGTGATCAACTGGATTGAATTTTCCCACTGGAGTGGGAATCTGTATGCCTTAAAGGTGAAACTTGATACACAACATGATGAACTTGTTTGCAATAGCAAGGGGTTGACCTCATTTCAGGAGGAGGTCCCTCCTTGTTCCATACATCTCTCTTCTATCCTTGAACAGCTTTTCTTTGCTGGCCAGTCAGATTCTGAACTCAAGGCTGCTCTGCAAAAACAGCTAAACTGGATGGAGCTATTATGAGTTGGGGAGACTAATGAGGCAGGGAAAGATAAACCCTAGAAGCTGCAAGTCAGTCCCACCATCTGACAGAGCTGGTTAGAGCATGGTGCTAATGACACCAAGGTTGTGGGTTCAATGCCTATACAGGCCATATGAGGTAGACTTGATGATCCTATGGGTCCCTTCCAACCCTGAATATTCTGTGAATTTGGGAACCTGTAAGTACTGCAATGTTAAAAAATTTCATTACTCATTTCAGTATTCCATTACCCAGAAACACCCCCCTCAAAAAAAACCCCAACCAAACAACCCACCAACAACAACAACAAAAAAACAAAAAAAAAACCAAAAAACCAGACAAATAACAAAAAAAAAAACCAAACAAAAAAACCAACCCAGAGAGTAAAAAACATATGATTTTGGAAGCCTGGCTTCTAATGTTTGGAAGTCTTAGCTTCAGGCATGTGATGTTTCAAAAATAAGACCTCTGAGATCAAGCAGCCTCTTTGCCTGTTTATGAAACAGCCATTCCAATTCTCAAATACCTTGACACTAACAGAGACTGTCCTCCCCTCACTGTCCTGGCACCTGTTTCTCTCCAAGTGTGCTGCATGACTGCCACCATGGTCCTGCATGGCCAGACTGCTCAGCCACTGCAGTTTGGAAAGTGCTCCATGAAGCTTCACTCCCCTACAGCACTCTCCAGTGCCTCCCCTTCAGCATCCAGTCCCCCTTCCAAAATCACACTGAAGCATATCACCTGTTAATCAAAACATTGCTAAGCAGCACAAAATTGCAGAATGGTTTGGTTGGAAAGGACCTTAAAGATCATCTCGTTCCAACCCTCTGCTGTGGGCAAGGACACCTTCCACCAGACCAGGTTTCTCAAAGCCCCATCCAGCCTGGGCTTGAACCTCTCCAGGGATGGACTATCCACAAACTCTCTAGGAAATCTGTTCCAATGCCTCACTACCCTCACAGTAAAGATTTTCTTTCTAATATCTACCCCAAATCTCTCTTTTAGTTTAAAACTGTTGCCCTTTCTAGGCCTATCAGTATCTGCCCTTGTGAAAAGTCACATCCCCACTTTTCACTGTGCCCTTTGAATATTGCAAGGCTTCAGTGAGGTGTTCCTGGAGTCTTCTTCTCTCCTGGTTTAATAATCCCAAGTCTCAGCCTGTCTAGGAGAGGTGATCTGTCCCTCTGATGATCTTCATGGCCCTCCTCTCCTACAGGTCCATGTCCTTCCTGTGCTGGGGACCCCAGAACTGGATGCAGTGCTTCAGAGGGGGACTCACCAGAGCAGAGTGGAGGGGGAGGATCATTTCCCTTGCCCTTCTGGTCACACTTATTTTGATGCAGCCCAGGATGCACCTGGCCTTCTGGGCTGTGAGAACACACAGCTCTTCTCCAGCTTTTTATCCACAGAATTATCAAGTCCTCCCCTGCAGAGCTACTCTCTCTGAGTTCTTCTCCCAGTCCATACTAATTTCTGGGATTGCCCAGACCCAGGTGTGGCACCTTAAATTGGGACTTGTTGAACCTCATTAGGTTTTTACAGACCCATTTTTCAAGATTGTCTAGGTCTCCCAAACTGATCTTCTCATTTCAACTTTCAGAGCATCAAGACAAGAGGAGAACTATTTTGAGCATAAAATTATAAAACTTTGTTAGATCAGTAAAATGTTATTCCTTCTTTGAGAAAATGTGAGTGAATGAATTACTTCCAACTACAAAGGGCCACTGTGAGCCTACCAGGATATTTGGACCTTGGCCTCTGAAAAGCTTAGAAATTATCAGACTTGTAGTTTAAAGCAAAGAATCTCCCACTATTGCTATGTCAGCCCTTGCAATGCACATCTGAGAATATTCCTGTCTGAGACAACAAATGAAGGCCAAGGAAAAAGGTTATCCCTCATTCAACTTACTTTCAAAGAGAAACTCAAAAAAATAACATCAAATAATCTCAAGAATTACTTATAAAAGCTTTGAATCTGAGTAATCTTCACCTGGTTTTGTACCATGTTTTCATAAATGGTCTATCATTTTGAGGAAAATTCCAAGTCCATAATAAGGCTGTTTTAGGGAAATGAGACAGTAATACCCAGTCAGAGATGCTGTGTTTTTTTATTTCTGCCTGAAGTCTCTCTCTGTACACCATAGTAATTTGTATCTGTGATAAAAATTTGTCTCAATCACTGTTTTTTTGTCCCTGCAGAGCAGTCTCAACTCAGAAGAAGGCCTGGGCGTTGCTTCCCTAAGTGTTCTTTATGCTGCACTCATCTTATCCTCCATGTTCCTGCCTCCAATCCTCATCAAGAAGCTGGGCTGCAAGTGGACCATTGCCATCTCTATGTGCTGCTACATTGCCTTCTCCTTAGGGAACTTCTATGCTAGCTGGTAAGATTTAAATACTTTATCCCTCTCTGTTGTGTTCAAACAAAATAAGTAAGGGCAAAGTTCTTTTCCTTCTCCATTCCTACTCTAACTCTGTGTTGCAGATCAGAAAGTTGGGTGCAAAAGGTGCACAAATAAATCCAGTACTAAGTGGACCAGAGAGGTGAAAATGTGCAGAGTCAGAATAAATACATCCATCTACTCACCTGAAACTGCTTCTCTAACTCATGTTTGTAGCAGAGATCCCCCTTTGGGGGAAAAAAAAAATCAGAAGTTTCATTTTAAAATCAAAAGACTTCTAGGGTTGTTTTTGAAAAGGTTGAAGGGAAGACTATCTTCCAGCCAGTAGCTCTGGGAGAAGAATTCTCAGTTTAATTCTCAGTTATGAGAAGTTAAGGCACATGAGCACAGACCTAGCCAGCCTGGCCTAGGCCTAGTCCCTGCACAGAGCTGCATATGCTTGCACAACTAAACTTCACAAGGCTGGCCTTTTCTTGGTTCCATGTAACAGATTTATTGCATCATAAAAAAAGATAAATCTATTTCTTTGATGTCTATTTTTGCCTCTGGATCTTTGGGCAAATGATTATTATGCTAATGGTAACAACTATGCTAAATAAAGTGTTCTTTGGCAGGTACACACTAATCCCTACCTCTGTGATCCTGGGCTTAGGAGGAGCACCACTCTGGTCTGCCAAATGCACTTACCTCACCATTGCTGGCACTTCGTATGCTGAGAAAGCAGGAAAAAATGCAAAAGACATTATCAACCAGTACTTTGGGGTCTTCTTTCTGGTGTTTCAGTCTTCTGGCATCTGGGGAAATCTTATCTCATCTTTGATACTTAGCCAATCTTCCACCAAAGGTAATATGTATTTAAAATTTTGGCACTTCTTTCTATAAACTTAAACTAGTTCTAGATAAGAGGTAGATTTCTGCAGCTGAGCTGTCACAGTCAGTGGAAACAGGCACTTCAGATGAGAGTTAGCTCATCTGAGGATACCTGTCTGAAACAGATTACATATATTTCTCTCTGAAAATGTATATTTTCTGTCAAAAATCAGGCATAAAGAGAGTTGAGACAAACAGCTAAAAACCAGAACTCTGTTGAATTCTGTTTGAATCCTACTCCTGTATTGCAAAGCATAGATAGGCTGCAGGCAGTGACAGTCCTTCACATCTGACTTCTATTAAAAGTGGATTAAAACAAAAGGCAAAATACTGAAGCAACCTTCTTGCAAAGCCTGTAGCATGGGGTTAGCTTGCTGTTAAGCATTCAAGGTGAGTCAGACTGGTTGATAGTGCTTGCTGAAAACGAGTGCTCTACAGAACTGTCAAGAAGAAATAGCAGTGGCTGTTGGCAGGAGCCCGTGTGCCAGGGCTCCTCTGCTGTATTTATTTCAAGCTCAGACAGCAGATGCCAATGTAGCTTGAAGAAATCACCCAGCAGCAGTGCCCTCATTTCCCATGCATGTAATTGGTGTCAATTTTAAATGGGTAGTTGTGAAGATAAATTAATATTTGGGTGCCACCTTAGAGATTCAAAATGCTGTGGTGTCTTATCATTGCAGCCTCCTGTACATTCCTCATCCTGTCAAAATCAGAACAGGGCTGTTCTCCAGACATGGAAAGAGCTTTCCATATACACTGCAATTACGAGTGGCAAGAAGTTACCTCTTTCCTGTCTCAGTTCAGAGCATGTCCTCTGAAGAGTTCTCAAATAGCTACTAGGCAAAGGCTGAATGTCAGAAAGTTGGCATTAGATTTTAATCTTTGAATCAAAGAAGTTGCCACAAGGTGGGATGTGGGATTCTACTTACGTAGAATTATACTTGCTTTAAAGCTAAGCACCATTACAGCAGAATGCTGGCAGACCTTTTCAGGTGCAGTGGAGCCCTGCTGACCTGATCCCAGAGCCACGTGGTATCTCAGGAGGGACTGTCTGTTCTGATTTCATTTGCACAGCAGAGGTAGTGGTGCAGCTGTGGGGTCTGTACAGACTGCAACCATTTAACTCTCCTCTGTCTCACAGCACACATAATTTTAACAAGAGAAATAAAACACTATTTTTTTGGTCTTGCAAATCCCTTCCTAGCTTTACTTTTGAGAATGTTCCTCCAAATTTTAAAGACGTTTTTATTTTTTTTATCTATTACATAGAATTTCAGAAAATGCTGTGTTCCTATGAATGGCTCTCAAATCCAAAGGTCTTGCTTATCTTCACAAGAGTGATGAGCAGTTATGAGTTTCTCTACTGTGTCTTCTCAGGGAAACACAGCTTTAATCAAGAGGGAACTTCTTTGCAGGGGCGAGGGGATCAGAATCTCCAGTCACGCAACTATTTTTCTGTCCTCTGAGACTTGTGCAAAGGCATCCATTCAAGTTTTCATGTACTTTAAATGTATCATTTCACTGAGCAGTAGGAAAGATATAGCATGTATCTGGAGAATCAAAATGCATAAAATTCAGACATGTACCTACTCTATAAGTATTACCTGCATCACTGCGTCCAGACACAGCAAGGAGAAGTTACATCATATGGTAATATCACAGTTGAAGACAATAATCAGTGTAAATTAAGAGTCATCCTTCCTCACTCATCAGTATTACATTTTAATTCAAGAGAAAGAGTGCAAACTCTGCCTTGCAGCTTGTATATAACTGATTGCATGTGCAGCTTCCTCTTCAGATGATGCAGGAACCGATGAAAAACTTGTTTTACACACTTCCGCACTTCACTCATGTGACTCACCTTTTGCATATGGTAAATTTGCTGAAGGTCTGTTTGTTCATTTTTTGCTAAAGGTCTGTGGTGGTAGCCCGTGGCTATAATAAGGTAATGATTTTCTGTACATTACTACATTTTATTTTATGCTGAACCTAAAGTTGTTTATGAAGCTGGTTAGACAGCTGATTCACATCACAGCAGCTTTGATTGGAAGCAATGAGGAAAAACACACTAAAAGTAGTTACACAATAACCTTAATTGAAAAATTACAGATCAACTCTTCTTTAAGGAATCAGCCAAGGTACAGCTGTATTGCCCTTTATTGTGCTTGGACCAGAGACAAATTCTGCAGTGAAAGCACTAAAATTATTGTGTGGGGTTTGGATCATCCTCCTCCAGTGGACAGTTTATTCAGGCTTCCACTTTGGATTAGCATTTATTCTTTACCAAGAGGGTGCTGGAGGAAGTGAGCACAGTGTGCTGGTGACACAGTGTGTGTGAGTATGTGTGTGTTTGTGGGTTGACATACACCCTACACAACAACAACAGGACTGCACAAAGCAAAGGTCTTACTCCAAACCCTGCTGAACTGTTAGCTTCCAGTGTGCTCTTAGAAAGTTATAAAGGTAGTAGTAAAATCATAAAGTCAGGAAAAGCAGGCAGCTTGGGAAGCTGTGATACTGAGTATTGATAATGATACTGAGTAATCATAAATTGGACTTATAAAAAAAAAGAAAGAAAAGGAAGTCTTGAGGTGGTTTCTGTTCCTATAGCATATACAGAAATTATCTGGAGAGGGAAAATGTGGGATGGCTGTAAGAACCAAAGTTCTTCAGCCCATTGCTGGGGTAAACTTAGAGACCTGTCTCATGAGGTATTATGATTAATAGGTAAAAAATATATATTCCAACTTTGAATACTCCAAATTGAGCTTGATTCAGATTTCAGCCTCGAGCTTTAGTCTCTGTCCTCATGTAACCATATAGTTCAGTGTTCAGTGTCTTTTTTGTTTCTCTTAAACCAAATTTTTGTGTGTTAAACTGGAATTCTAAAGTTAAATATCTCTAATCAGGAAAGGCTGGAAACCAGGATCAATCACTAAGCACTGGATTCCTTATAGCCTTATATCCTTATTCCCTTATATCCTTATACCCTTATATCCTTATATCCTTACACATAGTGTGGATTTACCTTCACTGACCTGCCTTTCATTTGGTTCTTAATTAGTGAATATCTCAGAAGAAGACCTGGAATGCTGTGGAGCATACAACTGCCTGACTGATACCTCTAACACCACTGGCTCAGCAAAGCCCTCCAACTCCTTAATCTACACACTGCTTGGGGTCTATACTGGTGAGTAATCCACACAATCTTTAATCTGTATCACTGATGGAGAGCCTAGTTCCTGTGGAATCTAGCATGGCTTTGCAGATTAAGTTTCTGACTTTCTCCTTCAATCCAGTTTGCTAAAGAAAAATAAGATATGTGAGAGCTATAAGCAACTCTTTCCATAAATAGTTCTAATGTTTTATGCCAGAGCTGTATCATTTTTATCTAAAGGAGAAAGATATTCCTCGTATTTATCACCTGGAATAAAGCTGAAGCCCAGCATTGTGACCAAAATTCAGCCAGGCAAATTGGCATACCTCCTATTTAGTAGCTACAACTGCTACAGACCTTCCTTGCACAAGGCTAGAATAGAATTAAAGACAGGGAAGCTGACGCCATTAAAAGAAAAAAATAGATATACAAGGATTCACTGAGTGAGGAAAGTTCCAAAAAGTATCCTGCTCAAAAGGAGTCATTCTCTGGATAAAGGAAAGGATCTGGCAAGACGATGTGCACCTTAGCTCTGTCAAAATATTTTTGGAGTCCCTGAACATAGATGAGCTCTCTGTGCTGAGACAGAAGCATAGAATTTGCCAAGCACTCCAACAGTCTCTGAGATCCAGGCAGAACCAGCTCTCAGTGCACAAGGGGATTGCAGAAAACACTTCCTCTGTCCCCAGCCTCCATTCCTAATTGGTGGGAAAGTGAAAAAAATATTCCCCCACCCTCCTCCCAGAATGTGCTGGAGCTGATGACTTTCTGCTAAAGGCATGTTTGTCTGTAAAGTTTAAATTTAAATTTGATGACTAACATATACACCACTCCCTTAGGCTTTGTGAATGCAAAGTGAACCCTGCTGTCTCCTGACCCTGTGTCAGTGGGGTTTTGTTTTTCTTTAAGCTCTTAATAAAAGAGATGTCTTTTCTTACCTCGAGGGAAAGTAAATGGCTGAATATTTTATTCACAGATTTTTGAAATGTGTCCTCTCTTTGGTGGCTGAATACTTATTTTGGCCAGCTTGGGTGGAGACAATAATGGGTAATTCTTCTGCTGTTTCACTTTCTCAAAGACTGTGAAAGTTTCTATTTATGTTCCTACCAACCACTATTAAGCCATGCCATTTTGTCCTCTAATTGCTCTTGATTCGTTTAAAATATTTGTTACATATATTTCTTCTGAAAATGTGGGTGTCATGCTCTCATGCATTTAAGTCCAGCAATCAGTCCATAAGTACTAATAAACACTGGCAGAACCAATAATGTCTTGAATCAGCCACAGTGGGGAACCAGGATACTCAAGAAATTCTTGGAGACATGGATGAAAAATAATAAGTAATAAAAAATGAGGAAATTTATTGTAAATCTTGGGATGTATTTGGATATTAAAAGTTCACAGGAGAGACAATATCCATACACATAACATGGGTACACATTAAACCAGCAAAGTGGATGGAAAGAGGTGCCTGGTTCTCATCTTACTCTGAACTGTAGCTCTTTCCATGGATGGAATTCCAGTCAGCATAAGTGAGGAAACATTATCATGCCCTGCATCTGTAATGAAGCAATCACTTGTGAATCTATGGTTGTCTTGTGTATATTATGAAACATGGTTATCTTCTTGATAACATGAGAAAAATTGTTTTGATTCACTACACAAGCAACAAATCTAGACTGATACATGCATGATCATTTTCTGATTAACTCTCTATATATTCTTTTATATGCTGCTTCTGCTAGGAAATTATGGGTTTAAAGCTATAACTTCCATTTTTTCAAGTTAGCTAGAGCTGCTCACTATCATCTTCAAAACAGCACATATTCCATACTCAAAGCATAGTTCTGAGCTGAAAAAAATAAAAAGGGGCACAACATATACTGGGTTTCAAGACAGCATTTATTTTTCTTTCCATGTATTAGAAAGAGGAGCCTTTCTAGCCATGAAAACCTTGGCACTGGAAGTGAATACTCCTCTCTCTTGTTGATTTAAAGCCTTCTGATGGCTCCCAGGGGAGCTGTTAGTGGCCAGCTCCCAGCCCCGTGCCCCCGGCTTGCCCCGGGAGGCTGAGCCATCGCCCTCTGCGGCTGTCACAGCAGCCAGCCACAGCTAGGCTGGGGGGATTTGCGAGTGCACAGCTGTGTGCAGAAGATGTGGATGTAGATCAGGCCTTCTTGTTTATACAGAAACGGCCTTTGCGCTGAAGCGGAGACAGAGGCAGCTGCCAAAATATCCCACAGAGAGCTAAGCACCAAGTCAGAACAATAACAGCAGCAAGTGACTTCCCATCATTCTTTCAGCATTCCTCAGTTTTTCATGAACTTTTTGTTTTGTTTTTTTTTTTTCTTTTTTCAGCTAGTGGTGTGCTAGCTGTGTTGCTGGTTATTATATTTCTGGACCAGATCAAATCTGACCAAGCAGAGACTGAGAAAGAAAAACTAGAGGCACCATCCTTTTGGTCTACGTTCCTAGCAACTTTCCGGCATCTAAAAGATAAAAGACAGTGTCTTCTAATCCCTCTGACAATGTACAGTGGGTTTGAACAGGGATTTCTTTCTGGTGACTACACAAAGGTGTGGATGTAAATGAAAATCTACTTCTGTCTGATTTTTTTTTGTGCCGCTGCATCTTACTGTTTCATCTGATCTATATTTACTTGTCAAATGAAGATGTTTTTAATGATGATTTGTAGATTGCAAAATAACTGCTCACTTCTACATGAATGAACTCTCAGTGACATCTTCAAACAGCAGTAAATATGTCCCTTGGAACAGCCTCTAAAAGAATGCAGTAGAGAGCTTCACTCACCAGTGGAGGCAACAGCAGAGAGCTACAGGTTCAAACTCTTCACCTTGTTGTAAATAACAAACTGGGAGAAAAGCCAGAAACCAGCAAAGCTTTTATATCTTCCTTCCTCTTCTGGTTTCCCTAGAGTTTGTATAAATGCAAGTCAGCACACATTCCACATATTTTATTTTGACAACCTTTACGGTAAGAGGGCAAGTCCTCAACATGGCTGGCTGAAAGCCCTCACCAGTCACTGGTACAACAGGTCCAGACCCTGACAGATGGAAATTATTAAAACCACCTCTACTCCTTCAGCTTCTCGACAAACCTAGACACAGTAGATGTGTTCCCCAGGCATTTTTGAGAAAGTCCCCAAAGAAAGAGGGCAACCTTCCTGAGCTGCTTCTTTCATGCTTAAGGCTTTCAAACCCTGCATATAAATCAGATGGAAGGGTGCACTTGTTGCTGTGTTGGAATGGATTGAAAGGGGCACTCCATGACAACTTTCACTGACTACATGCTCTTATAGAAGAGGTCCTCTTCATTTTTTGGGAGCTGCTCTGTAATGGCCATAGCCTGAATTGTCAATTTTCACCTCTTGGGCTATGACAAGAAGGGCAGAAAATTCCTAATGCTGCTTCCAGGAGCTTTATCTGTGCAGCAAGCAGTGCTCAGATTTGTTCTGCTTGTTATTCCTCTGTTTGCATGGCATCAGTCAGATTGGGAACTGGATTAGGAAAGTTGCTGCTGAAGGCCAGCTGTGTCAATGCACCAGGGACTTGTCAGCAAACACTCTGTCCTTGCTCTTTTTGTCTTGTCCGTGCTGGCTATTTACCAAACACTCAGGCTAAGATCCTTGAACTTTAGCTGTATATTTTCATCAAAGAAAATGTGGAACCCTCTCCCTTCTCTTGCAGGTATATGTGACCTGTGCCCTGGGGATACAGTACGTTGGCTACGTGATGATCTGCTTTGCAGCTGTAAATTCCCTCTGCTCTCTGCTCTTTGGAAAGATCTCCCAGTTCACGGGTAGAAAATTTCTGTTTGCATTAGGTATGTAAAGATTTCTTGAATGGCTGATCACCACATGTAATCAGATCCACTACTCCCCCACTTTGCATGTATAAAGGGATAGCTTGCTGTCAGCTACCAATTAAAATCAATCTCATTCATGAGAAGAGAGGCAGCTCAGCTCACAGTTAAGCACTGTATTGCTGTCTTTGCCTTAATTCACTTTGCTGATGATGTAAGTTCAGCCTGCTTCTGCTCTATCTATGCAGAAGGTGTCCTATAGCATTGATGCTTTATAGCTCTGATGCAGTCTGTGACAAATGATCTTACAATGCAGATGTTGAGACTTGCACTATAATAAGAAGGATTTCTCTGCTGGGCTGAAACATCCTCAGCCTTATGGAGTGAAAACAAATCACTGTTGACCTGAGTCTCAGGAAATTACAAATTTGGAAATTTGAGTGAAATTTCAGGCAACTATTTAAAGGTTGGCCCGCTGTCCTTTCTACTACTTGTTCTATAGGGAGAAAAATAGAAGAAAGCCACGTGTCAGGCTGGAGTGACTTAAAGGCTTGTGTATGGGATAGTGATTTTCATGTTGCCTTGAGAAAATATTTGTATGTTTAAGAACATCTCCCCCTCCAGAGAACATTGTTCTAAGAAGTAACAGAGTCACAGAGGCATAAAAAAAAATACCAGGAAATATTTCTTTTGTGCCTCTCTATGCATTATGCATACTGAAGTGGAATAACACCTTATTTCCACTATGCAATAATTTGTATTATTAGAAACATCACTGAATAAATCAATATACATCAAGATATTCTAAGCATTTTCTCCACAGGAAGTTTTAAACCTGGACAAGGAAGAAGAAATTTAGAGTGCTTTCTGTTACAGTCACTAGCTCAAAGATTCTTCTACCTGATCTAGGTGTGTGTCTCATTCTATAAAACTCAGATTAAAAAAAAAAATCAAAACAACACCTAATAGTAGCAATAAACAATTAAATCTTCCCCAAAATTGTAGTGTTAGAAATGGAAGACCTCTGAATCTCTCAATTCTCTTTAATGGTCTTTGTACTCAGCCTATGAATGTGCACCTGTGGGGGAAGAATCTGAGACTCATTTACAAACCGCTTTTTAAAAGAAAGACCCAAAGACACCAGACCCTCTAGAAATCCTTTATTGTCCCCTCTGGCCTTAAATGGACACCTCATTTAAGGCAAGAAGAGCAGAAGGGTGTTTGCTCCCCCTTCCCACATGCCTCCATGGTGACTGCAAGCCTTTCAGAAGCTCCTTCACCCACTCAGTGGTTGGTGTCCTTTGGGCTACAACCATATCAGCACTGAGGATCTCTCAGCTCAGGACACTGCCCAGAATTATGAAGTGGACACTGTCAAAGGTCTGCATTGTCTTGTGTTTCATGTGATATCAACTCAGGCAGCACAAAGCTCAACCAGAAAGATTTTTAAGATAGCCATGTGCTTTCGTTGGGGGTAGAATAAAAAAGTGTAATCTACCACAATCTGTCCTGATTATAATTGCATCTATATTTCTCTTCTTTATTTCTTTCTAAATCAACAGCCACAGTCACGAACACAGCCTGTATAATAGCACTACTGCTGTGGAAACCTCATCCCAAGCAGCTTGCTGTGTTTTTTGTGTTCCCTGCTCTTTGGGGCCTATCTGATGCTGTTTGGCAAACCCAGACTAATGGTAAGTCCTGGTGACAATGAAATGTGTTCTCTCGAGATATAAAAGTCTGCATGTTTTCATCTATGAAACAATGCTGCATAACAATGATAACGGGTTTAAGACAGCATCTCAAAGAAATATGTAAACTCCTTGGAAAGCAGAAGAAACAGAACAAGTTGGGAGTAAGAATGTAATGTACTCATTGAACCAATTTTTCCAAGATGAAGAGAGAAGAATACTGCAGACTATGGTAACGAGTGTTCAGAATAAATATTCTAGAGGAGTATAAGTATTTCAAAGTAATTTAGAAATGAAGAAGAATTACACATTAAGTCTGTCTTTTGCAATAAAAAGAGCAGTTTGGATAAAAATTAACTCCAAGATCAGCAACAAAAGAAGAAGAAAATTGCCTGTTAGGAGTTATTGGGGGAAAAAATGTAGGAGAAAACCACAGAAAGCAGTATTATTATCCAGCCAAGTAACTTCATACAACTCTGATTTACTCAATTTCAAAACTTATAATCCAATGTGATAAGACATAAGTAGGAAGAAAAAGGAACAAGGTAATGGGATTCTGCTTGAAGGAAGACTAAAAAGCTAGCACTCTTTAGCCTAGACAAGAGTATGGAAAGCAGTTGGTAAGGTAATTAATTGTATGGAGAAAGTGACATGAAATTCACTATATTTCTTAATAACAGGAGTAGTGGCACCAGGCAAAGTTATCAGGCAGAAGTTTTTATAGTAATCAAAATAAATAGGATTTCTCACACAATGCATAAGCAAAGTATAGAATTCATTGCTAAAAAATTAAGCTGGAATTACATCATATCATTACAAAATCACTTCAGGGGAAAGTGCTCCTTTGGGCACACATCAAGTTATGTGTCCTGGCCTCCCTTCCTCTGATCCCTTTGGTTGTTCCAGGGGCTTAGAAGATCTCACCCACTAGACAAAGTGTCATGTTCCTCCTGGAGAGCCAGATGGGAAACATAGCAGCCTGGCACTGACAGTGATCTCCTTTCAAGCTCATGTAGAGTCCCTGCCTCTACACACAAGGGAATGACCAGCCAGCATCCTTCTCTGCCCCTCCAGCAGCTGCAGCTCATATCCCCTAGAGGAGAGCTAGTACACATATCAAGGGACTCCCCTCTCATCATCTCAAATCCTTACCCAGATGCTCCTGTCTTAGGTAAAAACTTTAAATCAGTGCTCTTGATAATACTCAGGGTCAGTTAGAAGGATAACATCAGTGAGGATTTGCTCTCTCTTAAGTAAAGATGTTCATTTATTTCCTGCTTCTTCAGCCACAGTCTATCTGTTCTGCAAGCTTCTTCCTAACACTCTTGAGAACCATAACTTAGTCTTCCACAAGGATAAAGGATCTGTCCTTTGTCCTACTTTTATCTATCCAGAAAGCCTTGTCCTCACATGCTGTGCTTCTTTCAGAATCACAGTGGGGTTAGGGTTGGAAAGGACTTAGATGGTTCAACCCCCTTGCTCAAGTAGGGCCACCCAGGCATAGCCACTTACTCAGGACCATGTCCAGGGAGCCTTTGATACTTTCCAGAGAAAGAGGCTCTGCACCGTCTCTGGGCAACCTGTGGCAGTGCTCAGTCACCCCCATAGTAAAAAAAGAATTCCTGATGTTCATGTATTTCAATTTAAGCCCATCACCTCTTACCCACTTTTCTTGGACACCATTGAAAAGAACTGGGCTTTGCACCTTCTCTTCTAGGATTTACATGTGTTTGAGATGTCCTTGAGGAGCATGTTCCTTCAACAAGCTCCCTGTATGACTGACAAAATTGGACCTGAGGCCCACAATAGGGGAAAAAAGGGGTAAATACAGAGGACTTAAGATTGGAGAATGTTCTGGGAAGTGACTGTAGTTTCCAAATCCCCAGAGGAGGCAAAGACAGTGGACAATGCTGTATGCTTACTTGATGGTGAGCGAGGTCTACAGCTATGTGACAGGATTAATCTCTATTTACAGCACTGTATCAAGTCATCTCCTTTCCCAGATTCCTGCAAGATACTTGTGAAAATTTCACATTTGTGTTAGCTTGGAAAACACCCAAATGTTCTTTTTCCTTGCATAGTGTCTTTTTTTTGGTCTGTACCTTACTCAGCTGTTTCACAGCTCCCATTTATACAATTATACAATGTTCGCTTTGTCCCATTGTCACAGTGAAACAGCAAGTGATGACATGAAACCTTAATAGAGAGGTGCAGTAACATTACCCCACAATGCTGCAACCCAGAATAGGATCTTCAGTTTGACTTACCTATGTAGAACTAAATGTCTTCTCTCCTGAAAAAGTTTTATACAGATATACATCACATGAAAAATTCCCAGCATCAAAGATTAAGAGGTGAGATAAGACCTCCAAAGTAACACTGGTTTACAAGGTCTGTGGTCCTTCCTTGGCTAAGATCCCACGAGTGCTGCTTGGGCCTCAGTAGATTAACCAGTGAATACACAAATGGCACAGTGCCACGTACTTAAGGCATTCTTTGGTTTGCTTTGTGCTGCTGTGGATATTTAATACATGAGTACCCCCTAGAGGATATGCAGGCTCACTGTGGATGAGTAACTTCACCTCTAAAAGTTTTCCTGACCTGTTTGTGTTCATGTGTGGGTGCTCTCCCTTATTTCCAGTGAAAGCTACTTCATTTCAGAGCATGTAGTGTTCTTTCTTATCTGACTTGAGCACAGATGCTGATATTACCCACTGATAAAAATTACATCGTGGGGCATGAAAACTGGAGCATAGGAAATGTGTAGCACAGTATTAACAGGTGGGCTACATTAAAACTGAGTTCTTTCCAGGCTGATTTTTGTCTTTAGAAAGGATGTAATGAGTCTAAACAGTTTATAAACCCTTGTTTATATAAACTTGAATAGTTTCCAGCAGTCCTGTTATATGCTCACTTCTATTAGTACCAGGGAAACAAGTAGAAAAACAGTGTCAAAAAACCAGGATAATTTCCATGGAAGTGAACTGTGACATTTCAGAACTAACAACCTCTCCACTCACTCAGCCCAGCAGGTCCTTCTGAAGCTCATCCAGGCAATTTGCTTCAAAATAGCAAATATGTACCAGCTGAAAACCAGGATCTTTAGACATAGAACTGCCATGGCATCAGAAACCTTCCTGTATTAAATTTACCTCATATCTTTACAGAAGATAACACTGGGCATATCAGGAAATTAGTATGAACATCTTGTACTTGTTCATTTATTAGGCAAAACTATGAAGGACTATCATATCTACATTCCACTCAGCCAGTTTAATGAACTAAGTACATCTTGTGATGCACTTGTCCAGATTTTTCATCATGTCTAAATTGAAACTGTTCAGTAAATGTCCTTTTGCAGCCATAAGGATACATAAGCTTTTTCATACAGATAAAGTCTCCCCCTACTTAACAAAACTGAAGGGGTAGTTGAGTCTACTAGGATTTTCAGAGAGCTTTACATTTCTCTTTGCTTTTTGGCTGAGTATAGATATTTCAAACAGATGTGTTGTTAGACCAGTGGAGAAAAGAGTCAAAGTTCACTATACTCCTCTCCTTCCCTCTGTGCACACCACGTCTGAGTCAGAGTAAATGCCCTGCTCTTTATCACCGCTGGTGCTAGCTCAGCACCCAGAGGAAACAAGCTCTCTCCCCTTCCCTGTGGGCTTCACTAGTCAGACCTGGAGGCTGGAATCCCTCCCTGGATCCCAGCTGTGAGTGTGCAACTGGCTGAACTCATTGGGAACTTTCCAGTGAATGCAACTGCATTAGGATGATCAGTTGAACTGAATCTCCATGTTAAGTAGGTTTTCCAGTTGCTGCCTGGAAGTTCTGTATGCATCAAGGAGGATATTCTATTTGCTAACCCATTCAGGAGCTGAAAATTTGAAAACCTTATTGATTCAGAGAGACATATCTTGTCTGCATACTAAATCTGGGCCCATGTTGTGAAAGCCTGTAAGGATTTGGTATGAGCTTCTCAATAGTTATACATGGAGACTCTACAATGTCAAAGCCTCCTTTTTCTACTTACCTACTTGTTCATCAGTGTAAACCCCTTGATTTTTGTAGCTAAGAGTTTGAAAAAAGAAGTCCTGCCCTCTTACTTCAATAGATCACATCCTTTCTTCCTTCCTCGCATTTTTGTTCCCATTTTCTCTGGTGTTCTCTGTTTTGTCATGTTTGTTTTGTTATTTTGCTTGTTACAATTCAAAGAAGCACAATTTGCTTGTATTTTCCTTTCTCTGACATTTACGAGGGAGTGCCTGTCTTCCCCATTGTGCTCTATTTATTCCCTTTGCAGAAAATACGTGGTTGCAGATTTAATCTTCACAAGACATGTTTTTCCTTCCTTCCTTCCTTCCAGGACTCTATGGCATTTTATTTGAGAAACACAAGGAGGCTGCCTTTGCAAATTACCGTCTCTGGGAATCACTTGGATTTGTCATCGCCTTTGGTTACAGCACCAAACTGCAAGCCTACATCAAACTGTACATTTTACTGTCTGTGCTTGTGCTGTCCATGGTGACGTATGGAGCTGTGGAATTCCTCGAGGCTAGGAGCTCCCCTGGGACACCTACTGCTGCAAAGAAGGAAAAGGGAGGACCCCACTCCCAGGAAACACACATGTAGTCCAACAGGGTCAGAGTGATGGAGGCAAAGCAAACTGGCCAGCTCCTTAAAGGCATGTCTCCAAGGGCATTCCAGTGTGAACTGTATCCAGAAAGATGGTAAAGGAACAGATTTCAAGGCCATTATAATGCAAATGTCTTAGGAGTAAAAGCCTCATTTGACATGTCACCTTTATAAGGGAAGATTATCTGACTTTACCCTTTCATGCAGATGACCAACTAAATGTTTTTTCTTTTTATTTTGATTAATAAAGTCTTAATAATAGTAAACAAGATTCCTAAAGTCCTCACATTTTTGTTTCTGTGGATAAGACCTTGTATAGCTTTACAACCAAACCACATGCAGAATGAAAGAAGTAGCTTGGGTTGCTCAGCTGATTACAGATAACACACATTATTTCATGGAACCATTAATTGTAGAGATTTATGTTGTTTTTATGCTGCATTCTTTAACACCTGCTGTAAATAACATGAATCTACAGGCTGCCTATATCTGCAGATATGTTCATATGTGCACACCACAGAATTGTCTAACCACTGAATCCACCAACTTGTTTTAGGTCAGCAGACAGCTGTGATTCTGCCCCTGTCATCCCTCTATCCCTGCACTCTTTCTCTTTTGATTTTCCTGTCTCCAGTTTTTTCTGTCACTCCTTGCAGTAACATCATCCTAAAAGAAATGCCTTCTACAAGACAAAATACGTAGTGACTATGACCTTGCCTGACTTTCCCATCCAGGGACAGAGCTGTTTTCAAGATGAGCAGCCAGGCCATGGGGAATCTCTCCACGAGACGAGTGCAGGTGACAGTGCAAGTCACAGAGAGACAGGGAGAAAAGGAGGATGGGCTTACACTGTAATAAGCTCTTGAGACCTACATGTATCCTGCAGTGGCTCATCTCATTTAAACTTCTCTTTAGTTTTACCCGTGTTGTTTTAGATATGGATTTCCTGGGTTTTACTGCAAAGAGAAGAGTGTTACAGTACAGTTACTGTGCAGTGCCCCCTGCATCTTAATGAGAGAGCAATGTACAGACCTCATGTTCATTACTGGTAATGACACTATTCAGATTCTCTGTGTGAGGCAGACAGCACCAAAGGAATTGCAGACAAATGCTCTTCATGTCCAAGATTAGTGCTGCTTTTGGAAGTAAACTACATATAGCTAGCTAAGTTGTTGCCTGCCATGGAGATAACACTTGAAACTGCTTCCTCTCACTTACTAACCACAGCAGGAGGATGTGGCACCACACAGTTTGACAACAATAACACAATTTGTGTGACAAAAACCCACAAATTGTTAGGTCTTTTAAACAGCAACAAACTTCATGCTACTTTACTGTCTTTCTAATATTTCTTTTTCCCAACCATCTGGACTCCCCTTCAGACTTCATTTGTGTTGATTCATGGCTTTTCACACAATGAGCACAGGTCTCATACAACAAAGTAAAATTCATCATGTCCTGTAGAAAAGAAGGTGACAGGTGGGCACCCTCAGAGGTGCAGCTTTCTGTTGCACCTTTGCCTTGTCAGCTCAAAGGCGTGCTGTTGATCTCTCTGTTGGAAATACAAATGGCAAAACTATTGTGGCTGAAGAATCCTGACAGCCTCCTATATGCCCAGCACGCACAGATGGATATTCTAGGCTGCTGCTGATTTTCACGCCACACTGCTTTAATCTCATAAGGAAACACAGCATCGTGTTTCATTGCATCTGTGAATCCTCCTCTGATTCTCTTTTACAAAGTGGTGCTCAATGGCAAGTGAAGCAAAGAGGATTTCTGAGGTCAAAATCTTGATGAAAAACTCATCTGTGTGAATGTAATGACTTCTTGTTTGTAACAACTCAACACGGAAGTCAGGATCCTGCTATGTGAGATGCTCTGCAACCTCAGAACAAAAAGATGACCCCTACCGAGGCACTATACAATTTTCTTTCAATGTAGTTTCTCTTTTTACTCCTGAACTGAGTCTGGCTGGGATGGAGTTAATTTTCTTTGTAGCAGTCCATATGGTGCTGTGTTTCAGATTCTTGTAACTAAAGCAGTGTTGATAACACAGCAGTGTTTTGGCTATTGCTGTTGTGTTTGCAGAACATCCAGGTTTTCTTTTTTTCTCCACTCTTCCCCCTCAGTGAGTAGGTTGCAGGTGCCCAAGAGATTGGGAGGTGGCAATGCCAGGGCAGCTCAGACAGGGTGATTGATGAAAGGGATATCCCATGCCACATGAAGCCATGCTCAGCAATAAAAGTTTAGGGCAAAGGAGGAGGGAAAAGGTGTGCTGACCTTGTTGTGGACCTCAGTATCACTGACATTGAATCAGCACGGGAGATAGGACATTGTGGCCTGTGGTTTGAGGAGCTGGCTTTCACTCTTGATTTTTCACAACTTTATGTAGTCACTTCTTCAATGACAACTCTTCCATTTACAGAGATCATGAGGAAAAATTATGTTACCTTGGAAATGAAAGCCACAGCTACAGGCAGCAATGCAATGAGCATGCTTTTGCCTGAGACAGGATGAATATAAAGGTGCCCATCAATCTTACACATGACTTAAATGAAAATTGCCACTTATGCATGGACAATACAGAATTATAAAACTTTTATGGTTTTTTTTTTAAAGGCTGTAGGGATTTTGCTGCATAGTATATATAAAAAAATACTGCAGAAGTTCAGCTAGGAGCATATATTCACCGGAATATATGAAAGGAAGGAAGGAAGGAAGGAAGGAAGGAAGGAAGGAAGGAAGGAAGGAAGGAAGGAAGGAAGGAAGGAAGGAAGGAAGGAAGGAAGGAAGGAAGGAAGGAAGGAAGGAAGGAAGGAAGGAAGGAAGGAAGGAAGGAAGGAAGGAAGGAAGGAAGGAAGGAAGGAAGGAAGGAAGGAAGGAAGGAAGGAAGGAAGGAAGGAAGGAAGGAAGGAAGGAAGGAAGGAAGGAAGGAAGGAAGGAAGGAAGGAAGGAAAAAAAAAGGAGGTTGAGGTTGCTGTGACATGAGACATCTCTTTCACAGTGAAGAAAGATTCCACAAGCCCTGCTTCAGTCTAGCAGGCAGCAAATAGCACAGGCCTATCTGCACTGAGGTCTCAGTCAGCAGCAGGGTGCAGGTAGACTCACACTTCTTACTGTGTTTGTCTCCTGTTCCTATAAACCTCTCACTCAAGAAAAGCTCTCACTGAGGATAATTCAGCTTCAATCTGCCTCTTATCTATAAAGAGATTCTCAGAAATAATCCCAGTGCAGTTTAGATGTTGCTGCCTCCCTTCCAATACCAGTTTAAACCCGAGATGGAAGGTTACTGGAGGTCTAATTGTAGAACACCACTAAATATAATAATATACATATTACCATTGGAATATAGAATTACATATTGCTTTGCAGTATGGAAAGTCTTTGTTTACAGAAGTTCAAATTTTGGCTACAGTCTCAGTCGTTAATGATGTTTAAAGTCTCTTCCTGATAGGAGCCTTATTCCTCACACCTTGGACCAAAAATTGATTCAAATCCTGTCTTTTTTAGGCACCAACTCCCTCACTACAGAATGTAAGTTGGTCCAGGAATCACTAGGTATTTTCCTTCTGTCTACTGTCAGTTTTGCATTGGGCTTTATGATCTTAACCAAGAGAGTTTGCTCAGAGCAGGGCAACATACTGAGTTAGTATAATGTGCCAGTACTGCAGCAGTACAAAGAAAGTCACCTTAAGGTAAGATGGACATGAAGGCAGATGTCTCTGATACAAGAGATATCTTGAAGCTATTGGAGTTTCATCTCCAGAGAATGTTTATGAGAAATTCAAGCCCTGTCTTTTAAACCTCAGTTAAAATCTAGCCTTGTGTTTAGGCTGTTCCATGGATGTCAATGTGAGAAGAAAACTTTTTTACAGTATTACTGAACTGCTGAACTACAAGCAGTTTGACACTTCCAGGCCAAGCCAAGTGGCTGGGGTGAAGGCTGGCAGAAGGCATGTGCCCTGGAGCACAGCTGGTGAGAGTGCCTGGCTTACTCACTTATGAGAAAGTGGCAAAATGCACTTCTGCTTCTTCTCCACAACCTACCCTGCAGGCTGCAAGAAGATCAATTCCTAAGGTGGCTGTCCTAACTAAGAAAACTACCAGAGCACTTCCAAGAAAAACACTGACTTCCCAGCTGCAGGAAAAAATAGCATGCCAAAAATACCCTTCCGAGCAAAAAGTGAAGCTAAAAATGAACAAATCCCAGGAGGCTGGGCGTTCTCCACACCAGTCTGCCCAACTCAGCTGATGGTTACCTACCCCTGACTTCTGCAACTATGAGCTAACCACACACATTTCCTCTGATCAAGACCAGAGGCCCACATCCCTGGCTGACTGATTGGAACTAGTTCTGTTCACACGTCACAGCATATTCTAAATGTGAAAAAACTGAGGACAAATACTAGCTGTAGCATGTTTTTGCTAATGCCAGGAGAAGCTGTGAGAAGACAAAAGTGGTAATTCCCAAATGCGTTCCAACTCCCTGAAGGAATAATGAAAATTTAAGTGTAAATCCTCTAGGACAAAAACCATTGAAAAGTAGCTGTGTGTGTTGCTACAGTTTAAGCACAATATGCAGTCACACTTAATTTGGATTTTTTTGGGCTTATTTTTGTTCCTACAGCTATGAACTATAAATGGTAGAGCCATGCTTCTGGTTAACTGAGGGAAATGGAAGGTGGAGGAGAGAGGGTGTGAGAATCAGCCTGTGAGAAACCAAGTGGGATGTGTCAGAACTCATCTGTGAAGGACTCTCTGTTATAGAATACCTGACAGAGGTTGTCATTCATGTCAATTTTCTGTCTCCTTGTTTCCAAACACAATGTGTGCCCTTTATGTCAAAAATCCATTTACTATTATACTATAAAATACCACCTGAAAAAACGTGCCTTGGTAAAAGACACATTGGTTGGACACAGGCCAGCAAAAGTGCTACAAAATCTTTAGTAGGGTCACCCTTGTGCACAGCTCTGGGGACTGCTTTGCGCATATTCCCCATATGTCACACTTTGTGCAGGACTGTGGGACAAATTATTCCAAAGTCAAAATGTTGTCTAATGAAGCAAGGAGCAAGAAACATGATAACAAAATTGTTCCTTATTTAGTTTAAAATTAGGAGGGATTATTTGTTCACAGGATTCTGTGATTCAGTGACAGGTTATTGAATCGTAAACCGCGATTTAAGGCCTAAAGCTGTGAGAAAACCCTATTTTCTGATTTACAACAGAAACAAAAAGAATGTCAGCATTTAAACTGGAGAACAGGGACATTTTGTTAGAGGAATTCTTGGGAATAAAACCAATGGTCCTCTATAAAACATTGGTATCATATCTAGTTTCTCAGCCAAACTGAAAACACTAGCCATGTTCACATTTTTATGATGCTTAATTAAGAAAAAAAAATGAACACAGAGTACACAAGGTAGCACGAAGTGCAATTCTTATTAATCACATGGAAAAGAATGATGTCTTGATTTAATTTTAGTTAGAGTTTTCTTTTATAAAACAAATAAAATATATTAACTATTTCAGTAGTTGAAAGCAGGAATATTATAAAGCAGTTAAGGGAAAACAATACAATTTTATCATTACACCAGCTGATATCAAATTGATCACAGCTTCATCATTAAATTGATAAACTGAAGCGTGTGTATGATCACCATCAGCAATGCTTCTTGCTCTCTCTTTGAAAGATGCTCTGTAATTTGAGTGATCATTTGTTGACTGTCTGAGCCCCTGGAAACAGAGAAGAAGAGGGAGCCACTCCATAATATTGTAATTTTTGCACTTAGGTATGAGAAAAGGCTAAAGCAGCATGCTATGAGAGTGTATTTGTTGCAACAGGAATTTGAAGGGCATAAGGAGATAATTGGATATTTCAGACAGTGAGCAGGCAATGAGCTGAGCTCTACAAGAGTTTCAGTGATTTGGAAAAATTCACTTCACTGGAAGTGTTGAAGGCCAGGCTGGATGGGGCTTTGAGCAACCTGGTCTAGTGGAAGGTGTCCTTGCCTTGGGGATTTGGAACAGGATGATCCTTAAGGTCTTTTCCAACCCAAACTATTCTATGGTTTTCTGACAGGCAGTCTATGGGGAAGGCAATTGAAAGCAGCATCTGGTAAATTATTTATCCCTCTAAGTATCAGGTGCCATCCAAAGAACCTTACAGATGAAGCGATTCACTGACCAGAAATATTTTTGCACTACTGGAACAACACAAGCAATAGCAGGAAAGGTTATTTCAAAGACAGAGAGACACAGAGGAAAGACTGCTGGAGGAAGAAGAAAGATCCAGAAGATCCAGATCTTTGATCCAGAATGATCACTGGGATGGAATAAACATTGCATTTTATTTTCAAATGTATGAGGCAGGGTTTTTAGATTAATAATTTTAATTGGAAGGCACATCCAGAGCTGTGACACTTCTCTCCACTCCTGCTCAGGTTTTTGTCTAATGTCCAGCTCATGATAAGCCCTGACACATGCTGGGAAAATCTGCTCCCAAGAAATCCAAACAAACTGAAAACATTAATCACTTCCAAACATTTTTTGATGATTAACTCAGGAAAAAAACCCATGTAGATGTATTTTAGTCAGCATAAGGTAGTACTGAACTGTGTATTCGAGGTTCTTATAGTTCTTAATTGCAGTCACTTTCACAACAAATTGCAGAAAAACTAGGGAAAATGTGATCAGTACCATGAAACAAAGACTTTGGTGAGAAGTACTGTGGGTATTTGTTTTAGTGTTGAATACACAAAAAGGGCATGACTGCATCTCCTTCAGTCTCATTCAAGAGACATTTCATTCAGGTTATTCCAAACTAAATACCAGTTGTTGAGCCAAAGTAATTTCAGCCCTACAGATCCATCCATTCATTTTCACAAGTTAAATCTTCCTAACAGTTCTGACCTGCCAAGAAAACACCTTGAGCTACATGTATACAGTGCAGCCTTCTGCAGGGATGAATCACTTCTTATCTAGGATGAGATTATCCTCCTCCTCTTTGATTAGGACTCATCCAGTGGAGTACTTGGTCTCCTGTCTGCCATTGCAGAACACAGTTTTCATAGTGCCATCCAGGTACTCCCCCTTGAGCTGTGCAGTGTGAATTTCCCTTTGACCATCACCAAACACCACTAGTTTATCTCTTTTATCTTCATTCCTAAAAGGAATAGCAATGAATGGTGAGAAAACACTGTCTTTTATTAACCTGTCTCCCAGAGCTGTCTAACATGACTCAATGAAATTGGAAAATAATATCAGGTGGAAAATCTCAGGATTTACATGGGATGGCATTAGATCACAAAAAGACTTCAACACGTGATGTAATAGCTAAAGGATGGTGATACCTGAATTTTACATGACTTCATGGAGGGATCTCAAGGCATTTTGCAGGCAGAAAATCCATTTCACAACAGGATCCTTCCTTTTCTCCATAAGAGACGTGTAAGTAATCCTGATGCTGTTTTTCTCATCTAGCATGGAGGAATAGAGACAATACAGATTCACAGAATATGACTAGGAAGAGACCAACAAGGACTGTCAAGTCCAATTCTTAAGTGAATAGCCTCTTCAGGCATTAAACCCACAACCTTGGTGTTATTAGCACCATGCTCTAACCAACTGAGATAATCTCAGTCCTTGCCCAATATTAGAGGGGAAGCCAAACAGCTGGGAATAGAGCTCAGGAGCCCTCGAGTCCTTTGATACCCACATTCTTAATACTGACAACTGGGGATCTCCCAGCTACTCTTGCCAGTGTAAAGTTACATGGAACTAAATGAGGAATATTTCACAGACATTTTGTCAGTGGTGAATTGTCACTTATCATTCAATGTGGAAGTGAATTTTCAGTGCCACATTCTTGCAAAACCCTTCTTATCTTACAAATCCTTTTTTCCTTCAGCTGGAAATTTCCTAGCTATGCAAAATCCAACCACAATTCTAAATGTCAATGTTGCTGTTCCTGTGTCCAAGTGTGGCCCCTGTTATTTACACAGGACTTACTTTCTTACTTTTACTACTGTGCCATCTGGGAAAAAAGCTTCCATCAGTCCATCACTGTAGAGACATTTCATTGTGTGATATGGGAACACAGTTTCTTGTGTGCCATCAGGATAATATTTTTCTGTAGAAAAGAAGATGTAAAAAGCCTGTCTAGTGTTCTTTCAGGTTGCCTTACACAAAGCTAGGTCAGGAATGGTTTTGGACATTGTAGTGAGGATGTAAATTATATCTACAGTACTGGTAAAATAAGTTAAAGAATCACATAATCAGACATTCAGAATTGGAATAGCTGCATTTACATTATTATATTTGCTTGTAGGAGGAAACTGAGAAGTGAAGTGATGGAATATACTGAAAGTGAAATGCAAAGACAATGTGAAATGGCAAGAAAATAGCAATCTGCTGGAGTCAGAAATAAGACCGCACTTTCATAATAGAAATAAATCTGCATATACAGTTCTCATTATGAGCTCTTGCATACCTGTCTGATTATTAGGGAACTGCAGCACCTCCAGGCCATCTGGATAAGCAGTGTGAATTGTCTGTGCATCTGCATAATAATAAATCTGGAAGGAGAGTGAGACAATAGCAGCATGTTCACAATATTTGCATAAGCAGATTCAACCATAACAATGTGCTCAAAAGTAAGCCATCTTTAAAAAGTCATTTGAAGGTAATTTTCTGCATCTGCCAACCATAAAAGTAGCTATGTTCACATTGCTGTTCCTTTCTCTCATTCACCCTCACATTGTGTCCAGATGATGCCTCTTTCACCTCTGTAGTGTGCAGGAGAACAGTGCCTACATGCAAATCCTCTTCTCACCTCTATGCTTTGGCTATCATCCATGAACTATTAATTTAAAATAATCCCAGTGCTGCCAAGGCCTCACTTATTTCCATTACAGCCCACATTATTATTAACTATTTATATTTACATAATGCCATCATGAAAGAAACCTCTGTGCTACCTGTTCTACAAATGTATTAAAACCAGTCCCTGCTTCAGATGGCTCCCATGCCCCTTGCCTTTGCTCAGTCTCCTGCTTGGCCAGCTACACATTTGTTCCTTCTTTGACTGTTACCTTCATGCCTTTCCACTTCTGTCTTTGTAGATGAAGTAGTTTCACTGCTCAGGGTTGTTAAATAAACACCCTTCTTCATCAGTTGCTCTCAGAATTGATAGATCCAGATAAATTATAGAACCTTCCTGAAAATCAGTTACTCATTTGATTTTCCTTAAAGAAAACAAAAAGTTACCCACCACCCTCTAACTTGACATGATCTGCTTTACATGTCCATTGGGAAAGGTGAACATTGTCATCCTTTTATCAGCACTAATCACCTTTTTGGTACCATAGTGGAAAGTGAGGTCCATCAGAAAACACCTCTTCTACCTTCAAACACACCAAGCATCCAATGTAAATTAAGTCAAAGGAAACGAGCAGCACTGGACTGCCTTCCAATTAAATTGGATCTTAAAGGAAGTCATGCTACATCTTTGTATTTCAAAAGTTATCTCTGTAGAACAGGCATTATTTTTGCCTTATTTTTGTGTGAAAGAGGCCAAAAGAAATTTTCTTTTCAGAAGACGAAATTAATGGTAGCACAAGTTCTCACCCTACCACTTTGTTTTAATGTTAAGCAAAATAAGATGCACAGCCCCACAGAAATAGGGAAGACAGTCAGGTTTCTTCTTGACCAACTTTAGTGAATTATTGACCAGACCCATTTCATATATGTTTGTACATCTTCCACACTGGTCACTTGAGAGATGCCTGGTTCTGGACTGTGTCAACCAAAATGATTGAATTTGATGCATTAACACAGATTGCTGGCATGGTAGGTTAAGAACAATTTTTTTCCAAGTAACCCTGTAGGGACCTTCAATACTGCAGAATTAATTTTGGCTGTATGCACAGACCTAAAAATTTGCTTGAGACTTCTTATCAACAGCAGGCAATAATGCCATTAATATACTCTTCTACAAAAAAAGCACTAGTCAGAGAAGACTTCATACCAAACATAGCCTCTGGTTAATCATTTTTTCTGGTGTTACTATAGCATTTTTTTCTGTTCAGGATATATCAAATCCCATAGTATAATTATTTTGGTGAAGTTCAAAGAAGAAGGCAACCCAAAAAATGCACTAAAGCCTTCTCATATTGTTCCAATCTTATCAGAATTTTTGCAAAAAGGGAATATCTCCCAATTAAAAAAAAAAGTAATTTTCTCTTACTTTACAATCATGATACTCTATTTTTTCCTGCATATTTTTTCTTGCACCTTTTCCCCATGCTTTCTCATTTCTTGATGTAACATTGATCTTCTAGATAATAATGATTTTGGAGGCTATATTACGTAAGTCTCAAAGTCAGTGTTATATAAACAGAAATGTTTTAAAAATATGTTCATTAACTTAAAATAACTGTGCAAAAAGTTTATTTACTTTCACACACAGAGAAAAGATTTTCTTCCTTCTGATATTGCCTTATATTTGCCATGAAATTTTGTACTTTATTTGTAACTAGAAATGTTGCACATTAATTCCAGTTTTCTTCCATTTGCAAAACAAAATAAATCAAAACGGAAATCCAAAAATGAGGTAATGAAAGTGCATTCTGGCAAAATAATCCATACAAAATGGAGGGAATAAACGCAGGAACAGAGAGCAGAGGTATCTCTGGGTATTGGGTTACAGATTTACCAAGAAAGGTACTTGTATTAGCTACAGTCACTCTTCCAGAACAAATTACATGGCTCTTAGCTGTTAGGTGGTGCTATCTATGTAACCAAGGGCTATTCTGGATGTTACAATTCCACTTTGCCATTACCATAAATGCTCTTTGCAGTCTGGCAGTGTAAAGGAGCCTTAAGTCAAGTGACATCTGGCACACAGCATCCAGGGCACTTATGAGCTAATGTTAATTACAGTTTGAAGATGTGGTGAATTTTGAATTATGGGATTCAAAGGAATAGGTAGAACTGCTCCCCACAGGGCAATGATATGCTTCAGTAAATAACTATAAACACCATGCTCAAAGTTGCCAGATCCATCTCCACAGCTGTGTCTACTGCACAGGATGTAGGATGCATAGGGAACAGAATACTTTCTTTTTCTCGGTGTGTTTTATTTCTTCTCACAGAGGGAAAGAACACGGTTGCTGCTCATGTAAGAACGAGAATTTTATGCAGCTTTGATTCAGCATCCAGAAAAGCAGAACTGTCTGTAGATATTTTATTGTCATATGCAGTTATGCCATTTCTCCTCTGTGTGGTCACAAAAGCCACTTTATTCTGAGCTCTTACCAATTTTTCTGTCTTTTTAAAAGCTTCTTTTTCCTGAGACAAAATGTTAACCAACAACATAAATCTATTAATGTTCAACAGCTGTGCAGAAAGTTATTGATAAAGAAATCTATCCTATTATTTGAAAGCCATTGCAATATTGTTTTAAAGACTGAACTTATATAAAGAGTAAAGGCAGAAAGATAAAGTCAGGAGAATATTGTTGCCAAATGAATGGGAGTTAGCATGCTTTTTATGAAAACTAAGACCACAGACTCACTGTAACACTATTTTATAGAGTTAAATGGTGAAATACCTCTGTTTCTTCATTGTTCTTGCAGTGTGCAAAGCTGCAAGTGTCATTCCTGTGGTTGTGTGAGAGGAACGTGTCTTCTGAGCTATATGAAATGGGCAAAGGAGTCCCTGTAAGAAAAATCAAAGAAAAAGAGGTCATTGAAAGCACATGAAAATTGCTGACTAACATGTCCACACCTATCTCAGGCTTTTTAAAGATACTCTCAGAGTCTTGCAATACACTGCTTCTTACACTGATAATGTTTGGTAACAGCTTGTCCATCCTCCCAAAGGTGCTTTGTCCCAGACCAAAATAAAATGCAGCCCACATCCATTCTCCCACCTCCTGAACCTCTGGGACAGCAAACTCAGAGAGTAAGTAGGTGACAGCCCAATCTGCTTTCCCTCTCTTGTAAAACATGAATTTGACAATGCTTCTAAGAACCATAGATATTTTTAGTGGCTCACAATCTCTATGAGTCAGGAGTTGGGGACCAGATTCTCCAAGTGATTTGCTGACTACTTTAAGCAGGTAGGAGGTTTCCACAGACCTTACCTTTTGCACAGGAAGATGAGCTGGGCTCCTGAAAACAACCACTCAAATATGAGACAGCTCCAGGTAACAGGTGATTTCCTAGCATTACATCTTCCTCCAGCAGGAGAGGCCTGATGTACAACCTGAAGAAAAATTGAGAGGCCCTGGCTTACAGTCATGCTTCACTTGAATATGGGAGCTATCAGTGATATGGCAACAGCATGCCATACACTTCAAGGTTGCTAGAAGGTACATAAATTAAGATAATTTATTGTTAAAAATAATAGAATTTATATTTTACATTTGGTGATATTTTCTGCAGGCAGATTCTGTGGATATGCCTGAGTTCTTCAAACATTATCAGGTTTTCAAATAAAAGTGAATGGGCAAATTGTCAAAATATGCCTGGAACTTCAGCTTGAGACAAATGGTATACAACTAAGGACTTTAAGGCTATTTCTGGTGAAGAGATATTAGCTCAGAAATTGCAGAGGGATAGAAGGAAATTTCCATCATTTCATGGCTAAATATCTCAAGACTGAAATTGCCAAATTATTTAAAAGAACTTGAAAAGCCATTGGAGCAGTTTCACAGCAACTCAAGCCAATTTCAGCCCAGATTGCTGGCGTCTCACTCCTTTTCTTCTGTCCCCAGCCACATGTTTCCAGTCCCTCCTTTATGAGCCATCAGCAGCTACAGAGGGGAATTGACCTGGTTAATTGAGCAGAATGAGGCAGAGATGAGCTATTTTTGCAGCCTGGTTAGTTTTCAGCCAGCTGGCTCACCATGTTTGGAAATTGCCAATAGGACCACAGCAGCTCAAATATTCACCAGCTTCGGTGTGACACTAACATGTGGCGGCATTTGTTTTCATTGTGTTTATTATAGAAAGAATGTTGCAATTCAAGCTTTTAAAAACCTTACATAAGACTAGTAAATAGAAGATGCATTGTGGCAAGATGGAGACAGAGAAAGTAGCAGTATTTCCATGAACATGATGAGATGTATCAGCCAGCTCAGCTGAAGGAGAATCCATGCAGAACAGTGTTAGTACTTCAGCTTGTTACACATGCCATTGTAAAAGCCAGATTTCATTTTTTATGCATTGCATACCTATTTTTAAAGCAATAATGTCAAAGGAATCTAGACAGGCTTACATGAATCACATGTAGTCTCTGTTTTCATTCAGAGGAATTGTCATTCTAAGAGATTATTTGAAAATTCAGAGCCATCACTGTATCCCAGGCAACCATTACAACTTGGTTTAAAGAAGCTCAAATACAAAGCATCTGGACAAATCTTGTGTGACTGGGTTCTTGATAAAGATTCTCTCAATTCCATCATTTTCATAAACAAAGCCATCAAATTATCTCAATTTTTTCCATTGCAGATATATGGATGACCAGCAAATGCAGTCCCTTGGTGCAAAGGGGCTACAGGATTAGAGGAAGAAGCAGCGTAACACCATGCACAAGGTAGATAATTTTTTTCCAATTTTCACAGAAAATATTTAAATAAATTAATCACCAAATCAGCTGGTGGCAACAAAAGAGGTGTAGTTTGGTTAAGAAACTTGACTTCATTAAGAACATGTAGGCAGTTCATTCTGTATCTTCATCATGGGAGTTGTTGAAGCACAGTTTGAATGAATTGCCATCAGTGACACTGATCCTGCTCTTGGCAAAAACAGGGACCTCTTGAAATTCCTCTAGTCCTACACATCTGTGCTATCAGGAAGGCAGTGGAGAACAGGAAGAGGTATTGTTACTGAGTGTCCACTTGACCACAGTCAAGACCCCACTCTCCTGGGTCTTTATACTCAACAATAATCAGTTATCTTTTCTAATGAGCTTTTGCCTCCCAGCTGTTAAGACCTAGAGTTCTTCATCAAATTTTCCCAGAAATCTCTCACTTGTCAATTCCCATAAATAAGGATCTCTTATTACCTTCAAATGTCACAGTTTGTGTCATGTAGAGCTCATATTCCCTTAAAAAAATCAAAAACTTGAGAAAAAGCAACAAGTACTCATCTATAAAGCAGTGAAGTTCAAATGCTATTAAAAGCTGTCCACATATTCACAGACCTTCCCTGCCTAAGAGTTGGTAATTTGTCTGGGAGAACATTCACAGGCAAGGAAATAACATGCTCAAAGGTCATAAAAATCCCTTGCAAGATTAGACAGCAAAATCTGTCTAAGATTGAAAGTAAGCATATTTGACCTTGTCTGAAACATTAAGAAATGCTATCAGTGTACCCTTCAGTGGAATTCTCCTCCCCTCCTCCCACTTCCAATCCTGCCAGGCAAATGAATTCATCTTTTTTCACAGAAATCATTAAAATCTATCCTCAGGTGCATGTTGGGCGGGAAACTGGCAACTTGTTCTTGCTAATGAGCTATGTTAAGAAATCAAGCTGTTTTCAGAGGACCCATGTTAGCAAATAGAAAAAATTAGTAAATAATAACTATGTTGGTCCAACTGTACATTCTTTCATAGTCTGAATCACTAATGATGTGCAGTTAAAATGCACATTTTTATTCTCTCACCAAAGAACAACTTGGAGTTCCTCACCAGCCAGGTCACATAACAGTGCAAATAGAGACCATCCTTGAAAGTATTATAGGCAACCAAAATACATCTTTTTCAGAGATGTAGAACATCTCTTGGGTATGGTTTTTTTTTTTTTACTTCATAAAATTATGTCTACAAAAAATTGTTTCCTTTAACCTGTATTGATCATTTTTCAGACCTGCTTGCCAACGGTTTTTGTGCATATCCTCAAATTCTATTAGCTTTGACACAAATAAGTCAGATGGCAATTGTTTTGCCCTCTTGGTTACAGCTGACTAAACTCACCAGTCCAAGCTACCTTTAACCTGCATATGTTTTAGAAAACACCCATATCTTCTTCCAGTCCTAGAACCATAAAATATTTTAGGTTGCAAAAGATTCTCAGATCATCAATTCCAACCATTGACACAGAACTGTCAAGTCCACCATCAAGCATGTCCCAAAGTGCCATATCCACACAATTTTTTGAACAGTGCCAAGGATGGTGATTCCAAGGATGCCACTTCCCTGTTCAGCCCAATGCCTGACAACCCTTCTGATGCTCAAGGTTACCCCATTCACTTTAATGTGTTCCTCTGCTCAGTTTCTCAATTTTGGATAGAAATAGTATGATAGTTTTTAAATCTATATCCAAAATTCAGAATTATCCAGATTCACAGGATCTTTGAAGGAAAGCATTCACCTGCATCAAAAGAACTCAAATACAAAGAAAATACAAATGAGTCACTGTGTTCAGATATATCACTATGACACAGATTTTGGGCTTCTGTTTAATGTTCCATTTACCTGAGACTTCAATTCTGGAGTCAAATAATTGACAGCCACTCCATTCACTGTAAAGTCTTTCTGTGCCATCAGATCAGATAAAGAGCATGTGCCTCTGTCAAACATTTTAGAGTTCACTCAGGACATCTGGGCACTATGCCCACCAGTCTAGCTTATGCTTGTGCTGGATTCCAGTTGGACTGGATCCAATCCTGGCTAGATTGTGAAAGCCCAGATAGCAGGGAGCCCAAGAGTCTGCTGTCCTCAACTTCCCCCTTCTCAAAACTGTGGCTGAAGTCACAATTTTTATTGCATGTGGCTGTGTGCCATAGGAGGAAATTATCAGTATCTCTTTTCACATCTGACACTGTATAGAATTTGCCAAAATTACTCTCTAGTGACTTTCAAACACACGCTGTCATGCTCACTATAGTGGAACAGTTGCCTCCCTTCTCATCTGATCTCTTTTAAATTTTATTTCAGTCCCTATACAGGCAGAGAGCTGAGCGTGTTGGCTAATTTAATATAACAAGTATTTATAAATATAATAAATATAATAAAAGTTTTCATTTAGCCAAAGGAATAGGTTCTAGTAGAGAATATGAATTTCAGAAAGACTGTACACAAAGCATAGATTTCAAACAAATCTGAGCAAAAGTAAGAAAAGGGACTTCTGATGTCCGAGGTGCCCTTAATATGAAGCAAGAAATACAAACCCAAGAGAAAGAAACGCATGAAGATATCTAAATTCTAAACAGTGAGATGTGTTAGAAATGTGGTAAACTGGCTGTGGAGAATCAGCAATGAACACACCAGCCAGAAATAAGCATCTCACTTGACATAGTGAGCTAACTTGTCACAACTTGTAGAAATCTGACAATTCAGTTAGGTCTAGAAAAGAAGGAGGGAGGAAAGGATTTTTCTCCTGCTACTGCAAAACAAGAAGGAAATCTATAATTCATGTAGAATTACGTGCAAGCAAGAAAACCTGATTATGCTTATACATACTTTCATTTGCAAAAAATTTGATTCCAAAGAACATTCTCTTAAATACATATTTGAAACTTCAGAAAAGTGACTACTGGCAATAGGGATGCATACATTATTATTCACATCTCCAAGGAAGTGTTTTTGCAAAGATATCTTCAGCCCCATGTAAGAGATGCTGTGGCTCTTGTGATTATTTCTCCATGAACTTTCTTCTGGTTTGGATGAAGATGTTGTCCCTCACAGAATAGCTTCTGCAACTTAGTGGACAATTTTTTATAAATACAAAATCTTAAATTCAAGTCACAGCTAGTAGAATCAAACAGCCTTCAAAGCCATCTGCTCAAATTTAAAGTAATTTTCTTTTCATAAAAATTATTATATTTAAACACAATGAATGGAATTCCAAATGTTGTTCTGCTAGGGACTGAAATTCCCCAGCATCAGAGAAAAACTTGGTAGGCACCAACCTAGCATGTTCATACACAGTATCCTAGTATTTCACACAACAAAAATATTTGGTGTCTTGAGTGGTAGTTTCACATCATCAAAGTGGTAGAAATAAAACAGAAATATAGTCAGCACCAGAAGTCAATTAGCTTTTTCTTATCCTGACTTTCATTGGAATTTTTATGTATTTTAATTTTGTACCTGTGACTAATCTTTTTTTTTTTTCTGTCCTTCACAGTCTATGAAAGGATGAGTCATAAGAGCAGGTAGGTTTGGGAAAAGTAAAAATAAAGTGCAATTTAACTTCAAATTACATTTTCAGTGAAATTTAGGAGTTAGGTGAAAAATCTCGTAAACAAGTATATTACAGTCAAATTGAAAAAGAGACACAAAACTTTTCCCTCCAATAAAGCAAAGGATGGGTTCATTGGTGGTTCTAACATTTTTTTGAAGATACCTTACTAGAAATTAGATTTGAAAATTAGGGAAATGCCTAAGAGAAAATAGCTCAATTTTATTTTCTTCTAGGTTTGACCATTCTGTGGAAGTCTAGGTTTCATGTCATCAGACTATACCATCTAGGAGATCATTATTTTTTCTAGTTTCCTTGACACACATAGGATGAAACTGATTCCTCAAAGTATGTTTTTTTCTCCCTTGAATACACACAAGGAAATGAAATGACCCACTCAACCCAAATTTTAGGGTTTTTTTTTGAATTCCAGTCTGAACCATTTAATTTCACCAAGGCTTGCTGTCTCCTCTGTAAAAAGTGAGTAACTTTAATTTCCTTTAACTCCCTAACAAGAAGTTACTCAGTTATATATCAATAGAACAAGTAAAACCTTACAGGTACATTAAACAAGTGGAATACTGAATTAAAAAATTAAGAGACGTTCTGTAAACCTGTAATTAAATCATTTTGATTTCCAGAGAATAGCAAAGACATTTACATTAGCCAGCTATATTTTCCACTCTGTTTATCCCTCCTGCTCCATCCCAGTGTAACTCCTATTCAAGAAATCAACTCGTGCCTCTGTAAGGCAGGCCACTGATGGTGTTTCCTTCCAGAAAGTTTACACCATAAAGTAAAAACTAAGATTTAAGAGAAGGTCCAACTATATTTTTTTCCAGGCTGAAGAGGTGCTTTATTTAAAAGTAAATGGCACTATATATATAAAGAGTAGAATTATTTTCAGGAGGCTTTTTAGGAGGCTTTAATTTGGGCACTGAAAGTAAATCAGTTATGTAGACTCCCTTCCTAGTTGATGGAGGGAGACATCTGGCCTAATAGTCTAAGACAGGCTGTCTGTATCACCTGATTAAGCTGGACTCCTCATGGACTAAAAGGCTGGGTGGGAGAGGACCACACAAAGAGTGCATTTTAACACAGCTCACTGCAGAGCTGACTTTGGCCCCTTCAGGCAAAGCATGGCAGGAGTGGAGGGACTGTATTCACACATGACAGCTCCAAAGAAAAACTACTGAATTTTTCAAACAGTATTAAGCAGATAGTGTCTTCCAGTACCAGAGTCTCTGATTTTCTGTCAGTGAAATTCATAGCTTTTGGGTTTTTTCTGCTTTCCGTCTCTGCTGTTCTGAAGCTCTGAGCTCATCTCAAAGCTCCGTGTTCTGCCTGGTCAGCAACTCAACCTGGTGTCTCAGATTGCTGCAGGCAGCATGCCAGTAGGGCTCAGCTCTCTTGAGCTGCTCCTGCAGTCCAGCAATCTGCTGTTTTAATATCTATCAGTGAAAAAATGCCTGCTCTGAACTGGCCATGCCCACCTTGCATATCCAGAAGAAGGCATGGAGCCTTTTGTTCTGCTTAAAGGTCTACAGTATTAAGGTATGCAATTAAAAAAAATTAAAAGTTAATTAAAAACAAAAACCTGTTGCATTTTAAACTATAGGTGAGCGGCGAAAAGATAATACAACATAGTTCCTCGTGCAATGGAGAAGCAGGAGAGCTTTGTTTAAAGAAACACTACACAGATATTTATAGCGTAGTACATGAAAAACAAAATAGAAAAGACTCATTGGTCCAAGAAGGCAACACATCTCTGAAAACATACCGTTGGCAAAATCTCACAAGACACACGGCTCTCACTCACCCTGCAGGTGCATAATCATTGTTATAATTTCTTGACCTTGTAAAGCCTGAGAAAGACAAGGCTTCAAGGCTGCATTTTCCCTGGTTCCCATTAAAAACAAAAAAGAAACAACAACAACAAAAAAAAAAAAACAAAAACACCAAACAAAAACTACACATACGAAATTACTTCAACAAAGAAAAAAACCCCAAACAATAAAAAAATACCACTTTACAAACTCTTATATTTGAAACAAACCAATTGTTACAAAATGAGCAGAGACAAGTCCGTGCTGAAGAAAATCATGAAATTCAAACTAATCATGCAAATAAACAGAATTAAATGTCAACGTCTTTGAGAAAAGGCTAGAATACAAGGTAGATTTTTATGACAAAAATGTCAGGTAATCAGATCTTCATGTGGTGAAAAGGAGTAAGATACTTCTTTCAAACAACAGGGGATTCCAAAGATGTCATTTTCAACTGAATTGAAAATTAAAGTAATGAAATTTGAAGAGGACATTTCCATATACATCCATCCCCATTATTTTTGCCTTTTGCCTTCTCCCTTCTTCCCTCGCACCTGCTGATGCAAACACTCGAGTCCTTTCCCTTCAGGGCACCAGTGATGGATAGTGCAAAGAGAATACTGGTGGTGTTGAGCTAGAAGTGTGCAGTTTGCTCTGTAGTCAACTAGTTGTCAAATGCAACCCTTTCTCACTTTTGCTTGTGTGCCTGCCCACTTGTTTCCTGATCACATTTCTCTCTTAGCTGTGAGCTGCCTGCACACGTAGTCAGGAAACACAACTATTCCTTGTCATACATTCTATCATTTTCTAATCCAGGTGGAAAGAAAACTGATATTTTAATATATTGTGCAGAGAGTACATTCAAAATATTTTTAATCAAAACACTAAAGCAGCTTCACTGAAACATTTCCTGTTGAAAATGCGACTTTTGACAAATACGTAATGTAAGGAGAAAAAACATTCACTATGTGTATGATCCAAAAAGATGTATCTCAAAAATGTACAAATGAAAAATAAAGTATAGAAATTTTGAACAAAGTACTATGTTGCCAGTTTTAATTGTTCTGAAACTTTTTTGATCATGAAAGTAATTTAAATTGTCAGTTTGCTGTCAAATATATCAGTTTGATTTAGGCATTCTTTTGCAACAGAACATTGTTCCAGACATTTCTGGGCTTTACCATTGCCTATTCTTTTATTTTATAAAAATATAACTTTCAGCTGCCCCATCTCTGTTATTGGTTTCACATAGCTAACCATTTTTTCTCTATCAGTGGTTCTTTTAAAAAATTGCCCCTTAAGTCATATTATGTCAAGCTTTTTTTAATAGGGATAATGGTCACAGATAATCAGAGATTATTTTATCACTAAGAAGTCTGAAATAAAAGCTTTAAAAAGCTAGACTCCCCTAAAGTAATTTAGAAGAAACCATAACAAATGACTTGGGGATGTAATTAGGCAGGTTAGATTGTTAGACACAGGGCTAGATATCATAAAAATAACTCAAAGCCAAAGATCAGGATAGAGAAAAAAATAATGACACAGGAATGAGAATGGTGGCCATTAACTGTGTTGCACTTGGCACAATGAGTCCTAATATTTATTAGTAGGAATATTCACTGTGCAGGAGTTTGAAATTTTTCAAGAGTCAGCTCAGCTGAGCAAATCATACAAGGAAGTATGAGGAACATGGGAACATTTTAACTTCCTTTAAAAATGGTAGGCACAAACTAATTATTTTTCTTATACAAAAGAAAGGCATTTGAAACACAAACCAAAGCAGAATCTTATTAAAATATTCACTGTGTATCTAACCATCCTAAAGAATGGCAGGAATAATTAACCATGTATGGCAAATTGAAAGATTGAGGTGAAAACACAGGATGTTTGAGTGGAAGGATATTAATTGATAGGAATTGTGTATTTATTCTACAGAAGACAGCTTACTTGCATTTCTTCTGATTTCACATATTCTCCAGTGACTATAGCTGGTTTTTTGCACTAGCTCTGGGCAATTCTTTCTGCAGTAGGTGAGCTTGATCTCTATTGTATTCCAAAGGGTGAGTCAACTCCTGGCTTCTGACAGTCTCGAGCTGGTCTGTTCATGTTCTGTTCACAAGATAAACAGAGAGTATGGAATTGGCATAAGAGACTGTAATGAAGGACTGTGTTTGAGTGTACCTTCTTTGAGCATGATCTTTGGAGGGCAGGGGCATGTCCCTCATGTGCTGATACTGCTGGGAGTGGAAACCAGTTATCAGCACTTGTCAAAATTAAGGTACTTCCTCCCTGGGAACACTCATGCATTGATTCAGCTGCAAAATTTGCTCTGTTTAGCAGCTGGAAAGAATTCTAATGGGAATTTTTGACAATGTAATGATGGTGAACTTAGAGGCTTTTGAACACATTTTGTATTCAGCTAGCTGAATCAGGTCAGCCCTGCAGAAGGCACAGCTTGTTACCTGTCAATGTATCTGTGAATCTGAATCACGCAAAATTGGGGACTGGGCTGTATTTTCATGTGCCCAGTCATTCCTACAAATCAGATTAACCATGGACCTGAATGAAATGGGATAAAGTATATATTTTCCACAGAGAAGTATGCTCCAAGAGTTAAATGTGGGTGTTCAGAAGAGATTTTGCCTTTGAACTCAATGGCTCAAGACATGACTGATCTGGAAATGCACTTAACACTCAGAAAAAGGTGAAGAGTATAGGTCTTTACATATCCTCAAACTGAGCTTATTTATATGACTGTGATCTAACTTCTTAGTTAATTTTTAATCTGACATGAAATTATTTGTTAGCTTTCTGCTAACAAATGAAAAGTGAGCTTCCAGCTCCCTTCATGACCTACAGCCACCATCTGTCCTTCGCTATTACTCGAAAAGAAACATGAACTACAGGAGGCATCCATGACCTCATCTTTCCCTCTCAGTAATGGAGTTTTAGCATGTCAGGAGCAAAATGTGAAAGTTCTCACAGATACTAAGAGAAAAAGAAACTCCCTATATCCTGCTGCTCTTTGTAAATAATTGCCTAATGTTGTTGCTTTCTATTCTAAATAAGCTTGACTAATATTCTGATTATAAACATGATGGAGAAAGCCTCAGCAACAGTCAATATAAGTATTAATTCTCCTCAAAATAATAAAATTGAATGAGTGAATAGAGCCCCTGTGTGATAATGTCTAGCCCTCCACTTCTCTATATCCAGACCAGTTACTCTGAAATACAATGCACTACAACAAAAGCAAGATGCAACATCTATGTACAACTTTTTCCACTGCAGACTGAACAGCACTGTGTTTAGTCAAGGCTAGAAAACAGACCCTGCCCTGAGGAAATGCAGCAACCAAGGATACCAGGAGCACTTGCTACTTTGGAGCTGCTGACAAACAAAACCCAGCTATAAATTACAAATAGGAGCTAGGTGCAGAAAGCAGATAGAAAATACATTAGAAGAGGCTAAGCACTTTGCACAAACTGAAATTCTTGGTTGTAAGCCAGGTCCACCTCTGCATGAGGCAAATTCCCTGAGGCAGGGCTGCCTGTGAGGCAAGAACATACATGAAACAAGTGTTTTTTCCAAGAAAAGGTTTTTCATTGAGATGCAGGTGGAAAAAAATAAACCAACCACCAGCACATTGGCTGCTGCTGTTGGTCCAGTAAACGTGCAGATTCCATACTATAAGGCAACTGTGCATTAAAAATGGCAGACAAGCTGCACTGGTTGGAGGAACAAACAATTACCATCACAGAATCTTCTGGCTGACACCAAGTGCCAGCAGAACAACCCCAGTGCTGCGGGGTGGAGCACAGGCTGATGCCTTGGGCACTGTCCAGGCTCTCTTGAGCACCAGATATACACAAGGCACTACATCCCTACTGGTTTTACCCTCTTGCTTATATTAGTTATGCCTGGAAAGGTCTGAAAACAAAGTGCTTGGAAACAAAAGAATGGATAGGTTTGGGCAGGTTCGGGCATGTCGCTGCTCTGAAAAGGATTTTCATTGCTTCCAGCAAGCACAAATCGTCACACAGCACAGGTGAACTGTTCTCAATGGGCAGTTATCTCATGTTCCTAACAGGGTTACTGATTCAAAAATGCAAAGCAGATTCTTGGATTGTATAAATCAGCACAGGGCAAATACAGCCAGGGAGGATAAACTGCCTTCTGCAATTAATTTTATCTCATAAATTAGAAAAAGTGAGTGAAAAGATGTATGCATTATACTGGGCAGGCATTTTTGGATAAACATCTGTGTGGAAATGCTAGGGGCTACTATGGCTAATAACATTAATCAATTCATACAAGCTCTTTTAAAAATATTAATTACTATGAAAAAGTCAAAGTAATTGCATGGGTAAGGCAGCACGGTCTGCAGGCTGAGAATACAGTGCTGGCAGAATTTGGCACTGCAGTAATTCTGCACAAGTACAGCATTCCACAGTCAAAACTTGCAGCAGTAAAAGTAAAAGCAGCACCTAATTTCATTAGTAGTTTCATGAACTGCCAAATCCCACAAATACTCACATCTGGAATACCTATCATGGTCAACTAGAAACCCAAGAAGGATCTTTAATGAAACCATTAATTTTTAAGATAGTGAAAGCATTTTGCTGAAAGGCAACTATAGGAGAAAATTATAAAAACCAATAAATGCAAAATAGCTTTTTGCACTATTCCCATTGTCTTTGAAATGAAGAAGAATGGACAAACAGATCTGAAAAATAATTTTTTACTTTGCATAATATATCAAAAAATAAAAATCAATAAATTATGTTAATTTTGCACCACTTAAGAACTAGGTTTGAAATGCAAAGAGGAAAAGAATCTCTCCTGGTTTTGTACTAGATGGTACCTACTAATTTCTAACAGATTTCATCATGTTAAAAAATGCGGGGATTTTGTGTTAAAAAATTATTTTTCTTCTATGAAGATATAAACAAAAAACAAACAAAACTAAAACTTATACAGCATTTAATAATTACAAATTACAAAAGCAACTTCTTAATTTATACAGTGTCAAACACATCCTCAGTCTGGCTGAAAGATTAGTATTCCTGAAATAAGAATGCTGTTGGTGCTGATGTGGGTTCTACACTTTATGTTGACCTCAGAAATATGTGCTACCCTGATGTGAATGTGAGAAGTTTATCCTTTACTTATCAGCGGCCTGACCATATTAAAAATAATAAAAATTCTTACTGAGCTCTTACTGCTTTCAGTGTAATCCAAAGTTATTCAGCAAATTATGGGAAGCATTTGGCATTACTCAGCTTGAGACCCAAACTGCACCAGTGTTTTGAGAGCTAGCCTCCTCCAGTGAGGTAATTAAGTAATTTAGACATTAATTTTTAATCTAAAGGCCTAAACAAGTGTTTCAGTTCAAAAACAACACAGATGCCCCTGGAAACAAGATAGCTGGTAAGTAAGAATTTAGCAGCCTGATTTTAAGGATTGTAAAAGAAATATTTTCCTCACTGCACACACAAATCAGTTTCTTGTGTATACAGATTTACCTGCAGAAATGCATTGCTTCCTCATGTTCTTCTCTCACCATGGTCATTGAAGGGGTTCTTCTGTGGTACACATCAGTCTCTAATCCTCTGCTAAGGATGTCCTGGGTTTCCCCTGCACAGGTATCTATGATAACACACAGGACTTTGTGAGTATTTATGAACCCTCACTATGTTTTTAAAACCACAGACTGCATGAGTGCAGAAATATTTATTGCTTAAGATATCAAAAAGAATAATTGCATTTTGTCTAATTATGCAACTATTCCATTCCCAGCATAGGTTTTAGTAGCCCTGCAAATCAAGTAAGTGAAACAGTTTTGGGTGTGTATCAGTGTCAGTAGCTGAACTCCTTTTTAAGAATGTGAATGCCATGTGATGGTTCAACTGTTATAAGAATGTAACTTTCAGAGGCCTCAGGAACCCTTTTTTAAGAGCAGTCTGACATGTAGTATAGTGTGCTTAGTAGATTGTGACAGAGCAATTGAGAGCCATCAGAAGTGAATATTTCTGCCCTGGTGATTACTGGAGAGAGGAAAACTTTTTCGACTGATCTTACATAAAGAGAAAGCCCATGGGTTTAGGATGAGGAGTGAATGTGAGAGAAGTCCTTCAGTGGAAAAGTCAAGAACATGTTTAATAAAAAGGACTAAAGCCTTCATTACCAGAAGTGAGATCACTGGGCCCAAAGTTGATTGACTGAAAAGTTGGGACCACATTAAGGAAAAACCAAGTGAAGGTGTTCTTAGGACATTATAACATTGTCACTGATCTGAGGCTTTCTGTGTTTTAGGAGAAAAACATGCAAATTTGGGAGGTAATTTACCCATTTTTTAAAAAGTCACATATGTTAGCTTTGAGAAAGTTAAATAGAAAATGTGAACATTTCACAGGCAAGGGGTGAATCATATCTAAGCTACAGGGAATTCTGCCCTGACTTCAGGGATTCATTGAACGTTGCATCCATTTCATGGATCAGAAGTCTGCACCTGAAAGTGCACCTCAAACAGACTTAGGAAGAATGACTAATGATGATGGAGAAGCAAGAAAAACAAGGGGCTTCTTGGGTGGTTTTATCTAATGTGTCTGCAAACAGTGTTCTCTGTAGTGCCTCCACTTCAAGGGTTTCTGTAATTTTGAGTGCAGGAATCTCATGAACCACTTTTGAAGATGGCAGATGTAGGCTTTTAACATTGCTGGTCCTATTCCCATTCTTTGACTCAGGCTCATGCTCTCACATTTTCAGTCTTGTAAGATGAAATAGGGACTCCTGAAAAGAAGAGTGAGCCTTGCTCCCTTTTAGACCAACAACTCCAGTACAAGAATCACTGCTGCTTGTGCTGCAGGAGTCATGTTGTTAACCTGAGATTGCTTGAATATCTTATTTTCTTGATCTGCTGTATTTTCAACAGAGACTTTTTCTGTTCCACTGGGTTTTTCACTAGCATAATCACCATCAGAAAGATCCAAATGTCAGTCACTACTGACATCACAAGGAGTGATCTACTCCCTGAGGCACATGCTGGGGGGTATATTGAGCATGGTGGGGTTTGGAGTCATCATCCCTTTTTGGGTGTAAGCAGCTTGATTCACAGGAGGAAGATGCAACTTGTCACGTCAAGGCACCTCTTCCTTTCCTTTGCCACTCTTACTGCAAAGTTGAGGATGAACTTCCCTTCTCCAAAGCCACAGATGAGCTACATGTAATTTTTATTATCTTGTCACTGGCCATCTTAAACCAAGTGTGGATTTTCCTTTTGCTTTCCGAGTTGTGGCTCCCCACAACTTCCTGTGGGCAGATCTGAACACGCTTCTGACCCTGTGTGAATGAAGGACCTGCACTCCACTCCACCTCCTTACTGTGATCTGTATCTACATCCTGGAGTGGATAATGCCTTTGTAGGGCTTCCAAGGGGGCTTTTGTTCCCTCTGTGAGATGACTTTTGAGAGGCTGATCCTCCCTATCTACATCCTTTTACAGAGTGCCCTCCATGGCTCTTCCAGCAGTTCTGCCTGCTTTTCCTAGAGGATTCATGTGATCAGTCTCCACTTCCTCACCTACTTGTAGGTTTGTGTCTTTCACTGTTTTGGGGCATGGTTGCAGGATTTCAGGTCATCTTCTCTGTGGGGAGTCTCCAAGATTTTCCTTTGAGTCTTCATCTTCCCTAATCGCTTCTTTTTCTTCTGCACTTTGTCCAATTACTTTTGTTTCACAGTCAGTCTGGACCTTTATCTCTCTGTCAGCTGAAACACAGTCTGCTTCTTTTCATGTGTATCCATCTGCATGGAGCTACTGACTTGCAGCTTTAGCTGAGAGCACTCCTGTGACCACAGTATGCCTCTGTTCACTTGGCCAGACTGGGAGAAATGATCCCAGCAATTCAAACCAGCTCTTCTGAAATGCTTGCTGTCTTCTTTTAAAGGTTTCTGTTTAATTTTCCTGAGCCTTGCCATGCTCTCTCTTCATTTCAGGAAAACTCTTGGAAGTGTTATTTTTGGGTTGCTCTGGAAGAAAATAAAAATTAAATCCTGACAATCACAGACAGAATCATTCTCCAGAAAGGAAGATATTTATAATGACTGAAAAAACTCAGACACCATAAGTCTTAAAGACCCTGGGTATGGATAACTGAGTACATAAGAAACAGCTCTGAAATTACAGGAAGGTGCAAAAAACATCTTTCTAGAAGCAGTCACTATGTGATGTCTCCATTCACTCATTCATTAGTAGAGTCAAAGGGTGCTAAATGTCTGTAGATAGAAGATGAGAAAAGTTCTATTCTTCTTTGTTTTCAGGGGTAGTTCCAGTAGTTTTTACAATGTGACACAGAAATAGCTGCATCAGTTTGAGAAGTTATTTTGAGGGGAGACACAGGGAAATTTCTGTGTGATGAAACGTGCATCTTTAAAGTCAGCAAGCCAAACCAAATGCTGAGTCTGACACCTAGAGGTGTCAGGCATAAGCTCATCTCCAATTGTACCCAGGGCAAAAAGCAGAACACTCACTGTACTTGACTTTTGTACAAAATCTGCATTTGGAAATGCCCCATTCTCACAGTAGTGGCACATGAGAGACCAGTTATTATGGAGCAAACAGGGTCATCCTTGATGTCTAATTTTACTAAGTGTCTGGAGACCTGACCCAGAAAATAGGTCGAAACAGAGGAAATCACAGGGGAATGAATTGTGACTGAGTAATACAGTCCTTTTTCACTTTGGGGGAAAACCTTCCAATATCACACAAAAGAACAGTGGAAAAATGTGTTATCATGTAATGAACCAAAACAGAGCCCACACAATATCTCTGTCCACAGAATCTGTCCACAAACAAAGTGGATACACCAATGGCAACAGTGCCTGTTGCTCCTTCTGATGTTTTTCTATGAGATGATTGTATGCTTTTAGTTGCTTTTTAAACATTTTTTCAAAAGTCTTCTGTCTAATACCAATTGCTGGTATGATTTGTCTAAGAAAGGAACAAGAAGGTACTTATTTGTAACATCCTCCAGTTAGTTTTCTTTTGATAATTTGTATGGAGGTTATATGGAGTTCTGTCTCTGCAATTCTTTTAAAATGTGAAGCTTGTTAGTAAAATCTCCTTATTGTATGAATCCAACTCTCACTTTAAAACATCCTGTCTAGACCAAGCATTAATTATACTTTCAGCAAGCAACATTTTTTGGCCTGTATCAGTCTGTCCTTAAAAATAGATTAAAAATAGTCAAAAGGAAAAATATTTCAGTCATTTTCTCCAGACTAGAGTTGATGACAATCTCAAAGAACTCACTATCTCTCTGATAGAGTGGCTGAAATTAGATTGTGAAGAGGGATAGAGCAGAAAATAATAATGTCTCTAATGTTCTAGAGGGTCAAAATGAAGCACAGTACAGAATACATGAACATATTTTAAAGTAAATGTGCATGGGTCTTAATTTAGTCATTTATTAACAATTTCTACTAAATATTAAAAAATTCTAGGGTTAATTGAAATTCTGGTTGTGCAGCACATCCCAGTCCTTCCTACACCTCATCTCTACCCAGCATCACTGTACCACAGATAACCTTCTGATTTGTCTGTCTCTGTTACCACACCATGAGCTAATGGTATCACATTTGTAGGGAAAACACTTGATAAAGAGGGCTCAGCATTAGACAACACTCATTTCAGTGAAACTTGCTTCAAACCAAATATAGCCTGGTGCCATAGTGAAATGTCATGAAGAGCTGCAGAACATTCTGTGCTTTAGCTTCATCCAGCTCATGATAACACCACAATGTGAACCAAAGCACAGCAAGTAGGGGTGACTGGGAGACAGACTTCAGAAGCTCACTGCTGATCCAAAAATGCATACATGGACAGGGCCCCTTGCCCAGACATGCATATGGACCTGAAACATCTTCCCAGCCTTCTGCTCTGGAGGTCCCTGTCTCCCTTCTCTGCCCAACTCACATATGGTTAACACACAAAAATTCTCATGACATTTGCTCTCAGTCTGTGCTTTCCTAGAAGTTTGCTGCTTCTTTTTTATCTTGATGGAAGGCTCAGTGTGCCAAACACCTGCTGCTTCTATCTGCATCAGTTAAGGAAAGATATCAGTTCTGAGCATTTTTTGAATCACCGGTGCCAGCCCAACCATTCTTGCCCATTGTGAGCACCCCCACAGTGTCCTTTTGCAGTGTAGTGATGAACCAGATCAGAAAAATGATCCAAGTTAAACGTTACATTTCTCCTCTTTCCAGATAATTTCAACAAGTGTTACCTCACTGCCCTGTTCAATACATAGGCATTTAAAAACTGGCCTTGGCATAGCTGAAAAGGCAGAGCAAAGACAGGAATGAATGAGCTGCCATCACAAACTTATGACCACTGCAGAAGTGATGGCATATCAGTAGATTTTCTCTCTCCCTCCAACATTTGCCTTACTTATATGCTTTGAAGATCACAGTTACAAAACCAATTCATTTATATGGGCTAGACCAGCATTCCATTACACAGAAGTAGATCATCTGCTGGGCCATAGACCTGCCCAATTTTTGCCCATGCACATCTGACACTCAAGAAAAGGAAAGAGCTGTTGTGTTGCATATATAACACAAAGAGTATGTCTACCATCAAGGAAAACATCTCTTTGCACCTTGACTGATTATTTCTCACCTGGCTTCTATATTTCCCATCTTCTTCTTCCCCTCTATGCCAAAGCAAGATGAAGAAATCTCCTCCTTTAGTTGTTGTCTTTGTTTTTGGCAGCAGAAAAAGTTTCAGAGAAACTCCTTTCTTTTAATTGACTGCTCTCTAAGCAGCAGGAAAAAGGAAAATGTAATAAAAGCCTTTACAGAATGAATAAATTAAAAATAAACATCCTAAAATGATTAGAAATGTTTGTATCTTTGACAATGTAAACAAGGTTTTGATTTTTGAAAACATTTTACAGAATACAATTGAGTTAAGTAGGTGGAATGATGTAACCTGTGGAAAAAAGAGGTTCCTGATCCTCAAATCTAGTGTTGGAATAATGGAAAGGATAAATGTGAGATGTGTGTTCCCTGCTATAGAGATTTGTAGTGCTTGCTTAATGTCTTCTCTGCAGAACATGGCAGTGAAGGCACTGCTAGACATTACTGAACAACTTGTGTGTCTATAATTATATGACTTGTGAGCTAGTTCATTAAACAGTTTAATAAACAGTATTTTTACACATGAGAGTTTCTAACCAGGCATTTCTATGTCACAGCATTGCAGATGTGTGCATCTTCCTATCGAAGCTTACTGGCTACATTCACCACAAGAAGGCAGTTTCTACTTCAATTAATTTTTCTTCTGAGTGTCAACTAGTGGTGAGTTGGTCTTTTAGGTTAAGTTAGGGCTGACAACTGAAGCAAAAAGCCTTTATTTTCTCATTCATACCACACACTGTTGCTGTAGCAGGAACTATATAACTCACTTCATCATGTAAATACAGTCAGTACTATTGGAGTCCCCTGGAACACACTGGAGGGAATTTCTGGTGCAACAGCAGGAATACAGAAGTTTGTATTCATCCCTCAGCTACACACCAAATATCTCCAAACATCTCCAGTCCCACAGCAGACAAGCAGTTCTGCTTCTTCAACCTTCCTGCCTGCCCTGCACCAGAATGTGGCTGAGGAGGCAGAGGTGGCACAGTGGGTTGACTGCAGCAAGAGATGCAGAATCCACGTGTCCCTTCTCACAGATCTCACATGTGGGGCATGCTTTAATAGGAGAGGTGCCCAGGCTCTTTTAATTTTCAACTAGTGCTTCCCAGAGCAAGGCAAGAGCAATCTGTCCAAGCAGCTGTGTAATTCACCTTGCTTTCCTTTTTTCTTCTCATTTTGAGCATCTTGTCTGGAAAGGTTTTTTGTGAGGTGCTCTGCAGACTGAAACAATGGCTCAGTGCTTATTCCTTTAAAAAAGAATATAAAATGTTGAGCAAATTGTTGTTATGCTCATGTTTGTGTTTCCAGCAATAAAAACAGACACATCACTACAGTCAGAGAAGTGTCAGCTTGCCCAGTCCTCAAGTACAAATTCAAATAAACATATTTCAAAGACAATGCACTGACCAGATCCAGCTGGAAGTTACCCTGATTTTATAAGGCCTCTGCAATTTCAAGCCTTAGTTTTACACACAAGGCAGGTTGAAGTCAACACTACTGTCAATAAAAAGCAGTCATATCTCCCCCTGTCCTAGTGTGCTGTCAGATTCCTGCTGTCCTGTCTTATTCAAATTATTTATCAGCAACCTGGATGAAGGGATAGGAAGCACCCTAAGCAAGTTTGCTGATGACCCAAAACTGGGGGGAATGGCTGATCCACATGAAGGCTGTGCTGCCATGCAGTGGGACCTTGGTAGGCTGGAGAGCTGGATGGAGAGAAACATAATGAGGTTTAGCAAAGACAAGGGCAGGATCCTGCACCTGGGGAAGAATGGTCCCAGGTACCAGGACAGGCTGGGGACTGACCCTCTAGAGAGCAGCTCTGCTGAGGAGGACCTGGGATGACAGGTGGATGACAAGTCATTGCTGGATGGCAAGCTGACCATGAGCAAGAAGTGCCCTTGTGGCCAGGAGGGCAATGAGATCCTGGGATGCATTGGGAACAGTGTGGCCAGCAGATTCAGCTCACTACTCAGCCCTAGTGAAGCCACATCCCAGGTATTGTGTTCAGTTCTGGTCTCCACAGCTTAAGAAAGACAAGGATCAACTGGTGAGGGTGCAGTAGGGGGGTCATGAAGGAGATGAAGGGTCTGGAGTATCTCTCTTATGAAGGGAGAGTGCAGGAGCTGATCCTGTTTCATCTGGAGAAGACTGAGAGGGGGTCTCATCAATAAATTCAAGCATCTCAAAGTTAGGTATCAAGAGGAGTGCCAGACTCTCTTCCATGGTACCCAGAGCCAGGACAGGGAGTAATGGGCATAAACACAAGAAGTTCCACCTTAACACTTCTTCAGGCTAAGCATGGCAGAGCACTGGAACAGGCTGCCCAGGGAGGTTGTGGGGTCTCCCTCTCTGGAGGTGTTCAAAAGCCACCTGGGTGAGCTCCTGTGTCACCTGCTTGAAGTGACCCTGCCTTGGCAGGGGATCCAACCCTAACAGTTCTGTGTTTCTGTCATTCTGTGATGCTGTGATTCATCCAGCCACAGACTACCTCCAAATCCCCCTCATTTGTGCTGTCAGAAGTATTTCTGAAGCTCTACTGTGCATTTCACTGGGCAATGGATTCATGTTCAGCATAAACCAGCAAGAAAATAATAGTTGCAGGGACAAGAAGGAGACCAGACTCTTTCAGAGAGAGTACCTGTCCTGAGCTAGCTTGAAGAATATGAAATTAGAGTTTCAGTTGTACTATGGGAGTGGCTCACAGTACCACAGTCACTATAGAAGTTCAAAGGAATCCAGGATGCATGTCTGGATTACATTTATATTCTCTTCCCTTTTAAGATGTTTATTTCCACTTCTTTTTGCTCCTCTTCCCCCCATTTTGAAACCAGCTTTTGATTTCTTGCAAATTGCTCTTTTATTCTTTCTTACCCTTTGGTATTTTCCCACAGAAGACAAGGCTGGCAAAGTGTAGCCAAGAGAAGATGCCAAGTAGCAGCTCACAGTGCTTTGACTCTCTGTGATGTAACTATATATCAGTGTGAGAAAAACCAAGATTGCTGACAGAGAGCAGGCCTTCTTAGCGAGAGAAACATATTCTCACACCATTGGAAGCTATAGTCACATCCTAAATATCCCTCTAAATATAACATATTCTCTACTTCTTGTAACTTTTTCAACTTAATGACTTCTCCATTTTTATCTACAAGGTGCAACTTCTCTCAGTATTAGAGGCAGGATGACAGTGATCCGAGAAGCAAAAAAAAAAAGTTTACAATACTTTAAAAGCTTTTATTACAAGCCACCATAAAAAGAAAGCATCTTCCCCTGACCTGCAATAAAATCAGAATCACTAGCAAAGGCAAAAATTCACAGGAGTTGCACAGTAGACTTAGGTTCAGATTTTCTCTCCAGCACTTTTTGCCAATCTGAAAAGCTGCATGTGTTCTCTGGATATTTCTGAACTGTTCTCATTTGGCATGAACTCCAGGGATCTGCTTTGCCAAGCAGAGCACATTGTCTGTGAGAATTCCAGACTCTCAGCTTGGGAACAATTTTGTGATGGGAACTGGACAGGAATTAAAGCAGCTGGAAAGCATGGAAGGGCTTTCATGGCTGCTAGGTGAGAAGAATCCCAGGAGAAACAGAAAGCCTAAAAATAATCACCAGAGAAGAAAAATTAGACAAGCTTAAGACAAGGGGTTTTTTTCATAGAACTAGAAATCTCTTAGAAGTTCTTATGACATGAAAACAATGTTGCTTGCATGTTTCCTGGTGGTTTGTGTGTTCAGATTGAAATAATCAAAATATGCTTTTGTTATTTTATTTAAATTGTAAAGCCTGCTTGCTGAAATCATCAGTTGTAACAAGAATCATTATATGATACAGGGATGTTGAATTAAAGAGAACTTACAAGGTACTCCTGAGCATGCAAAAAATCCCCATTTACCCTAGTGCTCCTCAAGTCCACTAGCAGGTAAATGTTACATATCTCAAAGTATTTCTGAGGCAAACATTAATGAAAAAGTGGGGAAGGTTTTCCTTTCAGCTCTGGATGGCTGGTTACACATTCTGTTAGAAAACTTACCAGTGGAAAAAACATAAACCGTTCTGCATAGGACCAAAGTCCAGATTCACTACTTCCAGGAAAAAAGAAAAAAACCTTTATAAATTATTCTTGCTTTTTATTTTCTTTCTTTATACCATTAATCCTTTCTGTCCTGTGACTTAACTTCAACAAACAGAAAGGCATTTTAGCTTCTCTGTAGTTTTTTACCACTACACTATAATTTTCTGTACTACTGTTCAAGACTACTTCAATAGAAGTCTATACGGGAGGTCTGTTATTAAATATAAAGGTTCTCCTGAAATTTTAGTACACAGAAGAGGAAATAAGTTTTTTCAGGAGTTAACTGCTTGTATGCAATATGTATAAAGGAGTGAATGTTTTAGTCCATCTGCCAGAGGAGGAGCCCCCAGCCACTGAAAACAACTATCAAACCTTCCCTTTCTTTAAAGAACTGCTGCATTTCACTGCTGGAGTACAAGCAACAGCAGGTGCAGGTGCCACTGTCAGGAGAGATTCCCTGAGTACCTGAGTTATTAAGTGTGATGATTTTCTGCTGTTCAGCCTTTGCAGCTGCTCCATCTGCTGTTTCATCAGCTGGTCCTGCTGCTCTGGAGCCTGAAAATATCAGGAAGATATAATATCAGTCTACACTTCTGCATGGTTTTTAACCAGAAAAAATCACCATATCTGAGCTTTAGGGGTACATGTCTCTTAAAGTCTGTATTATTTTTAATAAAGGATTTTGATGCTTGTATTTAAAGATTTTTTGTTATGTTAGAACTTAAGGTGCACCTGGCACTGTGCAGGCAGTATGTGCCTTTCCAGGTTTGGCTACTCAGCCTCACATCAACCAGCATTTTCTTCTGATCTCTGGGATTTCTTTTCCACAGAAGCTATGGCACAAAAATGAGAGAAGTGTCCACCTGTGTTTCACACCAAGAAGGTGCTAGAACAGCATCAGAGGAGATAATACCATCACATCAAGCTTCACTCTAAAACTTAAAAATGTGCCAAGATTCAACATTTTATTGTTGAACTACATGATAAATGGAAGTTACCATCATCCTTGATGAAAAGGAGCTTTCAAAAGTCAATATTCACACACCAGACCTGCAAGTAGCAGGAAATATAAGCGTGGTTTGAAATCAGGGATGAGAGGATAGAAAAATGATTCTGTCTGACTAAACTGCTGTCACTATTTCCACAGGCCAGGCACTTCCCTTTGCTTCCCTTTGCTTCCCCTTGGATAGGTACACACCTATCCAACTTGTTGTGATTTTCTAAGTTTCCCAGTTTATATCAATTTGACTCCTCCTTTAAGTCGTTTGTTTCTCCTGTCCTGTCCACTGAGAAGAACTACCAGAGATCAGTAGCACAAGTGATAGGTCTTTTTTTTCCCTTTTATTTCTTTATTGTAAATTAAGAGCTCTGTCCCAGAGCTAAAAATCACTGCATAAAGACACTCTCGTGTTGCTGCTGTGCCAGGAGCTTCCCAGCAGTCTACCTGTAAGTATCCTTTTCACTCTGCTGTCTCTTTCTGGTATTATTCCACAGCACCATGTAGGAAAGCAAAGCCTGAGGTCACTTTTCTTCACCAGACTCTTTAGGAAGAGTTCAAGTAACTCACATAGTCAAATGTTGGAAGGCACCAAGAACAAAGAATGCCTAAGACCCAGTATCAGATTTTATGATCAGTTTACAGTTTACATTTTATTACCAGTTTATTGACAGTTTACAATATTGACAGTTCATATAATGTTGACAGTTTACAGGATACATTCTGGTCATTAAACTTAATGACCTGATTTACATCATCTGAGACCAGAAATGGCAGACTCTCAGGACTCACAAGAAATTATCTTTAACTGCAGCATTACTTACATTATTACTTTCCCAATAACCAAGGAATAACAAATTTTCTGTCCCTATATGTAAAGTACTACACTCTTTCTTAGAATAAAAAAATGCTAAAATGATGCTAGACGTCCAGTGGAGAAAGGATTGAGAACTGCCAGGTAAGTGCTAAGTAATAAATTCAACTGTGTTGGAAACATAAGAGTTTCTTTTACAAATGCAATTTAGGCACTGTATTGTTTGCTATCTTATGAGAAGCAGACCACTAGGTTCTGAATGAAATGAAAGTGAACAGCTCTTGCTGGAGGACTCACTCATATTGTCAATCCAACCTGAGTATAAAGAAGATACAACCTTCTCAGTTAAACTGGAAAATGGTACCCTGATCACTGACAGTCTGCTGTGGAGCACCAAATCCCTGAGTCTTCCCATTTCTCTGCTGTCAAGAGGAGTATTAGTTGTGTCCTAGGGTATGGCATTTTGCTTCTACAGATCCCCACTTCAGGTCAAATTCAACTGGAGCTAAAAGTTCCAACCGGTGATTTTTCTGAGTGCAACACTGTATGCAAGTTGGTTGTGATTTTGGGGGAAATTTTGATGTTTGTTTTCTTTTGGGTATTTTTACTTTTTTTTTAAAGTATAGGAAAAAACTCATGCCCACCAAAAAAACATGGAACTGTGTAGTCTCCAAGTTCCAATGCTGAGCAGTTTTCAGCTGCCAGCATAAAGGTTATGGTCTGTAAAAAGGTACAAATACAAAGCCTGTTGATGGCTTGTCCCACTGGCATCACGTTTTGTACCAGGTGCATGGAGGCTCCATGTCCTGGTCATGCTTTCTCCAAAATATTAATAAAAGAAATACAATCTCAAGACTAAGAATGGTGGGATCTGGAAAGAAGGAACATTTGCCAAGACTCTCATAAATACCTTGCTTTAGGCACCTCAATTAAGGCATTATGAAGAACCAGATTTTGTGAGGCAACTTTCTTGACATCAAGGAAAGTATATTCCAACTTCGGCATTGACAGGGAGGTGTCTGAGTGGCAAATGTGACACTCTCAGCTTTTATTCCAGCAAAAAGAAAAGAAGTTCCAGTAACCATCCATCATAATTTACCTTCTTCACCCATTTAATGTACTTTAAGCTCAGGAAAGCAGGGGATGTGCTCTTAACACATGAGGTTTCATACCTAAGAAATTGTTTAGGCTGGTAACTGCCTAGGCTGGTAGCTGACTTTAGTTTGTATGAGAAACTGAACACGAGAACCTGCTCTATGATGAGCCTTTTCAGTGTTTGCTTTCCCATGGTTGCTGGTTGTCAGGGAATTTTTGAATAAACAGAAGTTCTCACCTAATGCCCTGACCCTTGCAGTTCTTCCTGGTTTGCACCTCAGTCAAAATCATCATGAAGCCACTTCTGCTCCTGGCAACACAGTAGTTCCTCAGCAATTATGGTCAAATAAGTCAAAACTGCTCTCTGTGAGGCAGAAGTATCTTTGCACCTCTACCTTGGCAGCCAGCAGGAGCAAGCAAGGAATAGTGGTACAAGCTGTTGATGTCGTGAAGTGTTTGTGGGGAATCTCTGCTTTAGCAGATTTTTTTTTTTTTTTAAAAAATATCGCAAAGAGCAACATGTTTTATCTCAGACAGTTGCCTAATAAGCATTAAACAAAGTAGAGAAGTAAAATGCTTTACATTTTCACAGGCTTCCACCTTGGTAATTTTAAATCATTTGATGTGTTAACTGGAAGTGTTGAAAAAGTCAGTGTGTCTATGCATGCCCGATCTTTTAACACTGCTAAAACCTCACAAATTCCCCTGAAAAAAAAAGCATAAATTTAATTTAAAGTCCTAACAGTTTTAATTAGATACCCAAAAACAGCATTAGGAAGTTAACCACATGTATCAAGGCTTGCAGAAGCCTCACAGCCAAACTCGTAGCCCTGCAAAAGAGCTGCCAGTGACAGGGACAGCCAGGGGAATCCCCTTCCCATTCCACTCTCTGAAGAACTTTTGGGAGGAGCATTTTCCTAAACCCTGAAGCAGTTGCACAAGTTTCTCCCTACTGGAGATAACAATGAGAAGTTATGATTTCTAAATTGTTCTTTTGCTTTTAAAAATCTTATTACTAACCGTGAACTAGCAGCCATAAAATTAAAGCATATAGATAAACAGAACAAAGAGACACAAATCAGTGGTGACAATTTTCTTTTAAGTAGCACAGAATATAAAATATTCAACAAGCATTGAAGTGCTGGACTTCTCCTGCACTCACTGCATTCTCCAAAATCTGGTGAATGATTTATTATTCTTCATCTTCACTGCTCTGATCCCTAACAATCCAGGCACAGATCTTGATCCTTCTGTGTTGAATATTGTAGAACCTCAAAACAAAATTCACTTTATTTTATTTAATCTACTTATGCAACTAAGTATGAAGCAGCTTCATGGGTTATATTTGCCTTCTGTAAATGTGAAAATACATGGGCTGTCGGGCCAAGTCCAAAGAAGGGACAAAAAGATGATTACAAGGCTGGAGCACCTCTGCTGTGAAGGCAGACTTACAGGGATGGGGCTGTTCATCCTGGAGAAGGCTCCCAGGAGAGACCTTACAGCAGCCTTCCAGTACCTTAAAGGAACCTGTATGAGAGCTGGAGAGGGACCAGGGCACACAGTGATAGGACAAGGGCAATTTACCTTAAGATGAAAGCATTAAAAAGTTTAGATTAGATATTAGGAAGAAATAATTTACTCTTAAGTTTGGTGAGTCACTGAGACAGCTTTGGATGCTCCATCCCTAGAAGTGTTCAGGGCCAGGTTGGATGTGAATTTGAATAACCTGATTTAGTGGGTGGCAAACCAGCCCATGGCAGGAGGTTTAGAACTTTTAGGTCCCTTCCAGCCCAACCCATTCTATGATTCTATACAATATAAAACCCAACAAAAACATGAAACAGATGAATTCTGGCATTAATTTGTATTAGCTTATGTATGCTATGGGACAGGTGTAAACCGACGCAATGAAAAATACCATGCACAAATACAAAAATCCCAAAAAATATTTTCTTTTAATACTACTGAATTATTTCCAAAAATACTTAGCTAGCCAACTAGTTTTATAGAGAAAAACAGAGTGATCAGTGGTATCAGACCAATGTCTAATACTTCACACCTCATAGTGATTTAAGTGAAAAGCAACACCGGTGTCTACCAAACAAAATAGAGTTCCAGAGGGTTCCTAGAATTAATTAAATTTAGGATTTAATTATATTGTATATAATTAAATAATATGTATTATTTGTCTCAATATTTGCTGCTGGAACATCCATCATACCACTGAAGTCAAGAGTAGCAGCACTGGAGCACTTCATGTGCAGAGGAGTGACACTGTTCCTGACTCCAAGCCAAGAGCAGCTTGGCTGAACTTGACATGCTGCAAAGTTTTTCTGCAAAGTGTGTGTTCCTAACATTTTTATTTTTTCTCCAAGTGGATGGCAGGTGCCCTCCTGGCAGGATGCTGCCAGACACTTAACTAGCAAGCTGGAGTCTTTAGAAGCAGACACAAATGAGCCTATGCTGACTAATTTTTCCCTTTGTTTTTTAAAAACCCCTCCTTTTCACTCAGCTGCTGGCAGCCTGGGTGGCTGTCTGCCCTAAAAAGCCTGCCCAAGCATGTAACAATGGTGTGACCTCCAAACTCAGCTTTATGGTACTTCCTTCTGACTATTTGGATAAGCAGTTTCAGACCGAGCTCATGATTTCTCCTGTGCAACAGCACAGTTTGAGGGCTTGCTCTTCCTGAATCAGTAACTTGTTACTGTGATTTGTTTACTTGTTTCGAATGTACACTACTGACAACTTAGTATCCACAATGCAGTGTAATAATTTAGTTGTCATGAGCTACTCTCATTTAAGCACGGCTCACTTACTGTCTACCATTTAGAATACTCCAGTGTGCTTGAATTACATATCATTTATCTTGGCCTATGTAAAAGCTTCCACGGAGAGATTTCTGTTGCCTTGCATGCTGCCCATTCAAGTTTCACAACAACAAAATTATTGTGACAGTGCAAATTTCCAAAACAGTTTGGTTTGGAACTTCTTTTTTCCTCATTTCTACACCATGCCTCCATTAACTGTAGTATGGTTAACTACCTGTTAAATATCATCAGCATTCTGAAAATGTCCCAAATAACATGAAGCTAAAGAAGTCAGCATGTCCTAGAAAAGGTTTCTCTGGAAATTGAAAAGAAAAACCTACATTTTTTCCTCTGGTCTCCTGTTAGATATATGCACTATGTTTCTCTCACTATCTATTTCTTTTCCAAGCTTCTGATACCAACTTTTTTTCCCAGAGTGTAGCAGTGGCTAAGCTGCCACATCCTCAATATCCATGGGACTAACATGTTGAGATGTTAGCAAACCTCTGGTATCCAAATATTTTTATATTCAAGAAGTAAATATAATGAGTGCAAATATAATGGGAGAAAAATTCAGTCACAAACTACCTGAAGTCTACCCTGCTGCACAGTTACTCAGGGGCTGTCTAGCAGAGGAAGTGATCCTAAAGTGATCTGCAAAGCAAATAAATATGAGGCAGCAGGATGCTTAGGACCTCTGACAAAGAAATTTTAGGAAGATAAAAGCTGGATGAAAATGAGACCTGGAAGTTCACAAATTAGGATGCACTACAGAAGTCTATAAACATATACATAATATATAAATACATATATAAAAATATATATAAATATACTTCTTGGTTACACAGAACTTATGAAGAAGCCATCAGTAGTACCCTGTACAAATAAATCTGGAGAGAAAGATCTACATACAGAGACACTTGCTTCTGCAGTGGGCTGCCACAAGGTGAGTGCAGTTTTTTTCAATAGTTCTGCTTAATCCCTGGCAATAAAGTTTATGAGGAATTTTCTGAGTGGAAAAAGGATCTATTTACCTATTGGCCAGTGCAGCAAAACCAGCAACTCCCTAAGACAAAGCAAGCAAGCATTATTAACTGAGTATAAGCAGGGAGGTTGGACCAGCTGACTCACAGTGGTCCCTTCCATCCTTACCCATTCTGTGACTCTGTAATAATTTAACCCCTAAAGAGAATGAAATCCATTCTCAAGCTGCTTTTAATTACTAAACTTCCTGCCCTACTGTTCATTTCTATAAATTAATCCCAAACAGAAGAGGAATTCACCAAACAGCTCCCAGTAAATGAGCCTGAAATGGAGCTGTGATGTTTTGTTGGTTTTATTATATGTTGCTGTGTCTCAGAACAGAAATTTACAAGTAAAGTGAAAAAAGGATAGAGATTTAATTCTCTAGAGACACTACTATCTGCTATGAGGAAAAAAAAAAACATTTCTGTTAACTGGACAATACTCTCCCAGCTGATGGAGAAAGCTGAAGTAACAGGTAATGTGTGCTGATACAGCTGGGAACAGATCCTCTGTTACACAAACACAGCTCCAGACCACAATGAAAAAAATCTGACTTAGGGAAAAAGTAAAATATCTGACTACATTGTGATCTGTGATATGATTCTCTTTTTTCAAGCTGTAAAGAAACTTTGATTACATCTACAAAGCAATTACAAATATTCAAGGTCTGATGTACATGTGCATCCTTTCAATGTAAAATGACAAAACTCTAAGATGATACAGATATGACATTACACTTACATTATATGACATTACACTTGGTGCGTGTTGTAACCACCAGAGGGAAATGTTGCACCAGTCTGAGTGTGCAAATAAACTAAAATTGAAGCACACAGATATTTTTAAAAATTAAACAATGAAAATAATTCTAGGCCTAAAAAAAAAGTGTTCTCTGAAGAAATCTTAAGGGATTCTTAGGAAAGTAGCAGTGTCTCACAGGAAGTTATGATGTTGGATGTGAAATTTCAAAAGTCTGTACTTAAGGAACATTGGCATTTTTGTATATCCTGCTGGCTACTAAACTCAAAATGAATCCTGAGTTTGGGATGAGTTTGAGTCTAAAAAGCCCAAATGGTTTCCAAATACATTCAAGTATCCACACTTGCGCCCAGAAGACAGCAAGAAAGATTTGCAGACAGTTTTTAAATTGGAGCACTTTTCTGTTTCTGAACTGGGTGATATTACATAATTGATTCAGTTGTTTTATATCATGGCATCCACTTTTCCATCTTGAGTGAAGCTCATCTTGAGCCAAGTTCCCAAGAAGAATGCTTTGCCTGTGCACCTACACTGGCCATAGCAGACAACAGCAGCAATAATGTGGGTACAGCTCACAGCAACAAAATTGACTTTCTGCCACTTACCACTGACCCCTACTTCCTTTGCAAGGTGGATTTCCATGAGCAGTATTATTTTGACAGCTGGACCCTTGGTCCTTAACTAGGTAAAGATATTTTAGAACCTCAACCTAACATACTTTTCACACAATGCTTATGCTTATCTGCATGAGGTAATGAGTTTCTGCAGAGTTGTATCATTAGTACAAAAAATCAATTTGTACCTGTATGAAAACAAAGAGAAACATCGGGAAAAGTGAACAGGAATTAAATCTTCTAGTTCAAGCAATAAAACCACCTTAAAGCCGTAATCTCCATGTCTTTCTTCAGCAATATGTTTCAAAGTCAAACTACAAATCAACAGATATTTATAGAAAACTTGAGGTGAAAGTTATTTAGAGAGTGCCACAGCAATTAGAAACAATTTGTAACGAATACTGCCTCATGCAGCCCAAGACAAGAACAAGAGGTCAAAGAAAAAAAAAAGTAGAAAATGTTTCTTGCATTGACAAGCCTGTTAAAAACCCCCAGTTTTTATGAAAATCCCAGAGCACAAATACTTTCAATTACAATCTCTGTGTTCACACCAAATTAACTCCAACGAAAAAAGTACACCGGGTTCTTCGATCTCAGTTTGCACTATTAGTAGGTCTGCTGATATTGTTCTTTCTTTTAAGCAGTTGTTTTTGAAAAGTAAACCTGACATATATATCCACTGGTCTGAAAATACCACAGACTGCAAAAAGCTTCTGAACACAGTACTATTTTTACCACTGCTGTTTGAGCCAAATCCAGTTTGAATCTGAACCAGAAAAATAAATACAAAGCTATTCTAATTTTCTCTTATAATCTTATGAGAAAGATTGTCAAAATACATTATAATTCACCTGAAATACATCCATAGACTCTTTTAACATTCATAAGTAAGTCTCTCAGAAATCAAGCTATAAACCATATACACACATAATTCATGCGTTCTACCCAACAATACATTTTCTGTGTCTTTGTGTCTTAGTATTATTTTTTCTCTTCCATTCTGCATTTCTGTAATTGAATACAGTACCTAGAAATTGTTTTTATAAAAACATTCTTGTTACTAGCAAAAAAAACCCTAAAAAATTATGTGGACTAGAAGCAGAACTTGGTCTGATACCTACAAGAAATCCATAGGTTTAAGTCCGAGTACCAAAAAGATGAGCAAAGGAAATCAAGAATGGCAGTTAGAGTTCCAGTAGTAACTACTTTAATGGCTCCACATTTCTGTAAAACTTTTTCAGAAATGGGACCAGAAATCACAATAAAAAGAGTATCTGGAAGATCTAATACAGGATAAGAAACAAATGAAAGAAATCACCAATTTTTTTGATAATCAGATGCTTTTTACTTTCTCATTCCTAACCACTAGATAGGACTATATACAAATTCTTCAGAAATAATGCTACATGTTTTATCCTGAAGCATCATGACTGACTGTGGTTGGCATAAATTTAGATCACATATTTTCTATTTAAAAAAACCTTTTATTTCAGTGTTCAGCCACTGCTTCTTGTGGAAGAAGTTGCTGTTCTCTACTTCCCAAATCCTCAGTGAATCACGATTTTATAAATTAATTCCAGTTGTTGCAGAATAAATACATTAAATATGCATTATACATATTATTGCATCAATTTGTATTGACTAAAATAAACGTCTGGGAATGATAAAGCTACAGTAAAAATAAATAAGAGCTTCAAAAACTTTTGGTAGAAGAATATTAATTTGATTTGTTTAGCTGAGTCTAATACCTATAGGCCAAATTCATAAAGCAATTATTCAGTACATATTTATAGAACAAAGGCAATAAATGTAAATGAAACATGAAGATTTCATTAGAAATTAATAGTGCATCACTATTTACAATTGAGTTACATGATATCATCAATTCAAAGAAAACTGCTAAAAAATTTGTATAGGCAATGGGGTTTTTAGTTTGTGGGGAAAGCAGTCCTGGCTTGGTGGATAAGAATTTTTACCTTCCAAAGAGATATTTAATTAGTAGGTTTTGCTTTCTAGAGTAAATAAAACTTAGACATTTTTCAACTCAGGTTAGGCAATGGAGTTCATTCAAGCAAAAATGAAGAAATTGTTTTAAGGAACTCATCATAAAAGGAACTGAACCATGCTCCAAGAGGCTGAGAGAACAGCACTCTGCTTAGTGGTCACACCATTACCACCAGGTCTTGTGTCATACATCCACAGTAGAGGAGGTGCCATTTAATTTCCTCTTCAGCTGAGGGACATGCAGAAGAGAAATAAGACCTCGTGCAGGAAAATTTCAAGGCAAATTTGTCTTTTTTTTTTTTTTTACTGCACTTTGCATGGATTATTTCAAAGAGGCTATGAGCCCTTAACTCACAAGGGGTGACAGAGGATTGGTACCCCCTGCCATAGGAGGTGGCTGGAGGGAATACCCTGATTACTTGGCAGCAGCATAAAATAGTAGATTAGGAACCACTTTCAGTGGTTTTATGAAATCACTTCCTTGGCATTTGTTATAGTATCTGTAAACTAACCAGAAATGTCAAAATATTTTAGGTGTTTCATGAGACAAATTGTTTTGACAATTTGAAACTGTTATCATTTTCACTTAATCTGAAACTCTTTTTTTCAATTGTGTCCAAACTTCTAAAGCTTCAAGTACCATCTCTTGCTACTTTGCAGCAAGAAAATTTCCCCAGAATTTTCTCAATAAATAACAAGATTGCCCTGCAAAGATTCAAAGCAGAGTTATATCTGTTATGTACTTCACCATCATTAATAACTTTCCATAGCAAGATGTTCTTCTCTAGCTGTTTTTTCAAGTTTCCCTTTGGTTTCCACTCATTATCACCAAATGCTATCTACCTTGGTGTGTAATTTTCTTTCCTTTGCCTTTTGAAGGAAGGCACAGATGACTTTGATCTTATCTATGCACTTTGACTCTCTTGCAGGCTCACCAGTTTTTAGCCATCACTCTTCTAAGAAATATAATGTATAAATAGAAGAGACACCACAAGAAATTTAAATTTCACCCCATGAAGAAAGTTGTCATTTATTGTGGGGAGAAGAATAGCAAATCAGGTCCATTTTCATGATCATACATGTCAGAAAACAGATTTAGCTTTAGAGTGTCTGCACTGAGGTATTATGCCTTTATTTAGCAGTGTGCACTGATGACCTACATCCTTCTGGACTGCTAGAACAGGAAGCATCAAGCAGGGCCACTGTGGACCCATTCAAAGTAGAATGGAACCTTGTACATGCAACCAATACCACAACCCAGCCCCAGTCCCCAGCTGGAGGAAGATACAAATCAACTTCTCGAAGCTTATCATCCACATCTTCTCTCTGTCAGACATGATGCAGCACTGCACATGTCCTCCTCTCTTTAAATGTGGTGGGAAACAAGAACCTGTGCAAAATCAAGTCTTGTCTTTCCAAAAATCCCAGATGGAATACCTGCAACAAAACAGAAAATCTTACCATATGCTTGTCATACACACCTACCAAAACAAGGAGAAAATAGTCATAAAATGCAGTATGATAGTAAGCTTTGAAATGTTGCTCTATAAGCCCTATAAGCATTAAAAGGAACATCAAGTTCCCAGGCTCCTCTAAATCTGTGCTCTCTTGGTGCCCTGAACTACCAATATCAGCCCCAAATCACGAGCTGGTTCTGCTGACATGGTCCCCAAAGGAATGATGGAATATCTGAGGGCCCATCAGCCACATCCACTGTCCAGCCTGCCACTATGGCCATCTCCTTCTGGACATTGAGCAGAGTAATCCTTCTCTTCCACTGCTTTTGCTCTGAACTGGTCTCTCTTTTACCTTATGGTAGACTTCACAAAAAATGCCAAGAAGGTATTACATCTAAATTAAATTGCTATCTACCCACTCTTCCACCCTGTAATTACTCTCAAAGTGTGTGTAAGAAAGCCAGCATCCCACTGGCTGGAGCTGTGGTTGTCCCACACAGCAGCCCCTTGGGAGATGTATGGGGCTTGTGCAGTCAGGCTTTGGTAGTGGGGGAGCTTTAAGGGTGAATTCTACTCTGAGAAGCTGCCAGAAGCTTCTCCCACATCCAACAGAGCCAATGTCAGCCACCTCCTCCAAGAAGGACCCACTTCTGGCCAAGGCTGAGCCCTTCTGCCATGATAGTAATGCTCAATAGGAAAAAAAAAAAAATTGGTATGGAAGTGATTGCAGACAGAGAAAAGAGAGGTGACAATGTGTGAGAGAACCAACACTGCAGACACCAGGGGCAGGGAAGAAGGAAGGGGAGAAGGCACTCCAGGCACCAGAGAAGAGAAACATTTGCAGCTCATGATGAAGACAATGGTGAGGCAGGCTGTCTCCCTGCAGCCTTCAGAGTTCCACAGGGGCTCAGAGATCCACCTGCAGACCCTGGAGGAGCCCCCATGAGAGCAGGTGGATGCTTGAAAAGAGGCTGTGAGTCTGTGGGGAGCCCACACTGGAGCAGGCTCCTGGCAGGACCAGTGGCCCTGTGGAGAGAGGAGCCCATGCTACCACGTTTTGGGCAGGAATTGTGACCTCACAGGGAACCCAGGCTGCAGCAGCCTTTTCTTAAGGAAATGTAAGCCATAGAAAAGGACCCACTGGAGCAGTTGGTGAAGAACCACAGCCCATGGAAAGAAGTCATGCTGAAGGAATTAATGAAGATTGTCTTCTGTGTGAGGAACTCCTAGGGCAGGGGAAGGAGTCCTGTTCTGGAGGAGGAACTGATGGCAGAAACAACATGTGTTGAACTGACTGTAACCCCCATTCCCATCTCCCTGCTAGCTGTGGGAAAGGAGGTAAAGAATCAGGAGCAAAGTTATGTCTGGGGAGGAGGACAGGTAGGAGGAAGGTATTTTTAAGATCTGTTGTACTTTTCATTATCTTACTCTGATTTTGGCTGGTGATAAATTCAATTAACTTCTCCAAGTACCATGATAGTGATCAGTGAGTGAGCTCTCCTTGCTCTTATATTATCTCCTGAGCCTTTCATTACATTTTCTCTCCTCTGTCCAGTTGAGGAGGGGAGTGATAGAAAGGCTTTGGCAGATGCTTGGCAGCCAGACAAGTAAAGGCACCACAAGAATCCACCCTGTCCTCTACCCCCATCTTTCCTAGGGACAGAGCACTCATTCATGGCAATCAAGATTTTGGCTGCACCTCAAGCAGGACTTTTGGCAAGGCATTGGCACCAGCACAAATTGCACTCCCAGCACTGTTTTAGTCCCACATGTGATCTGTATTCCTCTTCCCTCAGCAGGGATTCTCTCCCATATGCATTGGGGAGCAGCTGGGTGCAATTTCTGACTTCACTGTCATTTCCAGTGAGCATTTCACCCTCTCCAAATGCAGCAGCTGAGAGCAGTGCTGCTCCTGCCTGGGGCAGCTGTCCCACAGCAGCACTTCCAGCTTGCCTGGGTCCCCCACAGCTATGGGGGTTGGCCACCTGCAAGGCTCCAGGCTGATCCCTCTCTCTGGGGAAGGGCCAGCTCTGCAGGACCCTGCTTTGCTCTCTTCCTCTGCCCTCACCCCCGAGGGAGGATGCTCTTTCAGCCAGGAACCACTGCAGGAAGGCTATGGCACACTTTCCCTAATGTGTTATATCTTCTTTTTGCCAGGGTCAGGATTAAATGCACGAGACACAGGACTAAATGTTCAGACTCAGATGTTTATTGATTCTTATCTCTATTACATTCTCACAAACCATGAGTTCCACAACACCTCAAGCTAACAAACTAACAATGGAGCCATATCTCTCTCTCTATGACGCTTTTTAAGGATAAAATGTCCAATTAAGAAATGGCACATAAATTATTTTTACTTTTAAGCCAATAACCAACCACTCATGGCCCGCAATGTGGACTTTTTTATCCAATTATAAAATTCCACCCAGACCCATAAAGCAGAAGGTGAAAGACAAACCTCCGCTCTAAAACCTCCATCTTGCTTTCATGTATTGCCATATTCTAAACCCTCAAATTCTAGATTTTCCACCATATAATATTATACACTTCTATTCAAACTACACACCCATAATCCCAGTCCTTTCATTCAATTTTGGAAGCCTTCTCCATGGCCTCAGGTCAAAAGCAGTGTTTTCTTGGGAGTCAGTGCCTGTCAGCACAGAAAGTCTAAAATTCTCACTGACCAGGGCTCCAACATTTCCTTCCCTGGGACATGTTCCCTCAGGGAACCCCTGATAGACAGATTGTTCAGATTTTGATAGATTTTGCACAGAGTAATAGAAATTTTCACAGCAACACATACAGCAAGGAACTCTTAGATATGAGGGGATTTTTTCCTTTTCAGTTACATTTTTTATTTGCTGATATCTCTCCCACAAAATCATCATGGCTATGTACAGCAAATTGCATGCATCTGTATTTACATAATTTTCTATCATATTCTTCGAAATTGCTATTCCTTTATGATAAATGTATGCACTCTTTATCATATCTGGCACTGATATTTAAAAACCTGACACTTCAGTGGAAGCAAGGATGGATTGTACCAGCCAAGGCAGTACTAGTTTCATGTGCCATATTAATGATTTCCTTAAGGGATCTTCAGGTCCTGCTTCTGTCTATCTCACTGTCCCACAGTGATTGCAGCAGTGGTAAAGCTCATTCAATGAGCAGAAGATCCACTGAGGATTTGCTGAAATGTTCCACCCAGGGCTGGGTAAAACTAATTGCATTTATTACAAATATTCTTATATTCATAGTGAGTCAAATACTGAGGCAGTAAAAATTCTGGCTGAATTAAGTCAGATTCTGCTCTCTTTTTTCAGATAATAACTTCTAAGTAATTTCTGAAACTATATATTTGCATATTTGAGCTGGTAAATGCATTCCTAAGAAATCTTTGCTAATGGTAGCTAAATACAAAGAAATGCTTCATATTTTGTTACCAATCACATTCCAACAAATAGTGTTGGAATAATTACAGTTTCATGCAGTTAATTGCCTTTTAAAAAGTAGGGTGTGAATTTCATCTAGAAAGAGACAACATTTTACAAATATATATTCATCAGATTATCAGCTTTGGTGGATTCCAGCATCTGAATCCTTATTCTTGTTTGTGCCAAACAAAGAGAAAAAACTCTCAAGCAAAGCTTCAGTCTTTGCTCAGAATAGCACTGAGCAAAGATTTACAAGACAAAGCACCACAGCCCAGCTATGTCAGCAGTCCTGAGTTTGTTTTTCCATTTCTCACTTTGCATTCCTTGTTGTGCTTTCCTCAAAATGCCATCTCTTCGGGTTAGTATTGTCACAATGTTACCTGTCTGCAATATAAGCACACTGGAGAGCTACACTTTAGTAGAAGTTCCAGGTGGAAGTAATTAACAAAAACAACATAAATGTAAGAAAGACCCTAGACATAACCTTATTCATTTACTTATTATTTTGGGGATATTTCAGTGGTAGGACAGATGAGATGCAATTTTTCCTTACACAGTGATGAGGGTTTCTCTGTAAACTTCACTTTCTTTATAATTCCAAGAGAATGTACTTTAGAAGAGCATTAAAAGAAGTGAATAAGGCTTTAGTTTTACACAGGGCAGTATTGTTCCTTTATCCTAATTAATTTCCTGAAAGAAGTTGCAGATCATTGGATCTCCCTTAGAGGCACAGAGAAGGTCAGAGGACTTGCTGCCACATGCACAGTGACATTGGTTTGGGATGCTTGGTGAGAAGAGTCCTCCAGTACTAACTTTGTTCAAATTGTATTATATAGTGAAAGATGATCCGTTGTCAGTCAGAATTTCACTAGTCTGTCTTGAATGATAAGTATCAGAGCTTGTCCTTAAGCTACGTTTATTGTCTTTCTTGTCTCTCTTGCACCACAGGTCCTTCATTAGCTTCACAAAATAACTTCTGAACTTCACTCCAATAAACGCATAGAGCACAGGGTTCACACAACAGTGTAAAAATGCTATGGCTTCAGTGGTGTATTTTGCATAAGCCATTATCTTGTCACTGTCACAAGATTTGTCGATCTTGCCCATGTTGACAGCTGTTATGAGAAGAACAATGTTGTAAGGTACCTGGCAAACTAGGAAAACAGCTACAATTAATACAATCACACGGATTGCTTTGTTTCTTTTGGAATTCTGAGCTTGTTGTAAGGATTTGACAATGAAGGTGTAGCAAAAAATCATGAATATGAAAGGTATAAAAAATCCAAATGCAACTTGTAGCCACAGCAGCAGCGATTTCAGCATCGTGCTTTCAGATATTCCTTCAAATCTGTGTTCACAAATCTCTTTGGTTTCATTGATGGAGAAGCTGTAACTTTCACTGTACAGAAAAGAGGAACTGGAGATTAAAATTGATGATATCCACACAGCCAGACAAATGAGTTTACTGTGTGCAAGAGCCCTTGCCCTGAGTTTAAAAGACTTTGTTGCCTGTACGATAGCAATGTACCGGTCCACGCTGATAAAGGCCAAAAGCAGCATGCCACAGCTGAAGTTGATTGCATAGATACCTCTAGCCATTTTGCAAATGAAATCACCAAAAATCCATTCATCAGCAGCGTAATTCACTGCCCACAGTGGAAGAGTAAGAACAAACAGTATGTCTGCTATGGCCATGTTGAAGAGGTACACATCTGTCATGGACTTGGCTCTTTCATATGAAGCGAAGGTCATCACCACAAAGATGTTACCAAAGAGGCCAATGATACAAATCAATGAATATGCAACTGGCAGAAATGCTTTTGTGAAGTTCCTGACTTCCAGCTTAGAACAAGGTGGCATGATTAGAGAAGCATAGTCTGAATCATAGGGGTAATCTGTGGAACGAGGGTCTGTCTGTAGAAAAGAACACACAGAAAAGATAACACACAGATGTTAATGAAACATGAAACGTGATAGATAACTCGCCACACATTCCAATTACAAACACCTTTAACACTACAGGCAAGGCTTGTAAGAGCTATCTAGGAAATTTCATAAAATCATACTTAAAATAATGTGGAAATAATCCTTTTGGATGTTCATATTTAAATGCATTATGCAGAAAGGACAAGTCTGCTGTCACAAAAGACTCTACATTGTAAAATTCTGAATTTGAATTAGGGGTCAAGTCCTTACCATCCCACAAGGCAAATAGGCCTTGCTAGAATGCTATACTAATGTAGCTTGACTAAATCAAGCCCAAAAATGATTATTGCTCCTACTCAGCTGGACAGGAAATTTGATGGCTAGCCTGAGACACATTTACCAGCATGACAAACACCAAACCTGTAGTGAAAATCCAATAGACAGTGTGCTTTGGCAGTGAACTCTGCAGTCAGAAACATCTCTTTGGATTTTCACTCCTAAAATTACAGAATTTGGATCTGCAACCTCAAGGAACTGGGTCTTACAGAGTCATGACTTTATTGATATACTAATATAGTCTATCAATTAGGTACTTACAAAATTCATTTTGACAGTGCACTTCTCAGAAAAATATGTTCAGAAGGACCTCAAAATACTTTTCCAAGTATTTCTGGAAACAAAATAAAGATTTTTTTGATCAGGAAATTAGCACAAGAAGTGTGAACAAGTAGAAAAACAGTAGAAAATTGGAAACAAAACCTACTCAAAACTGTCTCATCACTGCAGCATGTTAACAAATCACACATCTCTACAAAATGTGCAGTTGTAGAAAGGGAACGGTTTTTATCACTATTATTAAGAGCAAAGACTTACATATTGAATGTTTATTCATAAGCTAATAAATTATATATAAGAATATGTGACTGCTACTTCACATTGAACTTATACCCAAGAAATTAGAATGAATTAAATTTACTTGGAGAACTTCCGTAGGACAATGGCAATCTGTGTATTGAGGGAAATATGGAAAAAAATAGAGAGCACTCCCTTGGTATATTTCATAACAGTAATGCAACAATTTACCCTTTTTTCCCATTCTGGCACTTTCAATGTCACATTATTTGTCCTTTTTTATTAGACTAGCAAGGTAATTGAAGAGCAACAGAATAATAGTTTATTATAGTGCTAAGGATGGTACAAAGTGTATGAACAGACTGAGCACTGGTGTTTTGTCTTTGGTCAGTGCACAGATTTACAGTGCAGTGTTCAGTGTGCAGTTCAGACAACACCCTATAAAAATTTTGTTTTCTTTATCACCGTGATACCTAACAGTTTTACAAATGGAGCTTACTTAATTTGCACAACACTCTGTGGTGAAAAAGTATTTTCACCTTTATTTACAAGGGAGAATCTGAATCATTAAAGTTAAGTATCTACTTAAGATGTTCAGTTAGAGACAGGTATCCCCCTCAACATCACTTCGAAAAGTATTCAAAATGATGAAGGACTTCAGCTAAGTAAGGATTAATCCATTGACTGTTTGCATCCAGGATCAGACTACTGCAGATCAGATCAGAGTCTAAAGTCACAGAAAAATAAAATGGGGAACATGCCACTGGTGACCACATGTGGGAAGCTGGGCTTAAATAACTTATAACTTGTTCCAACTCACACAGGATCTCATGGGCATGAGATTTAATTCCTTAGCATTCCCTTGCATGAGTCCAGTCCTACCCTTCTTTCCATTAGCTGCTGTCTGAATCTGCACCTACCAGCAAGGCAATAATTTCAGGGACGGGACGACAGAGGTCCCATATTTGTCAAGGCTGTGAAGGAAAGTTTTGTCTAGAGTTTGTCTGCTTTTTGCCAGTTGTATTACTAACTGGAAAAGCACATGGACCAGCTTTAAGTCTATAAAACCAAAACCTTCTTGTTTGGGAATTACTTAATACTGAAAACAAGAGAGAGAGAATTTGTAAAAGTGGGGCAGATGAAATCCAGATATAATGGGGAAATTGGGGGAGGGAAAGGACAGAACACTCTCCAAAAACATAATGAGGATGACTCATGTGGGCATACTGGCTCATGACAGAGGGTTGCAGCTGGGTAAAGTCCTGAACTCTATGATGCAGCTAAGGCATCACAGCTTATCTGGATTTCCTGCCCTTTAAACAAATCTTTAGCTATCTCTCAGCTTTGTCTGCTGGCTTTTCAAAACTGATTTTTAGAAGGTGCAGGAATATGGCAGCCTGAAAGTGCTTGAACACCTTCTGAAGCAAATTTCAAGCAACTTAAAGGTGTCAGTCAGAAGTGCAGAGATGTATAGGGCAAGCAGACATGTTATGCAATTAACCTGAGACTGTGGACCCCTAGCCCACCTTTGCACAATTTTAGTCACTGTCTGCTGCTTTACTTTCTGGTCTCATCCAGCTGTACACTCATGACCTCGCTTGGTGCTCCTGTTACTCTTTGCACTTGGCTGCAGCTACAGTAACTCTTGAGATGAACAGGATTAAAGGGGTATCTGTCTAGGTTATTATTTTAGAACCTGTTATTTTATTGTTGGAGGAAAATACCGTTCTATGTGTCTGCCATTTGTGTATTTTTTTTTTTTAAGACCTACGTGGTTAAAATATACTAAGAGAGTCTGATAGCATATCTTCTCTATAAAAGTCACTCTTCATTCTACTTAGACAAAGCCACTTTGGAACATGAACATAACATACAGAAGGAAGGTGAGTGGGTGAGGGTATTTAGAAGAAAGAGAGCCATAAGTATTTCCTACAGCCAGCAAGGACTAAAAGGAGATCTCTTCAGATTATCACTAAGAAAAGGCTTTTTAGTTCACAGAAGAGGTCAGCAGAGATTGTGTGGGGAACAACAACTACTCATTAAAGGAGAGATACATATTCTCCCTGATCCTACAGGAATTCAAAAAGGCACCACCAGCTACACATCTATTCATAAAATTATATCCACTGTCCAGCAGAAGCTTCCTGAGGATGGTTAGTATGAGTTGTAGCAAAGGACTCAAACTGAAATCAGAATTGCAGAGATCAGATTTAGATCTAATTTAAATCTCTTGAGCTGACTTCCTCTTCTGAATTTGAAACAGCAGCCACAGAAGTTATTAAAAAGATGCACTGGCTGCTGAGGAAATTGAATCATAACTCTTATAAAAACAATTTCTTTCTCAATTTAAATCTAACGGTGTTTCAGTAGGCACCTTTATAATTTATAATCTGCATGTTTACATCTTTATTTAGCATTAATGTATCAGGTAAATATAAAAATAAATTTCCATATATAGATACATGAGGTGATGATGGGGTGATATGTCCAAACATTGGTATATATTCACTGTACATATGGATAGTACATATTGTACATATACATTGTACATTCATACATATCCATTGTACATATGGATAGTACATGTCTGTGCACCTGCACTTAAAAAACCTCATATTTTGAATATTAAATATGTCAGCCTTGAATTTTTGAGGTTAGTATTTTTACACTTTATCCACATCATCGCATTTCTTCTCACTATGAAAGCAGTGTGTGAGTACTCACTGTAAGACTAAATCACAATCTTAAGAGAAAATATACTCTTTGAATTATACAAACAAAATACAATGAATAAAGACAAACCTGAGAATTCTGTGAAGAAAAAAAAATCAGTCATTAAGTACTTTTAATAATAGCTCACCCTTGTAAGCAGAGCCCCACTTACATCTTTAGTTTAATACATTTGCCACACATATACATGGATCATAGATTACCTGTTTTAGTTTAGTTCTTACCCGATTTGAAAATTGTCTGAAGGCCAGAGGAAAGAGGATGTGTGATTCTTTTAAAGTCTATTTTGGCTGCCTCAAGCACTTTTACCATCAGCTTCAACAAGAGTACACTCTAATTTAAAAAACAAGAAATAACAGCACTAGTTAAAGGTGCAGATTTAAATTGAAATAACCACCACTTCCTCCTTACAAGTAACAGATATAACTTGTTTTTTATGTAAAGGAAAATGTTGCTGTGCTGAAAAAATACAAGCTAGAGACAAATATTTTTTTAATTTACTTATTTGTCTGCCTATGTAAAGATATTATTTTAAAAATAATCAAGCTAGAACTAGAATCATAAGAAGCAGGGTGTTAGTTGTCATTGTGCTCAGAACATGTCTTGAGTGTTGACCAGGTTTTGCAAAGGGTACACTTAGAGTCATGCAGATGAGGAATTTCAACACCAATCATTTAAATCAATGAGACTGCTTGGAATAAAACTGTGAAATGAGATAAGTATTAGTTACCAAATTGATTAGCAGCAGTTCTAGAAGAAAAAAAAATAGCAATCTGTTATATGTCAAAGTGCACACTACCCAAATATTTGTCCAGATCTGCAAAATGTGTAAATGCAGGTAAATAAGTAAAATGTGGTTGTATTTGCCTGTTTGGCACAAATATTTGCTGTTCATGTTCTTGCTGTTCAGGTCTGTTGCTAAAGACAGTTGGAACCAGACATGGAAGTATTTAATGACTCCTGAATTTTAAAAACTAGAAAGGTTTCTTTTTCTTTTCCATACCTTAGTTCTGAACACAATTCTTAGATGTTTGCATTAGTAGGAAGGAGAGAAAATAAATAAATAAATAAATAAAAGAAATAAACCAAACAACTGCTAAATCCCCTTCTTTGAACTCCTTATTTGTTTTAGAAATTGTGTTTGGCATCTCATTAGAGACACCACATGGCATAAATACAGACAGTCATGTAAGTTTCTAAGATATTGCTAAATTAATAGAACACTGGACCTAAAGAAATGCAGGATAACAGATGGTCTGCTCACTCACCTTTTCTAAACTGGGCATATCACAGTAGCAGTGACTCCCCACCAGTTTAAGCTCGGGGCTTCTTTCCACTGGCCACACCCAGTGAATGGAACAAAAAAGCTGCCTGGTGTCAAAGGAGAACCTGGTACATTTAAAGCACCATGCCATAATGGTTCTAATAATCATCTAAGCAGGCACACATCATTTTCTCAATGGCTCATTTTCACAGGATCCAAGACTTCAGTTATAACCAAATAACATATGCAAGGAACAACACAGAGATACCTGAAAGCCCTGGAATGGGAGTCGTGTTTTACCTAAATGTGCATGCATAGGTGGTGAAAGCATGTCTTGATTGTCACTGCTGAACAGCAATCTTCACCGTTTGAGGCATACAAAGCAAAAAAAGTGTGAAATCTATCTGTGGCTCAAATCACTTCAGCAGAGTCACAAGAGGATTAATTTGGCCCCTGTTATCACTGTTTGGACTAAACCACTCCCTGTCATCACAGATCTGGAGCAGGTTGTGATTAAATCTATAACATAGTTAAGCTCTTGAAATTTGTTTTTTAAATTCTAGTAATATGGAGAAAAGAAGATGTGTGTGCAGAGACAAGGAGGTGAAGAAAAAAGTCTTTGTGAATCTTTCAAGACATCTTTAATCACAATAATGAAGTACTCTTCACTCTATTATTTACAATTTTATGATTCATAACAATTTCCATCACTAAAACTTCACAGGCTTTCAGCACCCTTTGAACCTTTGCTGAAAGGTGCTTTGACTTTTCTTTTAACTGCATTTTTGTGCCGGTTTGCTAACTTATTATTTGCATGTCAAATTGTAATAACGGAAATCATCAAATTAACTTGAGATGAAGGTTGGAAGGTACTTTCTGGACTTTCTTAGAAAGTAAACACAAGCTTCATTTTGAAATCTCCTGTCCCTCAAGTGCTGCAAGGCACAGTATGTCTACTCCTGATAAACTGAAGTTCCTGTGCTCTTTGTGGTAGCACAGCTACAGGTAAAAGCCTTGATCCTGTTTACAGAGAGCTCACTTTCTGTAAACGCTGTCTGAAGAAAACCACTGATTCCTATTCACAGTCTCTGACAGGTTGAAACAAGGGCTCAAGCCCTGTTAAAACAGCAAATTCAGAGTAGGATCACATTCCGTTGGTAATGGAATTTGCTGATGTGGGATATTGCACTGAAGCATTTCCAGTGTTTCCTTCTGGTAACTGAGAGTGAAGAGATGGATCTGTGTCTTGCAAAGCAAACTTCATTACACCAAGACAAATGTAACACATGGCACTCATGTAACCAGCAAATAATGAGTAACAGAAGTAGAAGATCCCTCTCCATTACAAAACCATCTGTGTCTTCATCATGATTGCAATGCATATTTGGACAAGCACTTCTAGTAACAGCTTCCAACATCACTCTCAGACAACAACTTACCTTTGGAATATCAAGATTAGCCTGTGAAGAAACTGAATCAACATATTTTTATGGAATGAGAGTCATCAAAATATAGATCAGATTTTTAATGGTCAATTAAAAGATTAATCAGAGTTTTAGCTGATCCTTTGCAAAATCTATTGCTCACCTTGTTCCATAATCTGGTGATTTATAAATTAAATGTGTCTTATGCTTTTAGTCTGTAATATATTCAATACCCAGCACAAGTAACAGTCTTTCAGAAGATAAAAAATATGGTTTGGTGAATCCAAAGTTACTACAAGGCACCTAGTCTAACTTACCTTTTCAACACAGTTTCTTACAATTGTTCAGCCTTCTTTACAGCTTTGTGCTTCACCTTCACACTGTAGCAAGTGGAAAGAGTTTGTTCTTTTTACACGACTATTTGTTAATCTGTGTGTTAGCTAGTGTGGGTTCATTTGTTAGAGCTCTGAAAGGAAATCTGCTCTCACTTAGCTAATATGGTAATTGTGGTTTTTCAAATCTCACCACGTGTTACTTTTTTGCCACCATTAATTAAGGAAAGGAAATATTTCAAGACAAGGAAAGCAAAGCCATTGTCTGAGTTTTTCCGGAATCCATGTTTCTTCTGAAGTGTCACCTTTTTTAATTCTAAAAGAAAGTCAGCATGCACCTCTATGCTCTTCCAACCTTATTTCATGTTCCTTCAGTAAAATTTAGATCAGTCTAATTCAAAAACCTAGCCATCAGATGAAGTTCCAGTCTTCTCATTATTCTTTTGGACTCTAAAATGTAAGTTACATATTTACATTCAAGTTGTTTATGTTACCTATTTAATTCTATCAAAATTTCCTTCTTTTGTTTGCATCTAGCTTTTAACTTCTTGTCAAACGTTTTTGCTGGTCTGGGTATTTCTGTATTTAGTTTTTTGTTCTCCCTATTTCTTCCTCTTTCTTTGTTCAGCCTTTGTAGATTTCTCTTATTCCCATCTCTTGTTGTCGTTCTAATTTATCTTCAGCATTGTGTTTTGTAATGCCCCTCACTTCCTTCCCCTTTGATCAGTTTTGTTCCCATTTTACCTCACTCCCATCTGCTTCCATTATCCCCTTGCCAGACACAGCGCTCCTCTCACATTATGAGGTGTCAGTGACTCCTATCCATCCCACACTGACCAGCACCCATCAATGTTTTTATCACTTGTCACCTCTGTCAAACCAGTCAGGGAAGACAGAGCCCACCTAAAGGCTTCCACAGGGATTTTATTTTTCCCACAGGAGGAAATAAGGCTCAGGGATTAAATGAGTAGCAGCTGTAAACAGAACACGTGGGAAGGAGCCTTCACAGTCAGTGCTTAGGTCTCACCTCTAGCCCAAGCTATGACTGCATTTCTAAGGTATCACAATCCATCTCTTCTCTTCCACCAATGTACTCAGTATTTTTCTTGAAAATGAAGTGAGGCTGAAAAAAAACCAAAAACTGATGGGAAACAGTTTGCAGGTCATAGTAAAGATTCAGATGTTATTTCTTGTCAGACTAAACATGGAATTTCTGAAGGAGGAGCACAGTCATACTCAGAGCACTACTCTGTTTCACTGCAGCATCACTTCCTAGAACCAGCTGAGCTCATAGCAGGCCTGAGTTCCAGAAAGAAGCACAAAGAGCAGTAAGTGTACCCTCCTGTTGATGATCACTGACTTCAGAGAAGCTGGTTCAACAGATTCTATTCTATTGGAGAAAATGTTGATAAACCAAAGTTGTAAATTAAAAATTTTCAGGAAATTTTATGGCAAAAATACTAGTTTATGAAATGCACCAAGAAGAACTGCTGAGTCATTATACGCTTATTTATGTTTTTTTCCTCTTTTGTAGTCTCAGTTTATCAATTAGTCTGGGTTTCCTAGCTTTGAACAGATAAAGTAGGCAGTGAGTAATGTCATTCCGTGCTCAAACATCTCACAGAAGTTTAGACAGAAAAAGGAATAGAAATCATAAAGAACAACAACTCCCATGAGATACAACACCAGCCTTTTCCTATCAATGCACTTCAATTTTTCATCAAAATGTTTCCGGGATAGCTAAAGGCATTCTAAAGGAAAAATCTGGTTTATTGAAGTAATGGGGTTTTTACCTTAGGAAAGAGCTTCTTCTAGATTATGCAGTACTTGGTCTGTTTCTTACTATTCCCTTTTGACTGCTAATCTTAAAAAGGCTTAAGAACCATTTCTGGTGAAAGCATCTCCCCAGGTTATGCCAGAAGTAATGAACCCTTACAGTGATGAACAGAGTAACACAATCCTAGTACTGCCAATGGCCAACTGAGTGAAGATGCCCAGCACTTGTAATCTATTTTTCCTACCTTTTCAATCTAAAAGAAACTGTTTTATAGACTAGAAAATATATATTTGTTCCTGAAATCCCAAGAAAGAATGTGTAAGGTAAGTCACAGTCCCTTATTTAAAGGTCTAACATCATATTCTTGCTAAAGTGGATGTATTTTTTTTTTAATTAGGTATATCACCTCAAAGAAGACAAAATTTTGCAAAATATTTCCAAATAACTGCTGCTTTCTGAAGTCAGTAGTTTCCTGCAAGAAAGTTCTGCTGAATTGTCTGACAGTGTTTACATTAGGCTGTAGAGGACAAGTGAATTTGCATGTCAGAAATGTTGCACATGTGAGATAAAGATACATATTTTTGGTCCTGTATTCAAACAATACCCATTGTTGTAAATTTTTTTATTGCTTGACTCAGGCAAGTATTCTCTGTTTCATATCTCATTGAAATAAATACCAAAGTAGTTTCTCAGAGTCTGTCATCACTTTGTGCTCCCAGGCATATACACTTTAACCTGAATGTGCTGAATTCAGTGACCTGATTTCTTTTTAGACTCATATTTTCTTCATTTGACTGTTTTGTACAAGAGACCCATACCATGGAATGCCCCAGTTCCATCTCTCCAGCATTGGGCTTCATGGCCTGAGTAAGAGCTGAAAATAGTTTAGTACTAAAACCACTGACGATTAAATGGAAGAATTACATTTGAAATTTGTTTCTGCACAATGTGCAGTCCCTGCATTGGCAGATCAGAGACAATTCTTTCCTCCTGCGTGGAGCAAGTTACATCATGTACCTTTCAGCACGTGGGCTGTGATTTTGCTGATTACAAACTGGAGGTGCTGGCTGGCCACTTCAATGAGACAATGACTCCCTCATTTTGCATCTATATCATAGTGCAGGCTGTAACCACTAACCACACCAATGATCTGAGGCTACCCAGAGAGAATCTGCCACAAGAGATTGCTCTGCAAGGAGGAAAATCTCATTCCAGGTCTTCTGGACAGGAGGAGTTTCTGCTCCCATGCAGTCACCACTGAGATGCCACTTGTACAGGCTGGTATAGGAAGGAAGTCATGTCCTAATCACACATCCTCTCTATGGTCAGATCTTAATCAGTGAGATAATCAAGAATGTTTAAATAATTTTGCTTTAAAAAAGTTTTAAATGTTTCAGGCACTTAACTTTCACAGCAGAAGTGTTGCACCGTGATTCCTTTAGAGCATTGAGCATAACCATTTATTTCTGTGTGGATTGGGAGGGAAAGGAAATGCACAGAGCTGTGTTGTGCCAAGCAGAGGACAGGGAAAGTAGTTCCTGACACAGGATGATCTGCTGTGTACAGCTAACCCATCTGTCTGAATTCATATTGCAGCAGACAGGTAACCTTTAATTTGCCTTCTAAGAGTGGGCAGCTGCTGTTATCATTTGATCTCTAGGTCTTTATGCATGCAATCACTGGTGGTTAGGGCTTTGATAACATTGATTTTTCCACTGTGATTTCAGAGATGGTAAAAAAAATGCAAAATGCAAAATAAATTTAAAAAAAATCAAAGAAGTAATGGGAGGCACATTACTGAACATTTCCTTACAGGAGCAAGAAATGGGCAACAGCAGTTGCCATTCCTGAGGGATCTACTGAAATGATACTATAGGGGAAAAGCCTGGAGAGTGAAGAGCAGCTAGCCCAGTTACCCAGGTATAACTGTCCTGGTGACACCAGGAGCACAAAGGGACAGGGCAGTTATGTCCAGTTATGTACATTCTGGCACTGATTTGAGCTTCAGTGCTGGTTGGTGAGTTGACCCTGGCTGGATGCCAAGTGCCCACCAAAGCATTTCTATCACACTCTTCCTCAAATGGACAGGGGGGTGAAGATATAATGAAAGGCTTGTGAGATAAGGGCAAGGAGAGATCACTCACTGATTGCTTCACCTGAGCATCTCTAGAGCAGCTATATTCTCTCGTTTATTCTTGTTCTTCTCTTCCTTATCTGTCATTGCTCTTATGAAGGTTTTCCCCCCCACTTCTTAAATATGTTACCCCAGAGGCTCTGCCACCATTGCTGATAGACTTGGCCTTGACCAGCAATGTATCTTGGAGTGTCTGGCATTGGGTCTATCAGACATGGGAAGTTGTAGCATTCCCCACCCACATCCACCAAAACATTGCCACACAAACCCAATATAACCTGGAAAACCAGAAACTTGTTTATGGCTCTTAGCCTTGTCAAAGAGACTTCTTCATCTGCAGCAAAACTTTAAACTTTTTAACAGGTCTCTCAGTATATCTTCCTTACCCAGTGCAAAGCTGTGCTAGATAGTTCAGGTGGCAGATTCAGTACAGCCCCCAAAGGATCTATTAATCTTTCTCCAAGTGAGATTATTTTTTATGCCTGTCCGGGCACCTTGCTCATCTCTTCATGACATTGTCCCTACTTGTTGCAAGGGGAATGGACTAGATTACCTCTGAAGGCCCCTTCCCAAACCAAACTACTCCATGATTTTAGAATCATATGATTGTGCTGTGCAGCACAAACATTTGCTTTACTGAGGGGGAAAGCTATGTGTTTGTGAGGACTCACTTGAGAAAGCTGGCAACTCATGGTCCTTTCTCCTCAGGATGTTTTGGTTGCCTCCACTGCTGAGATTTTGCAAAGTGAGCTAATATTAACCACGTCCTGCTTCACTACATCTTCCTCCCACTTTGTTGGCTAAGCTTAACAGGCATCTAAATCTGCACTGGTCTATCTCTCATCCCCAGTAAGCTCTCACTGCTCTGAAGCTTAAGTGCCTGTTCCAGGAATCACCACCTAAATGCTAATTCAGACACCCTCACCAGGATCTGCTGCTGCTCCCAATTGCTGCTCTCTGTGGTCCTACACAAAGTCTTGGCTCTATCTGCTTCCTCCTACAAAGATGACCATATGACAGATATGTTCCTTTCTCTTGCCCCCAAAATATTCTTTCTGTCCATGTTCCACTGACCTCACCAGTCTGTTTGGAGTCAGGATCATAACTCAGCTGGTAATATTTGGGATAGCAGTCTTGTTCTTTCATTACTTCACAGACACAATATTCCTTTTGCTATTTCCAAGCTCAGTTTCTCCCAAAACACCTCTGACCATTGCTACCTGAAATGCAGAAGTGAGACCTGGCCCAGCTGGTCATTTGCTTCTACCTGCTGTCAGCTGTGGGGGCAGAGGTGCTGCTCCTCTGCACCTTTTGTCCATTTGTCTCAAGCACACGAGAGTGTCCTGACCCTCAAGGCACACACCACAAGAACCATCTACCAGTCCACCTATCAAATATACAACACCAGAAGCCAAAAATGTAATTGGAAAAGAGAAAGATATTGTGCCACAGCAAATGTAGACAGCAGGACCAGAGGTACTTGTTCTGCTTCAAATGCTGGCAGACCTGACCAACCTGACCCACATCACCTCTGGCTTTAGGCTGGCTTGTATCCTTGTCAAAGGGTCCTTGCTGTTAATACTTCAGTGGGGCTAAAACAGACAAGCAGCTTTCACAAATATGGGATTTTTCCTACAATTTTCCAGGGATTTTATGAGATGACCACCCTGTCTCAGCTGTGCCAGAGTAAGAGATGGATTCCTACTTGATGAGTTCAGTCAGAAGGTTCTTGGATATCCTTGAGTGATGATTTTGTGGTCTCTTAAAGAATTTAATACAAATACAACAAAATTGTTTGTGCTGTGATGCCTCACTGAATTGTATTACTGAAGTGAAACTATGAAAGAAGCTACACTGTAATTACTAGATTTGTGTCCTCTGCTGTTGAGATGCTACTGCCTGATAACCATGAGTTACACCTCAGAATTCTGAAGTTACCTCAGCTCTACAGGAGTGGAACCAATAGCAGGATTAATGACTCAATTGCAACAGTAACTTGTAATTTCCTCATCATCTGAACCAGCTGCAAAGTTTCAGTACTCAGGTAGACACTTCTTAGTGCAAGAGGCTGGTAAGAGTGCAAGAGGGTGAGAGAGAGGCCATGCTAGCAGCTGGAGAGAAGCCCTTGAGCACAAATGAAGCTCTCAAATGTACCCCTTTGCCTGGTTAAGTGAAATGGAAGGTGAATGTGGGACTGGTACAGTGTGAGACAAGAGGTGTGTGGGAAGAGTCAGTATTTTGCAGTTCTTCCTTAAGATTTTTTATGATTTAGAAATAACTTTTCCTTACTCTAATTTTCCTTTTCCATCACTGCTGAGGGCAATAAAGACTGTAAAAGGCAAGACAGAATGTTAGATGGAAAGATTTTTACATGAAACAGGAGAATTGTGGTTAAAAGTTAATTTGAGCTTCTACTGAGGAAGATGCCTCCTTCCTGAAGGTAGTACAAGGTTTTATTTCTAAAAGCTCCTCTCTGAATATAAGTTAATTAAAAAGTTGCTGTTTGAATAAAGAAGAAAGAAACTGCTAGTGTTCAATTTTCTATAAGCAATGAATTAAGGGTGGGGTTTATTTGTAGAGGCCTTAAGAGAATTTTTAATGACATTAAAATCTTATTATTCTGATAATTAGAAAATACCAGAATCATTGGAAAATGCTAGACTTGTGTCTTTTAATAGTCATACATACAGAGATCTCTGATTGCTTACAACTTTATCTTGTTTTATCTGAGGTGACAACATCCTACTCTAAAAGTCTTTCATCTTCTCTCTTTCTGCACTCCTGCAAGGCCCAGGGTGGTTTTCAGTCTGTGTTAGAGTACAGTAGCATCCTCACCCTGAGCCTTTGAAGCTGTTGTCAATAGCAGCTTTTCCATGGGCCTGCTGCCAGCCTGCTTTCCCAGGAAGGAACCCTTCTGTCCCTATACCCCTCCAATGCTCTGAACCTCCCACTGGAGTTGGAAGCACAGCCCCTGCAGGAGGACACTGCAGCACATCTCTGGGTGCCCAGTTCTGCCCCACAGCCCCTCCTGAAGGTTTAACCTCTCAGCCTGCCTGGTTCCAGCATCTCTTCTCACACACAACAGCTTTAATGCATCACCAAAAGTTCAACTTCCATTACTGAGCTCTTCAGGAACTATACAGTGTTCCTAAGAGGAAAACCAAATCTAGTTGATTTGAAGGCAATCCCAGGGTTTTCTTCCAGTAAATATATTAGTGAGGCCTCCCACCTGCATGCAGAACTATGTTGGACTGTCTTTGCTCACATGGAGGGCCTGTTGTGTCTTTCTCCCCCTCTGACTTGCTCTAACAGCTCAGATCAACACCAGAGTATGTTTTGTTTCCTTCTGAGCAACAGTGCTGCCATCTCCTCAGACCCCAGCAGTCACAGGATTTTTTAAGTAAACATCTTGTGGTTACCTGTGCTGTGCTTAGAGTGGCTCAGTTCCCATTTTGACAGGCTTCACAACTAATGAAAGCAGAGGGCTTTGCTGAGATCAGAGGTTTCTATCCTTTCACAAGCCATCAAACACTGAGAAGGAAGAATAGCTCAACTTCTTGCTAACACCACAGTGCAAATCTGGAAGTGAGGAATGTTCTGCATCATGCAGCTGGAGTGTGCCCCACCATGCTCCACCAGGACTTCAGTACTGGTCCCACACTGCCTCACCACTGCCCATTCCAACCCCAAATATACAGCAGAGGATTCTCAACTGTCCTTCATCCTCCTCCTTTCTGTGCCTAACTGAGACTAGATCTAATTTGTGCTTGTGTAGTTTTATCTGTATGTGCAGTTTTCTGCAGGTAGAGGTTAAAACTAGTCCATAAGACACATCAATGTCCCTGCATTTATTCACTTCAGTAGGCTTAACATAACAATATTAAATTCCACTTTCCAGTGCAGCCTTGTGCACAGAGAACACACTGCCCCTTTCCAGACAAATGGTCAGTGAGGGCCATCCTCTCAGCACCTTGCACTGATGGGCAATACCTGTGGCAAAGTGGCAAAATTTCTGTTTTCTCAAAAGTGTTGGAAAATTCTACACCCCATGATACTTTTCTGCACTGCCACATCTTGAGACGGAGCCTTACATTCATAAAATATCGTATTTATTAAAAATAAAGCACACAGTTCACTAACAATCATCCCAAGTAACTGTGTACCCCAGGCTGGTAGCTAACAACAGACTGCTGTGATTTTAGTTTAAACCCTCTGGTTAAGAACAAAAGCCAGGAGAGGAAAGGGGCAGCTATTCTCAAGAAAGAAATCTGTCTTTAGCTATGTAATTAGCTTGTCAAAGCTCAACTCCTGCTCTCCTATACTGTTGGAACCAAGGAGAAAATAAGCTCCAAGCAATTAGGTTTGCTTGGTTTGAATGATGTCTTTTATGTTTCTGCCTGTTGAAAGCTTGTTTCAATTCCCTTTCCTAACCCCTCAAGGATGAGAGGATCAAGTAAATATAAAATGATTCATTAGCAGAATTTGACACTACCATACAGGAAAAAAAAAAAAAAAAAAAGCAGAGAATCTGTGTAAAAAACCAGTAGTGACAAGAAAATGTATAGATGCTATTTATTGTCAAAGACCACACAACTGGACAGTGCACAGTTTGCTTCCCATGATGAACAGATCCTTTTATTACACAACAGCATGAGTCAGGATGCATACATTTTCTAAAAATTCTAACTACACTGAGATATGAGTAAATGAAAAAGGCTGTTCTGCAAGATTTCCTGTTCCGTGATGCATGGGCAATTGGCCTACATTTGTGACCCCATTTTCCCTTCAGGTCTGCAGCTGTACCGCACAGACTTTATCCTTTGGTTGGGAGTCTGAAGGAGTGGGAATGGCCAATGCTGTGTCCAGACTGAGCCTTGAGTGAGCTGCAGTGCCTTCTCACCACCACATGCTTTCTAGCTTCCACATGGCTCTAAGCCTGAGTCAGCCCTGAAATGCTGCTGTATAGCAAAGAAAGACACAGAAAGAGAGCAGCCTCCTCCCCCAGGCCCCTCTGAGAACTGCACTCGAGCCGGAGCTGCTTGGCAGAGCCAGAGCCCCAGGCAGGGTGTGGGGCTGTGGTGCAGAACACACTGTGTGCAGGAAGAGAAAGGACCTCTGCTGCTGCTCCCACCAGCAACATGGGACAGGAGAGCCACTGGCCCTAAAAATCACACATTTCACAGGCTCTTTACACGGCTTATACTGCTAGAGCTGTAGCGTTACGAGCTATTTCTGTGGGGCACAGCTGTGAGATCATGGAGTCTATACGAGCTGCTATGGCCATGCATCTCCTAATCTTTCCCCAACAAATGGATTTCCTAGCTCATTCCCTACAACACCAGGCTGCAGCCAAAACCAAGGTCTGCTTTTTGAATTTTTGTTTACAAATAGGATTATGACCTCTTGGTTCAAAACCAGAGTGCTCCTCACAGTTAATCTCTAACGTGATGCAGTTATTTCTTCAGATTTGTAAATTTTTTAAACTCAATCCTTGCATCTGCTTCTCCCTTCTCTAGACTGGCCAGCTTGGTATCTGCTTCACCATCAAGAACACATCCATATGCCCCAGAGAAGGGAGCACAGCCTCAGTCAGCCCTTGTCAGTGCAAAGGGAGTTTCCTGCACCAAGCCACAGCTCTTGTGTGGCTGCCAGCACTCGTACTGTGTCAAACAATTTTACATAACTTGCTCTCTGCTACCACCCATTGTTCTTTGGGCTAGTCTCAATTCATGTGTATGTGCTTGGTTGAATTTTCTTTGTACAAACTGGATTGACTTGAGTTCTTTCAAAGTGGTACTTGGCACTGATTTCTGCATATATTTTTGTGCCTCTCTGGGTTCCTTTTCATTTTTCCACAGTTTATCTTAATACATTTTGATATTTATTGCAAAAGCATGCATGCAAGGAATCAGGGAGAAGAGCTCCTATGCATTTACATCACACTAGCGTATCCAAATCTCACTTGCCAGGCTGGATGAGATCTGTAGCCCCCATGCATTTGCTTGACTGGCACTTCCAACTCCTTCACATTAAGTACCATCAAATTAGCACACATTTATTGAAACCAGAAACTCATGAAATTATTCATTCATTTTAATTTCTCTTTCATGGAACAAGACCATGAGAATTTGTCCTTTTTTCTCTGAAATTATTAGCACCTTCCTGCATCTGTGACCACATCTAAAAGAGACCTGCACTGGCAAAACCTGCTCAAGCCTTCTTGTACTGTTAATAGTTTCTGTTCAGGTGCCTAATTTCAAATTTCACTGGGGTTTAACTAACTTCAGTCTACTGAGTGAATGTAAGTGACTAACACCAGGTTTGCAGTGCTACAGTTAACAATAGTGGTGTATGTGGTGCTTTTTAATGACAGAGCCTACTACTTGAATCTACAATTTATTCCATAAGAATTATTTAAAATTTCTTATTTCTCCCATGAATATGTGCTAAATTATGAAATTTAAGTGTATGTAATTCTCATCTCCAAGATTGCTTTAGTCTCTGAAACCCAGAAGTTACATTTTGTAATTTCATCTTGGCTTGCTTGGAATGCTTTGAACTACTTATCTTTCAATTTTATCAGTTTCTTTTTAAGGAACGGAGCACAGACTTCTTACTTTGCAGTTCAAAGAAGATGAAGAAAACATCAGTCATCAGCTCCTTAACACCATAAAGGTGCTTTTCTTATAAAGGTTGCCAGAATAATTTTGTAAACCCAATCTGTGTCAAACGTTTCTAGGTAGCCAAGTATCACATTGATTTCAAGGAAACACATGCTTCTAGATTTTGCATAAATTCATCTCTAATAATACAAGCCAGTATTACTTAGACAGTTTAAGCATTTTATTCATGTTTAGAAAGAACTGGAAAGAATTTTCAGGGAGAGCAGACAGCACTGCTGAGCAGCAGCCTGTTTGCCCACAACTGCCCCCTTCCCTCTCTGCCCATGCTTGTTACCCCAAACCACCATGACCCCTCCCTTTCTCCCCTTTTGATTCTGGCTCTAAATATCCCAGAACAGGATTTATGCACCCCCCAAAACAGTATTCTCCAACATTCCTGTCTCTGTAGGTCACTAAGCCCATGTGATGACCTGGGGCCTTGCCTGGGGGCACCTCTCCTGAGATGGCCCGAGATAGGGCAAGGGGTTTCAGTTTCAAGAGCTCCACTTCAGTACTGGACTTCCCCTTTTTCTTCTGTCCTTATAAGAGCTGAGCCTTAATCCTAAACCCAACGTTCACCAATGTAAAAAGCAGGCAGGCTGCACCATCACCTCTCTTCATATGGTGTTTCCCAGCCATGTTTCAGCTCCTGGGTGGGCAGCTTTTTTGTAGAGCTGAGCTTTTAATCACATAACTTACACAAAGCACCAGAATTACATGTCTCAAACATGATGGGAACATCAGTTTAAAAGCAAGTCTGCCACAATCACCTAAGCCAGAAATGCATCTGGAAACACTGCTCTACCACATGCCAGCCTTTCTCCAATAGTTCCCCTTGCAGCACGGCCTGAAGGACATCTGTCAGCCAAAACAGACCACGTTGTGAGCACAAGGTGGAAAACTTTTCCATTTCAGAGAAAAAAAAAAACGGTGAAGCAGTTTCTTGCTATGAAAGTGCATTCGATACTTTTACAGGGGAACGGGGTAAATGACCTGATTTTACTACCTTGTATCTATTGTGGTTTCCCCATCGCACAGAGCAATTGAAACTAAATACTTAAAGCTGTTAAGAAACTGAAAAACAACTTTTAGAAACCTTACACTTTGTTTTTAAACTTAGATCCAAGTGTAAGGATCAGCTGCAATTATTCACACAGCACCCTACTCAGTTATGTTCCAAATCCACGCTTTCTAAAAGATTTCTTCAAGGATATAAGATTTAAATTGTTCCATTAGAGTCAATGTTAAATTACTTTTTATAAACTTTGGCCTTTCTCTGTGGCATAGCTAGCATGAACATAAACATCTGCATTGATAAACTGTAGCAAAACTATTTCTACCTGCAAACAGGGTGGTTTGCACACACAGAGGCAGCTAGATGGTCTGTCTATCCCCATAATTAGTTTTTCATACAGAGATCTGTTTCCACAGAATCATGAAATAATCTTAGTTGAAAGGGCTGGGTGGAGGTCCAGCCTGCTACTCAAAGTGGCTCTGAGTCTGTCCATTTGAGTTTTGAAAATTTCCGGTGATGGAGACTCACAGTCTCTCTGGGTATCTGCTCTAAGTCCTGGAGCATTTTCATGATGACTCTTCAGATTTTATTTCATGTATACAACTGGAATTTCTCTCACTGCAGATTGTTGTCCTTTTACTGGGCACCTGTAGGAAGAATACAGGACTCTTTTCCATATGATCCACTGTAAGCATGGAACCACCCATCTTTACCTTTTCTTCTACAGACAGAACAGTCCCAGCTCTTCGTAGCTTACACATCCCAGCCCCACCCACCATCCTTTAAGCTCCTCTACCAGGCTCTATTTTGTTGGCAGCTCTTGTACTGGGGGAGCCAAGCTGACCACAGCACTCTAGGTGACCAGGTACTGGTCTCACAAGGAAGGGAAGTAACCACTTTCCTCAGCCTGCACACTGACCCACACTTTCAGGCTTCCACTCTTTGCAGCTGCCCCCAGGCCCTTTTCTGCAAAGCTGCTTTTTATCCAGCCTATCTGTCCACAGTTTGGCTACAGAGATGCTTTGGGAGCTTTGGCATCTAGTCTGTAGAGGATTTAACTTCAGTATGAATGAGATCACTTACAAATCCACCAAAACTGCGCCTCTTGCAATTTAGTTCAATTTCTGGGCTCTGCCTTACAAGAAAAACATCAAACCAAAGGGCCTGCAAAAAGACATGCATCTGGCACCACATGGATGATTTTTTTTCCTGAAGAGGAGGTTGGTCTTTGTTGATAGCATTTCATCAGTGAAAATTACTATACTAAAATGAAAACAAAGTAGCAAAACTCCATGTTTATCAGCATCACCTAATCAGATCTTTCAGTTGTTTCCAGAGTAGGTGTAGTGTCTATATGTTGTCAAAATAGTCTAAAGCTGATTTTATTATGTCTGGGGAAAGCATCACTTACAAGGAAATATTTTATGAGATGCGCTGTGGTTTCCCGCTTAACTTAGAAAGAGATAGAGTGCAGCAACTGCACTAAAAAAAAAAGACAGGTATCATTTTTATAATCCATCCTTGTTACAAGAGCCATGTTAATGCTATGAAACTGTCAGACACAGTCTAGTTTTTACTTCTGAAAAACCACGGAATTTGTTAAAAAAATTACAGAGCATTTAACAAAAGAGAGTTATTTCTAACCAGACCTAGCTGATACAGAACTGCACAGAGCAGTCATCAGTATCCCTCTCCAACACTTGCTTCTCGGCTCACAAAAATGTTCCCATCTTTTATGACAAGGCTCTGGTTGTCAATTCTTACATCTGAGGTGGGGTACCCAACTACACTGGTCCTTTTGGGAGAAGCCTTTGTGAAATACTAAACAATATGGTTTGAAATATACAGTGAAAAGGCATTCAAGAGAGCTTGTCACTTTTGTTTAAATACCTCTAACAAAGGTAAACAAGGCAAAATTTTGCCAATCAAGATTGTTTGTTTTTTTCGTTTGTTGCATCATAAACCATCTGACAACCTGGGCTGATACCACTTAATGTATTTCTGGCAAGTCTTACCTAGATTCATCATCAGGAATTGCAAGATCCTTTGGGCTTAAAAAGATTCTCAACTGCAGACTGGACTACAAAAAAAAGCATTTTTCACAAAAACCCCTCAAATCCCACAGAGCTTCTTTAATTTATCTAAATGTTAGGATTTCTGGTTCAACAAGTCTCAAGACACGATTTAGCCAGCACAACAGCTTTATTATACAATTTGAATTATTATACAGAATTTAGTAAAAGCTCACAGGAGGAACAGCACGGAGACGTACCACTTTTTGGTATTTCCTTCAATTAGAGCCAAAGTGCAAGGTCTCCAATTAACTCCCAAGGTAAGAGAACAATACTTGGCTGTTAACACAAGTCATGTTAACACTTAAAATATCTAATTAGTTAATGAAAAGGCCACATCTTCAAATGCAATTAGAAATATTTTAATAAACTTTTGGTTTCTTTTGGTATGATAAATTGCCACATATCCTACAGCTAACTGGTAATGGAACATCATGTTTTCCCGCGGCATGTAAGAAAGCAAACAACACTGCCTCTGCATTATTCCATACACCTTAAAAATGAATGCCAGAAAACAACTGTTCATGTGGAATTTTATTTCCTTCAGACATGCTGATGCTCTTCTTAAGAAAAAAAAAAAAAAAAAAAAAAAAAAGGGGAAAAAAGTCCAATCCAAACTTTTCCATGCACAATATCTTGAGGCACAGGTTCTCCTACCCTTAAATGAATTTTTTACACAGGCTATGTCATATGTTACAACATTGTTCCTATTTGAAGTTTTGGCACATTGACTTTTTGGGGTGAAAAAAATTCTTCTCTGTGTTCAGCTGCTACTATATGGCACAAAGTTAAAAGTTAACACCATGACTAAATACTCCGATGCTTTTTTGCTGGCTACTTTTGGGGTGCACATAAATAAAAGGCACACTTTTGCTGTCTACTCTCAATCATTTATGTAATGATTTATGTCATGTCATTTATGTAACTTCCCAGCACTGCTCCAGGCCTGCTGGCCCAGTGCAAAAAAATATTTAAGTCAGCTTCCAGAGCTAGTAGCAGCTTTATATGCTTAACCAATGGCTTTAGTTTAGCATACTACTTCCACTGTGCTGACTACTGATGACAGGCCAACAGTGTTCCAGAAAAAGAAAATTACAAATCCTAAAAAAACGTTAAAATAAAATTATTTATATTCACTTACATGTCTGTTTTCCAGATGTGTTCACAATGTTCAGAAAGTGCACATTTTGAAGTTTTGTTTCAGTATTACAAATGTCCATGACCTACACATTATAGCAGTGCCACTTGCAACAGTATTGTTGAAGAACTGTCAACCTTGCCATGACTGACCCTGTTCTGCAAGAGCATCATGAAAATACAAGAATTCACTCTTAGCTAGAACTTAGCGTCCATAATGTCTTCAGCATGGAATTTTTAATATTTGCATTGAACTTTGTACAGCAGTCAGAATCTGAAAAGCAGAAGTTTAGTAGTTTTACTTTTTGGCGCTCATTTTTACTTAAAATATTTTCAAGAATGAAAGTGATCTTACAGCACATGAAGAACCCTCAAAAATAAAAGCTCCAGTAAGCATTCACACACTGTTAAAAACTTACCCCATAAGATTTAGTTACTGATTTGTGGATCCTTACAAAATTACTTTTCGTGATGTAACAACAGATGACATTGATAAAATTATCATATATAAAAAACAGCTTAGGTCTTAACATCGATGATCTGACAAACATATTTAAACAAGAATATTCTGAGTTAAGACTAGGGCTAAATTTAGCTCCTAAATATAGCTAAATTTAGGTTTAAGAGTTTAGATACTCTCAATTTAATATGCCTTTAAAAAAGGTAAAGTCCAACTTTCAGAAGAGTCTGTAAAAGCAACTTCAAGTAAGTCTGGAGTAATTAGGTATTGTGGCTAGAGTTACCATAAATATATACTACATGCTGACTTGACAAGATTGTGTTAGAAGAAGTGTGAGTTGAACCACTACCTTTGAAGGCTCTTGCTTTGGTTATCTTTAAAAAAACCTGACTGTTAAAATAACAGTGCAAGTTCACTATAAAGCCACATGCCTCTTCTCGATGTTCTCTTACCAACTGGTTTTCATTATGTCCACTGCCAGCAATGGACATTCTGCTTGGAAAATCCACCTCCTGCTGTGAAAGGTTTGGCTGAACCAAATGAAGAAAGTAATTCTGATACCAGACTCAAATGGGAACACACTATTTCATTTAGTTCTTGTTAAAAACCTTCTTCATCTACAGTCTCTGAAACACAAGGCACAAATAGGGAGTGGACATTCCAGCAAAAGGTGATTGTCTGAAATTAATAGTCCACAGCAGTCTTCTTGTCCAGCACAATGAAAGATTTTAGCTGTCCAATTTTATGCCACATCTTCTAGATAATCTGCAACGTCACTTAACTGAGAAATGGTAAGGTCTTGTGTGATGCTTTCGAGCTAGAAAATAAATAAAATTGCAAACTCAGAAATCACAAAAACAGTAAGTATTATGTCATGTATTCCTACATATACCTTTTGACCTCAAGCTCTTTCAGTGAGATTACACAATTCTTTAGGAGGTACTCAGAGAGATCTTGAGATACTGGGGTAAACCTTTATATGTTGGGCACTGAACCAGCTTCAAATATATTTCAAACAATTAGAAAAACACAGTGAGTTGCGCTACTGAACAACTGTTGAAGGGTTTTTGTTTTGTTGTGATTTTGTTAATCAATATAGCATCTAACTTTGCAAGGATATTAGGTATAAAAACTGAATGTAACAAATAATAGAACCTTAACATACAACCTAGGAACTAAGGATAACAGCATGTTACTTCGCAGAAGGTTGGAAACAAAGTCAAGACAAGATCAGAAGAACATAAAGAACAACAACAATTTTAAAATAATCATACTTTATCACTGGCATTTGACTCTTCTGTTCCCACAGAAATTTCATCTATTTCTTCACCAATACTGATGTCACTTTTTTCTGAGCGATGACTCGTACTAAAGAGAAAGAAAACCATAAGCACAGAAATAAGACTTCCTTATCAAATATCCAGGTATGACATCTACTTTTTATCTGACATTTTATTGGAATTGCAATTCCTAGCAAGTTAGTGTGAAGTTACCCCATAAAAACTAAAGGTTTTCTACCTAAATGAAGCTATAATAAATGCTGAGAAATACTTAGGCCTTGATCATACAATTTACAACACCAGCACCTTCACATCATAAGCATGAGGTTGTTAAATATTTATTACTGACTACTCATGATACTCGGTTGAATACCTCAGTATACAACATAATTATTCACTAATTGCATTAATTGCTAAAACATTATTAAGTGCATGGTTCAGGAAAAAAGCCAACCCCCAAACCCCTTCCCCAAAAAAACCCAACATGGTATCATGCTGAAGTTAGCAGTAGTTTTTAAGGAACTCATTATTCCTATACAAAAAGAAAAACAAAAAAGATTTCGATGGTTTCTTAATCTGTGAATAAATCTATTCAAATACCAAAGTGAAGTTTAAAGGAGTTCAGAAACACTGACAGATCCCAGTGATAGTAACTGTCTGAATTATGAAATAATTAAAATATGCTATTGGATATGCTTATGAAGCACATACTACCCTACTGAGGTATGATCCTTTTCTTACCTGTTGAAATCATCAGCATATTCATCATCATCTTCATTTCCTAAATAAGATTTAAAATTTATTAATCAAACAAGTTTTCTCTTCAGGAAACACAAAAACCCCAATCTATTCCTGCACCAATATACATGGTTTGATGACCAGCAAAAGTGGGAGGAGATTAAATTACTTACACTGATTAGAAAGATGAGTTGTGTTTGTCATTATTTAATCTCAGTATTATTAACGTAAACTGCTTCAAAACTGAACATCATTTGCAGGAAGTTAGCTGCATTGCTGAATACAAAACTTAAATACTTGACAGCTCTATTTTGAGAGAATTCTTCCATCACACCTTCTTTGTATTGCACCGAAAGAAAAGCAACTTTCAAAGGTGTAGAGGGCAAGTAAATATGCCCCTGAAAAGCAGCAATACTTATCAGGTGTGGAGGGCAAGTAAATATGCCCCTGAAAATCAGTAATACTTATCAGGCTATCTTTTACCAAAAATATAAACCTGCTCATTTCATAGAAATCTCAACAACAAAATTCATCACTTGGTGTTAGTAAATGCATGCACAGAATGAATCAAATTTTTGCTCTATGTGTAAAATATTAATCCACAAGACACCAGTTTTCACTTTTCTGTATTTCTTTAGATTACATCTTGCTTTTAACGTTAAGCTTCACAATCTATGTTAAATAAAATAAGTAAAAGTTGAAGATTTTAGTTCAATATGTGTATTTGAGTTTCTCAGATTTCCTTAAAGAGCTGTGCCAGAATTTATCAGTTATGGCCAACCAAAAATATCAGAACTTCCTCATGTTTAGCAGTTACTTGCCTAATTCTAGTGATCCCAGCTTTGCATTCACCAACTGCAGGTCTTTTAAAACAGAGTTTCTATCCAAATCTGTAAATAAAAGCACTTATATCAGAAATTTGACTTGTCACTCCTCAGTAAGAACCCACTTACACATACAAACAAACCATTTATAACAACTGTTCTTTTATATCAACCTAATGTACTTTTACAGTATAGTACGGCAATATCATATTTCATAGTTGAACTCTGATAACATTTAAAAACTTGAGGCGTAAACAGGAATAATCTCCCCTGACTCAGGGATTTAAAAAATGAAAAGAAATACCTCTAAAGAGCTGGTACAAATAATTTAAGATAATACGAAGGAATAAGCCAATTTCAGTTTAAAACTGAGCAGTAGAACTATATACTGCTTTATATACACACACACAAAAAAGGGACATAGATAAGTATTTCATGCTCCAAAGCATAAAAAGCCCCAGTGGTAGCACAATATATCCAAACCAATATACCATCACTCACTAAGAAAGCACTACTGTAAAGCACATTACAACCAGAAGGGGGCCACATACTCTATTATTCTTCCATCTGAACCTGTAGCTCATTCATTTCATTACAGAAATAACTTCTACAATCTTCAAAACACAAAAATAGATGAAAACTTACTATCAGGCTCCTTCAGCAAAGGTGCACCAGTCAGGGAGCTTAACCCACTTTTTAGAGCCGGTGCATCAGAAAGGGATGCTAAACCTCCTGCTTTATTAGTCTCAGTTTTCCTGTAAAAACCAAATAAATAAGTAATCCACACAGCTGTAAAATATGAATCATCAGTTGGTTTTTTTTTGGTTTTTTTTTTTTCAATTACTAAATTGTCATTAAACTGGAACAGAAATAATACAGCAAAAAGGAGCAAGGGAAAAGGACTATTCACATTGCTACCTGAAAAGCAGTAGGCAGTTCACCGGTACAAGTGACAACCACAACATTGACTGACAAAGCCACTTTCTCACCCATGCAAAGACTTCTGCCTGTCTTCTCTCACAGACAGAGCACCTTCATCAGCATCACTATATATGTCTAGGGACCTTTCATCATCCCCACATGTAAATGCAGCCAAAAGAAAAAAGATTCAGATAAAAATCATTTTGTTTTACATCTTAAAGAGATTACATCTGATGAAGTTATTAATTCTAAGAACAGTCAGTTCACAGAATGAAAACCTCTTGGTTATAGGACGATAGATCTCACCACATGTTAAAGTTCATTTGGCTACTATCTAGTTCAAATCCTACTTGCAAGTAAAGGATGAAGAAACACAAAAGAGACCAAGATTTTCACATTCAGTATTGCCAGAACTGTTTGTATTTTGATTCCATTCCTATTAATAATGGGCATTATTTGAATCATTCATTATACCTAGATCACCAAAATACCATGTGTAACATCACACATTAAAGTGCTTCAAAATTTTGAACAGTGGGTCAGAGACCTAGAGATAATGAGTGGCTGGATCATCTCTCACAGTGTCATTAGCAACTGCTTGCTCTGAACCCATCTTAAATGAACAGGCAAGAATTCCACAAGGAAACTACACTTCTGCAAATAAAGCAATGCTGGCAGCTATCCTACTTATTTACCCCTTGGGACTCGAGCACACCAGCATGAAGTACCGCAACGGGGATTCTACCTGGACAATATGGGGGGTTTTTTGCCCTCTAGAAGAGTTGTCAGGAAGGTAAAAATGAACAATTCAGCACACATAGCTCAGCTACAAATAGCTTCTAGTTAATTTGTAAATAAGCTAGAAGCAAACCTTATTATGGGATGTTACTAGAATAGCTGCATCACAGTAACATTATGTGCTATAAAATACTACTCATGGACTGGAACTCTACTACATAACCCAGAAGCATTTTTCTTTGTAGGGAGTTTCTCTACTTGGAAAAAAAAATCCTTACTTTATTAAAAAATTTATTTGTTTCTTGGATTGTATTTTAAAATAAATCTGAGTTTCAAAGAAAATTTCCCTTGATGTCATATTAAATTGCCCAAAAAATAAGAAATTTGTAAATGTTATTATTATTATGCAAAAGTTGCACAGACTTTTCTAACTTACCCAACTTATCATTTAGACTACCTGCTGCAATGGTTATTTTGGTTAAAGACTAGTTAAGTGAGCTCTAGGGTAAGGAGGACTAAATGCACTCCAATGCAGTTTTAATCTTGATATTAACAGTAAGAAAAGGAGAAAAGAAAGTAGGGTTAGCTGTAATACAGTATTTTTCAGAGTACAATCACTGTTCTTCGAGGAAAAAAAAGTCTACTCCAACAAGAGCATCCAATAAAAGATGTATTATAAATAATCTTTCACAAAGAGTCCACTAATTTACAAGAGAGAGACTTGGTTTACCTAGCATGATTACTTTGTCTAAGACTAAGCATCTACTGTAGCAGTAATACAAAAATCTTATGCTGCTCTGCCCACAATCAGCATAGCTGGGGGGAAAAGCCAACTGCCAAACTGACTTACAAATGATTCTGCAATCCCTTCTTAACGTCTGCTAAGCCAGAGCAATTCTCTGACTACTTGAGCACAGCAAAAGATCACCAAGAAATGATCCTGAAGCATTGTTCAATACTGTGGTATCTAAGCTAAGCTTTAAGATAACTCAACATGATAACACAAAGGCAGGTTTTACAGTTTTATAACAAAACTGCTGTATAGTTCAGCCACTAGTTCTTGCTCCAAATGGCATTTTTCAGTCATCAGACTCCACAGATGAAAAATGTGATAAAAAATGTGCTTCAGATGCATATGCACACACAGAAGTAACAACATTGAAAACACAAAAGGTGTTGCAATGAGAAGAGATAATCCTCAGCCATAAGAAAACTTTCCTTATTATTACAGTCTGTGGAGCCAGTTTAGTGTTTTTTGTATTCCTTACAAAGCCATACTGATATTTAATGCACTGTCCCTATCACTGTCCACTTCCTTAAGTACAGATCACCACTGCAGCTCTGTTGCAAGAAGAAACACTGATGTCTGTGCCTCATACGTGTTCATTTCACCAAAGAAACAGGCTGCGGACATTAGAAACCCTAACGGATGCACCTTAAAGTGACACAGGTTTTTCCATTCATAGTACATCCAAGAGATCCCAGAGGACACTGTGAATAGAATAGAATAGAATAGAATAGAATAGAATAGAATAGAATAGAATAGAATAGAATAGAATAGAATAGAATAGAATAGAATAGAATAGAATAGAATAGAATAGAATAGAATAGAATAGGAAAAAAACAGAGACATTAATATTTTGGAAACAAAATGTTACAGAGCTGAACACTTACAAAAGCAAATAATCAAATAACTAGTAGCTCTCAAAGGTCTGCAAACATACAGAGGACAAAATAAACCATGTATTAAGAAGAACATCCATGTTACCTACCAGCTGTAAGTTCTTTCTGGTTTGGGTACAGGGTCATCAAAGAAAGAATCTCCCTCTACATCATCTTCATCCACAACTGGATCACTTTTTTCTTTGGTATTCAAGTCTTTGTTTTCTAGTTGAGGATCTAGTTTTATTTCATTAGGCAGAAAATGAATACTTCTTTTGCTTGCTTCCCCTGATGAGACACTTGTATCACTCTGAGTGTTTTCAGCAGCCTTGAAAGATAAAGACTGGAGTAAGCATTCGTGTCATGTAATACACTAACTGTATATATAAATGCACACACATTAACATACAACTAGCATAACTTTTTAAAATACTACCTCAGATTCCTGAAAAGTACTAGTAACTTCATTAGTATAATTAAGAATCATATTAGAAAAAAGTTTTCTCACTCTAGAAAGTGTTCTTTATTGTTACTGCTATTAAAATATTTTATTCCATCCTGTGCATTGCTATGCTATCTGTATCACTTCTATTACAAAAGCAAACCATTTTAAAATATCTTGATTATCAAAGAAAGAAATCTGGCAGACAGACTGATTCTTACACTTTATCCGTGTTATTCTGCAACATCTCTACAAAGGTTCTTAGTCACAGCCATTGCCTTCAAAAGAAATCAATTTAAATCCATGAAAATTACTCCAAATTCCATATTAAATGGTAATCTCTGCAATACAGTATTAGGTTTTAAAGTAATAAGCATAAGGAAACTGGAGTTACTGACACATCCTCTCAAATACTAATACCAAAAATGACAAAAGCAACACTTTAAAAGTACATAACTTTCAATCTTCTTCTCATGCTTATGGCTCAGACCTACAGTCTAGACTGTAAGAACAATTCCATGTGCAACCTTTAAAGTCATACAACTCAAGCTGCAACTTAGCATGCCTTTGTGGCCAATAACAATATTCTAATTTACCTAGATAAGCAAGGTGCTGAGAAAGAAAAATGTTTTAATATTATTACCTAGCAAGGAGTACAGCTATTTTTACTTTCTCCTAGACTTACTAAAATTGAGCCAGTAAAAGACTTACTACATTAGCTTCCTTTCTACAAACTAACAGCAGTACAGTTTTGAAACAAAACAAAAAATATTATTTAATCCAGCCAATATATATGCAGGCTGTACTGTCTGAAGTATTTTTTTCATCAGTCATTAACTTTCACTCAGAAGCCAAATTTTCAAACTAAAGGCCATCAAAGTTAAAATTGCCTTGGCAGGTCTTTTTCATACCAAGGCTATTTTATCTCAGTCACAGAATCACATTGAATCGCTGGCAGTAGCTCAGTTTTCCTAGGGCAGGAAAATGTACTTAAACCCACAAGTGGCAGTAATAAAAATAATTTTATTTCCTATCCTAGAAGAACAGAATTGTTTTTGAAATTTAAGACGACAATAAAAGGGAAGCTACTTCTCTGTTCCAGGCCCTGTACTATGTCATGCCAGAAAAGTATAAGCACAATAGTTCATCTTTGCTTGAAATCATATATGAAAGTTTTGCTGAGTGGAATAAATATTTTGAAACTGCAGCTAATTTAAGTGAATGCTGTCGTACCTGCAGTTCTATAGGGGTTCTCACTTTTACTCATCTCATGCATGTTATGAAGCTTTTAATTATATTTAATCTTACCTTATTTGGTATAGAGTGTGCACTCGACCGTCCATCAGATGATTTTGATGTGGGGCACTGGCTGTCACTTAGAACTGGAGCCACCTAACAAGTTCCAAATAACCACTTACTAAACCTTATATTTAATTTTGTATTAAAAAAGCATCGGTGAGGTTGCATCTTGACTACTGCAATTCAGTTTTGGGCCGCTTACATAATAAAAGATATTGAGGTGCTGGAGCATGTCCAAAGAAGGTCAATGAGACCCATGAAGGATCTAGAAAACATGTCCTAAGAGGAATGGTTGAGGCAGCTGGTTCTAGACAAGAGGAGGCTTGGGGGGTGTAGTGAGGTGGGGAATAGTCTCTTCTACTGTGCCTGCAGTGAAGTGGTCTAGAGGAAATGCCTTAGGATGAGGCAAAGGGGACTCAGATTACACATCAGAAAAAGATGTTTCATTGTCATGGTGGTCAGTCATTGGAACAGGTTGCCCAGAGGAGTGGTGAAGTGGTGAATATCCTTGGAGGTGTTCAAGAGGCATCTGGATCTGGTGCTGGGTGGCGTGGGTTAGGGGTTACAGTGATGGTGCTATGCAGATGCTTGAACTGGATGACCTTAAAGGTCTCTTTCAATCTCGATGATTCTCTGTTTCTTGTTGGATACAATTATCATAGGATCAATGCCACCATTCTCTCACTTGGACAGTATGCAAACCTTGACACCAGGAAGACAACTGAGGGTAGAACTAGAGAAAACTGGGAAGTTATAGCCACACACGATGACTGGTATAGAAACCAGAGAGTGAGGAGAGCCAGGAGGGGCTCTCCTTTCTAAATTGCACTACGGGATTTGACACCAATACACTACTGCTGGCACATGTCCCTCAGCAAGTCAGTTAAACCCTCTCCAATACAGTGGACTGATCAGTGGACACCGCCAGGACACTGACGGTCTGGCCAGCCACAAGGGTCTTGGCTTTCCTGGGGCATTCTCAGACTGATCAAACACAAGGAAATACAAGGGCTCAAGGAAACATCCCTTTCACAGAAAATTGCTATGTTGAGAAGTCTATGAAAACTACTCCTGAATTTAAGCTTTCTTTGGGACACTGAATGCATCCTGGGTGTAGAGAACTTTCTTTCAAGTCACAATCAAATGCTATTGGTTGGGTTTAATTCACTTAATCAACATACTAAGTATCTACTCCATTCAAATACTGCTGTCATTGCCTTCAAGTAGTTCAATACTTTGATATATGTAATTTTAAGTACATATGTTTCCAGTAGAGTTTTAAAGCTTTTGACAAAACTTATTCAAGGCTTTACAGGTCATATTAAAATCAGAAGTATGCCAAAGAAAACAGGTACAAGTAAAAGTGTTAACAAACCACTCCAAAAATTAGAAAATAAGTGACATAGTGTTCTGTGTCATTTATCTAGATTCACACTGTGCTACTATGTTGTAGTAGGATATTAATGAAGAGCCCTAGGGTGGTATTAAAAGTAATAGTGATAAGGTTTATCGCTTATCTCTCTAATTAAGTTGAAGGCATAATATAATAAAGACCTGAAACAGTATAATAGTACAAAAATAATCAAGTGTTCATAATTTCAGTTTATTTCTCATCATTAAAAAAAAATCAATAAAGAATTATAAAGAAAGAAATCTCAAGTTATTGTTACTTACTTCTCTACCACCTAAAGTCTTTTTCTGCTGACACTTCCTAACAACCTCCAACAATAGGGGACCACCCACAACACCTTCTGCTTCCGTAATTCCCAAATCTCGAGCTAAGTTTTCTCGACCATCGAGGCCATTTAGCTGGGGGGACAACAGAAGAAAACCAAGAATCACAACATCGCAATAACTGTCAGAAAACAAGATAAATTCTGTAATATAAAAAAGTCTCATTTAACACAGCTCTACCTGAACTAAACAGTGACTATTTATGATGTCTTGTTGGTGGACTAAAGTAATAAAATCATAGAATCATTCAGGTTGGAAAAGACCCTTAAGATCATCGAGTCCACCACTATACCATGTCCCTAAGTGCCACACCTACACCTCTTTTAGAGATACCATTTATTGCATAATTTACTTCTGATCTGTACCTGAACTTGTCACAGATCATGCAAAGCTATTTTAAATATGCAAGAAACCATTATTACCATGATTTGGGATTTAAGAATTTATATGGCCAAATTACTTTAGCCTATCACATTTAAAAGTGGATCCAAGGACAGCCAGTGGTCCCAGCAAATTCATGCATGATGGGGAGTTGTCATTCCTGTGCATAGAGAACTACACTTGCATAGGTCAACATTTACTTTCAGTTTCTGTTTCATATTAAAAAAACCCATGGGTTTGGAGAGAAAAAGGGATGAAAGCAATTCAGTATCATCCAAGAAACTTCACAAAAAAAACCAAAAACCCAACAACACTTTTTCAAACTGAACTTCACACTATAGGAGAAGCAGAATGCTACAGCAAACCCAGGTCGGTTAGCACAGCCCCAGATGGCAACACTGCAAAGGGCACCAGTTCATCTGGATCTCTTTATGATCATATAGTGACACTTCTTATCAGAACACAGGTCAAGCAAACACTGAAGTGAGCCACCACTAGTCAAGCACACTGGATAAAGAGACAGTACAAGAAACTGCTCAGAGACAGAGGCAAGTCAAAGTCAAATCTCTCAGCACCATACACAGCAGCCTTGGCCAGCTCACCTAACTTTGGCAATTTTCCTTTATGCTCTGCAATAGGTGAAATGGACACATCTACTGGAAAACAGAAGGGGGTGTTTCAAAGAGCATAAGATGCCTTTACAATGCAAATGAAGCACTGCTCCCAAGAGTGAGTGGCAACACAACATGAAGTGTGGCTGTTTTCATTTGTTTCTATTTGGTGGTATGAACATGAATCTTTGTACAGATGTGTTCTAGTAGTAAATTAGCAACTAATTTGGCTAAGGATATTTGGCAAAGAACAAAGTCATACGGGATTTTCTTTGAATAAGCCACTAAAAAGAAACATGAGGTTCTGAGAAATCAACTAATTGATTGATTTGAAAAAAAACTGGATTCTTATTATATTAACTATTTAAACTGACTTCAAACAAAAAAAAGTACTTGAGATATAATTAGAAATTCAGCACATAGCTTCTGCACTATTGCCATGCACTTCAAACAGTGAGCACTGCATGCAAACAAAACCAGTATATCTTACTGTGCTTGATTCAGGCTGAAAAACAGCTAAAGTAAAATCAAGATTGAAAAACCGCAGAAATTCTGCAACAAGACCTGCTACCAAGCGACCTAAAAAGAAAATGAGAAGAGTTAAAATACACCAGACAGAAACAAATCTTATTTCAATGATTTAACATTAACACCAGCACACATGGCTTCAGTATGGACACAGTTAGACATTCAGCAAATTACCACCTCAAGTTTGTATACCAACTCCCTAATCTTGAACTTGGCTGTCATATCAAAATCATGAAAGCCAGTAATTCTGCAAGAACATCACAGACTGCTTACAAAAGTCATGTGCAGCCATTTTTTTTAACTATTCAGATGTTTTAAAACCACAATTTTGATATTTGTCATATGTGTGCATTCACTCCTGTACCTTTACTCTTAGTTTTCACGGGTTACTGTTTCTATTGGTCTAGAATGTCTCTGAGTTAGCACAAACATAAGGCATTGTGAAATATTAACTTCAATGCCTTAATCACCTTAATTAAAAATACAGCTTCAGCAATATTAACTTTAAAAATTACAGGTTTAATTCTGTTCTGAATGAGTAGTAATTAGGACATCTGAAAGGAACAAAGGCATACTTAATGTAATGGAAACTGCACCGTTAATAAGATACAAAGATTTAATCCTGTGTGTCCTATTTTTATTATCTTGCAAAGGATATACTAAACAAAGAACTTACCATCCTTTGTACCTAAAAAGTTCTTCAAGCTTTCATTTACCAGAGGTGCTTTGTTCTGTCAAAAAGCAAAAACCAAACAGCAATTAATGCCATCTACATGCTATCAAGAACCTGAAAACCACAGCAAGCTAGTGTTTTGGTGTCTCTGCTGCACAATAATGCCTTGCCTATGCAATTCACTTCCTAAAAATTTACTTTTGTGTGAATACTACAATTATAAGTAAAAGCTATATAGCAATAAATTTATTTAGGCAAATTAAATTTGTCTCGGAGCTAAAGCAATTTCATCAAAATTCCTCATAGCATACTGATTTTTATTTATCTAATGACTAAAGAGGTAAGCTAAGCAGCTAACTTCCCAAGTTGCTCCTCTAATACAGTGCAAAGTTTAAGGCAATTCAGTCCAACCATCTACAAAATAGAAATTTACAAATCTGTAAAATGTAGACTATGCTAATTATTAGAACACAAATCAATACTAATCTTCTATTAATTAAAATACCTTCAAAAATGTTATGAAAAATATGTTTTTTCTCCCTTGTTAGATTTGCCCTTTTAAATTTTTAAACAGAAATAAATCAATATGATATGTCTGGGATTGTCAAAATTGTTACAGATTTTTCAAAACAAATTCTAAATGCCATTCCTAAGATGGAATGGATATCCTGGGTAAGGAAAGGATTAGTTACAGCTATTTATCACTACAGTTACAAAGATAACAAGCAAGAAAGTGCTATCAGAAAAAAAGAAAATCTTGCTTAATATTAAAGAATTTAGAGTAGTGGTAAGTATTAATATGTCACCAGTGTCAACAGTGTAAATTTTAAATATCATGATACATGCAAGCTTTTTGAGAAATGGTGAGCTGAAATGTACTGTAGCAAATCTCTCTTAACGTTACTTGAACTATTGCTATTACTCTCCAGGTAGTGTGGGAAGCTGTTCTCTGGCTGCTCTACAATATCCTTCCCATAAAGCCTCCCATAAAGAGACGGCACCGCTCTTCTGCATCACTCTTCCACCACATCATCTTCAGCTACCTTATGTTAAATTTCTGGAATATGGAATCTCTTATTCATATAATAGAATAACTACTTCTCATCCTTACTAACATCCCAATATTGCCTGTTTCACTTAAGCATTTTTCCAGAAAGAACACAACCATCTAACCAGCAGAGGAATAGAACAGTTTTCCATTCCTCCTGTTTTGAAGCAAAGAGACTGGACATACAGCACTCTACTCCCCAATTCTAGAAAATGGAAAGACAGAGGAAATGAAGCAAAGTTGGCAGTAGAAGAGGCCACAAAACTGGTATCTGTATACCACAGCAGTACTGCTACACCATCATGAATCAGTATCTCATTCCCTTAATATTAATATATTGCCAAAGTATCAGTACATAATCCATCTCTTTATTGAGAAATCACGCTTAAGTGTTAAAGCAAATTATACTGAAGCAAACTTACAACATTCTTATGGGAAATACCATTAGCATTGGCATTTTACTGGACTAAGCTGCTTTCGAAATAAACTTGTCAAAGCACCCAATATGATATTTTCAATTTCAAAAGACATTATTACAATTTGATAAAAATCTTGATCAGTCAAGTAGATATCTTTTTTAAGAGATGTATTTGATGGAGAAAATACTAGCTATTCTGGTCAACTGGACAGAAGCCATATAAACCCAGCAGAGACAGACACTTAAAATTATAATTTCAAAAGGCTACTTAACAATTCCTATTTTTAAACATCAGGAAACAGACTGATAGTCCTGTTGGCATCCTTTATGAATCTTATGAAGAAATACATCTTTTTATCTTGTTGCATTTCACAAATAGAACGTATTAAAGCTATTCTTTAATTCTACACAAAGGATGTTTTTCCTGATTTATTTCTTAAGGTTTTCTTACCTCTACTTTCTCTTGTTCTTCTAATGCCAAAAACACAGCTGCTCGTAACTCTGCCTGCCAAATAAAAAACAAAACAAACAGCATTTCTACAAGCACTTCTTTTCCTAAGCAAATAGGATGCAAAGAGCTAGCAAGTAGCTTTACAGCTATTTGTTTCTCCTCAAGCAACTTGGCATGGACTGTAGTCTATATCAGTGCAATTAAAACACTTAAGATTACAGGCAATGTTACTTGAAGCAAACAAATAAGTTTCCTGTCTGAGAACAAGGCAGGGGGCAGCATAATTTGATACAAGACTTCCTAAATTATTTCTTTGTACATAAAAAGATTCCAAAGTACCTAAATTATCTATTAGTTTCTTCTGAGAGTTAAACATCCATCTCCTTCAGGCAGCTCCAGACACCTACTCTTAATTTACAATTTATTCAGGAAATACAAACAAATAGGCTGTAATAACCTATTAAAAACTAAACATTAAGACATACAAATTGCTATGATTTCTTGTCAGATTACACTCAAAACCCCAGAATTTCTCAAGGAAAAGAACATGATCACAGTCATTCAAATACTCCTGATAGTAATGGTTTACCTACCTGATTCTATAAAATATATTATTTTAAAAAATCAGGATTCTTCTAAGGACTACTTTGAATATTGAAGCTTAAGCCTTGTCTACTTTTTAAATTTTTTTGTAAGCACTACAGCTTTTTCTACTTTCACTGAACGCGTCAAATGGATAGCATACATTTGATTAATTAGTCTGCCAGATTAATCAACTCTTAATCTAACATTTTGAAGTGTCAGTAGATAACATTGCAGTAATAAACTAGAAAAGACAGCATATTAAAGTTTTCTCAACAGCAAAAAAAGAGCAGAATTAAAAAGAAATATTTATTTCCACAACTAAGAATAAGACCAATATGAAGAATGTCTGGACTTTTTCATATATATTACAAGAGGTAACTAAACATGAAGTAACTGGTTTCCCTTCCCAAAAAAATAAAACCAAAAGCAAATGCCCACCCACAAAAAACCCTAACAATGCAAAAAAACCCCAAACCAACCAAACAAGCAACAAAAAAAAAAAAAAAAAAAAAAAAAACAAACCAACAAACATCAAACCCAAACAAACAAACAAAAAAAAAAACCACAAAAAACCAACCAAATAAAACAACCCAAACACCCCTCATGGGAAAAACAAACACTTCTTTTTAAAGCAAACTCCTCTCTGGACATCTAATTGATGGACAAAATATAATGCAAAAAAGCTAAAAGGATTTCTCACTGAAAGAAGAGTAAAATGCTTTTAACAATTATATGCAATGGTCATACTGACACTGCAATCACATTTTTTCAGTTGCTGGGATACAGCATTCAATCAGAAAATCCTCTTATAAGCAATTAATTAATTAATTAATTAATTATTCTTACCTTTTTTAGGTGTTGGTGAGACCTTTTACACATCCCATTAACTTAAATACTATTCTTACAAAATCAGCTTTCATATAACTTTGCAACCAACACCTAACAACTTGTTTATTTAGTCTTACCTCACTAACATAAATCTGAAACAGTTACAAGGCTTTCTTTGTCACTTAGGCTACAGAAACCAAACATATTTACATAAGAGGATAACGACAATAACAAAGCATTCCTGACTGGCCGCTACAACTGTTCAAAACAAAACACACCAGCCAATGCATGTGGGTAGGGGTAAAGCCCCTTAAGGGTCTGGATCATAGGACTGGAGAATAAAATTGTCTGAAAGTAATTGCCAGTACATCAGCTAATCCAGAGTCTGACCTGTTCTGAGATCCTGGAACAATATCAAACTGCCACTTTTTTTTTCACCTAACTGGGATTGTTTGCCTGCTCCACTCCTCTATGTCCAATCCAACGGCTTTTAATTACTAACAGAGGTGCTTTTCTTTCTTTTCCTATTTATTTAATTACACATGGTCAACTTCTCTCAGATGTTGCCACTCCCCATGAAAGCTGGTTCACCTTTATTTGCTTTAGTCTCCAATTAATAAAGTCAGGAGCTGACCACCAGAAGGCAATGCCACTGGTATTTACACCTCCTTTTATCTTACCTGCATCATCTAGAATACCACCCTAAAGCCGTTCCACAGATACACAGCCCTGCAATCGACCCTCCCACCCTGCCAGCATCACAATGTTTGAAGTTACACATTCCTGTACTATCCCCACAAGGAAAGTTTACACTACTGCAACACACTGACCTTCATCCTCTGAGCTGGGTACTGCTCAGACCATAGCACAATATTCTCAAAACACCTCAATAAATTTAGACAAAGAACCACACACTAGAATTTGTGTGAGGTTAAAGCAGTAATTCTCAATTTCATGCAGAAGAAAGTAAAAAGCAACAGTAACAAAACTGAGGCTAAAGAATAATGACTCTACAACAAAATGAATCATACTACACCAGTAGGATGGACAATGTCATATAGGCTTTTTAGGACCTGAGGCCAGTCACAGAGAATTTGAACACCAGAGATTGAGATCACCATCATCAGGTATGGCCACAGTAATTTGCTCCCACCAGCAGATATGAAGGTTTATATAACTACACAGATTAATAATCCACTTACAGTGTTCTTCTCATACTTCTTTTGTTTTTAATGGGTACGAACAGATTGCATTTCTCTTTGTCCTAGTAGCTTTTGGCACCAGCCCAATAGGTGTTTCATACATTGTTACAATCTGCTCTTGTGATTCTCCATACTTCCCCGCTCCACACTGCCATTCTGCTAGCAGTATCCAACACAATACAAATAGACTGTAAATAATTTTATTCACCATCCAGTAGTAAAGCAGACCAAAGCTTGATATTCTAGTTCCCCACCCATATTCTTTCTAATTCTTCAATAAAACAGGGTTATGTCAACAGAGGGAGATGTTGATGAGTAAGTGTCTATCACTCTTACATCCATCAAGCTTACAGACTTCTTTCTCATACTATGAAAGATGCCCATTCTCTTCTATCCCTAAGTAGTTTTATCAGGCAAGAGCTCATGTCAATGAAACAGCAATTTGGTTTCATTGAACTTGGCTTAAACAAGTAAGGCTATCATTGTATATGACAAATAGTGTCTGTGTTAGAGTAATGTATGGTTCAGTGTTTTGAAACAAAATTAAATTTCCCGTTTTCCTCCCAGGCATTTACAGCTCATCAGACAACACTGGTTTTTACTGACTGTTGTTGTACTATAAATCAGAAATTGAAGTCTGTGAAAAAAGCATGTTTTCTGCACTGAACTACAGTATCCCTCTTTAGAACGTGGGTAAGTTTACCCTATTCCAAATAGAGACCCTTTTGCACATACCCCAAGTACTGTTGATGAAAACAGCTCCCTTAATCTGCAGTTCTCTGGAAAATTGGATAAGAGTTCTTACTATCAGGGGAGCTCCCCAAATACATTTTTAGGTGGCATCTCAAAAAATGCCTATCTAATCTGGAAATACGCTTTTAATAGGAAGACAACAAGCACCTACATTAACAAGGTTATTGGCCTGATTTAGTAGTTTGCTTCTAAAGCCATCCACAGCACCTTACATAGCAGATACTGGATGAAAAGTAAAAGGATAAGACAGAGGCCATTCAGGACCTGTACCCTGTAACTACCTCCCACTTGCAGACTCCAAAATGTGTAATGTTTAGCGTGTCCATGGAATTTCTGGGGGTGTTTTTGGTAGTATTTGTCTTTGATTGTGCTAGAATAGATTTGTCCAGGACTTACACAAGAGATCTAATTTTCCTAAGACAAAACTTGAGACAGTATTTTCCAACAGGAAAATACTTGTAAACTTCAAACACATCTACACCTCAAAGGATGTAGGCACATCAGTGGCCAAGATGCCTTATAATAAACACTGGATAAGGCTTGCTGTTTGCATTCTGTCTCCTTTGTACACTACACAATTCACCTTCAACCCCAATATCCCAACACCTTCCAAAGAGATCTCATCAAAATAATTTTTTCCTATCAAACTTTATTCATTTTGTTCTTGGGGCAATATTTCATATGAATGAGCAATGGTTTTCCAACACTGATCTCCAAATGCTGTGGAATACTAGGTAAAAAAGCGTGAACTTAAGCGTCATAAACTGCTTTGTACCTAAAGAACAGCTGAGTATGACATTGAGTGCTAGCTAACAGAGCCTTGCCGTCTGCTTCATGCATCTCTCAACAATTCTACAAACCCTTAGAGTTCTGCAGCTTTTGCAGAGGAAGAGGGCTTCTTTTTTCACCCAAGACTCATTAGCAGAAGCTATAACACAAATTTGAGCCTGCCAAATGCATATGCTACCACTCTTCTCAACCCACTTCAGCAGCTGAACACACACTTTTTGAAGCCATACAGGCAACGTTATGTATTCCCTAAGAAACAAGGGGTAGGCCAGCTCAGCAAGCGGCCATATGGGAGACACTTCAGAGATCTGCAATGGGCCAGCTGGAGGTGCAAAATCTCCTGCAAGCTTGCACTCACAAGATGTGCATCAGAGATGGTGTGGTTAAATGTGCAGTTTAGGGCAGTGAAATGATTAAAGTAATGCATAAGATTTTGCAGGGCAATGCTCAGAGACCTTCCAGCAAAAGCACAGGAATGTATAACTGTCACATGCATGAACAGTCTCATGCATGCCCAAGCATAAACAATCTCTTGCATCTGTAAAATGTAGCAGCACACAGGCACCCTTCTGCACAACTTTCAGCATTGCCACTTCCCAATACCAAAAGAACTGTCATACACATCAATACTTAAGGGTGCACTGCTTTGGAAAGAGACATGGCAGAATATTGAGCTGTTTAACTGCTGGTGACCAACCCAGGCTAAACCTCTGTGTGCACCAGGATATAAACCTCTACCAGTCTATATGCATCACAAATCCAAGGCTTGTGTCAAACCATAACCGGCACCATCTCTACCAACATTATTCAGTAGTACCTTTCTTGTGATTTACACCTGCAAAATCTGTAAAGGCTCTCATCCTTGTGAATATGGTGGGTATGCTCTGCCCCACTGCATGCTAAACTCTGGAATCTTAGCTAAGTGACATAAAGGACTGATAGTGCACACATAACCCTTTAGACATAAACAAACAAAGTCCTAGATTAGGAGTGGAACCAGTCAGATTCCTTGCTGAGAATATGACGAGGACCATTTTGACATTTAAATGTTGAATTTCAGTTAGTTTATTTGAAATAATTAAAATTTGTTATATTTTACTTGACTTATATAACTAAAAATAAATAGATGCTACAAAAAAATATTCTCCTTGAATCTAAGGATTAAGTTGATTTTCTGGTATGAACTGCTTCAAAACAAATACATCACAATGTGCAGAAAACAGGAGGTTGCACTGCAGTGCACAGCAAACTCATTGTGACAGTTAATAATCCTAAGATATTTAAAAGCACTGTTCATTATTGTACATGGATCGAAAATGCAAAAGTAAACAGGACAATTTTAACTGACCTGTGCACATGCTCATATTAAAAAATAGTACTTTTATCCTCTCTAACAGCACATCACTTGCTCGTATCTCAGCTGTCCAGGTTCTGAAGCAGATTAGTAAGAAATTAGTGGTACCACCTGGCCAAAAGCTTTACTAGGCATATGACATTAGTGATGCTAACCCCCTTCATGTATGTAACTGTAGCAACAGCAAGTTCCACAGAAGATGCAAAATTCAGGTAATATAAACATAAATTATTCCAAAACCAGAGATTAAAATATATAAACCAAACCAAAATAAAATAACAAAGAAACACACAAGAAGCACAACAGCTCCTCTTGCTCAGATGACGACAGCTTCCCCAGGAGAAAGATCACATTCTCTTCAAGACAGAACGCCCTATTCGTACAATAACACATGGAAACAGTGATAATTTTCACTGAAATACAAATATCTACAGCTATATTGTGTGTTTACAGAATTCATTAGAAAGCAGCTTTGTTTATCAGACTCATTCCAATGATTAACAAACTATATATAGTATATATCTGTACTATATACATATATTTATGTATGTGTATACATACACACACACATTGCAGTATAGATTATAGGAAATTCTCAACTGCAAACAGCAAATTTATACATTTTACAACTTCCAGTTTTCTCAGTACTACTTTATTAATTACTCCAGTGCTCAAACTTTAAGACAAATACAAAAATAATGAACAAATTGTAAAAATGTCATACAAGTAACATTTTTTCAGCTAAATAATTTACATCAACACCAATGCACCCAAGAAATTAATCTCAAAATAAGAATAAACTAATAAACTAATAAACTGCAAGCCATTATAAAATCGTGTTTTACTAGAGAATTAAATTATGACAATAAGTTTCTTTCTAAAAATTACTATCATTATGTCACAAAATGTGTGACTGATACATTCTATCCACTGAAATAATTCCCCTTGAATTCTAATCTTTCCAGTGCTTCATACCCATGCAGTTACACATTGACCACATATTTTTCTCCTTAATGTAGCTACTTCAACGAATCACAAATACTTTATTGTAGCTTTCTATCCTCACCCGTCTTGAAAAGTGGTCAGTTCTTATTCTAAAGTATGAAATAAGCATCAGTTAAGATAATGTGTAAATGTTTGGTTTTACCACATAATAAAAAATATTGACACATAATAGATAAATCCTATTAAACAAAATCAAGTTTAATTAATTTTAATAAAAGGATGACTGCAACTTTTTAAATGGATGGTGTAATCTAATTTCAATTAAAAGATGACAGTTTAAGAGGCCCTTTTCAAGCTTAACTCTTCCAGCTCTTGTCAGGTAATAGCAGAACAAAATCTGTAACTCATTAACACTGCCAATCAACATTCATCAAACTCACAAGCCAATCAAGTCTACAGCTAAGAAAAAAACACTTAGCCATAAGCATACCAGTTATTAAACAGTAACATCTTGTATTAAAGAGAGACATAATCAGTCTCAAGGAGGCTGCACTTTGTATTTTTCTAAGTCATTTGCTAATTTGCAGTAATGGCACCTTACACAGCATTGGATACTGCACACTTTAAGCATTATAGAATAGTAAACTGCAATAAATTTATTCACATAAAACTCAATGGACTGGCAACTATAGTATGAAAATTTACATACTACACAATGTGGGAATTAAGAAACTACAGTTCATGAGCTTAATATGACCCAACTGCCTTCCTATGCTTTATAAAATTACAAGTTTACTATCACCATACTTGCATCATTTAACAGTATGTGAACGGTTAACAGGCAGCCCAAAAGGCCTCTCTGCCATCTATAAGAAAAGTCTCACTACTCAGAACACAATTATTTGAGTTACAATCTTCATTCACTTACAGAACTTATACAAGGATCATCCATCTGAAAGGGATGAACAACATGGTTTTGAATATTATTTTGCTGCAAAGTGTGACTAGTTCAAAATACAGTAAACTTGAAAGTATATACACAAAGATGCTCTCGCTGCCATATATCACTTCAATTGTTGAACTGTTCTTGAAACATCAGCAATGACCATCCACCTCTGGAGACTTAAATCAGAGCACTGTGGATAAACAACACCATCCCTGATACGAAAGCGACATTTCATTTCTCCTCCAGTCTTGAAGGAAACCCATTTATTTTTAGGATTCCATACCTGTGCTGTTGTCTATGATACACAATAATTATTGCTGGAAGTTTTTAATTTGAACAAGAATCCAAGCAACCAATTTTCCTACCCTTTTTGACACAAGCTCAGGTTGCACCACAGACTCATTAGCAGTGTGCACTCCACTATCTTCCGTATACTTTCTTAACATAGCGTTATTTGTTCCCTGTAAGCAGGTAGCATGCCCAAAGAGTTGCCAGACTTAGCAAGCCTTCAAGGCACAAATGACGCAACCCACACCCAAGAAGAACAAGTGCTTAAACAACGACCCACAACTCCCGCATGAAATTTTCCGTACGGGCTTTCCGTAGCGAAGCAGGGACTAACTTCACGCACCCGTGCCGCACACGCTGCTGCCCGCTGCCCCCAGCCAGTCTGCCGGCAGCAGGGGAGCTCTGGCGGCCGCACGGAACCGGAGAGCGAACGCGCACAGCGGGGCCCGCGCTCCCGGCGCTCTGCCCGCCCGGGGGATCCCCAATTCCCGCGCCACGGCCAGGCCCCGGGCCCTCGCACCAGCTCCACGAGCGGCCGGCGAACGCCACGGGGAAAGCAGGCGCCACCGCCAGGCCGCGACGCCGAGGGAGCGCTCCAGCCGGGAACGCCGGCTGCAAGCGGGAGCGAGAGGAGACGCAGCCACGGTCCTCCCACACCCCGCAGGGCCGCGAGGCACCGCCAGCGCCGGTCAACGCTCCTCGCCGGCGGTAGGCTCTTCTTCGCCCACCTTAATCTTATTGAGCACCCCGCTGCTCTCCAGCGTCTGCACCAGCAGGTCCCGCAGCTCCGTGTCCTCCTCCGCCGCCGCGGCCGCCATCTTGCTTCTCCCTGACAACCGCCCAAACCGCGCTAGCGGCGGGACCGGCCCGGCAGATTCGCCGCCGCCGGGGGCAGCAGCCTAGGGCGGGCCCGAGGGAACGGGGCGGCCCGGGCCGGTGGCAGCGCGCAGCACCGTCCCGAGAGGGGACGCACAGAGGCCGCGGCCTCCCGGCGCTTTTGCCGCCCGCTGAGCCTGGAAACTGCCGCGGCGAACGCGCAGCGCGGGCGGCGGGCGGGAAGCTCAAAGCGGGGCGGCGGTGACGGCTGCACTGCGCGTCCTCCGCGCCCGCAAGCGGCCCCGCAGACCCGGCCTGTGTCCCCCCTTTCTCCCGTCACGCTGGAGCCCGAGGAACCATACGAGGAGCGGCTGAGCTCACTCGGTCTGTTCAGCCTGGGGGAGACTGAGGGGACGTCTCATCACAGTCTACAACTTCCTCGTGGCAGCGATCTGTCTGCGGTGATGAGTGACAGCACCCAAAGGAGCGGCATAAGGCTGAGTCGCGGGCGGTTTAGGTTAGATATTAGGAAAATGTTTTTATCCGGACAGTGGTTGGGCACTGGAGCAGGCCCAACCGCAGGGCTCCCCAGGGAAGAGGTCACAGCACGGAGCCGGTTAAAGTTCGAGAGGGGCTTGGACAACGCCAGCTCCCACAGCTGCAGCCGCTCGGAATTCGGGCTGGAGCCGTGAACAGCCCGCGTCCCAGGGCCACGCTCGCTCCAGCAGCTTCTGAGGGCAGCACCGGGCTCCGGGCAAGGTCTCACCAAGGTCTCACAAGGGCACCTGACGCTGGACAGCACCAAAAGGAGCTTCTGGGGCCCTCGTTTCGTAACAAGCGTGTTCGTTGTTGCTCCTTAAAAGTTTGTAAATTGTAATGCTTGCTTTGCAGCACTACATGCGGCATTTTTTCCAATTTTTCCAATTTATAAGCTGAACGGCTTATAATTTTTCTTGAAGAGAAGTCCAATAACGACAAATAATTTCGTAAGTTAGGAATGCTCCAAGGGAGCGAAGCAGGGCGCTGCGGGAGGCTGGCTATAAAACACGCGCACCGACTGTTCAGGGATGCTCTAAAGACTTGGCCAAGCCTGGGAGGACAGGTGTCCATCACCCCACCCCACTTCTGCTGAACACATGGGAAGTACTGCTGGAGCCCCATGCCCATTCCCACAGCTGCCCAAAGAATATTTTGGAATCCTGAAGTTCGGAAACATTAGCAGTCTTCCACTTCAGTACAAAACTGTGTTAAAGTAAACCGAGAACACGGTACTTAAGCACTTAACACAACAATTCTTTCCATTTAATTTTTCGAAACCGTGTCAGAAACAAATAGCAAATGGAGAAACAATGTCTGGTACTACAGTTATTTTTATTTGTTCACTAGATCTCTATAATGGAAAGACAAAACCCACTTGACTAAATAATTGATAAAGGAAAGATAGAGCAGAGGAAGACAAATCAGTAGACTTAGAAGATAGTTTATAATTTGTAAGATTCATTTTGCATTTCATAAACAGTGCCTTCCAGCTTTCAAATACATATAGAATATTTTGAATCCATTCTACAGATAACATTTTTTGAGCTCTGCAAAACAGCAGACTATTATATAGCTAAATATCCATCAGCTTGAGGGCTGCAAAGCACAGTCTAGTGTCCTATTGCAGTGCACCGCCTCAAACTGTCTCACGTTTGAAGGAAATGTTTCCATTTTGAATGTATGTAATTCCCAAGTCAGCTCTGTGAAAATCATAGAAACACATAACTACAGGCTATTAACAGAATTTAAATTAAATTTAAGCTTTCAAAATAATCCGTGAACCAAGTCTATTGATTTAAAATTAGGAGATGAGAATATACATATATTTCAAAATATGTACATCTGCTCAGAGTACTGTAAATGTTTCCTTATCACACTTTTAGGAATAAAGTCTAACTGGATTTGTTTGTTCTATTTGTGCAATGGGAATAATCAAAGCAAAACAACACATTGTGTTAGGGAGAAAAAATTTGAAAGTCTCTATCTTGATTCTTAAATCCTAATGTCAACTGCTGAAAGCTAGAAAACTACTCTTTTGAAGCGTTTCAACTCATTTTGGGTTTTTTCAGGCCACACATTTCAGCACATAAATATATAGAAATCTAGGGTACTACCACATCTGCAGCATATTTTGAGGAGAATATAATTTTCATGAAATTTAAAAGAAACTTTTCAAATATTTTGACATTTCCTCATTTTTTTCATGGCATCATGAGTGCAAATAGGCAGCAATCAAGAGATAAAAGACAGTAGAGAAACAAAAGATCATAGTAGGTAGATAAATATTAAAGTCTTAAGGAGATAGTTATCCAGTGTAGGTGTCAATTGTCAATCTTTGCGTATTTCACAAAAACATTCTTTTTAATAACAGCCTCCATTAACATACACTATTTTATAGTCTAACACAAAATTGTGGCTTCTTTTTCCTAATATATTAAGCCTACACTATTTCTGAGTAGCTTTGGATCTCTCTTTGTAACCACCCCATGAGAAACTTGTGCTCAGTTATCACAAAGTGCAAGGTGTTAATCTGGCACTGTCAGAGAGCAAATCCCTGCTGCACCTCAAACAAGATTAGCACTGGAGCAGATGACCCTGCAGGTTGGAGAGCATGTGCAGTACAGCCCAGTGTTTTCACCCCTAGCCTGCAAAGATAAAAGGAAAAATCAGTCCGAGAGAACAGCTCCGTGTGCTTATCTACTGATTTAATGGGCAGTGACCAAGACTTCAGTGCCACATGGAGCCCTGATGTCCTTCATGTGACATGATGGACAGATGGACAATCTGCACTGTTTACAAGGATTTGGAGAGCTTCACTGTTTGTGACTCTTCGAGAAAATTTCTGAAATTTTTGATACCTCTTAGACAAGAGATGGATCACTCATTCCATCCAGCACATTTTCACGTTTCCACAGAAAGGCAGGCAAAGGGATTAGTTTTGCCTCATCCTCCTTCCTACCACATAAATGCATAAACATAATTATAATTATTTTACCAGTTAATAAAATGGAGATGTTGAACAAAGACCTTATTACAAAGACTGTAATTAATCTGTTTAAAACAAATGCTGTTTTGCTTGTGGAAGCAGATCTGCCCACATATTTCTTAAGTTCATTAATGTAGGATGGTTGTAACATGCCCCCTGTAGTTCAAAACTATGCAATAGTAATTAATAATCACACTTTGTATTTATGACTCATGCATCAGCAGAGAAAGAGGGGTCAGAATATGTTTCATAGTTTAACATACCGCTGAGAAAATACTGAGCCAAGTCCTGACTCATCCCTTGGGGCTCCTTCCTCAGAAACTTCCTACTTCTTCCAAACACGAGTTGTTACAATTTCAAACTTCTCTATTTGGAGAAGCACGCCACAGCCGCCTGTGTCAGCTCCTGGGATTGCATTAGTGAGTAGTCTCCTATTCAGAGTCCCCATCGCACTCTCGAAAACCTCTGTGCCGCGCAAATGCTTAGTATGAAACCAACATAACTAAATCATTGACTACGCTAAAGGACCAAAACAGCAGGAAGAGCCAAACCATCCATATCAATTACTCCCTCCGCAGCCCGGCGCAACCCGGCGCTCCTTTCTTGCCCGCGCTCACGAGGGCCTGCTCCCGCGGTGCCCAGCTGGCCCCGGGGATGCTCCGGGGAGGCTCAGGGGAGGCTCCATGGAGGCAGCGGGGTACTCGCGCCCCGGGTCTGTGCTACCCCCAACAGCTGCCGGCGCCGGGGCAGGCCGCGGGCAGCCGCTGTGGGGAGCGGCGGTGCCGCCGCCCGCCTCCGGGGCGGGGCCGAGCGCGGGCCCGGGGAGAGGGCGGGCCGGGGCAGCTCCTGCGGGCAGCGCCGGGACAGCGGGCGGAAGGTAACGAGGGTGCGGGGTGCGCAGAGCGTGGCGAGGTGTGCTGGGATCTGAGCCCGAGGCAGCGGAGGTCCGATTTGACAGGGTCCCTGCTCCGGCCTCCCTCTTCCCGCCCCCTGCCTGCCAGCCGGGCAGGAGGGAGCTGCGCTCCGGCCCGCCCGAGGTGTTTCTGAGCTGGCTTTTCTGCCTGGGAGGGTGGTCCTCTGCCGCTGAGATTCTCTGCAAAGGTGGGACTTGCAGGCCTGGGACGGACTCAGATTGTGTTGGCTTTCACTTCTTATGCTTTAAATTCCCTGCGTAGCACATCGAAAGGCGGCCAAATAAAAGTCAGCAATTTCCCAGAGGCGGAAAAACTGTTAATAGTTTTGGTTCTTTTTTTACACTTAACACTAGCTTTGGCATCCGCGTGTCCCCTGGAGGCCTCTCGCTTCCGGTGCGTGTGTGATTTGCATTCTTTACAGCTTGTGCAGACGCCTCGGTAATGATTGTTTGTGTGGAGCGAAGGCGTTCTGCTGTCGGAGTTCCATCGGTGCGGGAGCAGAGCCGTGTGTTGGTTTTGGCGTGCGGGGAGGTGCCCTGCGCGCAGCCCCTGCTCCCTACGGGCTTCCCCGGCGCCGCTGAGCTCCGGGGCGAGAGCCCTGCACCGCCCCGAGCGCGGGGAGAGCCGCACTGCTGAGATCCTGCCCTGGGGGGGCTGAGGACTGCCTCTGAAACCCTTCACAGAGCTTCTTCCTGAAGTTACTCGGGCTTGGGATGGTTAGCTGGGAGTGGACAGTGCGGGTAAAAGTTGTTGTAAATTAAATTCATGTTTCTGGCATACAGTATTGTGACTTGGTTTATCTGTCTCATTGTGGCAGATGCAGTGCATACTGAGTTGTTTGGGATGCTACCAAAGCCTTGGGTGTTCATTTTTGTGGCTTTAGATGCCAGGCTGACTGTCCTAAATCTTATCCCATTGCCATAATTTATCTGCTATGCCATAACCATGGGTATCTCCTGCTGATGCTTGAGTGCTCTTCTGCAGCATCTTCTCTTCTGATTTTACTGGCTGAACTGAACTGTAGAGCAGGAAATTTTATATGAATGAGGGGTTTGCTAGTCAAGCTAATTGTTAAAAACAAAACAAAAAGAAAATAAGGAAGAGGAGTCTAATTGCTAATGTCAAAAAGAAGCATATGCTACGTCAGCAGTCCCCTCAAGATGGTATATTAGAATTCCAACTATAGTGAACGTGTTAAAGGAGGATTTCCTCAGAGTTTATTACAGGTTATATCTAGTCTTCTGTAAGCCTGGGCAGGTAATTTTGGCAACAGCATGAAACAATGCTGACATAACTGAAAGTGACCTTGCCCTGACCGAGTTACTAACACAAACACAGAAACACGTGTTTGCATTCCTTTTCTAGGTATAGTAAACAAACAGTCATCCCAAAGCTGTTCTTGTGGTTTGGAATTTCATCCGTAATGAAAATATGTTGATAGCCTAGTTTCAAGTAATAATTTTATGTATGCTTTAAGTTTTCTATGTTATGAAATCTTTTGGAACATCATGACTCTTTTTTGTAACTAACTTTCACAATATTAAATCCCTGTTTCTTATTGGAGAAGAATTGGTGTAAGATTCATTAAATCTGTTCTTTCTTGTATTTGTGAAATTAATGATCTAGTGTAATTTTTAGTAAACAGAAGCTATTTTTATTAAAAATGGATGTGCTTTATGCATCTTAGTTGTTAATACAGTTTCAAATCTGCTTGCTGTCTTTGTTGCCCTATGTTCTGCTTCCAGGATTCAAGAACTATATGTAGAATAAATCTGCACCTTCTGTTGCTCTGATAGCAGCATTTTTTGAAACCCCCTCTGTTCCTGATTGTTACTTGACCAGACAGAAGAGTCCAGGGAGAAAGGAGATAATCGCATTTACACTTTTTTTGCAAGTCACTGAAAAAAAAAAAAAGGCTTCTTTCTGCCTACCAACTTACATCAAAAGAAATGCCATAACACTTGCTAGGTTATTTTTCTTTCATAATCGACTTCCTTAAAGTGTTTCTTCCACACCTTCATAGAGTACAGCTTTTTTTTGGTGATGTATGGCACTACTGTCTTTTGAGTGGTGCTTCCTGCCTTTTATAGGTAGGCCAGAATTTTACATGAATCTTACACTCAGTGTTTTGTTTTGAGTGGGTAGTTTTTTATGCAGAAAAGTAGTCTTGCTTGGTTGATTTTTCAGTTGAAGATAATGGAAGATGAAATCATTAAGCATGTCTGTAAGGCAGAATCTCATATCATTAATTCCTGTTATTCAAATTATGAGACTGGAGACTTAGGGTGCAGAACTCTTGGGGAAATTTGCTATCCAGCAGTTAATTACTTATTTGTGACTTTTTTAATACACTGTATGACTATATAAATTTCTTTAATACAGCTTGTATGTCTTGCTTTAGCTAAACATTAATTCTACATTATTGTTTGCTTTTCTATACAAGTAGCACTCTCCAAATGATTTTTAAAAAATTATTATTATTTTTTTCTTATTTTACCTGGTGATTGAAATTCCTTCTGGTGTTTTTTAAGAAACTAGATCCAGAAATTAGCAGTTGACAGCTAATATTTATCTTATTATATCTTCTATTGGGCCAAGTACTTTGATAATGTGTCCATTCTAAATTAGAGAGGCATTCATGTATGAAATAGAAGAATGTCTTAGAGGTGTTAGCTTCCTCACAATTTAGCAAGACCTTGTGATAAATTTAGCTGGTTAACGGTTACTGTTATTGGCCAAGCCCCTCACGAGTTTTGAAATCCCCATGCATTTTGCAAGCAGGGAGGCTCCCTCCTTTGTACTTCTGCTCTGGCACAGCGTTTGCAGAACTGTGAGGTTCTGCAAGCTGGGTCCAGAGCCACATAACAACTGTGGGAAAAATGGGCTCTTCTTTATAATGAGCTGTGAATGTGAATTACACTGAGTTTTCTCAGTGTGATGGCTGAATCAGCCATGTCTTCACTGGTATCAAAACAGGCTTTACTTGACTGTTGTAAGGATGAATTTAAAAAAACCTTCATAGAGAAAAGAATACGACTTGTGAGTAATCTTAGAAAGGTCACCTGGGTTACATGCAGTGTCTTGTGGTGTAGGGCTGTCATTTTGAGAAAGTTGGAAAGTAGGTTTGGTGGGGCTTTATTAACTTGCATGTAAATATATGAGTGTACATCCCTTTCTAGAAGGTAGCATTTGAAATGCTGTGAAATGGCTGTTGGATTTGGGAGACAGTTGACCTGTGTTGACCTGTGCCAAGTGAAAGTCATTCTGTTTGTGAAGGTTGATTTGGTTTTTTATCCCCTTACTTATGAGATCCATTAGGTAAATTGTGCATGGTTTCATAGGGCTATCTCAGGTTTATAACAAGAACAGAAACTCATGTGGCTTTAGCAGCTTTTTTTTCAATATATTAGTTTAGTAGTCAACTGGCATTTAGACAGAATTTCATCTTTGCACATCATACTTGGCTTCCTGTGAGTTTCTACTATTGGCCTTGGCCAATCCAACACGAATATTCAATATTAAGTTCAAAGTTTCTTTAATGAATCACTTTGGGCATTTGAACTGACTACAAGTAGAGTCTTCAATTACATAAAGTATAGTTGTGTGTAACATTTATGTATTTCTGTTAATTGGAAGATGGCTCTGTGGCAACCGGATGCAAGCAAAGAAAAAATAGTAAATGGTGATCTCATCCTTCATGGCATTATTTTGTGAAAATGACTGGGGAATCAGGCACAGCCCTGAAAGAGATTCCCATTTTACGCATGGTTGTAAATCTAATCTAGAGTTACCATTACCTGCTATTTCTGACGTAGTAGTGTTTTTTTGCATTTCAACATTTAAATTGTGTTGGATAGATAACATATTTCTTCTTTCAACACCTTTTTACAGCTATTTGGATAACAAAATGGAACCTGCAAAGCTGCACTTTTGGATTCTGGGTTGGTTTTCCTTGGCACTATGTTGTTGGTGTTTTTCAGATAAATTTACTCAAAGGTAAGTTGTGCTTTAAAATGAACCGTTGTTCTTAAATGCAGGTCAGAATGATTTAACTTCTAATGTAATGTTATTATGTACTGTTTTCGATGTGTTATTCTTCCCTTAGGTGATTTTATAATAAGGCATCTGCATTAAATGGAGGAGCAAGGGTCGTGCCTGAGGAGACCTTTGCACATGTCAGCATGAAGAAGGAGGGGAAACTTAAATTTCATTTGTTGCACTTGAAACTTTTCCAATCTTGCTGTAGATTAATCGATTAGAGTTTTGATGTAGTAATGACAAAAACTGAAAATTATTTTTAAACTTACAGCAAAAAATCTGGAGTAATCCCTGTGGTGTGAACTGCACTAACTGTTGCATTGTTTACTTTTTAATCTTTTTTTTTTCCTTGCTATGTTCTCAGTTCTGACAATATAAAATTCTTTTTCATATGATATCCCAACTGAGGCTGTATCAGATTGCTGCACTGCCTTTTGGTGGTTGTTGCATCCTGGCAAAATCTGAGCACCAATACCAATGGACCATGGGAGAAACCACACCCCAAATCATACCCTTCTGTGGTCAAAGCTGAAATTCCTATTGCATTATATGAGGAAATGAACTTTTCTGCCTCCTTTCAGTGTTTTGGCAAGAGAATGGTTAGGGGTGCTCAGTTCAGTGCTGAACATCTTTCAGTGCCTACATTGCAGCTGGTGGGTAACTTAGACACTGCTGCTGTTTCTTCAGTGCCCTGGATTTAGGCTCTGGCTTGGCCATCTTGGCAAAGAGTCAGCTCTAGAGGCACATTCCTGAGCTGCACAGAGCAGGATAACTCAGATCCAGAGAAGAGGGGATATCTCTGAAGCTGCATAGATATTGAAAATGGCTTTCCTTGGATTCCAGTTCTGAGCATAACTTGCTCTGTTTAGTAAGTGCAGCTTTCTGACCTATCCTTAGCCAAAAGGTGTGTTCCAGGAGAACTCTCTTTGGCATAACATTGCAGAAGGTCAACTGCTATTTCAAGTACAGATAAAAGATCTAATGAAAAGTCTAATGAAAGATCATTTCTAAGCAAGGACTTTTTAAAACCAAGGAAACTAACTGCTCTGCAATATAGGGCAATTCCTCTATTCAGGTTTCTACGGCAACAGTAAAGACCCCCTATAGTGTTAATAGTTTTCATTGTGACTATGCCCTGATAAGTTCCAGAGCTATTCTCCTAAATTATATAGAAAACCACAGATACATGTGAATGCCTAAGAGAAAATGTAGCCATTGCAAAGTAGAAAAACTAGAGAAAAAAACTAAGGTGTGATATAACAAGGAAGCAGCCCTAGGCTGTTCTCAGGTTGAGAAGAATTAGTTTTGTCTTTTATTCCTTTTTTTTTTTCCTTTTCCTTTTGGTAATATATCCTGTAGCAAGAACTAATGACTGACAAGTGGCTATTAGCTTCCAGAGAATAACAATTTATTTTGACAATTCTGCATGTAATGCTGTCAGTTTAAATAATTTACAATTCTGTTTATTTTTTCCCATTTGCTGTTCTATTTAATTACTTTGTGTGGTTGCTTAATAGCTAAATATATCTGCTGTAGTGTCTGATGCAACAGGTTTTTTATTTACTTCTCCTTTAACCACAATAGGTCTGCTCCAAACTGTCGGAAAAGGCCTCTCTAGAAATGATGTGATACAGGCTTCCAACACTTCTTGAACAAATTTTTGAGGGTGTTTTTTTCCCCTCTGCATATGAATCAGATAGTACTGATGGGGTACTGATGGGTCTGTGAGTTATAAATCTCTTACTCTTAGAGGCTTTGAAAGAGGCATGTTCTTGTAATATATGGAATACCCCTTAAAGTCTTCCATAGGTAACCTTAAGACTTTGTCATAGTTTGATCACTTTTTAAATGTTCAAAAATTACTTAGTTCTTAATAAGCATTTAAAAATGTACTGTTTGAATTAAATGCCTATAAACTGAGAAAGTGAGAATTCTTGAGATTTGTAGTTTGTACTTTACTTTTTATTCTCAATTTATTTTTAATTCAAAAAGTTTGGAGACATTTGCAAGATCCCGTTGCATGTCCTGCAGTGTAAACTACATAGTTTGTGAGTGATTGTAGTCTTTCTTTTTTAGATGAGTAGTTACAGTTCCAAGGACATTGTATGCTTTTTTTTTTTTTTCAGATAATATGCCTATCAAGAAGAATTAGAAGATTCTTAGTATCTTAATTTTTTTTAAATAGGTGTCTTTGTTTATAATTTTAAAAGTGTGCCAGTAAGTGCTCTCCTAAATATAAAACAGAACAATGTGGTTTTTCCATACTTGAGAAATGGAAAGCATATGGAGGTAGGGTGCCAGAAGAAGAATTTGTTTAACAATGGGGATATTAGCAGGTTTCCTAATAATGTTGTTTCCCTCTGACTTGTTAGTTTGGAGTGTGTGCCTGAAGTTGTTCCTCTTTTTAAAATGTGTGAAGAAAAATAAATATGTCTATCTCTCTCCAGTGACATCCGCTCTCATCCATGGAAAAAGCTGTATTTTGCTCATCATTGGCCAGTGACTGTATGTAAGGTGAGATTTTTGTGTTTTCTTTCATCCTAAAAATGGTTACACTGGTAATAAATGTATGAAAACAGATTGAATAAAGCCCATTAAGTATTTAATCTTGGTTATGCCTTTGAAAAGGCTTCTCTGATCTTGATGCAACTTCTGCTACTTCCCCTAGCAATGCAGAGCACTCATAGCAGGAAAGATTGTGGTGTGTTACAGATAGTCATCAGTGTAGGGTGTACTGTGCACTAAGCTTGTTACAGAATTTGTGACATCTTATTAGTTATAAACTTAATCCTAGACTTTCATCAGGCTCTGTAGGAAGACTTTTTCCTTGTTTGACTGAAGACAGATCAGTATTTGAACCATCTGCTGCACAATTAAGTTTTTTAGCTTTGTAATGTTAGCTCCAGTATTTCTGTGATGTCATCAAATACTGATTCAGTCAGAAAGAGAGCTATAAAGGTGTTGTGGCAGGTGTCTCTGAGTATTTCTGCATTTTTTGCTGTATTTGAGGGGTATGAATCCAAAATGAGCCCAACCTTCCAAGATACACCTGTCAAAGCACAGCTAAGAGGGGTACTATTGCTATTAAGTATCCACTATCATCTGATAAGTAGAACATTTTTCCTATACTGGAAATACTCAAAGGTCTCTTCCCATACAGTTAAGTTAAAAATATGATCAGATTTACTGACACAAGGTTGAAGAACCTTGTGGATAATAAAGTAGCTTTGGGTTCAGCCAAATATCTCTGCAGTGAGAAAGGTTTCTGAGGTTTGTTTTTTTTTACAACATTAGAATCTTATTTTTTGTGTTTTTATTTCTCATTCCTGTTTCTGGAAATAGATCAAAAAGCAGTAGCAACAAAAGTCATGTGCTGCCTAAATATCGGAGGAAAAGTAGCTGTACTTTACATTACTTCAATGTGGAGGGCAACATCAATAACAAAAGTCACATGTGTGAGTGACTGAGACCAAAGACGGGGACCACTGTTGTGCTTTTCGTTTGTTTGCTTGTTTTTGATTTGAAATAAGGAAAGATTTGATGCAATTTGCCTGATTTTCTGTTAATTAAACATCACTGTTAATGACTTGAAGCAGAGATGTTTGTGTTGATGAGTTTGTAGTGCCTACCACGAGTCAGTGTTGAGGGTCAGTAGCGATGCAAACCCTTGCTTACATGAATGACATGAGAACAACTGGGAAAAAAAAAAAAAAAAAAAAAAGAAACAACCTGAAATGGAAAAAAAAAAAAAATCCCTACCAACCAGTTTTCCTGCTGTGTATTTGGTTACTCCTCTGAATTCCAAGGTAGTGCAATTGATAAATTGACAAATAATTTACATAACCTTCTAGTGAAGTTGTAGTGAATAATTGAAGGTATTGAGCATCAGAAAATGTAGGCATCCTTGCACTCTGTTGGTTTCTTATGATACTCTGTAGTAAGCGACATTCAAAAAGTGCAGAAAAAGGGATATTAAGATCATATTAAGTGACTTTTTTTTCCTAGTTTCCCATCATTAAGTCATATGAAGAAACAAGATCTCACCTGTACTCCTGTAACAGCTTTCTTGTTTTACATAAGAGGAGTTCCTAAATTCAGGAATTAATTCAAGTATTTTTAAGTATGTAGATTCTTCTGTGCATTTGGTGTATTCATGTATGATAACTGGTGTTTTTCAGGGTGTAAATATCTTTAATGTTTTTATTCAGTTCAAAACTGTTGACACTGTTGAAAGGAAAAAGCTGTGAAAGAAACAGCAAAAGTCATGATCTAATTTATGGCAAAAAGCTGTGAGATACTTTTTTCTGAAAGTACTTCTTAGTTTATTCCTCCTATATAAAGGAATCTGATTATAGACTCTTTAATACATAGCGTGTTCTTGAGGTGTGTGGATGAACTGCATCTTAACTCCTGCTTGTTTTGCAAATCTGTGCTTGGAAGGGTTTTTAGGCTTTTGATGGCTCAAAAGGCCCTCTTTAAAATTTAGGGCACAGATCAGCTTGCCAGAAATTTGAGAATACATCTCTTCCAGCTCTTCCTGGGCTTGAAAAAGCAAGTGTTCAGCTGGTGTTTTTTAATACAGAGTGTGATTGGCACAATTAAATTGGAAAGTGTTTTGTAATCATATCTTCCAAACTAACCCATTAAAATAAAGTGGTGTCATGGATAACCCCAGGACCTAATTACTAACTACTACAGTGATAAGGGTAAAGGAAGAAGAGATTTTCTTCCTTATAATGTGATTAGAAATTCCAGTACCATATAATTGACCTAAGGTGACCATGTCTTATGCAAATATATCTAAGCTAGATTCACAGACCTCAAGTGACTATGAATTTCATGTTCCCTTAAAAAATTGTGCCTGTGGCTAATTCGTGCCACACTTTTCAGTAACAAATCAGTGTGATTTAAGAGCGACTCAAGGGCAAGAAAAGGGACTTTCCTACTCCCTTTTTATGGAGTTGTGAAGACCTTTTATTCCAGAACTTGAAAGAGAACTATTATTTCAGCTTTTGCATCCTGGAGATTGCAGAAAGATACAATTTTCTGTGTGGTTGGGTTGTTTTTTTTGGTGTGTGTGTGAAATGTGTAAAATACAGTGCAAGTTTGTAAGTTACTCAGTTCCTTCTCTATTAGGAATGGGAAGGACAGTAGAGAAATGGAACCTGCTGGCATATGCCTTTTACTGCTTTATATGTGCTGATCAAAGGAAAGAGTCCAAAAAAAGGACAATATAATAGAGTAATGAACAGAACAGCCTGAATTCAAGTTTGAATGTTGTGTTAAGCAACAGATGATTTTTAAAATTTTTATTCTTTAATATGAGATTAAAAGTCTTCCTAAGTTCAGGCTTTGTTAATAATTTTATAGCAGAGGCTTAACTGAAGAATAGAAAAACTCTTTTTCCTCCTTTTTTTGGTAAGAGTAGAAGTAGTCACATAATACAGAAGGAATTAAAGTGACTAAAGTGAGGGCAGTACACTATTGAGATCTAGCATGAGATCAAAAAGTTCCTTAGGTTTATTTCTTTGCATTTTAAGCCAGCTCTTGCCATACGCTGTTCTGGAGCAAAAGAAATGCTTTTCCCAATGTCCATGTAACTCATAAGATAACTCTTAATCTATGTCTACAACTTCTACAGTTTTTCTGTGAATAAGGTGTGGTTTAGATGGTTTTATGGGTCTTTATATTCATGAAGGGTTTTAGCCTATCAGCTCCTGCTAGAGGTGTTCAATAAGAAGGAAATTTGTTTTATTTGCCTCCCAATTTTTTTCAGCAACCCTATAAATTTGGATCATTTATTAATTTGTTTGGCCCCAGGAGCTGGGGAGAAGGATGAAGGGGAGTAATTGCACACTGTTTGAGGGGAAGAGTTTGAAGAGGTGAGCTTTCTCCACAGTTTGAAAAGCAAGAGTTTTTCTTAGCAGTTGCCATGTTTCATTAAAAAATAACTTATAATTTACCTTAATTAAAGAGATGGCCTACTTAAGCAGTGGTTGGAAGGGAGAACAAGATGAATTATTCTCACTTGCCAGAAGCCAATTTTTTATTTCAGTTTGGTGTATCTGTCTGAGATCCAGTGGTGCTACTCTGGCATTTACCAGCTGCTGTACCAAGGGATTTGTAACTTGAGCAGATCAACAGGTAACACTTCTGTGATACATTGATGATATTTCACTTTTTGGCATTTCAGAGATGATAAAAGCTTCGATGCTTCTGGCACATGCCGCTTGTGCAATGACTTGCTGTTACAAATAGGCTAATCCCTCTGCTGTAGCATTCCCTCTCAGCATGGTGGATGCTCTACAGCCTCAAGAGCACTTCGCTCAGTTTTATAGATCATGTCATTTGGATTGGTTTGATTATCAGATTGCTTTGAAATGGGAGAAAACAGTGCTTCTTTTTCAAATTAATCTAGGTGTATTGGGCTTTCTGGGGTCCAGTGCCCACTTGAAAATAAATATTTGTACCTCTGTTTCAAGTCAGTGGTTGCCTGAGGTTAAATTAATCTTCCAGCAATCAGTCTGTGATAAACAGGAAGGCTGACAAGAAGTGGTTTTGCATAAGCAAGCAGAGGTACCCAGCTTCACAGACCAGCATTTGTGTTTTTTATTATATTGATTTAAAATGAAGATTGGAAAGATACTAAAGCTAGAATGAAAAAGGAGATTGAGTGAAGCTGGCCAAAGCATGCAGAGTGTGAACTGATGTGTTGTAGGTTGCATTGACCTCCCAGTTCTGCCAGCACACAGGGTAACGCCAAGAGTCTGTTGGAGTGGATAGAAGATACTGCTAGGAACGTTAGTGCCATGATTTCACATCTAAAATACTCTGGTTGTTCCATTAGCATGTCTGAGAACTGCAGTTAAGATTGAATGAAGAGAACAATTGTTTTAGTTGCCACCTCAGTTGAGCAAGCTGTTGACTATTAATTTGCTTTACTTTGGGCTAGATAGCCAAACCCTCCAGCTCCACAGAGCTCATGTCATGACAGAGCAATATTGTTTAGGCATTTGCAGTGTGTGCTTGTTCAAAATACTCCTTTCAGGAAAAAAAAGCTGTTGCTGGGGTCTAATTGCTTGTATTGTTGTTGACAAGAGAGGAGAGGGAGGAAATGGACACAGAACAAGAAAGTCTTGCAGAACGTGGTTTGCTGCCACTGGCCTGTGGCATGTGGAAGGCAATTAGTGAGATTACAGGCCTGTCTCTGCTCTTCTTTACACTCTGCTCTTGCTCTGGCATCACATAAAAGCCATTGTGGCATAATTAAGACAGAATGCTGAGCCAAAAAGGAAAGCTATTATTATGGGAAAAGAATGTCTGGGGAGGTTGTTAGTTAATGGCAAAAAGTGTTTACTTGAAAGAGCTGTAATTGCTAAGAAGAATAATCAGGGAAAATACAGTAATGGTATTCTATGATGTGTGACATGGACTTTTTTAGTTTGTTCTTTTCAGGGATATGTCTCTGCTCTAAACAGTAATTAAAGTGTAGGCTATTCCTCCTGTATTATCAACAGTTTTTATTGGAGGCTCTATTTTTCTGGTTTTGTAGGTATATATTTAGTCTTTCTTTTTCTCTCCATTCTCTTGTCCACAAGTCAAAATCCTTAAGCATAAGTCTGTTTTACTTGGAATAAGCAATATATTTAATCTCTTCTTTGTATTTTTCACTTTTAATACAATGATAAAACTAGCCCTGAATGCTTAAAGAGGGGTTTGTGCTTGTCCAATATTATAGTTCGTTTTGCATCATGTTCTTATTTTAATGGCTCTGCACTCCTTGAAAAGATGTGGTAATAAGAAAAATACAGCGAGCTGTCATCCAGAATATTATAAATGCAGATTAAGCTCTTTTCATTTAGTGTGTATCAGGCTACTTCTTGTTACCTCAGAACCTGTCCTTTTTTCTTCTGTTTACTCTATCTGTTCAGATTTCCCTGATCTGCTTTAAAATTTTAGTGCCAGTGGGTGCCTAAGTGACATAATCCATGACAGCTTCAAGTGACTCTTCAAGGAGTTCACCTGTTCTTGATTTGGCAAGTAAAAGTTAGCATGTCACAGTAGAGCCTCAGGCCATCACTGAGTGAGGTTTTACTTTTGCCTTTAGACTTTTACTCCTGGATACATTCAGCAAATACCCTGTGTTTCTGTTTCCTACAGATGAATGCTAATGACTGTCATGACCCGCCAAAGTACTGGACAATCCATGGACTGTGGTATGATCATAGAGTGTTTTTATTTCAGCCTGCAAAGGAAAAATCAAATTTTGTACCAGGATGATTTGGTTTTCTTGGGGGGAATTTGTTTGTTTGGGGTTTTTTGTGGGGTTTTTTTGGAGATCTTAATCTGTCTGTTCTTATGATTCCTTGAAACAAAGTTAAAACCCTATGGTTTGACATAAAACTGAAGTACACTTCTGTATCTCATGACTCCATGAAATCCTCTGGCCACATAAGCATTTTATTTATAAATCTCCTCATAAGATCAGAAATAATCTCAAGAACAAAAGAAACTATTGTTTCCTTCTTTTTTTTTTTTTTTTTTTTTTTTTTGTCTCTCTGAGTAAAAAGAATTTGTCAATCTCTCATGACTGCTTGTGGCTTTAAGTATCTTCAAACAAATATTGCAAAAGTATAGGAAAAACTAATTTGCTTCAAAGAAATCAACTCACTGGAATTGATGCCAATGGCAGCAATTCAAAAATTTTCTGGACAAATGCAGGTTAAAATCAGTACAGGAGTTTAAGCTACGCTCCTGGAAAGGTGAACAGCATTATGTATTGATTCCCTGAGAGTGTCTTGGTGATACTTGCAAAAGATCAGATGGGGCAACAATTTAGGGTGTCACTGCCATTAGTGACACCAGTGACACCATGTGCAAGACCTTTCCAAGTCATTGGCACACCTGAATGACTTTTACGTAGAATGAAATAGAATGCTTGGCCAAAGGGCCAAACAAAGAAATTACAACAAAATCTTTTGGCTGTCTTTTGAATCATCATGAGAAATCTTGTGGCCATAATTAATGTCTTGAAGGTGTTACTTCAAAACCACTGTAAGTTCTGATGGTTTACTTGCATTTTTAAGTAAAATCTCCAGCTACAATTCTGCATATTTAAGATTCAGGCCAATGATATGTTAGTTACCTAGTAGTGAGTTAGAATTTTTTTTCAATTTTATTTTGCTTTCCTAGGCCTGACAGAGCTGAAGACTGTAATAGGACATGGCATTTCAATGTCACTGAGATCAAGGTATTTAAAACAAAAACAGACATACCAGGAAGATCTAAGTGCATGTACTTTTACACATTCTATATGCAAAATCTGCAGTTTATAGTGTCACTCTTAGTGTTTACTGAGAGGTATGGTTTTTTCAGGGCTCTAGAAATTCTTAGAGTGCTTCTGTACTATTTAAAGTTGCCGTCCTCATTAGCAGCTGTACTTACTGGATTCTGTGAACAGTTCAGTCACATCCTCCTTAATAAAATCTAGAGGTCCACTACCATACAGGTGATGTATCTGCAGTGGCAAAAAGTACCTGTGAAAAGAAAAAGATTCAGTCATTTGGTGTTCTCTCTTCACATTTTCTAGTGCAAAATCAGAACAAAGAAAGTAAGAGTTCAGAGTATTCTTTTTTGTGTGCTTTCTCCTAGGCCAATAGTCCTTTTTTGTTCTTTTTCTACTAAAAAAAAAAAAACAAAACAATGTATTTAATTAAAAAATTAATTTATAAACCAGGATAAGAGACTTGAGCCAACAAATGTGAAACACTGCATGATTGAACAACTTCTGCAGGGACAGTTGAAGGAAAGTCTTGCTTTGAGGCAGTATGTCAGTATGTTTAGATATTTAGGTAGGTGTACCTGTTACCTCCAACAGCAGCATTTGCAGAATATGGGGGGAAAAGACCTTTTATTTTTCTTCAACCAAATGTTTCAGTTATGGACACTGAACGATGAGGCTTCAATTGTAGAAAATGTATCAATATATGGAGTTGTATAAGAAATAGCTTTTCAATGCTGTAGGTGCATTTATTAATTGAGGTGTTTTTAGGATCTTTTGTCAGACATGAGACACTACTGGCCTGATGTCCTTCATTCATCTCTGAATCGCACCCAGTTCTGGTGAGTACAAAAAAGCCCTAAAAATAATTTTGGCTATTATTTTATAAAAATCCATCTGAGTAGTTCTTCAGGTGAGATGTTGTGCATGAGAGGAAGTGTCCAGGAGGCCACTGAAGCAGTGTCTTGCCAGTCTCATTTGTAGTATAGATCTGTTCTCTTGTAAAATACAGCTGCTGAAGAGAGGGCTACCGCAGAAGTTTTAGAGAAATGAAACTCAGTGAGACAATGTTTCTTCCCTTTGTCCCCAGAGAGCAGAAACAGCTGCTGCTGACACGTTAAGTCTGAGTAGCAGTAGGACTCCTGGGATTTCACAGCTAGCTGCAAGAGCAGCTTCCAGATCTCTTTTCCTAGCTAGTTTCACTGTGTTGCTGGTCTTGAGAAAGCTTTCCTTTTGGTTTTTTACATAGAATAGAAAATAGAAAAACAGAATGCACTGAGTCATGGTAGCCACTTCTCTGTTCAGTGAAGTTACTGGTGGCAGCTCTGTGCTACCACCAAGGTCCTGAGTGCAAGAGGTGCAGAAGAATGGAGGCCTCCACAAACACTGACATCTGTACCATTTTGGTTTTTTCCTTTGGCGTGGCTGTGCTGCAAAATAAAGTAACGCTGTGAAGAGTGTCATCTTAAAGTCTTGGTAAATATTTTGTGGAGACTAAAGTCTCTGTGCATTCTGGAAGCTCACAGGACTGATTAAAACAATTGGTGCATTCTTGGCTCTCTGCAGATGATGGTGCACAGACTGTCAGTGCAGACTGCACCAGACCACTCCATGGGAACAATAATGGGGCTTCCTGAATGCCAGCAGATTTTTGGCCCTTTATTTCTGCCTTCTTTTTAGAAAGAGCAGGACACTTAAATACAAGTCTGAAAGTCTTCAAAAGACAAACACTTCGCCATTAATTTTATACACATGCATGTATACATTCTCTGAAGTTAAATTGTCATCCTACCTGCAAAGCATTGCCTCTAGCTTGCTGCTGTTTCAGTAGCTCTTTGGATCTGACTCTTGTCTGCTTCTGATCCAACTTAACTTTATCTCTTGCTAAGTTTACCCCTGAAAGAACTTCTGTTTACTTTAAAACTGTGGTGTCTTTTCTCATTAGTAATTTAAAATCCCTCTTGGAGAAATCTGCCCATAAAAACTGGACTCTTCCAGGCAATAGGCAGTTAATTTGACATGCAGTTGTGTTGAATGTTACAGCCAAGATGAGAACTCTCTACAAGGCTAAATGTGGGAAGATACAGTGAAAATCTTACAGTGAAGCATCTTCTCCCCTGCCTCAAATCTCCTGACACCACAGTTGCTTTATTAATTCTCTGTTCAGAAGTAGTGCACTGCTTCTCTAGATGCAAACATAATTTCTTTTAAAGTGTTTTAATTCCTTAAGAAAAATCTGAAAATAAGATGGCAGGAGTTTAGATAATCTGATTATATAATCTTTGTGTACATCTGCTGAACTGATACCTATATAGTACAAGTGGATTGTGAAAATTTGGAAAGAATTTTTTAAAAAAGACATCTACAGGCAGTGTTACTAAAGATTGTACTGTTTAGTCTTTCAATGGACTTTAGAATTGATAGAAATATTTTTGCCTTTATCCCAGTTTTTGTCCTGTTTGAGTTTGTCTGCTGTACACTGCAAGAATTTCTTTTGCTCTCTGTACCTTGCCCTTAGGAGGATGGATAGTGAACTAGAACCAAGACTTGAGAGGAGGCCTGTGAAAATTTTGCCACAGGCCAGTATAAAATTTGATGCTAAAATCTTAGCAGCTTGTGCAATTACACTCTTTCACCCGGAACAAGGCTTAATCCTTTGAGTTCAGAAAAACATTTAGTGCTTTGAAGTTGCATTTAACACAAAAAGTTCTACTAAAACTTACAAAAAAGTTCTGCTAAAACTTACAAAAAACTTAGTAATTTTCTAGGCAAATTCTTTGCATTCTGATCTCCAAATGTATTTGTAGAAATACACTGTATCATAGATGTTGCTGTAATTGAAATGGTGAGAGTGATTTTGCTTGAGTTTACTTTTTACATGTGTGATAAATTTGAATGCAGTGTCTTACTCCACGTGTAACCTTTTGGATACTTGATTTAAGTATGATGGCTAGCTTGTACAGCATGTATATCTGCAAATAATGTGTTCTAAAATTTGCATTTTGCTTTTCTCCTATAGGAAACATGAGTGGGACAAACATGGCACTTGTGCAGCTACACTTGAAGTCCTTAATTCTCAGAAAAAATACTTTGGTAAAGCCTTAGAACTCTACCAGCATATTGATCTCAATGGGTATGTAAATGAACTCAATGATCTGGCTTTTATTTCAAACAGTTCCTAAAAGTTTAAAATCTAGCCTCAAATGAAAGTTTGAAAATCTGATGGTAGTGAGGAAATGAGAATTAGTGTAAATTATTTTTAGTACTGAATTTCAGAGGAGGACTTGTTACCCTGAGAAGCAGTCTCTGGTCACTCCAGTCAGATCAGCATCCTTAGCAGCATCATTCTAGACAGTCCTCTGCTGTCCTTCCTGACAGCCCCAGTGTGACACTCTTGCTTTGTCCTAGGGGCTGATTCCTCTTTATGGTTCCACAGCACTGGCCATTCCAGATTCAAAGTCTTGATAAGGCTGTTGTGGCTTGTCAAGTGCTGTATGCATGTGTTCTGACTGCAGGTGAATGCCAAAAGGTTTGAGTACTTTCCTGATCAGTGCTTGTTATGGGTGAGAGGATGTTTGACTTAAATTTATTGACCATAAGAGGACAGTATCTGTCAGAGGAAATAGTTTTGTACAAAGAAACATACCTTTAAAAAAACATCATTAAAACAACCTAAAGGAACCCCAAACAAGCTCATCCTGTTTATGCTTTGCCAGTATCCTGTCCAAGCAATCTCCTAGACAAAGTCTCATTTATTTTGCATATGCACAAAAGAAATGTCTTTCTTCCCTCCCACCTCAGTTTTGTAGATGTCTTTTAAAACTGTAGCAGATTTTTCTACACACAGTGTTTGAGCGTGTCATATGTGAAGTTAAAATTAACGATGTCTAAGTCAATTGCCCAAGTAGCTGTGATGGTGTGACTAAAACATTTACAGATGGCACAGTGACCGATGATGTGACTCTGTATCAGCATGTGCAACACTGCAGAAGAATAGAGGCTGAAGCATGTTGAAATTAATTGCTGAAAGCTTATAATCTATTGTGAAAATGAGCATAATTAATTTTATCTTTACTGAAGAGAAAAAAAAACTGAAAATGTTCTCATTGTATGTCATTTCTACTTGAATGAGGAAAATTAAGAAAATTGTTTCCAAAATGCAAATTTATTAAAAAGAGGACATCATGCAGCCTTCTGTAGGAATTAATAGAACATGGGCTGACTGACATGCTGTATCTCTCTCCTAGTGTGCTGTGTGTCTCCCACTACAGGAAGCCCATCCTGTGTTTGAATATGAGGGTGCCTAGAACACCTTCACAGGTCTGCCCCTGTGTCCTCTGCAATGGCAGGAGCACAGGGGAATGGCTCAAGGGAGGGGAAAGGAAGCAATTAAACTGCATGCCCTACGTGGCACTAAACAGAGCACTCTGAAACTCCCTTTCCCTAGCTCTGTCTGAAGACTGAACTATCCTAGTTTCTCAGATTAAGGTGTGGGAAAGGGTTCTTCCTGGCCCTGCCAAGTTGGATGGAAAGTGTCCTTTCAGAAAATGGCTTTTCCTAGGCTGGCAAAGAATGAAAGACAAGTTGCTCTTGCTCCCATCACTGTAATGCGTGACAGGTTCTTAAGATTATCTGATTTACCTAATGATTATGAAGGTATGTTTGCATACAGAAAACATTTTAAAATGTTTTATCTTTGTTTCAGTTGTCTCTTGAAAGCTGGGATAAAGCCAAGCAGTTCATATTACAAGGTAAGAGTCAACAAAATCAAAATGTCCATGTGCATGGACTTTTTTTTCAGTAGGAGTCAACTAATTTCTGTAGAACAAGTGACCTTTTTAAAATAGTATAGTTCTTTAAGGTGCTTTTTTATAAAAGTTTTTGAGAGCTTAACCAGTGTGGCAGCTGTTGGAAGATGTGCTTGTAACCTATTAATCTCTATAAGCTTTTTAATTTTTCAGATGACTGCTATAAAGGAAGCTCTTACAAGATTTTATGGTGTAACACCAAAGATCCAATGCATTCCTCCAGAAGAGGTAAAAACTCCCCTAACTTCCCAAAATGGAAAAAAAAATCAAACAAAAAATAACTTCCTTTTTTAAGGAGCATTTTTATCAAAAATACAGCAAAAATAGAGTGAAAAGTCTTCAGTATGGTGAAACTTAGGTCTAAATGTTCTTTGTGTATACAGCTCTTTGCATAGAGGTATTGTTTGACTCTTGGACTTGAGTTTTAAAGGTCTCTTTGTCTTAAAACATTTAAACCCGCATCTCTTGCATAAAAGGTGCCATGCCAGAGGTATTGCTGTAGCTGGGCACTTTCCACCATGCCTGCTAAAGTTTAATTGCTGCATGGCAGATGACTAAAACCAACAAGAGTGAGCTGAATGGAGCCAGTGGCTGTCAGCCTTGGTGAGGGTGCTGTCAGCTGTCAGCAGCAGCCTTCCCTCCACTGGGCAGGGCTCTTGAGTTCTGCATGAAGAAGTCACTCACTGAACAGAATCCTTCTAAAATAAGGCAGCTCAAGAGCTTGTCTCTGAGATTGTTCCAGAAAGCCCATACCTAAAGAGGTACAAAAAGGCATTTTGAGCTTCACTGTGGTTCAGGGTCACTGTAGTCTTTCCTTTTGAGCCAATGATGTCTCCAATTTCCGTGTCTTTTTACTTTTCCTTGCCAGTGATTGTGCTGTGCATCATGATGCAGTAGAGAAGATGGTACACAGAGACATTGTTCTGTAAAGTGTAGGTCACTGTATCTGAACCAAAAGTGCCTTTGAAGGAACAAAATAGTATTCTGAACATCTACATGTGTAGGGTTAGAGCCCTTTTTTTTTTTTTTTCAGCTGCTCTTATAGAAAAATAGATCAAAAACCAAAACCTACAAGGTTATCTTTCACTCTTATAAGTGGTTCCTTCTTATCTCAGCTTGTTAAAGGTAATTTGCTACAGAACTCTTGGCAGAATTACTGCCCCTACACAGGCAGCAATACATAAAAACTTGCTAAGATACAGTTGCTATTGGAGTGTGTTGTCAACTCTTGCTTTAGTAATACTCTGTGGTTTTTGTACTCATAGGTTTTTTAACATTAAAAAAACTATAGCTTACAATATTTTTAACGTGTTTATAAGTTACTTTAAGTAACAAAGGAAAATTAATTGAACATGAGTTGTTCATGACGGAGGTACTTTGATGTTTGAAATGGATTAGACAAACTCTGTTCTTATATTTCTTAAAACCCAAAATAAACAAACCCCCCAACAACACAAATTCCAAACAAACAAGAAGGCCCTCACCACAGTTACTTTTGTCTTGTACATACCTTTTTGTTCCACTTAATTGTTTCAAAACCAATTTTTTCCACATTTTGTTAGACCTGAGTATTTTGGGAGATTTTCCTGTAATCTTTTTGCCACGTGAAAGGCCTCCATGCCTGCCTGCTTTATTCATGGTCAATGTTTTTCTTCCTAGCCTGTCCTGTAGACCAAAAATGAGGCTTCTGCTCCTTCTGACATAGAGCTTGGTTCTGTATTCTTTTGTGTAAAAGCTGTTATAAAATTTAGTTTCTGTTCTCATGTATGGAGAATTTTATTTGCCTCAATTCCTGTCCTGCTATGAATAATTGGTGAAAAGTGTCTTTCTGGACACATGTGCCCTTCAATATTCATAGAGTTCACCCAGAGCTCATCATTGAGGTGGACAGCTGCTGTGGCCTGTGCAGATGAGTGAGGGCCAGGATAATGTGTCACAGCATTTCATAACAGGGCTTACTAGTTAGACAAGTCCCAGACTGGTACTGAGTAACAGTATGTACTATAAGCTGTTCAGAGTGGATGCCTCTTGTACTTTTCTTTCCATTTTTCATCTGCAATATAGCTGAAGAATTGATTTATTTTCTTCTTCCCATGAGGCTGATCTTACCTTTCATGTTTCTAGGGTGAAAAAGCACAAACAATTGGCCAGATTGAATTCTGCTTCACCAAAGAGCTGCAGCTGGTAAACTGCACGGCGCTGGAGGGTGAATCCAACCCAATGCAGGCTCACTTGAAGCTTGGAACTTCGGAGCTGTCGGTCTGCAGTGATACTCTCCCAACCTATTATCCTTCAGAGGTGCAAGATCACAAATGAAGCCATAAGAGTTTGAAAAACTTTTTAAACAGCAACAAACCCCAAATTCATGTAATATTACAGGCCCTTGTCCATACCACAGGTCTACAGGGAAGATTTCTGCTGGAAAACACAGTTCTTTTGCTATTAAAGGAGAGTGGTCCACATGGTGGATCAGCATCAGATCTACAGCTTGGTCTGGATTTTTTGGCTTGCTTATGGTTTGAATCAATGTTCAAAAGAGTTTGACATACAGTTAAGTCTGCCACTTCAACTGCTTTTTGGTTTTTACCAGTGAGTCAGGGAAATTAAGTAATTCTTTGTATTGAAAGGATGATTATCTCTCTGAGATGAGGTGACAATTTCTTGAGAAGAAAATACTGTAAACAAAAAACTATGAGACCTGTCTGGAGATCCATTCCCAGATACAATAGCCACTGCCTTGCATAATTGCTCTCCAGAAGTGCAGAACAGAGATCATATCCTCGGAGGTGTTCAACCTTTTCTCACTCAAGGATCACAGTGGAGTAAAGACAACTTTTGCATAACTTCTTAGTGAAGTAATAACTTTCTGCAAGTTTGGGCTCTTCTACCTAAAACATCTCAGGGAGACTGTATCTGTAGCCTTACCTGTTCTTTGGTTATTTTTGTGGCAGTAGCTCCATACAGTCTTGAGGAACAGCCAATGCTAAAGCTTACATGTTTGTATAGGAGCATGCTAGCCCCTAGTAATATGTTGTTACTAATTTTTAGTTGTGTTTGAGCATTCAGCATTACTACTTGTGAGTGCCTGCACCTTTACATTAAAACAAGATTGTCATGTAATCACTTTGTTCCAAGAAACAGCTTTTTATAGATGAAACAATAAATACTGCAGGATTTTCAGTAAAAGGTGCAGATGTTGGCATCTCTACCCCATAATGATTAGTAACATGCCACGAAGTTAGATGTTTCCAAAGGGAACCAAATTTTGATGACATGTTCCCCCCAGTGCTGTCTTGATCTATGTCTCTCAAATTGTGTTTCAGACATTTAAGGCTCAAGGAACCATCTGTTAGCATAATGTTACTGTGAAAATGAGAAAGGCAGTATTTACTCTGACTTGTGACTGGCCCTGTTTCTCTACCACCTTTCATATAATGCTCTGTTACATTTATATTCCAGAATGCTGTCTGTTTTCCAGGACTTTCTTGAAACTCAGATATTTATTTATTTTAACAGCCAAAAATTATTATGGTGTGTTGAATGAGTGATTGTTGGGTTTGCCTGCTTTTCTGCAGTTGCTTTAATTCCTCAGTCTTGTTTCTCTGTCAGAGGTAAAGCTGACTTTTGCCAAAAGGAGTCAGCAGATACAAAAGTCACAAATGACAGAATAGATAGTATGGATTCCATGAGTTTCTCAGCCTCATTTTAAAATGCATGAAATGCGAAGGAGCTGATAATTCTTAAAACTTTGAGAAGAAAATAACGTAATCCAAAATGAGCGAGGGAGACAACATGCCAGCAACTGAGTAAAAATTGGCTGAGAAAAACTAAAGCTTGGCTAAAAAAACCTCACATACTCTGAAGTCCCATTTAAAGGGACATACCTGAAGTACTGTGTTGGTCTTAAAAAGCCCTCACCCACATACTTTTTATTACAGATTAAGTACTGAAATTTTCTATGGTGAACTTTTCAGTAGTAGCAATAAAACACTGTGTATATGACTACTGTTGCCTGGGTTTTGGCAAACCTACCTGCCTAACTTCAGGGTAGACTCAAATGTCTTTTAAAAGCTACTTACTGATTTTTATACAGAGATGTGCCAAGGCATTATGAAGTTTTAAGTGAGATATTTAGGGGATGCTTTATGGTCTGTATCTGGGCAGCCAGGAGAGCAGATGAATGAATGCTATCACCACTTCAGATCATGTCCAAAGATCAAAGATCATGTCCAGGCCTTTGTGTTCTCTAGCAATGGCTCACAGCCAGTTGTGAGCCTTGTCAGTTGCTTTCCATCAGAATGTATGTAATTTCAAGAGTTGGATTGAGGCTGTTTAAATAAAAGAAGTAAACAAAGGTATGTTGGGAGTCATAAAATTCACTTCAGTTGTGAAAAGTGTCACTCACTTTCTTGTGCAATATAAATTCTGCCAGCCTTGAAAATTCAGCACAGCCTGGGGATGATGGGTCCTATATTCTTTTCTGCATCATTGAATAAATTAACTAAATTCCAGCAGAGATATTGTGTGTGCAGTCTCAGTGGTTTAAAACACTACTCCACAAAGGGACTGACTTTGTTTATACCCTTAGTCCATGTGCTCACTCATACAAAATGCTTAAGCATCCCTTGGTATGTAGGTTAGAGCATGGGTGTGTCCCTTTTCCAAGGACAGCCCCTCTTCCTGTGGCATGGGCAGGTTCATTTCTCTGCTGTTTTTTCTCTCTCTTCGTGGCACATCTGTCCCTCCCTCCCAGCAGACAGCTGATCTGGCACTGCCAATCTGCAGCAGGAGATGGGAGAAGTGGAGGGGACCGGTCCCCATCACTGCTGTTCTTAGTAGGGCAGCAGCTGGTTGCAGTTGCCCAGGGGATGGGCAGAGCTGCCTCTGCAGGCTGGACTGGAGGTGGCACAGGCCTCTGGCTGTGTCCCTACTCTGCACCCTCAGTGGCTGGAGAGTGCTGGGCTGTGCTACTGCCCCAGCTGCTGCTGACTGGAAGGAGTGGGGGCACAACTGCAGTGTCCACGTAGCATGTCAATACACTGCAAATGAAGTCCCACCAAGGAGGATAGGTTAGGTATCTAATGCTGCAAAGCAGCAGGTTGGGAAGGGGGATTTTGACCAGAAAGGGTTTTTGAATTCGGGCACTTCACTTCTGGTGTGGTCCTGCTTCAGTCAGCTGTGCTCTGGATCTGGTACTGAGCACTGTTAAGCCAAGGCCACAGAAGGTTAATGGTGCTGCTAACAGTGTTATTGATGCCTGATGATGCAAAGAGGAATTGTCAGGACTTTGCAAGTTGCTTTCCCAGGAATGGAGCAATCAATGATGAGGAATGTTGTACTTATTGTAAATTCAGACTCATGCTGATATGGCAGCTTCCCTCACAAGGGTCACTGCATGCCTCCTGTTCCTGTAAATGTTCCCTGTTCCATGAAGTTGCCAGAGATCACCCGGAGCTGATACAAATAATTAATTTTACAAAGGATTTAAATTTCTCTTGCTTTGAAGAATAAGAGGTTTTGTATACAGGCTAAGTGAGATCTGATACAGGAGATAGATTATTTTGTGTTTGTGCTGTGATTTTCATTATTCCTTACTCTAGAGTACACTGGGACATCACAGACTGGAGGAGGATTAAATTGACCTCAGGGGCAGCCAAACCCAACCATGCCCACAGATTGGTGGTGTAAATCAATACATCAGTTCATTCAGCATGAAAATAACAGTGCTGACATTCATTTGCAATGCTCACTCTATGCTTACTCATATTTCAGTAATCTTATAGAGAAAAAGAAGTAAAAGTAACCATATTTGATAAGAATTTTAAGGTGTTATAAAATTCTCAAGCAAGCTGGAGAATACCATAGTGCTGTTTTGCAAGAAATACTTTTCTGAATGCTGCTTATTTACCAGAAAAGAGGCTGTTTGCTTAGGTTTTTTTCTATAAGTCACACAATTGTTTGTGTTAGAGACCTGTGCTCTGAATGCAAATCAGGAGAGAAGAGCCAAAACAAAATTAGCAAGAATTAAAAACACAGCAGTTACCTTGTAACAATTACAATCTCTGTAAACAAGCAGGATGCATCCCCAGCAGGTGCCTGCCTTTACATCACTTACTTCTTGGTATTAAATACAACTTGCTGCTGTCAGCCTTGGAGGGACTTCTCTCTATCCAAAGTGCTCACTGGAGGATGGAGAAGCTGGGTGTACTTCTAGCAGAGGTTGGAAGAGCTGTCATGTCACCTGACTGCTGTGATTTTAGCCCATCAGCCTTCCACAGATCCATCCCCCTTACCAAGATTTCATAGGTTAGGTTATGAAGGCTGCACATACCCAGATGACTTGTGCTGGCAATTCCCAGTGCCAGCTGTTGTGGGCTTGTGTTCCAAACAGCATTGTGAAGGGACTGCCCCTCCTCATAAACCCTAATTTGCAGAGAGTTGCTAAGTGCCTGGGGCATGCATTTGTCAAGGATTTGTTAGCCAGGAGGCTGGCTGACTGATGTGTGAAGTGGGAACCACTCCCAGACTCCTGGATGTTTGGGGCTTAGAATACTCATATCCCACTGAGGCAGTTGTTTTATATGTAACAGCTGGCCCTGACTTATTTTTTGTCCTTCAGCCTCTGGATATCTTCAGAGATTTCAGTCTCACAGTTTCTGTGGGATTTAGTGAGCAGCTTGTCATTTCTGAAGCCTACTGCAGGATAATCACTGTAATAAAATATCTCTGGGACAGAAACTACCCTCCCATTTCCAATGCCTTGTGTTGTTTTCTCTTTGATTCCCTTCATTATCCTCAGTGACTTGAGGGATGAATGGACCATGCTTTTGATCTTGCAGAGCAACTGAAGGCACAGATATTATAGGAGAGAAAAATCTCTTAAATCTCATGGACGAAAATATTCTCAAACACCTATTTTCTCTCCCTATTTTCCCCCTCTGTGATTTTGAGGGATTCTGACTGCAAGGAACCCTGCAGGTCTGAAAGAAGGTAGGTGTATTGATGCATAGCTTTTAATCCTTTATTTGTTGTGTGTTTGGCAGCTGATTTTTGGCCAGCCTGGCTGATTAATAGACTTGCTGTCACACTTAAAACTGACCAAGAACAACATTTCAAATACTGAATTAAAAAGGTGGGAAAATGGATATTTATTAAATTAACAGTCTGGGGCCTCCACAATTATTTAAATAGAAATATGGCATGACTAGCCTAGTCTGTCTGGGCAGATGGGAGCATAGGGAAATTTGGATATGTTTTCTTAGCTCTGCCACTATCCACCCTGCAAGTGAAATTCAGCTTGAAATCTGATGTAAATTTTAAGTCTCACAAATTAAATAAGACTTCCATGTACTTGCTGTCTTCAGAGAACCATTTCATCCTCCCTAGCTCTGGATAAGTAATTGAAGTCTAAATGCTTAAAAATATCACGGCTTTTGGAGGTAATGGAACATGTGGTCCCTACAGTGGTTAAAACCCTGGTTTAAGCAGCTGAGCTCCTTTTGCTTACATGCAGAGAGATGCCTCAGGCAATAGTTGGACTGAGCCTTAAATTCAGCTTCTTCCCAGGGTGGTGAGGAAGAGTGTCCTGCTGCTCTGGTGCAGTGCTTCCTAAGCCTTTTGAGCTAAAACAGGTATGGCATTCTGGTAGGAGTGCCCTGGTTAGTGTCAATAACAGCACTGGTTAGTGTCAATAACCACTGCTTCATCATGTGGCACAGACATACTCTTCCAGAACCCCAGAGAGGTTTCTGCTGCTACAAAAGGCCTCTGGAGAAATTGCTGAAGCAGATTTTGTAGCAGAGATGAAAACCAAGGGCTTCTCCTTACTTTGGGCAATCTAGCCAGTTTTCTTCACAACTTCACATGGAGAGACTTGGAGGAAGAAAGCCCTCAATCTGGTGGTTTGGATGCTCAGAGGGCAGAAAGAAGTCCTTGTGCCTGTTTGACCCTGCCAAAGGGAGAGTGCATGGGACCTCTTCTCCTGTGGCTGGGACCACTGCTTCACTTACTGACTCCTGCAAGCAGCTCCAGCGTTTTCAGCTGTGTGCTAAACACAGTGGGTGCTGTCTTTTGCAATGAATTTTTTCCTGTTGGGATAAGTGACATGGACTCTTAGGAAGCTGCCCCAAAAATGGATACGTGAAGGAATAAGCTACCTGGTGAGGAAGGATTGCACTGGGTGCTGAAATTCCTCCTCCTCCTTTCCCAGATGGATGAGCCTCAGCTATACATATCCAAGTGTTTGGGGAACATCTGGACAAAATGGTGAGAGGGAGGACCTTGCATAATAAGGTGCCAGGTGAAGCACAGTTTCATAAAATGAGATTTTATGCTTTTCATGCCTAAATTCCCTGAAATTTCACGAGAAGCACACATGCTTTTTCTCATTCATCTCTTAAAATTTGCTTAGCAGTGTTCTGTGCATTTCTCCTGCTCCAGCTGAATTCTGCTGGAAGTCACTAGTGGTCAGTGGTGGAAATTTTAATTACTGGCAGCTTATTTTATAAGCCACAGGGAGCCAGACAGAGCTAATTCCATAACCCTAAATTATAAATAATGTATTATCTAACAGAGATGCTGAAGTCCCTTTAGGCTTGCAAATCAGCCAGTTAATAACTTTTTGGTTTAGACGTACTGAACACTGTAATAACCTGATGTCATTTTGAACACAGCAATTAAGTCTTCATTTTACAAGACAAATTGAGACTCATTAGGGTCAATCAGGGAGAATTACACAAACTTAAATTGCAGATATTTATCACAGTCTCTCAGAAGAAAATTTTATTAGCTATTTTAAAAGAAAAAGCTGCTGCTTTGTTATTCTGTAAAATAACTGCCTTTTTTATAAAGAGCTTCTAATGAGCTCCTGTTCCAATCCTAATGTGTTTTGGTAATCTGAATGCACCATGTCATCATAGGTCGTCGTGAAAATAGAAAGTGAGCATGACAAGTATATCACACTGGCAATTTCTTAGCAATTTATTTTAAGATATTGGAATTGTGATGGCTAGAAGGAGATAAAACTTTACTTTAGATAATGCAATAGGAACTGATTCAGAAGCCAGTGACTTCCAGTACACTGGAAAGAACAAAACCAAACAACCAAATAAACAAACAAAACAACAACTCTGGAAAAAAAAATACTGAGATTTTATATACTTAGTTCATCATGTTTGCTTAACTTAGGAAATGTTGGGAATTTTCCAATACTTTAGTGTTCAGTAACATAAGTAATTCAAAGGCCACTTAGTTAAATACACAGATATTAAATTATTTATGATTACAATTTTTAATGATTTTAATACCACCCATCTTTGTAAGCTTTGTACTATATTTATCTTATTTTCAAGATTGACTAAGCTGTAATAAAGCTGCCAAAAGCCAATTACCAATATTGAGGTAATACTAATACTTTGTAGCAGATGAATTGGAATAAAATTATTTCTATTTAGCCAAGGATTTCAGATGAAATATTAAGTAGCATCATGGCTAGATTTAGAGAAAGAAACCAGGCTGAGGCTGCTCTTCAGAAACTTTCCTTTTTTTCTCAGTTTATTTACAACCCAGGAGCCCAATCCTATTGACTCAGCCTATAGCACTTGGGGGTCCTACTGCATTAAGACAAATTTTTATTTTCAGGTGAACAAATCACAGAAAGACTCTATTAATCCCTAACCCTTGCATTGTTATGAATGACTGACAATAAAGTTCCTGTTTTATCTCCCTGCTTTCAGTAGTAGCATGTTTCTCTTCTAGGTTATTTGGCATCATTCAAGTTTAGGCTGAGGGATATGTTTTGCAGTCACTCTTTGTGAAGACATAGTTCATGTGAACATTTCTTGAAATGTCACAGTCAAATTCAGTTTCATTAAAGGATATTGGTAATAAAAGACAACTGGAATTTGCATTCAAGTAACAAGAGCAGAAAGGTTTGCAGAGAAAACCATCTTAATGAAGTGGTATTGCCTTAGAAAAGTGGTTATGTTTCCATAGGAGGTTTTGTCTTTATTTTCTTTATTCCACACAGAGAATTAGATAAAAAGACTCTGAGATAGAGAGCATGTCAGGAAGCAGCCTGACTGCACCAGACTGTTTATTACCAAATTTTATTCCAGACTTCATATATAATTTTCTGTAATTAGCTACCATGTGACCTGCTCTCAGAGGCATTTCAGGGTAGTTTATAAAATACAGAAAATTGTACATTGGTGTTATTTATATGAGACCATAAGCAATTCCAGATTCTGCTAGTTGTGACTTTTAAAGAAACATTTTACATTTGGGAAATCTTTTCCAGTCTGTCAAGTGAAAAGTGGGATTTGGTTAGAAGAGAAGACTATCAATCCAGCTGACATACTGGATGTGTCCAGGTTGGCCTAATAGCTGATTTGTTCCAGGAGCCATCCAGAACAGTTCTGAATCTCAGTTGTCCACACTGTGATCATTGGCTGCATTTCTGTCCTGGGAGAATAATTTTCATGCTAACCATTTTCTACAGGTCTGAATTTTATTTCCCAGTGAGCCTTTTCTAGCCACCAGAAAATATCCCTAATACAGCCAAGATATTTGCAGTTCCAAGAACAGTGCACACAGTGCAGAGCTGTGCATTGTTCTGTTGTAGCTGGATCAAAACATTAGCATTTCAGATAATTCAGTTCTGAAATTCTGAGACTACTTGTACTTCTAATTTGAACTTCTGCCTTGTTTATATTAGCCTTCCTATTCTGGATTTTACAGAAGAGAGAAAGAAACCAAAGGACCAAGTGACTTGCTGCAGATTTCAGAGAAGTAAAATCAGCCATGATCAGGACCTCATTTAGTGCTGCCTGTATTAGCTTAAATTAGATTTGCAGGGTTAATTTTGTTTTGTTGCACAGTATTGTTAGAGATTTGGCAGAGGATTTGTTTATGTGACAGAGAGCAGAATTATAAATAACCATGTTTTGTTCCTACAGGTGCTGTTTCACAAATAAAATGACTGCAGGAGAAACAGAGTCTGAAAATAATGTGCCACGTATCTGCTTTCAAAATGTATTAATTTATAACAACAAAGCAAGTCAGCATGCATTTTGAAACACTTCTTTTAAGACTACCAATTCCCCCAGACAACTTGCATTGCCCATGTGGAGATGAATCATTGCTGTCCTTGAAAACCTTGTATGCTGGAGCTGGAGGAAAGCTGTGCTGCCAGTCATCCCAAAGGGTTTCTTTCTCTGAAGTATCCACCAACTAAGAACACTGGCCCCTTAGAAAGCTTTCCTACTTTTCCAGAAGTTTTCCTACTCAGCAAGCAAAATAAGCTCTTTTATCAAGCTCACTCAAAGACTGAGATCCTCCCTGCAGCCTCTGAGGCCTTTTTCCCTAAAGCTTTGTTAGAGGTGTGAGATTTTCTTTGAAATAAATTTCGCAATTTGAGAGCGACTGTGAGGCAGTACTTTGAGACTTGGAGGGACTGTTCTTCTTGGTGGATGTTTTACTCCTGATTCTAGGTCTCTGAGTGTTAGAGACTTGAACACAGGTGGCAGACTCACAGGGATTTATCCATTATCCAGAAATTACATTGGGAGAGAAAAGAAGTAGAGAAGCTGTAGAATTTTTTAATAGCTTTTCACTAATTTTGTGAAATAGGTATGACTGCAATGAATAGACTGGGCCAAACGTAGTTAATTGACTCCACTGGGGATCTATGGTGGAATTTGTATCTATTGATCAGGAACAGAATTCTGTGGCTGGAACCAAACGGAACAGGAGACAAAGGAGGAAAATTGTCTCTTAAAAATGTTTGGAGAGTGCTGTCTGAGAGGTCTAGTAATTAGATATACATCTAAATCAGGGCAGCTGTTAGCCTGAGATTGTTTTTAGCCATGGTGACTTAGCTACTTGGTCATGTTATATGGCAAGATAAGACACTCACAGAAATGGTTTAAATTGCTTTATGTAGGAAACTTCTAGTCAACCATGTCACAGTAATGTCTGTGAAAGGAAAATTGCAGCCAAGCTTGAAAGAATGTTTTGCAAATTACTTAGGATGTCATAAACAACATTTTTCTGGTTTTAATAATACTGAGAAATCCTAATTATTCAAGTAAGCCTTTGCCTCTCAGGTGGTAACAGACAGGTGATTAAGACACTGCTTGAAAATAATACTGTCTCATATACTACTCAACATGGATAATATTTTTTTTTCTTTCAGCAGTCTATTTGTGGAGCTGTATTATTGCTCATAATGGGGTTTGTGATATTAGAGTGGAAATTGTACCAGTAATTACTCAGGTCAGAATATCCTGACATGAGAAAATAACATTTCTCAAACCCCAATTAACTGAACTGAATGATGATTCAGAGCTGTGTACAGGATATTATAGGTGACCTAAAGAAGTGATAAATGTGTAATTATTTCTAGAACATTTAAGCCCTCAGATACCTAAGCAGTAGAAACATATTTATGATTATTCCAGTAGAAGCAGTAAAAGGAAGTATTTAAAATGCCAGGTTTTAAATATGAGGTAAAACATAGGGGTTTCAAACCCAGCAAAATTCTAAGATAAAACTACTCTTTTTTTTAACAATTTAAAAGCTGAGATAATGAAAATTCCTTATTAAGGTAGCTATGGCAAATCTAATTTTTCCACATTACACAACACACAGATCAGCAATCATTGTAATATTAAAATCATAGAATAAATTAGACATACTTAATAACTCCATGTGTATCTACTTTATTGAGCAAGATGCCTAAGAACATGTATCCTAATATTAAGCATTTCAGAATTGTTGTGGAAACCATTGCAAAATGACATGCATATATAGCTAATTGTCATTAAAAAACCCAAGCAAAAACCCTCAACAAAGCATTAAGGGGAATACTTTTCAATGAGCTCTGTGGAAAAGACACAAACTCAATTTCTGAAAAACTGGTTGTGCCCTTATTAGGAAAAGGACTGGATTTCATTTGTCAATGTATCAATGCAGTTAACTAAACTAGTCAGAATAAAGTGTGTCCAGGAATTTTATTATTGGATCTGTGCCATCTACAAAGGAATTCTGGCCCCTGTGAAACTGTCTTCTACAGGCTTATGGGCTAGAAATTGTGTATGTAGCAGATATTGGTTGCTAGCATGAAGTTTTTATCAATGTAATTCCAGATTTAGTTACATAGAAGTGCACAAACTGCTGAAACATTTGAAGGCAGCTTGACCAGTCCTGATCAGCTGCAAAGCTACAAACCTTTACATACAGGACTCATTTACTTGTGAGCTTTGACTTCTATTTTTCAACTCCTGAAAGTGAGGAGTGAAGCCAGGTCAGGCTGTACAGGTGACTCCTGAGGTCACTTCATGAGCCTGTTACATGCAGGGCTAACCACAAGGGCTAATGATTATCTTGGCAGAAGTATAATTCTTGAAGCATCTCACCAAGAACAAAGGTTTCCAATTTTATAATGGTTGGCACAGGATATCAGGCACAATGGGAAGGGAGTAGAACATGAGCTTCTCATTGCATTAATAGAGCTTCTTTTTCAAGAAAGATCATTAAGACATTATAAATCTGTACCTAAATGAGTTTCTAGAAACAGTGATTCATACATCAGAACAGTCCCTCCAGCACATACATGAGTCTTTATTCCTATTTTGAAAACTTCTGAAGGGTAAAAAGATTTTTTTAACAAATCTGATTTATGCAAATATATTGCAGCATTTGAGGAAATCTGTGCAAGATGTAGACTTATCTACATAGAAAAGAAGTTTTTCTGATTGCAGTGTGTTAAGGTCTTTATGAAGTCAAGCAGATCATTGAAACAAAATTCATTTTCCTTGCTGTATTTCTGTCTGACACTGAAAATGTAGATCATGTGATAAAGGTACTTTGGACCCTCAATTTCAAGTCTTGTTTGTAGAATCCTCAGGGAAGTAATAAAATTTTAAAACTTTTGAGGATCTCTAAGCATAATTTTCCTTTATTGTATCTTTATGATACTAGGAAAGGTCTAGGAAAGATAGAGCATATGTAAAACCAGTCCCAATCCTAATTGGACACCAATTTCAGACTGGTTTAAGATGATTTACATAGCAGTTTCACTTGATTGGGATTGAACTGTTGATTGAATAGTCCTTCTTTACTTGACAGAAATTCCTGCTTACTTTTGGTGGTTAACCTCATTTTACAACCTTCTAGTTGTATATTCTGATCCTAAAGATCTTACTTGGACTTAAAGCTGTTTTTCAAAGCCAAGATAGATGGCATCTAAACCATTTGTTATGTAATACTGTGTGATAGTGTTCTGTGAGATTATTTACAGATGTTAAATAGACACTTAAATTGTGACAACTTGGGTAAGAAGTCTGAAGATCTGAGACTGAGTAACACCTTTGATGCAGAGAGGTGGAAAAATACTCCAGTTAATGCTGGGTGAAAGCATAGGATCTAAATGGCTTCAAAAAGTACAATTACAATTAGAAAGTTGGATATAAGTAAATTGTGCAAAAAAAGCAACACAAATACTAAAAAAATCCCCTATGAGGTGACACTTTGTTTTAGTTAAGGGGTTAAACACTCACTTGGAATGTGGGGATCCTTTATTTAGCTCCATTTTTTGTCCAAGAGGATTCACATTTCCTATCACTCATGAAAGTCCCTCACCTGGCAGAACAGTCTGGTTTAGATTGATTACATCAACTGTTTGTATTGCTCTTTCCCTTTGCACAAATCAGCACTCTGCTGACAGGACTGGGTCCTGGGACTCCTATCCATCTGCTGAACTTTTGAGACATTACACACATTAATTGCCTCTTCTCTTCATCTCTGTGGAATTCCAGATCTTTTATGAAAGGCTAGGCAGCTTTTCAGCAAGAATGAGGTGATTCTCCATCCAGAAAATAACAACTAAGGCCACGTTGTGTGGAGAGTGGGAAGTATGGGTTAAAGTGTCTCCAGGGCAAAAAGGTGACAGTGAGTCTTCAGCATTGAGAAGAAAATGCAAATCCTGCAATGCACTCCTGTCTGTTTACTCCCTAGAAAACATTTTAATATAAAAGAATACAGTATGGGGTAGAAAAGGACTGGGGGTAAGTTCTGTAGATACAGTAAGAAGTACACATTGATTAATCTGGATGCTGATTATTTTGTAATTATTTTATTATAGGTAAACATTATTTTTTTCTGTCTTCCTGTGTGCTTGTTGGTTTGTTTGTTCTTTTTTAATCTTACAAGGGATTTCGTCCTGCCATGCAAATAATTTAAGAATCCAGTTCCTCTTCACTGACCTTGATAATTGCCTCCAGAAAAAAAATTAAAATGCTTTCTAATTGAGAGGGTGGAAAGAAATTCAATGCATTTATTGAACATTCCCACAGCAATGGGCTGCATATGGCCTGGGCACTTTGCTCTTGTCACACGAGGCATCAGCCCACAGCTGGCAGGTTCATGTGGTGTCCTTTGAGGTGCCAGTTGGATGTGCACAGCCCATGGAGGTGGAAATCTGGAGCTCACTCCAGCCAAAGGCTGTATCCCAAAGAGATCAGCTCAGTCAGCTGTTGGAAAAGGAGGGGATATTTCCTGTGGAGAAGAGTTGGTTGAATATGGAGTTCCTGTGAGGAGGTGCACAGGACTTTTGTCAGCATTGATTGTAAAGGTCCTAAAGGTCCTTACCAGTGGCACTCATGGGGTGGTCCAGTTTAGCTGAACAGATGAACATGCAGGGTTAATTCCCAACTTCAGCCTCCAAAAATGAGCTGAAGGCAGTCATTCTGTGTAGGAGTTAATTGACCCTGAAGACCCAGATGGGCTAGAGAGTGGGGAAATATTAGACCTCAGAGAGGATGAACATGAGTATGGATATGTGAAGTTGGGAAATGAGGGAGGAATTATCCCTTCCATTTTGTTTCATTCCTTATTGAGCACTGATGAAAATGCTGTGAGGGAATTTTCCCATCCTGTTCCAGATTCAAATTGAATTGAGAGACTGTGCAATCCAGCTGAACTTGAACATGTTGCTATTGTTCATTCTGCCATTACCTCAGTTTTATACAAATCTGTTAAAATTTGAAAAGCAAATTGCAGGTTTAGTGGGTAACAACAGCTGAGAGCCCCATATGTCTGTTTGAAAGGCTCTAATGAGGCCAAGGGAACTTTGTTTTGAAATCTAGCAGCATGTCTGCTCTTGCAGAATCCTCTTTCCAAGGAGAATTGTGCCTCATTTGCACAATCTAAGACTGGTTTGCCTCTGGTCACCATTGCCCTGCACCCCCTGGTTCACTACTGTTATGGAACATCTGCAACCCTAGTCTGATTTGTGTCTCTTTTGGTCTTTGGCCAGCTGATGGTTAGGCTTATTTAGCCACTTGTGTACAAGGCCTTGAAACTTCTTTGGAAGCTTCTTTAAAAGTAACTCATGATGATAAATTCTGCTATTCTTGCAGAACAATTGTGTTTCTTTTCTAATACAAATAAGCTTTTATTGATCAGTACTCAAACACTAAGTTTGGCAAGCTTTTGCTTTTCATGCCTTGCTTCACAAATTGGGAATTAAATTTTTTTAGAAATACAAAAACAAGTAAGGGACATCTAATGATTCTTGAAGCGAAACACAGAAATCATAATAAAAAAGAGAACATAAAATATAAATTAAATGTAAAATTCTACTGCAGGCTTAATTTTATTTACAGACAAGTAAAACATTAATTTTGGAACAACTAATATACTATACTTGTTCCAGAACTTTTCAAATTCTCTTGATGGAAAGATAGCAAGTGGATGATAAAAGAAGACCCAGGAAATCCATGTCTTAAAACATCAGGGTTTTTGACTAGCTGTTGTACCCTGTTGTATCCTGTTGTATTCTGTTATACCCTTTTTCTCTCAATCATTCTTGCTAGCAACAAAAATCCCACTGTAAGTAAGTTACTACAATTTAATAGATATCTGAATCAAAATATCAGTCAACCAGTGCTCATCTGACTGACAGCCCCATGGGCCAGATGTGAGACTACACAGCTCTCTGCATTTCCTCCACTACAAACTGTACTTGCTCAGGGCAGGATGTGTGTCCAACCCCCCAACAAGAGGCTGAGAGCAGCAGCTGTTCCCTTCTAGCCAGAAGGCTGTCCTGGAAAGGGATCCCAGCACTAACAGCAGGAGTGCTGCTCTTTCCCTCTGGAGCCCAGGAGCAGGTGGCTCTCCTCCAGGTGGCCCTCACCCAGGTGATCCTTGTTACATGAAGGAGGGGCTTTCAATTAGTGCAGGATGGGTATGTAGAAGGTGTTTCTGCCTTTGTGGCTGTGGTGTCTTCTGCACTTCTAAGCCTAGCTGTAGCTGTAACCCTAGGCTGAGCAGTTAAACCTGCATGGGGATCAGAATGGAGCCAAGCATACAGGTATGGAGGGAGCTGTGTTTTCCCCTGGGTGTGTCTTTTGTAGCTCCAGAGTCACTGGAGTTCTAGGTTTATGATTTTCTGAACCCTATTAGCCCTAGGCTGAGTAGTTAAACCTGCATGGGGGTGAGACTGAAGCCAGGCAGCAAATTTTGGAGAGAGCCACTGTTGTAACAATCCTGTGTTCCCTTTGACATGCCTATTGTAGCTGCAGTGTACCTGAAGCTCTGTGGCTGGTGATTTGCTGAGCCCTAAGCCTAGGCTGGGAAGTTAAAGCTGTATTGGTGTGAGGCTGGAGACATGTAGAAATGTGGGGGGATCCATGTTATGGCAGTCCTGTGTGCTATCTGGATGGTGGGTATGGAAGCACACCATCCCTTTGGACTGCTGGGGCTGTGGTACTGCTGCACTTTGACCTGTGAAGGTGGGAAAGTGGCTTTGAGTGGCACCATTTCCTTACTGCTTCTCAGGAGTGGGAAGAAGGGCACCTTGAGATAGGCTGATAGCACAAATCTGTCTGGTTTATTCATCTTGGAAAGTGGTAAATGGTATGGAAAATGTATAGGTATGTTTGTTGTTTCTGCTTGTGTTCCTTATGTGGTGGGAGCCTGACTGTGTGGCTCAACAGGATCACCTGTGGATGTCTCATCCCAGCCTTGTGTGTTCCTACCCCACCAGCAGGTGGGAATTCTGGTCTGTGCATGTAACTCATCACAGTGATACTGCTGTGGAAAGCACTTGCTTGACCTCTAATGTTGATTTTGGAAAGGCTTGCTGTGTTACATCAGGTGTCTCTCTGCTAGTGGGCACTGGAAGTGTTTAATGGTTTGGTCCCTTGTGCAGCATGATCTTAACTTGCCCATCAAGCTGGTTTTTTTGGTCTTTTTAAAAATCTTCCTAAAAGGGATATGAAATGTGATTTATGTGGGGGTGGTATACAGCTGTGCTGTGTAGCCTGGCTCTCTGTTCAGTCTCACAGCATTAAAGGATTTTAGCTCTGGTCTATCACTTTCTGTCCCTAGCTCTCCCCTCTGCCCTTGCTTTTGATAATGACAACTGCCACGATTAGGGGGAATTCTTTCCAGAATTGCACAGTCGAGAGCTGCTGAGTGGGCTACAACCAAAAAACCTTTAATCATCATCCATAATATACTTGATTTCTTGAGCTCAGATATTCAAGTCTGAATCTCAGTTATCTCATACTTGTATATAAAAATAAGCAGCTACTGTGGTGTTCATTTGAAAAAAGTAATGAAAATGCAGCATGTCACACGCTTAAAATAGCAAACCTAAAAAACTGTTACTTCTGTCTGCTTGAAATTCAAAATGCTGGAGAAATTAACTCGTTTTTGGGTATGATTTGGTTGTTTTTACCAGAATTGGATATAAAGAACCTGCAGAGTTAAGTAACTCCATTTTTCTTTCTCATCTTCAAGCTAAAGTCATATTTGAAAAGACAAATGTGAGCTAATTACAGGGGAAGAAGTCATACTGACTTTGGTTTTGGATTAGAAATTCTCGATTTCTAATTTAATTTGTGTGTATGCTTTCTGAGCTCTTTATTTATTTAAATGTTCCATTTGAGAGGAAATAATTCCCTTTGATACTAAAGACACTCGATGTTGCAAAAGTCCTGTAGTAATGGAGGATTGGTGCTGTTTATGTTGAATAGACTTTATCAGTTTCCTGATTATAATTTAGATTCCTCAAAGAAGAATTTATGGAGCTGAAGTACTTCAACTCCAGTTGGTGCTGCATTCACTCCTGTTCTTAGAGTGAGATCATGATTTACTGAGTGAAAACCTAGCAGCATGCATAAGCTTTCAAAATTATTGCAAATAGTCTGATCCTTTCCTCCATTTAAGATTGTGGCTTCCTCAGGCTCTGTGTGGATCTTATAAATGGATATGTTTTGTTCCTCCATTGTTTCTTCAAATGTCTTTGCTGAAAATCTCATGTCTGCTTACAGGTTTGATGAGAGTGTTTTGTCTGAGTAGATCTACTGAAAGTAGAGTAAGTGAAGTGTCAAACATTCTCCCCCATCATCCTGAATTGCTTTATTGCCTACAAATAAGTTTTCCTGGCCCTGACAGGTCCTTTTCCCTTGTCATCCCCTCATTTTGGCTGTGGTAAGTGTTCAAGCTGTGCTGCAGCTGCTGAGAAGCCTTGATCCAGCCTGACTGGAGCTGTTTGTGTTCAGCTCTCCAGTCCCTGACAGAAGTGGCTGTGTGCAGCAGGCAAGTGGAAGCCTCTTTGTTCAGCCCAGGTACTGCTGCTGCAGTAAGAACTGGCAGAGATGGGAATGTGTCCTTGGAAATCTCTGCTCTAGGGCATTGTGAGCTGCTCCTTGAAGAGCTACTTAGAGTGTATTTTGGGGAAAAACAGTCTCTTCTATGCTTGCAGGATGAGAACACGAAGTCACAAAATGTAGCATAGTCTTGTGTAGCAGGAAAGCTTTTGCTGCACCTTATATTTGTTGAATATCTTTAACTGTTTACCAGTGCATAATGGGGAATTGCAGCTTTAATGAAGAATATCCCAGAAGTTTGCACAGGGAATTGATGTGTAGGAGATTACTTGATTAAATGCTTCTGAGGGTCAGCATCTCTGCCAAAGGAGTCCTTTCAAATTATTATTTTTTTTAAATTAGATACAGGATGTAACAGGTAAGGCTAACCTGTGTTTGGCAGCTCAGTTCTGAGGGTGGTGTTAATGCCTTGCATGGTAAGGACACTAACAGGCTTTGGATTTCAGGCAAACTGTCAGGAAATCAGCTCAGGCTTTCTAGCCCTGCAAGCTTGCAGTGCAGACATGATGCAGGTACCCAAATGGCTTGTGGAAAAACCAGCCTCCACCTGCTTGGCTGATGCCATGTGAGGCCACTTGGTGCTGCTTCCAGTACTCTGCACTGGCTCACTAGCCCCAGGGCATTCAGGCTAGTGAATACACAGTATTGTACCTCAACTAAACTGATGGGTCACTGCAGGAACAGGGAGAGATCTCTGCTGTTCTAGCCAATTATTCCTACTGGGGACATCAGCTAAGCCAAGTCTGTGATGAAGGAAGCTGGTCTACTGGAGTTATCTGAGCTAGGTTTTCTGTTTTCCAAGTTAATTCTTCCAGCATTTAACTCTTCAGTAATACTAAGCACTGATTAATGTAGGATGTGCTAAGTAGCTGCACCCTTAATGCAGATAACTAACAGATGTGAAAAGTGTTTTTCTACAGCTCCTAATAGCCCTCATCCTTGTCTTGCAGAGGCACCAGGCTGGCTTGTTGCCCCCTTTAAACTGAAAGAGTCTAATTACTCTTGTTGCTCTCTAAGCATATTGATTTTAATGTTCAGTCTAGACCTTCTCATTAAATACAAATGGTGAAGCCAGACTCTTGCAAAGGTTAGGAATTAAGCTGACTTTCTCTCCAGTTTTGAGCATTTCTTATTCCAAGGGGACTCGGCAGACATGATTGTAATTTGAAAATGTTATGAGCTTTGCAGGGGGCAGATTCCCACTGCTTTGATACTGAATGCCTTATCTGCCACTGTTTTCTCTTGTGTTTCTCAGGCATACTTTACAACTGAACAGTAAATTGTTTTAGCAGCACTAGAGATGCCTCTCCTACTGTAATAAACACTATTTCTCCAGTGTCTGGCACAACTAGCTGTGTGTAGATACTGTTTTGTGCTTCTCTCTGGTTCTGCACAAATGGTGGTAGGCTATCCAAATGGTGAGCTTGAAGTACTTAATGCTGAGATACTGACCAAATAAGCTGAGGAGAAATATATTCATCTTGCTTAGGAGTGAGCTTAAAGCATTTCAACACCTGCTCTCAAAGTAGTGGGGGATTTTGTTTGTTTGCTTTCCTCCAGGAAGAGTAGAAGTTTGACTGTACTGATTATAGAAAACTAGTCATGCACAGCATGTTTCTTTCACATTTGGGAGGGTGGAGTAGAAATCCCATGTGAGCCTCAAAGACCATGGTTTCTACTTCCCTGCCATGAGGCTGCATTTTATGGTAAAAGAGAGAAGCAGCTGATAGATATATCATGATGAATATACATCATGACAGTGATCTGTGTGGATCTAAAAACTTCACTGGGATGCACTCAAGCCTCTCCTCTTGCTGTTGAGATTCTGCTTGTGCATGGTCTGTGTATGTCACCTTCTGCCACTGTGTGTGGCCAGCAGTGTTTTGGTCATCATGGGGTGCTGAATCCTTTAGCTGAAGGGTCTCTATCAGCAAGACTTCTAGAGTGATTTCCTCCAGGTTTTGCCAAACATTTACCATCAAGTGAGGTATTTTGAAGTATTCTTTCAACGTGCCTTGGTCTTTTTCTGTTTAGGACATTAGGAGGATTTTTTTTTCACAGAAAGGGCAATTAAGCATCCTTCTCCATGTGCTTATTCCATAGGTACAAATATGCAGCAGAATAAAGAGGTTGCAAGATGACTGCTTGCTTGAAATGTGCTTATGTGCTGCATGACAGAGTTCTTTCTGCCCCAGATCCATTCTTTTTGTCTACAGTACATAGCAGGAACCATTGGAAAGCAACAAAGAAATTCCTTTTTTGTGCCTTTGGCAACTGGATTAGTCTGCAGGAAATGTTGCTAGTGCTCTGCTCTGATTTTTTTCTTAAGTGACCTTTGGGGGAACTTCAGCACACATTGTAGAGTCTTATCCCTTTGGAGATTAGGGGGTGATCAGTGGTTGGGTCTTTTGTAGTTGAGTGTTCAAGGCTTTCCAGGAGTCTTTTAGCAGCCAAAAATGGTATCAGACAGGTAATGCACTCTATGGATGCTCTGTAGTGCAGTGTGTGAAAGGGACAGGGGAGTGTTACTACTTTGCTTTTGGCAATTTTCTTCCTCCCACTTTTACTGATGTTACTGACACTTCAGAGACCTGATCTCTTCTCAGTGCTGCCATTGAGGGATTCTATCTTTTAAGAAAATGTCCCAGGTAGCTTGTTTTCCTGGGAGCTACTGAAAATGAAGCTTAAATTTTGCTTGTGTAATGCTGCAGATTAACAGATAGGCAAGCAATCAGTGTTGTCCCAAAAAGTTATGTGCGTTTCACTTGAGTGAATATTTGATTGATATTTAGAAAAAGAAAAAAAAAAAAAAGTTGGTCTGGCAGTGTAGCCAGCTTAATAGTAGGTGATGTTTGTACTGTGGTAACCAGGAAGAGGCATTTAAATGCAGAGGGGAGACAGTGGGAATGCCTCTGAGGAGAGAGGATTTTTGCTGACTTCCATGTCAAGTAGTACTTATTTTGGTTGTTGGACAGGGAGAAAGTTATCTAGCTCGAGCTTTGGGTGACTCTGAGCCCAAGCTGCATGCAGATGAGTGCATGTGTTTTGTCATGAGGTGATTCCACCCAACTGAAAGCTGAAGTCATGAACTTGGAAGTGTGCTGAGCTAGTGGCAGAGGATAATATTTCTCTGTGCTTCTTCCCTTTTGTGCCTCAAATGGGGAAATAGTCCTTTCCTTTTCCACAAAGCAGCAGACATGTAAGTTATTAAAGTATCTTAATGTGATTTGTACACAGTGCCCTTAAGAAATTTTCTTCTGTACTTGTGTGTCTCCTGATGGTGTAGGAGTTACCGTAACCCAGCAGGATATTGATGTGTCTAATCCCCCTCTCTGCATCTGGCAGTGACATTAGCTACCACTCAGGAGACAGGTAAAAATAGATGAAAAATCATCATGCGAGTAGTCCACTGCTTCCTCACACAGGAGATAAAAATGCTTTTATTCTCTTGATGCATGTTGAACTAATCTGCTTGCAATTCTCAGCCTAGCTAACAGATCTGAAAATATTACTTCTGCTAAACTGTGAGTGTGGTTAACTAATTTTTTCTTAGGAAAAAAAAATCTGTAAGTACTTTTTGCTCTGACCAGATTTCTTGTGTGTCTTTGGAGACCAATTTCTTTGAATTTCTGTCTGCTCTTTTGTGTGGTTTTTTTGCCTCTCTGTTCCATCTCCCTCTTCCCTTCTATTTCTTTATTCTGCTCCTCATGAGGTATTTTTGGAAGTGGACTAGTCCTGATTTTGTGATGCTGCAAAATAAAGGGCAGGGACAAAATTACCCATTGCTGTTTTACTACTGTTCAGGAGTGCCTGTATGTCAAGTGAAAAGTAGAAACTCCATCCTCCATGTGTTGCTGAGGAAGAAACGGGCAGGACACAAGAGCCAGGGAATGTGTTACAGCCAGGTACTGCAGCTTCTGACCTCAGTTTCATGTCTGTTATGAGAATAACATCATTCCCACTGCACTTTTTTGGTGAGCAGTGAGTAAAGGCAGTGATCTAGATATTTAATTGCTTAATTTGCAAAGCAGATGAAACTGCATAATTGGTGCTATAAGTTGTTACTTAAGTGTTGTCACAGATGTCAAGAAAAGTGTTCATATTCTAACACAATTAAAAGACTGTGTTCTTGCAGCAGTGTCTCAATGCATGGCTCTGTTTGTGGCTCTGGTTGAGGACTTTTTTTTTTTATTTATTATAGTTAGTGAATTTGACTTTCTTAACCATGTTTAGCATTTTGTCTCACAGGGGAGCTTATTTATGTTAAATCGAGTTTGGGGAAGCTGAGATGGGGCTGGTGGAGATCTTCTTAAATTTTCCTTTGTAGACTATTACAAGAATTTTTGTTGTTAATGAAAACTTGTCCTGAATTTGTACAGCACTGCTTATATGGAAGCAAACTATGGCATTTTGAGCATGGAACAAAAGAAAAATGCACTCTGCATATTGACTTTGTTCCAAAATGGTTTTTTGAAGAGCTGTGATTTATTTAATGCTAAAACCTTTCGGCTCCTGATGAAGCTGGCTGAAGAAATTAAAATGCGTGTTCTGTCCTAAATTTGAGGAGAATTCAAATCAGTATCTGTCTAAATCCTGGTCTCTGGCACGTGGGCATGTGATATGTTGTCGTGCTTGCTATAGTAAGGTTGTAATAGCTTTTGAGATCTGAAGGAGGAGGAAAGGGCATATGAATAAACAGACTTTACTACAGGCTTCATAGCACAGAGATAAAATAGTAAAGCAAATGATAGTTAATTCTTTTCAAGCCTGGAATAATACTTGGCTTTGCAGACCTTAGACACGCTCTGTTAGCTGCACGCCCCATCAGACGCCAGCGCTCTGCACAGTGGCTCTAAGCCGGCTGGTTTTCCCGCTGGCTCTCCAGCCCAGCTCGGCGCCGCTCCCTCTCCCGTCCCCGGCGGTGCCCGGGGCGCTGCGGGCGGGGCCGGGCCGGGGGGGCCGCGCCGCCGTCGCCATAGCAGCGCCCGGGAGCCGCAGCATCCATCCTCCGCAGCAACTTTCCGCGGCTCCAGAGCCAGCCGAGGCGCCCGGGAGCCGCAGCATCCATCCTCCGCAGCAACTTTCCGCGGCTCCAGAGCCAGCCGAGGCGCCCGGGAGCCGCAGCATCCATCCTCCGCAGCAACTTTCCGCGGCTCCAGAGCCAGCCGAGGCGCCCGGGAGCGACGGGACGGGGCGGCGCGAATCCGCCGGCGGCTGCGGAGTCCTGCGCTGCCGTGTCGTGCCCCCGCTGCCAGCAGCTCCCCGGGGCAGCGGTGCTGTTTTGCCCAGCGGGTGACCGGACGGTCCCGCTCGGCGCCGTGTCCCGTCCCCGCCTGGCACTTGCCTGCTTCCACTGCCGCGCTCCTGCTGCTTCATCCCGTGCCCAGGCAGGAATCGCCCAGCATGCCGATCGCCCACCTGCTGGAGCTATGGAAAGGGATAGAGGTGGAGCCCATGGAGACGGAGGTGAGCGGCTGCGGGGGCGGGCGGCAGCGGCGGTGCTGCCGGGCCCCATTTCCCGCCAGGGAAGCACCCCGGTGCTGCCCCAAAAAACATCACGAGCTGGGGTGTGGTGAGCATCCCTCGCCGCTGCGGGCGGGGAGCCCGACGGGGCTCGGGAACCTGTTGCTTCGGCAGGCGGAGCTGCTCGGAGCGCCCGGGCAGTGCGGGATGTCCCGTCCCGTCCCCCGCCCGGCACCGGGCGCGGGTCGGAGCCCTGCCCCGAGGAGCTGGGGCGGCTGGAAAGGAAGGAGCGTATCCAACAGATGGAAACCCACAAAGCGGGCTACATCGGACTCAGGCTCGCATTTAAACACGAACTATGAGATCTGTAATTTGAGGCTCGGATAGGTCTGCGGACCTCACTTGGGTTCTTATTGCCCATTGCCTCTTAGCGTAAGACTGTGCTTTCCCCATCCTACTGGAAACCCGATGCTGTGACAATTAGCGAGCTGATGTGTTGAGTGTTCTCACAATTTGTCTCGCAGTGTTTTCATTACCTGAAATCTAAGGTTATCTCGTGTCAAGAAAGGCACAATTCAAGCTCAGGTGTTTGGACAGTGCTGTCAGTCACGTGGTGTGATTCTTGGGGATGTCCTGTGCAGGAGCTGAGCTCTGTGATCCTTGTGGCTACCTTCCAGCTTGGGTTATTCTATGATTTTGTGATTTTCATACTGTAATGGGACAAGGTAGATTACTCAGTATTTCTGGGAGTGTTGAGCAGTGCACAAACACTAAAGTATTTCAGGTCAATTGTTTGTAGCATGGAATACACATTTGTAACAGACAGGTGGCAAAAATAGATGAATGAAACTTGTGAGGTGGGGGGAGGTTGGTGTTTATTTTTTAATCCCCCATCCCTTTGTTTGATTGGAAGTACTGTGACAGGGTTTTGGTGAGAGGGAAAGATGGGAGTGTGACTGAGCCAGACAGGTTATGGAGAACACAAAACACTTGACTCAAAGGAGCTGCTGAACTGCAGGAGAGGCTTCATGCAAGCTGTTAGTTTGTACATGTAAGCAATACACAGAAGTGATAATGTGATATATTCTACCAACACAGTTCATTCTGCAGTCCCCTGTGGGGACTTGCAAAGGTTTAAATCATGTAATTCACTTCTGAGTTCTGTCACTTGCTCCACTTTGTGAGACGCAAGGAAGCTGAGGACTGATAAACAGGTTATAGCTGGGAAACTGTGTATCATTCCTGATTTTGTTTTAGAAGTCAGCTGACACCTTGTTAAATCACTTTTACAATAAGAAGACTTATTGTGTAACTGTATTTATGGTGAACAGTTTCCTGTTGAACATCACAGAAATGGTGCTCCCCTCCCAAGTCTACCTTTCCATTGACCGATATTCAAAGTGCATATACATACCTGTTGTTTTTTTTTCTTCCTCCTTCCCTTCTTTCCAAAATCAGTTTGGTTTTTGTATGCCCAGTGTTTTTCTTTCTGGCCCAGACAGAAAGCACTTTAGCCATTGCTTTTTCTGTTGTCAATTTCTGAGAAAAACTCTCCTAGATCACAGGGTAAATCCATTACTAAAGCTCAATTGCCTGGAAAACGTCTTTGTACTGTCACCTCTTTTGCTGATAGAGGACTATTTAGACCTTTCTCTCTGAAGAAACTGTGTGGATCTCCTTACCAATGCTAATTGACCCATTGCAATGACAGCTAATCAGATATGTGGGTTTGTAGGTTTTGGTGGTGCTTTTTCTTCATTTCCTACTTGAAAGAACAGCATAGCTGAGCTACACCGTTCTATCATTTGCTGAGATTTCACTTGAAAAGAGTTTAGGGAGTTAAAGAATTGCAGGCATAAACTCCTGCAGTTTAGATAGGAACAACAGATAAAGCACCATTTATTGGCTCTATTTATTGCTGTCTCTAAGCATAATACAGATACACTAAAACTTAAGATCATTTTAGACCATGCTGTAGATAGAATTGCTAAAGTATTGTTTGCTCAAATCTAGTAAAAGCACTTAGGAATTAATTTCATCTCTTATGGGCTCTTGTCCATTAGGACGTTTTCAAACAGCAGAAACATTTACTCTTTAATGAGCTGCATGCAGCTTAAACACTAGTGGTTGTACTGATTCAAGAGAACTGTCATGGTCTCTGAATCTGTGTGGGATAAAGTGTTTTCATGATTGTCTGCAAGTTGTTCTTTTTCACGGAAGCTTTTCACAGTTAGTAGACAAGGAGGGAGACAGTTTAATTCTTTGATGCATATGGACCTCTTTCTCCTCCCCTTTCTTAATGCCAAAAACCCTTTTAAAACAGAGACATTTATGAGTGCCTGTGCATGACTCAGGTGAATGACTTGCAGATATTAAATACAGCTTTTATAGTAAATCAATTACTTGATTAGGAAGAGTGCATCAAGGGCATGTTCTATATTATGTTTGTGTAAAGGAAGATTAGAGTTTCACCTGTTGACTCAGGAGGTCATTAATTGTTTTTGACAAGTAAGCAAGAAAATTCGGATGTTTGCTGTTCTAGAATGTCTTTGAGAGTAGGCAAAGTTATTGATCCCACTCAGGCTGGATGGATAGGACAGTGAATTACAGCCTTGGGAATATTTTTCCTGGGAAGGGATTGTCTGATCAAGCTCTAGGTAATCTTTCTACCTGTTTACCAAAGGTTTCATCACTTAATGGATTTTAGGTGAACACAGCATTTAAATGGAAGTTGAGTGTTTAGAAAATTTGCTCCTATATATAAGCCTATATTTTCTCTTCCCAGCAAAAAAATGATGTTCCATTTCTCTAGTTTTTTCAGTAATAATCTTTTGGCTTTTATCCATTCTAGGACAAATTTGGCTTCAACTATTCATCAGCAATTGTAATAGTTCTTTTATTACGCTTTCTTCTCTTAACATTTTATCTTGGAAAAAGCAGGTCCCTATGGATTTAAAGGCTAATTTACCTGTGCAAAGTATGAAGAATTGAACAAGCCTGCTATAGTACCATAAATTGAAAGTAACTTAACTGCCCAAAACTAAATTGACCGTATTTTGTGCTAGATCTTGGCTTAAAATTGTCTTTCTTGATAGTGCATATTTACAGGATTTTTCTTCTCTTTTCTGCTCTCTGTTTACTAGACTGTCGTGGAAGATGCTGCCCTGGATGAAGAACCTGTAAAAGAGGTAAATCAGCTGATTAGTGGATCACACAAATGTTAACAAATTATTATATCCTCACCTTCTGTCTTCATGAAACAAAATGTCTCTGGTAGATATTCTCCACATGCTTGTAGCTGTCATGATACAAAGCCAACTTGGTTTTGGCCTCTTATTACAAGGTCAAGTGAGGAATGAAAGTTGCTCAATCAGAGGTTAAGGAATTTTATTTTACAGATATTGGCTGTTCATTTTTTTCCAAGAAGGAGCACACAATTTCTTGAGGTATACGGTTTTCCTGTGGAGAAGATTTTGTAATGACCTTAAAAAGAGTAACTGTGATATTAACAAGGTTTGTGTATTGTAAATTGTGCATAAGTTAATTCTATTCACCATTAAATTGAATCATTACCACTCATTCCCTTGGCTGGCTCTTCACAGCTAGACTGAGCTGACCCTTTTCTTCAAGTTAATCTGTTGTTTATCTTATTGTAGCACTGTACTATTGTGCTAATTAAAACAAAAAAACCAAAACCAAACAAATCCAAACGCACAGGCCAAGGTAAGTATTGCCTCAAATTGTTTAAATACCAAGTAAGTCATATCAAGATATAAAGCAGAAAAGCCAAATCATCATTCTCTATTATGATGAGCTGAGGGAAAAGCTTGACACTTGTCCCATGTGTCAGTGCAAGATGCTGCTGGTTTGTGCAGAGTGAGCCAAGGTGCTTGATAGACTACCAGCCACTTGCTGATGTCAAAAAGCAGAGTAGACTGAATCCCTTCAGGACTGGAGGGAGGCTGCAAAGATGCATGTCTAAGTATCAACCTTTTGAAGACCAACTTCCTGGTATCTCTTATTCCTTGAAATATAAAAGTTGCCTTTGATGCCTGGTTTTCTGTGCAAGGATGTGTTTTTATTAATTTTTACTGTGTTAAAGGCATAGTTTAACCCCCTAATGATAGGAAGGAGGAAGAAATCTTAGCTTTGATCTCTGAAATGACTGCAACTTCCAAATGGATTTTTTTCTCCTTCCATTACCATTTCTTAAGAAGAGCAGTAAATTACTCTTTAAGAATCTTGGGGAAGAAATTAGGTGCAGGTAGATTGGCTCATCATTTTCTCTGAGCAAATGGCTGAAGATAAAATTTCTAGTTTGTGGGTTTTAGGAGGACCTTTTTGTGAATACAGCCTTCATTTCCCAAATTAATTTAAACCTAGTTAATTTTCATTAAGGATGTTTTTTATTTTTAAGTTTGAAATTTGGCAGGAAAAAATTGGCATGTAATGACTGCTGGTATAGAAACCTTAATCCTGTGTTTTCATTTTCTGATGTAAACACTGCAGTGTGCAATTTAATATCTGTAATGGTGTTCCTTTCTGATTCTTTTCTCCCTTTCTCTGCTGCTGCCATGTTATTTCAACACTTTGCTGGCTCAGTCTGTAAGCCTCTTCCATTTACATGAGACTTGTCCTGCTCTAGTGGTATTGTAACAAAGAGCAATCTACTCTTCAGGTAACTGATAGCTGTACTGTGCCCAACCTCAAAGAATTTTTTTTTGAGACACTGAAGTGTGACTTAAGGAGTGAATTTAAATTGTGTGATGCAATGGTTCTTACCTGATTAAAGGATGTTTTTGTAAATAACCTCCCTTAGGCTATGTTGGCCTCCTGCTGTTTCTCCCATGGTGTGTATAGTGTAGACAAATGACATGGTGGTAAAATGCATTGTAAAACTGCACTTCTCATTTTTTTTCTGAGGTCTGATTTTCCTGTTGATGGATAAGTTCTTTAAATGTCCCAGGGGCACAAATTAATGGGGTTGTTGGATTGAACAAGTGTTCCTGAGACATCTTGGCCCTAGAGCACTCTGTCAGCTCTGCTCTAGAACTGTCACCCAGATTACTGAGGGTTGATATCAGGGCTTTTTCCCTAGGAGGAGGAACATCCCACAGACCCTGTTTGCCCTGCCACAAAAGCAAGCAGATTAGTGGATTGAAACTTCCTTAAGATGATTTTATACTCCTGCAGCAGTTACTGCTTAGACTTGTGGGATGCAGTTTTTCCTTAAGAGGTTCTTTTTGACAAAATGGCCTTTTCTTGATAGAGAAGAATAAGTCTGAACTCCTGTGTTGGTTAGAGGCCCCAGCATACTTAAGGGTGATGTGTCTTGTGGTCTAGTCTAGGCCAAAGTATTGGCATTCCATCTAAACTTCTTAAAGGTGCAGCTGGTAGCAGAATTCTGTCATATTTTTCTAAAATGAGTACATGTGCAAAACATCTTGCAGTACTTTGGAATTGCAGTATTCAGAAGCTATCTTGTAACACTGCTTTGAGCTGTTTTACCCTTCCAAGGGAATTTGTGTGCTCTAGTTCAAACACTGCATGGGGCTCTTGGGGAAAGTAGAGCAGATGTGCAGTGGAAATGCTGATACACAAACAGAGCTGCATGTTAAAACCAAAAATGGCAGTGCCTAGGCTTACTCCTAACTCCTGTGCAGTTTCCAAACACCTGTAACTTCTGCTGATACTCTGTGCACTGGTGAAAATGTGAGTCATAAAATTGGAGGCAGGAAAGCTGGTGCTCTGCTTGTAGCTCATGGCAAGCACATGTTGCAGTTTCTGCCACTTCTACAGTGAGGATATGAATTTATTTGATCCTCAAAGATCAAGTTTCATCAATGGCAGTAACAGCTTGTGATACTTTTTAGGAACTGAAGGAAAACAGCATTGAATGATCACAATGAGGAAAGCACGAAACCTGCACATCAGTGGAAATCTCATATTTGTTGCTCTAGTGTTACTGTTATCAAGGCAATAAATGTTTGTGGCAGAATAGAAAACTGAAGTTGGAGGGTGCCTCTGGAGATCATCTAGCCCAGCCTTCCCTGCCTTGCTGAAAGCAGTGCCAGTGGTGGGAAAGTTCTTGGCACTGCATCCAGTTGTGCCTTGAATGGCAGGCACCACAAGCTCTCTGGGACCTGGTTCTAGCATTTGATCACCCAGAGAGGAAAAGAAAACATTCATGCTTAAAATTTCCTGTGTTTTGGTTTGTGCCCACTGCCTCCTGTCACTTCGCTGGAGGTACCACTGCAATGAGTCTCATTCTGTCATTTTTATTTTCTCTCTTTGGGTATTTATACCTGTGAATAAGACACATTCTCTATTCTTTCTTTTTCTCCTGCATTGTCTTCTTCAGGGGATACAATTGCAGCTTTCTCAAAATCTTTTTTTGTAGGTCAGATCTGCTCCTCCATTGTTTATTTTTGTGGTGGTTCATCTTCACTTGCTCCAGGTTCATGTCTTTTTTTCTGTGAACTGCATAAGCCCAGAGCAGGGCATCACTCCAGATGTCTCAGCAATGCTGAGTGGAAGGATCACTCCACTAGACCTGCTGGCAGCACCTTTTCTGATACAGCCCAGAATGTTGCAACTTTCTTTACCAGCTGGCTCAATTCAGCTTGTCACCAGGATACCCAGATTCTTCTCTGCAAAGATGAATTCCAGCTGTGTGACCCCCAGCCTGTATCAGTGCATAGGGTTATTTTTCTTGAGGTACAGAACCTTGCATGTTTTTTGCCCTGTTGGCCAATTTCTCCAGTCAACAAAAGTCCCTCTGGACACAGCACAACTATCTGGTGTTTCCAGCTGTTAGTGTGTTTTGTAACATCTACAAACCTGTAGTGTGTGTACTCTGCCCAGTCATCCAAATCATTAATGAAGATGTTCAATAATCCAGGACCCAGTCTTGATCCCTTGGGGTATGCCAGTGACTGACTTCAACAGAACTTTGTGCTGATCACAACCCTCTGGGTATTGTACAGTTCAGTTCTTGATCCATCTCACTGTACACTTGTCTGATTTAATCAGTCCTCCTTCTGTTTGTCTGAGATGATGTGGGAGATAGTGTCAAAAGTTGTACTTGAAGCCTGCACCTTCATTCTTCAAAATGCTAAAGGCTGTCAGGTTGTTTAAGCACAGCCTTCCTCTTCACAAATCTGTGGTGACTATGGCAAATAATTTTCTTGCCATTCATATGCTTGTGAATTCTTTCCATAGAGATTTGATTCATCACCCTTTCAAGCACTGAGGTGAAGCTGACTGGCTTGCAGTTTGCTGCATCTTCCTTCTTGAGGAGAGGAACTGAATCCTTTCTCACACCTCTCAAGAAGCTTTCCCAATTGCCATGAGTACTGAGAGTGACCACACAATGATATCGGTCAGTTCCCTCAGCATTAATGGATGTACCTCACAGAGTCCCATATCCTTTTTGCACGGTATGTTATGTTTGTTTAAATGCTCCCTAACCTGATCCTCCTCCATCAAAGCCAAATCCTTCTTTCCCACCTTTTTCAGGGGCTTGGGAGTCAGAATTACCAAGGCAGAGAAAGTACAGGGTAACTTGGCTTTCTTGCATCCTTTGTCACCATCTCTTTCCCTGCTCAGTAGCAGGACCAGAGCTATTCCTTTTGCTGCTGCTCGAACTTCATCAGTCCTTGTTACTCTCTACCTCTGTCACCAGATTTGGTGACACCACCACTTTCCTGACACCACCACTGCATGCTCAATAGTTTTCATGCTCCTCCTGGACACTTCTGTTTTCTCCTTTTGGATGTACTTCTCTTGTATGTCTGAGGTTTTTCAGATGCTCCTTGCTCATTCATGCAGGTCTTTTGCTGCCTTTACATGATTTTTTTATGTTGGACAGGGTGGCCAAACCCTGAGCTAGGAGGAGGTGGTCCTTGAGAATTATCCAGCTTTCCTGTACCCCTCTGTCTTCCAGGGTCATCTGCCATGGGATTTATCCAAGCAGGTGCCTGAAGGGAACAAAATCTGTTCTAATAAAGTCTACAATTGTAATCTTGACTTTTGCTTTTCTCTTTTGTCTTGGGGTCTTGAGTTTCTTTTCATAATAACTGCAAGGAAAACTGCTCTTGAACTTCAGTCCTGACCAGTTCTTTCTTGTTTGTACAGATCATGTCCAGCAGAACAAATTCCCTTATTGGCTTGTTGATCACCTGTATCTGGAATTCATCAATGCAGCAATCTCTTGGATTGCTTTTGATTTTCAGATAATACCAGAGTGGATAAAGTGGATTATTGGAGGATTAGGATCTATGCATAACAGCTTTCCTGGTCTGTGAAGAAGGCCTCTGCTTATACCTGGAAAATTTGTCTGTGGTAGGTATCAAGCACAATGCTGAGGCACATCTGTGCTCCTGTAATATTGAACCACCAGCAGCAAACTCCCTTTCAAAGGGGCTGGAATAATTTTCAGCTACAGAGACAACAGAGAGTGCTTCCTGGATAGTTTTTGTGACTTTTCACTAGGGTTATGTCAAAACTGCTTAACCAGTGCACACCAACACTAGAGTTGCTGGCGTATCTGTCTCATGAAAAAAACAGCAGTGAACTTAGAGCATGTCAGAACATTCTGGTTTGCCATTAAAAGAGTTGTTTTTCTTGCAAAGTTGGAGAGCTGGTTGTTGTTTTTTTGCAGCAACATCTGGTGAACTTTCACTTGTCTCCCACCTCAATTAACTAAAGGTTTCAATACATCTGGTACAGAGTATCCAATCCATTATAAAACCAAATGTGTGTTCATGATGATTTTTAATCGTAATTATAAATCACTGCATAACAAAGGAAAAAATCTGCATTTCTGTGGTTGAGCTCATAGGTCACAGGTTAGCATGTGTGTTGAGGTCCTTCAAACAGAATGGTTTTCTGCTGTTTTGTGAGTTGTGTTTTAGTTGTCAGGAATGATCACAGAACAAGACTTTTCTTGGTATATATGTTTACACATACACACAAAAAGTCTGTACCTTATTAAAAACCTTGGCCTGCAAGAGGAATTTTCTTTTCAGGGAAAAACAAATAGGCAGCTTATTGTCAAATGAGTGAAATGGCACAGAGTGTAGAGATGTACAATTTTGTAATACAATATGGAAACTTCTGAGGATGGAAGCCTGGTTTGGGTTGCTAGATGACAGCAATATGTTTTACTGAACATACTGGGTTTTTTTTTCTTCCTCCCAAAAACCAAGCAACCAAATCCAACAGCAAGGAACCCTCTTTAAGAAAAATGTTTAAAATATTGGATTTTTTTTTTGTATTAAGTAATGCTTTATAATCACAGTATGTAAGTAAGTTCAGATAGTGTGCTACACACCTTTCTAAGAGAAAGATTTGCAGGGATCTGTCTGGGATGAATTCTTTCTCTCTATAGAAACAGATGCTGAGTGAACTCAAATGCAGGCCCTGACTGGAAAATTATGATGTTGCATTAATTCTTACAAAATTGCACTGATGATGTATTTAAGAAACATTTGTTTAAGAAACACGTATTTCTCCTTTCCAGTGCTTTGAGCATGTGGAGTAGGCAGTATAAGCTTTTTATTTAAAATTTTTCATTAAAAAAATAATCCCTAGTATTAAGCTCTTATGAAGGACTTGGTAGGTAATAACTTTATAAATTTATTTTTTAGAAACTGTTTTAATTCCCAAAATACATTAATCTACATTATATGTAATGTAGTTTGTATTATCTATAGTGTTAGCCTATTGTCTAACACTTTAAAAAGAGCAAATAACTGGAATTTGTTTTGGAATTAAACTGATCAGGCAACCAACAGAATATTGGTTTTTATTTTACTCCATGAAAAATGGTGCATAAAAGTGTGTGTCCTTAATAAAGATTATAGGTTTTTTGTCACTGTCTGTGTGGCTAAAATTAGAGGAGACAGCTGGGGTCATGGAATGAATGAAATGTCATCTTCTCTTGCATCCCAGAGCCTCTGTTCAGAATCCCAGCAATGAAGGGGCAGCTGACAGGGCAACAACTGTGATACTCTTATTGAAATAGAATTTTGTTACTTCTGTTTCTTTGTAAATTGGTTTCTTATGGTCACTGTCTCATCAACTGAATTGAAACAGACATAGGGGAGATATCAATATAAAAGAAAAGCCTAATATTTTTTCACTTCTATTTTTTTCTTTCTATGCTTATTTGTATGTTTCATAAAGCAAATAAAGACTTAGAAAACTTCAATTTTTTGGGGGGGGTAAGAGGTGTGTAAAAAAGTTTATTACATAATCTGAAATACTTGTGATATTTGAACTTAAACATATAAGTTTAGCAACATATTTACATATGATTTCACATGACACTTTTTGTTTCTAGCTGTCACTGCTAGTCACTGCTACTTTTTTGAATCACTGCTTTCAGACAGTGTGCTGTTGTGGCTCTGATGCATTAGAGAGAAGATAACAGCACTTTAAAAGACTTCTTCAAAAGTCTGTGAACCTTTTCAGGATTTTTCAAGCCCTCTGGCTCTCTGCAGCCTTTGCTAAATGCTGTTGTCTGTGGTGGATGGCAACCTTCATTGAAACTATTCTCTCCATGGCCAAAGGGAGACAGGTTCTGTTTCTCAGGAGTCTTAGTCTTTCAGCACCACAAATTAACTCTTATCTCTGTATCTCTTGAGACCCTAAATGATGGGTTTTTAGCTGGTAGAGAAAGTCACTGGCAATTATAGTTAGCAGCAGAGCTTCCCTTGAGATGGTAGCTGATACTGCCTCCTATTGAAGAGTAACTTTTACCTGTGTTGGCCCTGATCTCCTTGGGCCTTTATTGAATCAGGACCTTGGTGTGATGGTGATTTCATCTCTGCTCTTGCAGAGTTCAGGGACCATGCATGGGAGTGTGGATTTTGTTGGTGTGTTCTCTCCTGGATTTTTAAGTTTGCAGTGTTTACCAATGGAACAAACAGCTAACCAACCAAATGTTTTTTGCTAAGTGGACACTAAAATGACTAACTCTTGATTTAATCAACTAGACAGGCACATGGATGCACAGGAAATATACTGTGCTTGGAAGCTTTTAAAACAAATGTTGCTCTGCAGAGGTCACAGCTGAGCAAATGCCATGCTGAACAGGAAAAGATGTTCTGACAGTATTTGAAAGATGTAAAATGCTTCATGGAATTAGGCTGCTTGATCTTGAACAAGGGTTATTACTTAAAGAATGAAAGTTCATCTGGGGAAAACCATTCCCTCATGAAAATAGTCTTACACTGTAATGGCTGTTGGTGCCCAAGAGTGTGCTGGCTGTGAGTGAATTGTGTCATCAGGAGAGATGAGTCACTTGGCAGTCCCTAGAGCCAAGGATAAATTGTTTAGGTGATGGGTATGGTGCCTCCTAAAGAGATGTTATTTAAAATGGAAACTACTATTTACACACAGATGGTTACAACTCTAGGGTGAGAAAATTTGTTTTTCTTCATTACAATGGAGTGGAAGTCAATTGTTTTATTTTTTTCCTACTAGATTGCTCTAATTTTCTTGCTCACTCTGATTTGTTTCTTCCTTAGAACATAACATTTTGTGTTGAAATGAGTTCTTTCTTTGACTCTTCTACTCTCCAAGGTTAATATGTAACTTTCACCACAAGAAAAGAAATGTGACAAAGAAGCAAGATGGGCATTGTTATTTTGGAGGAAAATGCTTTGACTGCTTTCTTCCAAAGATTTGATAGGAAAAATCAGAAGATAGGTCTAAATCTCAAAAGAAAAAAAAATAAATTATAAAATATATTCTCAAGTGGGCATGGTTAGACGTAGAAAAGTTAAGTTTTTATTGGAGATGTCAAGTGTTAAGTTTCTGTTTCTAGGTAGTTATGAGCTTCATGATGCAGTTTCTTTTTTTCAAGACTTGACTAGTTTTCCCTGCTGACTAGAAGAGGAGCTTTTGACAATAAGTTAGTCTGGCTGCATTTTGAACAAATGAATTGCACTTTCAGAAGTTTTGTGTTTATAGAATGTGTGATCAGTACTCAGGCATGCTTATTACACTTAGGGTTTCACAAAAATTATATTGATGTTTACAAGTGGCATGTGAAGTACTCAGAGCAGCAACAAAAACAACCTTGCATAAGATTTAGAAGTCAAGAAGGAAAGCAAATTACCTCTTCTTGAGCACCTGAATGCTCAAAACTACCAGATGCTTTGTCTCATTCAGCCAGTTATTTATGAGAGTTGGCCACAAAAGTCATGTTGTGTATCACCCCTGTGAAAGAGAGTTGCTTCAACACCAGGGAGGTGTGGGGCTGAATATAAAGACCTGATGTCTAGGGTAGCAGGTGGGTGTTGTTACAATATTGTCTGTGAAATTAACTGCAAGTTCCCAGTTGTTCAAAACTTTGGTCCAGCATCTATGTAGAATTCCAGGTATATCTGAGTTTCTTGAAAGGTAGGTATCATGATCAAATGACCTCTTTGTAATTATACAAGGTAGAAACCTGAAGTCTTCTAAATATTTCAGTTTTGATGTGAGGAGTTTTGTAAATGACAAATCCTGCCCCTGCTCAGACCTGTCACATCTAAAGTGGATGTGGATTTCCTGATTGCTATTTTAGTCTTTATTTTGTATATGTTTTCTCCCCTTTTTATTGTATAAGATCAGTAGTTGCAGTGATTACTAGGTTTGTTTAGTCTGGTGTAGAAGTATTCTTTCTGATAACAAACATCAAAAAAAAAAAAAAAAGAAAAAGAGAGGGAAAGCATAGTGGATTCTAACTGGCATTCATATATATGATGGATGATTGAAGTACAGTCTATCCCTTTCATTGGTGTCTTTAGTTATTTAGAGTGGTCTGGGGTTTAAGTGTGCAGATTGGGCATATTTATTAATATTTAACACTTGAATAAGAAGTCTGATCCTTTTGTACACTAGCAACTACAGTTCTCACCTTTAGTAATCAGTAACTGAGGGGTCCTCAGCATTTATTAATCTAAAATTTTATATTTTCAGTCCAACCCTCAATTTTCAACTCAGGGGAAAAGGTAATACATATATTTAACAATAACTCTTATGGAAGCAAACATTGCAAACAGAACTATGAGGAGTATGGTGCTGTTAAAGTGGATATACTCTTGTACAGGAGACCTGTCATTTGAGTGGATTCCTTCCTGGTTTGTGATATTAATCATGCATGTTTAGTTGGTATAATCTCCTGCATTTTTCTATAAAAAGTCTTCTATTATGATGAGCAGTCTTGAGAGACTTGTACAGTATATATTACAGCAGCTTTTAACATGTTTTGCTTTATTTCTTTCTTAAGAAAGCTAAGGATTATGAGTCATCCTTCCTATAAAGGAAGCTGTTACAACAGAATTAAACTGCTTGAGTAGTGTTTTGGTTATGTCAGTGAGCCTCCTCTGAAAGTCTGTCATCTGAAAACTGTTTCTGAAATCCTGCTTGAAATGCTGCAGCAGTGGTCTGAGCTGCTCTGAGCACTCTGCACAGCTGAATAGAGGGGCATGGTGAGGGGAGTGTTATTTATTTATTATTTCAATTATGGTCTTTGAAATGCTTGGTCTCTTCATCTCTTTTCAAGTCAGTCTGGGGAGTTCCCTTAGAAAGGGGAGTGTAGCAGTAGGAGGGCTGACTTCTGTTCCTAAAATGAAAGTTAGAGCAAAGGGATGCTTAGTGAAGTCCAGATTCCTAACTGCAGTATTCCTGTCTGCATCTGACACAACAGGACTCTGAGGTGAGGTCTGCTTAGAGCCTGTCCTGCAGCTGTTTGCAGAGGTGGAGGTGATGGGTTTCTCCAGAGGCATCCTTTGGGCTGCCCTGCTTGTCAGAAGGAGCCTTGGTCCATTAGCCCTGTGGGTGCCAAGCAAGGGCAGGACTCTATCCCAGCAGGGCTGTGTGCTGGGTAGCTTGATGCACACAGGTGTTCTTGGGCTTTCCTTCTCAAACAACTGTCTAGGTTCACCTAAAGTGGTCTCTTGTACTGTTAGCAGCCAAAGACTTGAAGAAAATGGCAAATCTGAATGCCTATGCTTGCTATATGTTTACTTTTGGGAGAAAACTGAAGGATTAATAATTTATTTGAGGTTTGTTAGGCTGTAGATTAGATGCACAGGGCACATCTCACCCAAAGAATAGAGTCAGAAGATCTGTCAAGAGAGAATCTGTAGGAGATTTGTGGTGTGTGTCTGAATTTATTTCCATATCTGATTGGTTTATTCTCTTGAGTTTCCTGCTGTTGGTTTTTCCTAGACTGGCATAAGGTTTTATCACCCTTCAGGGAGGGGAAGGTAGTCCTTAAGCTTCCAGAGTATGCATCTGGCTTCACAGTGATTTCTTCTGGAAATGGTGTATGAGAAGCAATCTTATTGCAGATATTAATATGTTTCTGTGGGTGACAGTGTTGTTGAGTGAAAGGCAGATTAACATAGCTCAGAGATCTGAGTAGTATTTGTCAGCTTGCAGTCTGTAGGTTTGAATGGTATTTGTCAGTTTGCAATGTGTAGTTTGTTTACTTCTGTAGACAGACAAGTGATCAAATCCTGTAAACATCTGATTCCAGTGTTCAACAAATATTTAAGCAGTAAAGCACAATACTAAATATGACTTGATATCCAGGCTTGATGCATATCTTGTGCAAGATATTGTTGTGGATGTAAAGGTGAATGAAAAAGTATAAGAAGGTGATAGCTTTCCCCTGCTTACTTACTGGTTTGAATCAGGCTTGGTTTAGGGTTGCATGAAGAGTTTTACTATCTGATAGCTCAGTGTTGGTAACTATGGTGAGGAGTTGAGCATTGCTAAGATTAATAGTGTGGGAATGGTTGAAGAATTAATCTTTCCTTTTACAGCGTAGGTGTGGCCTCCTGAAGCCTCAAGTGCATTAGTGGGACAGGTCTTGAAATTCAGTACAACCTCTGCCACAAATATCTCTCTTCTCAGCTAAATGTTTAACACCAGTGCCCTTTGACTAGGGGAGGGCAGTAACTGCATCTGGCAGGATGTTTCTTAATGGTTTCAACTTGACCAAGGAAGAAAATCCAAGCATGCCTGTGAAAAACCTGATCTACTTGCTGTAATGGGGACCTCTGATCTTCTTGTACCTCTGTTCTGCAGAACATATGCCCTCAGCTCTACAACTTTGGCTGGCTGAAATGGTAACAGTGAGATCCTGACTGTGTAAAGATTGTTCCCTGTGTCCCTTGTCTAATATGGGAAGCTTGTCATCCTGCAGGTCAGGATGTTGATGGAGAGGGATACACTAACAGCACTGTGAGTGTATGGGAATTTAATTATAAATTTGCATATTTCATATTGGAAGAGTGCAAAGGACAATGACTGCACTTGTTTCCTTGCAGCCAAATGGTGTGTATATGTGATATATATTTATACATATGTGTATATGTGCTACTGCTCTACTTTTTTAAAGGTTGTGATGGAGGCTGATTTATAGCACATCTAATGCATGTTCTGCAAATCCTTCTAAACTAAATGTCTATTGTACATTTTTGTGGTTTTGTGAGACTCCAGAGCTCTCCTCTGTGTTCTTATTTACTTTAGCTCATTGCTGTCAGCAGTGGGAGTGGGCAACCTGTGGATAACAGGATAAGACATATATGTGCATAATGGTTTTTATTTTAGCATCAAGACTTTTTTGTGCAAGTTTGATCTCTTTTACTAGTAGTCTATCTCAGTGAAGGGGCTCAGGATACTGCTGTGTTTAATATGTCAAGTTACAGCATGGTAATGTCCGAGTATATGCAGTGGTGTGCACAGTGATGACACAAAATTGGTGCTAATGACACCATTACCACTGGCTCTTTGTCCTCGAGGTTCCATCCTTTGTTGGAAGCAGACATCTTTCTTTGTGGGAGGCACTGAAGGGGCAGAGCAGTAGATCAGTGTTGCAGTGTCTGTAGGCAGCCCAGAGGGGATCAGCAGAGGGTTTGATGTCAGTGCCTCAGCAGAGCCTGGCTGGTGCTGCCCCTGGGCTTCAAGTCATGGCAGTTCCCTTCTGCCTTCCCCTTGCCTCCTATCTGTGCTTACTCCTATGGAGTGAGGAGTATCCTCCTGGATCCCTGCTTCAGTAAGTCATTGTTCAGCTCCAGAAGCAAGCAGTGAAGTCTTTGTGTTGCCTTGAGTTTGCTCCTGTGATCCAACTTCCATGATTCATACTCCTGCTTGCCAACTGGAGTTAGCGTAAGGCTTAATTAAATGTGTAAAACATTCTGAACTTAGTGAGTCATTTTCCTGAAATATGCTGCATGTAGTTGGCAGACTTGCCCACCTTTCTGGTTCTCAGAACCAGCTTTGAATAAATAATTGACTTTGGACAGGAGGTGAAATATTTGGTGTGCATACTGTCAGCCTTGAAGCATCTGTGTGAAAAGAATATTTAATAACTTAAAAATGCTCAAGATGAACAGATGTATACTTAGTGTGCAAATGAAGAACATGTGATTTTTTTTTTTTTTTGTTAGCTTTGTGTTAGTTATAAAATTTGAAAATCTCAGAGGCTTTGATGTCTAGGTGAGGCTTATACAATCCTATTGATGAAGAAGCCAGGCTGAATCCAGTTCTTGTCCCTGGAGCCCTCCAGGTTTCTGGATTTGAAACAGGAATTGAAAATCTTCCTTCCACACAGGTAAGCAGGAGTTGTCAGGCACATTAGAAGACCAGCTAGGAGTCTCTGGCAGTTTTATACCTGGATCCTCGTTTTGACTTCTCTAACTTTTTAGTTTTGCAGTAAACTCGTTGACTTAAAGAATATTTATATTTTCAGCTGTAACTGACAAGGAATAAAAAACTTTTTTGAATGTCTGAATTGGGAGAGATTTTAAGTTCAGCTTCTGCATGGAATAACAGTTTATCTCTTAACTTGATGAGTCATTGTTGTGGCTGATTAGACCAGTACAAAATTAGCCTTTAGTTTTCTTCACTCTTCCAGTTTTTTGCCCAGTCCTATTTTATTTTTTTTTTTCCCTAAACTGTTCTCCTATGTCGGCTACACTCCTAAGTTGCTCAATCATCTTTAGGAGAAAATCTGACCAAGCTTCTTTGAAAAGCCTGAAATGTGCATTTAGTTCCAAATCTTGTAGACTGGCAAATGTATTGAAGGGACCTGACTTTTTAATATTTAACTTTTCTAATAGTTTAGATAATTAATGGTACACTGGGCTCTGATTGCAGGTACAGAGTGGTTTGGTATGGCAACTCATTGATTCTCTTTACTGTGAAATGCTTCCTCTTTAAACCAGAGTTCACTTTCTGGAATATCTAGAGCTATGGGAAGTTCTTGTTGCAGGTTTGAAGTGATGGCTTCATCAGTTTGCCAGATTTGGTGCTGTGACTGTGATGGTTCTTGGAAGGTGGTGTAAGGGCATCAGCACAGAATATGTTAAACTGTCTGACTCTTAACTCCCACCCACTGTGCCTGGAGTTGAAGGTCACCTGGCTATTGCAGAGTGGGTTGAAGCAGGCTTAAAAGCCAGAAATGTCTTCCATGTTGCTTTTGTGCTATTTTGTGGGGATTTTATGGCTGTGTGTTTTTTTGTTTTGTTTTTTTATTTTTGAAGTGTGTGTGGTTTGGTTTTTTTTGAGGGGGAGATGGGTTTGGTGTTTTCTGTTTTTTAAAGTAGTCTGTATCTGGTACCTGTTCTCTAAATATTACTACCAATCTTTTCCTTCAAGGCATTACAACTGTCTCTTATATTTCTTAATATCTTGGTGGCCTTTAAAAGCACACTGCAAGCATAGCTACATGCAACAAGTGGCCAAAACAACTGTTTCCATCTGGTTGGTGACTTAAACAACTGTGACTATCACAGAACACTTGGTGAGCCTTCTTTTCCACTGGCTTTTCTTATGACTCAGTTATAAATGTTGGGTAGAAGTGCTTCTGGAAACTTCTTTGCTGTAGATATTAAAGGGAAAAGATTGTCAGTCTACAGGGCCTCCTCTTAAATTTGATAATTTGTGCCTCGTATAGTGCTCCTTGCACTTGCTGAAAGTTTTGGATTGCAGTTAGACTGCTAGAAAGCCAGCTATACACTTACTTAAATGTGACTGACCAGCAAGAAAAACATGTGTGCAGACCAAATGCTTCTAATGTACTTGTGAGCTGATTTTAGCAGAGAATTTTCTTCTTGAGAAGACATGCAGATTCTCAGCTGTACAGCTTGAGGTCCCAGAGATGAGTGGATCATTAAAATACTGTTTTGCCTAGCTTGTTCCTTCTGCTTGCCTTTTATTCTTTAACTAATGTGGATGGACCCTGCATGAAGAGTTGGAAGAGCTGATTTTTATGAGATGAAGCAGCTCTGTGTTCCTGGCTGACAGCTGGGGGAAGCATTTAATGGCACAGTAAATGCTGTATGAGGCAGATGCTGACAGCATGAGAAGCAGAATAAGTCTCTAGCTGTCTGGAAATAATGACTTGTGCAATTCTGAACAGTAAATCTAACTTGGATTAGGGTGTTTCTTTCATAATAAAAAAACCTGGAGGATGAGGGAGCACCTGCAAATCCTCTTCAGTAAAGAATACGAGTGCTGGATGCTTTCCCTATGGTACCTGCAGGGTGATTGCAGTCTGAACCTCTATCTGCAGCTGACAGGGAAATTGCACTTTTTATCACAGTGGATGGAGAAACCCTGTGAGATTTGTGATTATTATTTTTTTGCCAGATTATCTGGAGATGTCTTGGAAAAATTTGGGGAGCTCTTACTGCACTGTTTCTTTTACCTGTTATTTCTTTGGGACTTGAATTTAGGGTCGCTAACTTGTATTGTTAAAACTGTCTTTCTCCTCTCTGTAAAAATAAAGGAAATTTAATGTTATGTAGTAGAATACTGATTATTATTTTCTGTTAGGCTTTCCAGAGATGAACAAGATAAATGTTTTCAGAAAATATAATGAAAGCTGGAGTTTGACCTGATCTTGTGACTGTAGAGTTTAAAGATAAGAAATACTGGAAGATTTGCTTACTGTGGTTGGGAATGCATAGTGTTTTGTCCACAAGTCTCCTTGCTTATGTTGCCATCAACAACAAACTACCCTTTAGCCCTTAAATATCTGGCCTAGGGTCTTGTTCTGGTCCTGAATAGCAGATTTTTCTGATGAAACTCATGTCTGAAGACTGCATGCCACAGCTTTTAAAGGAGAGATAGTTGTCCTCTCTATGAGGAAAGGAGACTTGCCTTGGGGTCCAAAGTTTGACATGGGAACTTCAAGAATAGGTTCCACACCCCCCATTGTTGTCCTTATGAGGTTATGAAAAAAGTAAATAATTTGGCATGCTATTTATGGGGAATCAAGTAACTGCTGATCTGGGCACCCAAATCTATCTGCACATTGTGTATGGCAAGTTACTGTGATCAAATGATCTATTCAAGACTGAAATTAATAATATAATGATTTCTTCTTTCTGAAGCATTTTTGCTTCATGTATAAATACTACACTAAATCTGAGAAATAGAAGCAAAATACTTTACTGTATGACTTTTCCAATTCTTACAACAAAGCCAGTCTTTGAGACCAGAATCAGCTTTCCTCACAGCTTGAGGACATGGAATGAGCATAAGTCCTTCCCCAGGTGGGTGTCTTGAGGAGGATGAGTGCCCTTTGCTGCTTCAGTCTGTGTGAATTAGCAGAAATATCCAGTGACTGAAGATGGTACCAGCTCTATACAAGGGATTAAATAGTTTTCATCATGGGTTGCTGTGGCACAACATGAAGTTTCCCAGGCCTATCAGAACTTAGTGTTGTGAGGGTTAGATATGAATTTTGTTTAAGAAAAGCAGTGATTTAATTGAGGTTTATGAATATTACCCTGATGGCATGAATTCAGACATACTTGGGTCAATGACCTTTTTAGCATAATGTGGTTCTTGGAAACTTTCCTAGTCAAAAGGGCCAAATGAAGCCAAGGGCTGCTGTGCACCACTACCTGTGGTACAGGAAGTGTTGCCTCCCCTGTTCTGTGCCTATATTAGTCACAAACATCTTAAGTAACTGGGTTATGTGTTTGGTTTTTTGTTGTGGTGGGGTTTTTTTGCTTTGTTTTATTTTTGTGGGAGTGAGGTGGAAATGACATAGGTACACTGTGTGCACTTTGTGTCTTTTATCTGAATACACCATATTCTTGTAAAATGCACACTGAAATAATATCAGATAACATGATGTGTATTTCCTAGCAAGTGCTGCTCTGCAGCTGTGTGTGATATTTCTGCAGCTGTGGGACAGAAAATATCTGTTTCAGGAGAAGATGTGATGGCAGTATGAGCTTTAGTTAATGAGTGTGTACTCGGTGTGGAGACCCTAACTCATATACTTAGGGTGTATTGTAACATTTTCTTGAACTAGCTAGACTGAAGCTGGCAAATAAACTGCAATCCCATCTCCTAAGTGGGGTGTGGACATGACTGCAGTCTGTTGCCATGGGGACAAAGATAAGTCTCATTTTATAGAATTGCACTGAAAACTGTTGTACCCCGGGAGTGCTTGACCTGTAAGCAAGCAGTTAGGCAGCAGTTTTGCTGAAGGATGTCGAAGTTTATTGACCTGATTAGATCTTTAGGGTGTTCCTAGGGAAGCAGTGTGTACAATCACACTGGTCAGACATCCCAACAGTATGAATACCATGGCCAGCTGCAGTTAAGCTGGAAGGAGGAGCAGACACTTAGACCTCTGCTCTCAAAGACTTTGTGAATGTTCACAAACGAGCAGAGATTCAAAGCAGTACCCTACCAAGGGATGGAAAAGCACAACTGTCCCTGGCCATAAATCAACGTGTACTAATCAATACAGTAAGCATGCTGGGAAAGGAGGAAAGATGTCCAAGAAACCATTGCCATAGGTCTGTTGAGAAACAGGCTCCATTAGTTCTGCTTCTGGCAGAACAGCTTTGGCATACCTTTTCTCAGGGAAATGTCATCTTCCTAAAAACAAGTAAAAAGTCTGTTAGCTTCTTCATTTTCCTGCAGAAACCACACTGTACTTACCGTGGCTACATGTTGGCTGCTTTTTTTACCTTTCTTAGGTTTAGTTATGAGACCATCCCAGCCTTATAAGAACACATTTTTAAGACAAAACATGCAGTTTCTTAATATTCATCCATGAGAACAGAAAGCTGTTTTCATTCTTGTTCTTTGGCCGCTATGCAAGCTTGACCCTTAGTAATCTAGAAGAAAAACTTAGTGTTTTGGGAATACCAGTTCCCTATATCCCTACATGCCTGTGCCCAGCCATACTGGGGAAGGAGTGACACCTAGTGTGGGCTGGGTAGAACTGACTATTCACCTCATGAAGTCACTGCAGGGCTCAGTAAAATTTACTTTAAGCTTTGGAAGTCACAAAGCTTTTGATATGTAAGTTTTCAGTTTGGACATCTGACAGCTCACTTGTCCCCTTGCTCATCTTTCCAGCAGATAGCAGAGATGCTGCTGTAGTGAGAACCATGGCTGCTGGAAAGTGTGGTCCCTTTTTTACCTGATTTCCTTTCCCAGCTGACTGAATTTAGGCCATCAGACACATTTCTGCATTATGGAAGACAGTCATTAACTGTATTTTCTACAGCTGGAACCACCTCAGTCATATTACTGTCATACTTTACACATTAAAAATTGTGTTTATACTGCTGAAGCTAATGCAATACTGTGCCTTTTAATAAGTGGTAACTCTTGAGTGTCTTACCCTCTTGAAGAAAAGAGAAGATGTCTTGGAAGGTTGAAACAAGTCCAAAAAGCAGTGTGAAACTTAACCATGGCAGTTATGTATTTATAGTCTTGATTTTAAGATGCACCAAAGCTTCCAGAAAATTTTTTTCATATCTGTGTTTTAAACAGCTGTGATGTGTCTTGTATCACTGTACCATAATAAACTGCACATAGTGTAACTCTGTTGCAGATGGTAAAACTGAGTTTTGTTATAGAGAACAATTATCATAGCTGTAATTATTTATTTTTTGTAGCAAGACTTCAGTTCTCTGGGTTGACACACCCATGCAGAGTACTCAAAGAAAAGACAGCCTTTTGTCCAAATCCTGCCTCTGAAACATACCCCAGCTTATAACTATCTCATTTCTGCCACAGAATCTGAGTCAAATCTGACTTTGGGCTGACTTATTTGAGCATGTAGTTCATCTGTGTTACCTTGGTAGTGGTTGTTTCCAACCCAAATTGTTATCAATGGGCATTTTAGCCTGTTTCTCCCTTCTCTTGCTTTGAACAGTGAGGAAGGATAGTTCTGTTTCTTAAATCATAGCCTGCTATTTCAGTGGAAGGTGCAACAGGCAGGAGGGTGCTGGTTGTTTCTTAACAAAATAGGAAACCAAGTTTTCAACTCCAATATTTGGAACATCATCACAGCAATACTGCAGTCCACAGTAACTGTGATGCAGCACAGGGATCTGACAGGGAGACTGGCACTGGTAGCCTGAGTTAGCTGTAATTTAACTTTGACAGAGTTGGCATGCAATTTGGAATGCTGTGAGTGGCAGACACTTGTTATCCCAGTGTCATAAACCTCAGGTCAATGGAAAGTTGACCTACAAGCTGGAATTTTGGTATTTGTGGAATATCCAAATGCAATATTAATGCATTCATTTTAAATCTTTAAATTTCTTAGTTTTGGCAATAGCATATTTTAATTCTGCTTGTGAGATCTATAGCACCTTATTTTTAGGAGCAATAGTAGTGCCACCAAGGGTAGCTTTTTACAAGATTCTGAGAATGTTTATTTCCATGAGATGGGCCCCTTAGCAAGAAATTCCCCTTAGAAAGGAGAGACTGACCACCTCATCATGTACCTCTGTCAACCAGCCACCTCAAATGCCACTATGGTGCAGCGAGCCTTATTTTGCACTGCAAGCTATACCCTAAACCAGCCCAAGGGAATTATTCCAGTGAAAGGAGGAAGCTTGTGAAGCTTGCAGTAACCTCATCCAACAGCAGAGGTCTGTCTTGTCTGGCAAAAGACTTTTATCAGTTAAAAAATGAATGATTGTATGAGAATTGGGTAGCTTTTCAGTCATTATTAGGGTGGAGTTTTCTTTTTATTTCTTTGAATACCAATTTAAGGTTTTTTTTGTTTGTTTGTTTTTTTGTTTTTTTAATGATAAGAGCTGACCCAAAAGCACAACGTGCACTTAAGTGAGTACTACATTTGCAGTAGTTGGGGAACTCTCAGAATCACTGACCTGGTGTGAGAGGCTGTGACTGGAATCTGAAGCCTGCACCCCAGACCCAGCACTGAGAACAAAGATAGAAACTGCTGGCAGATTTTTTGGAGTGTGGGAAGTGATATTTTAGATTTTGGAAGTGAGCTTGTCCTTCTCTTGTAATTTTCAAGTCAGAATTGATTTCCTCTCTAGAAAACTGACTTCAGCCAAACCCCAGATATTTGGCTTCAGATAGGCACAAGTTGGATGAAAATTCATGGCTAAGGTTAGACAAGAATTGTTAGGGCAGATGAATGTAATTTTTTTCTCCTGATGTTAACTCACAAACTGCAAAACTTCTGCCAGAATTTGTGTCTTTCAACCTGAATCACATCCAAATATTCTCCATATCCAATTATCTGTTACATCTGTGAATGGAATGATTCTGTACAATCTAGAAAAGGTTTCACAAGCTCTTAAAAGCACAGGTCTCTGGTGTGGGTTTCTGTTACTTAACTCACACCATCTCTAGTTCAACATTATCTATTAAGGCATGAAATACTTCTTCAGCCATTTACTTGTACTGTTCTGGAATGATATTTTCCTTTAGGTAGTGGTGCTGTTTAATGGAGCTATTAGAAGCTTATGTTTGATTTTGTTGAAGTTGAATGACTTCAGCCCAAACATATAATTTGCCATTTATGAGTCAGAACTATCATAATTTCTGCGAATCATCCTCCTGTAAAGCATCCTACAGCTTGGCTAACTACACAACATACAGATGGTCCTCTTGTTCCCTCAGTCCAAACTTAATGCAAGTTTGCTGTTAATACAAATTTCAAAATCCTGTTACCATGTTCCCTTGTAAATTTGTAGATAAGAATTTGAGAGGCAATTTAACTGCTCTCTTGCATTACACACCAAATTTATAAAGTCCTAATGGTAGCTCTTTGGGTGCTTGTTCATATAGAAATTTTGAAAGGTGTAAACAGTGTAAAATTCTGCATAAATTAAATAGAAAATACACCAAGTTTAGTAGAAGGTTGTTCAGTGATCATACAGTCTTATATTAGTTAATCCTTAATTAAATAGATCTTGCAGTTGCCTAAATCAAGCTACAGCTTTTATTACTATTTTCCTGGCTTTTTTGGTTTAACTGAAAGTTGTAAATATAACTTTAGAATCATCCCTATATTGACAGTGGTTTTGTTGCCTTATTGCTTTTAAAATTCTGGATCCTCTGCCTCATGTGCAAGGTATAACTTCTGTGAGAAGCTCTACATTTTCCAAGCATTAATCTCGTAGCACATTATTTTGAGGGGACTTTATTTAGCAGAGTTTGTTTTACAATAGGTTTTAATCAATTGCAGAAATTACTGGAATTATGACAAAGAGTATTATTGTGCTATTGTACATGAGATAAGATAATGAAGTCAGTGGGAAGATGGATTTTTTTAAAAATCCATGAGCAAAGAACTTCTGTGTTGTCCTTGTGATATTATATTCTACATTCATGTTTTTGGTACATCCACATAATGTCTTACTAGAAGAATAACAGCATTTTTAATCAAGTGAAATAGCTCTGAAGGTGAAGAGAAAAAACCAAAACAAAACCTTTTTTTTTAAAGTCAGTAGCAGAGCTATTTCTAGAAATCTCTTTCAAAATGCTAACAGTATGCAGGGATGGCATTGTTGTGCCAAGTATTGTGCCACTGTGGGAGATGCAGAACACAGGCTTTGGAGCATCAATTCTCTTTCTGTTTGTGAAGCACTGGGGGGGTACTGTAGGGAGGAGGAGGTGAATAGGCTGTACCAGCAGAGCTATGCCACTGTGCTGATTTTTCTCAGTTGGAACCCTCTCTTCAGTTCCAGTCATTGCACCTTTGAAAAAGTATAGAGAAATATGGTTATTGAGACCAAAGAGTTGGGGGAAAATTATTACAGCAGTGGAGAGAAATGTGTATGAGGAGGTTGGAAGAATATTAAACATCTTTTAAATAAATGTGAAACAGGAGATGGTTCTTTTGGTTTGTGTGGTTTCGCTTTTGTGTGGGGAAGTGAAGATTAGTATAAGAAACTCTAACCTTTTTCTCCCTTATATGTTTGTCTGAAATGTGCAAGACTCATAAATGAAATCAAGATGCAGGTAGATTCAATTGAATACTAATAAGTGAAGACAATAGGATAAGTTGTTATTTTATCCTGAAGAAAAGATGTGAGGTATTTCCAGTTGTGGGCTTTTCTATTTTTCTCCAAGGCCTCTGGCTTAAGTCATGTATTACTTTTGTTTTTATATCCTTTATAGTTGTGAGCAAAGCATAAGAGTTACCAAAACAATAAATATTATTGTAACTCTGGAAGTGTATGCTTTTAGATAATCTATAAACTTAGAATATTGAAGATGTCCAAAAAAACACCCCATCCAAGATAAACACTTGTTAGAACACACTAATCATAGGCTGAGATCTTAGTTTGAATCTGAGGCAGGCACTTTGGACAATAGACTTTCCTAGTCCACTGTGTTAAGGAATTGCCCTCCATGTGGGTTAATCTTTACAGTGATTATTGTAATAAGAACAGTTTATGGTATGAAAGCTTTTCCATTTTCACATTAACTTACATAATTATATACGTTATTCACTTGTGTTTACTCTGCTTATTGGAAAGGTCAGGTGAAGATATGAATCTGTGTTCAAAATAACTTACTAACATGCCATATTTCCCATATATATCTAAATTACAGCTCTACCATAAGGATATGAAAAACCAATAGAAAAGCCTAGGCAATTTCAGGTTGCAGTTGTAGATGAATCATCAGTTATTCCTTCTGCCACAGTCTTTTTTTTTTTTTTTTTTTTTTTTTGTCCATTGACTTTGTGTTTATGAAGGCATCTTGAGTGCTTCCTTTTTTTTTTTTTTTTTTTTTTTTCCCTTTCCGCTTTGTTCTGTTTGTCCCCTTGGAATGCTGTAAAATGTATGCCTAAAACTTGAATCTGGAAGTAGAATGTGTGTACTTCCCCAGAAGTACTGTGTCCCCTTAGAATCCTGTTTTCAGTGGATCCATGGACTTATATCTGCATGTAAGAGGTCAGAACCACTATACTGGTGGGAAGATAGTGATTTGGCCTGGTACTTCTTGAGTTTCTTTTCCTCCAGGTGCTTCTGACACAAGTTCTCACTTTGAATTTTGGAATGTATTTTGTATTTTTTATTAAGTAAATAAAAAAACCAAAAAAACCCCAAAAAACTGAATCCTATACCTAAATTAAAGAAACTGAAAGACCCAAAGTCCAACTTCTTTTGCAAATTAGGTTCCCTTTTTCCAGGCAATCCTAGCAGTGGACTGCCACAATGAAAGCAGTGGCTTAGAAGTAAATTGTGTGATGCTGAAAATGCAAGTCTAAGAAGTTCAGTCTTTGCTCACAAATGTTGTCAGAGAAATTTCTCTCTGTGCTCTGAGCTTGAGCATACAGTGTTACGTCTCATTTGACATATTACCTGTTGACATGTTTTTTCTGATCATCATAATGGCAATGGTTCCTGTTTGTCTGGTGGAAGTGCCAGATTTATCCTTTATGTTGCAGGAAAGTTCGCTCTGCGTGTTAGATTATGATGCAAATTAAGTGTCATGGTTCCCAAATTATAATTCAAGTGTCATCTATAGACAAAAATAATGCTTTAAATTGCTCTTGAGGTTGCTGAATTAGTCTCCATTGTTTGTCAAAGAAATCTGTATCTAGAGAGAGATTATACTAATAGTGATTGTAAATTAAAAAAAAACAAAACAAAAACAAAAAACAACAACAACAACAAAAAAAAACCCCAACCACCTCCCACCAAAAACCTGCTTGTCAGGAGACCATTGTGTCCTTTGCATGTTCCCAGTGCTGAGAGCTATTCCACTGGCTAGGGTGTGGTACTTGGCTGGTAGACACGGTGCATCACAGGCTTGAAAAGACTGCAATTGCAGAGCCACAGGGTGTGTGGTGCATCAGAGCTGGGTCATCAGGAGAGCAGAGCTCCTCAAGGGTACAGCTTTAAATCAGGCAGAGCTCCTCTGATCTGCATGCAGCCTCCTCTGGAATGTACAGCTGTTTATTTTGCTGCCTGTGTGGCAACTGGACCTTTGCTATGGGCTCCTCATTGTGGGTGAGGAGTAAAACTCCTCTAAAATGTCAGCTGCTTCCTTGCTGCTCTTCCTATATGTGAGAAGATGCAACTTGTGTCTGTTCAGAGGCAATTCTTTAAATGTCAGGGTCCTAAATGCAAGTATTTGCAAGGTTTGTACTTCTCAGAAATTAAATTGCTTTGAAAGCTTGATAGGCATGGAATCTTGTCCATGAGTGGCTTCTCTGAGAGTGCTTCTCTGAGATGTTGTCCCATAATTCACACTGGACCTTTATGAAGAAGCCCTGGCTTCAATTTCAGGTTGAAAATTTAGGGTGCTGCCAAGGCTGAGCTCTCACAGCATGGCTGTTGGTGTTGTGCTACCTAAATCACTCTGGAGCTTCGTGAGCTGTGCTATGATCACACATTTTGATGCATTTCCTTGACTTGGGCATATTTGAAAGTGTAGACTTTCATTTAGAGGAACAAGTGTCTGATTCTCTGGCAATTCTACTGAAGGGCTCTCTAATGCATTTATCAGCCTTTATTAACAGCATTTATTAGGGGTGCTGGATTAGGTTTCCAAATGTAAGTAATTGCAACTTTATGCAGTGTTACAAACCTTACCGTGTCAGTAGAAGTATTTGATCACTACAGAACATTTGGTGGCATTTATGAAATGAGAGCAAATTACTGCATTAGAATATACTGAAAATACAGTCAGAACTTGTCATTTCCTTTCTTTGTTTTCACTGATCCAACACAGTAGAAACCAAAGAGTAAAAGGGGTTCTGGGAATCACCTTAGGATCATCTTTGAACATGTGTGACTTTTGGTTATCAGATAAACTGCATGTAGGGAAGCATGGTGTCAAGGACTTACTTGCAGCCTATTTGTTGTCCTGTTGCTCTGTTCATGACTTCCATCCCTTTCTTCTGCCTCCAGCAAGGGGTGTTTCTAGTTGTGTGTATGTAAAGCTATAGGGAGATTGTGAGTAGTGGCCAGAGAGCTGCCTGTTTATGCACATGGGTGTTTTGCCCTGCTAGGCTCCTTAACTCTGTCAGCCCCAGCAAGCTTAAACAGATTTGCACTAGCTAGGTGTCTGGAGGAACCCTTTCATCAAAAAGGAAAAAAATTCACTTCTCTGTGTAATGACTTAAAATAATTGAGGGGGAAAAGCTGACAAACATGTCAGTTTGGATTTTTAAGTATGCAGAAACTAACTAGTATTAAACAATTCTCCTGGTGTTTTTAAGTCTGTGAATTTGTAAATCAAAACAGGAGGTAAAATGGAAACCTGTCAGCTTCAGGACTAATAATTGCTGGTAAAATCACTTTTTTCAAATTATGCCTCTTATTCTTGTTTTACCCATGTGAGTTAAAGCAGGGAGGTATTTCATCTTTTCAGATTTGAGTTACTAAGGAAAGGTAACTTAAGTGGGTATAAAAAAGAGTATCTAATACCACCTACATTTGTATGGAACTCTTTAACATTGGTTCCAGTCAAGAGTAACACTGTATTGAAAGAAAAAACTGAGCTAATTTTTCTTTAATAGAAAATATTGTATATGTGTTCTCTATGAGGATATAAATATAGCCACAGGATGCTTTATTTTTTCAGTCTTGCAGAATTTGTGTATGGCCTGCTTCTCTTGGGGCACTAATGCCATCCTTTTAATATCAATGAGAATTAGTATTAGATAGGAGCAGGCCTGCTAAGAACTGTGTAGTTAATAAACAAAAATAAATAAACAGCAACAATAATTTTTAAAAATGGTGTTCCTTTTCTTGGTTAGGTCAGAAAGATGAGGTAAGCATTCATCAATTAATAAAGCATATTTCATTTAAATTGCCCAAGCAAAGCCTGTATAACATGTAGCAGTGCACTGACTTGAAAAGGGCAGATAGCTGTGTCTGGAAGCAAAGGTGTTTATGCACATGGAGTTTGGAGGACCTGTTTATATGTGAAATGTTGCTTTCAGCTGAGAGGATTGAAATAAGCAGGAACTGTATGCGTTACATCTGTTCACTGTCAGATTTAACAAAAAGCAATTATCTACCATAGTAACCGTGACAGAATTCAGAATGTATTCTGACATCCAGACATAGATAAATACCTAAAAATAATGCTAAAGGTATGTCTCCAGTCCTCAGTGCTTTTCTTGATTTTAAAGAAACGTTAAGTAACACAAACAAAAAAACCACAGCAATTTGGAATTACAACTGAAAATCTACCTTTGACTTTTGCTGTAATACAGCTTTTTTCCAAAACCTGGTTATGTATTAGAAGGCACGGAAGTGTCTTTATGGTATTTTCAGATTAAATCTAAATGTTTAGCTTGAGCTAAACTTTTTAAAGAACTAGATGAATATAGAGTCTGGGATGGTTATGTATTATCTCAAAGGAAGGAAGTCTTGAATTTAGGATCTCTTCAAAGTATCTTTATTTGTTCTTGTAGAGGAAAACCTTGCAACTTCTGTGGATGTGTATGCAGAAATGAAAATAAGACCAAATAATTACAATAGGAAAAATGAAATTCTAAGTCAATGCTGTTTGGCTCTGGGGAATCTCCCAGTCAAAGGTTCAAATCTTGAGAAATTATGGAGGTCCTGGTGATCTGGAATAAGAATTGTTAGTTAAAAAAGTAGTATGCTTCTTGGTAATGCATACCCCAAAATCACAGGGCTTTTTAAGCTTGAAAGGTTTCAGGTTTCAAAACCAAACTTGCTGATTTGTAGCAGAAACTTTGAGAAAGATCCTATAGCTGCATATAATGTTTCTGCTACATGCATCCAGGTGGGTTGTATGGCATGTTCACCATCCCTTTTTACTGGTATCTCAGATTTTTTTCCACCTTACAGGGTACACAGTGAGAATTTCCTGAGAAGTGTTTTTTCTAACTTTTATTAAAATTGAACCCAAAGGCTTCAAACATATAACATATCAGAGAATTACCTCATACCTTGCTTCTTGTGTTCCCCAGTTGTCAGTTTTTGAACAATTTCTTGAAATTGGATTTGGAATTACCTTTTCCGTGTTGTGATGATAGATATCCTCATGGTGCAGGATCCTTTTCAGAAAACTTGTCTGGAATTCTCCTTCAGCTTGAATGCCTAATAGTCAGAATAATCTAAACCAGGTCTACTGCTTATCTTCAGCTGCTGGTTTATCACAGTAATATTCCTGGGTCTCTATCTTTCTCCTGACTGATATTTTGGCATATGTTACACTTCTGTTCTGTGGCATTTCCAGTGTGCTGCCTCTCCAGCTGAGCTTGGGGTGCAGAATGGAACCCCATAGTTCTCTATTTGATTCTGCATTTTACTTGTTTGCCTGTCATGTTTGGCCTTCCCTGAAACACAAACCTCTGCAGCCAAGAGTGTGCTGAGGTCTCTTAACCTCCTTTTTCCTTGGCTTGCCTCACACCTTGCCACTTGCTGGGGGTTAAGCACGTGTGCCTTTTTAGGTGCAGAACATTTGGTAGGGCTTCTGGTACTTAAGCTCCTGAAGAATGGGCAGAGAGAGGGCAGAGGAACACAGTCCTTGTGGTAAGAAAATCATGCAAATAGCAGAAAATGATAGAGATGGACTATTAGAGATTTGCAGCCCATGTGAACTAATATTTATAGTATTAAAATAGAAGGTGGAGATTTGGAGCAACTGGTAATGTTTGGAAGAAATTCCTCTCATAATACAATTCTGTGTATTCTTATACAGGCTGACTCTTCAAACACTAATCAGGGAAGTAGCTTGATCATGGAATGATTTTTTTTGAAAACTGATTAAACTAGCTGCTTCAGCATATGGTTCATTCTTAAACATAGGGATTATCCCATTGGCATAACTGGGAGTGACACAGTGTTTGACATCAGATCACCATACAGCACTTGCTGTTTTAGGACAGCAGTGGCCCAGGACATGCAGCATTACTGGTGTGCTGCTGAGCCCTGTCCTTCCAAATCTGCAGCTGAACTTTAGTGGCAAATTCCCAAAGGGAAGGCAGCAATGCCCATGATTGCTGGTTCCTATGGTATTGAATCAAATTCATATTGGTGTGTTCTATAAATACCTCCATATGTATCTGTATATAACATCTTTGCCTGCAATCTGTGTAGAGTTTTTCTAAAAAACTATTCAGAGGAAATAAGTCTTCCCATTAATGATTTGAAGAGAAACATAAGTGACAGGCTCTTTCCTGTGCTTGGCTGAATCACATACAATGTGCTTAATTAACAGGTGCACAGTGACAAGCTGCACTCAGCAGGCAGTGCTGGGTCGTGTTCAGAGTCCTGGACACAGAGTTTCTTCTGTAGCATGGCATTTGAAAGGATCAATGAGATACTGAGCATCTCTGTGCCTCTTTCATCCTCTTGTAAATTCTTGCCCCTGTATAAGCACCTTTTTTAACTTTGAAGGTTTATTTTAGGGAGCAATGCAGACCTCATACCTGCTCTCTTCTTCCTTGTGCTGCCAACACAGCCAAAGTATTCAGCTGGAGTGCCTGTATTAGAGCTTCCTTGTTTGAGTAAAAAATGAGATCCAGCCTAGCTCTTGCCTTTTAATCTGTGTGGGGCTGGGCTGGTGTTTGGTGACGCATTGGGCTAAGCTGACTGCAGCCAGTTAATAGACAAGGCAAAAGGTGTCAAGCCCCTGCAGAATGGCTCAAGTGCTTGCAATGCCTGACCTGCATCCTGGATGGTGAAAAAAAGATGATAAAGCTGCCTCACAGAAAATTGCAGAAATTTTTCCTTAAAAAGGTAATGTGCATTTTTTTTTTTTTTTTTTTGTTTGCTTGCTTTAGTTAGGTTGGTGACAAAGTTTGATTATTGCATTGTTTTTGTGCTGTCAGCCTTGTGATTTCTTTGAACCGAGATGCCTCGAACTGTTCTCTCAATGTAATGTTATTCTTGGATTGGGGTCTGGGACACAATATCCATCAAAAGTAGATCAGCAGCATTCTACAAGGGTTAGTTTGATTACAGATACAGTTTACAGGTTCTTTCACCCTGTAGTATTATGCTGGCTTTTAGCAGGGCTCCTGGACTCAGTGGCACTGTATATTCTGAATCTGCTGAGCAATTTAGTGCTAAGTTTTGCAGTGTACAAGAGAGAATGCTGCTCACTGACTGGTTTTCATTTTAAAAAATTGATATTAAAAGATATATGTGTATGTTATATGTGGCATGTATATTTGCACTCTGTTTTCAAGTATATTCACAGAAATCAATGGAGATATGAACACATCTAACAGAAAACCGTATACTTTCAGGTAGAACTCTATTTTAAAACTGAGTTTAAACTGGGTTTAAAACTACCCTTAGGTCATATGTTTCTGTAAAGCACTTGACCTAGCTAGGTATTGAATGCTGTGGTAATGAGTTATCTGAAATACCATTCTTTAATTTTAATGCATGCACTATCTGGATCCTGTGTTGGCTACACATAAGGACTTGTCCCTTAGGTTGTGAAAACATACTGGGTTTTTTTCCCTCCCCCTCCTTATCTCAGCTACTCTTGCCCAGGGTTTATTAGTGGTTAATTAGAAATGCAGTCTCTTTATTCTGTAGAGCATCTCAATTTTCATGCAGGGCATTTGCAGTTGTAGTCAATTGGAATTTTGTATTTTCACCATGCTGTATAATTTAACATATGAGATTTCATACTAATATCTGAAATATGGTTATTCAAAATTAAATACTCAGCTTGGTTGTACACTAATTAAAACAATTTTAAAAGGGCACAAGAGAAGACAGTTGCATTTCAATGCAAGTTAGATCTGACACAAGATTCACTGTTTTTTTGGCATATTCATAGATGCAGATGGTTGGTTGTACCTTTTTCTCTGGAGTAAATTTTCGGTTTTTAAATGGTGATATCACTTGTGCTGTTGAACTATCCTTTTAGGGTTTCTTTTGTTGACTGAGAATAATTCAGCCATTTGCTATTATATATACCTTGGTGCTGGCATATCTGATCAAATGGTTGTAATTTCACTGGGATATATTAACAACAGTGGATTTTTTGTTATACTCTTGAATACAGGACTGAAAGCACCCAGTCAATTAAAGTGCATTAAAGTGCAAGAGAAGAATTGTGTTGTATTTTACCTTAATGTAGCTGTTAGAAATTTATTTAACTGAGCTACTAGTGTGAAGTGACAAAGTGAAGGTGGGTACAACCAAGGTGGTGAGGAACATAAGTTAACATGAAATTAGCAGTAGGTTATTGATAGTCTCAGGAGTCTCATAGCAACTTGTTCTCTCAAAAAGATGTCTGGTGCCACATGGCAGAAATCATGTATCATTCATGTACTCATTTGTGTTGATGGTTCCTGGTATTTCTCTGGAGGTGGATGGAGTTTTTTAAACAAACTGGTTTTATTTGTGATAATGTGCAAAAGAAAATTGTGGAAGACATCTGTAATCCTTCCAAGATTTATGTACAGGTTCAATTTTGAGAGGCCTTTTTCTAGATGTTAAGACAGGGAAGCACCACAGATCAAGTGGTCAGCTCTGCTCTAAATTGTGTGCATACCTCCTGCTCCAGTGAGTGCATGAACTTGTGATTGCGTCAAGTTTCTGTCTTATGCTGTCATTTGAATCACAGGAATCAATAACCTGTGTCATCCTAGATTGCCTGGATATTCCATAGCTAGTTACTATAGAGAATTTTGTTTCTCTTCCTCTTTAGTGAGGTTTTAGGGTTGTGGCTAAAAAAAGTAATCTCCAATAATTGGATGGTGAGTTAGGTGAACTAAGTCCTTGTGTGGTGACTGGGAAGAAGTTATGGATATTTTTTTGAGGGTAGTTCCTGTGATAAATACAGAGTTCAGCTCATGATATCTTTATTTAATGTGGCCACTCTCACTGCAATGTTTTCTTGAAACAAGTTTTGAGAAGGTCCCATAGCTCCCTTCTTGCTTGCTTTTTGAATATAACATCTATCCGATGGCTAGCCTACATGACTATTGTTTAGATGTTGGTGCAATTAAGTAGCTAAAAGAACATGCTTTTGATTTTACGTATGAAAGAATGTCCCAAATTGACAAGTTTCTTAATATAAGTAGATTGGACCTAAGCACTGCCCTGTATTTTCCAGGGGGAAAAAAGCATTTACTGAAGAATGACATTGAATTTGATTATTGCAATGAACATCTTTGGAGCTTACTGTTCAATATTATATACTGAAGCAACAGTTGAATGCCTTATCAGGTATTACTCAGTTTGCTGTTTGTGTAGGCACCAGAAGCTCCTAGATAAGTGAATGATTCTTCTTGAACACATGAGGGGCAGTTTCAGAGTTGTATCTTCAGTGGCTGTGTTGAAAATATGACTTTGCCCTAGAGAATGACTGAAAAGGACGTGTTTTAAGCTCCCAAAATCATACAGTGGTTCCTAAAAGAATTTTTTTCAGGACCAGAAAAAAATTAGTTGCTAAGAGAACATTTAACAACTTCATTGCCTACTGAACCTTGAAAGAACAGTTGTCCTCCCAAAAAAGGGCAGCTGCTTAAGATGTGAGAGTAAATTGTAAATTACGTTTCCATGTAAATTTATCTGTGCTGCTCAGTTTCTTCTGAAACTGCACTGCTTCTTTATTTTGTTTCTTCATGAAACAATCATGTAAGGAGAGAGGGGTGTTTCTCCTGTAGCACTTAAACATTGAGCTTTACAAAATTGGTATGCATAGAAAATACAGTATCACCTAAACTGTTTGATTTAAGGAATTGATCTGAAAACAGTTGCTTGTAATAAACTATAATTCAGTAACTGAGTCAGCATGAAAATAAAAACCTAGTGAAAAGCATTTTGAACAACATTCCTGAAGGAGAAAAATAGGTTTTATTAAAAATGGGTAATTTAGAGTTTTATTGTTTAAGAACAAGAGGTAATGTCACCTAATAAGAGAGAAGCACTTAAGGAAAACAAATTAAGATTTCAGCTGATGCATTCTTTTACAGGGATCTGGTGCTGTAAGTGCTGATTGCATGATTTATGGAAATGCGTATGTTCTTCGTAGCATTAAAAAGGAGGATCTTTAATTTTTTTTTTCAGCATTGTGAAAAACAATTTGGTAATGACTGCAGTATTGGCAGAATATTGCTCTGTTGTAGCTTGTGATAAATGCCTCTCCCTTTTCCCCATTGCCACCAATAGAAGTTTCTGTCCTTAAGGAATGTATGACTGAGTCACTGATGCAAAGGACAGCAGAATGAAAAGATATCGAGCACCAAACGAATCCGACAGCACGGACCTCTTAAATGTCTTTCTGTACATTCTCACATGGGAGAATCATACACATGGGCAAGGTATTTCGTGATTTTTGTTTCTGATATGTGTTCATATTTGATGTAAAACAATATATCTCATACATGTCTATAAAATTAGCTATTTTTCATATGCATGCTTATCTGTTGTGCTCTCAAGGACCTTGTCAGCTTGAGGGAACTGCTCTGTCTTGGTGAGGTTGCCTGTCCAGCTTGGGTGAAGGGCTTGAACCCTTCCTAGTGGAAGGGTTTTCAAGGACTCTCTCCTATCCTCCATGGACACCACCTGTAATACTCAGTGTCACAGTTCCTGTCCTCAGTGTTGAGATTGCTCAGTAAACAGGATAAACTCTTGGGAATATGGGGAATTCTAGTGATGTTGAACTGACTCATATCCTTGTGTGACTCTTGCAGGACCTGTGTCTGTTGAGGTAGTGAAATGTGCCTGCTCTGACAAATAGTCAGCTTCTGTCATGAGTGTCATCACTGTCAGAGAAAAAGGGGGAGATAATACTTCCCAAATATATTGGAGAGCATGGAAGGCACAAGAATTAACAAGGGGAGCTGTTTCAAATGAGTATGTGGGGTTTCCCTTATGCTTTGTTTTGTAAACAACCCATTAATGGAGAGGAGGTGTGTGTGTAGGGGGTTTCCTGTATCTGGTCCAGAGAAGGTACAGGTGGTCTCAGCTGGAGCCAGCCCCCTTGGCTCAGGCTGCAAGGACCTAGGTCTTTGATTCACAAGATTTGTGTATGAGTTTGGCACGTCATGACCACTGTTGGTATTACTTTGTCTTATGAGTACATGCTAATGAGTCTTCATTTTGTTACTGTTAGGACTAAGATAGCCAAGCAAAATTACTTCTGGCAGTTGTAGGGATGCTTTTGAAGCCAGATATGGCAAAGGACTCCTTTCACACTCAGCTTACAATGCTTCAGACTGTTAAGCTGCCAAGAGCTGTTGTAGTCTGGGGCCAGTCAAGCTGCTGGGTGGGTTTTGAGGATAACACTTGTTCTTGAGTATGAAGATCTGAGCTAGTCAAGCCAGGCATCTTTCCCCAAGTGGTAAAGGGAGAAGAAGAGGTTGGAGCTGGGGCACCAGGTCAGGGGCAGAGGTCTGGAGAAACAGCCTTGGGTTGTTGCTGCAGCTGCTGGAGGACTTGGATGGGATGGGTTGGAGAGTGCTCCATTTGTCCCTCCTGCAAATAAACTGCTGCCCTGTGATCCCCATCCTGCATGTTGCAGAAATGTCTATCTGTCTCTCTCTGGGACTGTGGTATAGGCAGGAGGGAAGGCTGTTTTGCCCCACACACTGGCCTGTTTCTCTAGGCAACTGCATGCCTTGATTCTGCCTAGAGCTGACCCAAATGCTGTATTGTCTTCCAGATGGAAACTGGTATTAAGGAATAATTGTAATCTTTTGTTCATGCAGTAATAGCTGTAAGTCCATAGATGCTTTTACAAGGAACCTTGCTCATAGTTGTGCTCTAGAAAATATGTAATTATTTAAAATAATCTAGGTACTTGATTCCAGAACAGGTAAGGGATAAGCAAGATCACTTTGAGCAAGAAATCACAGTAAACACAGAAATCGCTGTCAAACTAACTCTTGAAGCATCTGTTTTATGAAGAAGGAACAACTGGATATTATTTCTGGTTGTACTTTAAAAAGCAAAATTGCAAGCAGGAAAGTTTGGATCTCTTACTGATAGCATGAGACATTCATGGTGATTTAAAAAGACTTGCCTACTTCACCACCAGAATACAAGTCTTGGACTTGTCTGTGTGGCACTGGTGGGAATTAAGGCCCTATGAGTTTTTTGGTTCACGTGTTTTTTGTAACACTGAGTGGCAGAAAATGCAACTGGGTTTTGCTGGTAGTTTGTTTTGATAAGTTACAGTAGAAGCTTTCTGAAGTGTGCAAGTCTCCTAAACCTCACAAGACGCTAACAAGAAAAGTGTGCTTTTGAATGTGCAGTTCTTGGTGTCAAAAAAGAATGAAGCAGGCTGTTCACAAAAGAAGAGGGAAATTCTATTCCAGTCAAGGCAAAGAGTTTTAAAAGGAAAGCAATAAAATTCTGAGTTTAGCATGGCTACCATTGTGTATATGTATATATGTAACATGTATACATAGAACTAATATAAAGACAAATAATATGTTAAGATGGCCTTTAATCATGTATAAACACTACACATGCTTTTGCATGTTACAGCCAAAAAGTTGTATCCCTATATAAAAGGAATATTGACTATAAGAGACTCCTGAATTTATGTATTATAATGGGAGCTAATCTTTATACTTCTATTCTGTCCTTTCCTCATGGAACAGGACCTCTACATGTTGCTGCCTTTTGTACTTATCTCAGTGTTCCAAAGGAGTGTTTTATTTGAGGGAAGTGAGGAATGGTTTGGTTTTGACCTAAGTAACCATAGGTATTTTTTTTCTCATCCTATTCTCAGAAATAGCTGAACTAGTTAAACTTGAAAGTTTGCAAAAGAATTTAGCCTGAGGCAATCTTGTGGCATGGAAAACTTCAGCCTAAATAGACTTGAGTTGGTAGAAATAGAAGCAACTGAAGCATAGTGCTTTGCTAGAGGTGCGCAGTAAATTCAAGAGGAGATGGTGCTTGTGGAGGCATTCTGGGAGCCAAACACAGAGAGAGAACACAATCCAGCTATTTACACTGTCTTTACCCTTTCCTCCTCTCCCAAACTGCCTCTTGAGCAATGCCATGCCCGAGTCTGCGAGCACAGCTCAGGAATATCTACTTATGCATACCACTGAAATGCCAGTGAGACAGTGCCTGCTGTCCATGGGTTATGTAACTGGATTGAAAATTAAAGTCAAGCCCAGGTGAGAATTTGTTGGTGGTGAATGTGCATCTGTGCAACCTGAGTGGAGTTGTGTTGGCCTGTCATTTGCTACACATGATATAGTAATTATTTCAGGGCCTAGAAACAATAGGGAACAAGGACAAGAATAGCACACAGAAAAGAAACTCTTTGTTCTGGGACTTGAGGGAAAATACGTTGCTTTTAAACTGGTGCACTGGCCCTAAAGAGGGGTTTGGATGGAATAGCAGTATTTATGTTCGACAGATTGATAAATAACATGAAAAACTCTCTGGATTTCTGATATGAATCAAAGAAGTAAAATATTATCTATACTTTCCAAGTCCAAAGGCTGGATGGAACTGACCCATGGTCCTTTAATGATCATTTACTGCAGGCTTCAGTCTTTTCCCTCTTAAAAAAACCCACCAAAACATAAACCAGAGAAACAAGTGAAACAACAAAAAACCACAAAAAACTAACAAAACTAACCCTAAAACATGACAGTGATACATGAGGACCTGTGGAAATGCCAGCAAATTTCCATCTCCTAGATGTACCTGTTGACCTCCTATAAAATTGCTTATGTGGAGCCTAACACTCTCTTAATGCTTCAATAAGCTTGTGATCCAGTGAGACAAACCTTGGCAGTGCTTTCAAAGACAAGTGTTCTCTTTTGTCTAAGGGGAGAGCCTGGAGATGCTAAATGCCTCCAGGTGATCTCTGCACGCAGCCTGCCACAACTGCTCCACGTTCCTTGTTTTGCAGCAGGGCTTGGGCTGTTTTTCCAGCCTGTTTCCTGCATTGTTGTGCTCCACTGGGCACCTTTCCTGGCCATGACACACTATTGCCTCTGCTGGGAAATATTCTGGGGAGAGCAGGACCTCGATGCATGCAGGTGTGGGAGTGTTCTCTGTGAGCAGAGGGTCAAAGACTGTTTCATCTGTCTCCTGAAGCTTAGGTTTCACCAACAGATTCTCATTTTGGTATGAGAATCTAGGAAAGCTGGGAAAGCTGTGGGAAAGGACCTGACTGAGGAATCTGGCTGGAGCTCCAAGATGGGAAGAACTGATGGGCTGAAGAACAGAATGGGGGTTGGGACACTGACCTTTGAAAAATTTATGTGGATTTCCTAGCCTAATATGTTTATTAAGCATGTCTTGTAATTTAACTTTTTTAAAGAATTGGCAGGTCAAGAGGCATTACTTTGAAACAAAGATTAAATGCAATAAAATTAACAAAAGACAATTATGTGTTGTGTCACATGCTTACATACACCAAACTTTGCATCACATAAATGTGTATCACAATAACATGTTTCCCCCCAAATCCTTCCTGCACAGCAGTGGCATTCTCCCCTAGAACACAGAATTGTAGTAATATCCTTAAAGACTGGTGGAACTACTGCCTGAGGGCTTCCTGCTGAGTGAGCAGAAAATGTAAGAACTCTCTCATATGAAGCTTTCTAGTATTGTGTGGATTTTTGCACTGCACAGCAATATCTCGAAATCTGCAGTCAAAAGTTTAAATTCAGGTGGAGGTGTACAGTATATCACAGCTTTCTCTTCCCCTTGTTTTCTTACACATTTCTCTCTCTTTTAACAATATACTTGTCATTCTGCAGTGTCTCTTAGAGAGATTGTATGACTAATTCAATGTTCAGGGAAGTTTTCTCTGAAATACCTTTGCCTTTTGGCTAGAGGTAAGCACAGGTGCTTTGAGCTCCAGGTTCTTCCCACTGAGACTTGTGAAATACTTCAGGGCTTCAAATATGTCCCTGTACCCTGTGTGTTGGGAAAATTGCTAGAACAGTGCAAACCCTTTAAAAAACATTTCTTCTGAGTTTCAGGAAGAAGCTCCCTGCATGGTGACTCCTGGTTGCACTCTGCTGCCTGCTGCCCACCCCCAGGGGCACTGAGTAGTTAACTTTTACTGCAAAGATACACAAAGATGGAGGTGTATTGAGTTTTGCAAGTGAAATCAATACTGTTTTTACTGCTATGAATATGCTTTGAATCTCAAGTAAGGGAAATGTGCAAGAGATGAGGAACTGGTAGTCTGAAAAGTGCTGCTGCCTCTGCCTGCTCAGCTATCCTGTAGGATGAAATACCTCTGAGTATGTGGTGGGCTTTAATTGCCTTCTGAAAGGCTCTTCCACATACCTGTGTGTAATATCAGATGAAAGAACAGAATTTAGGAAAGTATTGTATAAGAATTGTTCTTCTCCCCAATTTACTTGATTTTGGTGTGTTAGGAAAATGGGAAAATGTGATTTCTCGGTGCACATGATATGGTGCCATTGTCAAGTGCACCAGTACTGTAATCACTGGGTGTGTCACTGGAAAATGGCTGTCATTCTTTCATATTAAGTTGAATTTCTCCATACCTTTCATTATTTTTGAAGATTTTTGTGAGTAGATATATGGCTTTCTGTGAAGAGAAGCCTTTTTTGGTTTGTTTCTGTTAATGATTCAATTATGGTTATGCTCAGGTCAGTTACTGCAGCTTGTTGCAAAAGATTCTGAGACCCAGTTCATGGGAGAAATGCATAGCTGGTACCTTTTGCCTACAGTGCACTGGGCATAATTCTGCACCTCCCAAAGCACTTTTAAAAGAGCCCTGTGCCCTAAAGGGTTGATCCCCTCTGCAGCTTCCATGGATACCAAGGCCAGAAGTAAGAGCATTCCTTATGCTTTTAAGCACTGCTCTTCTGTAGCTTGACTACACATGCTCTAGCTTCTGATGTACCCCTAAACTTTTTTGTTTCTGAGTAGTCCTGTGCTGTCCACATCCAAAAAGTTTCACTGTGAATTAGTGAGGATTCAATTGTGACAAAGAGGCATTTGCAAGGAGCATGGTGAAGTAGCAGAGCTTGACATCAGGACTTGCACAGGCTTGATGTTCAAGAAGCTGACTCAGCCTGGAGTAATCAGTGTGCTTCGTGGGGCTTGTGTGTTTGCCATGAAAATATGACATAGGAGGGGAACTTGTTTGCAGAGAATAGCTCAGCAGCCTTTCTGGGGACAAAGTCAGTGTGAAATAATTAATGTACTTTCCTCCCTCATATTCTGGTGTTTTTGTGTTGGTTGTTTTTTGTTTTTTGTGGTTTTTTTTTTTTTTTTTTTTTTTTTTTCCTTCCTGTAGGCTTTTATCTGAGCTTAATGTGTATATTGCATTTGTATTACCTTTTGGAACAGCAAAATGTATTATGGCTTGGAGACTTAGTGGAAAAGTCATGTTCAAATGACTGAGAAATCTACAGGCCTGGAGGAGAAGTCTGAGGCAGAAAGTAATGTTTGTGTGAAAGATACTTGAAATAGAGGAAATCTTTGCCAAATCTGTAACTTTGAAGGAATTAGAGATTTTTTGGTTCAGGAGAATACACATTCCTGCACCAATTCTGGCAGGACTGTTCACAGTGTTGGCATTAGTCAGTTCTTATTTTCTGCACAGATAGTATGCTAGATTTTATTTTAACTAGGTCTTGTGATGATAAATATGTGTCTTGTTCTGAAAATCAGATCATTCCCCCAAATGACTTTATGATCAGTGGCTCCAAACAGCTGCTTTTTTTGTGAAAATTTTCCTGTCAGAGAATGTACCTGTAAATCCTTTGTGCACTGTTGTCATTCAAGTTATTTACCCCTTGTTAACCTGCAAAGCTCACAGTATATTTTAGAGAAGAGAAGGAATTAGCAGCTTCAGAAACAATTAATGATTACCTTGTGTGAGCAAGTTATTTTCTTTGTAGAACTGCAGTTTCCCTTGCAAGTCCTTCAAGAGCAGTTAGTAATGTGATTTTGATTGGTTTTTTTTTTAATCCTCATTAATTTATTGTTCTATTCCTTGGCTGACTTTTTGACGTACTTTTTCAAAGCTTTGGTCTATTATACTTCGTATATTTCTTTATCTTGATCTTCTTTACAAAATGTTCTTCAGCTTTAGAAAGCAATACACTTTTAATAACATAGTTCAGTAAAGTGAACTTACATTAATGCCAGGACAGTATAAAAGCTCTCAGTTTTCTTTGAACCCTTTTACTCTGCCTCCTCTGATAACTTTATTTTTAATTTTAGGATTACAGTATCTGTGCTAATTCAATGGTGGTCATAAATGAATTTTATCACATGAAGCCTTCAGAGCCACAATATTCCACTTGTCACTGGCTATGACTTAACAACCCAGATCCTTTCCTCTTCCTTTTATTGCCATGCCAGAAAGTCCTTCAGGAGTTTGTTGGTACTTGATACAATATATGTGACCATATGTGACCATATTCGAATACTTTACCCTTTGTATGTTGCACCTGAGTAGACTTTTCAAGCTACAGAATTATGCTAATAGAGGCTTCAACTTTTTCTTTCTATTCTTAATGATAGTATTTCTTTAGCTATCTCTTTGATTATACCTGGTTCTGTGCATCCATTAGAAAGGAACCACAATTCCTTGATCTATACTGACATTTATAGGACTTGTTGGATAAAATGGGGCAGACTGGGGAGGGAAGAAAAATAACCTCAACAGCTGCATGATGTTCAAGCATAATCACTTTGCACACCTATACTTAAATTTTGCGTATTCACAGAACTAGATGTAAGCTAAACAAAGTGTGAACGAAAACAATGCCAGCATACAGAAATTCAAGAATCAAACCTGAAGACATTTTTTATCTATTATATGGAAAATCATTTAAGCACTACTTGTATTTGTGGTGCTACTGGATGGCTATGTGCACAGAAGTCCTCATCCAGTAAAACTCCTGTTGAAATTTTTAACAGTAACTATGTCTGGTCATGATAGTTTACAGCATGCCTGAAGGCTCAGGATCCTAAACAGCTTTGGTGTCTTTGGGCTCACTCAGAAACTTTCAGTAGGCTTTGCTGGTCTTGCAATAAAACAATGTTAAATTGACCTTTTATTTGTTTGTTTGTTTTTAAAATAATAATTTTGGAAACCCAAGAGAAGCAAGGATGAGGATAGTGGGCTGCAAGTGAGAATATTTTGGTGTCATTGCCAGCTTTGCTCTGTTATATTTTGGTTTAGTGTTTTTGCATCCTGGGCCACAATCTCCTTAACTTTTAGCTGATGGTGATGGTGCTTTTATAAAATTAATAGTTTCATCCATAAATTTCAAGAATATATCTTTTTGTATTAAGTGTTCCCCTTCCTCTCAACTTACTTTTTCAGGTATCTTCCCTAGCTGAAATTTGGGAATGCAATGTAAGCAGCATCCTCCAACATTCGTTCAGTGTCGGGTTCTCTGAATGTTTTAGGTTCAGCCTTGCATGTGTTGTGGTTGCTGAAGAGTTACTCTTTTGATGTGTAACAAACACAGATTTTGTCAGATTTTAGTTTTGCCAAAATGTTTCTATCTAAGTCCAAGCAACTTTCTCTTACAGTCATTCAGTACTGCAGCCTTCCTACAAAGACAGGTAAAACCTGACTCCTTTTTGCTTAAAACATAGACTGTTTTGGAAAACTTGTTTCTCTGACTTTAAGAAGAAACATCACTCCCAGAATGAATCTAAGGCACCTCAAACAACCAATGTTTTCATTTATTTCTTCTTAAGTAAAAGCTAGTGGGTGAGCATTGAGATTTTTGTGTCAACTCTATTGCACCTTCTCCTTGGATTACACCCAAGGGATGCTGTTCTGAAAGATGGAACTCCCTTTTCTGCACCTAAATGAGGCTGCAGCTTCTTCCTTTGTGGAATATTCAAGGTGTTTCTTGTCCTCTGGCATAGTCTCTGAGTTCTTTGCATTGATTTTCCATTTGTTTTGTCTGTATCCAGGATTCTGTATTGCTGCTAATAACAAAGCACACACGCTGTGCACCTTCTGCTGCAAGCACAAGTCATGCTTCCTGTTATTAGCTGTTTCATATTCTGAATGCCATTCAGGCCAAGCTAATTTTTCTTACTGTTTTGCCAGTGTGATCTGCCTTTGCCTTTTTGCTTTAATTAAGGTGGTCTTCCAGTAAATTAATACATCCCCTTGAATATGGGTATCGAGTGTCTGCAGCAAGTATAATCCATATATGTTTTTACACAGGCAGCTGCATTTTTTCTTGCCATACTGGGACCAGGAGAAACTGATGTGTTTCACCTCCTTTGTAGTTTTCCAGAGTGATGCATTTCAGCAGTCATTGCTGACCTTCAGAAACTATAGTTGAAAGGGTGAAACATGCACATATTCAATTTTCAAACTCTCAGGAAGCAAAAGCAGCAATCTTGGCAGAAATCTCTTCTCAATGACTTCAGGTGCTACTATATAAAGGAAGGTATGAGTCATGCCATGAAGGTAGGTTCCTTTACATTTCCATGCAGGCATAACTGGGGCTTTTCCTCACTGGTCTTAAGCTTGATGCAGGCTACCAGTGTGAGTTTTAGAGGGAATATAAGCATTTATAACCACATTTTCTAGAGAGTAATAAATCTATGCTTTACTAGTGTAGGTGTAGAGATAACTTACCTATTTCTTACTAGCAGTTGTGTTAGCTTAGCACTGCCTAATTTAATCTAAAAAGTAAGTCTGACCTATATCTTCTCTTTCAGCTCCCTGATAAGTATTACCTCCATTTAATCTCTAACTGGTCTCCTGCACAAAGCAGAGTAATGTCCCATAAAAAACAGTAGAAATTTCTGACATTGCATTTGGAACTTTGCATATAAACTAGGATTTAGTATTTTCTAACTTTTTCTAGCTTTTTAGTACTGTATGCTGTATTTGCAAGACCATATTAGTTTCCAAAAGAAAGACACTGGTAGAAGAGAGGAATAAGATATGGCTGTGAGATCAACCTTAGAGCTCCAGTGATGCTGTGTAGAAAAGTTGTGGATTGGTCTTTGGTGCAGGTGCCTTGGGAAGACCTGTCAGACAAAGAGGGCAAAGCTGGGGTGGATGATGTGAAAGAAATATAAGATTGTTATTTTACTAGCTCTAATCTGGGATGCACCATTTCTGAATTCAGTTGTGAAGATAGTTAGCTAAGATTTGAAGTACAGATTATATCTTTTGTTTATTCTTATGATTGCATTGAAATCAGGGATGTTTATTTCATCTTTAAAACATCAAGGGAAATAGGCAATGTTCAAGGAAAAGCAAATCTTAATATCTCTTTAATAGCCATCTAATACAGTAAGACGTGAAATGGATTTTAACCAATACTTTACTCCATTACACTACTAGAATCCAGTAGATGAATAAAGTTACCAATGAACCACAGCACATCTCTAACATGAACTGTAGCTAGCTTTCTCTTCTTTTACCATAAAGTTTTATGTTGTAGTCTCTTGCTTTGCTCACAGATCTCAGGATTCGTGTGTTCCTCAGCTCTGCTTTCAGAGAAGTAAACTAGCAAGAGCCATACAATTGTACAACATGATTTTTCCACTCCCCTTTTCTGACTGTGGCAGTTAAGTAACAAAGGAAATGTGTATGGACCTTACTGTGGCTTTTTACTTACATCTTTGTTTAGAATTTGAAGTCGCCTTGTCTGTTTTTCTGTACTAGATTAATTATTCCCCTCTCCATTATGCTACACTTCTGAAAATCTGCCACACAAAAAATGCTTACAGACGTCTTAAGGTGTCTTTCCTAAGTGCAAGTTTCTGTACTGCTCCTAGTCCATTGCTTGATGTTGTTTGAAATGAGACTCTACATGCCAGGTGACAGACCTGTATTAAAAAAAAAAATCTTCTGAATGAAAGTTTTCTCATACCAAATTGGTTCAAAATTGTTTTATGTCCTCTATATTATAGATATAGAAATATATTTACATCACTCAAGCCACCAAAATGGGAAATGAGCTCTGATTTGCAAGGTGAAGGTCTTGCATGAGGTTACTCTTTTATTGGAGCTCTTGGGCATTAGTGGCAAGGTGTTGGTACTGTATTACTGTGGATGCAGCAAGGAAAGAGTTCTGCTTTTTTATGACTGGATGTTTATAGGATCTTTTTCCTTCTATTCTCCCTTTCCTCTCTCCCTTCTTAATATTCATATTGTTTTTCTCCTTCCTCAAGGGTAAAAGAAAGTCCTGTTGAAAAAAACCCTAAAAATAGTCACCCTAGCTGCTTGCTCAAATATAAACACTCTAAGTCAGGAAAATAAAGGTACACTTACATTGGTCATGAAATGACCAAGGCAACTGTTACAGATACTGATGTCTCCTTAAACATTTTATTCAAAAAGGAAATGAATGTATTTTTAGAATTTTATCTCAAGAGGATTATTTCTGGAGTCTGAGTTCTGAAAATCAGGGAGATCTTGCAGCCATGTGTGCCTCTTTCCTTTTGTTGCCTCCTCCTCAAAGAACAGTTCTTTAACATGGGAAGGCATTGACTATATCTCATTTCAGACTCTGGTGGTAGACAAAGTCATCTTAATACAAGACTAATAACCATTGTAAGCAGAAAGGAACGTGACTAGAAAGTCTAAAAATAATTTTTTTGCTGCTTCTGGCTTAGGGAATAGCAATTGTTTTTGTTTAACAGAAAACAATTGAAGGTACAGGGCTGTGTAGGGTAAAATAAGCTATTTGTGAAGGCATTTAAAAAGTACAAGTGCATATCAGTTTGAAGAGCTGGGAAATGCCATGGCCTTGTGTACCTATTGTACTATGTCTGTATTCATAAGCAATACTGTGAGTATGTTTATTGTATGCTCTAGTACTGATTTGCATGAATTATCTTGCAGGATGGAACTGTAAACATCTTCATTTGTTTGGGAAAGAACTAGCAACTCAGGGGCACTGCAGAGATAAAAGGTAGTTATGAAAACAACTTTCCTTCCATAGATGAACATAATGCAGCAGTGATGGAGGGGTACAGCAGAACAAACAACAACCCCTCTTCTTCCAGCAAACACCAAATTAAAAAAAAACCAAATTCACAAAGAAAACAAACATCCTCCCCCAAAAAACCAAAACAATAATCAAATTTAAAAAAAAAAAAAAAAAAAAAAACAAAAACAACCCCAAAACCTCAAAGCTAAAAAATCACATAACGAACTTTTAAGCTCCTTTATTTTTCCTGGAAGTAAAATGTTTTTTCTCATGCCTCCAGTTGTGTCAGAAGGTGTCACTTCAATATTTCAGCTTTTGGGGTAATATTAAGATTGCATTATTCATTGAATGACACAAAGCATCTGTAAAATAGCTGAAGAGAGCTTCAAGAGACCTGTAAAAAGAAATTGCAGAAAAAACAGTGATAAACTTAAGTGTAAGATGTTTTCTCTGTTATGGTCTTGGCCTTTCTGTTTGATGTCAGAAGAGAAGGTTTAACTCTCCTCACCTTCAGTGCTTTCTGGTTTATCACATTTAACTTTACATCAAAGTTTTATAAAATTACATTTTCCTACTAAAAGCTGCAGCTGTGCTCTCCCTCTTAGACTGTAGTGAGAGACAAATCCAAGTGCAGAAAACAATCTGCTTGATTCAAGGAGTCTTTCAGATGGTTGTCAGTTGTATTTGCCCACTTAAGAAAATCCAGGCTAACAAAACCTGTGATTTTCCCTAGCTCTGAAGCAGAATATTTACTGCCAATTTTCTTCTAATATTGAATGCTATTGAGGAGACAAATTGTCGACTGTTGCAGGTGATAAAGTTGATTACCCAAGTCTGGTGTGTGTCTCAATCCTCACTTACAAATGTTCCACAAAAAACTTGATGGCAATTACTGGTCTGCAGCTGATGTTTGTCAAGTGTCTGTGTTGAAAATCTTGCAATTTAATCTTTGGCAAGTAGCAGTGGAAGAGGTGGCAATATGGGCACAAACAAAAATGGATATTCCATCTGAATATGTGGAAAGACTTTACTCTGAGGGTGACAGAGCATTGGAACAGCTTCCCTGTTGAGAAGTTGTGGTCTCCTCTTCTCTGTAAATAGTCAAAACCTGCCTGGATGCCATAGTCTGCAAGCTGCTCTGGGTGAACCTGCTTTAGCAGAGGGTTGGAATAGATGGTCTCCAGAGGTCCCTTCCAACCCCAACCATTTTGTGATTGTATAATAGGGGAGAGAGAGGTTAAGGCAAGGGGAAACAAACCTACATTATTAAGGCTATGTAGTTACTTAATGTAAAAGAAAGTAAAGATGTTAGGGCTCTTTTTTGTCTCTTTTTGAGACTTTTTTTCTCCTCCTGCCTGTTGTTTCCTGAGTTGAGTAACATTGGTCTATATTGGTGGATTTAGAACAAAAAAAAAAAGCCCAGCTAAATTAGTAAAGCATTTCCAGATTTTCTTTTTCAGTCTGCTAGGAAGAAATAGAAAGTTGAATCCTTCCATTCTTTCATGCTCAGAATCAAAAATTTTAAGTTCTTTTTTAATATTGGTCAAAATTTTGCATGATCTTGATGATAGGGAAATGAAATGGGAAAATATGTCAGAAAGTTGATGGACATTGGTATTTTCAGATAATATTTTTTGCAGTAGAATATTGATTCAGTGTTGTAATAAAATCACAACTTATAGCTATCATGGAGAAAATTAGGAAGAAAATTTATAGTCATAGTCTCTGATGAGCCTGGGTAAAGTTTTCTTTTGTGACTTGGCAGCAGCAGCCTGCATTTTACCAGCTCTCCTGTTAGACTCCAGCATTCTGGTTTCAGCTTGTGATCAAGGTAGATGGGGTTCTTGGGTCTGAAGAGGCATGCTGTTTCTGGTATGCTGGGGAAAAAGCATTATCTTGTTAATTTTCATGTTAACATCTGATCCAACTGCCTATTCAGTATCAGCAGTAATGAAGAGCAGTTGCTTGTTATGCTGTGTCTGTGTGTATGGGAATATCAAAGCTGCTCTGTGGTTTGGTGCTGATCTTTAGGAGAGAAGTTAAAGGAGCATAACAGATGTTCCCCTCCAACAGCTCCAAAGCTAGCAAGGCTACATTAGCAGCCAGTCTCGTGGACAGAAAAGGTGCAAAATGCAAACAGCCTGCTGAATAAAATATGCCCAACTCCTGGTTTTGTCCATTGTTTCCATGGCAGCATGGAGCACCATGGCCTCATGCAGCTGAGCAAAGTGATCTCCTCAAACCTGGCTAATGACTCTTTCATGCTTGCCAGGGAGTAAAAGGAGAGGAGGCTTCCCCTTTCGGGCTGGTTGGCAGCAGTGCTTCTCACAGAAACAGCTTCAGGTTATAGAAATTAGTTTATGGGCTGTTAGAGAGGAGGAGTAGGAGACAATGAAAACAAGGCAGAAGAGCCATCAGAGGCACAGGTGGCTGACTCTAAGTATCCATTCAAAAAAACATAAGAGGGGAAAGAAAAGCTGCCAAGGGAAAAGACCTCAGCAACAGTCTTCAGAGGACTGAGCTGGGAAAAGAAGGCAGGGTGACATAAGTGGGGATAGATGTCTGCTTTTGGGAAAATTGAAAGGAAAGTAGGAGGGAGCATCTGTAAGCTGTTGTGAGGATCTGGCTCAGGTGCCATCCATTTTTGTAGCCTCCTGGGAATTCTCCTTTCTCAGGGATGTATAACCAGGCGGGATGTGAATGGAGAAGGGAAGCCAATGTTTTTGCTTTACAGGCTCCCAACCTGCGTCACGGTAGAATCTATATAAGCATGCCTTTAATTAAGAACTTCAGTTTGGAATCCTACAAGCCAATTTGAAAACCAATGTTTACAGATGAGCGACTTTAATCTTCCTCTTATGTTCTCAGTGAATGGCATATGAAGGCAGAAAGGAAAAAAGATGCTCTATCCTATAACTCAAAGACATGTTATAGATGTGGGAAGAATGCTTGTGATGAAATTTCTAGGCTTCAAAGTAGTTAGACTGAGACTAACAAATACCATAGGAATACAGTAATACCGTATGATTTTGGTAAGAAGTATATTTGATGTTATTATTGTAACTTAATGTGTGATAAGATAAAATAACCAAGTCTACCTGTCTGATAAAACTCTCCAAATAAAGCAGATTCTGACCTTTTATTACTAGTGAAAGTTTATTCACCTTTGCAAATATGTAAATGAAACATAAACTGAAAGTGACCTATAGTGATAGAGAGTTACTTGGAGGTCAGCAATGAGATAATGTTTCACATTAACTGAATTGAATAAAGGATCAGTACAAAAACATTTAAAATTTGTTAATTCCTTTTAAACCCCTGCTAATCTGTGATTGTGGATAATCCTTCAGGATGGCACAAAAATCAGTATGTGAGTGTAGTCATAAGCATGATGTTCAGCCTTGCAGCATTGCTTGTAACCCACTAAAGCTTTTTAAAGGACAATGCATTACATATAGCCTTCTTCTCTTTGACCAAATAGGAGTGTCTTCAAATTTAGAAGTGTCCCTATCATCCTCTTGTCCTCTGCTCTAGGTTTCTTCAAGATTAGATTTGATGATGCAAAGAAGACAAACATGTTTCTCCAAACCTAAAGACATAGGTTCATTTAGATCACGGAGACATTGAAAGCAGGAAAGTTCATGACTTGCTGGGTAAAAAAGCAAATTAACACCTGCATATTCATCATCTTTCTTTACAAGTTATGTTCTGGAGGTATTTATTTCAGGCTTAATGCTCTTTACCAAAGATTAAGAATGCTCTCTCTAGTCAAAGGACCCCTTAACATGGTTTCTTCTCATTCCTTCTGTTTTCTTTTCCATCCCTGCCACTTGGAAGTCTTTCTCAAGACAACCAAGCTGAAAAATGCAAACCCTCAGCTTAGCAAGAAATTAAAGGATGTCTTAGTTATGCCTAGACAATCTTCTCTTGTTACATGCATGTCATTCTTCCTTCATCAGCCTCTAGGTTTAATAGCAAGTATTGTTTTTAAAAGATGGAAATGTACTTCAGAGTAGTTTTGAATGTATGACACAGGAAAATGAAAATGTATAGATATGGGGGAAGTGTCCTTACAGTTAAGATATCACATGCTTCGTTAGGAATATAATTTAATTGAAAGTCAGGGGTTTTTACAGTTTAGTTTCAGAAGCTTTTATTTACTCTGTGCAACCCTGATTTCTGTGCAAACTGCTCCTCCTAAGCTTTAGCAGCACTGCCACTGCAACTTATTCAGACAGACAGATGGTGTGTTATTAAATCCACCTGACTGCCTCATCAGCAGGGACAGTGGGCATTGGATGGTTTAGCTGCTTTTGTGGGGGGGGGGAAGAAAAATCCAGCATTGATACTAAAACACTTCAACATTGTTTATGATAACCCTGAAAGTGATAAGGGGAACTTTGAAAGGACTTGCCTAGATTTTTAAATTTTTTTTTTCATTTAGATGGTCCTTTATCTTCATTGTTGCTCTCTTGGTTTCATTCTGGACCTTTGATTGGTTAACCTTGAATATATTACACTAGATGAAAATAAACCTTGTGCATAAAGACAAAAGCTTTTATTTAAATGAAAGCAATTGCTATCTAAATATGATATCAAACTTGGTAAAATTTCTTAAAAACAACATTTAGGAAAAAATGAGTGTTCTTGTACGTATAAATAATTTGCAATGACTCATGCAGGTTACCAAATAACCTGATTCAAGGACTTTGTTTCTGGCAAAAACTGATCTATGAGAAAAGACCATGGCTATTAATCACTGCACTTTCTAGGCTTGTCAAGAGAGCTTAAGGCAAATGTACAAAAGAAGAACAAAAAAACAACTCCCAAACTGTTAGTCTATTTAGTCTTATCAAAGTGTAATATTACACTTTGGTGTATGACTTGGGAACTCTTGATTATTTCCTGATTTTCCCATTCTGTAAGTGGCGATTATTTGCCTGGCAAGCAACTAGCCCTGCTGTAAGTTTTAATTAGCAGGGATGAAGGGCTTTGTTTTCATTCAAGGGTTTTGTTTGCTGTGCTGGACTCCAATAGCATGGGGAAGAATGTTTGCACAGATCCCATTTCTTATGATCTGGGAGCTTGGTCATGTTTTTAACATGAAACTAGTAATGCAGGTTCCTCTTTTTAATAAATGGTCACTGAGTTCTACAGCAGTGGGATGTAGAGCAAGAAGCAATATTGCACAGATTTCTGGGATTTTTTTGTTGTTCCAAACCTAAGTATGAATGTGGTTCTTACATCTACATATGTATCAGTTATTTCTGTCTGGTAGCTCTCAAAACTGCTTTTTAAAAAATTATGTTGGACACAATCTGTATTTTATCACTCACAAAAGATTCAAGTTTCATGATTCATTCTAAGATAAGACATTTTTAAAGACCTGTTAATGGATGGCAATGTGTGAAAATAAAGATCAAAAACAAGAGTCATGATATGGAAGAATGACAGAAGGAAGTGCTTAGGTTCTCTTTATTAAATAACAAACCCTCAGTTTTAGTGGAAGAATTCCCACCACTTTCCCATGATCCTGAATGCCTTTAATGGTGAGGCAGAGTGGAGGACTTGAAAAATGGAATGGTAAAATGCAGTGCATATGAAAAATCCATAATAGCCTACAGAGATATTATTAAAGTATATAAGCCCCAGAAGCAGAAAAATTATGGCCAGGTATTCTTATGAATTTAGATATTCATGTTCAAAGTAATAGCTGGTGGTAAAACAGAGGGTCAGAGTATGGCTCCAAACACATAGGATTTCATAAGTTTCAGTCTGCTGCAAAGATCACCTCTCCACCCACTTCCTCATACCTCTAACTTGTCTGTTTTGTTTTGCTGTTGAGGTTCATATATATAAAATATCTTCGGGATCTCAGCAGTGATAGTTCTGTGCTAGAACAGTACAGTGGTTTGGATTTGTGCTGAACAGAGTTGATAATACTGAGATGCTTTTGCTACTGCTGAGCAGGGCTTGCACAGAGCCAAGGCCTTTTCTGCTGCTCATATTGCCACACTGATGAAGTTGGGGCTGCATGGAAGGTTGGGAGGAGACACAGCCAGGACAGGTGACCCAAACTGACCAAAAGGGATGCTTTTACTCTTCCAGTGGTGGGGAAGTGAGTGTGTAGGGCTTGGCTACTGGCTGGGGTTAAACCATGACACACTCTTAAATGGTTTCTATGCATCTCCCATAGTCTACTTCATCCTTTAACTTACTGGAACACTATCTTGCTCTACTGCTGTCCATTACCCTAGTTCTCTCCCAGTTGTGTGGTTGAGAAGGTGGATAATACATGTCATTAACTCCCTGACCCTGGGCTTGTGATGTATAGAGATGTTATTAAGGGTTTGAGGTATTAACAATCAGAGATGATGACAAGCTTTCCAAGTAAGTGCTGACCTGATGTACAAGGTTAATGTAACTGTTTGATCTGCCTAATGATGCCTGATAACATTAAATATTTGCTGAGTAAACTTCCAGGAACCTAAATGGCTATTACAGAGAGCAGGTAAAATGTGTGCAAGGAAGCCTAGTTCATATTAGCTTAGGAGGATAGCTGTGATAAATGGTCTTTTAGTTGTTGTGCTGTTTACCAGCCCTTGGTTTTGGGCTTAATACCCAATACAATTGTAAAAGACACCATCTTCCTGCTGGTGCATTTCTAGACATTTTCTCAGATAATGCTACTAATAGATATTACAGCTAAATCTTTAAAAGAAACTTTGTTCAAATCTGGCAGCGGTGGCTCCTTTGATTTTGTATCCCTTTTTATGCCATTCAAGACAAGTATTTAAAGATATTTGCAACTTCAGTGTGGTCCAAACAGCCAGACACTTACTCAAATGCTTATATTCCACTTTGGGTTTGAAACATGTGCTGTTTCCAACTGGAGAAGAGATTACAGTTCAGTTTCCTCTGCAAGAATATGCTATACATGCACCTAAATTGCTAGGTGATCTAAATGAGAATGAGTTTTTGTGGATGATGGCAGGATTTGCTTCGTGGCCCCATTACTGCTCTTAAATAAAACAGGAGTGCAGGCACAGCGATGGGAGCAGATGAATGGGTGTTTTTTAATCCCAGGGAATTAATGCTGTGCTGTCGTTAGTGCATCCCTGCCTTTCGTAGCAATGAGATGATAGTTTATTTTCTACATGCTAATATGGGCAGAGCTGTCCCATCATAACTTCTATGCCTTTTCTATCTTTCCTGGGTCTCCTTTTCTTTGCAGATAATTTGTATTGTGCAAAATGGAGTTTGTGGATTGATGCCTAGCTTTTTCATGCACATAATGATGCGAATTGACTTGTTTATTCCCTGAATTCTCTTTATAGACTCATTTAAAATAGGTTTCTCAGTTACTGATCTGAGTAGTTCGTGAGATGGCCAAAAATGCTGTAATTTTCCATTTCAGAGATGGCAGTGCAGCAGCTGGAGTAAAAATGTTCACGTATGTACAATCTTCAGTTTGCATAAACCAAAAGCCTGACACTGATGCTCTGCATCTGGGGATCTAGGCCATTAGAGAGATAGTGTACAGTGAATAAAATTCGATTGAAGTGTGCCATGAGATTTACGTGCGAAAAAGATCTTTTTTACATAATACTGCAATCATGCAGACCTGAAAGTATTGCTTAGGTAGACTGTTTTCTAAACAGATTTAGTAGCCAGCAAAAATAAACTGTAAGCTGTAGAGTTGTTTTATTTTTAACAAAAAAAAAAAAAAAAAAAAAAAAAGTTCTTTCAAGAACCTTTGTTTTGTTTTTGGTATTGAATTTTGTCCTTGTTCATAATTTTATTTCCAAGCTTCATAGATATACTCTCACTTCCCATAACAGTGATGAGAGAAGTTCCAGAACTGTTCCTTTTGCCAGTTTTATGGGACTGAGTACTAGCTAAGAGCTTTGCATGGTTTTCTTTCCCCCCACAACCAAAATGTTCTTCATTTGTAGAGGAAACTCTCTTTTCTGAAATTGCTATGTTCTTCCTTCCAAAGGAAAAAGTGCTTTGGAGCCTGGTGCATTGCTTTTGGGAAATTACAGCCTCCCTGTCTTTGATATTTGTTTTCCATGCTCTTATTTCAATTTTTTTTTCCTCAATCTCTGACAGCAGAGTATTTTTGGGACATTAACTGTTATGTTCCTACTAACTTTGGATGCACCTAGGATAATGTAGTGCTGCTTTTGTGGTTTCAATCTCATTGAAAAGATTTATGCTATTAGAGTGCTGTGTAAATGGTGAGGAATGTGACACTTGGCTAGCAGGTATTTCAGCTCTCAAGAGAAAAAGTAGATTTGAGGTGCCAACAGTGGAGAGCTTGTAGGAACAGGTAGGTATTTCTTGTATTTCTGGTTTGTTATTGGAATGAGCGTGCATGATAACAAATACTCATATACTTATTTAAATAACCCAAACACCTCTGTATATTCTTTTACCTTGCCCATTTCAGTCTGTGCTAAGTGAACCTTTCAAACATATATGAAGAGATAATGCCACTGAAGTGAGCTCAGAGCATGGTGTTAATAACACCAAGGTGGTGGATTTTATCCCTGTATGGGTCATTCACGTAAGAGTGGGACTTGAGGATCCTTTTGGATCCCTTCTAAGTCAGAAAATTCTGTGACTGTTAATATAAATATTCTCTTCTACTTTATGCTTTTGAAATATGCTTCATTGGCTCACTTAACTCTTCAGTCTCCAGAAGAAACAGCTTTTCCCTGATGAGTGGAAAAAAGTTTTATACTGACAAGTGCTGAGATGTTCATTCTTTCATGGATTGATTGTTTGATATGAACTGTCTTCTATTACTTTAGATGCCAGAATACACTAATTTATTATCCAACATCACTAATTTTGAAGCTTTTCTTCTGCATTTTAAAATAACTTAATATAGCAAATAAGAATTGCCATTTCATTATCCTAGAATAAGAATTGCCATTTTGTTATCCTAGAATTATATTTTGATACAAATGCTAAAATAGGGACTACATAAGGTCACAGAATTACATTATATTTTAGGTTCATTAAAATCAAAATGTCATAAGGGAGAATATAGAAAATTTCAGTCTGGTTGTGTTTGTATTCCCCTCTTTTCTCCTTGGAAAGTTGCCCCAGTTTGAAAGTCTCAATATTGTTGATACTGCATCTTTGATAATTTTCTTAAATGCTGTTCTTAACTGTGTGAGCACTCTGACAGGATTTTATATACATTTGCTTGAAAAAGTGTAATATTTGTTTTGGTATAAGTGTACTTTAAGCCTCCATCAGAGTGCATACTGTATAAACATTGTTGAGATACCAACAGTGTATTTAATATATTTCTCAGGTTCTTTGGACTTTAGCGTTTCACAGTTAATCTTTTCTTCAATTACACTACTTCAGTTTTCTTGCTGCCTCATAAATTTACTGGAACATTTCTCTGTTTAAATTTATAACTATGTTTTTGAAATTAATTTTGCCTACAGGTTTTCTTGATCACAAACCTTCATCCAATCTTAATTTTCTGTAAGTCAAAACAATTTTTCATAAGTTGCCTATATCATGTACTTTATAGCTAACATATATCTATTGAACACATCAGCAAATTTTTAAGAGGAGAACTCAGAGTATAGAGTACTGTAATGTTAACTGGGTAGATGACTTGCGTGGCAATGCTTTTTTTGAATGCTTTAATGGAATACTTTATGCAATTATTTCAAAATTTTTTGAGTAAAACATTCTTCAGATAAGCTAATGCCTTACTCTTTGAGGGCAGTTTGAACATGGCTATTTGAATTTCCATGGCAAGCCATTAAAATGTTCCTTTTGTATGCTTCACTCATTGAAGTAACTGGCAATTTCAGAACTTTACTATAATGCCTTTTTGTCAGGAAAAAGCTATATAAACAGTACAGTAATTTGTATGCTGTCAGAGAGAGGGGTTTTCTTCAGTATTATCCACAAACATGAGAATATCCTCGGAAACCTAAAAAGGACTTATCAAGAAATCAAAACTAATACCTACTACAATAATTTTGTATCAGTTGACATACCTGAGAAATCTAAAGTGTCTATGTTATAAATGGGGATAATGAGCCCTCTTCTTGTTTTTTAAAAGTGTTGGTATGTATTTTAATTTTAATGTAGTATTTATTTCTCACTTGAAGTTTAGATCAAATCTGGAAATTTGATAGTTTTGAACTCCTGGATCCATTTTCCTGTTGGTGGTGATAAATATTTTTAAACTGAGTGCCAGCAATGATACACACCTATGATGATAAATGGTCTTTTATGAATGTGGGGTTTTCAAAGGTAGGGATGCAACAATCAAGTGTCTGTGTGCAAGTACTTCTCTAAGCATGCTTAGCAGTACTCAGTAAATCAATGTGCCACAGCTCCTGCTGCTTTGGGCAGTCAATTGACCATTTGCTGTTAGAAGCTGAGAAGATCTGGAGGGGCTGGGGACAGAAAGGTGCAGAGAGAGAAATCTTTGCATATTTTTCCTGTTTGTTATACTACTCCCAACAGGTTGTATGATCATCTCTGAGGCAGATGTTGGCCTAATTGTTTTGACCCAAGATATCCTCTTGCTTTTATGCCTGCGTCATCTTTGCTAATCACATGTAGCTGCTTCACTGGGATAGTTTTAAACACAACCCTGAGGGAGACATAACCAGTACAGCCTTTTTGAATGGCTTTTCATTAAGGTCACTGCTGTTGCAATTTAAGTTCATTGCTGATAGGCATGGCTTCTGTTCAGTGTGTGCTGTAGTGATCTGTTGCTTCAGAGTTGATTCTACCCTGAAGGGCAGCAAAGTTCTCTCTCTCCCTGCCCACCCTGCCCCCAACCCCCACCTTTCCTTCAGGCTGATGTGGCTTTATTTTGATTCAAAATGGCATCAGACTTCTGTTTCTGTGATAGAAATACACTCACACAAGAAGTCTGCATCCCCTAACTTAAACAGCAAGCATTACACAGACTTGTTTGTTTGTTTGCTGCAGCAAATGTGTTTGAAACCTCAGCTTTAAAACATACAGTCCTTAAGGGTGAATTTTTATTAGTTTTAAAATCATATCCATTATTAATTTTGGTTTAGTATTATCGGCTGTAAGGTAGACACTAATCCCTTCTCACTACTAATGTAATCCTTCCATTTCCTCTGTAATAGATGCCTTTCAGACTAGTATTACATGTAATTAGAATGGCACCATTTGCTAGTTTGAATCAGAAGAAATTGACATTTACACCATATGTTGTTTGGTACTCTATTTTGGGCAAGCAATGTAAAAAAAAAAGCATTTCTGTCTGAGGATGCTATAGAAAGAAAGAAGGCAGCTTTCATCACATATTCTCCTTCCCCATTGTGAATCTATGCTGTTGGTCAGCAGCCTGTTCTGTACCAGAAATTTTTCAAATTGTTTTATGTGTGTCTGTATGTGAATTGTTTAGGCAAAATTAGCAATCTGTCAACACATGCAAGGAGTTTCCTACAGCAAACAAACCATAAATCTTTCAGCCCTATTCTCACTACTGTTTCACGCAGTGTTTGACAGTCACATTCCTGTTTCTCTGCTCTGATATAAAATCTGAGTCCAAGCTCCATGTTCAGCAGCAGCAGTAAGTTCTTGCTCCGAGAGCCCTCTTGGCTGTGCTCACACTGCACCTCTGAAGCACTTGTGGGACAGCTGGCAAGTGCTAGAACATCCTCTGTAAGCCCATGGTCCAGGCAGGCAGTGTTCCCTAGCCCATGCTGGGATCAGCCATTCACTCACCTGTCCTCACAGCACTGCTTTGGTCCTCCTGAGAATCCTCCAACCAATGCCTGCTGGGTCTCTGGGAAATCCAAATGTGAGCTGTATTTCCACCCTTCAGCAGGATGGCATGCAGCTGATGGTACTGCAGTTGCTGCATTGCCAGCTGTGTGGGTGTGTGCAGCAGGAGCAGGATCTCTCACCATCACCATCTTTCACCAGTGTGTTGGGTTGATGTGGCCAGAAATGTGTATTCTACCACCATCTGTTAAAGCTGGGTGGGACAGTGACTCTTTTCTCTGTGGCACACCTTATCTGCTAATGGGCCATCTTTAAGACCCGATGTGGCAATCATCTTTATCTTTTCCACAACCCATCCTCCCTCCAGGAAGATATCATCTGCTGATGAGCCATTCAGTCCCACTGTATGATTGATAAAATTACATCATCCCATTGGGAGATGCTCCAGCCAGGGGGAGGAGCCAAGCCTCTCCTACCTAGATAAAAACTGAGATATTAGACACCAAAATACCTTATTTGCACTGGATTCCAGAAAAAAACAGACCTTTCCACATCATCCCTGGACCTTCAGAGGAAAACTGCACCCTTCTACAGGAGCACTGCTTCAGCTGAACCACATCTGCCACTGCAGGAGGACTGTAGCCACCATTTAATGGGACTACTACCAACACCCTGACTGACAGGGTGTCAGGTTGTATTCTGGCTCTGTCAGAGTTTTTGGGATTGTTCTTTGTAATATTGTATTTCTATTTTAATTTTTCTAGTGAAGAACTGTTATTCCTAATTCCCATATCTTTGCCTGAGAGCCCCTTAATTTCAAAATTATAATAGTTTAGAGGGAGGGTGTTTACATTCTCCATTTCAAAGAAGAGCTTCTGCCTTTACTGGCAGACACCTGTCCTTCAAACCAAGGCAACCAGGCAGCAACTAACAGAACGAGAGGACACAGCCTCAAGCTGCGTCAAGGGAAAATTAGGTTGGCTATTAGGAGAAAGTTTTTTGTCAAAGGAGTGATAAAGTGCTGGAATGGTCTGCCTGGGGAGGTGGTGGAGTCACCATCCCAGGATGTGTTTAAAAAAAAGATTTGATGTGGCACTCGATGCCATGGTCTAGTTGAGGTGTTAGGGCATGGGTTGGACTTGATGATCTTTGAGGTCTCTTCCAACCTTGTTATTCTGTGAATCTCTGCTCTGTGAGCATGTGACAGGGTGAGCAGTGGGATGGGATGGCTGGAAGTTCATAGTATGTGACCAAACAGGCAGCTAGGCATCTATTGTTTGTTAAGCATATTTCAGATAGACATATCCCAATTCTGAGTGCTTGTGAAGTGGAAAAAGCACTCTATAAAAAACTCTATATTTGAAGGATGATCTGACAAGAATTTACCATTAAAATAAAATCAAAACAACTTGAAACCAGTAGCACCATATTGTAAATATTTAATACACTGATTGCAAATTCAAACACAATTTTGCACTCAAAACAATTGAAACAAATTGAGAAGAATGTTTCATAAATTCTAGGAACAAATGGAAATTACTGCCTGCCAGCATACCTATAGAGTGTATCTATTTTGTCTAATAGATACACTGAGGCCAGTATGATTCCAGACAGGTGTATCTGGGTTTCTGAAATCTCTCAACAGAATTTAAACAAAAACCAAATGTCCTGTTATCTGTCACGTCAATCCGTGCATTTTCTCCCCATATTTTTTCTTCCCTCTCTCTAACCTTTTATCTGTGACTTTGGTATTACAAGCTAAGGAATGAGTTTGTATCCTTTATTGGATGTGGAGTTCCTCTCAGCCAAGTGTGTAACAGTAATGGTGTGAGTAAAGTGGTGATTTTAAGAGGAGTGATATTTGCTTATTAGTGCTAGGAACCATTGTTCTGCATCTTACCTTACCTGGGGTTACTTGGCAGATATTCAGAGCTCACAAACTCATTTTTATTATTCGGCTTCCAAAGATGATGGATGAAAAACATCTGCAGTTTTGAGTGAAAAACAGAGGAATTTAGCTCCTTGCCTCAGTAATTACTGCTAATAGTTGAGTTTTATAGCATTATCTTTAAAACCTCAGCAGCTAGAATTGTGCTAAGGCATTTAAAACATTGTTTTATCTTTTTAAAGTAAAATATATATTTGCACCTCTTGAAGCTGCTTTGAAAGTGGGAATTGGATGTGGTTTGGCCTGTAAAGTTGGAAGACACATAAAAACCACAATATTAATTTCAGAAAACTCAGTTGTTTTTGAATGAGTCATGTGATTTTTGGGAGACAAGTCTCCCATTTTGTATTTCTGTGTTGAGCAGCTGAGCAGGCTGAAGGCACAGGAAGGGGATGAGGGGGTGGGGGAGCTGGATGGGGCTTTTCTATGTCCCTTGGAGGTGCAGAGGGTCAATCAATTTCTCCCTCCAGCCCTGTTATGTGTCCAAGCCCAATGCTAGGAAGAACAGTTATAGAACAGAGACTTCTTTTTCTGACTGATTCAGTAATATGAAATGATATTGTTGCAAATAAGGTAGCTGTCATCATCAATAAAATTTTGGCACAACAGAATATTGATCCAGGACTAGGATTTGCAAATAATGCTGGCAGTGGATGTTGTTCCAAAGCAGCAGATAACCATTAATTATTTTACAACAGTTCAACAAATGTGTATCTTTGTTTGTGGGAAAGATGCTACTCTTTGCTAAACAAAATCTCATGTCAGAAAAGGGAGACTATTTTTAAAAATCCTTTATTTATGTAATGTTTATGCCTCACAGCTGTCACTAATTCTAGGAGGTATGTGACATGATTCCATTCTCAGTTTTTTAAAGAACATTGAGTTGCAGTATATTATTTGACCACTAAATGTCTCTGAAAACCATGTAAAGTGCCAGCAGCAAGCAGTAAGTACATCACAAGTAAGGAGAAGAAAACCCACATAATTCTATTGATTTCCACAATTTTCAGTAGTGACAAGCCCACAGCAAGTTCTCACAAGTTATACTTCCTGTAATGTTGCATATTCTGATAATTGGCCTATTTCTTTAAGCTATTCTGCTTCTTCCCACTTCATGAATTTGCAGAATATAAGCCTGGAATCATCTGCTGCACTATATCTGGTTCTCCCTGGGTTATTCTGGATATAGCTAGCAACTGTACTTGAAAGAAAATGTCCAGAATGCAGCCAGGCCTCACTGAAAGTCTTCAGGGGACAGGCACATTCTTTAGCATTCTGGCAGTCTGTTCCTCTGTCTAGTAACTCCAGCTCAAAAGGTTTTTTGCCTTACTTAAGTATGAAAGTGCTGGGCTTTGGCTCCTGCTATTTTTTGATGTATCTTCCTCTTTAGGTATGAATATATTGGAGGATTAAGCTTGTCCTTACAGTTATGACATCTTCTTTAAAGAGCTCATTCTAACGAATTTATCAAAAAGAGAAAAAATGGCTCTTGAGATGTTCTCTCTTTCATACTTCTGCAACTTCCTTACACTCTTCTAGATGTGTTGGATATCAGACCTGGCTCAGACCCATTTGCAAAAGTAAAATTCTCACTGCAGTGTAGTGGCAGGAGTGAGAATATGGCATCTTGAATTTGCTATTTAAATCTTCTTCTGAGTCAAAAATTTTTTTCTATGCAGTGGCAACTATTCTTTTTGTAATCTGTTGTTCCATAGCACTACTCTATCTGCTTGATTTTTACACTTCCCATTCTCTAAATTTTCTCCTAAACTTCACAGAAGATCCAAAGTTTGTTCCTTGAGATGTGTTTGTAGTAACTTACAGTAATTTGCAATGTTTATTACTTGTAGTAATTTGCAGTGTCTATTCTTTTTGATCTAGCAATTATTAAACACCTTGAAAGGTTTTCACTAACATTTAGTCCTAGAAGGATCACTCCCCCCCACCCCAAGTTTTCTTTAAATAGCTAATTAAGTGTAATCTTGTTTCTAGTGTGAAAGTCTCCATCAAGACTTTGGTTTGGAGAGTAATACTGTCATGATGTATGAACCTGGATTGTCTCAAGTATTCAGCTTATTTCCTTCAGAAGAATGTTGAGATTTCTTATACAAAAATTTTCTTCGGTAATTTAAAGGTCTTTGAAATTCTATGAGAATGACTCTTGTATTTGTTTATTTCTGACAATAACAGATTAGAAATTACTTTTTTCTTTATTTGAACTTTGGAAATTATTGAGCTTTTTTGTGTGAATTATTTAATTGCTCAAAGAATGGTCTATAAAGAATGAAAAAAATATCCCCAACAACAAAAAGATATAAATAGGATCTAAAGAAAATTGTTAAACATTGATAAAAGGCATGACTCATTGTGCTTAAAAACATGGTTGACATTTATTATTGAATTTTGCAATAACAGGTTTTAGTGGAGCTGTTTGTTACCAAATTTCAAACTCTTCATGTTTGTTGCGAGGGAAATTAGTCTATTTTTGTTATTTTCCCTGGACAATTTCCTCAGAACCAAAGTTTTTCACACAAATGTTTTGTGAAGAAAGCTTCCCTTGGGTCAAGGTAAGGAGGAGTTTCTGGGGGTGCACATGATGAGATCCAAACCAGGATGTCCTGTGCTACCAGTGGTCACCTGGTCCCTTGAATCAGGGCTGAGTCAGATGGCACTTGGGGCAGGGGAGTTGCTTGGCCAAGTTTTACAGGTGTTGTGGTCTTTCAGTTGCCTGAAAAGAAATAGGGGAAAACTTCATATGCTTAATAATATAATTTTTATCTGAAGATGAGCTGCCTCTGATGGATGTTGCTGAGAAGTGTGTGTATTTTTGTAAGGGCTTTTAGACACTGTGGTGTGCCTGACTGTATTTCTCAAAAGACTAGCTGCAAAAAAACTACCCTGTTTTTCATGTGTAGAATTCTTTGTATACAAGATCTGAATTGTTGGTTTCAGCAGTGACAGTAAGTCCTAATGCTGGTAGAATACCATCCTTCAATAAAGTTTTCCTCTCATACATAAACCACAACTTCATTTGACCCCAGTCCTTGGGGGCAGTGGTAGTTTCCATGGCCATTTAAGTGGAAAATATGTGGGAGTGATCCATGTGTGTAAGTTCACAGAAGGGTACGTGGCAGATAGAGCTACTGGGTAGGATCTTCTGTCACTACAGTTTTAAAGGCTTTCATTTTACGAGTCTATGTATGTTATAAACACTGAAATACAGATTGAAGAGTAACTGCCATAGCATTAATAATTTCTAGTGCTTGATATACAGAATTTGGCCTAGGGTGGGAGTGTTTATCCAATAAAAGGATAATATTTCTCTGAAGGTTAACTTTTTGTATTTGCACATGACATTAACAAGACAAAAACCTTTTTACTCTCTGCCTCTGCAAGACCAGTGGCAGTGAGTGTTTCCTGGGGCAAGAACATGCTTCAGAAAAGCAAGGACCATGCTGAAATCATTAACATTAAATAAATTTAACTAGCAAAGCATTGTTTGTCCCTTGTCAATGGGGTGGCATGGAGAGGAGAATTGGAGACACAAAAAAGTGATGATCATGGATAGGGATGAGAACAATTTACTGGAAACAGCAATGAGACAAAAGAAATTAACAGTAACAGCAACAACATTAATAACAAAAGTGTACAAAAGAGAGAGTGAATCACATGCAAAAACGCTCACCACAGCACTCAATTTCCTCTCCACAGCCATGTTACCCTGACTGCTCCCGCCAGCTCAGAGCTGGTGCCGCCTCACCTCTTTCTCCAGCCACAGGTGTCTGTGCAGGGGACACTTCCCTGCCTGTCCTGCTCCAGCAAAACTTAAATTAAGAGAGCTTGTGCTACCTGTTGCTGCTGAGCTGGCAGAAGTTTCAGCAGTTAGTAATTTTTTTCTTTTGGATAATTGATACAAGAGCTGCTATTTCTCTATCCCTCTCATTATGCAGGAGACTTTGGATGGAATATGCTGTTTAAAACCTGTGCCAAAATAAGAATTGTACAGAGTATTTAGTACTTGGTGTTGCATGAGTAATAGCACTGAACTAGAGTTGAGTAGAACAATTCTCCCTGCAACTCTTTTAATCCCTTAGAAATTGTTTACAATTCTCTAGTAAGATGTATTTGCATGTAATTTTAATTTGGTAATTTATAGAGCAAGCTATAACTGACACATGCTAAAATCAAAATAAGCTTGATTTTTGATACTGCCTTTTTCACAGTCCTCATGATAAACATCTCACTGGCAAAAGTTACGGATCTATGCTTGCCAAGAGAATTTTTTTGTAGTTTTAGGAAGGTACTTCTAGATGTGATGTGCTGCTTCTGATCTTGAAGTGGGGAAAAAAATGATGCTTCTTTCACTATAAAGTTTGTAGCTTTACATATTATATATTTCAAATTTATCAAAAGAATAAATTAATGAAGGCTTTAGGGGAAGAACTTCAGTAAACAATAAACACTTTTTTTCTGTCTTGTTTAAGCATTTTTCCTCTTTCTGTCTGAACATTTCCAAAAATATTTCGTGTTTAGAAAGTACAGAAAAATTCCTTCGTAAAATGACTGTGGTAATTTTTGGAATTAAGCTAGACACATTTGCATTATTTTAGATGTTTCAATACCCTGTTATTTAGGCATGCATCCCATCCTTATATCAACATTTCTCTATTTTTACATAGTCATAATTCACAGGGAAATGGTGTTTTTCCGTGTTGCACAAGGAGCTGGTGTCTGAGTGGGAATTGCATCCAGGTTTCTCAAAGTCTGAGCTTGATGCTGTTCCTCCTGCCATTGTAGGGAGAGCAAATATAACAAATTCTGCCAAGACTAGAGAGACAAGGAAGAGTTGTTCTATTTATGTGAAATCCAGAGAAGAACATCAGGGTTCTGCCCTCCTCTAGTGTTAGGAAGTTTAAGAAATCTTTCAGAATTCTGTCTGGTTCTGGCATTTGTCTTGCTGAGCAGAGCTGGGCCCTTTCCAGATACACTGGGGGCAGCTGACTGATATTGTGTAGCTTTTTTTTCTTCATTCTTTCCTTAAGAATATCTGAAATAAATCTGGCGTCCCAGAACAAAAAGTGAGGATTTGCAAGAATTTGGAGCCTGTCAACACATAAAATTCCTGTCACTGCTACTTTTGCCATGGTTTTGCCTAAGCAGCATAAAAAGATTTGCAGATACTTGTTTTAAACATGTGGGAAAAAAAATCCAGAAATTTGTGACTTGGCACTAGGACAGAGATCCATGTTGTTTCAAAGACCTTCATCTTAACAAAATGTTGGATTTTGCTTTAATTCACACTACTGTAAATCTTAACTCTGTGGAAAGCTGTTGGTTTATTCCAGAATTATGTTAGTGTGACAGAGTAGAAGTTTCTTCATTAGCTCTGTCCAAAAGCACAGGCTGAGTTGTTGTACGTAAGGAAGTAAATTATTCTTTATACTGTATTTTCCTCCAAGAAGACCTTTGTAAGAGGTTGTTTTGTTTAAGATAGGGAAGGGTTTGCAGCCAGCCTTGCCTGCCTGTGGCCAGTCTCTCTGTGAGCTGTGCCACTGCCCGTGGCTCACACTGCAGAGCTGATGCCCAAGGGGCTGATCCGGATGTCTGCACATTGGCCCAGCTCCCTCTTTGTTCTTGTTGTCACTTTCCCCCGATTATGCCAGAATTATCCTCTGTGTTGGGTATTGGCTCTCATGGGAAGGGTCACCCTGAGGCACCTCCTTGCAAGCTGGTACCGAGTGTGGTGTGTGGCAAATGTTGGAACAAGCCACGGAGGGACTTGGGTACAAGGAATGAAGCAGTCTGCAGCTCCTCTGCCCCTTTGCTCCTTCCCTTCTCTCTGATCACTTACAAGTTCAGAAGAGCAGAGCTTGACTTATGAATCTGAATTTATCCAAGGGAAGTGGGTTCTTGCAGTACCTTCGTATTACCTTTTTATAATAACTCATTTTCAGCACTTTACTTGCTCTTGTTACCCACAGATTTTTGAATGGTTTATCTGTATAAATGCCTTTAAGCATTGTAGGCAGCGATTTTCCTCCTAGTTGTAAAATAATCTTTATTTGTTCAAACATTTTTAGTCCTTAGTTAAAACCCTTTAAATTAACCACTTTAATAACTAATAATTGAAATTATGTCTGTGTGAGTTAGTGTAAAGCACCCATTAGGCTCTTTTCTAGCACAATGGGAAAGAAAGAAAGTGCAGCTTAGCTTTTCCTTGAAAGGGTAAGAAAGGAAAATGCAAATGAAATTAAGTTAATAAAATTTGAAAGTAAGCATCTATCTGTAAGTGATGCCTGTAAATTTACCAAATACCTCCCAAGTGCTACAGTTTATGCTATTTGTTTCCTTCCAAAGCATGCAATAGGGAAGACATATCTTCACTCTGGGAAACAAATTGCAGTTTAAGTATGTGGCTTCTTAGATTCACCATTTTCTTTTAAGTCCTGACAATGTAGCTTTGTTATTTATGATACAGCATTATTTTGACAGCAGAAAGAGATGACAAGATTTAGAAAATATCTTATTTTTTTCCAAGCTATGAGGTTTCCTTCAGGAGGGTAACTTGTTTCCTTCAGTATAATTCTGTTTGTATCTTTGACACATCTGTTCCTCTTGGTGTTGAGGTGCTTTTACAAGATGAATTATATAATAATTGCAGAGTGCCAGGGCTAGATGCTGCCACCAGCTGGGTGTGGATGGTGGCAATCTGGATGAATAGCAGCTGTCTTGCACACATCCTGAGTTGCATTAGTGGAAAATGAGCTCTCCCTGCCTGATAAATTCTTAACTATAATTCTCTTGGGATGGAGGGGTTGGTGTTGCATCTTTCACTTTCAATCTAGTAAAACTAGACTCCATTTTATCTAAAAGGAGTGCTCATTAAATAGTATTTCCATTTTGTGTGCTCTTCTATGGCTGATAAAAAAGCCCTTACCTGTAAAGACTGAGCAAATATATTTCAATCATCTTTTTGGAATGCAGAAGAGAAAATGAGGGTAGCTACAGTGAGCAGAAAAATTGGTGTTGAGGAGTGTAAAAATCAGTTGTGCTTGATGTGAGTGAGAGCTAGGTAGTTGACTGAAGTACATTTTCAGGAAAAAATGTTTCAAATATAAAGGGATTTTTTTCCCATGTAAAGAAGAGAAGAAAAGCAGGTCTTTAAATCTTTGTTAGTATTAACAGCTCCTGTTTTATACTGGAGGAATTTAGATTTAGATTACGTTAATATATGCACTTGTCACTGGAAAAATATCAGTAGGAAAATATTGGGATTTTTAATTAAAAATGATTTTACTAATGATGGCCATTTAACAGTATACTGTACTGTAAGTGAATAATTACAGAGTACAGAAATAAATGTATCTTGTGGATTTAAGTGAGGAGTTTTACAACATGATGACTGTGTTTTAGTTCATGTGATTTTATAAACTGAAGTGTAACTTAATTGTAATCCCACATCTTATATTGGGAAAAGATAGTCAGCTGTTTCTTAACTTGGACAGCTGAAGGAAGTGAAGTTTTTCCAAAACCCTGAATAAACATCTGTCCTGAGTATGCAAGTATTTGATGAAGCTAAGCCACATAAGATGCAAATAACAATGCCTCATTAGCTATCATTTGTTTCAGTTCAATTTTGCATTGCCGTCTGTTTCTGTTCACAAATTAGCATGCCAGTGCCCTTTTAGTGCATTAATTTGAATTTTTTCAGGGAGCAATAGCCAACTGATTGGGAGGTCTCAGGCCAGATGGCAAGAAACTTGGAACCTGATTCTAATTCTGCTTATATAAGGAGAAACAAGAACTAGTGTTTATACAAGTGAAACTTCATGTAGAATAAAATAATTTCACAGGCAGCAGTAGAAAAACCATAGTGTTTGCCCTATTCTCCAGAAAGTCTCACAAAGTCAGACTTTCAAATTTGTTCAATTTGAATTACATTCACATGCATTTTAAATTTCTAAGTGAGCTCAACCTTTCAATGTGTCAGTTAATGTTCTGAGACAAATCTTACCCTGGTGCAACTCCATTGAAATTGGTAGACTTAAACTCAGAATTAAATTGGATCCTAAACTTTAATATTTTTTTTTGTCTTTCTAGCTCAATATAAAACAAATGCCCACAGAACTCATATGTTACATGCATTCATATTTACTTTTAAAATGAACTTGAGTTGTAGCCTAATCTGGATTTTAAGTGTATTGGTTTTGTTTTCTCTTCTGCTTTTTATTCTATTCCTTTGTCTAGTGGTATTTGTCCTAATGATAGTTAGGCTTTATGTGATTTCTTGGAAGGCAAAACATTTCAAAAGCTGTAATTAAGATGTGCTGCATTATTTCTTCATAATGATGAAAGTGCTGTTAAAACCTTTGGAGCGATCAATGCATCTTCTCAAAACAAAGGGGTTTTTTGTTTGGTTTTTTTTTTTTTTTCCTTTCTGTCTTTTAAAATCTGGGAGGTTCAAGCATGATCTCAAAGTGGTAGCTGCTAATCCAGATATGAATTAAAAGGAGCCTCAATGCAATGTATGCATCAAAAATCATTCTATTGAGTAGTTTTGCAACATTCTAATTTGTACATTTTGTGGGTAAAATGGTGAGAGATTAACCACTTAATTGTGTTTCCAGCATCTTGATGCTGATTCCTGTGAAGTGTAGAGCAGCTGAGGTGAGGGAAGCTCCTGTAATATCTCGATATTGCTTGAGATGCCCAGCCATAGAGACTGGCAAAACTTGTGTACCCCACCTGAGTTACAGCCAGTGCAGCACATCTGGGTAGTGTTAGTTTTTTGGGAATGCTCAATAAATCCCTCTGTTTGTTGTGAAGAGTAAAAAAGTGAGAAAAAAGTGGGAAAAAGTGAGATGAGATGTTTCATTCCACTGGGAGCTTTGCTATGAACCCTTCCCTTGAAAGGTTTCTGTTGGCTGGAAATTACTTACCCAATATATGTTTTTGTCTTCCTTTTACTTTTAGTCTGTAAAATGAATGGCCTGGCCAATGATGCTGCTATTTAAGAGTGACTTGGGAGATCAGGGATGTTGTGTTGACACTGAGTCAGCAGCTGTCTCGTTGTACATATGTCAGAATGACTGAGGCTTCGGCAGGCAGCCAAAAGCCATTTGTAACATATTTCTTCACAGAACTCAGCTGTGGTAGGAAAGAGTTGATAGATTTTAATTGCCAGGCTCCCAGTTTGTGAAATTTGTCTTTAATGCCTTCTAACTCTGGCCTTGCATAATAATTTTTGTTCAGCCTTTGTCTACAAAATCCAATTATTGTTGATTTCATTAAATGATAGAGATAAACCAACACTGAGTGACTTAGTGAGAATGAAATCTTGAGTAGGCTTGCCCTGGGCAGATGTGTAAAGAGAGCTTGTGCAAGCCATAGCCACCTCTCCATGAAGGCACTTGGCAGTTCTTTGGAAACACAGGCAGACAGGTCTCACAAGGAAACAAGTATTCTGCTCATGCATGCAAGCATGGATGGATTTTAACAGCTTGCCTTGACCTACAGTGGAAGGAGGCACAGACCTACAGAAATATTTATCAAAAGTGCCTGGATGGAGAAGCACTTGATGCACAGCAGGCATCAAATCAGAACCTGGCTCTCTCCATAGTCCAAGTAAGTAGGAGTCACAGCCTTTCACCTATTCTGGAAGAATTCACCTTAAAAAATAGTAGTTGGTAAAATTGTCCCCAATTTAAATGGAGTCAGAAAAACTGGAGATATTCTACCCCTGCTTTGAAACTGCAGTGAGATTAACTTTGAATGAACTCAGAGATAAAAAAAAGGCAATTTAAAATGTTGTCAAATTCCATTTGAATTACAAAAAGGCACCAGAAGGAAGTAATTTTGTTGTTCTAAGCCAAAACTTCCAAAAGGTTAGGGTTAAAAAGACAAAGTTGTGATTTTTTTGAATACTTGTGAACTATGTGGTCAGACAATGCATTTAATTACACAGTCTCTAAACACTTCTTTTGGAAGTGTCATTGATTGGATGGAATTTGGAGTGTTCAGTTAGTTAATGTATGTTGTTTGAACATATTATATGCTACTATTATCTGCTCTGAAGATCACGTTCTTTTCTTTCAGGTGCATTTATATATTGTGAAATTAGAATCTGGAATGCTTTAGCAAAAACACAGTTATGAGATAAATAGGGCTGTTTTGCAGCTTGAAGAAGGGGATACTACTACATAGATATGAAAATAAAAATATTCTGGAAAAATTAATAATGAGTTGAACAGTTTCAATTATAACTTATGTACAAAGTCCTGTGGCAGGAAAATGATTCTCTGGAGGGAATCATCACATGGCAGTGTTTGCTAGTTAAAATGGGATTAAATAAGCTCATGCAGAAGAAGCATCATTCCCAATTCCAAAAAATGTTGTAGCCCTACCTTATAACAACAGCAGACTTGCTTGTTGATGCTTTTAACATACATAGTTTTTAATTCAGCATCTCCTTCCTGGTTTTGTTTGTGTATTTAATCTTAAGAAAAAGTTAGAGTAATATAGGAATTATATTTAAGGGAAAAAACTCCAAACCCCAAATATCTGTGGGGGTATGGCAGAGATGACTCATGAATCATGTCAGCTTCTGTAGTACATACTGGAGATTCTTTGACACTTTGGAGGCACTTGAGCATATTTTTACAATATGATTCTAGTGAGTGGCCAGTGCTGTAAGCTGTGTTGTCTAAACTTTTAGTGTGGAGACGGAGCACAAGCTGATGTCATGGCTATGCTATGCTGTTTGCAATGCCTGTTGTATTTTGCCTCCAATCACAGCAGACCCATTGCTGTGCTGTTTTTTATGCTTTTCTAGCTTTTGAGAGAAAGGGTACCAAAAATGTTCATTTGGCTGAATTAAATGTAATGTGTACAAATGCTAAACTAGTCCTAGCAACTACTTCAAAACCTTTGATTTTTCTACTCTTCCAAGGTGGTGAGATGAACATGGTGAAGGGTCTAAGCAGTTACCATTTGGTCTGTCATCCCATTGCCTGAACTCTGACAAATCTGTTCACAAGAAATGCAAGAGGGCTGGTACTGAAAAAGATGTCTTAGTGTTGTCACATGTCCCAGAATCCTTTTAGATGTTGCTGGAGGTGTTTGTAATAACAGAACTCAAGACTAAATGCTTCAGTTCTTCCCCCTAAGAGTAGTGTTTACAGTGGTGCCACAGTCAAGCCTTCTTTGGGTGAACCATTAGGACTGAAGTTCATTTTCTTGTCATTTACAAAGATTGCAGTGGTTTGTTTCATGAATATCTGTGGGAAGAGGGGTGTTGGAATTGGCCCACATGGCCTATGCAAGTAACTGTTGTGGTTTGCAGGGGTGTCTGTGGCAGAGCAGCAAGTTGAATTTGGGCTTTCTGAGGAAAAGTCGAGAGTCCTGCTCATAGAAACAGCCTAGGTTTACTAGGCTAATCTGTAGAACTGGAGGAGACCTCCTCCTAAGTGTTTATTTTTGATTGTCAGTAGTAGAGAAATGCTAAAACATAGAGCACACCCCTTAAAAGAATCTCTTCACACATTTGGTGTCTCCATGGCACATGCCATTTCTGACTCACCAATGCCTTTAGGAAAATGCATTATCACAAAGTAGCTGACCCTTTTTTCCTGAGCAGCTGAATAAACTGCTTTCTTGAGGCAAATATTGTTGGATGGAAGTCTTTATCATAGTTTAGTCTGGGGCTTAAAGATTTCTTGCCTTCCTTTCCTCTTCCCCACACCTCATCTGCTCCAATTCAGCCTCTTACCAAAAGACTTTAGTGCAACAAAATATGTGAGATAAGCAGTTTTTGGAAGCTGGTGTGTGTATCAGAGCAAAGGTGATGTTTTCAGTTGGTCAGCATAGAACAGACCACATCTGCAAATCTCTAATGAAAGGGCAAGGTGTTTCAAACATCCTGACACTCATCCTCCTGCCAATAACCTATTTTTCCTCTGTTTGAGAGATCTATTAGTTAATGGCCATTCTTCCTTTTTGGCAGAAATACTGATTGTTTCTTCATGCAGTCCATCTCTGGATTTGATGAATGCAGAAAGGAACAAGGGAAACCATAATTTAGCAGCGGTTAGTATGAGAGGATACAAGGTTGCTGGAAAGGCAGGGGAATTACTAGGAGCAGGATCAAATACCTTTGGCAGTCCTTGACATCCAGTGTGTTCTGAATACACCATTTAGCCTGTCTCCAGCCAGCTGATGTGTCTCAACAACTTACCCTGACAACCAAAGCTGGCATCTTGCATGACCCTGTGGAAGTGAATCAAAAAGCAGCCTACTAGATTTGGTGCTTTTACTCACAGTGAGCTTCACTTTCACCAGTTCAATTTGCTTCCTTGAAGATGGGTCTAGGTCTTCAAAGTTGGAAATGAATATAAACTTGTTTTCCTGGAAAGCTTGGAACATCATTCAATAGGATGTCTCCTATTTTTCAAGAGACCAATATGCCAGAGAGCTCTATACTCTCAATTAAGCCACAACCCCTCACTTTTTCAATTTCCTATGATTGGTGAGAGGTGATTCTTTTGATACTCGTCAGCATTTCTTTAGCTTTGTTTAGTTTTCTTCCTTTCTTTGTAATTGTCTGTATTCCTTGTAGAATTTGACTATGTTAACTTGTTCACAGGTATCCGGATAAAGTTAGAAGATTGATTATTTTTAAATAATTGGAAATTAGCTGTGTTCCAGTATATTTGTTGGCTGGGATTGTAATGGAGAGGAAAAAGAAAAATCCAGAATGCATTAGTATGAAAGGTGGGGAAGATTCCCACACCTGCTTTTTTAGTTACCATCAAAGTAATACTTATTAACACCTGGATCTCTTTTATTCAGGAAAGGCACGGTACAAAACTGTTAGTAAAAGAGGGTCCATGCCTGGAACTGCTTAGAGAAAATCCCTTCTGCAAGGAAGATATTTTTGTCCTTTGGTATCACATCTTAGTAGCCTTCCATAAGCACAATGTGGGTTTGTGTTCCTTCCACTATTCTTGTTAGACTTTTCCTATAGTCTAGAAAAATACTGACTTATTTATCATATTTTTGTTTAGTCTTTTGAGTTTATTTTTCTTTTAGCAAGGTTTGATCAGATTAATTTTTTTTCTTGAGCATATCATAATTCTTTAGCCCAAAAACCCCAAAATGGCCACAGTGTGGAGTCCTTGTTCATCACTCACCCTAGTCCAGGCTCTTCAAGGTGGGTGGTGTCTGCTCATTTTGTTTGAAAGTCAGTCTCATCTCTCCTCTGTACTCGCCCACTGTCTGCGTTGGTGTGCCAGGGAGGAGATGTTTTATTTGGCAGGCTGTATTTGAGGGTTTTCCCTGCAGAGGTCTTCACAGCTCCCTCCCCCAGAATCTTTTGCAAAAGTGCTGCTGATGTTCAAGTAAAACTGTTTTCCTTGTGGTCCTTCATAGCGATGTAGGAGTGGGCACTGAGGAGCTAAGCAGAATTAATTTGATTGCAAATGACAGCAAATCTGTGGCCACAGAGAAAATGAGGCAGGAATGGGAATTACTCTGTGGCTGCTGAGGGGGACTTGAGAAGAAGGGGGGACATGATAGAACTCTGAGAACTGTTTGCCACAGTTTCAATATTTCAGGAAGCCAGGTAATGATGGTCGTTTCTTTCTTATTTACATTGAGTTAAATACAATCTGTAGCTTCAACTGCGGAATGATGAACTACTCAGGCAAATAATTAAAAATGTGTGCCAGACTAAAGCAATTCAAAACAGCTGTCTTCCCTTCTGATGATCTTTCAATGAGTCTCACTTGTACAGGTTACTGGGACAGGTAATGCAGAATAGCAAAAATATTGATGAAACTGGTTGCTTGATGTGTTATTAGAACAAAGAGGGTGAAATTGAGAACCAGACATGAAATTAAAAAGGAGTACATCAAATTCTACATTAAATAACTTTTTATTTAATAAAATAGCATTTTCAAATGCTACTAGAAGAATGTAAATCTTTCAGCTGTTGAAAGGATCAGACAAGTAGCTTCTGAATTTGTATTAGGACTGTCAATCCAGCAGAGTCAAGACCATACCAGGTAACTCAAAACTTCATGCACTAGGAGTAAAGGAAACACTCCTTCTTATTCTGTGTACAGAGTTTCTGTAAAGATAAAGCATTAATAATCCCTACATATCAAATCAACATTGTTTGATTCCTTTTAATTTTCTTTTCTCTATTTTGTTGTGAGGCAGGATGCAAATATTAGTTTTATAGAGCAGGAGATGAGTTGAAGTGAAAACAGGTTGCAACCAGGTAGATCAGTCTTGGGATGGGAACACACTGTGCTGAATTGCCCACACAGCGCTGCCAACGTATGTGAGTCATGAGTAGCAATGCCACTTCCATTTATAGATTCCTTAGGAACAGAGACAGCTATAAATGCCATGGAGAGGCAATTTTTTAAAAGAAAGTTTGGACTCAAAATGTTGAGCTTCACAGAACTAATTAAATCAATACAAGATGTCCAAAGTAATTCCCCTTTGAGAAATTACTTAAGTTGCCAAATACAGCTCCTAGGGAAGTGCCAAGGAATCCGTAATTGCCTTCATCCCCAGAACATTCAAGCCATCAGAAATGTTCACATAAGACATTAACAATGAAATATGAACTTTAGAATATCAACATTTTGAAGTACAAGCTTCTTGAAACAAAATGCTTGATTCTTATTTTTCTAAGGGAAAATTCCAAAATTTCAACAGCAAATTGTATCAGATTCACATCCTGAAAATTCCCAGGCTAAAAGGTTGCTCAGTTACAATTATTTCACCTATTAAGGTGGTTGTATATGGAAAGAGTATAGATACCTTGAACTACATGCATCTACTATATGTAGAGTGTAAGCTGTGAATAGCCATGTAGTGTAACACACTTTCACAGATTGAGAACACCATACATAATGTGCATTAGGCTAATACTTGTGCACATCCTTCATATAAATGTGTATGTTTTGGGTAAATTAATTTATGTTTCCACACACCAATTATTTATTGATGAATAAGGACCTAATGAAATAGGAGTTCCAGATTCCTCTTCCCTTATCTTACGGAAAGAATGGTCTTCATGGCCTATATAATTCAAACTGCAAAATATCCATTGTGCCTGATATAATTATCAGGCACTCCAATGGGGTATTTGTTGATTCTATTGTTTCCATTTAGATGAATATTCTTCTTCTTCCTTCCACAGTAAAAAAGAATTTAGAAGATGGTATGTATATATATGTGTGTATATCCATATGTATATTTTTATTGTATATTTTATACCTATGTATTTATATATAAATTTTTATATCTACATCTAAGATAGTTTCTCAACATCACAATTTATCACTCCTCAACACAGGAAGTTTAGGTGCTCCAGATGGGAGCACCTACCCTGGCGGAGCACATGCACAGTGTCTCATATTTAAGTCCTATGAGTGCAGTTCAGGCTGAGAACTTGAAATTGTCACTTGTGTCCTATATGAAAGCCTTAACCTTGAGGCAGTATTTGGGATGTTACAATTTCCATCTCTCTTGTGGAAACAGTTCTGCTTTATGTAAGTAATTAAAATACTAATTGAATCTGGATCTTTCACAACTTGAGATAAGTCCCATAACCAGTGGGCTTGGAAAAACAGCCTAGTTAGCCCTGTGAATGTGTAATTAGTTACACAAGATGAGGTTACTCCAGTAGAATAATTGAGAGCAGCTCACCTGAGAATAGCAGAGAAGCTGGTAATTAGTGCACTCACCTAGTCTATAGGAGAGCCTCTCATTCCTGGTAGGACTTAGCCTGTGCTGGGATTTGAAATATGGCATCTTGGATTTCCAGTGAGGCTGTGACTGGTTAAATTGTGGGAGAATACTTGTCTAGATTTTCATAAGAATTTTCAGATGATTTGGGGTTTCTCTGGATGAAGAGAAAAAGAGATCCTTTTTTTTGGTGGTGGTTTTTTTTTTTTTTTTTTTTTTTTTTTTTTGTATCAGGAGAGTTTCTTCTTGAATAGCTTTATTAGGATTAAAGTACAAGAAATTCAAGAACTTTTTAAAAAGTATCAGTAATGATTCCTGAAATATTAATTTGTTAATATTAGAATTTATGATGATGCATAATGAAAGCTACCCCTGTTGTTGATAGGAAAAGTAGACAATGGGAAACATGATGTTTGCATTGGCCTGTATTTGTGTCTTGACTTCTTGTAGTGTTTACATGTTTTTCTTTCTCCTGAGTTATGGAAAAGCCTTAGCACTCTGTATATAACAGATTCTGCATACGGTAGTTCCTTTGGGAAAACAAAACTCAAATACCTAGGAAATGTTGCAAGCTATCTTGCCTTTCATAGGATGTGACAAACTTCCTCCTCACGCAGTATGAGGTGTCTGCCTGCAGTCAGCCCCAGACACTTCTGATACGAGCTCTGGCCACCAGGATGGATCAGTGAAGAGTACTGGCAAAACATCGTGGGGTAGCTTGTGCTGCCCAAATTCTTAACTGTATTTGTTTCTTGGAATGAAGGGAAAGCTCCTCTCCAAAATAAACAGGGGCTGTGTACAACATGTGCAGTAACCACTTGAGCTCCAGAATAGATTAGCTCCTTACAGTACTTTATCAGAACACAACATCACAGAAAGACTTTTTGCCCTCTCTAAGAGTGACTATTTGCACAAAGTCTATCCTGTCTTGCAAAATAAAAGGGTAAGTGCTCCAGCAGTTAATTGGTGGCTTGAAAATTTAATACATAATAGAATCTTACTTGAGCAAAATTGTGCTTTAGTAATCCAATACTTTGAAATGCTGAATCTGTCTATAAAGCTGATCTGTTCTATCACCTGCTTTAGTTGTCTGAGAGTAGTTTGGCTCCATAATTTGTATGAGGGAATGGACCTGATTTTAGTTTCTGTTGTAATATGTTGCATATTACATTGGCAAAGGCTTGCTGTCCTTTACTGCAAGATCTCTTGGGTCTGTAGTCTCCTCTCTTTTAATTTTTTTTTTAATTGAAAATTCCATTGTTTTGCCTGGTGCCAGTGAATCGTCCCAAAATGTGCTCTGTTTCTCTCACCTAAGCAGAACTGTGATGCTGTGCCAGACTTGACTGGAGCAGCTTTCTGTCTACAACAGAGAAATAGTAGATGGCTCCGTCTGCGACAGCACCTTTACACTTTGGCAGTTCTTTTTGGCACTCAGAGGAAAACATTTCTGAAGAATCTTTGTTCTGCTTAACTGCTCTATCTGATGATCAGTAGTGGGAAGCATTAAAGGGCAGCCTAGATCCACTACAGGGGGTAGGTAGATTGATGTTCAGTGGTAAGATAAACTACTGTTTTTACTGTAACTCCAAGCTGTCTGATGTCTATGTGTCAATGTCCTCATTTGAGGTATTTTGAAGATTTAGATGCAAGTTGTTTCTACTTTCACACCTGTGGGCCACTTAGGAGCAAAGAGTTTCTCCAGTGTCATGGTCCCACAGTTGTCTCTTTTTCAATTTACTGAAGAGGCACCTTTCATTCTGTTGTTGTTCTAGCTCTACTTTGCACTTCTGTTCATACTTCAGGCCATCACTTGACATTCTTACAGCATGTGCAAATGTCATCTGTCATTTCCTCCTTGTTAGGCTTTAATATTTTATGTTCATGTGCCCTGTCTATGATACCTGACACTTTTTCTATCTAAGGGATTCTGGATTTTTCCCATGAGGTTGTTAAGTTCATATTTTATTGAATGGAGTTGTAAAGTTCTTTTGCATTGTTGTTCTGTTGTGTAGAGTGACTTTGTGTTGGCAGGGAGAATACATCTAATAACATGACTAATATTTTTTATTTAATATGAGTTTTGATTCATGCTTCTACTTTTATCCCCCTCCCTAAATTTTTAGAAGTTCATCAAAGCCACTCTCTGACCTTGATTTGCATTGCTTGAATTGCAGGAAGGGTTTATTAATCATCATATGGCCTGCTTCCTTAAAGATAAGATGATATAAATGTAATAATATTCCTTTATCTGCTGTGGAACTGGTTTGAAATAATTAATAGGCATGGTTTTGGCTTCACTCTCAATGAAGTGACCAATATGTTTTGCTATGTCTGCTAATAACTGATCTGTTTATTCCACTTGGGAAATGGAGTGAAAGTCACCCAAATGTGCCTTTTGTTTGTGAAACTTCTCAGTTGCTCACTGGGCTGACTTTGTGGCACCCCAATGGCGACCAGTATAACAGTGATATTATACATTCTGGTCTTCTTCTTTGTGATCAAAAACAAGTGGACTGTCTGACAGCAAAACTGGCTTTTTGAAAATCTCTAATATTTTTCATGAATGGTGCTTGTCACTTTACATTAGCTTATAAAATGAAAAGAGCTACTTGACACTTGACTTAAAATCTGCATGGTGCTTTCTGGCCTGGAAATATACTTGCTTCTAAACAAGTTGTAGATGAAAATTGTTCTTGATTTGAATTTCCCCTGCTCCCTGGTGTGGAGAATAATACAGGGTTTTGCTAGATGTTGAGGCTGACAATGCTGACATCAACTGAAATGCCTTCTCTGAGTCTTTCTTCAGTTCCATTGGCGTCTTTTTTACTTACCATATTCTTAAAAGCATGAGATGCCCAAAGGTTTATTTGCTCCTTGTTTAGCAAAGGCTCTCTATTCAATTTTTCCTTTTTGTATTTACTTAGTTTTATAATTTCTGACACTTTGAAGGTTTTTAATTTGTCTGTCAGAAGATCTGAATCATCAAATCTAGTCCACCCTTTAGGCTTGATCAGTTAAAGGCAATGTATGCATTTTCTGATTGTTAATTTTCATTTGAGCTTGTAATTGTTGAGAATTTTTCTGCTCATCTGTTGGACAGGAGCACTGATTCAAAAAGCACCCATTGGCTGTTTAGTCTTTTTTTTTTTTTTTAATAATTTGCCCTTTCAATCTATAGTTTTCAATCTCTAGATTTTTTGTCACTTGCTTTTGATTTGGTGTTTTGGGGTTTTTTCCTTCCTGTATTCTTATTTTCTATACTTTGGCTTTCTTTTTGTTGCTGCTACTAAATTAACAATAAAAATGTATTCCTTCCTTTTCATTTCATTTTCTTTGGAAAAGTCTTTTTACCTTTCTACCTGTGCTATGAATAATTGCGGTTACTACAAGAGGCACAAATCTTCAAGGTAGTTTTTACCTTTCAGGCTTACAGCTATGATCTGCAAACTTGAATTCACTTTTTGAGATTCTTATCTTTTATTTTCATTTTAGCCATATAGTGATTATTGTTGCAGCCTGCATTTGCTTGTTTATGTGCATAAATATTTGATGAATGATTGTAAAGTTTACTTTAAATTAAGTAATTTATACATAAAGTTGTACATAAATTACAGTATTGCTTTCTATTTTCCTGCAAGAAAGCAGGAATAGACTCGAAAATTTTCCTTGTGGAAGCTACATGTTTTTTTTTTTTTTTTGTGAGAAAAGTATTTTGATAACCAAGTTAAAGTCAGCTTGAACCAAGAACATCTGCACCATCTTGGAAGTACCATCTCTTTTGTTATGAGGGAAATAGACTTCAGTGTTGATGTTGGTTTAATGCATTTCAGCTATTTTGTGCAGTGAATTGTTTAAGTATTCCAGTGATGAGCATTTGGCAACAAAATCTGTTTTTTCAGTGGTCTGCTGAGAAGGTTTTTTTCATGCTGCATAACTGAATGTTAGTTTAAACTGTAGTGCAAGGGTGTGTTCATATTGAAGTTCTCAAATGCCATTATAAAATCCAGCTAGATTCTTGCTTGTTCTGGCAATATTTCTAGTTTTTCAAGATGCTTAATTTCACATTAAGGCAACTGACTTCTGTTCCTCCTTCAAACCTGGTATTTAATTTCTCTGCAAAGAATTTGCACATATAAACACTCCTGTTCTAACAAGAAGGCAAGGTCAAAGAATTTTTATACTCCAGCACCAATTAAAGTTAATGTAAGGGTGCTTAGTTATTTCAGAGAGACCTATTTTGAAAATCAATTAACTGCAGTCACCTCAACTCACCAACCTACCAATGCTCCCTCTAGTTCACTGCCTGAGAGAAAAACAGTAAGAAAGAACACAATGTTTCTACTGGAAGATGTAGTAGTTTGACTTTTGCACTTGTGCCTCTTCATCATGCCTTAGCCTTGCTGCATTGCGATTTTTAAAAATTTTATTTTTACATATAAAAGGTGTGCCACTCTTAAAAGAGTTAACCCGCAGTGGCAATGCACACACCTCCAGTTGTGCAGCCACTTGCTGTGATAGAGCAGCTTAAGCCAGCTCAGAGCAACTCAGTGGATTCTGAAAGCAGCTGCCAGAGCTAACAAAGCCTCAGTGCTCACTGCCAGCCTGGATGCAGGATGTGCCAAGCTGCTCTTAGCTGTGCTGAGGATGTCTTCTATAGGTAGTGCTGAATGTGGGTCAATTTCAAATACTCAAAATCCAATTAAGACAGGGTTTTCAATTTGCCCTTCAGCTACCATGAGGGCAAAATAATCTCATTTTTGCAAAGAAGCTGTTATTTTAAATGTTTGTCTTGGCATGTCTGTGAAAGATATTTTTTTCAGCAAACTGTGCCTTCCTCATTCTGCTCACAAACAAAGATGAATGTCAGTGCAATACTGGGGTTTGCATACTTAGAGAAAACACTTACTTGGCAATATAATCTTAAAAATCATATAAAAACAAAACCAAACAACAAAATTTGGTAGTAAATGTTTTAGTGTGGATTCTGTCTACCTAGACTGCTCAGGTGTTCACATACAAATTTACATATATACATACATATAAAGATACACATGTAGATATATACACATGTAGATGGGAGCCAATTGAAAAACATATAAATTCAATGTTTTATTGTTCCTTTTATTATTGCAAGCCCTAAACACACAATCCTTAGCCCACTCAACTTTTGTATTTCCCCATTACATATGCATCCACAGTGTGATGAATGCAAAAGTGAGTAAATGCTATAGCAATGCAGTGTACTCCAGCAGCCACTTTCAGTTTCTTGAAAGCCTCTTGATGCTGTTGGTACTTATATTATAAGAATTTCTCTATCAGAGACAAAGTGGAGCATCCAAACCACATGAAAGATTTTTCCTCATCTGTGTGAATACTGTTACAATCCAGCAAGGTTAAGATTGAATTTCCCTTACAGAGAAGGGAATTAAATCTTGAAATGAGAGCACAAAGTCTAACAAATGTTCAGGAGAGGAGAGAGGATAAAAAAAAGTACAATGGAAAAACCCAGAAAATTTGGAAATGGAGTGACTGCAACAAAAATGGATGAAGATGGAATAAGGGGCAGTGAATAGGACCAAAACGTTGCAAATTTAATCCAATTAAAATCCTGATATCGAGGAAGAAAGGTAAACAAAGAGTGAGAAGATGCAAACAAAATAAATGGCTAAAAAAAATATATTTGAAAACTCCAAAACCAAGTGAAAACAATAAACATTAATGGGATGACAAGAAGTGCAGGAAAATGGACTGAAGCTTGCCCAAATAATCCTCATAGTGCCTCATGAAAATAGCAAGATTTCATTCCCTTTCCTGAAAGGAAATTCTAGAAAGGAAATGTTGAAATCAGAGGACAAAGTCTAACAAACCCGCTGGAAAGGAGACATGATGAAATAAAATGTAATGGAAAAAACCCAGGAGATTTGGAAATGGAATGACTACAATGAAATGGACTTAGATGACCTGAGGGGCAGTGAAATGGATCAAAACTTGCTAAAACTACTCCAAATAAAATACTGAAGTCATGGAAGAAAGGTAAAAAAAGAGTGTAGAGAAGATGCTACGGAAACGAAATGCTAAAAAAAATAAAGGGAGAAGTCCCAAGCCAACTGAAAAACACTAAAATGAATGGGATGATAAGAAGTGCAGGGAAATGGACCAAAGCTGGGCCAAAGAATTTCCTTTTAGGAAAGGGAATTAAATCTTGAAATCATTGAACAAGGTCTAACAAGTGCTCAGGAGAGGAGATATGATCAAATTAAATTCAATGGAAAAGAAACAGAAAATTTGGAAATGGAGTGACTACACCAAATGGACCAAAATGAAATAAGGAGCAGTGGAAAGGATGAAAAATTGCAAAATTGCTCCAAATACAATATGGAAATCACAGAAGAAAGGTAAAAAAAGGATGTAGAGAGGATGCTAAGGGAATGACATTCTAAAAAAAAAAAAAAAAAAAAAAAAAAAAAAAAATTCCAAAACCTACTGAAAACACTAAAAGTGAATGGGATGATGGGATGGCAAGAATTTGCAGGGAAGCTTGCCCAAATAATCCTCATTGAAATAGAAAAATATCATTCCCTTTTCTGAAGGGATTTATTTCCTTTCAGAAATGGGAATGAAATCTTGAAATCAGTTAACAAAGTCTAACAAACCCTCTGAAATAGAGATAACCCTCTGAAATAGAGATAACTCTCTGAAATAGAGATATGGAAAAAAAAAAAAAAAAAAAAAAAGCAATAGAAAATAAACTAGAAAATTAAATTTTTACTTTAATTAAAAATTAATGAATGACAACAAGCACATTCATTTCTGTAGCATTTTTTCTACACTCTTTTTTTACTTTTCTTCATTGATTTCAAGATGGAGTAATTTTGTCAAGTTATAGTCCTTTACCCCTCGTTTAATCTAAGTCTATTTTGTTATATTCACCCAAGTTCCTAATTTTTCTAGGTTTTGTTCTATTGCATTTTTTTTCGTATCTCCTTACCAGAGCATTTGTTAGTCTGTTTTTTTTTTCTTTCATAACAATGCTCCTTAGTACAGCTGTCAAAAATCCCTGAAGCAGTAAACCTACCTGTTCTATATTGCCCAGAGTTACCTGATGGTAACTATTCCATTCACTGTTTCTTTTTACTGTGAAAATTTGGGCATAATATTTGAAGCACAGACTAAGTGGAAGTCTAGTCAAAAGAGAGAGACTGTGAGAAAAATATTTTTCCTCGTCCACTAATTCTAGCCAGCCAAATTATTGCCATATAATGTATCTGAAACTGAGAGCCCTGATTGGGAGTACATGATTGGCTGCACAAATTATCAGGTTGTTCTCTCTAGAGACTGATGGCATATTTCTTGTGACAGATAATACCTGAAGCTGCATGTCTGCATCCAGTTAATATTACTACTAAAAATTCCTTGTTATTGATTAAAGCAATGAATTTATCTTGGTGCACAATGGACCTTCTTGAGCAACTTTTACAGTGTTGTCTTTGGTGGAGTTACTCCTGTTTTGCTAGAAGGAGAACCAAATCATGCTCAAAATACTTTTGTTTATGTGGAATCATCACAGAAATGTTCCCTAGAAAACCTTTACCTATCTTACCCACCTACAACCAGACTTGAAACTGTAAACATTGTGCAATTCTTTTTGTGGTGTAATTTTCTTCCATTTTTATCCCTTCCTTCATTTTTCTGTCAATGTCAGTTTTGCTCAGGATGTTTCCTGATCAGACAGGGTAGAGTTAGGGTGGAAAGTTACTTAAAATAAGATGCTGGTATTTATTCTTTCCCCAACCTGTGCTTTATTGGTGATGCTGCATTGCTGCTGAATTCCCTACATTTTGTGTGCAAATATCAACCCAGCCTCTGACCCATTTGCTTCTACAAAAGTAACTGTGTTGACTCAGTATCCTGGCCAGATTTCAACCTGGGTAATTGCATACTTCTCTCCACAAGCTATCTTCTGACATTCATTTCAATAGATGACTGTATTCAGCCTGTTGTATTTCAAGCCCTTTTAGATTCAATTTTTGGTGTTCAATTGTCCTCTGTTACTTGAAAGTACCTTCATTTTGAATTCTGTGGCAATCCATTAAAATATTTCCTCTCTTGACACACAGTGCATATTGAAACCTTCAGGGAGGGAATGTACTTCTATGTGTCACTTTATTATTATCTCAATTACAATTATATAAGAGAAAATATGAGTATATTTTCAAATTAAAGACAAGGTGAAACAACAGAGAACAAATACCAAGAACTTTTGTAATAAAAAGTATACAAGGCTATAATAACTGAATAATAATATTTTCAGAATTTAATACATATAGAAAAAGAATTGCAGTAGCAGTTTCCTAAACAAAAAAAATTCCAAAATCTTTGTCATCGTTCATCATTAAATTTGCAATTTGTTTGCTTCCAAAGTGGATACCCTTCCTATCAGGCAATGGTCATCATGGGAAGTCTACTGTGTTCCAAGGCTATTATCTGTTATTTTGAATTTATTACTCTTATCTCTCATATTTTTAGCAGATTTTGTTATCTCTGTAGCAAAATATCTGTCTACAATAGCATGTGCATATATAAAAATACATACCTGTAAAGATGGACAGGTAACAATGTGTAATCTGTATCTATTCTTACCTTGTCTGTAATTACCAGCCTAAGGTGCCCTAGGATATTATGTACCTCCATTTTGTCTCAAGTGTAGTGCTCCACTTTTTCATCTGCTGTTGCCCTTTCTACTTCTTCAATTTGTTCTAGTCTTACACTGATTCACTCATGCACCTCAGATGTTGATGGACTAGACCTATTTGTTATGTGGTTTATAACTTTTATTCTAGGCCCTAACAGCTGGCATCAATCTCTTTCAGGGGAAACATCATTTGTCTGCAAAAATCTTCGACTTATCTGTTTATATCTAAAATTCACCAGATAGTTCTTTCTTTCTCTACTAGGAGATAATAAAATGGATTGGGTTGGAAGGGACCTTTAAAGGTCACCTGGTTCCAGACCCCTGCAAAAAGTGGGGACATCTTCAACCAGATCATGTTGCCCAGAGCCACATTCAACCTGACCTTAAATGTTACCAGAGATGGGACATCTGCCACCTCTGGACAAAACTGTTCCAGTATTTTCCTTATTTAAAAGAAGCCCTTTCTTATGTCTAGTCTGAATCTACCCTCTTTTGGTTCAAAACAATTACCCCTCGTCCTATTACAACAGGCCCAGACGGAAAGTTTGTTGCTATGTTTCTTATGAGCCTCCTTCAGGTTTTGAAAGGGTGCAGTGAGGTCTTTCCAGGCTGAACACCCTCACATCTCTTAGCCTGTCTTCATAATAGTGTTCCATCCATTTTTCTGACCTTCCTCTGGACCCACTCCAATGGGTCCATGTTATTCTGTGCTGATGAGTCTGCAGCAGTTGCAGTACTCCAGGTGGAGTCTCATAAAAGCCAAATAGAGGGGCAGAATCAGTTCCCTCCAGCTGCTGGTCAAGCTCCTTTTGAAGCAGCCCAGGATAAGGCTGAGTCACAAGCACACAGTGCCAGCTAAAGTTCAGCTTTTCATCCACCAGTACCCAGAAATTCTTCTCAGCAGGGCTGCACTCAAACCACCCCTTTCTTCCCTGGGCTCTATTCATTCTGGGAGTTGCCCTGACCCAGGTGCAGGACTCTGCACTTGGCCTTGCTGATCCTCAGGAGGTTCCCATGGGCCCTTGAGCTTGTCCAGGTCTCCCTGGATAGCATCTGATTCCCCAGACATGTCAGCTCCACCACTCAGCTTCATGTCATGGGCAAAGTTGCTCAGGGTGTGCTAGATGCCATCGTGTGCTTGATGGAGATCCCAAAACAGTCCCAGTATGGACCCCTGAGGGAGCACCACTCATCACCATTTGTCATCTGGATATGTAATTATTGTCTACAACCTTCTGTGTATGATCATCCAACAAATTCCTCATCCACTTGACAGCCTGCCCATCAAATTAATGTCTCTCCAGTTTAGAGAGGAGGATGGGGGACCATGCCAAAGAGCTTACAGAAGCTGGGATAGACAGCATCCATAGCTTTTCCCTTGTCCACTGATGTAGTCACTCCATCACAGATTGGTCAGTCAGGACTTGCCCTTGTTGAAGCCATGCTGGCTGTCTCATATCATCTCCTTGTCCTCCACAGGCCCTAGCACAGCTTCTAGGAGTGGGGTCACTAGTTCCTGGGATCCTCCTTTCTACTTTATTTTTTTTATTTTTAATAGGTACATTGATGCCCTTTGAAGTGTAGGTAAGATGGGTCAATATTTATTTCCGAATATTTTTTTGTCTCCTTAAAATACTATGCAGTGGTAGTAATGGGGCCCTTATTGCTATGAAATATGATACTGAGAAGGAAATGTTGGCATCTGAGGCCTTGTAGCCAGCCTGCAGAGGCAGATTTCATGATTTAGAGCAATCACCATTGAAAGTGCATGGGGAGCAACCAGTGCCTGAAGGGAAGAGAGTAAATGAGGTTCCTTTGTGCTGGGCAGAATTTGTGATCACCTACATACTTCTGTACTTAGGAGCTGCTTTCAGTCAATATGATCACTAAGCTTTAGGATTTCATGCCAGTATTCTCCAGGCTGTTCTTTAGAAGAACCAAGCATATCAATGCTGACCCTCAACCACAGCTTTTTGCTGAGTGTTATCCTGGGACCACTCAGTCTGTCACCAAGCTTGGTGAGCATTTTATGGTTCCCCTTAGGAACTGTAAACTACATAGAACAAAAGAGGAAGGCAATCATTTATGTTCCTTTTGGCAGGTTAATTTACATGAAATGAGCATTGGATGGTACCTGCTGGGTACATATTATGTGACTTGATGGCAGTTCAAATTCACTGCCTTGAGGCACTCATCATGACCTAGCATAAGCAAGGGTGTATGACTCAAGGAATGTGTTGGCTGCCATCTGTCCTGGCTGGTGCATGCTTTCAGATATGTCCCCTAAGGCTAAGCAAAAGAATAAAGCATCTGGAAGGTTTGGACCAGCTTTAAATGTCCTCTTATTATCTAGGCATGACTTAATCTTTTGACCATTAATTTATTATGCAAAACAGTAAAACATCTGCGGTTAAAATTCACTGGAAATTATGTGTTGCCTATAAAGTTGTTTGAAAAAGTAGTGTCTTGGTTTGAAGTTGTTATTCTTAGTAATTTTCTATGGAAAAGGAATTGACCAATCCAAATCATTTACAGTTGCATGAATGTTAGGATATCTCTGCAGTTTCCCCACCACACTCTTGAAGCAAACCATCTGTCAGCATGATTTACATGAGAAAGCTGCTTCCCCTTGGAGCTGCTCCTGTAAGGGGAGAGCAGTGCCATTGCTGCAGTCAGCTTTGTGCTGTGTCTCACTGTCTGGCTGCAGCTCCCAAAAACTCACTATCTGTGTAGCTGTGCATGCCTGTCATTCATCAGAGCATTCTTCCTAGTTCCCAGCAATTTCCACTGCCTGTCTTCCCTTCCATTTACCTGTGATACCATGTACTCAGCCTGTAGAGAATTCGGAGGCAAAAATAATAGTGGTGTATATGCTGGATTCAGTGAAAACTGAGCTCCTTATCCTTTCTGGGAAGACATATATTTAGAATTGTAGTCATTTTTCAGCTTTGACACTTAAGCAGCACTGACAGTTACAGTCTGAGGTACCAAATTATTTGATTTCTTAAAATGAGAGCGAGAGTTAGATTGACAGTTTCCCTGCTTGCAGGTAATTTCCCTCAGCTTGTGAGGAGAAAGGAAGCCTGTTTGAGGATTTGTGAAAAGAGATTTCACCAGCCTTAGGGTACTGTAGACCTGGTTCTTTCTGTCCCTTGGTCCTTCCATGTGTGCTCTTCTATGTTTCTGTTCAGGGAATAATCCATGTAGCAGTAGGTGTGATTAAAGGGGATAGGCAGACCAAGCTTAGGGTGATGTTGTCTGGCCCTGAAAATTATTTAGGTGCTTTCAGGAGGTAACTGAAATTCTGAACTGTCTCCAGAGTTATTCTTAAAATAGCTGCTCTTGTTGAATGGACATCTAGACATCAGTGAGGACTGCTGCTGTTTCAGTGCCCTTCCTCAAACAGCTTTTTCTCACCACTTCGTATCTCTTTTATTTTCTTCTTCTCTACATATGTATTACAGATGCTTCCACACGTTGTGTTGCAGACTCTAAGGGCAGGAAAACTGTTTTGCAAGGGGAAAATTCAACTGTTACTTGTTTTGCACTGTAACAAACATTGTAAAATATGTTTCTGGGTTTACAAAAAGTTTACAAACCAGTTGTTTAAATATGGATGACTTTCCCAATATATTTTTTTTAATTCTGATTTAAATTTTGCTTTCCTGAATAGTGAAGATAGTGGAATGACAGAATTAGCTACAGGAAGAGCCATGAACAAATACTGCAATCCATGAATATTGCATTGACTCTGAGAGGCAAGTTTAAAGAGTCCCTAAAGATGTTATTTTGTAAAGAGTGCTAGTGTAAACCAGGTTTAGGAAATGACTGCTGCTGCTTAATGGCTTTCCAGCAACATTAAGTGCTCTTTCACCCAGAAAAACAACTGGAAATTTAAAGTGGCTTTTATTTATATGGTTTGTAACATTGTCAAAGCAGAATTTTTTAAACATTTAATGATCCAAGCAGTTATAATTTCATGTAAAATATTCTAACCTCGTGTTACTGACATAATTAGCAATATATTTTAAAAAGTGATACTCTTGAAGAGTCTCTTCTGGTATGCCTAAGTACTTCCCATTAATTTTACCATATTCACCAGTTCTGATACACATGTTCTTCCCTAATATCTCCCTATTACCATACCAATTAGTTTTGCCATTTTTACATTTCAGTTCTGTCAGCTACTTCTTAGTTGTTTATATACAAAGAGAAAAGTAAAATAGAATTGCTGTCATTTCATTTAATTCTTTGAGTTAACCTTTGCTTTTGGAATAGCAAGGGCTGCCCTGGCCCAGAGAGAAGGTGTGTTCAGGAATTTGCTACCTTATGTATTTCTCCAGGGGCTCTTGGCAGCTGCAGGGCTATGGCAGTTTTGGTGAGTAACAACTTTCAGAGGGTGGTCAGAAGTGAGGAGATTTATATATTTGCCCTGAGAATTTAACCCATAGCAGCAGCAGCTCATGCTTTTGTCAGAGATGTTTGTTCAAGGATTTGGGAGAGGGTACTATGTGCTCTTTTTCTCAGACACTGCCTAGAGGCTGCTTGGCTCTTTTCTTCAGCTAAAAGTTGAAGATATTCTCCAAGAGATGGTGCCCCAACCCTCCTTAGATGGCATTATCTATGTCACCAATGCATCATAAAAATGTTGCAGAAAAAGTCATAAACTAAATAAATCTGTTACTGGGGCCTGAATGTCTATTTTTTCAGTTCACACAATCATAGAATAATAATTGGAGTTATAGGAAAAGAAATGAACTATGTGCCATGCTGAACCTGTGTCGCAGACTCTGCTAGCTGTGAATGTGCCACCATCCTGGTGTGGGACTTCATCAGCCACTTTGCTTCTGAGGAAGCAATGATCAGGAGATAGCTGGTTCTTTATATGGTACCTCTGATACCATCCTAACTGCAGAAACTTCCCTTATTAAAAACACCCCATAACCACCAAGCCAGTTGAAAAATGTATATAGTTCAATAAATGGGTGTGTGTGTCTCTAGGTACCTAGCATTTCTTTTGAAGAAAACAGCAACAGCAGAACCATTTTGTCTTGTTAACAGCTGAAATTCCTTCTGCAGCTTGTGTGATAGCTGTGACTTTGCACACCAAAAGAAGCAATCTGCTGCTCCTGCTAATCCTTTCAGCCTCTCCTGAGTAATTCTGGGGCTGCACAGCCTGAGTTCATCAATGTTAACATGAAATCAAATATTTTTCAGAGAGTATTAAAAACGTTGTTTATACTAGAAGTCCCGTAATTCCCTTCCTAGTCTGTTTTGAATGTGCTAGCAGATGGAAAGCTCTCCATGCAGGCTGTGCTGGGAGAACACCATCTGCTTAGCTGGGCCACCTTCTCTGTGCCTCTCTTGCCAACCTGGTTCTGAAAACACTTAGCTTTTTGCCTCCCTTTTGTGGATCCTATTCCAACTGTTACGTTTGGGTCTTTTCCTCCTGCATCTCTGTGATTCTGCTTCTCCTCCTGCACCTACAGATCACAGCTCTCTGTGTTCTTGCTGTCAGATGCTCTCAGCAGTGATGACAGTCTTGACCCCCAGTAGTTCTCAGGATGTCCTCTCCCAGGACACACAATACTCCTGGTAGAGCAAAGCAGTTTTGAGACTTTTCAAGGTAGTGTAGGCTGTATAAAGTTGAAAAATTATTATATTCCTATTCTGTCTGTTTGGTTTTCTAACCTGGAAATGTGATAGAGACAAAGAGTGTTACCAGCAAAATCTGAAGTATAAATGCAAACAACTTACTATTTTATTTCTAAAATATACAACTATAAATTGAACTGGCATTATATTGCCCTGCTGGTGGCACAAGAAAACATCATAATGGATACCTGCTTAGAAGAATTCCATGTCTTAGAGATATCATGCTGTGTCCTAAGAAAATCTTTAGAGATATACTACTTTTCTCACCACATCTACCAAACAGGACATGAACATTAGTTTCATTTTCCAAGACATTGATTAGACAGCAAAAATATTAAAATGTATCAACAAACGGAGTCACCTAGTTACACTCACAGCACTGCATGTTTTCATTTCTCTGCTCTAGAGTAAAGCAGGGCAGCAGTAAAATTGCAGCAAACTGCTGAGATTCAGTTTCTGGCAAATGACCTTGCAGGGATACATATTCATTAATCTTCCTGGATTATGACCCATATCCCTGTTCCTCCTGTGTTGATTGGGCTCACCTAATTACATCAGCTGTCCCCTGATTCCTGGTGACATCACAGGTTGACCTGACCTAAGCCCTGTTCTTGAAACAGGTAAGTAAAATGAGCAGAAAAGAGCAGCAACTTGAAAAAGACAAGCTGGCAGAGATCCTTTGGCTTCTGTCTCTTTTCAGGAGTTAGTTTCAGAGTGTTTAAGGAAGTGACACAGCTCAAGGAAGAGCTCCGTGGGCTTTTCTTGGGCTGTTTTGATTTTTAGAAAGACAACATGAAAACAGCATCAATCTTCCCCTATTTACATGGCCTTGTATCTATGTAGTCTTCCACTATCTCCAGCCTCTTCCTAGGGTGCCTGCCTAGCTTCCCTCAGTACCACCAGATGCAGTGTACACAACTTTGGCAGTGTTCTGTGGCCCAGCAAGGTGCCTAAAGGTTGCACCCTAAAGGCCTGGAGACTTCCATTGTGTATTCTTGTTGCTTTTCCCCAGGTGTGAGGAGGGTTGCACAGGGTCTGTTGGACAGGCTGCATCCTCAGGAAAGCCTATACTTTCCCAGATGTAGTGTTCAATAAACATGTGCCAGCAGTCAGATTGGAAAATTCTCATTTTGTTCAAGGCAGAAGGCAACCTCCACCTTCAGAAATAGTCAAGGGAGTAATAATTTTGACCTGAATTCAAAGTGTACTGTTTTCTTTTCCATAATGTAGATAGGCTCCCAGAAAGGTTTCTTCCTTTCTGTGAAAACACAACAATTCTTCTACTCCTATTCAGCCAGTCCTGGTCCTTTTCCTGCTCACCTGTGCTGGGGCAGAATGGCAACACCCACTGTGTACTTCTCTCCACCTTGAATGGAGCCAGGCTGTAAGAAGCACGTGCCAGAGAACAAAGGGGCACCTGGAAAGCTCTGGTTTGTTGTGTGTCAGATTGTAGGCAGGAGAAGCCAACAAGGTATTTTCAAGGTTTGAATTCCTATTTGTCATTCTTACAGGTTTGTTTCCACGCTCAGAAACAAGTAGGGATTTATAAATGAAACTCAAAAATTCATATTAGAATAAAACATGTTATCCACAAATGCACATTTATATTCAAGCAAAATTCTACTTGAAAAAAACAAAAGGCTTGTCTATAATTTTATAGTCTTGCCTTGTTCTAGGATATTGATTCTATAGGGTGTTCTAGGGTATTTTAATTCCATAACTTTCTATTTAGTATCTTTTGTACTTAAATTAATAGTAGAAGCTTGCATTATTTGTATTGTTAGAGTTAACGATTTGAATTATTTTTTAGTGGAAAGATGCATGACTGAATAACAAATATTCCAGTAGGAAAACAAATGTTTTAATGATATACAGGGATTCCACACAACCAAAGATTTGCTGGTTCAGGGTGGGATTTTTTCATGCTATCTTTATTTCTTTTGAAGAAAACCACTTTCTCTAAAAATTGTCTGAATTTCTGCCCCCCATCTCCACCAACTTTCCAAACCTTACTCAGCTGGAGAATGGGAGCTTGGCTGTCTTTGCAACCCCCTTATCTTCATTAATCTTGTGGTGTTTAGTTCTGAAAATTATTTTTCTTGTTCTCATCTGTCTATATTTAGAGTATTAATTCTTGAAAATTAGCTTTCCAACTGAAGTCAGAAAGAACTATTTAAAATGTATTCAATCTGTACAACGGATTTAGAAGTTGATTTTGGGTACAGCAAGTTTAGAGGGAAGATCATTAAATGCATGTATGTATATCTAGATTACTAGTTATGAAAGATCTATTTTGCACTGCTTAAAATTGAAAAACAAGTCTTGGTAAGCCACTTCCCAAGCAGAAAATCTTCGTTTTGGCTGCAGTGCCACAAGGTCATTTCTGTCCTCCAGACAGAATTCTTTATTTTTTCATAATTTGACTCAGAGTCAGAAGAGAGAACACGGAGTAATCGCTTCATGCCACGATGTGCAATAGAGAAGTCACTTGAAATTCTCCAGACAGATGATTTTTAAATGCATTTTTAGTATGTATTAAATAGTAATTCAGTATGTATTTAATGTAATTCCTTCATTGATTGTTTTACTTTTGACTAAGAGGTCAGAGTCCTTGAAGCAAATATTGGTTTAAGCTATTATTTTTCATCATGTTAGAAACAGTAAGGAACGGACAGGCCTATAATTGTCAAATTGTATCTTGTTCTCAAATTTCCTCTTGCTTTGGATAGGAGCTGATTTGATTATGCATCAAAATAAAATTTAAAGATATTGCATGCTGTCTGCTAGCTCACACTTTTTCCATTTTGAAAAGCTAAGAAGATCTTATTATAGCTCCCGGCTGCATGTTACATTTTAGTATAATATGTACTACAGCATTTTACAACATCTTGGTTACCTGTTATACAGTCTACTCTCACTTTGTAGTCTCTGACCCCTGAAGTTCTTCATACAGCTTGAAAATATTTCTAGTAGCAGTGTAAGGTCAGCTGGTTAGTACTGGGGCTGTGCTGGGTTTGCTGGACAAGCTGAATCCCACAGTGAGAAGAAATTACACAAAACAAGTAATGTCAGGTCTCTGATTCCCTGTTACACACTGTAGCTAGTCCTATCATGAGCAAGGTTGTGGAGTCCTGAGGAGCCTGTAAAATATTCCTGGAGCTCTGCCAGATATGTAATAAATGCTGTCTGGACTTTGACCTTCTGCAGATTTTTTTTTTTTTCCACAAGTTATTAGTGAAAAATATATAGTGCCTGACCCAGCTGTGTTCTGCAATAATTGTTTCTAACAGTAGAAACTTTTATGTTGTAAAGTTAGGAGGGTATATTTCTCTTGAAGTTGCACTGAGGAGAAAAGGGGATAGATAGTGAGCAAACAGAAGCTGTTTCTCCAGTTTCAGGTTCTTCCTCCTGATTTGCAGAGAGGATCGCTGCTGTCACCCTCATGAAGTCATAAGTGTTTCCCAGCTGCTGGTTGTTGGGCAATTTATTTTCACTTCTGACCATTGTTTCTGTGGAGATCATCACAAACTCCTTCCTCCTCCTCATCCAGTGGCTCTGCAGTGCTGCCAATGCCAATTTAATTCACTGCTCCATTTTTTAATCTGACAAAATATGCAAACTGCTGTGTTTTTCTTTAACTGACTGGTACTAAAGAAACATGTCTGAGTTGGGGTACAAATGACAAATTTGGAGCTAGCATATTGTATACCACATGTTGATGGGTGTTAATGAATTCCCTGTTCTCCTAGCCTTGTCACCTCTGATTCATTCATTAAATGACAAGGTTCCAAAAAACAAAATAAATCCAGAATACCAGCAATTTGTTTTCTGCTATCAGAGAGGATTAATCTCTATCCATCTTTGGAAGAGAATCAACTCAAATTAAATTTTATACTTGTCTTATAGGGGATGAAATTACAGCAGGTGGTGGTATTTTCAGGACAAGGAGAGGCAGATCTTCCTGCCTGGAGCTGATGTTTGGGAATAGAGCTTGTGTGGGACCCAGTGCTCTCTGGGGGTCCATGGCCATTGTGGTAGTCCCTCTTGTCCTGTGTATTTGCTGCTTCCTGTCCTTATAGCCCTTCAGAGGGGGGAGTAGGCTGTGTGGTTTGCTCTTTGAAGTTGAGGTGATACAGATAAGTCATGTTAATGGCTGGAGTGATCCAAGTCTATTTTCTTTGTCTTGTGTACTCTGAGCCTGTCTCTGCTTTGCTGGAGTTCCTTTTGACCAAAGACAGGACCTGGAAGCAGGAGCTGGCAGTGGGGGCATGTCTGTCAGGAGCCCTGGTGCCCCTGTTGGGGACTGGCCTTTATATCTCCTCATCTGCAACAGCATAGGCAAACATGTGCAGAGTCAAACACAGACACTATCTTACTGAACTTTTTTGTTTTTCAGTCACTCTTGCCTTGCACTAAAGTCTTAGGTAAGACCAAGTCTTTTTGTGCTTTGCCTTAGCCTCAAACTCAAAGTTTTTTGGAAAGCTTGAGCTCAGCCACACAGCTGGCCAAAGTAATATTTTTCTCTCTTCAGTTTGGGTTTGCTGTGAGTCAGTGTGAATACAAACTGCATTATTAGCAGCTCATATTAACACTATTTGTGACTAATATATTATTTAAGATGAAGATGAGATTAAATGATCATGCATTCCCTACACAAATTATAACTCAACTGTATTAAATTATTTCCTTGTTTTAAGAGTTTTGATTACTGTGAGATAATGATGTCTCAACACTATGAATAAAGCTGTAATTAATATGCAAAATAACTTAAATTTTATTTTATAACCCTCTGATAGAGACTTGGAATAATGTAGAACATAACCCAAAGTAACAATTCTTGTTCAGTGGTGCGAATTTATTTTCACATAATTTTTCAAGGTCATACTAGCTTTTTCACTTGGGATTTAAAAAAAAATAAATGAGGGTGAGCTCATAAAATCATATTGAATTCATATAGACAGGTTTTATACGTATGTTGAATGACTATATAAAGTAATTTTAGTGTTTTAGAGAAGGTATCATTCTTTATTAATGCTCATAATAAAAATGAGGTGCATCTTCAAAATGTTGTGCTCAAATTCAAAACTCAGTCTTTATAGTGCACCTGTTCTGGATTTGAATAAATTGATGCATAATATCCACATCTCTTTACTTGGTTGCAGGTCAGCAACTAATCACTAACTTAAGATTTGGCTCTGTTGTTTTTTTATACCTCCTCTTTGATAGAATGAAGCTTTTCAGAAACACATTACGCAGTCTCCCATACTCCTCAGAAAGGCTTTTCCACTATATTTTGGAATGATTAGGGAAGATAATTTTTTCAAAGACAAATTCTCTGTTGCAGTTGTGAGCTGTTGCTGCTGGTTCTGTCACAGCCTTGGGAATTGACAACGTAGCATGAAAACTGATCAACTGTTATAGATGAGTCAGTTTGTATTTCTAGGAGTCAAATAGAAAAGAGAAATGTCTTTGTGAGCACTGGGAGCTTCATCAATTTTAACTGGCTTTTTATCTGGTGATTAGGAGGGGGTATAGTTTGGTGCAAACTGAATTTCCATCCACTTTTAGGTATCTTTCTGCTGATGGGGCAGGTCAAGGGAGGTTTTAGTTAAAGGGTAATGGTTCTGTTAATTGTACTGTTCTGCCTTGTGTTATTTTAATGAAGAGAAATTTCATATGTGAGTGTGAATTTACTTGGCTGTTGGGGATGTCATCTGTATTACCCTTTTTTGAAGAATAACTCTGGCTAATGCATCTAAAGTGCTTTGATTAGGGAAGGGGCTAAACTTGGAAGGTGCTAAAAAGCACTCTGTGATGGATGTGGCAAGTGAGTTTTATGAAGGCACTTACAGACCAACTTCCCTGAACATCACACACCTCATTGCCTTTGCATGCAAATTTCTTCTGCGTGAAAATTGAGGTGCAAGGGGGACTGAGTGCCATTCAGGATCACATCCTAAATCTGCAAGCAGGGAAGCACAGAAATCCTTGAGATCTGGTGATAAGGGACTGAGCACTGACCCCGTTTTGATTCTGAACATCTCTATAATTGCATAGCTGTCTTTTCAGATGATGTGTGTCTAATTCTGCTGTGTCATCTGCATAGTGGTTTAGGGAATTAGAAATAGATTAGAGTATTACAGGACTCAGTCTTGCAAAGATTTATGTGGAACATTTTGGTCTCTTTCATTATGGGGTCATCTATGTCATTCTGCAGGAACAAAATTAACATTTGTTTTCCTTGCTATGAGACTATTGCAGGAACAATAGTGAACAGTATCATAAGAAAGATACTTAGTAATTGGTTCTCAAGTTGTTTTTTTTCCCCAACAAAAACAGACTTAAGTACTATATTTTGAATATTCTGATATTTTCTGTGAATGTGTTTGTACTCCTCCCTCTGTTTAAAATTTGTTTTAATTTTTATTTTTAAGCAAAAACTGCAGTTTCATTCTGGAGCAGAAATAAGTAACCTAAAATTTTAATAACCTAGAAGTTATCCACTCATCCATTTAATTCTTATCTGAAACCTTTTATAATCTTCACTGTTTTCCTGCTCCCGCTCTGAGATGCCTGAAGAAAAATAAAAAAGCAATACTTTCTCAGGAACTAATAGAAAATCTGCTCTCCTGACTGTTTCTCTAGCAGAAAGTCCAAGTGAATTTGCTGCTGGGTAGCTTCTGAAAGCTATGGTATTGAGAAGAAATCAATCTGACCTCCTGAGTGGGTGCTAATACTTGTTTGGGTTACCAATCCAGTAAAATGAAACTATTGTTTGAAGATGCTTGTACTGCTTATAATTACCTCGCTGACAAGATGTACATAAATCACATGGGAAATCCTTAATCTTCTTTCTGTGATCTGTTTTGAATTTTTTTTTAATTTTCATGAAAATGCTTTAAACAGTAAGAAAGTTTCAACCTTTGCATAGGGACTTGCTGATTGCATTGGCTTCCAGGAGGACTCTTTAGCTTCTGAACACAAGCATAATTTCCCTTGCATGCCATACCTTTTATGACCTTGCAAGTTTATGCCCTGTTTTGTGAGCTAAGAATATGCCTTTCCCCATGGTTGTCTGTCAGTCAAGCCCACTGATTAGCATATGTCAAAGTTCTGTGGCTTATAGGAGAGGGGAAAATGCTCCAAATGGAAATTGTCATTCCAATGGAGGAAATTTTTAGAAGACACTGCCTTTGGTACAGAATTAAAGCATTGCTTTAACTGAAAGCCAAATTAAACTTGAGATCAATGAAAACCTGAAGCAGAAGTGACCTTGCTTTTACTCACTTTGTCTGCAGAAGACCTTTGGGGTTTGCAGGGGAAAAAGTTGTATTTGTTCATGGCTTTCCATGCAGTGACAATAATATGAAATTAGTATGTGTTAGTCATTCAGAAAGCAAATGAGTAACATTACTGTTCCCCTTGCTGGTATGTGGATTCATGTTCTTGAACATGAGCAATGCCCTCCACTGCACTAGCTGACTTTGATTTCAAGTGGACAAAGTTATCCACTTGGCATAACCCTGCCCAGCTGGCAGTGTACTCAGAATGAAGAATATAAAGCTAATCCTTCTTGTGCATGCTTTTGAGTCATTCAGCCTAATAGATTCCAGTAGTGTTCCAAGCACTTTATAGAGCCAATTACTGTTAGTGAAAAGTGAAAGCTGCAAAACTTAGGAATTTTTCTTTGAAAAATAGTTGACATTATGTGAATGCTTAGTAGTATCACCCAAGTAGCAAGTGTGACAGCTGTACACTGGTCTAATTAAGTTTTTCAGGCAAGGTGTGCAAAACCAAAATATCAAAAGCTCATCTATTTTAATGAGTTAACCATCTTCTAATCTTGTGTTTACCAGTCCTGTGGGCTGAAATTAAAGTGTTACCTTTCTTTATTCTGGACTCTCTCTGATCCCCTCCTCATTTAATTTGGACATGCCTGTTTTGCACATTCAGCTGTTGCTATTGGACCACATGTGGCTGTGCATACTCGGTGTCTGTCATATCTATATCACTGGGCAGAAATTCCTATTAAAGGAAGAGTCCTTAATTCATGGATCCTTCACAACCAACAGAGACTTCTGTGGGGACAGTAGCAGTAAAGTCTTTGATATCACAGAGAATGAGGACTCCACTCAAATATCCAGCTTTCCCTTTGGAAAAACCTAGTTATAGAAGGGGAAAAGGATGATGGTGATGGTTTTGAAAAATTGTGCTTAGAGGCAAAGCAAGTAGTAACTGGTAAATGTGTGTGTGTCACATTATCTATTGTTTAACTATTGCTGTGGAAAGGGCTCATTGCAAAGCAAATGTGCAGCATCTTACCTAGGTCCAGAAAAGAGTGTGGAACAGATAACATGGACAAAAGGCATTTTAAACAAAAGGTTAATCAAAATAAGCTTTAAAATTAAGTATTACCATTCCATCTCATTTTCTAGGTAAGTGAGATACTATTTTTCACTTAGAGAATTTTGTCTTTATTTTTCTGACCTTTTTCAAACTACATCCTTCTAAACATTGAATCTTCAGTGCCTGGGTTGTTAAGAAAGTCCCACAGGAGCTGTAATGAGCTGAATGCTATGATAACATGAGTCTGGTATGGCAGCTGTAGAGTGACTCTGCATCTCCTCAGACACAGTGGAGGTCACATATATGTACCTTGCTATATGAGGAGGTAATATGCTAAAAATACAAGAAAATAACAGTCCTGCAAAAGCTAATTCTTTCAGAAATTTATGTTAGAGTCTTTTTAGCATGTCCTGACAAACCTCTGTGAGCTGACAGAAGCAGTGACATAGGAAATCTTAAATACTATGTCGAACAATAGAAGTACACATGTATAATGATTTCTCGTGGTAGATTTAGTTTGGGTTTGGTTTTTTTTTGTGTGTGTGTCTCATGAAGAGATTAGGAAACTAAATGTATTCTTTTGTAACTTCATGTTTGCTCAAAATTTTTATAGACTGAAACATCAGGGTACTCACTACCACTTATTTGTTCGCTTGTGAGCTTACTGCATCGGAAACAAATTTTGGAAAATGGTTTATAATGAAGCTGAATCATCAGTTGCTCACAGGATTTTTTTTTTTTTAAATATAAAATGGCTTTTAAGGGAAAGGAAAAAATGTTTTTTAAAGGGCAGTACATAAAGGCAATGATTTCTTAATATTTGAGAGATTTTTCAGCCACCTAAGCTTTTCACTGAAAAAGGAAAGTCTTCAATTGAAACTATAGCAAAGATTCAGTGATAAATGAAAAATACAATGATGATTGTGCTGGTTATTGAACGATAGATGTGCTTGAAAGCTGAGTACAGCTTACACTCCAGCATGCTTTGATTATCTTAGGCTTCCCTGAAGTATATTTAGTTGGATGTTAACTAAGATTAAAGAGAGATTTTCTTTAATTTGGGATTTGGTAAAACTCAGATCAATGAATAAGACGAAAAAGCATTTGAAAGCATAATCAACCACTATTCTAGTGAGTGAAAAATAAGGGAAAGATAACCTCATGCTGTTAAATATAACATGTTATTATTAGATATACAGTGAAACCAGCTATATGAAATGCAAATTGTTGAAACATGTAGTTATTAAATAATCTGTATCTGTTTTCCCATATTTGAAATAATTAAAGGTTCTGATTTCTTTATCTGTGCTTTTACAAATTAGTCATAATCTTCAATTAGTTGTTTCCATGTTTTGTGAAATGTTGTCGTTTTTCAAATTAGGTTGCAGTAATTATTGATTTTTGCACTGTTATTTGTGGCTTACTGAAGCACCTAATATGTGCTTAATGCTTATATAGAGAACATGTGTCCTCTCTGAAGAGCTGACAGCTTGATCCTGGGAGCACTGAATGATGCAGGTAGCTTTAGGCAAAGTTCTACTTGCTTATATTTCACTCTGTTGAATTAAGGGAAAAAATAACACTGTGTATTGCCATGTGTCCTAAATGAGAAGTAAGGCTAAATATTTGCATTTACGTTGTGTACTCTCTTTTCTGTCCACTCAATTTAATCCAAGATTTAAATCTGCATGTGTTTGGGGGGGAAAGGAGATGGTGGTGTTTGATGTCGATTGGTTTGGTTTGGGTTTTTTTTTGGTTGGTTGCTTGGTTGGCTTTTTCTGCATACACTACTGGATGAGGAGATGGAGAGGGATTGTGTTTGGAGGTTTAATTGTTTGAGTTTTTCATCAATTAGTGCTTTTATTTTCCCTCAGTAATTCACAATATTGAATCCTGCAAATCTATATAATGGTAAGAAATCTTAGGGAATTTTGTGGTGAACTTTCAGAAGGCAAAATGCCATTACTGCTTCAAGATATTCTCCATTCCTTCTTTAGAAGGAATAGAGGACAGAGGTGTTGTGTTATTGCCTGTATCAATTGACAAATTAAGAGCTTCCCATCAATGTTTTGAATGTTTTGTAGTTAACGTCACTTTCAGGTCATGGCAGCCCTGCAGTTCAGTGATGTTTGCAGCTGCCTGGGGTCCCAGGAAGAGACCTGGTGACATAATGGACAGAAGAGGTTGCTGTTGGAGCTGGTCTGTGTGACTGCATGCTCTGGAGCTCCACTGTGCATCAGCACAGGGCACACACAGCAAATTGTGTGACTGATGTGAGCTCCTGTGTGCACATAGGCACATGTGTGAATTTGCCATGGAAAATCCTGGGAGGAAGTGTGGTAGCCCTAGCATTCCTGCCCTAAGTCAGCACTGGGTTCATCAGGGCCACAGGGCTACTGACAACTGCTGGCATTATCCATGCAGCTCTCCTGTGTGCTGCTGGCTGCACAGGCTGGCCTGCCTTGCCTATGGAAAGCCTGGCATAGACTTCTGACAGATCTAAAACAAAATAACATGTTTTTGTCAGTGATGAGGGCAATTATTTTCAATTCAGTTTAAAGAAGGCTTCAAGTAAAATACATGCTGAAAAACTGAGATTGTGTTTAGCAGTGCAGTTAAGCCCATCCCATGGGCAGCTGTTCTGGAAGGGCACAGACTTGCCATTCTGCTCCTGCATGCTCCCAGCATCTCCTTTTGCTCAGGAAGCTCATCCAGATCCTTGGGGGTCAGTTCAGGGGACCTAAACCACCAGAAAATGTGTATGTAGAGTATCTCTGTCCCTTGGACAAATTCACTGTAAGCTCCCCAGCAAAAGGCAAGAGAAGGTGTTAAGGGAAATGAAGAGGGAAAGTGACAGAGCATGGAAATCCCTTTATCAGTAGCAGTGGGTCATTATAATGTCAAACAGTACCACTGTAATGATCATAACGAAAGCAGTGAATGCCCATCAGTGTAGCAGATGGTGTCCTGTGATGAGGCATGGAGATGTAAGGGGATAATCCTGTATTTAAAATGAACCTAGTTCTGTTCATAACTACATCATAGACTTGCTGAGAGGCCTTGAGCAAGCAGCTTCTCACCCCATTGTGTGCTTCTCCAATTAAAGAGACAATCATATTGCCTTCTTATCAACAGCTGCTATTCAGGTGCTTGGTTGTCCTCTGGTAGGGAACATTATGAAAGTAAAACAATAAAGGGCAGCATTCTAAATATGGAAAATTAGTAAAAGATGCTAATTTTCTGTACTTCAGCATTGCTTGGACCTACAGGCTTGAAGAAAAAAAAAGCTTCCTTTTAATTAAAATTAAAGCTTCATTACTCCTGAGTACATAAGAGCTCAATATGAAAATATCATTGCTATTCAGAACTACCATAATCTATTGCAAGTCATCTGTGAATCATCTCTAATTAACAAGGTGCTCTATTACAGGGCTTTCTGAATAATGGCAGGCTATTCTTTGCAGCCCTCTAAGCTAAAGCCTATTAGCTTTTCATTATCTCAATTACTTTTAATATTCTGGAAAAACTGTTTGTGGGGTTTGCCTGATGAAAAACTCCAAGAAGCAAAGTTACCACTGGAAAATAAGGGCATGAAGTTTGCCTCCCAACTCTCCAAGAAAGATATGCAGATTCCCTGAAATATCTAGAAATCAAAGTTGACGGGAAGTGTTTGGGAAATCTTGATGTATGAGCCATAGACCCACTATTTATTTTCAGATGGTATCATCAGAAGATGGCCTTTAGTCACTGAAGGCTTAAGGCAGCTGCATATCCACTGTGACCTACTTGGGAGGAGTCAGGTGTACCTACATATATTGTTCTTGTATTTTCCAAACTATGTTTGCCAGTCCTCATGCTGTTGTTCACAGATGTTCTGAGTTTTTCTGAAACTTTACAGGAAATTTTGTAAATATCTCTTTTGACTGCTGTGTCGTGCATATTTTTTAAAAATACCATTTTAACCACCTCTGACTGAGAGTGTTCTACTGAGCCACTGGTTTTGAAACTTCAAAGTTTAACACTGATTTAAGAATTATATATTTATCTAAGAAATATTAGATGGTATTATTTATACTGTAATTGCTTACTTTCATTCTGTTTCAAATAAAAATCCCCAGTAAGTATCCAAACAAAACTCAAATCAGGGTTAGGGGAAAATTCAGATTATGCATTAGTGGTTGAGCAAGGGAATTTTCTCACAGCAAAGTTGGGGTTGTCACCAAAACAAGCACTACTATGTTCCAAGTTAATAGTGTGCTGAAAAGATCTGGTGATTTATCAAGGAAACAGAATGGAATAATAAAATCGTTTGGGTTGAAGGGCACCTTAAAAATCATGTAGTTCCAGCCCTCTGCCACCCACTAGATCAGGTGCCCAGGGACCCATCCAACCTGGCATTGGATGCTTGCAGGGATGAGGGAGCCACAGCTCTGGGCAAGCTCTTCCTATGTCTCATCACACACTGAGTAAAGAATTTTTTCCTAAGATCTAACCTAAATAGTCCCTCTTTTAATTTAAAACCATTCACTTTGTCCTATCACTATCTGCTTATAAAAAGTCACTCTCCATTTTTTTTTTTACCATCCGTCTTCAGGTACTGGAAGGTGTCCCCAGAGCCTTCTCTTGTCCAGGCTGAACAATCCCAACTCTCTCAGCCTTTGGAGGAGAGGTGCTTCAGGTCTCTATCCACTCAGTGCCCTCCTCTGGACTTATCCAAAAAGTCCATTTCCTTCTTATGTTGGAGGATCTGGAGAGGGGACCAGAGGATTTTGTCTTGTTCCATTGAGTATACAACAGGTTTAGAAGTTCCAGTTAGAGTACACCCCCAAGAAGAACTGGCTAAGTTTCCTGATTAATTTACAGGACGACAGTGAACTACAAATTTGAAATAGTAATGGGAAAATTGAAGAAAATCCTAAGGTATTTATTTTGATGAAGAATTACTAATTATTGATACTGCTGAGGTTCCAATAAAAACTCTTCTGTTCATGACATCTACAAAGAAGATAAACATAGGCATAGTCAAGTCTAGGACAGGGCTGTGTATTGGGACACAAACAGGGAGAGATGGTTGAGTGAGGGGAGGTTAAAACCTCACTCTCATTTAGCATGGGCAAGTCAAAACTGTGAGGAGATTACTCTGAAAAATAATCTGCCTGGAAAGGTGTTAGTATAAAAGATTTTAGCTGTGGTGCATCTAAGATAGGCCTAGAGTGAACAGGAAGGTGAGTTTCTAGACAGACTCCCAATGAGACCAATAAGTACTGAAAACTAAAATCATGATGATTTTGTGATGGCATTTAAACAACTCTATAAGAGTTCAAGAATGTTGTGTGTTGACTAGCTGCCTCTGGTTACATCCATGTTACATTTGGTAGTGGATCTCAAATTCACTGAGAAACATGCATCAAATACATCCAAACTGTGCAGTTCATGTCATGCTGTTTGCTTTCCCACAGGGGTCTCAGACCTGTAGCATCCAACCTGAACTCAAGTTCTGCATATGTGCTGGCATAAATATTGCATACCCACAGAGATTTTTAAGAGGTGCATACTTGTGTGTGCAGTTACATGGTTCTGGGAGAACATGGAGTTGCCTGACAGGGAAAGCATTAGCACCCACAGAAGATTGAATCAGATAAGTGCCAGAAAATACTGCTCAGAAAATCAATTAAAGTGGTGCCAGTTAACACCACTGGAACTTGCAGTCTTAAGTCTAGGAGTCTTACTACACTTCCAGTGGTTAGGTTTCAACACTAAAGGGGAGCCTAATCAGTTCTAGTAGGATTCTTGGCTTTAAACAGCCCTCTGAATTTCTGCAGTGCAGCTATAGGTTACTCTCTCACCCATTTTGGGATCTTTTTCCTTTTAAACAATCCAAGAACCTTTTATAGATTCAACTTTTTGGAAAGCACATTATCTCAAAGCATAATTCCAAGTTTTGCATGTTTCTAGCCAATTCACTTTGCCTAGTTTTGTAATAAAGAAAAATACTTTAGCAAATTTTAAAATGTTCTTTCTATATTAGGACTGTTATTTTAACCTTCCCTGTGATTGAAAGGGTGGTTTGACGTGGTCTCCTCAGTGATCCCAGCTCTGCCAGGCCAGGCAGCTGCAGTGTGCCAGTTCTGTATCTGGGAAGCCAGCAGTTGGTGTTGGTGTTACCCATCCCTGCCAACCAAGGAGGCAGAGCCACCTCACAGGCACACACATTCCTGCCCCCACCACTGGAAAAAATATTGAGTAGGCACAGATATTTGTTTAGTGATTCAGATGAGGGAACTGAACTAGTTTAAAATTAGCATTCTGGGATGGTATTTGGACCAGTTCTCCAGCTTGTTTCATTCTGTGGCTGTGGGGATACTTGTGCCAATAGAGAGGAAGAAGAAAATGATGGCCTGGAGATGGCAGAGTGAGGCCACAAGTGAAGGCTTATGGCAGGACTAATGATATTCCTCTTATGAGCCAAGATTTTTTTGTCTAAAATACAACAAACCTGTATCTACACAGCCTACAAACCCATGTTTATCTCAGTGAGAAGCAGGTGGATTTAGCTCCACTCCTCCTTCCCATGAATAACTGGTTTCTGCTGCTTCCCAGCATCTCTTACGACTGCATTCATCTTCCAGCAGGCTAACTGGGCCAGGGCTGCTGTATTTTCTTCTTCAGTTAAGTCATAGAATCATTTAGGTTGGAAAATACCTCTAAGATCCTTGAGCCTAATCATTAACCTGGTACTGCCAAGTCTACAACTAAATCACATCCATAAGTGCCACACTTGCTCATAATCTAAATACTTTGAGGGGTGGTGACTCAACCACTTCTCTTGGCAACTTGTTCCCAAGCTTGACAACAATTTTTGAGAAGACATTTTTCCTAATAGCCAATCTGAATCTCCCCTGGCAGAGCTTGAGGCCATTTCCTATTGTCCTACTCCTAGCTGCCTGGGAGAAGAGACCACACAACCTCATTTCTCCATGTACTTGTAGAGAGCAGTAAAGTCCCCCCCTGAACCTCCTTTTCTCCAGGCTGAACATCCCCAGCTCCCTCAGCCACTCCTCTCAGCAGTTGTGCTCCTAACCCTTCTCCACCTCTGTTGCCCTTCTTTGGACTCACTCCAGCATCTCAATGTCCTTCCTGCCCAAACCTTGAACACAGGATTTGAGGTGCAGCCTCACCAGGCCTGAGTACAAAGCACTGCCCTCAACCTGCTGGTCACAGGATGGTCTCTTGTGTCCTTGATACAGGCCAGGATGCCATTGCCCTTCTTGGCCACCTGGGCACACACTGCCTCATGTCCAGCTGGCTGCCCACCAGCACCCCCAGGTCCTTCTCCACCAGGCAGGATTCCAACAGCTTGTCCCAAAGCTTGTAGCACTGTAACAGGTCAACACTCCCTCCTGACTTGGTGTCTTTTGATGCAAACTTGATGGGGGTGGACTCAATCCCCTCATCCAGATCATCAGTAAAGATACTAAATAGGAATAGCCCCAATACTGAGCCATGGGAGACACCACTGGTGACCAGACACCAGCTGGATTTGTCAGCTCTGGTGTTTCCCATGAATCATTATGGCTCCAGAAACCAATAGATTTTAAAGCTTTGTGTGCTTGAAGACACACAGTAATGCTTCAAAATTCAGTCAAGCTGCTAAAAGGATTTCTTTCCATCTATTACCAGTTTGAGTGTTACTACATGACAGGGATAGTCCCCTGAATATCCCTGATTTGTTCTATCTCATGTTTCTTCTTGCATGTTTTCGGATCTTCTGAAATCCAGAGATGTCATAAAATAGTCCCTAAAAACCAAGTATCAGGAAGTAATCATCTTTTCAAGCTCAAGTTTTGCTTTTACATTTTTTTTTTTATTGTTATTTTTATTATTTCAACTTTTCTTGAGTTAAGAGGAGTGGGTCATGAATTTAAAGAGAAGATCTGGGGAATCGGAAGTAAGAAGAGATGAGGAGAGGACTCTGGAGTGAAGGAAGGGAATAAACATGTAAATATTAAGAACACAGTAAAATCACAGTAGAAAAAAATTAAGCATTTTTCAGTCCCCAAGGCATACAATAGCAAGGCTCTGCTATTATATATAACATTTTTGAATGTTCCTTTATGTCCTTGCTTGCAGTTGCCAAGCAGTCCAGCTAGATCAAGATGCCCTTGAAAAGCTTTTAGGAAGCTGTAAAAGTTCTCTTTTGTCAGTGATGCTGGGAGAGAGAACCTTCTTACAAGTCTGTGCAGTAGTTGCATTATTTGTTCCTCCTATTTGATGTATGCATCTGTTTTCTCCTTTGGGAGTTGAAGGCAAGAGAACAATCTCAATCTCCTAATTGGTAGATGTTCTTCCCCACATAACTGTGCATGGTAAGAGTTCATATGTTTCAGATGTTAAAGGAAATATCAGAATATGAAATCAGATCCCAGTAGTATATTAGGGCAAAGGTGCCACATTCCAGTGAAAGTATATCATGTGAATCACACACTATACGCTTCAAACTTTATGAATTTGAGATGATTGCTTTGTGACATTAACAGAAGTTTATGGTTCAAAGGTAAGTGGTTCTTACAGGATTTTTGTTTGGTTAAAAAAATATTGGAGCCAAACAGCAGCATTGCTACTGTAGTAACAAATTTAATATTTCTGTTGTATGTTAAAAGATGTTTCCTTTTGTTTGAAGAATGTCACTGTATTTAGGTAGACAATATTGCTTGGAAAGCATTTTATAGCATTTGGCCACAACTGTACATCTTCCCTGTATATTTAAGCATATGAATAAGTATTTGAACCTTTATTAAATAGCATGACTTATTTTATGATAGTATTAATTGCACACTTTATGCTCTAGTTGATAAAAAACAGATAAAACTGCCACTTTTGTATTAGAGTTAGATTTTTGTTTTGTTTGTGTTATACATTATGATGCTTATTTAGCTTTGTATCTCATTGTTAGGGTTATTTCAGGATCTAAAAAGATATATGAAATTCACAGAAAGATGTCAAAGGATTAAATCGACTTAATATGATGAGTTGCCATTTTTTTGTCCATTAGGTTAATTAAAAATTTTGATGTAGAATATTTCGCATGTGCTCTTTATAACATATTTTGCACCCTTGTTAGATGAGTAGGAAGACATATACAAGATGTTGAAATTTCTTGCAGATATTTGTTGATGCATCAGCCAGGAGAACCCACTTCCAGTGTGGGCAGGCTCAGTTATGCAGGAAGAGCCTCCAGCACTTCTTGCTGCCTAGAGACTTCAGTGAGACAAGAGACACTGCACTTAAGAGAAGGTGATGCTTTGAGTATCTGAAATGGAATAAGGAAAAGCTCATCTAACATACTAAATGTAACCAAATAGTAGTGCAGCGTTGTGACAACAATCACTCCTAAGATATTTTATGGTTTGTGTTTTTTGCCTTTGCTTGTCAGCAGTAAAATAGGACCTCGGACTACATTGTTCTGAGTGAATGAAGAAATCATTATGTGTCTTGGTGAACATCAAATGGAACCTAACTCGCTTTTTGAGGGTTAAAATGATATTGTATTTTTTACCAGTTTCACACTTTTTATGTTGCTGTATTAGACACATTAGACACAGAATTTAGATTTTTTTTTCTCTGATTGCTTCTTCACTTTCTATTTCAAAAACAGGCAGGGATAGATGTGCCTGTAATCTGGAGTTAACTACTGTCACTACTTTAGTTTAAAGCAGTCCTTCAAAATTTGTCTAAAAAGCCATACAAGTCCAACTAGAATGAAGTTAGTGCTAAAGGTTTCAAGAGAAATTAATAATAATTTTATTTACAAATCTCATTTTTGTTGTGTCTAGTGTAGGGCAAGAGTTCATACAACCTTAAGTTAAATTTTCAGTGTGTTAGGTGTGCAATATATTTTGAAAATATTCCACGTGTCATTTGTCCTGCTAGATGTAATGCCTACCAAGATAAATTTGCATGTCCCATTAGTTTATTCTTTGACATTACTCACAGTTAATCTGTTTCTGTAAATAAAACTAGCAAACATGTGACAGCCTTCAACTAAAATTTCAGCTGTGAAACACATAATATCAATCATTGTGTTTTCTCTGAAAGAGCTGTCATGCAGTGACAGAATACTCCAGCTCCATTTTATGGAAGGAGATTTGAAGCAGAGTTCTTTCTTTGCTTTGCAGTGCAGGTGCAAACCTTTAGGCTCCTGAGTTTACATACCCACTTGTCAGAGTGCACTCTGTCTCCTTTCTGGCTGAAAATACCAGGAGGTATTTTCCTCACTGGGAACAGGAGATGCCAGATAGGAAGAATAAGAGGAAAATGGTGCAACCTGTGCCCCCATCCTGATAGAGGATCCAGGATGTGGCTGGATTTTGTACAAGCCCTGGAGCTAGGCATAGCTAGAGAACTGAAGGTTCTTCAAGGTCATACAAATAGTTTCAGACATAAAAGAAGGATATTAATTCAGGTCACTCAGTTCAACTAAATATCGTGCTTTTGTATACCTCGTTAGCTTTTGTACCTCGTGTGTGTGGTTTCATTAAATAATTAAAGGGAATAATTTTACCTGAAGTTTTCCTGAATAAAATTAGCAAGCCCCATTATATGATTTTCTGTTTCTCAGGGTTTCAATGGCAAACAGTGGTCTGGTTTTTCTGCTCACTGAAGTGTCAACTTGCTCTGTCAATGATTATTAGAAGTAGAAATGGGTGCTCCAGTAAATGCTATTTCTCCTGTTAGGTGTAGGATATCTTTCAGAGCCTATTAAGAGTAAATTGCCTATTAGCAGATTTTTAATAAATGCCTCTCTTTTTAATATTGTTCGCAGCTAGTCTGAATAAACAGTAAACATATGCTGTGCATAATGAAATTCTTCCATCCAATTTTCTATTGTACAATGTTCACTCAAAGTGATATTCATAAATATTCATGTGATAAGACTGTTCATATTTCAGTTACTAAATAGCATCCTTCCTTCCAGAAAACTTCCAGTCCTTTATAGAACAGTGTGACTTTCTGATTGTCCAAAGGAAAGAAAGCAGAATTTTATCTTCAGCAGTCTCCCTCATGTTGGAGTAGAAGCTTACGTAATATGAAGGAAATTGGATTTTTGGGTTCTTTGTCTGGTATTTCTATCTAAGCAAACAATATCCAGCAAGACCAGTATTGCAGATTGCTAGGCATTGTAATCTCCATCCCAAAGGCAGTCCAAGATGACTGATGTGTGTGTGGCCAGTGAAGCTGTTGCACGTTCAAGCAAAGCACATATGGGAGCAGTCAATACAGCAGCTGTGACACTTGCCAATCTGATGTTCCAGCACTGACACAAGATGCTTTTGTGAGAGTAAAAATGTCTGTCATCTGGTGAAAACTCAATAAATATTGCTTTTTTTATTTCTAGAACTATTATTTGTGCAGGACTCCCGGGTCTCCCTGCACAAATAAGAACAAGCCACATGTCTTCATAGTGTGGCTCATTTGGTAGTCTGAAAGTAGCACTACAATCATGTGACTGGTGAGTGCTTAGGAGGGATTGAGGAAGAGTTTTAGGCAACTGAACCAAGGAGACCTCAGTGGTATCAAGCTGTGCCAGGAGAGATTTAACTTGTATATTAATAAAAGATTTGTCACCCAGAGAGTGGTTGGGCACTGGAACAGCTCCCCAGGGAAGGGGTCACAGCACCAGCCTGAAGAGCTCAAGAAGGGTTTGGACAATGGTCCTAGGATCATGGTGGAATTCTTGGGCTGTCACGTGCAGGGTCAGGAATTGAACTCAATAATCTTTGTGGGTCCTTTCCAATTCAGGATATTATGTGATTGTTCTGTTCCAGCATGGAACAGAGATGGTTCACCCTCTTAGTGCCACTGTGTAATTTTTTATTTTAATCTTACTTTTGGTGTAGCCTATTGAAAACTCTTCAGGACTTTTGTCTCCATCTAAGCTACTTGCATCTCTGCAAAATACCAATTTCAAATCTGTCAAAAACTAAGTTTGATGCCCATTTTTAAGAATATTTAAAGGTGTTGAATAGAATCCACTAAGTGGACTATCACCATATCAAGCAAAACATGTCTTTTTAAAGTCACTCTTCTGTGGTTGATGCACTTCTATTTATACTAATTACTCTTCATATAACAGGCAGAATGTTGGAGCATGCTTTTAGCAGCAAGGGAATTACATAGACGTGGATATAAGAGATACTCTGTTTTTGCCTTGACATTACAAGTGCAAGATTAAATAAGCATTGTAGGACTGTGATGTTTCTCTTGGGATTAGAGAAGAATGTGTCCAGGGAGCCTGTGTCCTGCCAGTTCATCAGACCCTGTTAGATAAAATGTATGACTTTGCTTTTTCCTTCCTTCTGAGCAGTGATTTTAATTTGCAAGATGGCTGAAGGTGCCTGCACCTCCACTGGAATAATACATATACAGTGCCTTTTCAGAGAGAAAACTCCAGTGAAATGAGTGTGTGCTAAATAGGACAAGGTACTTAACTATGAACAGCAGCTGGAAAGGCTGAGACCCACATTGGTGCACTGGTGTAATGAGAGCAAAGCCCAAGCACTTCTGTGGGTAAAGCCCATCATATATTACTGAAAGAAACATCAATAAGAAAAAATGGCCACCTTGGGTATTCACTGAGGAAACAAAAGCCATGTGGCAATTTGTCCAGCATTCAGGATGAGGAGACAGCAGTCACTGAAAGAGTCATATACAATCTAACCACCGGGGGAAAGTGTTGTTCCTTATTCAGCTGATTGGTGTCTCTTGGAAACATCTGCTCTCGCTCCTGAGTTTCTTTGATGAGAGAATAAATGGCACTGTGTAATTCACCTTTTCTCTAGCATTGTCTCTTGGGCCTCTATTGTGGGAGTCTCATTTTCCTTTTCTCTGCATGTTGTGTTCTGATAATCTTATTTGTTCTATCTGTGGTGTCTCTGCTTCTGATGCTTTCTTATTTCTCTCTGGATTTTTTTTTCTGGCTTTCTAATGGACTTACTGAGGAAGGATTGGTAATACTGATTGCATTTGCAAGGAAGATACTATCAATTCATAGTTTTTTACTTTTACAGTGATCACTAAATTTACTCAAGTAGCAGAGTCATTCTGGGTTTGCTCGTAAATTGTTGATTCACATAAAAAAATAGAGGGCCTGATTTCGACAGAGAGCCTGATGTTCTGTGTAATACAGTAATACAGAGTTTCTCTGGGTAATTATATCATCCAGTTTGTGGTAGGTATCTTGGACTTGCATGTTCTGTCATTTAGAAATTGATGACTCATCTGGCATTGGCTACTGGCATCCTTCTCATTTGGGTGCTGTTCATGCTGTTTTGCTGCCCCCTGTTAATTTTCTTACCTGGGTCCTTCAGTCTGTTACTGCTCTTGCAATGGTCCATTTGTACACATAAGGAAAGGACTTTTGGCTCTCATTAGATATTAATTGGGAATTCTCCATTTATCTTTTAAAAATTCAGACTCAGGCTATGTAATATCTAATTTTGGTGATTCCTGTTGAAAAGTTTGTCTTGAATCCTGGCTATGAGCTTTTTGGTTTGGGTTTTTTTTTTGGGGGGGCCTTTTTCCAGCTGAAGTAAACTTTATTTTGCTATTAAGCTCACTGAGAGGAGCAGCAGCCATGATATTTTATTTATTTATTTATTTTGTGTAATAGAATATATGATTCTAGTTAGAACACAGATGAGTATTACTGGTTGATGCCAACGTTTCATTTTCCCCCTCCACCATTTTTATTGTTTATTGCTGTCTTAAACAGAGACGTTTGAAGTTTTTTTTCTCTGTCAAGTTCCTCAGCAGTTAAAATTGCTCAGAGAAGATCAATAATTTAAAGATATTAATTTCTAAGTGCAGTTAATATTTCACATTGTAGATTGGTCTGAAAGTAGTATATTTATAAATATTATGCTTAATGTTCCAATTTAATCGAATTTATTTTTTTTATTTGCACCTTTTTCTTAAATTCACTGTGAAAAGTAGTTATTGTCTGTCTGACTTATGTGAAAGTTTGAGCTCATGTTTTTGATGCTTTTTGTTTGTTTTTCTGAAGAAAAATTCAATTAAGTCTTTAAGTGTGTCACATGGAACTGTAGGAGAATTTGCTTTTCACATATCTATCCCTATGCTTTAATTTTGCACGCACTTGTATTGTTTCATTTCTGCATTTGTATTTTTAATGTAAATTTTGCATCTCAGTTGCTTCTGCTTTTTCCTAAAGTTGGAGTATATTCTGAAATATTTCTGCTGCTCTGCTGCCCAGTAGAGCAAAAGTGGTTGGTTGTTCTTCTGTATTTAATCCCTAATCACCTGTCTGAAAGCAGAGTAAGAAAACAAGAAGAGCATACCTATTTCCATGCCTGTGCCATGTCAGGGATTTAAGAGAGTTACTTGCTATCCCTGGGCATGGTGCTTAGTGTTATAGTCTAACCTTTAGCAGACAAGACTGGTTTTTGCTCTGATGTGCAATATTGGAATATATTGCAATACATTATGATGGATTTAAAAAAAAAATTTAAAAATTGTGGTAAAGACCAAAACTCTGGATGTAATAAGCATACCTAATAGGTATTAAGTCATGGCCTGTGTAATTTTATTGGAAGTTTATTACAGTGCAGGCACATTTAATGGTGAATGCACGTCCCTATATGTGGAATCACCAGTGATATAATGAGAAGGGAAGGTTGTGATAAATCTGCCAGTGTAATAGTAACAGGCACTCGTATACTTCATATTATTGCTCACAGCCTGTGTATTCAAAGCTGGGAAATTATCAATTCCTCCACATTAATAAAGATGTCAGTGACCAGGGATGGATCTGTGATGGGAAGGGTTCTGGGACCATACCCTGGACTTGTCTGTTTATTGTTTAAGGCTCAAGTGGCTTACACAGGTGGGAATGTGTGAGGCTAGTACAGCTTGTGCTAGGACACCTCTTTGACAGGGAAAAGGCAGGACAGAAGTAGCAGCAGCTGTGAGGTGTGTCAGGACAGGTGAGGGGGAGCCAAGTAATCAGCTGAGTGCCTGAAGCCTTTGTGACATGGCAGATTTTACTGCAGCAAGGTTATAAGGAGACACAAAACTTGACTAGAGAAGCTGCATCAGCAAGTACTTTTGGCATTGACCAACTAAATTGCCTTTCAGCTTATTAATTGTTTTGCCTGTGTATAGGTGTACCTATACATACCTGACTGAGGTATTCCTCTTGGATACTTGCCTCTGCTCCAGGACCTTTAATTGGGGAAACAAGGGAACTGTGGTGGCAAAGGGCTCCTTGACAAGGCTTGCACTGGGATAGCACAGTGAAAGCAACCCCCAAAGGTATTTTTGTTGCAAACCAAGAGAATTAGAGAAGCAATCAGAAGGTGTGCTGAGAAGGGATAAGCAAAAAGCAGACTGTCCAGACTGTCACTGTGAAACAGTTATCTTAGTCTGGGGTAGCACCAGGGTCCAGGCATAGCAGAGTCAGGCCCTGTGAGATTATAAAGCCCAGCACTAATGGCAGCCTTTCCAATCTAGCCTCCTTTTAATTAAACCATAAATGCCAAAATATTTTTTTTTCCTTTCTTTTCTCTTGCTAATACTTCAGTGGGTGCATATAGTGAGCTTTAGGCAGAAGAATGGGACAGAGAACCTGAGAAAAAAGCAGATACTGACAGGCACTGCTGACCAAGGTGGGGTTCACAACAGAGCCCAGATATGCAAGTAAAGCAAAATGCACTTCTTTTTTAGAGCAGATGGACTTGAGAGGTGTTGTCATTTAACCTCCAAGACTTCTCAGGCTGTAATGATATCTGCTCTCCCTGGGCTTATTTATCTCAGTCATTAATAAGTCATCACAGTAATTCCCTTTTCATGTGAGGCTATGGGAGAAAGGCATGTTTGGGTACTCCTTAGTAATCAGAAAGGAAAGGCTGCCATGGAAAAGGAGCCTGAACAGTGTGCAATAGGCAGAGGAAGCTCTTTGGTCTCTGGAACATACTGAGATTCATTCGTTTTTGAAAAAAAGCTGAAAAATGTGATTTTGTTGCGGGGAGGTGGGGGTGCAGCTGTAAGTCTGCCTGCCTGCCATGCAGCTCAAAATTACAGCCCGTAAATAGATGTACATACTTAACCTCCTAGAAGGGCTGTAGCTCCCTGCTGTAGTACAATGAGAATAGTAATACTTACCGTTTAGATTGTGCATTCTATTCTCAGGGCTGTGCCAGTGTTAGATACTGCAATGTAAAGCGGGTGGGTGATTGTGAGCAGGGTGGTGAGCTTTTCAATTTCGGGGGTGGGAGGGGGCACTGCTACTTTGCACTCTCCCCGGAATAAAAGGAGATTCAAACCCTTCTATTCTGGCAGCGGGGGCACGACATCTTCTAGCTTTCTTCCAGGAGCGGCTCTCACCGGGGAGCCGATTCCTTCTCGCGTCTGACCACCACAGCCCTCAGTAATTATAGCAGCGTCTGAATTCTGAGCTAAAAACAGAAGAGCAGCATGTGCCTATTCCCCATGTGATTGGGGAAGCAGGAAATTGAAAGAGCCTGCCGGCGAGCGGAGGGAGCGCAGAGCGGCAGCGCAGGCAGCGCCGGTGTGCGAGCCGCTCCGCCCGGGACGCGGGGCTGTCACCCTCGGGCACGCCGGGCGGAGCTGCCACCCTCCGGGCCGGAGCGCCGCGATGTGAGCACCGCCGGCCCGGGGCACCCAGCCCAGCCCTCATGCTCCGCGCCGCCGGCAGCCCCGGCCCCATGAGCAGCTCCGGAGGATCTCCCGCCTGTGGATACAAACGGGGCGCACTCGGGATGCGCTAGCTCTCCCCGCAGCTCCTCCGTGCTCCGCGCCGCCGGGACAGGGCGATGGACATGAACATGAAGAAGTTCACAGTGCGTCGCTTCTTCTCCGTCTATCTCCGCAAGAAGTCTCGGTCAAAGAGCTCGAGCCTGAGTAGATTTGAGGTAAAATTCGCCTTAACTTTGTTAAATGCAGCAAATGCTGTTAGGTGCAGGTAGCAGGGGTACAAGAGAACGCCTGCATTTACTGATGTGATAAGTAGTTAAAGGTGCTCTTTCCCTCGAGGTGGTGATATTCGCACCTAATGTTCTTTGTTTCAGTGTAATTCAGTGCTTTTTCTCGGTAGTATTCAATACATTGCATAATATATTTAGTGTGTTGCCAAGAGTCCTTTTATCAGCCTTGCAGGGGAGGGGGAAGCTGGTTCAGGACATCATGAAGTTGTAGGAAATAATTACAGATCCACTTAAATTAGCACAAATGACACCACAGTTTGAAATAGCCTCATCTTTTAGTCTTCCTCTGCATGCATACCAGTCTTTCTTAGTGCTGCGTTTCCAAATAATTAATCAATTTGCTAGTATCTTTTATATATATGTGGTATATTAGACAGGGATTCTCTTGATTATTTCTCCATAGGTTCTCACGTTTGCACATATTTTGCATTTATCTTCTCCCCCCATGCATCTCTCTTGGTATTTTTTCATTTACTTTGTTTTAGGAGAAGTTGTTCTTTAGGACCTGGGGACACAATGTCAAATTAAACCTTTCATGATTTAGCAGTGTGGGGAGATGAAGGCAGGTCCAGTAGGAGGTGTTGGCAAATTCGAGTGTGTGAATGGGTTAGAACCCGGATTTCTGCCTACCTTCCTCAAACCATTGTTCTTCAGCCCTGTATTTGGAGCTGTGAATAGTCGGCAGGATGTGAGATCAATTGAATAGATGTCAGTTATATTTATGTTGTTCACTTTACCATTGCAGATGATGTGCAACCTCTGCATTAAAACAGAGGTAGATGGGGCCTGATTCCCTTCTGTCTCACATTTATTTTGTGCTGGTGTACTTCAATTGACCTCTGAGGAGTTACTCTGATTTGCACTGGTACTCCCAGGAGGAGGATTAGTCTTATGCTGTGTGAATACATTTTGAAATGTTATTCCCTTAGTGTCCTATTTAAAGCACCAGGTAATTGTTTGAACATAAAGTTCTTCATGTGTCATTGCTTAAGCAGGACATGCCAAAAAGCCAAGTTTTTGACTTGTGTATTTTGTTGGGTTTTATTTTCTTTCCTAACTATTTAAAATCAACTTTCTTGGGAAATGAGCATGTAAAAATTTATTTTCATCATCAAACAGGCATGCTATGCATTTAAAACAAACTAATCACTCCCTCCTTAGAACAGTTGCATCCCAATAGGACTGAGGGGAGAGATGGGGATACCTTTCCTTTCCTGATTGTGTAGTCAGAATCACAGAGTTTAAGTTAGAATAAATGTTCCTTGTAACTCATGGTAAATGATCTAAACTCATGCTCCACCAGAGACAACAGGAAGTAGATCTGGAGTTACATGAAGGAGTTCTGAGACAAATGAGTGTCTTCTCAGGCAACCAGTGTCAGGATGGGATGTTAGGAGGGGACCTGATCTGGAGAGAGCAGAGCCCCACCAGACCTCATAACTATTCATTTGACAGTGCCATAGTTTGGGAGAAACAGATTCCACCATACTAACTATTTAACTTATCTAGTGAATAACCAGTAAGACTCAGCATTTGTATCAGGCTAGACTCTTGCTTCACTTACAAAAAAACCCCCAAAAAGTGAAAGAAAAGGTCTTTTCAATCCTTTTGACCACTAGTGTTAGATTTACTGGACTTTCTCAATAATTATGAAATAGCTTTCCCTTATGTGAGTTGTATTGTAATTTTTTTTTTTTTTTAAATAATTTCCCAATAAATATCCCGTTGCACGTGTAGCTTCAGAGCATTCCATCCACTTCCCTCCTTTCTTCCCTGGCTTTCAGTAATGACCAACTTGATGCAAAGTGACTCAGTATTATAATGGAGTGGAGAATAGGGTCTGTTCCAGCTATGAAGAAAAAATTATTCATAAAATCTGTTCTGCTATTTAAGTGTGAAAATCATCAGAGATGTTTTTTCTTTGGGCAGGGGGTGACAACCAAACATGAACATCAAGTCTCCTCTGTGGTTTCCATTCCTGAGTACTTCTGTGTTTAAATTTATAATTGCAGGCTAACAAGTGCTTATCAGACAAACAGAAAGTGTGAGGAAGCCTGTTGGTAGATTTTTTTTAGAAGTGAAAATATTCTTCATCCCAGTAGGTAGGTATTTTTAAAGATGCATAAAAAGGTACAGGTTGTTACATCACGGAATGAGTAAAAGTAAAATAAAGGAAAGAAATATGGAAAAAAAACCCATGGGGCATTGCTTTGCTTAGTGTGCATTGGCTAATGTACCTGGCAGAAATTGTGTTGCACGATGTAATTTGAAATTTGGAAGGCAACTGTTTTTACTAGGTTGTGTGGGATTTTTGTTATGTTGTTCTTTTGGCAAGTTGGGAAGAAGGGTTGAATGGTTTAAGATAGATGCTCCTAGGCTCAGGCATTGAATATGTTTAAAATACCATTATTAGAGTAGATTCAAAAATAATACAATATTAGTTATTAATATAATGATTAATTACTTTTTCTACTGTGGTATTCTACATTTCAAATTCATTTGTAATTACAATCATAGTTTACAGAGCCAGGATACAGCTGCAGAAAAGGACTTAGCAGATCACAGCTTGTAACCTGACCTTTACTTGATTGTTTCAGGTCCCAAAGTCATTGCTATACCTGAAACAACAAGATCATCACCTTGTGTAAATAGCTGGGTTTCACACTTTGTCTTGACTGAAATTTGAATTTATTTGGCTACAGTTTAGGGGTTTCAGTTTATATTATTTTTCAGTATGGCCTGCATTGCTCTTCATTTAAAAAGTATCTAGTGATGTAATTTTATTGAATGTGCAGAGCCAAGTTTTGCCCTTCTGCATGCTCAGAGTTCTGATTGAAGTCAGCTGAAAATCCAGCAAAGTCAATGGGAACTGCATGTGTGCATCTGAGAAAGGGCTTTGTTTATGGTTCTTGCTGAGTGTTGATGAACATGAATGTGAAACCATCAGGATAAAGTACACAGAGTGGGGATCTGCTAAAGACTTTGAGACCCAGTGGAATGCATCTTATGGCAGTGAGCAATATCCCTTGATTTATAAATCAAAATTTAAATATGCCATTGGAATAAGCTAGGAAATACCTAAGCATATAAAGAATTTGATAATATTTATTCCAATGACGCAGGAGTGTATTTTTATTTTTTTCTTTTGAGAAAACAACCAATTAAAACATTGCCTTTTATTCCTTTTGGAAATGTTTCTGACTTTTGTATTCCTGACTTATTTTTAATTCATTATTCTTACACTTTAATTATTCTAATTAGTTTTTAGTCTTGCTGGTAATGATTAATCCAAATTATGTTTAATCTATGTTTGGGGTTTAGAGCCTAGCAGAGTTCTTGGAAATTAATTCAGAATTAATTTGGAGCCTGTTGAGCCTCAGCATGGTCAGTTTGAGAGGTAAGATCTCCCGTGGATGATTCAAGCTTGGGTCCTCCTTTGGCTCCAGCACTGGCACTTAGGAAATGGAAACAAGCCTATGCAGGCTTGCAAGTAGTAGTGCAAAAGGACTGGCTTTGTAATACTTTGTTACAAGAGATTTTTGGTTCTAATCCTAGGCTCTGATTCTGATTTCCTACAAGCTAAAGTTACAGCAGCCTTAGGAAAGAGCCCAAAAAATGCTGAGCCAGACTGCTCCTTTTCCACAGTGGGTTGGGGCAACAATGCTTCACTTGCAAACACTTGGGAATTCTTCTGAACCTGTATGAAGAGCAGTTCTGCTCCTGATCAGCAGTATGTCCTTCATTCTGTCCTATTTTAAAATTTTTATCGTTACTCTCTTGGTAGAAGAAGAGAGTCTTTCTGTCAAATGTTAGCCAGAATGAAGGCGAGTTAAAGAAAGGAGATGGGGCTGATCAGCCCAAGGACATCTCTGCAAGGTGTGAGTCCTGAGGCAGATTTAGTTTTTATTTTCCCTCCCGTGGTAATGATCATCTTTGTGATGTGTGTTCTTGTTACAGCAGAGGGTACTGACACTGTTGTAGTGTCTAACTTTCCCCAGCTGCAGGCAAGACTTTTACGAGGAAGTGCTGCAGTTCTTGTAGTCTTGCTGGGGGGAAGGGAGGCAGGGAGGGGAGAGGGAGCAGGAGGACTGTGTAGTCCCTCAGGTCACTTGAGGAGCCAGGAAATCCATTTTTCAGACTCATTTTGACAACTTGCTGTGTCATTACAGATGGTTCAGACCTTTGTGCTTTGCATTTCCCATTTGATAAAAGGAAAATTATGATAAATATTCAAGTCCTTTGATACTCTTCTACCTATTTACTCTGGGTTTGAGGGCAATACTCATATGTGTACACTTTCATAATAAAGAAATTGCTCCCAATTCCCAACTGCTTCTGACTTTATTCCAAATAAAGTCTTGTGTGCCTCAGGCTTGATATATGCTCCTTGCAACAAGCCTCAAATTAACTGCTGAGGTACAGGAACAGAAAATCAGGCAGGTGGATGTAGGGATAACTTGTACACAGGAAAATCACAGAAAATTGGGACTGGAAGGCATCTAAAAACCCTTAATCTGGACTCCTCTTCCTCCTTATGCAACATCAACTATATCTAAACTCTTCCATCAAAGATATTTTTCTAACCTCTTATTGAAGAGGTAATAATCCAGTGGTAAATGCCCATAACTTCTAATGTGGTATATTTTGCATTAATATCCTTAGCATCTCAGGGTTTTCCTGCTATCTAGCACAAGTTTTGTTAAGGCAGTTTAAGCCTGTGTTTTCTTGTCCTCCCCATTGTAACTGTGAAAAGGAGTTTCCTTTTCTTTCCAGTAGGATTTTTGTGCAAAAGCTGTCCAAGTCCCTTTCCTCAGTCTTTCTGGTAGGGTGAGAAAAATGTCTCTTCTCCTTTCTGAAAGTTAGGGACTTCCAGGAACAAGACCCTGGGCCAGTTACAGCGACACTGTTAGGGAGTATCTCTTCATTTTTGGATGTTAATTGTCCCTTGTAAAAATCAATTCTATCTCAAAGGCCCTTACCCTGCCAAATACCAATCCAAATTGTCATTTTATGCTCCATTTCCACCATCTCAGTGTCTGCATGATTCCTTGATCTGATGGTATTTGGCATCCAAGCCAGGGCTGACAGAGTTGATCCATGGGCTGTAGTGTCAGATGAATTCTGACAAAGATCACACAGCTAAACCAGGCTCTGGTCACATAGCCAGGTTACACAAATGTTTGGGCATAGAGCAGGGGCATGGGATCATCATACAACAGAAGAGGGCTTCATTTGGTTGAGGGATGAGTGCTGTCTGATCCACTGATGGGACACACACATGCCTACAAACCAATGATGGAATGACTGAAAGGGAGAGGGCAGTGCCCTTCCACTCTCTGAGCCAGGTTCCCTGTGCCTGGAGCATCTGTGTGTGGGTGTGCAGGAGATGAAGAACTGAACCTCAGGGACTCATTGGAACCTGTGGGCAGCTGAGCCCCTGCCTAGCATTTATTTGGAGTAATGTAGCTTTATGCAAGTGAAAAGTGTGTAATTTAATTTTAAGCTTTAGCTCATAGTGTAATGACCTGTCTGACCCTGTGGCACAAGAAGTCTGTTCTCAGAGGGTTTAGCTCTCTTACATCTATTTTTATTATAAGTAGCATTTGCTTCATGCATTTTTCTTCCAGCCTCAGAAGACTCCTTTTGTGTGTGCTTTCTGCATTTGTGTCCTCACAGGTAACTGGAAGTATTTCTAAAGTAAGACAGAAATCAGAACAAAAACTTTCCTTATGTTGATTTACCAGTTACTCAAGTACAAATAATTGTCATCTAAATATTTGCTTGTCATTTCCTTTTGTTCACTTAACAAGACTTACTCTCCCAGTTCAGCAAGGATTCTGTAAAAGTATTTGTTGTTAATAATGACTCCAAGTACTGCAGAGAAGCAGCAGTGGGTTCTGCACACGGGACACACTCTGTGTGAGTGTGTTACCATCAGCTCTTACAAAGTACAGTTTTGTTTCCTGGAGAACAAAGCTCCAGGAAATTACCAAAAAAAAAAAAAAAGTCAGATCACTAAATCTGCCTTGAGAATAGCTTTCTGACAAAGGATGTGCAAGGAAGTAGGTGATCCATCCTTTCAAGGTCCAATTCACACGCAGGGAAGTGCCTTCCAGGCAAACAGGTTGGGGGGCACATTCCCTCAGTGAGTGCATGGATGGTGATGGGCTGGCTTTGGAAGACTTTGAAGGGAGCTGTTCAGTCTCTCTCTCACTAATTTGAAGTGTACCGTATTTGAAATGTATCAATACTTTAGCAGAGCTGCTTTTACTGTGAGAGGTTAGGGAACTTACAGCTCTCTTCTAGCTGAGAGCCAAGAGTTCAAGGGTACTGGAAATGCAAACATTTTAGAGCACAGAAGACAAAACCACAAAGTTTCTAATGAAGAAAATCTTTTCCTCAGATTGCAGTATATTATTAGGAATTGTGTGGCAGTGCACAGGCAAGAAGGAAAGATGCAGTTTGCCAGTGTGCCTTCAGGTGATAAGCAATGATACTAATTGGCAAAATGACAACTCATTAAACCTTAAGACATGAACTCATATGAAGTCTAGATGTAATTCAAGGGTGTCACAGCTCTCTCCTACAGGGCCAAATCTGAGCCTGTATATGACTGCAGAAAGGAGTAAATAGTTTTACTTTCAAGAACTGTTATGAATAAACAGAAGGCTTTGCAAGGGGGTGAGCTGAGTGTGTGGGTTTATCTATAACATTCACCTTTCTATTCTTTTCTTTCAGTAGAAATTTCTATTGTTTTTTTCTAGTGAGTAACAAAGAAAATCCTGTATCAGTTCAAGTTGCCAGCAACTAGTGGACAGGTTATGCGACTCAGATATCTTAGCCTTAAACTTCTGCATCAGCAGACCTCCACGCCAGTCTTTCCTGTATCATACAATCTCTGTGACTAGAACATATCTGGGACAGCAATTAAACACTGTAATTGCATTAATTGAAAAAACACCTTTCTAAATATCTGAAACCCTGCTGGATCTGCTGCTAGTCTGCACAGTTCCTACTTTATCCCTGTATGGTTATGCATTGCAATTATTGCTAAAGAGTAAATCTGAAAGCAAGCCTTTACATTAGAATATTTCTGTGACACATTCAAGCCTGATTCATATCACTAGGTTTGAAATTTTTTTAATCACTTAGTGTGTGCAGATGTTAAATAAAACATACTTCAGAAGTTTTTTTATAACATTTCATTATGTCGTAAAAACTTGAAGCCCTTTTCTAGCAAGTAAAATCTCTAATTTCTATTCCAAAACCAACTCCTTTGATATTCCATTAAATCAACATTATTAAGATAGCTAAACCAAGATGTTTTCAAAATGTGAATGATTTTTATGTGTTAGCATTGTATGGCTGATTTCAAGTACATTGCAGTGCCTGAATTTGAAACAATGGAGAGGATGATGTATCTGCTCTTGTTTTTCCGATTCTTGTACCTTTGAGAGTTGCTTTCTTTGCATGTTGCAACCAGTGAAATAGGCATAAAAGGAGGGAAGGAAAGTGTGGTAGTTAATCTTAGCTCTTATGCATTTTGTCAACTTCTCTTCAAATTCTACTTCCAATTGGGTTTACTCAAGAAATGGGTGAAAGTGTATTATATGAATCCCCACAGAAAGGTGCTGTGTGTTGTAAAGGCAAGAAAGCCCCCACTGAAGTAGGCATTGATTAATCCCTCTCAATCTCTTCAGCACTGTGAAGTTGTCCAGGTTTATGATGCTTGCCAGTCAGAAGTAATAATACTGTTCTATTTTAGTTATTTAATCCTCTTTTGTTCATGGTGAAGTTTTAGCAATTGTAAGGCAGAAAATACATAAAGCTAATAAAGCAGGAGCTGGGTCAAACTAAGCTGAGGGGGATTGAGGGGAGGCTTTGCTTTCTCCTTTAAAAGTTTTAATGTGCATTATCCTTAGCTTTGTGGCTAAATTAAGCCGTTATGTCATAAGGATGAGCACTTTGGGGGAATATGCTCTGGCCCAAAAACAGAGTTGTATGTACCATATTAACTGCAAACTGATCCAAGACAAAAAATAATCACCCATGGTAGCAGAGCTGGAGACAAACCAGTTTCTCAAAAGCAGTTGCTAAAATTTGCTTTTTTCCCCCCATGCTTTCAAGTTTTTATGTATTTTCAGAATTGAAGAATCCATACTAAAAGCATACTTCATGATTTTGTGGAAAAATTAATGTTGCAACATAATATACCAAGGGGCAATGCTGGTAAGGATGGTGGGCCACAGAACTTTCTCTGCAAAGTAGATAAGATTTATTCACTCACTTTCCCCTGTTCCACCAGTACAGTTATGGCAGCATCCAGATGGTTTCCTTTCCTATGGCTGTTAATGCCATCAACGCTACAGCATCCCTTCTCACACACCAGAGAACTTCATCTGTATCTGCTTTTTCTGCTTTTCTCTGAAAGAAAAACAAAAACAAAAAAAACCAAAACCAAACAAAAAAAACCTAATAGCATCTTTTGCCTGATGCTATGAAATGAATTTCTGAAAGTCTTCTCTACAACAGGGATTTTGTATTCTAGCAAACAAATTTTTCATTTTTCCCAGACACGAAAACCCATATGGAACATTAGGAGAAATACCGCTAATGATTCTGAGGATTGTCACTTCCAAAGCACAAACTACCTCTTGTGATTATCTGCCAAAAGATACATGTTTTATCCCAACTTCCTTTTTGAAGATCTCTCCACACATCAGGATAAAGCTTACATAGCAATTTACTCTTGGAGATGGGTATTGTGCTGTGAAAGGGTGTAAGTTGCCCATAACAAAGATAATTATGTGAATGGTGCCAACTGCAGTTTTTCCCTTGCTTGGTTTAAAAACATTTTCTATCTCTGTAACAAGTTGTAAAAGAAGCCATAAAATTAATTTGAGTAATGTTTGTATTTAAAGAAATGCTATAATAGGTAGGCATTTGTGATGTTATGGGGGGAATTGTTTTCCTGGAGTTGTAAGGAAAGCTTTGAGGTTTTGACTTAATATTTCTATCTTTCTCATAATATGTCAAATGAGTGAATTAAAACTGTAATCTTTTCCAATGCAGTTGATCTGGGTCGTTTTGAAAATGTAACTTTTTTTGAAGAGCCTTATTTATGAAAAACAGATCATCTGGTTTGCTTCTTTGCTTCTGCTCTTGACCACTTATTATTCTATTGATCAGTTTAGAGTTTGCTTTTTGCCTCATTTTTTTGTGTTCGTCTCTTCCTCCTTGTTGTTAATTGCAGGCACAGCCATGGTAATTATAACCAATCCCCAGGGAAGTGGGGACTTACAAAACATTTAACAGGCTGTATGCACCACAGCCAAGAGAAAGTTTGCCCTTTTACCCTACCTTCTGCTGGTGTGAAATTCATGGGACTGAGAGAGAAATAAGAATAGAGCTCTCTCCATGGAGTACAACTATGGTCTACAAGCACTGATTCATCTTTCTGTGGTCACAGAGCAGTTGTTGTCTGGGATTTTGAATCTTCTCTTCAGGGAGGCACATCAACTCCCCATTTTTCAGTCACAGAAGAGAAGAAATTAAGTTGTTTTGCCCTCCTGGGATGTGATTCTTTACTCTTGTCTGCAGGCTTTTCTTCTCTCTTGTAAATAAAAGCTGAAGATTTGAATGTGCTGTAGAATCGCGCAGCTGGGCTGCAGAAATGCCGAGCTCCACATCATGGAAACTGTGCCCTTGAGACCAGGCTCTTGCCTCCTGGTGTCCACTGAAACTCACTTTGCCTTCTCAGATGTTTCCCTTGTAAGGTTACAGTTCTGCTTTTTCCTTCTCCTTCACCCTATCATTCATCTGATTCAGCTTTTTTGTTTTGTGCTTTAGCTCAAACAATGCAATCACATGTTTTTGCTTTTCTTGTGCTGCCTCTGTTTTGGTACTTTCCACCCTCACTTTCCTGAGGTAACTGGGCAGCCATCAGTAAAAACAAGCTTTGTTTGAGGAAGTGCCAATTCAGAGATGATACTCACCTCTGAGGCTGGGCAGTGGTCAGATGGCTCTGGAGCAAATCCCAGATGCAGTTCTTACCACATATCACAGAAATGTCCCCATCTCACACATTACAGCCCTTCCCTATTTCTCTTCAAATGTCTCTGCATTCTGGTTTTCTGTAGCTTGAATGTCTTGTGATCATTTCTCCTTCAGGGAGAGCAGCAGAAAGAACTCCTAGGGAGTCTCCTTGGCTCCCAGCTCCTGAGTGTGTTGCTGAGGGTTTCATGCCTGTGACTCAGCTCTGCTCCCAGTTGAGCACGAGCGTCTGGCTGGCTGGGATTTCAGCTTTATATAGTACCAGTTTCAGCACCTCTACTCTGGCTTTAAAGCAATGTTACTATGGCATCTACAACAGCTTAGAAAATAGTGAAATAAAGAGATCAGTTTTGGCATTTTGTATTGCATGACAGTTTTTGTGCCTGTTTTGCCTCTATGTTTTCACCCTCTGTTTTCTTTTGAACCTTAATGAAAAAAACTCACAGTGAATATGAGATGATATTTTGGTCCCTTGTCATTCTGGATATGTGAAACCATGTAAAGTTTCATGGTTTCTGCTCAGTCATCATCCATTTCATCTTCTTCAAAGAAGTAAACTTGTGTAGTTGTTCACCTTGGGATTCCCATGACAAAGTTAAAATTAGCCTGCACTAATTTAGTAATTTATGATAAAAATATCTTCCATTGGAAGCACCTTACCTTTGTAGTTAAGAGCTAACTCTGTTATGTTTACAATGCCATGAAGCCTAAACCAGTGTAAACCTACATGATTCAAATGAAAAGCAAATCAAATTGTTCTTTTTTCCTCCCTGGAACTGTAATGAGATCTGAATCAGAAGAAAACTTGTAATGCTTTTTTGTTGGGATACTTAACACCACAGCAGACTGGCATTGCTGTTGGTAGAGCGACAGTCCTTCCTTGTTTCCAAAACCTGAGATATAGCAGAATGCTTTAACAGCCTGCTCTAGGTAAACTTCCTTGGCTTCTCTGTCTTCTGGCTGGTGGCCTCAAGCTTCCAGCAAGGACTATACAAAAAATAAAAAACAAAAACAACCTTGTAGTTTAATGTTTAAGCACATCTTGTATTATTACCAACTTTTGGGCTAGCACAAAATTAGTGTCCTCATAACTGAATGTGTAAGAGAGGATTATACCCTGGTCAAGCCCGTGAACCTAGAAGGCTAAATTTGGTAGTGTTGGAGGGTAAAGTGCCCATGGCAATACATCTGAATCTGAAATCACAATATTTTATCCATGTGGCCTCTGAAAAAAATATACTGAGACTGTTGAATCTGGAATCTCTCTTTTTCTCAGTGTAATTCAAACTCTTGTCTTGGATCTTAAAGAGTGTCTTGCTCTTTCCTCCTAAACTAAAAACTCTCCAAGGCATATTTATTAAATAAAACCAGCAGAGTGAATCTTGAACTGCTGATGTTCTCAGCTAGTAGTGGATGAATGAGGTATTCTGTTATTCCTGCAGGGATGCAACCCAAAATGTCAGAATATTACGTGATTTTCCTTTACTTTTCTGAAAAAGTGATTTGTCAGTGTGCTGCGTGTCTGTCATGTAGTCATCCATGTGAACACAGGAAATTACTGAAAAACCAAATTGTTGATTTGGAGTCATTTTTAGCCTAGGTTCCTAAAAAATTGAGGCTTTGTGCATGCCCCCACACTCCTTTCTGGCCCTTTGCTTTGAAAGCATTGTCAAATTTAACAGAGAAAGGGAGAAAAAATGGTGTTCTTGAAGACATAATGTTCCTGTAAGATTCTTGAAAATAGGGGCCTAGAGAAAGGACAACAGTGCTGCCCCACAACGAAGGAATAGGGAGTGGGAGCATATTTCTTTGCCACTAAAGAAACCAAACAGAGGGAGATGGTGGGAGAGAAGGGGGACAGCTTGATAACAAAGGGGGATTTCTCACTCCACGCTTTTCAGAACATCACTAGACTTTGCCAGGAAACAAAATAGGACTTCTTTTTTTTTTTTTTTTTTTTTTTTTTGGTGAGAAGTGTATTTGGATTTGCTGCAGAAACAAATGGATTAGTCTATTTACCTGTGTAAATATTTGGACTTTGAATTACTATAGTCCCCAACAATGATGTAATTTATCATAACAGTGCTGTCTTTTACTAATGTTTTTCCCTTACTACGAAGTAAGCAAGCTCTTTTTTTTTTTAGCAATTCCTGCTTCTAATGTAATGGGTGAGGCAGAAGTCACTAGCAGGGCTGTTTCATCAAGGTTACTGAGATGCTTTTGCTATGAGGGGCAGGCAATGTAGTATAATACTGCTTGTCCCTTTGGAATGCAGGGATCATCTTTGTGTGGGAATGTATTAAAGATACTTGTTTGAAGTCTCTTAAAATGTGATGTACCAATGGAGAAAAAGAGGCAAAGAATTCATCAGAAAAAAATATCATGGTATAATAACTTACAAGGTTTTAGAATCCTTGTTACAGAACTATAATGGAATATCAGTGTTTGCTTGAAATATCCTGTCTTGCTAACTGATTGTTGCTTTGATGACATGAATAATTAATTTCTCTGGATAAAAGTGGATATTTAGACTGGCAAGAGAGGCTTTGCAGGTGCAATGAGGAGTCTTCAGGCAGGAATATTTGGAATAAGGAAGTCTGGGGAGAATATTGGTGTTTACTAATGCTATAATTGAAATAGTACATTATAATAATTGCTTTTAAATTCTGTTGCATATAACTAAACACTATCACATTACTTAGTTTGGGGTCTCATATCTGCACGCTGAGCAGTCAAGTGGGTCAATCTGTAAAATTTTGACATTTTCTGATGTTTTCTGATGTTTGCATAAATAGCAAAGCAAGATTTCTGCTTGTTGACACTTCACTTGGTGAAGCTGCTAAACTTCTTAGCCAAGACCTGCCTACATACCTGTGCCCCACAATTGGTAGTGAAAACTGACCACTTTAGCACAGCCTCCTTACACTTTGCCTCTGAATTGCAAATGAGATGTCAATACATACAGGAGAGAGGGAGACTTGTGTGGGCACATATAACAAGTGTTTTACACTAACCAGATTATGCACATCTTTTTTAACAGACAGTCTGTTCTGTTGTTTGCAATAAAGGGAACATAAGGAAATAATGTCTAGTGGTCTTTGCTCTTTTTCAGGACAGTTTCTGAAAAGGATTCAGATAATACAATTTCTAAGGGATATGTTGTAATTGCAGCCATATTTTGTGTGTGTATGTATATGGCATTTACATGAATAATGCATTTAAGGGTGTAAATACATATAGTAGGGCAGTTTTTCCATGGAAAATGCTACTAAGAGGATTAGAGTTTGATCTCATAATACTGTACACAGCCTCTCATTGACTCAGAGTGGAGGATTGTTTAGTTCTAGCAGTCACCAAACAGATCAGCAGCTCACATTCTTGTTGACATTTTGTTTAAACTGAAATTGCTGAAAAGATATCTTCTTTTTCTTAAACTCAGTAAAATCTCTCCCCTAACTGATACTATGCAACTTATTTAAAAAATATTTTCTCCATTTTAGGGTTTAAGTTCCTCTTAAAATGATTTTCAGTGCATAAATGAACAATTTCTCACCTTGTTCCTTCCCTTTTGTCCTCAGGGTTGAGCCATTTTTCTATATTGTCTCCTGTCCCCACAGGTGTAGATTTTTCCCTTTTGGTCTATAAGAGGCTCTTCCTGTCCCTGAAAAGTACTCCTAATGAAATCATCTTTTTCCCAGCTGCTTCAGATGCATCTTCTGTTCCACTGCTGAAGCCCATCCTGCAGACTAAGCCTCTTACCTCTCCTTGTTTAAATATCTTATAAACAACCATTCTTGCCACTAGCTGAAGCAAACAAGCTCAGTGGAGCATTTCATGCTGCTAACGTACTTTCCTCGAAACTTCTGAGGTTTTTCTGCTGCCCTCACCTCCACTCTGTAGCCCTTCTCTTCCTCATAGAATGGCAGAATGCCTTGGGTTGGAAGTGCCCCTAAACATCATCTTGTTCCAAATTCTCTGCCATGACCAGAACACCTTTCACTAGACAAGGATGTTCAAAGCTGTATCTAGCATTATCTTTAACACATCCAGGGATGGGGCATCCATAACTTCTCTGCGTAGGCTGTTCCAGAGCCTCACCACCCTCACAATAAATAATTTCTTCCTAATATCTTACCTAAATCTAGCCTCTTTCAGTTTAAAGTCATTATCCCTTGTCCTAACACCACATATTCTCCCTTCTGGTGTTGTACCAAAGGCTGAGGACCCCATTTGGCCAGGGAATGTCTGCAGGTCATGGAGGGCAGCTCATTGCTCATATTTAAGTCCTAACCACTGAGAGATGTTTTTGCCTTTGCACTGACATTTTTCTAATACACACTGCACCATCTGCTAGTCACACACATGGCTTAAATATGAAATATTTAAGTTGCATACCTCTTTGATTTTTCAAATATCTGTGCTGCCTTACAAAGCTTTTCCTTTCATCGTGCTAGGGAAGTGAATGGCTTGCACCCAAAATTCTCTCTGGGCTGCCAAAGCATTTATTAGCATAATGTTAAGGACTATGAGAGTTTTTGATTCTGTATGATAATCAAAACGATCTGCGTGGATTATAATGGTAAAACTCCAAAGCAAAATTCAGACATTTCTTTTGGTTCAAATAATAGATTTATGTGCTCTCCACTGGGCTGCATTTCTTTCTGATAAATAGTTCTCACTTTCAGAGAACACCCACATCAAACTCCCCCAGTGTTGGTACACCTGTGTTTTATTGCACAACCAGTCTGTTCACAAGCTACTTATTTTTCTTAGAAACTTGAAGATGGGAAACACTGAATTTATTTGTTGTGCAAGTGTCCCTCAGACTAGCCACTCCCTGGTCACTGCACTGGAGTCCTTTACTGAGCCAACATGGTGAGCTCTTGTGCTCTTGTCTGTCCTGATTTCAGTGGCACTGCAGGCACCTTCTAGAGAATCAGGTTTATTCTGACTGCTCCTACACTAAAACCACTTCAGTTCTGGACCAACCAACAGCTGCTGAACTCCCCAGCAGTCTCTAGGTACACTTTTCCTAAAGCTTACTTCATATATGCACTCTGGATTCATATTCAGGCTTCCTGGTAGTTTGAGCAAGGAGACACAAATACTGTAAGGTTTCCAAACCCAAAGAGTTTTATCTTAAGGAGGAAAAAAAAAAAAGTGCAGTGTCAGAATAAAGTTTGCATGTGTTTCCTTGCCTTTGTTCCTTCCTCTGCTTAGGTATTGTTGGGTTTTGATCAGTGACCTCTAAGGGGATTTATGGATTTATATTCAGATCTCTGCATCTGATTAATCTTAAGAAGTTTTTTATCCTACCAAGTCCTGCACAGCTTCCCATCCCAGATACTCCTCTGAAAGGATTTGTGATCTGACCACATTGTTTCTCTTCCTGACTAGTCACATTCAACAATACCCCTCTCTGGAGGGGTGTATAAACAGGAAAACAACTAAATATAGATCACAGAGAGAGAAGGAATAGAATGCAACAGTATGAATAAAGAGGACTGCTTGCACAGATGGTGTAGGGCCAAGAGGAAATGGGGGAAGAGAGAGAGGCTTGAGAATGAACAGAGGTGGGGAAAAAAATTACCTGAGGCATAAACTGTTTATGAGAGAAAGGAGGCAGACAGAACAGCCCTCTGTTGCCTGGAGCAATCTGTAATGAACTGGGTTAGCATGATCAGAGAACGGAGGCCAAACTAGACTTGAAATCTTGTTTCTTTCATGATTATCTGCTGCCTTGATTAGAAGCTGATCAGCAGAACAGTCTTGAGTACTGCAGCTACCTCCTTGTGGGCAGCATGCTTTACTGGAGCAGAAGGCAGGGGAGGTCAACCTTCATATTAAACAGAACATAAATAGAATCTCATGGAATGGCACACCACGAAAAATTTAGGGAGGTGCTATTTCAGGCATCTCCTTGCCTTGATCTATTACATTTTTTACTTTTATTCTCCTACGTATTAGTGCAAGTTGCTGACTCAGAGCAGTCTAACAGCCTCTGATCAACAGACTGCCTTACAGGAGAAAGAGGAACCTTACATTTCTCCTCCCTCCTGCAGCCCTTACCCAGCTCTTACCCTGCCTGCCCAGGCAGGTGGGATGTGACTCTGGCACATTGCTGTGCCCTTACACATATGCAGCAGGACCCATCTGTATCCCCAATTCCCACTTTCTCAGCAGGCATTGCTTTGAGTGCCTCTGTAAATTGGGAAGATGAAGTGTTTCTGGGGTGAATTACCCACTTTGCAGCAGTGGCAGCAGGAGGGAATGCGTGGCTGTGCTTTGGCAGCCTCCAGACAGCACCCTGATGTCTTGGCTCAGATCATGGACACAGCAGGGCTGACACTAAAACCCCAGGCTGTGGACTAGGGCAGAGATGGGCAGACCTCTATCTGTACTGCTGCCTCTGACATGGGAGCAGTCATTTTCAAGGGAGATGGAGAGACATATTTGATTGGGCAGCAGAAACATATGAGATTGCCATTGCAAAGTCTGCCAAACCCTGATGGTTGGAGCCTTGGTTCATTTTTGGAATAAAACGCAGAAATGTCTGTAAATTAAGGCTGGATTCAAAACCTTCTGCTGCTTCTTTCTGTGCACAAATAGCTTCTCTACAAATAATACATTGTCTGTCTTTCTCTTCCCCATCATCCTTCCAACAGATTTGCACAGGCTAGACTGTTAGCTGCTGATGGCCTCTTTTTGGAATTGATGGTTATGTGGGGCTTTTCATATTGGCAAGCAATTTTATACTGTTCTGTTTTTGTTCTATGTATAAGTCTGCAATTACTCATATTTTTTGTTTAGAAATACATTTGGAAAAAAATTATAGTGACAGAAAATAGCCATCCAATAACCCATTTAAGTGTAAAAGTCATTCTTCATTCTACCTTTTATTCGTAAAATGAGACACATGTTCATTTGAGGAAATTTTTTCTTGTTTGAGCAAGAAGGAGGAAAAAAAAGACCGTTGTAGAAAAGCTCTAAGGGGTCAATATTTCTGGAAATTAAACAAACAGCACATTTTATAGTGTTCCAAAATGGGGAATAAGTCAGTTTGGTTTTTTGGTTTTTGGTTGTTGTTGGTTTTTTTAAAATTTATTTAACCAACTTGTTTAGAAGAGTCTTGTTGGACAGTAAATTTATTTTTAAAAATCAAATATAACTGTATTAGTATTGTTGGATTTAAAGCACCAGACAGCTAACTCTGATATTCATGTGTTTGTGGAAAGATCCTCTTTAAAGAGATTATACTGCAGCTATTTTGATGAGAAATGCTACTTATTATTGAGAAAGAGCCAGTAATTGCATTTATATTAAAGCAGAAAATTATGGGGAGCAAAATCAATGTATACCAGTTCAGTTGTCTTCAAAATGCTGCAGACTGACTCCATTCTGTATTCTTCTGCACAGTAAAATCTACTGTGTGTACCTGCACAGTTTTGGATTAATTTTGTTTCTCTTTCTGACTGTCAGGAAAGGTACCTTACTGTTTGAAAAGATTAGACTGATTACAGCATAGCAATGAAAGATGACACATCTCACCCTTTCTGTCTCCAGTAAGACCAAGGTGGCCCAGCAGTAGAACCAGTGCAGAAAAGGCTGTACAGAGCATGCTGTACCCCTCCAGTATCCAGTAGAAATATGCTCTTGGTCCTTTAGAGATGAGGGTCTGCTGCAGACTCCAAATTGTTCCGTGAGTTTTGCTTCTTTTCTTTTAACAAGGAGATTCTCTAAGGTAGAATTGGGATTTTTTTTTTTTTAATGTGGTATTAACTGGCATTACTTCTCAGGTCAAAACTCTTTAATGGCGACACTTGCTATGTACTTCTAAGCTAATGTTGGTTAGACAAGTAACTGTGAATTAACAATAAAGCAAATGGTTAAGAATCTGTTTTGTTTCTGCCAAATAAAGGCTATTGTCAGTTATTGTTAATGGAGATCTGCATTTCTGTTGCTCTATATAATATCTGTTATTCTAAAAGAATATAATGTCTTATGCAGCTTTAAATGTTCTATATTTATGATAAATTGCACTTCAAATTGGGTGATGATGAGTTGAAGCATTCAGCTTCTTTAGTCAGCACATACAGAGAGCTATAGATTCTCCATGGCCCCTGCCTCCTTTCCCCAATTCTGGTCCCTGATGCCATCAGCATCCTCCTGTAGTCCCTGGATGTACACAGGCATGTGCACACAGATTAACACACACATAAACACACACGTGTGCCTGTCCTGCCTTCTCCATGCTCCAGACAGCTCATTTCACAGATTTCAAGCTTGTCCTCACCTGGGGATCACAACCACCCTTTGGTCCATGCCCTGAGCCTTGGGCATGTCTGAGAAGAGGCTATGATGCCTTTCTTTTTGGGAAGTTTAGCCACACCAGAGATGCAAGAGGAGCAGTGGCCTTTCTGTCCAGTTGAGAAGCTGTGGCTGCTCCAACAGGGCATGTCTGTGCAGATGCTTTGATTGTGAAGATAGAAAATGTCCTGTGGCCTTTGTAAGGGGTGTGATGGTGGGGCTGGCAATGAGGGACTGTAGCAGAAAGGGGAGAAGTTCAGCAAAACTCAGACCAAAGTTGCAGTGCTTCAGAAGGGAGGAAAGGCTCCCTTTGGACTCTATTTAAAATGAGAGAAGGGAGGAGAGAGGAACGTGGCAGAGGGAGGAAAGGAGACACTGAAATAGAAGACAGAGAAACAAGGGTGGGGAGATGATTGGAGTGAACACTCAGCACAAGGCTGAGAAACTTGTCAGAAGCTTACAGAATTCTGGATGTCTGGAAACCTGTTTTGACTGTTTCCGCAGCTGTTCCTGCCAGCTGTTTTTGTGCTCTGCGAGCCTTGCCCCCCTCCCCTGCGCCTTCCCCAAAGTGCACTGGGGTGAATCACAGCTGGTAACTCCTCCAGCTGTGGGTGCAGTTTGAACAGAGGAAAGCTAATATCCTCTGGACGTTCCAGTTTTTGGCTGGAAATCCTGTGAATGATAGACAATCTACAGGCTCCTGGTTTTTCTAGCATTGCAAGGTCCAGCAAAGAACATGCAGACTGCACCTGCAATATTACAGAGGAATGCAACAAAAATCTCCCTGGAAGAGGAGTCCTCCAACTGGAGGACTGTTTGGTCAAAGTTACATATCTGTACCAGACAACATTTCTTTTTCATGCTCACAAATAACAAAGCTAGGCCAGCAAAAACTTGATGTTGCAGATCAGACCTTAAATAATAGTGACATAAGCCCAGCAAACTCAATTTCCCATTTTCAGTGACATCTTTTCCAAGTTAGATACTGCTGTTCTGTAATGCTTTCAGTACAGCATCACAGGCAATCTGCCATTTGAAAATTTGTTTAAGGGCTTTGCAGGAAGAATAAGCTGTCTTTTGCAGCATTCAGTGCACATGACCTCAGTCACGATCTGGAAAATATTACTATCATGACATTACTAGGTTATGATCCACCTGTGTCTTTCTAGATTATGTTGTTATCCTTCTGTAATACAAAAATGTTAATAATTCTTACAATCTCACTTGTACTATTCTGTTTGCATGGTTCATGTACTTTGCATTCCACAAAAACTTGGATAATGAACCTAAGCTGACAGATCTGGGGTTGGTTTTGTTTGGTTTTGTTTTGTTTTTCTTCAGAGTCATAAATTCCCTGACTTAATTTTCTGGGGAAAGAATAGGCCCACAGACTGAAGGCCTCATTTGTCAATATATGGTCCGTGCCAGTTTTTAAAAAGATGCTGGGTAATTTCTGTAGAATATATGGGATTAGAGAGAAAAAATATTTATGGACCTCCATGGCTGCAAAGTGTTAAAGATACACACACATGCAAAAAATGTCCCTTATTTAAGTCTTCAATAATTATTTCATTTATTAAAATATCCACCAAAACTTTGAAAAGCAATGCTACTCTTTTCAAAGCCACTTGTTCTGACTTTAATAATCCATTTTAATATAACTTCAATTTATACTATGTTTAAGCAAGGCTTTCAACATATAATTTTAAATTCAAGTTGTAAATTTCAACACGCATTTTCAAGACCTAAGACAGAATTACTTGCTGAGACCAGGCTGTGTTTAACGTGAAATATTAAAGTAGTACTTTGGAGTATAATGAAAGCTGAAGCTCAAGCTCAGCTATTACAAATTTACTCTGAGCCCTTGAGTGACGCTTGGACCAACATGATGGCCTTTGGGATCAAGTTTTCATCTGAAGAGAACTTTTTTCCAACTTTTTTGTACTACTGCAAGCTGTGTAAAACAGCAGTGGTAAATTACAAATGCATGTTCCCAGTCCTGCATTTCCAGTGGCACGCAAGGCGACAAGCAGCTGATAGCAAATTGGGCTGTGCACAGAGTAATGTTTGCAGTTTCAAGTTGGAAGAATGAGTTATTTGCAGAGTGCATGAGGTGTATGCAGATGATCAGTTTTCTCTTGGGATGACAGGTTAAGGTGCAGTTGTTTTCTGGGCTGCCCAGGGAAGCCCAGTTCAGGGCTGCTGATGTGTGAGTTCACTGCCATAGGCAGCATGGGGTGGGTTTATCTAGACCTTCCCCAGTACTTCTAGCAAAATACGATTCTCTTCCTTTGAGCTCGATGTCTGTAAGGTCATGAGATCTGTAGTGTCGTGTGAACTAAGAATTAATGTGGGAAAACAAATCAGTAACACACAGCACACTTGTGTAAGCAAACAGCTGCCCAGTTCTTAGGCTGTCCTGTGCACTAGGTTTACCATCAGTTAATGTAAAAGCCTAATGCATCCTCTTCCTGGTAGTTTTCTCCCTTCATTGTTGACAGGATGTGCTAAAAATAGTCTCCAGTCTATAGATATCTAAACAATGAAACTACAAATACAATTTTGGGAGTGGGGATGTTTCCACAAACTATTTATTTACACTAAGCTTCAGCAGGAGGCAAAACTAGTTTCTGTAGATGTAGCTTAGTAGTAATGTCTCCTGAGGCTAGAATATAATTTCTTCCTCATTTTGTTTTCAGAGAATAGCTGACATAGGATAGAAATATACTTTCCCCCTGGGGAGTGGAACAATTTGTTTTAAATTTCCTTGGTAGTCTGTACACAGATCAGAAATTTATCTAGAAGACCTGAAGGATAACTCAGCTCCAGCATACAGAAATTAATGGAGTTTCAAGTTGTGCTTTGGACAATTGTGGCTTTTCCAGCTATGGTGCCTGATTAAAAGGCTGTAAGTCTTAAGGGGTATGAATAAGTTTACCCTGAAATTAGGTGAGTTGTTCCTGGCTCATATTCTAAAATTAAGTAAGGTAAGGATAAATACCTGTGCTCACCTTGAGACATAGGGTGAGATTCTGCCTTCTTAGTGTTTCCTGTACCATTCTCTGTTGAAGTTGTTGTATTCCTACTGCTTGCAGTGAGCATGATTAAGGTTTGAAACCTCTATGCTAATGTCCCAAAAATGGCTACAACTGAAGTCTTTGGCCATTTCCCACCACTGCAGGTCAGTGCTGTGGGATGTCAAGCTACTATTTAGTAGTACTCAAGGGGGTTGGGGGGTGCACATAGGAATGGAAGCTGTTACCTGCTAGATCTGCTGGAAGGATGTGAGGGGTCCAGGTAGGACAGCAAATTACCAAGCTGTGGCCCTGGGGCAAACGCAACCCACATTGAGCATTTTATGAGAGAGGCAAATTGGTTTCTCTCCCCATCGTATTACAAAAGTGGATGTAATGTGTGTTGGAATGTATAATCTGAACTGTATTTATGATGGTGAATGGGAGATAGCAAAATGTTTTACTGTGAAAAGCAGTCTGTGATCGTGTAATGCTATTTTCATGCTTATTATTAATGACATAGCCTGTTGCATACTAGGAAAAGAATGCAGATTTTATACTGCTGCATTTGTCATACAAATCATAATCCCTAGACAAGTCCAGGCAAAGACTGCTAATATTTTTATGAATTATGCAGGACTATGTCTTACTTGTGTCTGTCTCTCTACAAAAATTTTCACTAGTTCAGGAAAGTGAACGAGCTTCCTCTTAAACAACACCTGCTGACTCTCAGAAAGAAAAGGATTTGTTGGTCTGCACATTCTGTAGCTCTTCTTGCCATTACTTGGTCCGAGGGTTGTTTTGTTTTATTGTTGGTGGGAATATTTTTAGTTTTGGCATTTTTTGGTTGGTTTTGGTTTGTTTCTTTGGTTTTTGTTGAACTCGGGCTGTCTTTTCTGCTTTGTTTTCTTCCTCTGCTACCTTCTGAATGGTCTCCTGTGCATTCACCACTGCTGATTTCTCTGGATTTCCAGTAGGTCAAAAACATTTTCCCTCTTGCATGGAGACACGGTGTTCAAGCAAGGAGACTGCCTATATGGCATGCAAGCTTCTTACTGTCTATACCCATGAACTCCAGTGTTAGATATGAGAGGAAGAAAGATAGCTGAGAATTTGTTTAGACACACAAGCAACTGCAAACCAGAAGCCTTCTCTCATCAGTTCTGCTCCCAAATTCATTTATGTCATGAGGCTGAAGAGATGCAGTGTCACCCTGTGCTCCAAAGCCCACCTCTAGCCATGACTGTGCACAGCTTGGGGCCATGTCCCCAGACAGAGGCAGGAAATTTCAGGAACTCTCCTTGCTCAAAGCAGCATGCATACAAGCTGAACCTAAACATCCTGAGCTTTCTTTTCAGGCAAGATAGTAGAAAACTAAAATTGAAGAGTTTATTTTAGCAATAAGACAGTAATCCGGATGTAAATGAGACTGAATTTTGGAAGCAGCCTAAAAAAGGGAATGTTACAAGAAGGGATTTACATCTTGATGCAGAATCCCAGTGTTCTCTCTCTCCTCCTTCTCTAGTTGTTTAAGGGATTTCCTGCAGCATGTGTCCAAAACGTGCTTCTAAGCACTTGGCTGGTGAATTGCTCCTTCGTGATGAAGTGTGCCTGGAGTGTTTGACTCTTCTGCTATCCTTTGGTAGAAGGGTGTTTGTGGGGAGTGGGTACAAATTGGGATGAAAAGCTGACTTGAGAGCATCTTAGAGTGTCAGAGATGGTCTCATTCCACTTGACCTCATTGCCTCTGGCAGTGCCTTTTCCAGCTCAGGCTTTTCATTCAGAAGCATTCCCCTCTGACTCTCACGTGCCTTGCTGTGGTCTCTGTGTGGATTCTGTGTGCTGTGGTGGAGTTCCCCTGAGGGAGCATGAGGAAGGAAGCCAAGTCATGGGCTACTTCACGCCTTCCACCCTGAGGAAAAGTACTCAGTTCCTAGATCAAGTGACAAAAATTGCCATGAAAAGAAGGACAGTAATTCCTACTGACAGTTTCCTGGGGTAGATGAAATTATTTGCTACTTTATCTAAAGTTGTATACAGGACTGCAACTGTTCAAAAACCAGGTGAACTAACTTTAAAATATGTTTGGGAACATCTTAATTCTGAAATGGTCAGATATTACTTGCAAGCCTCATCTTTTTTCTGTAGTGCTAAAAACAGAACTTTCCTCAGTAATAATTGTCATGAATCATTGCATACAGGGGTTTGCCTGACAGACAAATAAGTATTTATAATATTTTCATCAATAATAAGGCCCATTGTTTTCTACTGTGGTTTTTTTTTTTCTTTTTTTCCTCTTGCCCTTTGTGGAGGACTGCAGCAAGAAGAAACATTTTAATTGAATTTTCTGAGTGCCATGTCACATCTGACTGCCTTGCAGCATGTTGATTCAATAGACATATGAGTAGTAGCACAGTCCAAAACTGCCATAACAGAATGACACATTTTAATACATCATTTGGGAAGTGTGAAAAGGGCAGCAGTCTGTGGAGCAGACAATCAAACAACTTGGGGTTTCAAAGAAAGAATGACCTTTAGGCAACCATGCTTATTGTTCTTGGAAGGAGTTGGAATGGGGAATGTAGCTATTCAAATAAGTTGGAAAATGCAGGAGATTTTTACTCTTGCAATTTCTTTTCCATTCTTCATCCCTCTCTTGGCATTTTCACTCACTCCCATCTTTGTGATGCCTTTTACAATTGGAATTACAATCTGTTTAGGAAGAAAAACAAGCTAAAGTGGTAACCTCAAACAAACAACTGCTCTGTGCATCAATATTGGGTGCACAAAAGCAGCACCTTTAATAAGTCCAGGGCACAGGAGACCTAGTACAAATGTGCAAACTGACTTGCATGTTTGTGGATTGGCAGGCTGAATCTTGTCTGCTGACCAAAAAATCAGCATGGCCAAGTGACAAATGGAGAGAAGGCAGCCTGTGTGTCACTGTCTCATTGTTAAAGCTCACACAAGTCAGTGAAGGATACAGAGGTTTACCAAGCCTTATGAACAGTGACTGTTTCCTTCACTCCTTGCAGGAATTTAGTGTGGGGAGGAAAATTTGTGGGTTCACAGCTTTGGAAACCAACAAATCATTTTGTTTATGAAGAGCAGAAACAAGCATCTCTTTGCTATGTTGCCATTGCCTTCTAATAGAAACAAGACAAGATAGTAATTCTTTTATACAAGTTTTTATACCCAGTTGTATAGCTGCTGATCATATGCCATATGGTAGTAGTGTTTAACAGACACAAATTTACAGGGAATTCATTGCAGAGTATAAAAGTCATCTCCACAGATCAGTTTGTTTCTAATAATGACAATCTGTTGGCATTTTAATGAGTGATAAAATTAATATCACAGTCAGCTTTGTAGGCTTGGCCTCCTAAGGTAGCAGTCTTGCTTTATATATTATATTTCTATATTCAGAAAGGGGGAGCTTGTTCTGAGTCTCAAAAATTGTCAGCACCTCCAGCAGAAAGAAAAAGTAGTATTAAAGAAGTATTAAAACTGTTTCAGAGGTTTTGTTCTCAATGTATTTTTTTCCTCCTGTTTCCCTTCTTGCATGCTGTTACTGTCTCCCCTTACCATGGTCTAGGGATAAACCAGCTGCTTATGGTAAGCTGCGTGCAAACTGAAACAGGACCTGGAGGCAGCTGCCCATAAACCTCTGGGGGGGGTTCATTTTTTAAAATTTTCCTTCTTTTTTTTTCTGGTGGTTTTTTTTTTTTTTTTTTTTTTTTTTTTTGTTGTTTTTTTGTTGTTGTTGTTTGTTTGTTTGTTTGTTTTTCCCCTAATCTTTCTGACAGCTCGAAAGTACCACAATTTTATTTCAGAGGGTCCAGGATAGATAGCAGCTCATTAACAGTCTTCTTTTGAAGGCAAGTCATATGCTGCTGGTGACCTCTGTCACAACACTTTTGTTCTTTGTGACTACTGTCTGGGTTTGCTAATGAAATAAGGCCTTTGAAGGTTTACACTGCACTGCTAGCAGTGCTTCTAAGGTGGCAGCCATTACAATCACAGAGCAACAGCAGCCAGAGTGAAAAGTTTGGGTTTGTTTTTCATCTTTTGTTAGTGCCTCTTTAATGAAGTAGTCAAGAGAGATTCCTAATTATGAATAAGATTGTTGTATTTGGCATCAGGAGCCAAATTAACAAAAAAAAAAAAAAAAAAAAAAGGAAAGAAAAAGAAACGTGGAAATACCAGTCTTTCATGTGGGCAAGAGCAGTATGAAGGAATAACAGAAGCCAATTGTGAGCCATTGGACAAGCACAGTCATAAAACTGGAGAGAGAAGGGCCCTCAGTTTCCTCTTGCGTCACTGGAATTCTTTATCTGCTTCATGGCACTGAAAAATAGTAAAAGGTCATGGAAAAAATGTATCTCTGCTCTCTCTCTGTTCCATAGATGAGAAGGATGAATGGGAGGTGCCCCCTCGGAACTGATGACTGAATTTGACTCATTGTATTTACTTAATTTTTTTCAAATGTTGTTTTAGTGTTTAACAGTTTACTTGAAGCATGCAGGGACGAGGGATATTCTGTCAGAATTGCTGAGCTGTGCCTCACCTTCTTGGTTCCCATGAGATTTTTGGTGTGCTGAACATTTCTGCCTCTCAAATATACCAGTTCAGGCAGAATAGTGGAACTGTTTCTCAGTGCATTTTCTTTCTATTTATCAAATTTATATTATAAAGTCTTGCTTCAAGACTGATCTGCCATTTCCTTTTATGAGACAATATACTGCCACACTCTTTTCCACCAATTGATTTGCAATTGATCAATTTCTTTCTGTGAGGCTGGAAAATTACCTTGGATACACATGAGAGTACATTGGAAAAATAATACATTTCTGTTTCAGTGGATGGGAAAAAAGGTTTTTGGTGAAATTAGATAGAGTACTCTCTGAACATGTCTTCTACTAAATGCAAAGCCTTTGTTTTGTTGCAACAAAGATGCAAATTTTACGATTTTTTTGCTCACTTATTAAGGCTGCAGATGAGGAGGTGGGAGTTGCATTCTGTTGCAAGACTATGATAAATATTTTCAGGCATATATAGCAGAAGGCACAGTGTGTTACCATGTTCTTATAGTGGCTGGAGTCTCAAGAACACTATAAATCATCAGCAAAGGCCTGCACAGTCCGGTATAGAGACAGGATTAATGACTCTGGCAAAGTGTTGGCAATAATGTGATCCGTGCTTTTCAGGTCCCAAGCTGGAGTCTCTGGTTTTAGCTCCGTGTTATGTGAGGTACTCATGTCCCTGACTCTCATGTAATTGTTCACAGAGTGACTTGGCACTCTGGTGTACTGTGAGTGACTGGAGTTACTTATTTTTGTTCCAAAGCATGGATGCAAAATATAAGTGAATAGAAAGGAGACTGGGAATTAGGCCCATGTCCTGCAGATGGAGCAGATGAGTAGGCATGCTTATATTTAATCATGTGCATAAATGTTTACATGAATAGTGTTTCAGTTTCTATTTTTAAAGACAGGAGGAACTTTTAAATTGTTGCCTTTTCTTAATTCAATGCATATATTACAAAAATTTAATATCTTTATAGCTTCCTGAAAAATCTGCTTGTAGCACAAAAAGTCAATTCAGTTTTATTACAATGTGAAAGGAATTAGAATACAGCAATGAACATTGTACTAAATATATAGTGGAGATACCAAAATTATCCAATATAGTAATTTTGGTCAAATCAAAGTCAGAATTCAGATGCATTTCAAGTAAGAAGAGTGTACAGCTTTCTGACTTTCTAAATGAAAGCCCTAAATACTTGCAAATACAGACACACAAGATGCAGGTAAGTTGCTCCCTTGAATTTCAGACTACTATAAATTGCTTTAGAACAGTCAATTTGGAACATCACAAATATGTGGTGGACTGACACTGGTTGGATGCCAGGTGCCCATCAAAGTCCCTCTCTCACTCCCTCCTCTGCTGGACAATAAAGAGAAAATACACTGAAAAAATCTTATGGGTCAAGGTAGAGGCAGTTTAATAAAAGCAAAAGCTGCTTGCTGAAGCAAAGGAAAACAAAAGTTGTAGTCTCTATTTCCCATCAGTAAGCTACGTCCAACCACCTACTTCCCTGGAAGCAGCACTGCAGTACATGTTGTGATTGGTCTGGAAAACAAATTTTGTGATAATGAATACCATGGGACCAAAGTCATAGTTTCTGCTCTTCTGTGAATGCCTTTGCTTTGTAGGTAGCATTGCACGAAGTAGCTAGTTCTATGCCTTCTTCCAATTGAAGTGGTCCTAAACATCTGTCATTACTTGGATGAGAGAGGTCAAAAACTATGTTATTAAATAAACATAGCAGTTTTTCATCATACTGCATAAACTGAGAAAGTTGATGTTTTTAAGCCTTTACATCACAACTGATCATGGGGATTCACTTACTCTGCTTGCTTGAATCAAATATGTATGTATGAAACAGTCTCTAAACGTCATCTGTGGGTTGCTGGGCAGGCAAATATTTGTGGAATTTATTTGGTTTTAAACATTAGTTTTTAAATAGAGGAAGTTGACAGCATGATTTATTTTCCTACAAATCATTTTTCAAAGATATGAAAGATAAGAGAAACCAGCAGATTTGAAGCAGTAAAAGTATGAGATACAATAAGTAGACCCATTGCCTGGAATTTACAGAGGACCCCCAGGAATTAGCTAGCTCAATTGAAAATCCTGGCCATTGTATTTATACAAGCTGTTGTATATTATATCAGTGTTTTGATTTTTTTTTAATGTGTCTTCTATGACTCATCATTCTTAACATAGTTCCTCTTGTAATTCAGCAAAAACAATACATGACAGAGATTTTTTTCCTGCAGGTCTGCGGGATGATAATGATAATATAGGATTGGTTTGGGGGAAATATGCAAACTTACAGATCCGTCTACAGAAGAGAGGAGGGCTGAGGCTGGCTGCAGGGAACAGTAAAAGTTATCCTGGATAAACACACATTAAAAAAAAAAAATAAGTCTGTTTCAGTATTTAAAAGAAGAAAATTGAAGTATTTAGCCAATGGGAGACTGCCAGACGAATCAATATTTACTTCTGGTATCAGTCCATCTAAAGGAAGAATATGCGGCCAGAAAAAAGAAAGAGGACTTGGGCTGTTTTGTGATTTTAATTATCAAAATACCACTGAAGAACATGCCCAAATCCCACTGTACTCTAATGAACTGCAGAAGACAGCAGAAGCAGTAGGCGAGAGAAAGCCAAGAAGGGCAGAGAAGCAAGTTACAGGAATGAAAACTGTTTTCAGAATCACATATCCAGTGAATGAGTTCAACTCATACAGGGACAGGGGAAAACCAAAGGATTAAAAATCCTCGGGGTTTTTTGTTGTTGATACTGTGCAGGGTATTTAAGTTGTTAGCATGTAATAGGACCACAGTCTTGATGTTTAAAGCATGCAATATAACACGTCTATCAGCATGTATAACATTTACATTTTGTTTTCATATTCTGACTTTACTTGGAAGGACTTTTTTTAATGAAATCTTTATGAAGAAGTGAAATCCGGATTAGAAATTACTGTCAGCTAAAGGCAGGGAATTTAACCAGATGTCCAGCTACTGCAAGAGGCTTAGAGAAAACTACCTAGTGTGCCAGCTTGGAGTTGAGGGGTTGGCCTTTTGTTTGTCTGCAAGTTTAAAAGCTCAGGAATTTAATTGGAGTTACCTACTATAAATTAAAATAGATCTGTTCCTGCTGTGAAACTACTGTCAAATGCTGTCTTTTCAATGTGAAATTAAGATTACTGCAGCCTGTAAATCATAAAATATATTAAATATCACAATTGCCACTCTTTCTCCCTTTTCCTAAGATGTAGAATCTGACCAGAAAGTCTTTGCTTGGAACTCAAATCCATAGGTATATTTAAAGCATGGTTTACAGTTTCCTATGTTTTTTGGGGGTTTTCAAACAGTATTATTTCTGCTGGATTAAACTGTATACCGTCTTCTGAAAACCTTCAGGGCAAAAAAAAATCTAGGTAGTAGTCACAGTCAGTTTCAACATCACTTCTGAAACCACAGTTCGAAAACCTATTCCCCCCTTCCTTTTTTTTCTAGCTGCAGGTTTCCACCTGGCCACAGTTTGAGATACAATGAGTAATTTTAACATAACAGAAAACGCATGTTATTTGAAACCAATTGAACTGTGGAAGTCATGACATTTAAGGCTTGAACTGCCCTAGTCTACTCTGTTGGACCTATTGGAAAAGACTATGAGAATGTATTTGTGCATTACCCACACTTTGCTGTGATTTGCATTTTTCTGGGATAACAATGCTGGTGCAGTGAGCAGGTGTGTGTTAAGGACCAGCTTATAGTGGTATGTTGTGACTGGGTGTGGTGTACCTGCTTCTAGTTCTTGTGAGCTTGAGTACCCCTAGCAGGTAATAATAGAGTCCTACAGCCTTCAGCAAGCACTCAAATCAGTCTCTAAATCCCTTATTTAGACACATGTTTGAGGATAGATTTGACAGTAGCAGCAGTTATCTCTGTGTAGTTAGTTGTCAAATGTATTTTATACTTGCTTGGTTACAAGTACAGCATAGCACTACATATTGCTTCCTCTTTCCCCACCTCCCCACACTCATGAGAAGTGGCAAGCTAAGTTATTTGTCAGACTGTAAACAGTTATGACATTTTTGTGAAAAGAGCTTGCTTAGAGGATGAAGCTGCTACCTCACCAAAATATTTGAGTTCTTTATCATCAAAATACTGGATTATTTTGTGGATTGACTTGCCAAATGCATTTGCAAGTGTGTGTCTCTCACTAATAATTTGAGCCAGCCTGCTGCTGGTGCCCTACTCATCTTTGCTTCCAAGTGTACAGGACAGGAAGTACATCCACATGTCTGCTGAGGAAGAGTTAGGGCTGAGTCATGTGATTGTCTTTTCTTTGACTCTGTGCTGGTGGATAGCATACACCAAAGTGATTTTTCCACTCTGCATTAATGGCATATTCGCATATACACAGGGTGTAAATGAAAGTCGCCTGTCAACATTGTATGGTTCTGTAATTTCCCAGTCCAAGGTGGAAACCTTGGAACTAAGTCAGAAATGGAGTTTGTGAATTCAGGAGCTCGGTATGACCCCAGATACAGATTAGGTTTTGTTTGTATACTGTGGGATTTCTTCACAACAAAGGACTAAAACAGAGTTTAAGAGGTCAGCAGCATGTGTCTTCCATGGAAGCCAAAGGGAGTACACAGTGGAGACTTCCAACGTCTTATATGTTGGGAGTGTTTGTTTGCGTTTCTTTTTTTTACCTCACTGTGAAATGCAGTGCTTTGCTTGGGTCAGAGTTTTTACAAGTCATGAGGCTTGTTTGGCTTTCAGATCCTTTGTTGCCACTTTTTTGTATATGCAAAGTGGTTCATGTATTAACTTTTTTATCATCATTCAGAAGTGAAAATAAAACTAATGTTTTGTCAACTAATTGTACTCTCTCCAGGATTACCTTGGAGTAATATAAAGCACTGAGGTCTTACTATATAAATAAATAAATAAATAAATAAATAAATATATATATATATGATTATGGAAAAGGATTTAGAAGCTAATAGATGCAGAGTTCAATGGTAAAAGTTAGGAAATGTTTTGCATGTGGTATTTTAATCGCTTAGGTGGATTCCTGGAGCACCTAGTGAAGTACCTTGGTTAGGCTGTATAGCCAAAGCAAACAAGATTGCCAAATAAAGTCCATATTTTTAATGCTTTTCAGATGAAAATCAGCACAGGAGAAAGAACATTTTAAGAAGATTAGAGAAGACTATTCTAAGTTTTATCAATCACTGGGAAAAAAAAAAAATTTTTAGTGTTTTAGCCTCCGAGAACTACTTTGATCTTTTAAAGAAGGGGAGAAAATCTCATTGAAGCAGATGCAGAATGACTCTGGTTTTCTATTTAAATATTGATATTTTGTCTCATTAAATCAGGACCAAGACTAGTGCTTGGATCTTGATGTAAATCTATATGCAGGTTTGGGAGAAAACAAAAAAAAATAAAAGATATTTAAATAAGGTAAAGTTTGATGATGGCCATTTGGCTTTTGGGTCATGGGGTCTTTATTTGAGAAAGGAGATGAGTAGCATTTGGGAGGATGAATAAATAGTAGTTGACCCAGCAATGACTGAAAATAAGCTTCATGGTGTCAGGTTAACTAAGTGTATTAGTAACAGCTGCTTTTCATGTATGCCAAACAGGATCCCTGACTATCAGCTATCGACTTTTCTAACAGGCATCTGGACTTCCAAACGTGATATGCAACAGCCCATTAGTATTTTGAACAAGACCTCATATTTCTTCTGGTGATATATGAGAAACTGCAGTTCTGGTGACCTCTAGGAGACCTGTATGACTTAAACACCCAGGATCTCATTTCTTCCTTGATAATTGTTTTTCTGCTCCATAACTTCCTTGAAAATTGAAGGTATTAGCTTGTTTCAATCATGTGTGACAGTGGTACTCTCTATGCTCTGCATTAGAAATCAGTGATGTGAAGCCATCCTGGCTTGCCACATAAGAGGAGATTCTAGGGGATGGAAAGTGGAGGGGTCTTTGCTCAGAATCCCTCCTTGGTAATCCCAGTTAGTAATGAAGAACTTGCTGAAGTGGAATTTGTGTACGAATTAGCTCAGTTTTTAGCATAGAGCATGTACAGTAGTGTAATACCAGAATACTTAAAACAAGTGACTTACAGCAACTACTGGTATAAGTACCTTTCTTTTCTCTGCTGAAGTAATGAGAGAAGATGAGGGAGTTGCAGCAAAACAGGGAAACATGAGTTGCTTTCCAATGGTTGACTCTCATGAGGCAGCCAGCGAGCTCTCTTCTTGGGCCCAGACCTTACGCAGAAAAAAAATGACGTTGACTCTGGCACAGATGTGTGTCTCTGGCTCTGGGAATAACTTGTCCCTGAGTGGCATAGAGGATTTGCATTCAATTTTTATGAACCCTCATAAGGCCATTGCTCTCCAGTTTCTGATTGATTGTCTTTATGTAATAAGGACAACTAATATAGAATTGTCAGAGTGACTGAGGAAGGTCAGCTGCCACTGGTTCGGTTTAACACAAGCTGCTAAGGTTGCAGGGTGAATTATGTTTTGTTGTACCCTGCAAGAAGCACATTATTTAAGAGTTTTGGGTTGTTTTTTTTTCACTGATGCCTGATGACTTTTGTTTTCTCCCTCTAAATCTTATTCTATCGTACAGTAGTCCTAATCACAGCTTAACTTAGGTTGATGAATGTCCTCTGGCCACAGTCTCTCTGTCAGTTTTGGAAGGCTGATGTGGAGTAAATGTTTTCAGAGATGCCTGATTAGGGGTTCTCATGAAGAGGGGTGTCAATTTTCAGAGCAGGTAGTCAGTCACAGCTTTGAATGAACAGGATCTGTAACTATTTAGCATCTCAGAAAGTTGAGCCCAAGTTTTTTCTTGTGGGCACCTGATATAATTAATTATTTGTTCTGGCAGGGGTAGGAGTAGGAAGGTTGAGAGGCCATAGACTCTGCAGCAAAGTTGTGGTAAGGCCAACAACTGAACTTTGTACAATCCCCAGCTCAGCTGTATTGCATTAATTAAAGGGTAATGCCAAAGGGTGTTTTGATGTGGGTGTGACAGTGGTGTCTGAATCACCTGTCTGGACTTCCTCAATAAAAAATTCCTCACTTCTGCCAGACTGCCTTGGTCACTGAGCTAGAGCCCATTGCATCAGCCCTCCACAAAACCTAAACACAAAGTAAACTTCTGCAGGAAATAAAACAGTCTTGGGTGCAGGTTCCCAGGCTGGAGTCGCAGAAGGAGGTACTGGCTGCAGTTAAGCTTTGATGAGATTCCCAAAAGTCTTTTCATGGAGTCTTTTCTCTTCCTCCCCCTTCACAGTTCAGTGAAGGCCCCCACACCAGCCCCAGAGTCTCCCAAAATTTCCACCTGTTCCCAGCATAAACCTCTTCATAGTCCTTCAGCCACCAACCTCAGCCATTGTAGGTCCCTCCCAGCTATTTCCACCCACTATTTCCTCTTCCAGTCTCTAATCCCTGCCCACCTACACCATCTTCCCAATGCTAGCCTTCCTCTTGCATTCCTCTCCAACCACATCTCTAGGTTCCTAGGGTGCTACACTCACCTCACCCCTCTGCTTCTTTGCTGCTGCTACTGCTGTACTTGTGGTGGCCACTGCTGCACTGCTGTGGCCACTGTGAACTCTCTCTTGGCACCTCCATTCTGGGCTTCTCTTTCAGAAGAAAACTCTCTCTCCTGCTGTGAAGATGTAGAAAGCCCAGTTGCACCCACCAAAATATACAAGACAGAAAGCAGATTATTTGGATATTTGCTTTCTTTTCCCTTTGCTCTGCTTCCTGTTCATTATGCACCTCAGAGAAATTTGTTTGGGGGCCAGTTGTGACTGTGGAACAGGTCTTTCAATTCTTGAGGCTCTACAGCCATCCCACAGGTCTCCCCAGTTTGTGAGTGTTCTTTATAGCCTGAGCCCTTCCACTTCAGCCCTAGTCTGCCTGTCCAGTGGGCAAAGCCACCCCTCAGACAGAGCCACACAGTCCTGATGTCTTAAAGGGAAGAGATCCTTCCTCACTGAAACACTTTTTCTTTCCTTTGAGGAAAGGACTCTTGACAACAACTTTGCCTAGTTGTTCTTCACACCAGCAGTGAAAACAGCAGTGGCTCATGACTAGAGCATAGACAGAGAATGATTTGCTGGTTTGTTTTTTTTTTTTTTTTTTTTTTTGGTTTTTTTTTTAATAATGACTATAAATGTCATAGTTTTGTGGGCACCACTCAGCTGTTTTAAGCAGGAAATTACTCTAGATGTGGCAGAAAATACTGCCCATTGCAAGCAGTTCCTGTTTTTCAAGAGTGGCCAGATAAATTTGCCTCTCCCAGTGCATAGGAATGGAGGGCATTGCCTTCTCTGGTGACGTGCTGCTAAGCTTGTGAAAAGCATAATAACTTTGTCTTTCCACACTTAAATTTATAGTTCTGAGGCTATTTTTGGTGATCTGATTGAGTTACCAACCCTCAGAGCAGAGGAACTGAAAAAACCATTCATGGAAATCCTGTCAGGGAACAAAGCTTTTCTAACTGGATGAAGAGAGAGTTCTTTGTGAAGGGCGTGTTACTGTCCCATTTTTATATCTAACTGGATCTTGATTTTGTTGTAATGTGAATTACTGTTACAATCTAAATTCTGCTGTTAGAGCTGGGTGCATATTTTGGAGTAAGGTGGTATTCAAGTTGGCTTTTTTCTCTAGGTCTGTGGCAAGAAGGATTTAGATTTATTGCAGTGGTGAGTAGTGAATGATACCCTGGAGTTTGGTGGGAAAAGATTTGGGAACCTTCTTGGATGCTGCCTGTACAGTGTGACTGCATTTTTTTTTTTTTTTTTGACACCCAGTGACCACAGCATTTCTGTCTGGACTATTTCTCTATTACTATAGAAACCTTTGGTGGCAGACCTGTTCACACGGGTGAATAAGAAGTTTAACTGCACAAAAATGAACCATGAAATAGGTACTGCCTGTAAATGAAACCTCTCTTAAAATAAGGGCATTGATAACTACATGGATTGCTGTTTGCAAACAAAGCTCTGAAAAAAACTGCCTGATTAAAGTTGCATAATCCATGGGTGTGTTGTGATAATTTTAGAATGAGAGGTGATGTGTTCTGTACTGTGGTTCTTTACTCTGTAAATAATGTATGAAATTGTGAAGATAGATGTTAGATGTCCTAACACTAGGGAAGAGGTTATTGTGTGGAAATTGTTGTAGTTTAGATGGTGGATCTGGATTCCTGTGCTTGTTGTTGGGACCTATATTCAGAAAAAAAAGTGTATATTTTTATATATATATATGTTCCTGCTACAAGACCTTTTTACATTTCCAGAGGAACATGATAAAACAGCATATCAGCATTAACTTTGAAGTAAAAACTTTCTCATAGGCATTAATTTTCATTTATATCCATAACCCCAAAGAAATAAAAAAAATACTATAAAAATGCAATTGAATGTAGTAGAGGAGTTAAGAAGCTGAGACTGGGAAAGGGAGAATTTCTTTTTAAAAATCCCTTTGCCTCACAACACTACTGTCAGTATCATGTCCATTCCAGTCTGTGACCCTATCTGGTCACAGAGGCTGTTTCAGTGGAAACACTGTATTTTCAGCAATATTTTACACTAGGCAGCTTTTTGATTTATGCTATTTTATATTTCTCCTGCCTAACAGGAAATTTAGTTCTAATTCTGTTAATAAATTTATTTTTAAGTTTTCTTTGAAATGAATGTTCCTATTTGGTATTGTTGCAATCCTCTGTTCTGCCATCTGTAGCTTTTCTGTGCTGGCACGATAGAGGCTGGCTAGAAAATCTGACTTAGGATTAGGGTCAGTTTCTAGCTAAATTTGACCTGGATGGCACTGAACACTTTAGGATTCATGGTTAATAAATAAAATTAACAATTTTCTTTGCAGAATCAGAATGAACATTATCCATCAGAGAATTAACTATTTATTTTTGGTAAAGAAGTTTGTAATGGAAACTTTGAAACAAAAATTGAAGTATGTTTTATACATTCTCTATTTCTACAGAAATTTAAGAATTTTGCTAACCAGTAATTTTATCATTCAAAAGCAAAGAAAAAGATTATCTATAAGTTGATATGAAGTGATTATTTTTACAGCTTTGCAAACCTATCTATGGAAAATATTTAAAAGGTAGAAAACACTGTAAATGCAAGGCATATCAAGTATCCTGCCCAGTATTGTGTTGTCTCATTGAATAAAATCCATGGATTTCAGAAAAATGTTTTGTCATTTGATGTGGCTGTTGCTTTGTGGCCAGAAATGCAGTTTCTGCAGAATAGGGCCTGTTCTGCCCATGTGGCTGGGTAGTGTTTGTAGGTGTATGTACTGTTCTCAGTTTTACCTCTAATAGAGTTAGGTGCCTTTGAAGCATAAGAGGAGGTTTTTAATGAGACTTAATCTTATTATTTGCTTTTATCTGATCCTATCATTGCTTGTTGCCTACATAGTAGGAAAAGAAAAGCTCCCTGGAAATCTTGTTCTCAAGTGTGGAATTGGTGTGAAATCAGTCTTTCTTTTTAGCAGGAGGCTGGCAGGGAGGGAAGGGGGTGGATAACAGATCAGAAGCAGAGTGTACCAACATTTTCCTTTGGTTTGGGGTTTGTTTGTTTGTTTACTTTGTTGGCTTTTCCCAAAGCTGCATGCGTAGAGGATTTCAGTTTTCTTATAATTCTCATTAATTGTGTTGTTAATCTCTCCACTGTAATTTAAAGCTCTGGTTCCTCTAAAGTTACAAACCAGTTTTTGATGCACCTATCGTGCCTGCTAAGGATCTAAGTATAGCAATTTTCATGTGTTATTGCTTCCTCTAGTTGTGCTGAAGCCTGCAGTGGAACAGAGATATTACTCAGCAAATTTCTGTGGCAACAGTGGGTTGTAATTGCTTAATTAGGCAAATGTATAGCAATTTAGCCAGTGAAATATTTTAGCCATCCTTGATTTAATTCTGTGCTGTATGAGTTTGAATAGCACATGAAGAATTAAAGGGGAAAGTGCATCACAAATTGATCTGAATGCTTCGTTAAACTGAGTTTAGATTTTCCTGAGGATACAGCTGTAATAAAACAGTTTAAGTAGACTATTTCCTCTAGGAATTGGAGCATAAGTCACTGTCAAAAAAAGTCATTAATTATTCACATTAGGTCTCAGTCATTGCTGCCCTTTGGTCCCTACTTAACAGGGTACTCTCTTTGCATGTGTTTGTATTGCTAGAATTCCTGCATGTCTTTTTCTGTAGGCAGAGAGCATTGCAGATTTGCTGAATTTATATATTATTATTTCCTCCTTACATGTGTAACCTGTGAAATACCTATAATCCAGTTAAGTAGTGGGTATATTCTTTTCTTCCAAAATATATTCATGGTGTGTGGGGGGACAGGAGGAGGAAGAGAGGAAAAGTACCATAATCCATTTTAATTTAGCAATGTTTTTTAATATAGTGACCTGCATACTCCCAGAAGTTTCTTTGCATGACACAACATGATGTGTAATGAATGTGGAAGACAAGTGGAATTCCTCATGAAAAACTTCCCTTTTAGGAACATGTTCATTTATGTAGGGTCTCTTCTATGGAACATCATCTTTCTTCCCCCTCTTACAATAGGCAAGGCAGAACATGTGATAGAAGGATATGGTTTCTCTAGTGGTGCTGCTCTTATATTTTGCCAAAAATGATGCTTAGAGCTCAGGAACCTGCAAGCAAACCTTTCTGCTTCTGACTCTGCTGCTTGCTGGGTTGGAGCACAGTTTGGGCAAAGGAGAATTGAGTGTGTTGTTAACTTCAAGTATTTTAGGTTTGAATGTTTTCTAGCCATGAGGTGGCATGCAGAGATGGTGGAGCTGCACCTGCCAAAACAGCTGCATTAGGGCTTCTCACATCACAGCAAAGTCCTACTCTCCAGTATAGCATTGCTGCATGGATCTAGTGGATAAAACGTGACATTTTAATCTTTGTCACTTTTGCAGGGAAGTCACAGCAGAACTGAGCTCAACTCACACTCAGTGCCCCACTCTTCAGGTGCCCTTTAGGGAGATCCAGAGCCCTGGGGTATGCATGGAGACTGAACTCAGGGCAGGAAAGAGAAAATTGAGAACAGATTTTTGATCTTAAGTTGCCAGAAGGTAACAGCATTTAATGCTACTAGTTTTATGTTCCATTAAATGTATTTCCTGTAAAAATTTGTTATAAATTATTTATTGCAGAAATGTGTTATCCCAGAGTTGTATTCTCTTCCCCTTTCAGAGAGTATCCACCTTTCTCTGCATCTGAAGGATGCTTCATCCTTATTCATGAGCAGCATAAATGAAGCAAGTGTATAATGTAATTTTACTTGTATAAGAAATACCTGCCTATAGTATTCATACTTCATTCCACCGGGGAAGAGGCATTGAGGTGGACTGTTGAAAGTTAAACCTGTTCTCTCTCCTTCTGGAAGGTGTAAACAGGTTTCAGTATTAAACAGAACCTGATTTCATCAGGTTGTAGCAGTAAATAGTGGCAGCAATCAACCCTGAGAAGCAATTAATTTATACAATAATTAGGAATCACTTTCCCTGATATGGAAATCAAATATGGAAATCAAAGGTTAACAGCCATTCTCAAACTCAACAATCTGAACCTTGGCTTCAAATACAACTTCCATGTCCCAGCTTCAGCCAGGTAAAGTTTTCTCTTGCAGGTTTGCTGCTGGACACTGAGGCTGAGTGACAGCTCCTTACTAGCAGCAGGGTTATTGGCTGCAGACCTGCATATTCTCTTTCTCAATGTTTTCAGTCATACTTTTGTTTATGCTTCAGCTTTCTGCCATCTGTTTACTCCTGCCTGACAGCATTTGTTTGTCTTGCTGGCAGGTCACAGATAGATGGCTGGGGTTAGTTAAGTGCATAGAGCAGGTCACCTGTGTGGTACAATTTTAGGATTTTGAAAGGTGTTTCAGTACTTGGAGCATGGGAACTGAACTTTTTCAAATGTCAATGCATATCTGTGAAACATGACACATAAAATCCTGTTTAATGATTCATAATTGCCAGGAGGTTGTGCTATTAAGATATAGACAGCTGTATATTGTTAAAATGTGTGCAATTTTTATAGGGAAAAAAATCCAACTAGGTGCTCTAGTAACAAGGCTTCATTCAACCTGTACTGGATAAATTCATGTCATATTTATTTTAGATTGACTTCCAGAATGGTGTCTCTTGGAGTGTTTCCAAAAGATAATCAATACACATGATGTGATCAACGGTTTTTAGAATGTGCATGACCATTTTCCAGTTCCAGATTGGCTGTGATGGGCAGATTATCAGCTCTCAGTGAACTCCTAAGCAAACTAAATAATGTAGCACAATCATGGGGGCAAATTCCTACACAGAACACAAAGGGGTTGCCCAGGACATTTGATGGGAATAAGCAAGAGGTTGCCCAACCTGCCAGGTTCCTTGTAGGGACCTTCTCTCTTCCTGCTCCTTCAGCTGTACTCTGAATGGGAATTTGGGCAGGATTTTGCCAGGGGACAGGAGACAAATATAAACACAGAGGAGTAATAGTCACTGGCTGCATTGGGTGGAGTGGAATTTTCCATCATTGCTGCTGCTTACTGCACATGCTGCCAGAGTGAAGAGCATCCCTGGCCAGCAGCCATGGTCCTCCACTCTGCTGCTCCCAGGGGACACACGATGACCCTGCCCAGGGAACTCGTCAGGCACCCACAGGACAGTGGAAAACAAGGCAAGGCAGACAGACACAGTGGCAGACGAGAGCTAAAGGAAACAATGAGTGAAAATTGAGCAAACTGAAAAGCAGCCTGCTCAGCTGCCAGTAGCCCTAATGATGGACAGTTTTGATTTCCTTCCTTCCTCTCTTTTTACTCTTTTTTTTTTTTTTTTTTTTTTTTGGGTAACCATAAAGTAAGTGTTTGATACGCATCTTACTTTGCACTAGTGAATGTTAATCCTGTCAGTAAATCTTCCTCTGTGTCAGTTCCTACTAAGTAAATTTTGACACTTTTCCAGAACACAATGCACATGATGGAAAAATGAAAATATTAGTCCGGATGTGGGGAAAACTTGCATACTTGACCTTAAGAAAATGAATAAGAAGATGAAAACCTCAGAAAAAAAAGAACATCTGGCATATTTTTGGTAATTTTCTCTGGAAAGGGTAGATAGTCAAGAATAGGGAAACAAACATTTTCACCCTCTGCATCCTAACATTTTCTCATCAGTGGCTTGCTTGAATATTTCTCAACATGTGTGTGATGCTGTTAAGGGCTGCCACAGTTGGAGAAGAGCTTGAGGGCTGTTCTGTTTTGCAAGTGATCTTTCAGTTTTAACAACTTTTGAAAGTCACACAGAATTTATGACAGCATGTCAGGAATGTCAATAGTAAATATTAAGAACAAATTTTGGGATATTTGAGGAATTTCCTCTGGGAAGGATAGCTGCCTGCTTTGGAATGTTTCATGCCAACATTTGTGGGTGAAAAAATGAGTCCAAGGACAGGTAAATGGTTAAGAGATATTAAATAGGTTTAAAAGGCAAAGAATTCCTGTTCTCTTCATTTGAACCTTGATGAAAATTGCAGATTCAAATATTAAAATATTTATTCTTCAACCATGGGGAATCTCATAGATTTTTAAATTTCTTTAAAATATTTCTGCAATGTGCAGTATAAATTTTCAATGGTAAATTTTTATTTCACATTAAAAATTATAATGACCCATATGAATGATCCACAGATGTAACACTGTGGATATTTTCTATCAGATTCTATTTCAATTTCAATTAGCAATTCTTACTCAATATATATTCGAGTATGCATGTATTATTAAATAAAAAGAGACTTTCCAAGGTGCTAAGGGCACTTGATAGTGAACTAATAGATATTGTTAGGAAAAGTATAGCCCCCAGTTCTAAAATCTGAGGGAGTGGTCTGAAGATATTATAATTTTCTAAAATGAGAAATAAAACTTGCTCATAGCTTTCAGCTTCTAACACTGATGGGTACCCAGTGTGTAGGGATGATTATCAGCATAATAAAAGTCCATTTTCTATGTAAAATGAAAAAAAAGTTACTTTGCCCTTGATAATAACACTGCTAGACATGAGTAATCTTTAGAGTTGTATTGAATTTATGAGCAATCATCTGAAGTAGTTGCACAGAGCTTTTAAAATTCAGTAAAAGTTTTTATTAACTTTTCAAAAAATTTTTGGTCTTAAATTCAATTTGCTGTCGAGAAAACTAATACAAAATTGGCATTAATCTGTTATTTAAGTGTTACTTTACCAAGAAGTTACCAAAATATTTAATTCTGCTAGGAGTAAAGAAAGATCAGTTGGATACTGGTTGACTGGAACAGATAAAGCTGAAGCATTACAGCATTGTGAACATTGTACAACTATACCTGGAGTAAAATTTAGACAGGAGTATTTTTCAGATGTGTGTTATGCTTTGCTCTCTGCTTGTTTATTATTTTCTGCATACTATATAGCTCATATGAAAAATTAATAGTTTGATTCTTCAGAAGTTCTACTGCATAGAAACCAGCGTTGTGCCAGATTCTTTCCTATAACTTCAGTTCAGACCTTAATTCTCTGTCAGTGCTGGACTTTTCTCATTGTGGTGAGGCTCTGCTGCGGGCTGGCCATGGAGCACCTGCCCCTTGAGGGCTGGCAGGGGATGGGAGGGCTGTGTGTGTCCCTCCTGCCTGGGGCTGCTGCGGCCAAGGCAGCCCCTGCTCAGCTCCCACTAACCCCAGCTTGCCATGGCAATGACAAGGAGCTCAGGGGTTGCACCCAGCAGCACCAGCTGGTTTAGTTCATCTTCCTGTCAAAGTGCATGTCCTGACTTTATTTACTTTGGCCCTAATATGAGGCATTGCATAACTTTAATTTTGTTCTTTTTACAGTGGCACTTCAGGCTGGGCGAGACAGTGTCCTTAGCTGCCTTTATATGTAGGTTTTAGGGCACTGGTTTATGTAACCCACTTAATGTTGTTTTTTTCTTATATTGTTGCCAGATGGCACCCCTTGTACATCTTGCCCTTTACAGCTCATTTAGCTTTCCTTGGTTGGGGCTCTGCCTCTCTGCTTGGCTAGCAGGGCTTGCCCCCACTGACACAGGCAAACAGCTCAGACAGGGATGGTCTGCTGGACTGGAGAAAGGGCAGTGAAGCACTGTCCCACCAGTCCTGGCAGCCATTCCAGCTCCAGCCTGGTCATTCAGCTGGGAGCTGAGGAGAGTCTCAGCCTTCTCCACACTGTAATGTGCAGATCTGAGCAGGAAGGAGCTCCTGTGCTTCCTGCAGTGGCTACCAACCCACATCAGTTTGGTGGGAAAACCTCTGTTTATGAGTTTCTGAGTGCAATGGCTCTTGTAAAAACATGTCAGTTGTGATCAGTGCATTTCATTTATTTTAAACAGGTGCATTTTTAGGATGATGCTGTCACAAAATTTTCCAAGAATTTGAACTTACATAGAGCTTTAGGATTGTCCCTTTTGAAGTCCATGCCAGGTGCCTGTGTCCCTGTCCTCAGCTGGTGGGTGGCTTTGTGAAGGGTTGCCAAGTGAACATCCACTTTCCTGGGACAAATGTTCAGTAACAGGCACAGTTCAAGTGATTCCATCAGACCCATCAGGTGTCTCCAGCAGCAGTCTGGTCTCCACCAGGGAAAGTGGCTTGGTCCAGTCTTACTTTTCTAATTTGGGAATGGATTGGTCTCTACTGTGCTGTTTCCCATGTACAGAGTGGTGCTGTCGTTTGAGGTAACAACAGGCTTGGTAGATTTGTGTATGTGTGGTTTCCATCTCAGTTGTAGCCATGTCTCCTTATCTTTACTGCTACGATACGAAATTTAAATTGTAACTACCTAACCAACATAATTTTCCAGTCAGAAATTTTTCATTTAACTAGGAGAGTCATCAAGTTAAAATTTTTAAACTCACCAAGTCAAATTATTTCTAATAGTTTTCGAAGTTACTTTAATTTTGCGAACGCTTCCTCAGAATTTTTGCTTCAAAACTATATCAAGCTTTTTGTACATGGTTCTTCAATATTTGTTTAGGATGTTCTTGAAATACCACATCCTAATTTTTTGAACTTACCTTGAAATTGAGATGAAAATAGAATTTTAAAAAGGAAATAAAACAAGTTTTTACAGCATCTTAAAAAGATTATTCATAAAATTTCCACTCAAAAACTGTTCTCAAAACACACTTGATAAAAAAGATCTAGTTCTATTTTTGTATATCTATATCTACATATCTCAAGTAACTTTTGTAATGAAATCCAGATAGTTATATAAAATTTCCATCAGATTCTTAGTTGAATACAATATTCTTTCCAGTGAGTAGATGCTTCCATTTAAAAATTAAACAGGATGAAGTCTAGTAGCTGCTAGAGAGTGATCTAATATTAAAGTTGAACTGGAGTTCCTCAAGAAAGAATGTCTTTATTTCAGCATTATCCAAGTAACCAGGATAACTGGATGCCTCTGGCTCCAGTATTAAATACATGCACACCATTGTACATGCAGGTACTCCCAGACATTCATGGAGAGGTGATTGTCATTAAGAGCATCAGCTGGCATGGTCTAGATGGTTTTTGGTTTTCTTTCACTCAGACTAAGTAGTCCTTTGTTCTAGAACTGGTTAATCCCTAGAAATATGACATAATTTACATTTAGTGGCATTGCAAGCACTAATTTCACTGTTTGTTTCCTGAAATACCAGAGCTGACATTTTTGGAACTAAAGAAATCTATTCCACTGTGTTCTACCTATAAGATTAAAATACCTTTTCTATGCAAATACTGTCCTGTAGGATTACTGTAATTGATGACTCTGTCCACTGGATTTGTGGAGATGGCTATTTTCAGAATGTCTGCAGGTAATGACTGTTCTCTGACTTGTTAATCTCTTCTCTTCTGATTATCTGAGCAGATGCTGCTTAACCCCTAAAATGGATATGACCACTAAGAGCAACAAACCATACAAGTCAGGGGAAAATTTTGAATTAAAATGTGGGGAAGTTGCAGTTAGTTAGCAAGAGAAATGAAGGCATAATGAAGAAAGGGAAGGTAAAAAGAAATTTTGAAATTGCATTTTCATGTGAGAAACTTTCTGGAATGGCAGACTTTGGTTTTGAGTGAGTACTGGAGGTAGGTCTGGACACAAGAAGGGATTATCTCCTTGTGGTCTGAGGCATGTGTGCTTCTCCATGCTTCTTCTGTGAGCAGTGTAAAGATGAGTTTCCAAAGGATGGGTACATGCAGCTTGTCCTAGATCTCCACATCTTGACACCACTGGAAAGAAACAATTTTGAGTTTTTCCAGAGAGACGTGTTGGGCACATGCTTGGGTCAGCAGAAATGGGAGTGGGAATTGAGGCATTGTGTGATCTTTTGGAGCCAGAATGTCCTATGCCTGCAGGTAGCCCCCTGCCAGAACACACTGGAGACCCTCCTGCCTAGTGAGGGTGTGCTGAATCTGATGGGAATGACCTCTCTTGGTGGCATTTCAGGCTGTGCCAGCAAGGTTGGGTCAAGGCTACACAGAGAAAAGCTGTATGGAAATGTCCCAGGGCAGCCTGTGCCAAGCTGACCTGGGCACTGCATTGCCAGCTCTGATGATGGGTGATGGAGCCCAGGAGCTGCATCCCAGTATTTCCATACAGTTCTGTAACCATCAGCATGCTCTAAACAGCTCGGTGTTTTGATATGGGCCAGTTCATGTCCATTAACCTAAGAACAGCTTTTAGTGTACATTGTACTTTTGAACATGAAATAAAGCATTAATACCTGCTGGTACAAGCTCTGGAGACTTAGAAACATGAATTGTACAGACAAATGAAAAATAAGCAATTACATCAGTGTTGCCTTATGATAGGGCTGGGGAATCAGGAAATTTGGCCTCTGTTGCTGGTCCTGTCAAATTCACTGTGTGACCATAGGCAAGTATCTTAACCTCCCAGCATCTGGGCTTAATACTCACCCAACTTGCAGGGTTTTCTGAGGCTAGATTAGTGTTTCTGTTGCTCTTTTGGCATCCTGCAATGAATGATGTTTGCAGTACATATGCTGTTGATAATAGCATTAAACAAAATGAAATGTAAATTACTTTTTTATTTGTTATAAGTGAAAAATGCAGAACTACCAGCCCGTGTTTTTGATAAAAATAATTGCAGACTGTCAAGCAAGCAAATTTGCAATTTTTTGTTTGTTTGTTTTTAGGCATATGATTAATCCTAGGTTTTTGATGACCCAAATTAGGTCATCATTGCAGTTACTTTAGCAATGCAGCAATACAGAAACTTTCCAATGGAAAATTATGGCAGTGGATTCCCTGAGGAAAGAAATGTACAAAGGAGCCATTTCTATGGCAGTCAAAAGGAAACCATCAATTTTTCATTGCTTCATAGATGCAGCTCCAAATTGCAAAACTCATCTTCTCTCAGTATAAGTGGTTTTGGGGCCTTTGGCATTAGTGGTCAGTGGAGTAAATCCTGTATGTGGATTGTTGAAATGTTTTTTCAATGGCAACAGAAACTCTCAAGGGAATTTTAATTTCTCTTTCACAGAGAGAGAAAGCAAGATGAGGGGGCATTGCAGGACTAATGCACTGCTGGGCTGCTCCTCAGGCAGTTACCTTATGCATTTATAAACAAAGGTTTTATATTCACCTTCTATAGTCAAATGGTTCTGTTTGGCAAATCATTTTACACTGGATAACTGAAGGTTATGAGTCTTTCATAAACCAGGTGAAGCATGCAGCTTCTCATTTGGCTTTCAGCTGAACCAGTTTTGAATTACTGGGTTTTAAACAGCTCTATTTTATTGAAAGATTTTTGTATAGATTGCCACATCTACTGGCATCCTTTGCAAGGAACTTTCAAATATGGATGAAAACCTAGATTTTTGTAGTTGTTTTCTGCATAAACATATGGGCCTGGGTTTTTTGTTGTTGTTTAAGTAATCATGTTCAGACCTGTATCACTTAAAGAAAAGTTTCTTTAAATACCTAAGTCATTTTAAATCCAGGTTTTTAGGGGTTTTTATGGTTGTTCTTTGCATAGCATTATATTCTATAACTGAGTTTTTTCACACTGAGGAGTACTAAAATAGAAATGGATATGGTTCTGGAACTCTTCTGAGGGGGTTGGTGTATCAGGAGCTGTGGGAAATCCCCTTGCAGATTTTCATGTCAGGGATACATGGCCCAAGCAAGGTGCCACATTCTGAATATCAAAAGAGTTAGCATTTAGTTATTTCAGAGAAGATTTGCATTCTGAAGGAAGATGAGCTGGTAAAATTCTGGATTTTCATTCTGCTACCTTTTACAACAAGAGGTGAAGTAACACAACATTATTTTGTTTAGTCAAGCAACAAGTAAAATAAAGGCCTAATTCCTCAAACTTTTATTTCTTCATCAATACAGTGAAGTCACACTATTGGAAATCCACAATTAGGATCTAATAATATACTATTTCTCAAATAGCTTTTAAAAAGTAAGTGATGAATCTGCTCTTCATCGCTGACTTTTCTTCATGAAGTGATGCTATTTATGTGTTTTGATGATGCTCTGAAGTCTGTAGGAAGTCCTTTGATGGTCTAGCCAGTATTTTGTTAACAGGATGTTTCCATCTTTAAACTTACCAGGCTTTAAACTTACCAAAAACAAATTTAGAAACTCTCCCTGTTTATAAAGGAGATGACAGTGCTAGCTGATTAAAAGGGGCATAATTTGTTGCCCCACTTATCTCATGTTGTTGATGAGCTGCAACAGATATTGATGCCAAATTCACTTTCTATATGAGTAAATTTGGCACATATGCATGACAGTTCTTCCTCTTGTACCATCGTTAGGAGAATTTTAACTGGCATTCTGCCACTGGGGAAAAGGAGAACTGTTTTCACTCAGTGTGCATCTTGTGATCACCATCTGTATCCTCTGTTTTTAGGGCCTGATCCTGCAAAATTAATACAAGAACAGTTAGTTCTCCAACATATACTTGTGTTGCTGGTAATTAATTATGCCTGTTTATATAGAGAGGGATTTTTAAGAGCTGGGGCTTATATTTGTAGGGTAGATTCTGAATATCTGTTATAAATCTTGTAATGGTCACCATTTGTTAATATAATTAGTTGTATTTACAGCCATGTGGAGATCATTGTGGGTACTTTACAAAACACAACAAAAGAGTGTAATATCAGGACAAAACAAAACAGGGCCAGTTGAAGGGTGGTAGGATACAAGTTAGTAACATATTAAGTGGCATCTGTTCTGAAGTTTTTCTGCCCTTCCCAGGGAAGGATTTTCCAGATATCTAACCTGAATTTTTCATGCTGTGGTTAGGTTTATTGTCCCTGACTCTATTCATAGTATAATTTAGGTTTGGTGCATGTCTCCAGCCTTGCACAACTAGCAAAATACTGCAGGTAGACATGATAACAGGCTTGGTTTAGGGCTTGTATTTCCATGCACACATTAGAGGGTGGAAAGCACTGTTATCCCCAGGTCCCAGAGCGGTCTGGGAGGGAGTTGCAAGACCAAGTCTGAGAGCCTCCCATGAGCCTGTCTGCAGTGTTCACATGGGTTGCAGACTCGTTTCTTGCCTTTGCTCAGAATTTCTGTGGCTTTTACCCTGCAGTATTGCACAGTTGTGTGGCTGTGCCAGGCTGGGAGATTGCCAGCTTTGCTTAGTGTGACTTGTCACAACCCAAACCCTTCTGTCCTCACTTCAAGGGCTCACTGCTGGAGTGTGCCCTGTGTGTTTTGCCTTACATCTCCCCCAGAGCTGGCCACAACTACAAAATAACCTGGCTCCTTTCATCACACCTTGTGTGAGCTGCCCCTTTCTCGCCCGGGGCTCACATTCAAGTTGGGATTTAAAAGACTCCCCGTTAACTTCCCGAGAGCAGAGCAGCTGGAGACCTTTCTGAGGCAATACCTGTCTGAGTTTGAGGAGCTGAGGGTGGGCTGAGGGGCAGCAGCTCTGCTCATGTCCCCATCATACCCTTTGTGATGTTGGTGTGGATCCCAGGAATCTGCAAATCCCACCTCGGTTCCTCCCCAGCCCAACCCTGCACTCCCCTTGGCACTGTCCCAGACTCAGCTTAGCACCCAGATATTTGGGACTGGGTGACTGGAAGGCAGGCAGGAGGTTTTCAGGTAGCATGGGCAGTAACTTGGTTTGCTTGTTTGTTGGTGAAGAAAATACTGCAAGGAATTATCCTTTTGTTGGTGCCTTTCTAGGAGACTTCTGAGGGAGAGAAATATCAGCTAACTTGGCTGACAGCGCTGTCTAGTGTGCAATGGACTCCTTAGGTTTTCAGATGAACTTTGGTAAAAAAAAAAAAAAAAAAAAAAAAGATTTCTTCTGATTTTGCTCCAGATAAAAATGCAGCATATTTATGTGGCTATACATCATATATTTTTTCCTTGTTAATAATGGGAATAATGTTCTGCATTTTCTATAATACTTTATTTGCATTTGGTATATGTCAGCCTGGGTCAATTTACAGCATGTGTGTTAAAGACTGATTCTTTTGCTCTCTGCAGCTCCTGGAATCTTAATTTTAACTGTACTAATCAACCTTTACTGACCTTAAAACATACAGTTACGGCTTGTTGGCATAGAAGTTGGTACAGAGATGAGAAACGGATGTGAAATTTTTGTTTCTCTTTACTCTTAACCTCCAAATGAAGACTATTTACATAGCAGTGTTATATGTCATCCAGCTTCACTTGCTACTTCACAGATCTGGAAGTTTAGATATTGCAACTATGCAGAACTGTAATTCTTATGTTACTTGACTTTTTAGATGGTTTTAGTAACATGGTTTAATCCAAACTCACTGATGACATCCATGTGTATCTTCACAAGCCTAAGGAGGTTTTTGAAGACAAAATATTTTGTTATTGACCTGTACAAAAAAGTTCCAGTTGTAAGTTCTGGATAAAATTCAAAGACAGCAGATGACAATTTACTCAGCCTTTGTGGGTAAAGAAACATTTTGAACACTGAAAACAAACCAGAAAAAGCACAGTCCAAAAATAATGTTCTTTGGGCATCTGAGCTTTTAACAAAGCAAGCTGGAACTCTGCTTTGGTATAGCAGGACCCTGCTGTGTAGCCAGCAAGAAAAAGGAATGGTTTTAAATGGAAATAAATTTAAGAATAAAAACAAAGCAAAATTTGTGGCAAATTCATAATCAGCTTTTCACTGTGTTTTACATTAAAGAGTTTTTTTCCTTACAGTATTGTCTTAAATTGCAGAAACTTTACCTCCCATGGTGTCTTGGAAACAGTGTGGAATTGCTCTTCTTTTATGACAAAATGGGGAAAACAAATGAACATTGGACTTGTGTATTTGATTAAACACTTCTTTAAAGTATCACTTTTGTGTGGTTTCAGCTTTCCCCTTTGGCTTTCACTTGTCATCTTCTGGTTGTGTTCTCTACTTTTCCTTTGTCCATAATATTAATTTCAGCTTCCTGTTGTTACTGGTTGATTGAATTACTTCACTTACCACTCAGTTGTCTTCTTGCTGTTGTTTACAGAACATCACTATAGTTACATGTGATACATATATGGTTGGCTGGCCAGGGTTATAGAATAAGACTCAGTATAAAGACTATAATACACTGTGGGCACAATTGTCTAGGACTCCCTGAGAAGCACAGTAAATGCCTTATCTGTAAAGGAACAGGAATAGCTGCTGCTTGGTGTCCTGCATTTCATACACAATTACTGACTTCAAGTGATTTTCAAATTTTTATGTCGCAAAAAAATTATTGGTGATTATAGTGTGCCATGAATTCTTCAGGATTCTATCTCCCAGCTTCATTAAGGATTCACTGATATTGCTGCCCAGTGGAGCCAGCTGGTGATTTTGAGTGTCAATGGGATAGCATCCACCATATGGGGCACCAAAAAGCATTTTTATTTTATTAGCTTAATATTAATAAAAAAATAGAAATGGATTAAATGGATTAATGAATGCACAGAAATGGATTAAACATCCTTCCTTCATCATCATCATCAGATACCTTTGTTTTAAGTAGGGTTTTTGTGAGTAAGGTGGCTGAAGATCAGAGCCAGGACCACTTGATGTAAATGTCCCTTTACACAACTGGGTGAGTAAAAGAGCTGCAGGGCAGGTGAAAGCCATGCCTGGCAGTCTGCAGGAACGTGGCAATGAGAGCTGCAGCTGGGCTCAGTTTTTGGCTGTCCTGGCAGTTTTCACTGATGCCAGGTGATCTACTGGGTCAAATACTACAAGGACTATGCAAGTAAATCTAATTTTTTTTTTAATTAAAAGACTGAAGAAACTGGTTTTTCCCCATACCTGTTAAAGTTTCTCTCAGTGTAAAATTTGGCTGGTATCTGACACAGGGCTATGGGTTTGCCTCCAGTTTCATGGCCAAGAGCCCTGAATTCCTTGACTTGTGGTGGCAGGTCATGGTAGTAGCCAGACAGAATGTCTCTGCAGAAGGATATTGCAATTGTTTGTACAGGTATACATCAGGCCAGAAAAATGAAACTATGAGAGCATCATGCATTGTCTGCTGGAGACTGTAGAAAACCCATAGTGAAAAAGGTGGGTTGATCAAAAGCTGTCCTGGAAATATCCAGTATAGTGCAGTGTGTGTGTTTTGCAAAGTGCATATGCTCCATCTAATGCTAAAGGAGTCGTTGAGGAATGAGAGAAGGAAGAATTCATATAAATCTGAACTAATTACCATAGGCTTGCTTTACAGTCAGCAGAAAGAGGCAAGCTTACTAAGTCCTGGTTTAGACTACGAGAGAAGTACCGTTGCCTAAAAGAAAGAAAAGGCTAAAGGAACCTTTTTTTTTTTTTTTTTTTTTTTTTTTTGACAGCTACACAGAAGTTTAGACAGCTAACTCAGAGTTTGGTTGTTGGACAGAGTGTGGCCATATGTTTGGATGAATCCTACTCTGGAAATCGTTTTCAGTAGACTTCATGGATCAGCTTTAGCTGAAGTTTTGATGCTGTGAAGCTGTCATGATAAGTTTGTCAAGATCCTGGTCAGCTGACAACCAACTAATTTATCACCTCCCCCTTTTGTTATACAAAATCACGTTATCCATTGTAAATCTCTGCAGAGCAGATTGGTGCATCAGTTTGACCTCTTTGAAATAAATGACTCTTCCAAACAGTGTTGCAAAGGTGTCCTTTGCATCCAGATGGATGTTTTGTGTTTTGTTTATTCTCATTCTCAAAATACACATTTTTTCAGTCAGTGTGTGTACATAATGTATGCTTCTGTTTAGTACAGTAATTGTAAACACTTATTCCCTCCACAGAAAAGAGGATGTGTGATAATTATTTAGCAGCTTCTTCCTTGGAGATCGGCCGTGTGAATCTTTGAAGGACATGACCTAAACTAGAGGTTTCTTAGTAGTTAAAAAAACCACAAAATGTTATGGGTCTTTTCCTGGGCCAGATTTTCAGTAGACTGAAAATCTGTGTGAAGAGGTACTTGTGCATGGTAACAGTCCTTAGGCACTGAAATATGAATATCTGCAAATAATGACTTGGGTCTTAGCCATGGTTATAATAAAAGTATACAGCTGAAGAGATAAGTTTTAGTATACCTTGCTAAATATTTGTCTATGAAACTGGAGCCAGCATGAGATGAGGTATTGTCAGGTGCTTTGCGTAACTTTTTAAAAATTTTATATGCGTGTTTTTGTTTAACTTAAAAAACTGAAGTTGGAATCTACATAAACAAGCAGAGTGCATCCACTGCATTCACACTGTGCTTTGGAGGCCCAGTTGAGCTGCTGGAAAAAGCTGGATGCCCAAGGCCATTGACCAACTGTGCAGCAAAGCACCTCTGGTCCCCATCATGCTCTCACCCTTTGTTTTAGGAGCAGTTTTGAGTGTGCCAGGACTGTTCACCAGCTTCCCCATCAGATCACTCCAGTACATACATGCATGCCTGTACTTTCTCCTCATCCCAGGAAGATGGTTAGGTATTTAAATTGGATTAAGCTGCTGAATAAAAGGGGCAAAATTTGCATTTCAAGTAATTTAATATTGCAGTTCTTCTCTTGGTTTCTTTCTCTGTTGGCATAGGCACAAGCCAATTGCCTTTGTCTTGTGTCCTTCTTGATACCTCCTTTTTTCTCTCCCCTTCAAATCTTATTTCTCTGCCCATGCTGCTAAATTTGTAATCTCTTACAATGATCTCTTATCATCATTTCCTTTTTTGCCACCTTCTTTCTGCCTCGTTCAGCTGCTTCAGCTTCTCTCCTTCACTGCCTTCACTGATGCTCTGTGTTGTGAACAGTAACATTAAAACTAATTTGTATTTGCTTTGATTCCATAATGACCTCACATTAGTCCCTTTCCCTTTTAATACTCTGGCTGAAAAACGCCATTGAGAAAATGAACATCATTACAACACGTTGTTCTCTAACATAATGCCAGCAGGACTCTAGTTTGTGAAGTACAAGCTGGTTGAACCCTTAATGGATGCTTGATTTAATTAATGGGAGGACACAAAATGTGCAAGCAGGTCAGTATTCCTGTTGAAGACAAAATGATAATTACTAAACCCTACAAATGATTTGTAAAGAGCAGATGGGCATATTTCCTAACCTGACTAATCCAACACTTCAGTAATGCTATTATCTCTTATTACAGCCTTTTGTCGACTCTGCCTCACATTTCAAGATGAAACCCAGTATTTTTCCTTTAGTATGTGTATTAAAGATGATTTAGTTCTTTAAAATCACCATGCAAATGCTCCAGGGCTTTGTATTTTCTACTTACTGTGTTGTGGTGCCATTTACACTGCTGTGGTGGGCAGTGTTTTATTCGGATCATGGAACAGTGAGGAAATGGTTCAAAATGTGTTTTGCTTAAGCAGTTTATCTTTCTAGTGCAGCTGGAGTTTTTATTTCACACTGAAATGCACTAGTAAAACATCAGGCACCTTTTTCTTCTAGTCTGTGAAGCAGCTGAGTACAGCAATAAGGGAATTGGAGTAATTTAGCAAGTACTTATATTTCTTGAATAGTATTGTTAATATACAGACCTTTTTTTCTGTCTTCTTTCTTTCTCAAGCCTAATATCATAGTATCTGAGCATTTGGTATCTTTGCAGTGTGCAGTGCCTAACCCCATGAGACAGGACAATGGCCTTACCTGCATTTTGCAGATGGGAAGCTGGGACATGGGGCTGTGGGGGCTGCCTGTATTCTGGAAATGCATGCAGCATAGGCTGCCATCACATTGGGGCTGTCCCATTTGGGCTTTCCTGCCAGTGCTGATGCCCTGCAGTGTGTGCCAGGCAGCTCTGCTGAGTGGCTGCAGTGGTGGGTGGGGGCATCCCTGCAGGGTCTCTGTCTGGAGTCACCCAGCCACTCACAAAGAGGTTGTGAGTCAGACCAGAGTGCACAGGGAATGATACTGACCTGGGAACCAGCCTTGAGCTGATTAATACAGCACAGTTATTTCTCAGTGTGTATTTGCCCCTACCATTGCATGTAACCCTGTTCAGGTTCCTATTCATAACCCTGTTCAGATGTGGCATAGAATCATCATAAGGAAACAAGAGTACTTATCCTTCTCAGAGTCATGTTTTCTTCCATGCATTGGCTCCAGACTCACTGGGAGTTTGTTCCTTGATGAATGAGCAGCAAGTGTTCTTCTTTCGCCTACCAGCAGAAACGATCAGCAATGGACCTTACAGCTCTTCAGAGTTGAAAAGGCCAGTGGCACACACCTGGAAGCCATGCCAAGTAGGATGTTGGTGAAAACATTCCCGCTCTTATTTATTGTAGAAAGAGCAATATTGCTGAGCTCTTTGTCCTTTTTTTTTTTTTTTTTTTTTTGGTGACCAGATGGTTCTGCTTTTGTCTTTTCTTTTTAACCCCTTGCTTTAACATTTTATTAGGCACTCTTTCTACTCACCACTCCTATAAACTATTGCAGTTTGCATAAGAAATAACATAAACATTAGAGTTACCCTGGCTGGCGATCTGTGTCCAGGGTTGCAAGTTAAATCAAGAGTTGGTGTCTCCCTGTACTTAATGCACTTGGAATAGGAAGATTGTTCTCATGTAACTTTGCAGTCATAGTGTTGTATATATTTGTCCTAGTCTGGGACTGGGTCTGTAAAGGCACCAAAATCATCAGATAAAGAGCACCAGACTTCAAAATGTTTCAATCTGAGCTAAAGGAGAATTCAGTGGTAGGCTGCCTGATATCTCGTGTACACTGGGTATATTTCAGATAATTTGTCTGTCCATTATGAGAATTCAGTAATGAGAATTCAAATTTTTTTCTGTGTCAATTCTCATGGTATTTCCATGGGATAACAAAAAGCAAGTATCCATAATTTTTGAGTTAGGGAGCAAGTAGAAAAAATGCCTAATTCACCGAGCTGCAAAATCCTGACCAGTGGACTATGTCCAACACCTTAGAGTATGTTTTAATTGTCTAGATGTTTCAAGTGTGTAAGTTCTTTTTCAAAATCTTCCATTTCAATAGAGGTCTCATGGCATTTATTAGCAAACATCTCTCTTGTAATGGCATTAAAAATCTGGCCACAATACTTCTCTATTTCAGTGCGTTTCAAAATCGAACAATAAATGGGAATTCATCTAATGCAACTGCATAACTGCTCAGCAAGTTATCTTAGGCTTTCTTCACAGCCATCAGACAGAATGTGCACTTTTCAGAATGTGATTTCTTTTAAGGATCTGATCCCTCTTAATCCTGAATTCCCTGCTTCTCTCTATTGACTGCAAAGTAAACCTAGTTCAAAACCTTGTCTCCTGCACTATAAATCCTTGCATTTATTTAGCTGAATTCAGCCTTAAGTGATTCATCAAAGATACACAAGATGCCTTGTAGCACAAAGGATTTTATCCAAATCTCCCTCAAACCTTCACCTCATGGACTTCACCAGTCTATCCAGCAGATTGTATTCATTGCCTCTGCTCTCTGTGATTCATCTCTTCCCTTTTAGTTTGTTGGACTTCAGCTGAACCCCAGCTGTACAGGCATGTATTAGGGAGAAGAAACTAAAAATGTAGGATGAAAAATTGGAGCTGGAAGGAAGTGTTAAAGCATTTTAGAGAGAGCTTAATAGTTACTTTCTCTAGAAAAGGGTCTGCTGAATTTAACAGCTGATTTCCACAGAAATTACTCTTAAGGTTTTTGTTTTCCAGTAAGCTATGACATATTTGTTGGAATTTCAAATTCAAGATAACACATTCTATTTACCTTTGTGAAAGATCTGGGGAAAAAATCCCAATCTCTTTTAAAATTGTAATGGATTATTTAAGTCCATATGACTTTTTGAGGAGGTAGGTAAGCTTATATTGGAAAGCCAAATACAGACCTAGCACAATGTCCAGCAAATTCACTGTGAGTTCCACATGCTTCTTTCAGGGCTCAGTAAGTCCAATTCATTGTCGTTAAAACAAATGTTTATTTGACAGAAGAGAACAAAGCTACCAGGCCCATTTATGGTGTTATTGCTGTTTACGTCTTTCCAGATGACAGTAGAGGCCAGAACTTGGATTATAACCCATTTTAAATGGAAGATTTCTTATTATTTTTTTTACTCCAGCTGCTGGAGTCTGACTTGGGAAGAGGCTAATGAAAATGCTCCTATACTTTTTTCCTTTAATGTAGATACTTCTCCTCAAAGAACCGAATGCAGGCCAGAAATTCATTTCCTGCCCTAGGCAGTGTTTGAATAGCCTATTATGTCTGTGACACATATTACTCTCCTATGGGTTGAGCCAGATTAGAAACTGTGAAACAGAGGTAGAAACCTGGCCTCATCTTTATCAGACACATCCTGTCCTAACTATTCCCATATCAGTGTTTTAAACCTGCTTTCTTAATGAATCGTATTGTTTTGAAGTGTTGTGTTGCCTGTGATACTTGGAAGTTAAATAATTGTGATTTGGGTTTATGTGAGGTGGTAACCTGCCAAATGGGAAGATTGGTAACAAAATTAAGTCTGTATCCTGAGCATATTCTGTAGAAAAATAATTATTATCTCAACAGTAAAATGTCTTCTGGTTATCATTATTTCTTATTTCCTCATGTCACATTTTCAACATCACACATGTTGATTCTTTCATTGACCTCAGATCATAAAGCACACAAACCTGAAGACGTAAAACTTGCACTTTTCAAAAGTGCAGTTTTGTTGGAAAATGACCCTTTACAGCCATACCTGTACACCAGCCTTGATCCTCTGCAACTGAGAAGAGGCAAGGAATAAAACTAGGAATCCTTTTTTATGGATTTTTTCAAAACATAATCATATAAAATTAGCACCATGGGTTTTTTGCATATGATAGGTAGCATAAATTTTTCCATTGGTAAAAGTAGCTGATTCTTGAATAATCTCCCTCCTGATATTTTGGAAAGTCTTGGTGAGGAAAGTTTTTTGTGTGCGGGTGAAATATATCTGGCAGCTAAGGTGGTCTCTTTGTTTGATGACCTTAGCTCTGCTTGTTCAGAAACTAGTTGGGGAGTAGCCAGACAGGACTCCAAAATGTCTTAAACCTGTCCATTTTCCAGGAGGTACTCTTTCCATAATGTTTGCTGAGAGGCTGTGGAACAGGCAAGACAGTAAATTGAAGAGTTGCTCTCCAGGAAGGCCTGTCCTTTTGAATGACTTTCTGTACTCCACTGCCACATCCATACCCCTACACTTCTTGATCCTGCTCTGACATGTCACAGTGGGTTGGGAAGTATTTTTGCAGTTAGAAGAGTTTTCTGTGGTTGCTCTCAAGCAGCCACTGAGCATTAGTTCCTCTTTCTCCAAGACTGCATGGAGAAATCTTGGAAGAGAGCTGAGGCCAATGCTACAGGGAAATGATGCCTTCCAGAAGCCCCAAAGCATATAAGTCTGTGCTATCCACAGTCCCAGGGCAAGAACAGAGACTCTTCTCCTATGTCCCAGAGGAGAAGAGATCAAAATGGTTTTTCTATAGTGAGTTCTTTTATGTCCAAGCCTTCTGCCAGCTTTGGGGGAAGCCTTTAAGTGAGTAATGCAGTATAGAAGCAGACCTGGAATAGATCTTTCTTGTATTAATATAGAGAAGCACTCTCCATTCCTCTTTTATCCTTCCAATTTATTGCCCTCTCTCCTCTAGTCTATCCTGCTTGAATATGTGCTTTCTTCAAGCCACCAAGAACATCCATCTCACTTTTGTCACAGGATGATGTTTTTTGTGCAAACATAAATATTTAGAGAAGTTTACAAAAGATTAAGCTTCTTCAAGTCAAGCATTCCTGCTAATGCAGTGTGGGGCAAGTCAGCAGGGAGCAAGAGCCTGGGCTGGTGTGCACAGCTGTTGCAACATCAAACTGTGGAACTTTCACTTTTGATTCCACTGACTTCACTGATCAAAACCAGTTTTGAAGTTGGCTGGGTTTTTTTTTTTTTTCTATACTGAAATCCTTTCTATCAAAACAGCTTCTTCAGTGTGCAGGCTTTGTCTGTATTGTGATTCTTTTGTCTCAGTTTTAGTGTTGTTTTGCAAATTCCTGATGCAGATATGGTGCACTCACTGTAACAGTGAAAAATAAATCTGTATTAGAGAAGTTTCTAGTGTGCAACTCACACTAAAATAGTAGGGAGACCTGCCCACAACACTTGTGCTTTGACAGTTTGAATTTCACTCTGATCATCAATACCTGAGAAAAAATTATGCCAGATTCCATATTAGCATAATACAGGAAGACTTCAAATGAGAAAATCCCATGTAAGTAAGAATGCAAATAAGGACTATAAGACTGTTTGGTTTGTATTTTTTTTTTTTTCTAGAAAGGTAAAACAAACAAATAGAAGTTATTATAGAAATACATTCAAGGCAGATGGGTACATATGTGCAAACACACCTGCATGTATTTCCTTTAAGGAGCTGTGTCTGTCTTCAGTCTCAAGCACTGCCAGTTCAGCTTTCTGCTCCAGTGGGAAGTGGGTTTGTCATACCAGCTGAAACACTATCTACCTCTTGGACAGCTCACAAGTGACACCACTGTGGTGATGATGGGTGAAAAAGAGCTGTCTGGCATGCTTTTGCTTCAGTGCTGCTTTGCTGCCCCTTTCTAGCGAGGTGACCACAGGAAATCCAGAGGAAATCCAGAGGAAATCCTACCTTCCTAGAAAAATATCCTGCTTCCTCCTAAGGGCACGTGGATCAACCAGCTCAACTTGACTGTGGGCAAATTGAAAGAGGATAATCTTTTGTAGGAAGTGGCTCAAGCTTCAGCATTTGAGGCACTGAAAACCACAGTGGCCAAAAAAACAGCTGGTTGCTCTGATTAAGTGTCAGTGATATTTTGGGCAGGACTCTTGGACTAGATGACCCCTAGAAGTCTCTTCTAACCAATGTTTTTAAGAATCACAAAATCTAGCATGGTTTTTCTGTCTTTAAAATCCATGCCACTCTGATAAACATTGCTAGGCCTTGTATTTGGTTCCATTTTCTGTAAATACCCTTTTCCCCCTGAGCTTTTAATTAAAGATGCATATAATTAAAGTACTGTTTTTATTGCATGTTATAAATTATTCATGCTATTCTATGGGAGTGCAAGCAATTTTTAAGCATTCTTCCAGCAAGCTGAATTTCCATCATTTTAATACTTTCAATATATTCCTGTAACTGAACATGTTTCATGAACCTAAAGAGGTTATATTAAATTTAGTAATACAATGAGAAATATGCTTAGGGTTGTAGGTCTTTGACTTTGATGAGTAATATGAACGGGCAAATTGAAACTCACTCATCATTTAAATTGCAAATGTAGCTGAAAGTGACTTCATGGTGCAGGCTGGAATACAAAATAATTGCAAAAGATTATATATTTAATATCAGAAAGTTATGCTATCTTGCAGAGCAATTAAAGTCAGAAAAACGAAGAGAGATCTTGGCAGTTCTGTACTTAGGAATCCTTGAAATCTCTCTGTGAAAATTGTTCATTGGTTTCAAGCATTTCCTTTCAGGCAAACCTTAAACTGTAGGAATTAGGATCAGAAAAAGGAATTGCTCTGAGATGGTGATTATTTTCCATGATTGTGGTAGCATGAATAAACTACAGGAATCTTTCCAAACCAAGAAGAGGATATAGATATAATTCACTGTTCCAAAGAATGTGAGTGCAAAGAGGCAGGGTAGGGAAGAGGAGGGATGAAAATACAATATAGAAAGCAATCTGGGTAATGCAAGCCATGTATCTGACAAATTACAGCTGGTAAAAAGCAATAGCAATTTTTCTGGAGTAGAAAAGAATCAAATTTATTCTTATTTAGCACAGAACATGTTTTGGCCAAATGTTTTTCTGTTTGTTTGCTTGGGTTTTTTTGCATGCATTTTCATGTTTAGGATATTATTTCTGTTTTCTCAAAATTAATTTTTAAGAGTGGGATATAAATGTTATATTTCTGGGTCTTATAAATATTTTTTGGGAGGAGAAAGGAGAAATTGCAGGAAATGTCCATGTAAAAATGTTTGTGAGATTGCAATTATTTCTGCTGAGTGCAGAAATATTCAAACTTATCCCTAAATGAGTAAGTCCCTTCAAACAGGGAGATTAAAAAAAAAAAAAAAAAGAGGTTTGTAGTGAAAATCCATATTTTTGTTGTAGAAAAGTTAGAACAAGTAAAAAAAAAAAAAAAAAAAAAAAAAACCACACCAAACAAACCAAAAAGCTGAAATGTAGGTGTTCAAAACACTACAGAAATAAAAGGGTGTGTAAGTATTATCTCTCCTTATCTTAGTGCCCTTGAGAAACAGGTTCTTTCTTGCAGGTTTCTTTTCAGTTCATTGACTTTCTGGGTTGCTGCAAACTCTGTGTAGTCCCTCTGGGTCTCAAATGACCCAGTTGCTTTCTTTTTAGAGGAACATGCCAAAATAACATGGAACAAAAGAACTGAAACTAATGCCATATGTCACAGCTTGCAAGACAAAGGTGCAGGTTCAACTGCTGTCTTTGAGGAACATGCATCTATTGACAGAGGAAAGATTTGAACAAAAGAACCTGGACAAATCCAAAGTGTATAAAATTAATTATTGCAAGCAACAAAGTGTGTGTCAGTCTTCTCCCACCACCACCTTATTTTACATCTAATAATTAATTTGTTTTCTGTTTAAATGGTTACTAGAAGAAACTTTCCTATATTTGAGGTAAATAGGAAGAGGCTTTTTTTGGCAATGTCTTTGTTGTCTACTCATTAGAAGAATTGCTGCTTAAGACTAAGGAAGTTTTTAAAGATTGATTTAAATGATGATTTGAGGGGAAGCTGAGAAAGTATGTGGAGAGAAGTGTTATGGAGCCTCTCTAGTACAGATTTGAGTACATGCCACTCTGCTAGCAAGGTCTCTGATGGGAACACCAAGCTCTGTCGTGTATTTTTGGCTTCAGTGATATAATCTGTCATTATTTAGTCATATCTTGAGGCTCAATAAACAGAAGTACCAGGTTTGAATGTCCTGACAATTACCCTCCCCAGCTGGTAACAGGCATGTGGAATATTTAGACAAGCATTTTTTTTGTTTTCAAAATTTGCTACATGACTGTAGCATTACAGAAGACAAGATTTTAATAAACAATATGTTTCCTTAAGATAATGGCTCTGATTTGGGGATTTTGATTTTTTTTTTTTGGTTTTGTTTTTCTCTCTGCAGGAAGAAGGTATCGTGAAGGAAATAGACATCAGTCATCATGTCAAGGAAGGTTTTGAAAAAGCAGATCCTTCTCAGTTTGAGCTGTTGAAAGTATTAGGACAAGGTTCATATGGAAAGGTAACTTTTATTGTCATCTAATCACCCAGAGCAACACTGAAAATATTGTGTTTTTTCTCTGAGTTCATTTACGCTGCTGATAATTTATATTATCCAAATATAAATTATATTGTAAAGGCGATAAGGAAAGCCCTCCTATCTTCATTTTAGTAACACTGCAGTCTTTTAGCTGGTTTCCTGCATATGAACCAGTTTAGGAAATAGCAGCTATGGCTCTGGACCTGGACTAATGAGCACAAGTGATTGTTAGTAAATATCACTGTTTATAAACTGTGATAAATAATATTTATGGATTCTGACCTATCCACCAGGGTGGTGAGTGTGCCACTTCTGCTTAGTTGGAAGGTGTAAATAGGAACATTCAAAGACTTAAAGAAGTTAGCTGCACGGTTCCCACTGAGGACAACCTCAAGCACATTTCTGAGTTCCAGGCTGCTTTTTAGTTTAACACTCAGAGGCCTTGAAAGGTCCTGGAGATAAACCCCAGTGCAGAATACAGAAATTATTATAGCAAGAGCATGGGGAAAAAACCCTGCCTGTGTGACCACAAGCTAATTTGGGGAGAAATAACATTCTCCACGTATCTTAAGACAAAGGATTTTCTTAATTCCAAAGACAGTCCTTTAGCAGGGCATGTGGTTGGAGATGAGAACAGGAAGGAAAGGGGGAGAGAAAGAAGGAAGAGTCAACTCAACTTAAAGTCTTTCTATGGTTTAAATAAGACATTGAAACCTTTGGAACAGTGAACCTAGTTGAAACTAGGCATCAAAGTCCTTATAAATATAAGTATATTATTCTGTGGAGTTTTAAAAATATATTTTCCAATCAGAACCTTTAGTTTTACTCCTAAAGGAAGTTATATTAGGAGTATTTATCAACTTCCTGGTTATTCTAGAATTATATTGATAATTAAATCTAGAATCTCCCTGAGATGAGAGATCTCAATCAAGAAAGCTAACATTCAATACCAAGCCTTGAACTCAAGAATTTCTTCAGAGCACAGTGTATTTAAGTTTTAAATATTAAGTGAATATGAAAGAGCAAACAGCTCAAAATAGATTAAGTATGGGACTCAGAGAAAGAAGGAGAAGAACAACAAAAAGAAACAGCTTTGGTAAAGGTAACAGAGGCAGAATAGTCAGTTTTCATATATAGGCAGTAAAGATTTTAGAAATGGTTTTCTGGTTATCTTATATTGTATTGATGTATTTTCAGTATTGTTTGAGTAGGCTTTCTAGCCTTAGGCATTTTATAAGCAAAATGCCTGATGTGTGCAACCTGTCTTCCTACCAAAAGGAAGTCTGATTTCTGAGGCATCAGTGTGAGTGTGGACAATGTCCATGTCTGGAGCTGCATGTGATTACAATCCATTTTCCATATCTTATGTGAGAATCATCAGTAAATTCACTGAAGCAGCAAAGGCATGGGAAAGAAAGGTCTGCTCTGTGTTTCTTATGAAGTCCCAAACCACCTACATTTTCATCACCTTGGTATTTGAGCTAATGGTTCAGATCTGTGCCTCTGGGGATGCAAACCATTAAGTTTTCAAATAGTTCACCCAAGGCCTAAATAATTTCTTGCAGGAAATTATTTGGTGTCAGAGGGAGTGCCCCCAACACTCTTGAGATGCAGAGCACTTGCTTAGCTTTTTATGTCAAGTTTTGGGTGATGCACCAATTTCTCCAGCTAAGGGAGTTTTGCTAGTTCAGATGTTAATAACCTGAGGTGTTTGCAAACATATCTGACTAGAAAATTCAAAGTTGTGCTCAGCCCCATGCATGTGCTATTCTGGAAAACTAGCATAGTCCAGCTAATATAACCTGCCAAGTAAGCACTTCAGGGCTACTTGGTGGTTTCAAAAATGATGTGTAGCATTACATTTAAGAATAATCAGAAAGGTGACATCATTTTGCAATACAATGCATTTTCATTTGCTCTGTTCCTTTCTGGTTTGGTGGTTATTTTGATGTCCTTTGAAATAGAACACAGTGTTCTTGGCTCATCTCTTTTGGAGGGAATGCAGACAAGTGTCCTATCCCATGCTACAGTGAACAGCTGACTAGTGACTGGTAATGTAAATTGATAATTTTGCTTATTACAGCAATGTGGATATTACAAGCTTTGCAAGATTATATGGCAGACAAGATATTTCTAGAACTGCAGCCTAATATTTCTGCAGATGAAGCATGCTGTGCTGTTTTATGTGCAGTGCTGCTGAAAACCTTTATCTTAAGGGTTAGGGTTTCTAGGGTAAAGAGCCCATAACATTTTTTAAAAATAATAATACAGCTGAAAATCTAGTGTCTGGACAAGCTTGCTTTTGACTTTCTTCTCCTTTTCATTGTAATACAAAAATTAAATTTTTTACTTGACCTGGACAGAAAAATATCCCACTTTTCTCTGTAAACTTCTAAATGAATTGACTTCCTGTTAATGCTGGAGCAGCTGAGTTTAATTTGTCATTAATAATGACAAAAAAACACTTCAAAACTCTTTCGTGTACCTGTTGCATCCAGATTTCATCTTTTTTTTCCTACAGTTGTGAGCACTGGAGGTATTTACATGTTCCTCAGATAGGAAGCAGGAGCTGGGAGCAGGCAATGTGTGCCCAAGCTCAGCTGGTCAGGGCAGCTGGGCTCAGGAGCTGTGCTTATCTCCTGTGCACAAGAAACATCCTGAGGAGGAGAGTCCCACCAAAACCCTACCAGATCATGTCACAGAAGTGTTGCAGCTGTGGTGCTGTCAGATGTAGGAGTTCTTAGGAAGTTGTTCAGAGAGAATTGAGAATTTAGCTTTTTGCTTTTCTTCTTCCCCAGCTTCTGTACCTGCTTGATAAGAGTTGTTCTCCCTTCCCACAAACCTTTCCTCAGATGAGTTTGACAAAATCTGATCTATTTACAGGTTGAGGTTTTTTTAAGAGGAGGAGTCTTTCAACTTGCAAAAATTGTCCTAGAAACATACTTCCTCCTTCCTTATTTTTTGGCTTTTTTATATTTTAGGTGGAGACAGATGACAAAGCTGCAGGTTTACTGGTAGGCAATTAATAAAATAATTGTAATGGAATTTTTAATCCAAATAGACATTCATTAGTTAGATAATTTCACCTAGCCTTTCTTAATTTGTATATTAATGCATATATAGGGCTGTACATATATGGGACTCTGTTTTTATTTCTACACTTGGCATTTCTTCAGCTTCTGTCCAGTAATGCAGGTGCTGAAATATAAAAAAAGAGACATTGTTGCCTGGTACTTCAGACCTCAGCAGACAGAGTGTGTCCTGGGACACACAGCTAAAAGAGTTGTTTATTTTATTTTGTAATTTCCAATTATTAAAACACTGAAGGTCTCATAAAGGCCAAACTGAACCACTGATCCCATTGTTCACTACCCCTCCAGTGTTTATTTGTACTGGGGCAGATAAGAAATATTTGCATGTAGTGCAATAAATAGAGTACAAGTTTAGATTCAAATTTAATTTTATTTTAGTTAAAATTTTACACTGTCAGAAGATGAAGCATAGGAGACTGTAACAGGAGAAACTGTCTTTTTTTGTAATGACAATAGATTTTCAGCTGTATGAACTTTCTGCTTAGGCAAGTTGCTATTCGTGACTTATGCATGAATGGCACCAAATTGATTTTTTTTTCTTTAATTTAATTGATGGCAATAATTTTAAGACATTGCACATTCCCAGATACAATTGAGGCATATTGTTTTTTTGTGTGAAGCTGGTCAGAATATGAAGAGATATGTGCATTCTGGTTCTGACTTGTAACCCATCTTTAACTAAATATATGAGGCCAATTAATAATGTTGAAAATGGCTTTTTTGTGAGGTGGTAAAGGCTTAAAACTGAAAATTTCCAGAGCTAGCTCAGCCAATTGCAGGTGAAATAGATATAAAATGCTTTCAGCTAGTAATTTTCATTAGATTTCCTGAGCCATAGTATCTATTCTCCTGTCCAATGCAGAAAGACTTATGAGTAGAAATTCAGTACTCATCTATACAAAACATTTGCTTTTTACAGGTATTTCTAGTCAGGAAGATAAAAGGATCTGATGCAGGCCAGCTTTATGCCATGAAGGTACTTAAGAAGGCAACTCTGAAAGGTAAGGATTGGGACAGTGGCTGATGTCTCTATTTCTGTGCTACCGTGTAGTAATTTATTTTCCTTGCTGTTTTTTACATTGTTGCTGCCTTGCAGTATATGAATGCATAAATATGTCTCTGGCATCATCCAAAATTTTGCCTCACTGTAGGTGAATGTTCTAAAAAGAACTTAGAGAAAAATATGCTACCAGTGTGAGAGCAGGAAAACAGTGGTTTGCAACTTCCCAGCTGCATGGTTTTTTTTATTTTCTAGGAGTTATTTTTAGGACTTCTATTTGGTATATATTAATTTGTATTGAAGTGTCACTCTCTTTCTGTTGTTGAAGTAAATTAGGATATTGCTGGAGTAAAACCTGGCTCCTACTGGGCAGAATGGACTTCCCAGCTGGTGCTTCTCACTATGTGTCTGAAAAACCATGGGAACATGTTTTCAAGTGTGAGGAGTCGTTCTGAGACTGTTCAGATCATGCTGTTCCTAGCTCATGGGCTGTAGGAGGCTAGGGCCAAATGACTGATGTTTAAAGCTGGTCATTCTCTTCTGGGGCCACTGCCTGCTACAAACAAAAAAGAAATTGGTGGTCAAGACCAGGACTTAAAACCAGTAATGGAGGAGCCAGTTGCTCCTCCACAGAGTCAGGAGGATGCAGTCATCTTCTTGTTTCCCTGACCTAGCACTGTTCTGATCTTTCTCGCAGAGACAGAGAGGAGAGCATTCATTTTGTCTGGAGTAGATATTTTGCATAGCATAGGTTTGTGCAATGCAGTGTAGTGTCTAAATTTCTGTCCTAATGTGAAGAATAATCATTAAGTGACCAGATAGTTCTGATCATTTAAAAATACAGATTTCTTCATCACGCCTTGCTTTGGCAAATCAAAGTATGAATAAAACAACCAGTAACTGCAAGCTAGAGCTACTTGAGGTGGTGTCAGGCAGAGCCAGCACCTCTTGTGAGTACTGGTTAAAATGGGGAACAGGCCCACCAGGCATTCAGACAGTCCTTTCCCCTAAAACAGCCTTTTCAGGGAAGCATGAGTTTGAAGCAATGCTGGCGTGCGTATCTTTTTGTTTGGAATCTAGACGGGAATGTTTGTTCTAGCAGAACAGCCCAGTGTAAATAAACACTTAAACAGTACTGGACATAAGACATGCAAAGGAATAGGTCAGGCCTGTGTACATCTCGTGTGTGACAGTGATTCTCTGGCTTCTCAGCCAAGAACAGGGCTGGGAAGTGCCCAAACTGAGCTGAACTCAACTGGGGAATGTCATTTTCTGATGGTGTCTGAGCAAGGTCTGTGTAACCCCTCAGACATCAGGGTGTATCAGAAACTTAATCCTGTCTCTTTTGACAATACAGAGGTTTTTTTTTACCAAAAGGGAAAACTGGGTGTTCCCTCTCTTTCTGTATAACTCTGAGAAATGTATAACAGGAAGAGCTTTGGCAAGGGGAACGGGTTTTTTTGCATCCCAAAACACTTTATTGTTACTTAATGGGTGATGGTGAAATATGTAACATTAGATTCCACTGTAAGAGAAAAGCCTTTTATTGTGGCAGTATTTCAGGAAATGTCAAAATTTATATAGCAATTTTAAAGTACCCAAAATGTTCCATCAAGTTTCTATTCTGTCAATAATATATTTTCAGTTCTGTGGTTCCTTATAGCATAGAAAGGCTATTTGTTGTCTTCTCAAGTGTGGGGCACCAGAGCCAAAAATTGAGGATACTTTGTGATTCTGGTGGATTGCATTTCTCTCCCATTCAGACTACTTACCCCTCTGACTGCTAGCTCTGGATTTCCCATTAATCTCAAGATAACCAGCACAGGGCTAGGAACTAATTTGCCCACACCAATTTCTACAAATAAGTTAAAATTGACAGCTGTTAAACTCAAAGTATAAAAATAAAGACAGAACCCCATTGGCAACTGAGTCAGTGAGACAAGCAACAACAAGGATTGCTGTCAGTAAGCTTCTGTGTAACTTTTGGCACAGGGATAATATTTCTGACAGCCTAATTTCATCTTTTAAGTGAGAGTGCTGAATTGTTGCTGACTGCCTACACTTAAGAAGGCTGGAAGTCACTCCAATGTGAAGTATTTATTACCTTGTCAAACAATGGGAGCAAAGCTACAGGTACATGTTAGCACTGCATTCAGCATTTGCTGACATAAGGCATGCTACAAGACAAATTTCTGAAAGATTTTGCTTTCTGAACTGCACTCTGCACAAGTACCACGTGGAGCAGGAAAGTCAGATCTCTCCATGCCAATTCCATTGACAATGGCCAGACAACCCTAAATGTTATAGCAGTAATTTTCTATAGTGAAACAAATTTGCAAAGCATGTAATGGAGAAGTCAGAAAGAAAATAAAAGAAGATGGGATCACAAAACTGATTTCTTTCCTGGATTAGTGTGAAGAAATAAAACCTGGAAAGTAAGAGACCTTCAGGAGTGATGGTACTTGCTCTGAAGAACAACCATAGTAGGTCCTGCTGAGGGATTTCCTGCCCTGGGAGCCTGACTGTGGCTGTGGCTGGCTGGTAATGCTTAGGAAGAAGCAGAAGTACAAAACAGTGCTTTCTCCAGTGGTGCTGCTGCCTCCTGCCCCTAGTTAGCATGATCCCAACTTCACCAACAGCAAAGGTTGGTATAAGAAAGGCACAGCTAGCAGCAACAGAATTCTTGAAGCGTTTGCAGTTCAAAAATGGTTTTTGATACAAAAGAGACTTTGTAGATCAATCACATATGTAGATTTGAGCTTGAAAAAGATCTGCTAATCAGCAGGACCACTCCTGCTGTGAAGGGAGAATTAGGCTCCAGAGTATTACAGTTTAGATTATAAAAGTTTGCAGAGGCACATGCTGTACACACGAATATTTGTGAAAATTAAATTAATCTTAAACTCATGAAGGTTTATTTTAAACATAGGGTATATCTGAATAAGCTGCAATAGCATGGATCCTTGAAAGGGAAAAAACCACCGTTACTTTTTGTTGTAAATGAGTGCATCACACATAAGTTTTTTTTTTCTTTCTGCCTCATTTCTCTTTTTTTTGGGAGCTTGTGGGTATCTGATTTTAAAGAAGAAAGCTTCCTGAAGAGAAACTAGATAAATGTTTAATTGTAATCATTAGCTTTAGGAAAATCTTGTTCAAAATGTTTAAGGATGTTATGTGTATTAGGTGCCAGATATGGAATACATCAGATTTAAGGCTCCATGTATGTGTAACTCTAACATCTCTGTTTCAAATGCTTTGTATTAAATTTCATTACCTTAATAGCTTGATTTGCAAATATAAACCCTTTTTGGGGTTTATCAAAGATATTTAGGCATTTAAATACCTTCCAGGAGTGAGACTTTTACCCATCAGAATGTCATTAAATAGTACTCTTAAAGTGCCATCTTAAAATGTTGCTTTCACATCTTTGTTATACTCTACTTTTTCTTTAAAATCAGAGTTTTAGATAAAAAGTTGATCTATATGTTTAAATGCTTACAGACATGTATCAGTGAGTCTCTACTGTCCATCCTGAACATATTGTAAATCTGAGGGAACCAGAAATGAACCAGGAAGTGTTTATTCTGTGTATATGTGTGTCTGGTATTCACCAGCAAAGCTGGAACAGAGATTCAGGGCAAGCTGATTGCTCTGATTCATTCAGTGTTTCTCTCGAGGTGTCTCAGGCTCCATCAGCTTTACTGAATGTGCTTCAGAATCCCATGATCAAGAGTTGTTAGATTGGTTAGGTGTAAGCCTCATTAAACACCCATGAAACACCCATAAATCCCCAGCAGGTTGCTGTGCTGGAATGTAAGGGAGCTTGAAAATCAAGGAGCCATTCCTCCAGGAAACGCACTAAGAGAAAGTGGCATGAAGCCTTAATTCACTGACATAATGCTCATGAACTTTATAAATATTGCAGTGATGATGTAGCAAGGGTTATGTGATGGATCATGAGGATGCAGTTTGCATGTGCCCATGTGGTTGGCAATGGGGTGTGTAAGTCTTTGCACTGGGAGCTGTTTGACCCTGAGAATGCAGTCTGCCTTTTTGTGCTTATGGGGTTCAGAAATAATAATCTCTTTTGTCAAAACCTCTGAAGTGCTTTGCAGTTATGATCCCCCCAGTTTAAGCCAGCAGGCTTAGGGGTTTGCTTGTGTGGTGGTTACAGGTGCAGTAAGCTGTGAGAGCAGCTTTAGTGACTCACAGAGAGCCTGGGTGTTCTCAGGGATGTAGGATCAATATCAGTTATACCCAAAATCAAACAACTAACTTAGATGTTACCAGGTGAAGTGTGATTTCTATCTAAACTGTAGTAGTGGTTTCCCTGATTGGACACCAATGTCATACAGCTATCTTGATCCTTGTATATTATCATAAGAAATAAATACTTGCAAGTGTACATTTAGAAGTACTGTTTTGTATTTTTGTTTTTACATGGTGTTCCCAGCACAAAGTAAGCAACTTCCAAAGCAACGTTTTGAGGAAGGCTGAAAGTTTGCACTGTGTGTGTGAGGAGTGTGGCTTGTTAGCAGTCACTGGAAGGACTGTCACAGGGCTGGTGGTCACAGGGCTGGTGTCACAGAGGGGCTGCATTACCCCTCTGCCTTACCCACACTCACAGGGTAACAGCCTTAGAGATCAATGATCTTGATAAGGCTATTTGATACCACAGAATTAAAAGCACTGTGTGGAAACTAAACTGCACCTGGTTGTTCACAGGGTTTTCAAGTTCAATTCCAATATGAATCTTTGGTTTCTGTTATTTTTTCACATTGGTGGAATGTTCTGATATAATGCTATGGGTATTAATCCTGCAATAAATGCTGTGTTTCAGACAGCCTTCTAAACACTTGTGCATAATAATGAAATCTCGATTTTTTTTTTCTTTTAAGATGTCCTTTATTGAGGTGGAGTCACTGCAGCAAAGTAGCACATAATGAAAAATGCAGTCTCATTCCCCTGCAGTCAGGACAGCTGGGTTCTTACTAAATAGTTATTTAACTTTTTCTGTTCAGTTTTGTTTTAAAATGTGTCAGTAAGAAGGTTCCAATCCCAAGCCATTGCTCTACTCTGTAGGGGTTCATGCAGTTACAGTTTGCCCAACACACTTACATTTCCTCTTTTTCTGTTTCACTTTCCTCCTCCTATTTATATTAATTTCTTTCCTTTTATTTTGATACATAAGTCTTCTTTTTCTTCCATGTTTATATCCTTTAAATATTTATCTGCTCTCCTCCCGTCTCCCTGTAGTCATTGCTCAGCACCGTTTATGTTTGGCTTTTGGCAGTTACTCAGTAACATAGGGGGGAAAAAAAAAAACAAGATTTCTTTTTCAGTTAGGTATTCTTTTAGAGCTCAAGCAGCTACATATATTTTTAGGGCTGTATATACGGACTGAGATGTAGATGGGGGGATCATATTGATGTCAGCAGCAGTTTTACTATTGACTGTTTTAAGGCCATGATTTCACCCAGAAACTCTCTGAACTTAGTCATATCTTCCACAACACTCCCTATACGGTAGTGGAGTCCAGGCTGAAAACCAATTCTCTACTGTTTGAGGGCTGTGTTTCTCTTCTCAAAGGAGATAGCAATAATTCAGCCTGTTGTTGTTGTTTGTGTGACCAAGGCTTGCTGATTGCAAAGCTCTAATGAGCACGTTGATAACAGCAAAAGACCAGGCTTTTTCTTATGCTCTAATTTAGGAAATGACCTTGCCTTGACTTCACACCCTGCTTGCTGATGGGACTGGAGGCTTCTTCAGTGACAGACAGCAGTCTTGATTTTCATTTTTATGAGACAAACATATCAGCAGAGCTATATTAAGTTTGTCTGCATCAAGTCAGTCCTGGGCAAAGCAGAGATTTGTTTTGTCTGAACGTTAACATTAAATGCCATAATTTTACTGAACTATTTAAATTCTAAATTCCTGTCTGTTTTGTGTGCAGGTAGCATGGAGGGCTGGGTTATGGGTAACCTGACAAACTTCACCCTGTGTGGTTTACAAATAGCATCTGTCTCAGAGCTTCATATCTCCTAAATGAAGTGTGCCCTCAGTGTTGGATGATAAGCCACTATTCCAGCTTCTTCAATGGTGCCTTAAATATACTAGTTACTTGTTTTGGAAACCACATTTTTCGCAATTCAGTAACTGAAACGTTCATCCAAAAACTTTTGTTAGAACAAGTCAGATTGGACTGGCTGTGTGTTTACCACATCCAAGCAGCCTAATGGAAGGAGTGTTTAGAGTGAGAAGTCAGCACAGTGCAGTTGTGGTCAGGACAGCTTAGGGAGAATGTTAACATTTGCCTCCTGTCCCGTGACCAAATCCATCCAAACCCTCCCTTCTGAGAAATGAACCTCTCACTGCCTCATGTTACCCATATCAGAACTAAGCTGGTAAACTCCAAGTAGGACAATCAAAAAAACATCACTTCATAACTTTGCATGTTTACCCTAAACCTTGAAGGCATAGGGGTTCTGTTTTAAAACTTCCTGGTGGGTTTTTTTAAATTATTCCATCTTCTGAATTTATGTTACAACTGATAAAGAAAAGATCCATTTTTAAAAGGGTGTCTATCCACAGGAACAGGACAGTTGAGGGAAATTTCGCTTGATAAAATATCAGTATTAAGCATTTCAGCAGAATTCTTTGGTTTGATTGTGTACCTTTTTAAACAATATTTTATAGTTGTACACTATAATTAGAGTTAAGAAAGAGGAGATAAAAAAATAAAATAAAACCCTTAGCAAAGAGTACTTTGATGCAGCCAAAACAATTTTTCTCAATTTAATTTTGGCAAAACTTGCCAAATTTCAGCTTTCTGTTCCAGTTTAGAGAACAAAAACCCACAGCAAAAACATCTTTGAAAATACTCAAAATTACAAGTTTCAAACAGGTCTACAGAACATATTTACTAGGATTACTTCAGCCTATGACTAAAACTGCCCTGGTGGCAAATGACAGCATCCCAGTACATATATTGTACACAGGGAGGGAATACCACATTTCCTCTCCTTCCAGGAATTCTCACTTAGTATTTTATAAAAGATTATTGATCTCATCCTTAAACATCTGAACTGAGCGAGGCACATGGTTTCATATCATGCCATTAAACAAAATAGTAGGGGCTCATGTAACAAAAGAGAAGAGATTTGTTTGGGCTGTAAATCACTCTCACACAGGGGCACTTTGCCCTGTGTTGGTGTGCCAAGAACTCTTGGGGAGATCCTGTGCCACCCTCACCCCCTTTCACCTCTGCCAGGCCTTGCAAGTGAATTAGTAGTTGCTCAAAGGTCCTGAAGAAGAGGAAATGTCCATTTCAGCACAACTGACTTTTTAGACCTGGAGAGGCTGAATAAACAAGACAACTTTTTTCCTGTAGAAGGCTGGCATAAGAGGGAATATCTTTGCACTTTCACCCCTGAGCCAGTGTTCACTCCTCATACTTTTCAATCATAAAAGCTATATTTTTGCCTTTGGTGATAAGCTGCAGAAAGTATTTGTGGTGAATACCAAAGCACAGACAGCTTTCACACTTCCAGAGTAAGGTGATGCACAAACTTTATTCAGTTCTCCCTGTAAAACCCACAAAACAGGTGGGTTTCAGAGCAAAGAGCAGCACTGCTTGATTAAACCATAATGGGCTTCAAGCTTAAAAGGCAAGTGGAGAAACTCATTACCCTGAGAGACACAGCAGTTCCTGGATGTCTGGATCATCTCCATCCCAACCAGGACAGGAAAAAAAATAACTTCTTCATTGCTTCTGTTGGCTTAGCAACATCTTCATAGCAAAACACAAGGCAGACACTCATTTGATACTGGAATGCCCCATGGATAGGAAATATGAATCTTGGTGCTGCCTTTTCTTTGCAGCTGCATGTGAATGAGCCAGCACTGCAGCAGGGCAGGAGCAGCTAGGGAAAAAAGAGTCTTCCAGAGGATATGAGAGAGGTTTGATGGAAAAAAATCATCCATCTTTAGACTGTATTTAAGAGTAGGACAGAGGACTGTATGTCCTGGTCATCTTTGTGTTATTGGTTTCTTGTATTCTGGAACTAAATTTGAAATACCTATTTTGTATGAGGAGAAAAGGCCAACTGTCTCATACATGTTTTAAACAACTTTTCTTTATTACAAAACTATATGAAACCAGTTTCTTCCTTCAGTTCATCATAATTTCCAGAGTTGCTGATGAATAGTGTTTACTGGGACCTCTGAATTCTAAGGCCAGCTTTCTTATTAATTTGTCATTTTTAAATTATGCCCATTCCTAGAGCATAGGGTAATTATTGCATGTCAGTAAGAGTTAGTACTGAAATTGTTATTGCCTGCAATAGTAGTAATAACAATAGAAAAAAATAGTTATTGAAGTATAGGCATATGTAACTCTCAAATTCATGAAATAAATACTTTATTGATGATTTCACAGAACATCACCGCCACTGAGGTAAATGAATTTAAATCAAACATACGGTTTCCATAAAAAGAAAAAAAAAGTTCCACATGCAACTTTGAAGAGGTGTTGAAGACTTTCAGTTTTGCACAAGTTGTGAACAGATGTATTTCCAGCTGCAAGTTTTGGATTTTTAGAGGAAGTTCCCTTCTAGCAGATGGCAGCTTTCTTTTCTCTACATCAAGCTGTTTATTTAGTCTGGTTTTTATGAATTTAGTTAGAACTGATTTATGCAGTTGTGAGGGGTGTAATTCTGACTTTGCTAGTGATGTACATCACCATAGCATTTGGCTTATTGGATACCCTTTCACATCCTTACAGAGCTTGGTGGGGAATGGTTTCATCTGGGAGCTATGCATAAGCACATCTGTGGATATTCAGTGGTCCAGTTCTGCTTAAAAATACACAAAAAATGAAATTTCACCTCTGCATAAGGACATGAGATTTATGTGATTGTCTGGCTGGTCTGTCAGTCAGGATTTCTCTAATGATGGGGTTGAGCCCAAAAGCTAATTTCAGCCAAAAATCTAAAACACACTTAATCTCCTGCAGCGTCTGTGGATTTTTTTGGTCAAGAAGAGAGATCCAAGTGTGTATCCCAGTGAGGAAACAGCAGGAGGTTGCAGCTGCCAGAGGCTCCATGGCGTAGGAAGGAGGCAACAAGACAGCACCCTCAGCTCACCTGGCTGCTCCTGGCTGGGCAAGGCTGTGAGGAACACATGGCAAGGGCTCAGGTTACTGCTCTGAGGATTTATTTTCAGCTGAGTTTGTATGTCCTAGAACCCATGTTTGCTCCTGAAAAGTCTCACGTGATTTTTTTCAATTTTTTTTTTTCTTTAGCATCAGACTTCATCAGTTTGTTCTTTAATTCTCTTTGGTGGAAAATTGAGCAGAGGTACTTCAGAGGGATAGTGCGAGATTTAATTAACTTTTACAAACAGAGAGAATAATTAATAGGTGATAAAGGCTTTAAATGGAAGTTCAATACTAAAGTGTAGTATTGATTTGGAGACAGCTGTCATTCTGAATCTCAACACTGGAGCATCAAGGCTACTTTAAAATAAAACAAACAGAGGCAACTCTTTGATTTCTTTAAAGCCAAACATGTTGTTTCATGTAAAAGTAAAAAAAAAAAAAAAAAAAAAAGAGAGAGAGAAAAAAAAAGGAGGAGGGACAAGGGGAGATAAAATGACCTCTCCCGAATCTGGCATGCCTAAAATTCAGTTTTACTGACTTTTCAGAGTGCCCTTCTACAAAGAAGTGTCTCCTGCTCTATAGATCTGTTTTTCTACCTTTCCTGCAGAAGGTAGGGCTGAGTGGTAAAGCAGTGGTAAAATTGCTCTTTCCCCCTCTCTAAAAGGTTGCATATTTTGGGCCACAGAGGATCTTTCTTCCAGAAAAACAACCTCCACAGAATGATATGCATTTCAAAAGAGAAGCACATGAAGTCCCTATGTGACATTACTGGTATGCTTCTACATCCAGTGTGTCAACAGGATGCTTTTCTGTTTTTTCTTTGTGTTGTTATAATGCTCTGCTGATGAAGGTGCAACATCAAAGGCTGCTCTTTAGAGAGGATTTGAGTTTAGTACTGTGTGGAACAAAAACACAGTAAAGCAAATACAAATAGTATTTTCAAGATGAACCATGAAGCAAGGCTATGATCACCTTTAGACAGCCTGTATTTTTCCATATCTCAGGTAATTAAGCACCACAACACAGGCAGTGTGGATTTGAATTTAGAATTTAGCTCTCTACTTTTGCCTACAACAGACAGTATTAAAAACAGATTAAAATAACAGCAATAGAATTGAAAAGGATGTTGCTGAGAGTTTTATGTATATATTCTATTTTCATTATCTTTTTTGTGTTACTGTGCTATGTAAAGAATTTCAAATTGAGTTGCAAGTTCCTAAGCCTGAGTCCTATTTTGCTTTTTGTTCCACTGGAGGCAAAGTGCTGAGTTTTAGATAAGTGAGGAAAGTAATGAAAGAAATTTAAAGCCATAATTTTGTTCTGATCTATTTGTACTGATCTATTTCTCCTGCTGCAATACCTCTTGATGCTGATTTAATTAACTTAGTCTGTAAGTTAACTTGTTCTTGCTTTATTAATTAATGCTCTACTCCTGTTTAAGCAGTGATATTTCTTATTCAAAGGTCATTTTGAAAGGTAGGGATGAGCAAATAATTTATAATCAGCAGTGCTTTTTGGCAATCATCTCTTGGCAGATTTTGAAATCTTTGACCTTATTTGTGTATTTTCTGCATGTGTCTTCCTGCAGAAACAGCTTTCTGTAAGTGGCAGATGCTTTAGTCACACATGCAGGGAGATTTCTCTCCCTGATGTTTCAGGTCAGGGGATTCAGCAGCACTGGTTAAAATTGTCAAAAAGGACAAAAAAAAAAAGAGAAAAAGTCAGTAAGACAGCAAAGCAATCATCTGACAACTTGTTCCTAGTTTAAAAAAGTTTCAACCTTCAAACACCGATTTCAGCCTGGTGACATCAAGAAGACAGTTTCCAAAATCACCAGGGGCCACTGACCCACTCAGAGGCACCCAAATCACCAGGTGCTGTGCTGAGCCACCCTCAGAGGGCTCTGGGGAGGGACCAGACTGCTGCACCCCAATGCAGTTAGCAGATACTCACACTGGGACACTGCTGTCTGTCACCTTTGCTTTGCAGCACAGTGCCCTTGGCCAAGGCAGGCCATTAGGATGTCTGTAATATGCACTGTCTTGCTGGATTTTTCTCTACATACATTTTAAAGAGGAAAGCTATAAGTGGAAAATGGTATCTGCCATGGGAGCACGAATTTAGAGCATCCATACCCTGACACTGGGCTGCAGAGCTGGACCTTTGCCTGTTGGGAGGTTAAAATGATGGGTGGAGGAGGATGTGCTGCTGTTCTGACTGCCTGTTCTCACAACTGTGCAGTGCAAATGCAGGTAGGCACTTTGTTAGGCTGCCTGACAGAGTTCAATGGGAAATGTCCCGTGTAGTGTCAGCAATGCCCACCTCTCCAACACAATTCCCACCTGGGATCATCTCTGATGGACAGCACAAGAAACAGTGTCTTCACATAGGTTAAGCATTTTGTGAGTCTAGGATGTGTGATTTTTACTAGTGGGATGAGATTACAATTCTGCTCTGGCCTTTGTTTTGAATTTATCTACAAGTTGTCTTAGGTTGAACGAGTTAGTAAAGCTTATGTTGCTATTGGCCTAAGCATCAAAATAGCAAGAAACCCAAGTATGTCACCAGTGCTATTTAAGGTTTTCAGATCAGCTGGTCTGGACCTATTTCTGTGTATCAATTTTTGAAGTACAGCAATAGACAGGGATTTTGTTATGGTATGTTCCTTACTTGGGTGCTGAGAGTACTCAGCTTCTGAGCAGCTCCACAACACATGTCTGCAATGACAGTGTGAGTGAGATCTCAGGCTTTGCTACCTGAAATAGTTTCATAAAATGTCTTGCAGATGATTTAATCTGAAAAGCATAGTGGCATTGTGAAGAGAAAGAAGAAAATGTCAGTACTTTCAATAAAATAGTGATTGACTGAAAAATGCATTTTTAGGATCAAGATTTGATAATATGGGGACTTGAATCCTCCTCAGTGTCTGAATATTCTGTAAAATGGCTTTAGTGTAAAATTCTTAGCATTATTTTTGTTTAGCTTGAACTCAGTTCACCTCTGAAATTATGATTTCTCTTACTCTCTATTCATCTCAACTACAAAAAGTATTTTTCTCACTGCTATCACACAATAAAGTTATCTCTAGACATAAAAATAATTAGTTACTATTTTCATCTGGAATTTTTCTTTATTACTGATTGTTAGGGTGGTGGTTTAGTGGAAGTTTTGTGCATTGTATATATAAAACACTTCCAGAAAGTACTGTTCAGTGATACGTCATAAATGCTGCTAGCATCAGCAAAATGCAATAAATTTATTTGAACAAGATTAATCTGACTTGCTCTGGGACTGGTACATTCTGTTTCATCTTAAATGAAGAAACTAATTTTGTGTAGCTTTCATTTTGACATTAACATTCTCTCCTGTGAAGTGTAATTGCCTTCTTTGCTTTGCAATACTGTAGTCATTTTAGTTAGGGCAGCTCTCTGTAGGGAGGGACACTGGGCATTCCTGGAGGACTTACTACATGGACCAGACAGTCAGAAATAGAGGACACAGGAATGGTCTGCTTTTCCTAAGGTCATGCAAGCCATCAGCAGAGTGAGAATCAGAATCCAGATTGCCAGAACCTTATTCCAGTACTGTATCCAGTGACCATTCTGCCTCTTAATATATCACTTTTCTATTGTTCTTTCTTATAGTTCGGGATCGTGTACGATCTAAAATGGAGAGAGATATTTTGGCAGAAGTGAACCATCCTTTCATAGTCAAGCTTCATTATGGTAACTATAATACAATATAATTCATGTTTGTTCTTAAATTGCTTGGGGAATTGTGACTAGATGTGTTACACTCCTTGCCTACTAATGAGACTGTTTCTAACAAAGTTATAGAGGCAACCTGTGTGAAATTCTTCCTTTTTGCTAAAGGAGACATCTGGTATTTATAGGTTTCAACTATTCCTCCATCAAAATAAATTTGTCATAAAGTCTGATGTGATAGGTAGTGCTGGTGAATTTACATCTGCCAACCCCTTACCTGCTGTCAGGTATTGTTTAGAAAGACAGGGAAACTAAATAAAATGGGGTTTAGTAATCAGTAGCAGTCTAAATTTGTATACATGTGTACATGAATGTGGTGTCTTTCTGGAGCTGCCTCCTGCCACACCAGCCCCATTACTACTGTTATGGGTATTCTGAGGACATTTGGGTATGTGGGCTCTCCTCTCACAAAAACATGGGAATTTCTCTCTATGCTTCACTCATGATGACTCCTGATACCTTGTGGGGTGGGAAACACTGATAATTCATAGCTGCTTAGCATGGAAATGAATATATTAATGCTGCACTGTTGTCTCTCAAGTGACACTGTTTTTTCCCACAGCCTAAGCTCAATTGCTAAGTTCTATACAGAAATGGTATTTTTTGGTTCCCAAAGTTTTGAAGTGACAGTGAAGCAATGGCAGAATGATACATTGCTAGCCAACAGGACTTACTTGTTGGGGGCTTTATCTTGATTCAAAATTCCTATGTCTCCATCTTTTTCTAATGCAGCATTTCAAACAGAAGGAAAGTTGTATCTAATACTAGATTTCCTGCGGGGAGGGGACCTTTTCACCAGACTCTCCAAAGAGGTAAGCTGATAGATCTTTAACTCAGAAATGAAAAACTGTCTTGGATTTTCAGAACTCAGATTGCGTTCGTGGGAATGAAAAATTTCCTTGGGAATAGTCATATATATATATATATATATATAAAATAGAGATATTTCATCTTGCATGGTTAAGTGGATTCTTAATAATTGTATTTGCATTATTCCAGAGGTAATGCAGCAGATACTATGTAAGCATTACTGCCAGAGAAAACTGCACCACTGCTAAGCCATTCCCATAGCAAAATATCCCCAGACTCAAAGCTTTCAGAATAAGTCTTGGATATGATGAGACCCAGTCTCATCAATCAATCCCCAATACATTTTGCCCTCGGGATGAGCACAGAACCACTGGAAAAACACACAGAGGGAAGAGATGGCCATGGGTCAGGGCAGCCCCTGCAGCTGCTGGGAGCAGGTCGAGGGCCACACACCAGCCCAGACATGGGAGATTGGCTGTCACAGCTCTGTGGCTCTTCTTGGGTTAGGGGAGCTACTGATGGACTGAAAAAGCTGTGAAAAGTTTCCTAGCTTCTCTCTCCCCCCTGTTCAATTCCTGATTCAGGGACGTGCTGCAGCATGCTGTGTGCACTGCAACTTGGGACCCTGAGTGTTTGCTTATAAGGCTTGTTTGCTAATACAAGTAGACATTGGTAACAAGTTAATTACACTGCTGAGTAATGATCCTTGTACAAATATTCAGTCCCTGGTAGAGGGGTTTTTTTTAATATGAGGAAAAAGATTTTTAAAATTTAAATTTAAAATGTCCTTCTGCTATCATCATGAGACTGAGCTTTATTAGTGAGGCATCACTGCTGTCTCAGCAAGGGCCTCTCTGGCTTCATGGAAGAAGACAGAAAATGTGGCTCTTGCCTAAGAGGATAGGTCTCTGTTCTGCACAGCCAGGGAACTCAAAAGTGCAAGATAACAGCTGAGACTTTGTCCTTCTTTAAAGATTTGTGTTTTCCCACAAACTTGTCCAGGGCAATTCACCAACTCCTGTGCTAACCATCATTAACTAGTCATTAAGCTGACAGTAAAAAAACACACTTCTCTTTTTCAGTGTTTGCAGCCCACCTTGCCTGCCTATACTTTGCAGCTGTTTAGAGGCAAGGTATTGCAAGGGAAGAAGTTCTGGGAAAACTTGAATTGTTTGCAATTTGTTGTTATGGATTTGGTTGAAAGGTATTGATTTCAGTGGACTTTGTCAGATCCCATATACATATATTGCATGCATCCAGAGCTGGCCTATTTCTTGCTGTCTTTTTGAGACATCGGACTTTAACTAGGTGTAGATGTATAGATTAGATTTTTCCTGGATTCTACTGATTTAATTTCTTGCCTACATTATTTATTTTAAATCTTATAAACAATTTAAATATCTTTTTAAATTAATGCAGTTTTTACATTCAATACAATTAAATTTGAGAGCTTTTGCTTGTGTATTTATTTATTATTTTCCTTGTGCTTTTGTTTCTAGCCTTTGCAGTAAAATTCTTAATTAAGTTATGTGACATCTGTTCTTTGAATCATCTTTTTTTGTTTCTCTTAGTTGTCTAGAACTTCTCAAAGCACTCAGATATTTTGGCTACCCCTTTTTGAGAACAGAGACTTAATTTTAAAATAAAGCTCTGCAACTTTTACTATAGAATTTGCATTTATATATGACAAGTAAATTTGTATCGAGCTGACTCATTTTACTTCTCTCATGCATAATCACACTTGTCTGTGCAATATATCAGCTTATTTTTCTGCATTATTATCTCTGTGCATATTGAAATTTAATTAAAGAGAATATCTGAGATATAATGGAAGTTGAACCAAAGGGGTTTCCTGCCATCTGAGTTTTTCGGAATTTATTGGATTTTGATTACAGAAGTTTCTTCTCACCTAAAACACAGCTTTCAGTGTTAGCAGTATCCATATGAGCTACAGAAAGCACTGTCTTCATTGGCAGCTCATCAGGCCCTGGGTGTTAGACAGCACATCACTGGTTAGGGCATCAGCACTGATTCCTTCAACCTCCAAGGCATGAGGTTTTAAATCTCTCTCTGATTCTCTTCATGCTGTATGTGTATTCTGCTCAGACTTGGAAGTATTCCACTTCCCCAGAAAGGTTTCCCATGCTATTTCATGGGGATTTGGTAACCAAATGCCAAGATTGTAGCAAGTTTGGGGTTATTGGGGTTATGAAAGCAATATGGGCTGCACTGGATGTGTTTAATTTTGCTGTTCATTTCCAAAGACTAAGGAGTTATAATTTATTCCTAATATTGTGACATAATGTCATCTAAACAGATCAAAAAGATGAATGAGAGCAGCATATTTTAAGGAACAGAGGTACTCAACAGATCAAGTTTTGCTTTATAGGGAGAATCTGGTAAGAATTGTTAATGTCAGTTCAGACAAATTATGGAAAATTGAACCTGATATGATGGTCCTTGCAGCACTCCCAGGTTAGACAGTTCCTTCCCTGTGTCTGTTTAAGGCAAGCCAGCCCACCACTGTCCAATAAATAGATGTGGTCTTGTCTTCCTTCTCTCTAGGTGATGTTTACAGAAGAGGATGTCAAGTTCTACTTAGCTGAGCTGGCCTTGGCATTAGACCACCTCCATGGTCTTGGAATTATTTACAGGGATCTAAAACCAGAAAAGTAAGTTAACAAGAAAAAGTGAGCTGAAACATAAATACATGAACTTTCAGGTTGTTTCTGCTCCTTGTCATGCTACTAAATGAGAAGGTGCTGGGGGCTGTGCCTTCCTCCTTGCTTGTGAGACTCTACACGAGACCATCACTAACAGCCATAAGGGTTTTCCTATCACACCAACTTAGCATGAGACCAAATGTTTTTACTGTGCTCCAGTGTGATGGGACCTCTGTGTGCCTGGCCTTCAGCTTTGTGAATGGTTTGAGTAAAGAGTTCACATCCCTGTGCCTTTAACTGCAGTGGCACCATTGTCTGTTGGCAGCATTGTCTGGCCATCCCCTTGATGCAGTGTAAACCACCCAAAACAGCTCCACTCCCAGCTCACAGAACATGGCCTGGCACTGTTCAGTTTTACCATAGACATTGCTTAAAGTAAATGAGCATGTCTGAGAACTTGACCATGTTAACTCATGAGAAAAATGATAATCAGGACTTTTAAAACACTTGCATTAACTGTGCAAAATATTTTCCAAAATACTTGTTCTCACATTTGCATCTATTTTTCACTCATAATGTGGTCCTAATTTTCCTTTCTCTTTTTTTATTTGCAATACATCAGTAGAGCAAATGACACCCATAGTGTCGTTGGGAATGACATGATGCTGTTTTTATTCTATGCCCTTTGCTTGGTGCTTCTCTGGATTCTGTTGTGATGACTCAAAAAAATCAGGCTGCAGCATTCCAAAGTTCCTTTTTAATGTGATGATCACTAGCATTTATTAAACATAACCACTGAGAACAGTCTCTTTGGCAATTGCTTACACTTTCAAAGTCTAACAGCACAACAGCATTTCCTTCTGTGACATCAAACTGAAAAATATGCAGCTCTTTCTTTAAAATGGAGTGTTATTACTTTCACACTCACGGGCAAAACATGAGACCAAAAGTGATGGAAGGTGGATTTCGTAGGTGAAAAGTTGAAGGGGAGGAGACTGTTTTTCTCCATGGCAGCTCTATGTGATTTAAATTTTAAATTAAATTTTATGTTTTGGTTAGAAAAATAGCAGTAGCAGTAGTAGTACTATGTGAGTTCAACAAATGTACATAGCAAGAGCTCTCAGTCTTTTGGGCTAGAGGACTTTTTGCAGTTGACCAAAATTTCCTCTTGCCCATTTATGCAACCAAAACTGGAAGCTAGAGTCTTTGGCAAGTATGGGAAGTCATCACAGGAGGGAGAAAAGTATGAGCTTGTTCCTGATATGAAATGCAGGTAGGCAGTGGTGACACTGCAGCTGCCACAGCCACAGGCTCTTGCATCGTCTGCTCCTCGGTTTCAGTTTCATTCGGAATTGCTCTTTTATCCATTCAGCATCAACAAACATGTACACAATAGAATAACTCCAGTTGTAGGTTTTCTGTTTTAAACTTTGATTCTGTTAATCATTCATATGAATCATGCACTGCCTTTCTCTCTGATGTTAGATGAGGGTGATTTTTGAGATAACACATGATATATGAATCTGCTATTGGAAGATATCCAGACATGAGCTTGTATATTCAGATGTGCCACAATGCCATTATGTTTTTAGTCATATGCTGTAATTTTTTGCTTTAGAAGAAGTTGGAAAACAAGGAGAAAATTAAGTGTATGTCAAAACTGTTCATTGTATTTGAGATACTGAGAACTGGATTTTTCTGAGCAGAAAACACTGAGCAGAAAGTGGCACTTGGCATCTCAAAAAATATCTCTCAATGACTCCAGCTGTAAGTGAGAGCACTTTATTTTACTGCAGACCAAACTGCAGTGCTTCAAATCAGGAATCGGTGAATCAAGAAATTGGAGCTTGTGGAAGGAAGGAAGGTGTCACTGATTTGTCATTGTCACATAGAAGCATGTTGAAAAGGTGCAGATGGAATCCAGTTTTCTCTGTATTTTTGTCTGAGTTGAGACCAGCCATCCCCTTCACTCTATTGCTCTGCCAAAATCCCTCCCTTAGTGTTACCAGTTTGCCAACTGAGACAAGATTTCTCTGGAAGAAAATAAAAAGTATCATCACAAACAGAAGACCTTTACACAGAAAGATCACTGTGTAAAGTTAAGGTGCTAGCCCTCACTCTTGCATTTTCTAACTTTTGTATATACAGTTTATGGTCTTTAAACATTTAAACATAAACATTAAACAGTTAAATGGTTTAACTGTAATACAGTTTAATTTGAATGCAATTGACATAGTACAGAATTAGTTTACATGAATATTTACAGGAATGACCCAGAGGTTCATACCTGGAGATAAGGCAAGGCCTCTGACTGAAAACCATATCATCTAAAAATAGCTGTGTAGGTGCAGAGCCTATGTGTAGTCACACCTAGGAGAGCAGAGCATGACAGCCTATGATTTCTCTGGAACTTCAGGTTTACATTAAAGATATAGATAGAGCAGAATAAAACAATTACTCTGAGGGAAAAAGTGCTAAATTTTTGAGTTGCATCTGGGAAAATATCTTCCTAAATAAGATTTAAAAGAAAATTAGGACCATTTCAGGATGTTCTCATCCTCCCCTTGCCTTTTCCTTAGACCTCTTCTGTACCCTCAGCAATCCAGGTACTGAACTCTTCACTAGTCAGTCTTCACAGGGGTTCAGTCATTCTCATTACCCCCCTTTGGTTTCCCTTGATTCCTCTCTCCTTTGAAGTGCAACGTGCAGAATCACACACACACATCTTCAGCAGAGGCATTACCAGAATGACTGCAGCACAAGGTTTGCCCTGCCAGATTTGCAGAACTGTAGATAAATTAATTAATTTGTAATTTCCCAGTTCTCTCTCTCTCCCCTTTATTAAAGATAGGCACTGCATTTGACCTTTCATTGTTGAATGTTTTTTGTTCTTCAGAAGCACCCAGAAGTTACTGCTGATAGGTTTGAGTTTGCTTTTCAGCTCTATAAGTATGCTAAAATAAAGCTCACTGGAATTACATTAAAAAAAAAAACAACAAAAAACAAAAACAAAAAACAGTACCTTCAAACCACTTTGAAGGACCCTCAGCACATTAAATTTTAAGGTTCATCTTTTTTTTTTTTTTTTTTAAGATTCCCTGAGCAAAAATCCATGTTAACAATTCAAGGCTACAAGTTAATTTCAAGTGCACCCGGGAGTTGTTCTCAAGTCAGCTGTACTTACTTCAAAAAGACAAGTAATTGAGCTTTCCAGTTAAAGTCTTGTTTAGAACAAGAAGATGCTTCTTTGGAATTGTGCAGACAAATTCCTCTTGAGTTGTCTTGGTGATTTCAGTGGTCTCCCTTGTGGGACAAGGCATTGTTCAGTCTCACTGGGAGCCACTGAGTTCCTTACATGGTGAGGCACGTTTTTACTTAAGAACTGCACAGTCAAGCTATAAAATATGGTAAATATACCAAAATATAAAAATGGGAACTTATTATAAAGTAATATATGATGCATATGTTATTTCTTCTACTGTGATTTAAAGGTATGAGTGACTTAAAAATAACTCTACCATCTGAAAATGGACAAACTATTATTAATTTCTCTTTTTAGGAACCTAGATGAACCTTGAGTTCTGGAATAGGGGCTTAGGTTAACAAGGAATGATGCACATTTTAAGGCCCTCAGTTGTCTACACAAAGGAGAGTTCATATAACAGCTCATATAACAACTTCAGATATGTTGAACTATACTCTATAAAAGCCAAACACCACTTTCTAATGCAGCATATTGCCAACCATGACTATTGATTTATGGATGTAGCTGCCCTGTATAGAGAGGGGAGATCTGAGAATCAGCAAAAGACAAAGGCTTATGCTGGAAAGCTTCCACTGATGTAAGCAGTCCCTTTTTGACTTCATGGTGTCAAAGAAGCTACAGCAGAGAGGAATTTGTGTTCAGCAGGGTCAGATAGCACGAGTTATGCAAACACTGAAATGTCACAAAACACTGACAATTTGTGAGAATCTTCATCTCTTTACTTCATCTGGTACTTTCATAACAAAATGTGCAATGAAATAAAACACTTGATACAGTCTCAGGTTTTATTTCTCACCTGAAAATTTGGCTGCAATTTCTGATTAACATAAAGGGTGGGTTGAATCTTCTGCAAAGCTGCTCTCACTTGAAAAGAAACTTTGATCATCCAGGGGAAAAGAAAAAGAAAAAAGAAAAAACCCACAAAAAACAACAAAAACCAACCAACTAAAGAACCCCAAAGCAGAGTTCCAGCCTTATTAGATCTGGCAAAACTTCACATTGATTTGGGGATGTTGGACCTCAAAGTGAAGCCCAGAAGACATGACTCAAAACCAAAAACAGAGAGAGAGAAATGGGATAGAATTGTTCAGGCCTTGATTTAAGACATGACATAAAACAATGCAAACTAAAGCTTTTTTTTCCCTGTGATAAAGTTGCAGAAGAAAAGTTGATATGGAGTTTGCAGCCCTAGCTCTGCTATGAGACTTCTCCTGTAACTTGGACTATGTCATTCTTCTGCTACAAATTTAGCTGTCCCAGCCTCTAGCAGGGAGATTTCCAGCCTTTATTTTCTCAAGGCATACTTTTAAACTGAGGTCATGAAATTTGTTTGAATGTTTGTGGGATGATCCTGATGCTAAGATGTTCAATCACAGAACAATAGAATATCCCCAAGACAATCCCGAGTCACACCATGTGTCAGAGAGCATTGTCCAAATGCTCCTTGAACTCTGTCAAGCTTGGTGCTGTGACCACTGCCCTGGGGAACCTGCTGCAGTGCCCAAACACCCTCTGGGTGAAGAAATTTTTCCTAATATCCAACTTAAACCTCCCCTAACACAGCTTCAGGCCATTCCCTTGGGTCCTATCACTGTCACCACAGAGCAGAGATCAGTGCCTGCCCCTCCTCCTCCCCTCTTAAGAAACCTGTAGACCGTGATGAGGTCTCCCCTCAGTCTCCTCTTCTCTAAGAAATCCCCTCTTTTGTGGGATTTTTTGTTCCAAGCCTATGTGTGGTTCACTTATTTATGGTGTTGGTACATTTTTCACCTAATCACTGTTATTACTGCTTTGACAATGACAGCATCCTGTAAAAGCACTCAAGCATTAGAATGAAGAGATAAAATGAAAAAAACCTCCTAGCTGACTTTTATCACTCAGTGTGATTGTAACCTAGTTTAACATTTAAAAATAGTCTACTTTTTATGGTTTTTTAAGATTTCAAAACATTAATTTATATGAAAGATTATTCTCAAGCCTGAATCATATTTAGAACTACTGGGGTTTTTTTTTTTCCTTCCATAGAATAGTACTATCTTATTTCAAATTAGTTTATCTTGCAAACCATAGCTAAAGTAATTGCAATTGTCACAATTGAATGTCTGCTATGGATAAAAAGGATAAAAAGATGTCTACTGTGGGATAAAAAGGAATTGTAAAGTGATAAAGATAAAAAGAGAGTAAAGAGTACGATGAGATAACAAGTTTGCTTCTACTGTCACAGGAAAATTATTTGTCTGTTGTTGTAATTTGCATTCTTAAAAGGAGGTACTTTGTTCTTCTTAACTTCACTCTAAAATTATTCAGTGCAACAGTTGCCTTTTTCTTTCCCCCTCACTATTAGCATATTGTTTTCTTTTTACATGAAATTCAATCTTTGGCTAGTAACTGTAGCATTATTTGTGCTGCCAGATGGCAAATGTGGAGGCACCCAGATGTCCAGAGGGTGCTGCTGCCAGGGGCCACAGGGGAAGCTGCCAGCAGCTGAGGGCAGGCTAGAAGGGTGATTAAGGAGCATGAGATGGAGGAAGGAGCTGGAGATCACGTTTTAGGGGATATGGGGTACACATCCACTGGAAGTCAGCAGCTATTCCTTTTGCTGCTCGTGCAAACAGTGTGAGGAAGAGTTGCTGTATGTTTCTGGCTCAGCCTCAGGCACTATTATCAGCTCTGTTGGTGTTGCCTCTATGCCTTTAATGAGGGTAAGGTGTGAACCCTTTAATCAGGACAAAGTAAGGAAAACACACATTGTGTACATACTGAAGCAGCATGGATTTTCAGTCAGAAATTATGACATTTAAAACCCATTAACTGTAAAATCAGTGTTTCTGGGGAAATTTCCACAAGTTTTTTATTGCATAGTTATTCACAGGGGCTTCCTGGGTGTGGGGCAAGATTATGTGTGATTTCTGTGAGCTCTATTCCCCCTGCTATTTTCCCAGATCCAGGTCTGGGGAGTTCATACATGCATGCTCACTTCCACACTGGCAGGTGTTTTATTCTGTTCTTTTCTGAAGCACAGAATAGTTGCAGGGGTTGCAATCACAAAAATACATTTAAACACACCTGGTATAAACCAATACTTGAAAATTATGTGTTCAAGGAAGCTGTGGAGAAAGAGTAAAGGTAAGATGCCTTTATTGAGAAGAAAAGGCTTTTATTATTGGACTCATGGTACTGACTTAGTTGCTGGCTTTTGATGACTTGCACAACAGCTTTTTCTAAACACATGAATGACAGAAGAGCATCTCTTTTCAATTATGTTTCAATTCAGACACAACTTTTCACAAAGGTATAGCCCATTATGTTTGGTTCACTTCTATCCTATTTTCTTCCTGAATAAGTAGATTAATGTGATTCTCTAAGAGAAGAGGACTATAAAAATAGCTGGCACCATGCTAGATCAGTTTGAAAAGAGAAACATACTAAGTATAGCTAGGGCTGAAGAAAGACCACCTTCATTCTATGTCAGTTTTAATTTAGCAAAATTGTTGTAATCGATGATCTTGAAGGCCTCTTCCAATCTAGTGATTCTGTGATTATTTTACTAATTCAGTGTTCTTTCTTGTTTCCACAAAAACTAGCACTGCTTTCTGTGAACTACAGAAATGTTGGAGTGCCTTTGTGAAGGAAAAATATGTTGGCAGGTGGAAAATGTGAGAACACTTGAATTTGGCTTCCAGGCTGAATTTTCATCTATGCTTTGGACACAAAAAAATAAGCAGAGGCTGAGATCCTTGCAGTTAGGCTGTGACTAGTCACTGTGCTCTATGATGACTTTTTACTACTTCAGCATGAACTTTTGGACTTAAATTTAAGTCCAGTGAGTCCATGCCCTGATTATTGGTGCGCTTGCCTTTTATTATGACAAGAACATGAAACCTGTAGCTTCTCCTGCTGGAAGCATATACTCTGCAGCTGTTGGCTTTGAAAACCCTGTTCTTTCTGAGCTCTGTTTGCATGCCCACCTTGAACACCCTAGGGAGCACAGAGGAGGCTCCTCATGGAACTGCCTCAGGCTGTGCATGCTTCGGACATGAGATTAAATAAACCTTAAGGTTCATTTTTCCTTCTGGAGCCATAGAATCCAATAAGGTTTTGTTTAGGTAAGTATTTGAATCTTATCTCCTTACCTGACAAACATTTTTTAATTCATGTTTTTTAACTGCACTCTGTGCCTGGCTAATGAATGAATGAATGTTTCTTATTTGCTTTATAGCATTCTTCTTGATGAAGAGGGTCACATTAAGATTACAGGTATGTGAGGAACAGAAAGCTTCATGTCTATAAACTGTTTGTTTGTTTGTTTTTTTTTCAGTACTTTGCATGCATATTGGTCTTTGGTTGGAAGGAGCTTGCTTACAAAACTTAGATGCCAGAAGAGTTTGAGCGCTGAGTTTCTCTGTTGATTTGTCATCCCCCATGCTGCACAGCACATGGACAACATAGCATTTTCTTGGTAAAATTGTGCTCTTGACTGATGTGAAGCAGGCAGGTTTGGCTGCCTGCCACTGTGGATGGAAGGATGATTTCAATATAAGTATTTAATCCAGGCAGGGGATGGCTGGAAAAGCATCCCTTTGCCACTCTAGAGGCACAGTCTAGCCAACCTATACACTAGTGTAATCTGGGATTGTTATTCCTAATACTTTAGCTGTGCAAGAATCCTCACTAGCACTGCCTTCACCAAACCTGAACTGTGTATATCTGCTTATTTAAACTCCCTTCTGCCTTGAGCCAGAATCTCACTCTGAACAGGGAAGATGACATGCCTGTTTTCAGGGTGCATCAGCGAGCACCAGGCACTCCATGCAGGCAGGGCTCCAGCATTGTGGAGAGTTTTTTCAAACAATTTAAGCGAGCAGAAGCACAAACAGTAATTTTTTAGAGACCTGACAAGTCTTTTTCTGTTTGATCTGTGCAGATTTTGGTCTGAGCAAAGAAGCCATCGACCATGACAAGAGGGCGTACTCGTTCTGCGGCACCATCGAGTACATGGCCCCGGAGGTGGTGAACCGGCGGGGGCACACGCAGAGCGCTGACTGGTGGTCCTTTGGCGTGCTCATGGTAATGCAGAATTTGTGCTGGCTTGCCTGAAAGGTGGCTCTGGCAGGGAGCAGATCCCCCTGATAAAAATTGCAGTATCAGTGAAATCTGTCAGAGAGGTATACTGCACTCTCCTCAAGCCAGCCTTTTCAAATTGCATGTTCAGATGCTCACCTGCATCCCTCCAGCCTCTTCAGTCTGTGTGCTGTTGTTGCTGAGAAAAGATCAAGGAGCTGGTTTGTGATTTTTTCAAAGCTGTATGAACACTAAGTTTTTGGAAGCAGGTGTTTGCAGCATTGTTTTATCAAACACAGCTCTGTCCCTTGAGCCCAGACAGCAGGCGGCTGCTACTCTCACAGGAACATGTTTGGATAATGAAGGTAATGGAGATAATGCTCTCTCCTGAAGTGTGCAGGTGCAGATCTACCCTGTGCCCAGGGCATGGCCATCACCAGGCAGCTGTGGCTCACAGGGCACCTCACTGTGGTTGTCAGAGCAGAGCCAAGGCAGAATGAGAAATCAGCATAGCAATGTGTCCTTCCAATACAGCACCATTTCCTGTGACATGGAGGCTGGTTTTGGAACCTGTATGTTCCTCTACCAAAATCCACAGAATATGTTTAAATTTTGTTTACCTGAAGTGAGAAACTGATGGCACCAAAGGAAGTATGGGAAGCAGTGTGAAAAACAGTGAAAATTTGGGTTAGGGAGGGTCTGCATCACTGATCTAGCAGGTTGGCAGCAGTTAACTAAACAGAAGTATTGTAATTTATTGCCTGAATTAAAAAAGGAATGGAATATCCTTATCTCCTGTGGCCACAAATCCATTTGTGGATGCTCAGCACTTTTGAGCCATCTACATTTATTCACAAAAATCAATAGGTTATGTCTCATAGAATAAATCTATCCCTGGCCTTTAACTTTTTTATTATATATTTCTTTTTGGTGAATAGCTGTGTCTTCTCACGCTTTGTCTCCCATTAAATGATGATTCATTTGGTGTATAGATTGTTCTTTCACCAGCCAATAAACTCTTAATGAACTGGACTACTTCCTCCCTGGGTTTTGCTAGGCTTTTTTTTTTTTCTTTCCATTGCTCTTTTCAACCCTCCCCTAAGGATTCAGCATATTAGAATTAGAAAATATAAGAATTTTATAAGAAACTCCCTATAAAAGAGGATGAATTAAACAAAGTAAAACCCTTTAAACTCCAAACTAATGCTTTAAGCCTTTAAGTGTTACCAGACATCTTAGAGAAAAATATGTCAGTCAGTTCAACCTTTTTGTCTTTTCAGTATTTAGCTGGTTAGGACTGAAAAATGCATATTTCCACACACTAAATGTCTGGGAGGATTTTCTGATGCTGTCTTTCACTCTGCTCTTTTCTCCTTGTTTTCCTTGTTCTGTCATTTGTATGTTCTATTACGGAAACTTTTTTCTGTCAGTCTGAAAAACTGAAGATAATTAAATGGCATTCAAATCATGTAATAGCATTTCTTCCCAAGCACTTTGTAGTATGATATAAAAAAGATGAAGAAAATATACCATTTGATGACATATGCATGGATTCAAAAGAAGTGTATGTGATAGTGTAGTTTTCATATTTAAAATTCTTATCAAAAAGGGAACATATTAGGCAGATAGTTATAGCATGAACTCATCATCAGAGAAACCAAACACTCACTTTTCTTTTGTGTTCTGTGAAGGGAGATTGATGATTCAGCATGAAGAGTTAGACTGTGCTGGCAGCTTCTTGCCAACCCAAATTGACCAGGGCATAGGCTAGAATCAAACTGAATGATCCTTGCACACTCCTTAAATGTGGCATGTTGTGATTATTAAGAGCAAAGCAAACTTGTCTGAAAATGACTAAGCTCTGGTCTTATTTATTTATTATGTTATTGATTATATTGTGAATTATTATTCACCAGGAGTTTTACTGTCAACAACAGCAAAACTTGATTTACTGCTAGCTAGGTCTTTGACACAGGCCACACAACTGAAACTGCTACCTGCTCTGTTTATTTGCTGCTCAGTTTATTTGAATTGTTTTATGGTAACTTACTGTAAGTAAGGTACAGTTATACAAATCGTAAAATTTTCCCCTTCTAGCATTCCAGAAAACATGCTTCTCATTAAGTATGTCATGATGACTGCTGAAACCCAGCTATAATTTCTGCTGGTGAATTTATGTGGTTTATCATGACCAAAGAGTTTTCCTTTTCTGCCTTTCTGTATCTTGCTCACTGCATTGGAGGTTTTGGACAGGATATACTCTGCAAAAGCTTTTCATCAAGAGATCTTCATGTAAAAGTGTCTGACCTACATTGTTAAAAAGTTGGATATGTAACTAATACCTTTTCAGCTGCACTACAAGAGTCTTGATGCCCACACTGCCATCTCTGAAGCTCACACAAACTGGCCTGCCTGATCTAACATGTACAAACCTCTTGGAAGGTTTGTACTCCCAAAGCAGAGCTTTTGCAGTTCACCCTACTAGCTGATTCACAAGGTCACAGACCTTATGGAAGCTGTGTCTCCTTCAATTCAGAAAAAAAAAAAACCACTGTACACCTTTGAGAGTCATGTGAGCAGAGAGGGAAATATAATCAGAGAAATGGCTGTGATGACTTGGTAGCAGTCCCAAACAAGAAAAAATGTGTTCATATGTGTCAGCAAGTAATTAAGTCTTCACAAGAAAAGAAAATGTCCCTTTGGTATCCAAAGTATTCAGCTCTTTACTAATTTTGTAGTAACTATACAGTGGCATTGGAAAAATTCATGCAAAACATCAAAGTATTGTAATCTTCTTTTACAAAATGCCATTATAGCACTTGTTCTATGCCCAGTGCAAGAGATGGTCTTCATTAACATTATTTTGAATGCTTATGGTTGTTGCTATGTTAAGGGATTCAACCCTTTGTGAGCACTAATTCATTATGTTTCACACACACAGATAATGAAAAATATTTAATGCATTTTGCAAGTATTAAACTGAGTGCTTGAGCAGCTCTCTGATACCTGGAAAATGACTGGAAGTGTTGAGAGGAGAACCTGGCCATTCTGATGAGAGTGTCTCTCTTTTTCAAAACTGAGTGGCATCAAGTGGCATCAAGTTTCTTTGTAGCTCTGAGTTTTATCCTATGCTCACAATACTTTTATCCTATGCTCACAATACTACTTACAAGCAGACTTGGGCTGAAGTAGTTTGCACAACCTGCTCTCCTTCCATCTATTAGGAAGATACATCTGGTAGTTATCCAGGCTGAGGATGTTTTCTCCTTCATTATCTTCTCCAGTAACTTTCCTGGGTCATTTCTTGACTCCTGAATTTCCTCAGGGAATGTGGCACTCCTTTCCAAGGTCTTCCCACATGTATATCTTCTGGGAAGTGCTCGTGTTTTGCCTACTGAAATTGGAGACTGCCCTGAAAACTAGAGAAAGGAAACACTGTGTAGTATGTTGAGACCTCAGCAGAGATTGGATTATGTGACTCCAGAGGGCCCTTCCTGTTAAGCCTAATTCTGTGGTTCTCTAAATAGGCAGCTGAACTGGAACAAAGATTATTTTCCTTTCTTGTACTTTCTTTGGTACAGAAAGGAAGTCAGGGTTGGAGGGAGGTGCAGCTTTCTGAAGTACTGTCCAACAGAAGGTGGCTCTCCAAAACACCTGGGAAGTGAATCAGTGGGAAGGAAGGAGCAGATGGTTTATACAGATGGGGAAGTAGGGAGAATGAAAACTGAGTCTCCCAGCAAAACTATAGGGACTCTTTAATAGACAAAAGTACTGCAGAGCTCATTCACCCCTAGTCTCAGCTCCTTGTCAACCTGCTGTGACCCATACAGTTCTGTACTTATCTGCAGGAGTGTAAGAAGCATGTTCCCACTTCTGGATTTGGGGTTAGGTTTTGGAAGATTTTTGCCTTTTTAAAAAAAATAAGCAGGAAGACAGGTCGCTATGCAGTGAAATGATAGCTTGAACTGATGAAATGAACAATTTCAATTTTTTTTTTCAGTCTTGTTCTTTAATTTTTAATCTTCAACACATTTAGTCAGGACTGCAATTGAGAAAATAATGCTTTCTTCCAGGTGCTGCTTTGCTAAGTTCATTGAAGTAAAGAGCCCTGGTACACTTAATTTATGTGGGTGCCTTTCACTTCAAATATTGATGTTAAGTGCATTTCTTCTGGACCTGAATCAATCTCAGCATCAGGCCTGCGTAACTGGAGGTGTGGTAACCAAGTGCTGGCCATTACAGCAGCAGAGTAAATGTTTCCTGCAGCCTTCAGAACAGTCATTCCCCCTGCTTCCTCCTGCAACTTAAATTTCTTCCAAATTCCTTTCTTCTTGTTTCCATCCCTTGTGGCCACGGTGCATTTGCAGGTATTCCTGGGATATTGGGGTGGGTGGGAACTGCAGTCTTTTCCCACGTAGTCAGTGACCAAGCAGCTGCTTTTATCTGCATCATCTGCATCAGCAGTGTCAAGCCCATTTATGCCAGTATAAATGAGATGTTGCAGCCGCTGTTGGTGCCCCTAAATTAGATTTATTATAATAACAAAGTAACATGAGCAAGTGCAAGTGAACATTAGGTACTTACCGTGAGCATAAACACTCTAGAAATCGTGACAAGGTACAATCTGTACCATTTCTGCTGCTGCCTTGGGAGGCAATGTTCTCTGCCCCTCATGCCCAGTGTATCTGAGCATTTTTATCAGGACTAAGGCTCTAATAGGTCAGAATTACTTTGAAAATGGTATTTAAGCTCCAGTGTCATCTAGGCAGGTTTAAAAATTCTCCCCTGTTATGTTTCCTTGTAGAAAATGAGCTGCTTTCCTCCAGGTCTACCAGGCAGTTCTTTTCTTGCCTCTCCTAACCCAAGCAGAAGTTAACACATTTCTTTTATTTCAAATCTTGTTTATATTTGGCAGCCATATACATTTTTAAGTGGTTTTATTTCTATTTCTACTATGTGCTTTAGTGCCTTGAGGTAATTTGTTACTAATGAAAATTAATCCTTCAATTAACTATATCCAATTAGTTATCTGGCTTTTAAACATCTCCTCTGCCCCTCTCCCAAAATTAGCATAGCAGTTTCACCATTAGTTTTCTTCTGTTTTCTATATTTTTCTTCTGGTATAGCTGTATTTAATCTGGGCAAAAGGAAGGGTCAGGCTGTGGGGCAGTGACACAAGTTTTGGTAATGAAAGAATCTTTAACACAAATGGGCTTTCTGGGAGCACTGTGTTTCTTGTGGGATACAAAAGGTACAAAAACTACATAAGCCCTGAAGAGTCTTTCCTGCCTTAGCAGGTATTTACTTATAGCAATGTGTATCAGTTATTAGATTAATTAATTACTCTAGTTAATTAGCTCACTGTAGTAGAAGAGATCCGAAGCCTGAGTGACAGACACAAACAAGTAACAGTTCATCTTACCCTCAATGGACACTTTTTCCTTTGTATCCAAGCTGAATTATGTTCTTGGTGTCTTTATATTTGGTGATGCACAGCCTTCAGCCTCCCATGGCCAGAGAAAGCAGCTGCCACTCCGTAAAACACTATGGCAACAGCTGTGTGAAAGACCTGCTGCTGAATCCAAGTTAGGCAAGCTTCCTTAACTGGGGTTTGTTGGGTTTTTTCAATTCTTACATGTGAAATTCCTGACAAATTTACTGAAAGCACTAATCTGTCTCCAAGGAACCATAACTGATTGATGTTTCAACACTGGAGTTGGGCAAATAATTGATGATGACTGTTGAGTTTTGCTTTGAGATTTAGGTTCAGTTAAATGTGACACTTATGAGATTCATCACTGAGTACAGCCAGAGGAACCAAAGCAGGAGAGAAAAGGCACATTCAAAAGCCTTGAGGATGCAGGGTTTAGTCTTGTTTCTTCTGCAAAAGAGATGGTTTGACTCAACCTAAAAAGGTGGGGGTGGCATATCAAATCCATTTTCCTTGCATGGTAGTCCATGCTGGACACCTAAGAAGAGCTATATCCATGGCTCCAGGGTCCCTACAGCCAAATACCTCATTGCCAGCATTGGTCATAAAACAACAGGTGCTGGAGGAAACACCATATATGACACTTCTTCCCAAATATACCAAAACTGCACAACAAATATCAGCATAAACAGTTTGTAACATGTCTCTGGAATGGAACAGTCATCCAGACTTGCTGTGCTTTTTTTTCTGAAGCACAGCTTGTTTGATCATTTCCTTTCCTCTAGTTTTCAGTTGTATTGGAAATAGAAGAGGGATGTGGTGTGTTTCAGCTATGCAGAAAATCCCAATGCACATTTAATTTACCATTTTGTTGCTGTTCCACAGTTTGAGATGCTGACGGGATCGTTACCCTTCCAGGGAAAAGACAGGAAGGAGACAATGGCACTCATTCTCAAGTGAGTATCAAAACTGCTTTCATTCTTCTGAGTTAACTCTGCCCTCTGGAGACTCCATAGGGCACAAGTATGTGATGGGTAGAGAATAATTATGTGCATAATGAACTTTCCAAAGCGTGAATTTAGTAAGGCACACATAGCTGATGCCTGTGTTTAACCCTAAAACTGCCTTCAGAATAAACAGTAGGAAGTGAATTACTGAAAGGGTCTTGAAATTTTTCTTACTTTTTGTGATAATGGCAGTATCCACAAAATGTGGGAAAGACAGATTTCTGCAGGACATCTTATATTTTGTGTTTGCCAAGTTTCAATATTTTCCCTTGCGATGTCCCATTCATTTAATGTTAAATGCACACAAAAGTATTTGAAGCTTAGCTTTGCTCACTAGTGCATTCTTTTAATGTAGTAGTGGATGGCCATGAGAAATGTTTTATTCTATTTAAACAGTATGCATTTTAGGATATGTTTTTTTCATTAAGTTTGATTGTTTAAATTCCTCTTGATTCTCAGATTTATTCCAGCAAACTAAAAAAGAGAAGAAGTTCTGTAGGAAAATGACCTATTTAGGTTGCAAAAGTTCTTTGAGATTCATTAGATCTGTTCCACCTCTAGTGAAGTCAGGGGTAAAACCTTCCTTAAGATCAGCAGAATAAGATGAGCTTCTCACTCTGCATTGCACTATGCTTGGTTAATGTTTGGTCACTGATTCCATCTGTCTGCCCATCCTGACCATACAGTTCTGCTGTTTCAGCCACAGTGGGGTGGGAAAAAAGCTTGAAAAACCTATTTTCTTTTCAAGTGCTGTGTTCTTTCAGAGCCAAGCTGGGAATGCCGCAGTTCCTGAGCATAGAAGCGCAGAGCCTGCTGCGAGCCCTGTTCAAAAGGAACCCCTCCAACAGATTAGGTATGTGTGCCTTGAAATCTAAAACTTGTTATTGACTTGTGTTTCTTTTTTTTTGGTGAAGAGGGTGAGTGAACTGCCAGCTTTTATGAACGATTCAAGGTACCTGCCATGTATGATAATATAGGGAACTGAGAAACAAGTGTGGTTTAAAATCTATATAACTTAGCTGCAAATCTCAGGTTTCATCTCTCCCATTCTCAAATGCATTTCAATCCTGTCTCATTCTGTCAGCTAGGGGCAGTCTTGCAGTAGACTTTATTCTTAATTACCAAAATACATCATCTCTGATATATCAAAAATACAAATATCATCTCTGATTATATCAAAATACATCATTTCTACTGGTGTTGATGCCTTGGAGTGGCTACCTAGGCTAGACAGTGTTAAAAGAATAAAGTAGGTATTTATTAAAGGCCTTCAATAGATACACCTTGGGCAGTGCAAGAGCCTCACAGAGGCTACACCCAGGATGGACGATGGTCACAAGTTTTTCAGACAGATATAAGTTTGGTCTATTTGCATATCAGGAGTTAATTCTCCAATTACAGCTTCAGGTAATGAAGTCATATTCCCCCAGCTCACTCCCCCACACTTCACTTCTGTTTGTACTTTTTGGGCCTGAGGCTGTGGTGTGTCCTTGCGTCTCAGGCCCAGAGGGATTGTTTTGTCTAATCAAAACTTGAAGATAGTTAACTACACTTTATATGGAGTTTAGACCTATGCACTAATGCAGTATAGGATCTGAAAAATATAAAAGCTAAAATCTTAAGGCATCAGTGTGTCTTCACCCTTTGTCAATAATCCCGTTTAGATTGTGATAAACTAGACGTATATATTGGATAATGTATCTTATATCATCTGTTCCTTTGTTTATGGGTTTTGCATTTGATGAGGTCATGGACAATGCCTATGGGGTGATTGCCACTTCAGATTTTGTCATTGTTCCCCACAGGTCCCAGTGAAGCCCAGTGCTGGGTAGCAGTGGGGACTGTCCTGCAGTTTGTCACTGTGGCCCCTCTCCTGCCAGGGGGATCCCATATGCCCCACAGAAGGAATGCCTCCCCACTTGTTTTACCTCCGGATCTAAATGGGAGCCTTGTAGTGTGATACACTGCAAACCTGAGAGTAGGAAAAACACATTTTCTCAGCAGGTTTCAATTGCTCTCAAGCAATTTGTTTTACACTGGAAAAAATAGAGTATTAGGATTACTAAGTTTAATCTCTGTTCAGAAAAATTAGGTGCTGGTTCAAATATGAACTTTTTCCCACTCCCTACCTCTGTTTCTTTCTGCTATTTCCTCCCTGTCTCCATTTCTTGGTTTTATTCTGCTCTGCTCATTTTCCATCCAAAATGGAGCTCCAGTGAAGTCAGTGGGAGTCTCTGGATACCAGTCCTTAAATAAAAAGCTACTCACTAAAACTTGGTTTTAGCCATAATAATTCTAGCTCTCATATGTTAATAATGAGGAATTACTAGGGGTCAAGGTTTTAAAATCTGAGGTTTATTGAAATACTGAGAAGGAGAAAAAACAAATAAATAAATTATTTATAATACAAACTTATAATACAAACATCCAAGGAAATAAAATCTAAAAGAGTAGCAGAAAAATAGATCTTAACATTTCAGAAATAATGGTGGAAAGCTCCTGAAGGCATTCTCTGTTTTAAACAATTGAGAAAGAGCACAAAGGAAGATGGAAAGGGACCTTGTTGATAAAAAGAGAAGAAAAGCTTGAATAGTTGGCCTAAATACTGAACAGAAGTCAGTCGATAAAAGGACTGCTTCAACCTTGTGGATTTTAGCTTTTCCTGGGAAATGAATAACAATATTAAAAGAAAAGTAGGCTTAGACATCCAGTTTGGAAAAATCTTTGGAAAATTAATGAGGCATGCTAAAATCAATGAACCATATTATGAATCAAACACTTGATTTCAGCCATTGTTTAATAAATTTTTCAAATATGGAAAGTCCATTTAGTTCCAAAATCCAGTTTTAAACATTTCCATTATAAAAGAGGCTTTTTGCCATTTGATTTTGGTGTCTTAACAAACAGAAGTGAAGACTGATTATGTATTTTGAAATTTTGCTTTAAAATTTTGTTTTGAAGCTTTGGATTATTAATGGAAGAAATAATAGGGTTGAAGTTAGACAAGACTGAAAATAAATTTAGTAATCTGATTTACCTGCTTCTATTTTTAAGTCTGATGTCCATATTAATATATGTGACAAATTTTTAAGGAATGGAAATTCTTCCTTTGGTATCCCTGGTTTTGGGCTCTGCCTGTTCTTTTCTAAGTATATTTGCTAAAGTCTGCATAGCACCGCTTTGGTAGTATTGCTCTAAGTACAACAAATTTCAGATTATGGATAAGCATAATTTTAAATTCTTAAACTAACTGAATATCCAGACAAATAAAGGAGTAAGCACTCAGAAGTAAAGCTTTATGATGAAAGTGTTAGTTCATTACATTTCCAGGAACTTAGGCAAGGGACTTGCTCTAAGGTCTGGATCTCCTCAGGTAGGTAAATAAATTATTATTTGACATGATTATTTAACAAATACATATTAAAATTTATTTTGTATAAAAAGTATACTGTCTAACAAATTCCCTATGCTGCTGAACAGTGTAAAGTGTCCAGAGCCCTTATAATTGAGAATCTAGCCAAAAAAAGTTTAAAATAAAAGTATATGCCCATAGACTCAGAGTAAAAGCCAAGGAAATGGTTACTATTTTCTTAATTGTTCTTGGTGAGATACATTCTGCTTTGGCACCTAGAAAACTTTGGGCTTTAACTTTATAAAATGAAGAGTTTAAACAAAGAGCAGCTTTGTCAGAATGACTGTGAAGCTTTCGTGTAAGCCTTAGAAAAATATCTCAAAAATTCTAGCTCACTAAAAAGATTCTGAAGCTGTAGAGACACTAAAATTTTATTATCTGAAATTAAAAATCTGGAAACTCCTTCTGATGAATTTGAATATCCAAGTAATCAACTTTCAGGGTTCTTAAGTCTCCTTTTCCCCCTTTAATATTTCAAGGCTTATATTGTCCATAATGATTCAATAATCAAAACCAATTAAAAATAAAACATTCTAATCTTACTGTTTACAGGCACTTTTATTCTTTTAAATTTAGATAATTAAATTCTCTCTTACTAATGTGAGGCTGCTTTTGTATAAATGCACTCTATAAAATGTTTTAACTGGCAATTTGATCTGAAAGAATTATTTATCTTCTCAGACCCTTATGGAACTGGATGGCACATAAGAATATTTGCAGGCAATAGGTTTGATTGTGCTGGTTATTCTTGACTGGAAGTTAGAGAGCCCAAAGTCACTGGAAGCCTTGGGGAAGGTGAAAGGTTTGTGGTGGAGCAGTGTGCTGTTGCATGCTGTGCTTCAGGTGTTTGCTCAAGAGCATCTCTGTGCCAGGACATGTCCATCTCCATCCAGCAGGCCCTTCCAGCCATGGGCTGTGGGCTACACCAGCAATTCCCATGGCAGGTCAGGGAATAAAACCTGAAGGAAGTGCTGAACATTCTCCGTAGCATAAAATCAGCTGCTAAGAATTGGAACTAAGCCATTTCTTGCAAAATGAGGCTATTAATGTCCTAAATCTCCTTAATATATTAAGCCCTTGCACTTTATAACCTATTCCTTCTGTGCCAGAGCTGAGGTGGTCCCAGTGGGGAAATGAAACTTTTTCAAACAAATGCCTGCCTCAACTGCATATTTGCATTTCTTACCAAACATTGCAACCCCCACTAAAAGAAGTAGCTGTGGGCAGACTTTTTTTTCTTGGTGCCTTATTTCTGTAGGTAGGTCTGTGGAAAAAGGAACAACAACAGTAGCAAGAAGTGTGGCTTTCAAATGGATGGTCTGAAGAAAAGCATGCCATTCCCAACACACAATGATGTATCCAATAGGCTGAGCAAGAGGGAAAACAGAAGCAGAGGGGAAGGGGCAGAGCAGAGAAAATTGAATGCATTAGCAATTATCTTCAGTCTAGGATATGCTGCTAGTGTCTTACAGTGTTTGAGCATTTATCCCAGTCCTGAAAAATCAGTCTGGCACTCGGGTTTCATCCTGATGTGGTAAAGAACATTTACTGCACGTTGCAGTTTCCAATCACCACCACTGAGCTCAAAGCATTTTTCACAGATATTTTTTTCCTAAAGATTTGCTTAATGCAGTTCTCTTCAGAGTAACTCTGTTGGTTTTGTGTTTCTGTTGGCATTGCTAAAATCAGAATGAATCTGCCAAGGGAATCTTGCAAATTTCAGACTGCATTGAACAAAAATATGCTAGGGAAGTCATAGAACAAGTCCTATTCTAAGATTTCTTATTTTCTTGTTCAGTACCCATGGATCATAAACAGCTGTCTAGGGGCATGTAAGAACAGGATAAACATATGTGTTGCTTCACCCAAATTTTCTTCTACCCTATTCCTCTTTTAAGGTCAAGCAAGGGGTTTCCTGAGCCTCTTGTGGTTTGTCGATGAAGTAATCTTCAACAGATTTCTTTTCAACAGTTTCCTGGCCTCCCCATGAACCCATATAAGTATTTTGCACCACATCATCTTTTCCAAGTAATTCCACATCAGACAGTGTCTGTTTCCTGAGGAAACATCTCCAGGTTCTTCTGAACCTAATTCCTGCTGGCATCATTTAATGATCTACTTTATACTTCCTCGGTCATCTGTTTCCAGGCTGAAAAGTCCTGACCTACTCAATAATTCCATAACACTCCTTGTTGGCCTTCTTTGATTTTTGCTAACTTTAATAAGTATACCCTTTTACAGGGGAGTGTGTCAGCTACAATCCATACTCCAACTGCAGAAATGCAACAAACTTACACAGTGACAAATGTTGTCCCTTTTGTCCTCTTTTTCTAAGGTTTGATTTAATGTTGTGTTTGCCTAGAAATGGGTGTCTGTCATAACCCACAGACTCCTCAGCAGGGCTGATCACCTCTGAGCACATAATTTTGTATTGCAGGCTAGAATTGTTTACCCCCATGTGCATCACTTGTGTTTGCCTACACTGAAAGATTACTGGGATGGGGAATTAATCAGATCATCCCTCTTTGCTGTTTTCCAGCAGGCCTGACAGACAATCCTGCATATTTTGTTTACAAAGTGTTTGCTTCCCATATCCATTAATCAGTGAATGTGAAGCAGGCTGTAGGATGCAGTTCCTGATCATTGCATTTTGACAAATATCGATAACAGTCTTGTACACAAGGAGAGCAGAAATCACATTTTACAAAAGCTTCAGTTGACAAGGCCTTTGTAAAGCTGCCTGAAATGTTGATCTTCCCAAAGTACAAATATTGCATGTATAAAAAGCTGAGTTCTCTGGGGTGCTGAGTGCTCCTTACAAGGTGCTTAGGAATCCCAAATCCCTTTGGGGATCAAGGTTGCTCAGCATGCTCATGGAGAAGTAGGCTGGGTACCCTTCAGGAACTGATTCCAGTTCCTTTGCCAAAACTGATTCCAAAGCCTTTGCTTCCAGAGTTTAATTCTCCTTGAAATGAAAATGAAAGGTGCTATTAATAAGGTCAAATCAACCCCCAAAATGGCATTCTAAATCCTCTCTGACAGTTCTTTTAATTATTACTGAGTACCTGTTTGGTTCTGTGACAGCACAGATGCAAATAAATTGAGCTGAAGGAATAAAAAAGTCAATCTGCAGTGAAAACATAAGGCAAAAGTAATGAAGGAATTAGATTCATTACCAGATCTCAGAAGACTTTCCCTAAATTTCCTACAATAATGTAACAGAAATTTAATAGTGAAGGAAGCATAACACTGAGAGTGATGATTTTGGTACTCTCAGGAATTTGAAGACAATATGTGAAGAGGGAGAACCTAAAACCCTGGCTTACCTCAAATCATTTTTGAGCCTTTTGGCATTTTGAGTCTATACTTGCCTGCAGTGCAGCTTTCTGTGCCCGTGGAGAACAGTAGCTAGTCAATATTGGAAAGTCAGTGTGGATAGAAAAACTGGCACTGGTGGAGCCTTGCCAGAGCATCAGGATATCCTGGGGCCCTTCCTGACCTTGCTGGTGCATGCACTCTGCTGTGGCTGAAATCCCATGTCTCACCCAAAGCCTTGGCAGCAGCCTCCATTAGAGAAAAGCAGAAGACCTTGGAATCAGGGGCTCATTAATGAAGTGCCCTGTCTCTATGTCTGTATCTATGGTAGTTCACACTGTGGTTGCAGTTGCACCATTCAGAATTTCTTGACTAGAATGGTTTAGATGGTGACTCTCACCTTGTCAGAAGAAAGGTGGGGATGGGCAGGGAGAGTGGAGAAGAGACATGATGCAGTTCTCTTATAAGCATGACTTCATCTTGATTCTTTCATTCTCTTCCCAGGTGCTGGGTTTGATGGAGTGGAAGAAATTAAACGTCACCCTTTCTTTGTTACTATAGACTGGAACGTAAGTGGAGCAGTGTTTTTTTTTTCTTAGCTATGTTTTTTTGAAGACAAACTGCCATGCATAGGAAAAGGATTACTTTATTTGACATAGAGAGCCTAACTTCTCTAACCCAGAGGAGTTAGAGCCTTTTCAGTGGGTGCCTCTGTCTCTCTTGCATGCATGTTGGCATCAGTACTCAAAATTGGAACAGTAGATCAAATTAAACATGATTCAAGTAAGACTTGTCAGATGTGATTAACAGAATTGTAAACAAGGATTTATTTTATTGCTATCAGCTGCAGCTCATGAAGGTGGTGGTGTAGATTATCTGAGTATTTGATTTAGACCCATAAGAGGTCAAACCTCACATTTTCAGCATTGTATTTGTTCAAATTAACTTATTCTTAGACAAACCTGGAGGCAAACGTTTTCATTCTTGAACTGGACATCTGCCAGTGTATGAGAGCTGCTGTTTGCCACATCACCTAGCATTTTCTAGTATAATTTTATCCAACATGTGTAATGGCATTGTTGTGTCTCTTCAGTATTTCATGCATTCACTCATGAGTGTTAGTACAACAGGTAACTTTGATGCATTTCTTATGAAAAATGCTGGTAAAACTGCATGAATCTATGTGACAGAACCATTCTCAAACTGCTGCCCAGGACTTTGCAGTAAAGCTAATTCCTCCATGAGAGAACATTTTGTGATGCTCAGGTAGCCTTTGAAAGGCCCACAAACCCATTTAATTTGGAAAAATTCATTAGAAAAATCTAATTTGGGTTGCATGTTGAAGAGTTGTCATGACTCACAAACACATTAAAATATAATCAATGAAGGTGGATTTTGAGACTTTCCTTTATAGTCCAGCTGACTTTTAGTCCCCTTAAATATGTTCTGGAGTCTAGAGCGTCTTTCACTTTTCTGATTCTTACTAACAGTGAGATTCTATGTGAAGACTTTACATTTATAAGAACAGTAAGTGAAAATTAAAAATAGAGAATCCAAAGCACTTGGGTTATTTATGATAATAATAATTATTAAATAGTAATATTAATATCAATAACAATAATATTATTTTCTGTATTGCCCCAATATTTATTCAGTCCTCAGCTTTGCCATCAAAATAGATGTCAGATGGCTACAGCTTGCTGTAATAAGAAGCTCTGTAACAGTGAGAGGGTTTTTCTTTCTTCTGTGTTTGCTAGGGGAGCAGGTCACTAACTCATCATAAATAAATGAGGTTCTGCATCTTGGAAAGGTTTTCAGAAAAGTCAGTTCTGTCCCATGAGAATACTCAAGACCACCTTCTGTCATGATAATTGGTGATTCTTTTCAGTTGCCTTCTTTAGGGAACAATTTCATGCCTGTCCTAAGGAAACTCTACAGTCCTCCATCATTTGAAAAAACACTTATGGACAGGGAAATATCTACCACAAAGAAGATAGGTATGCTTAAATATGCCTTGGAGCAAGAGAGGAAGGTGGATTTAATTGCCCTTTGATGTGTTATCCAGGCCTCTAACTCTGCTGTGAAATATAGCTGCAAAAATCCATTTTAATCCAACATAATTAGTCCTTATTGCACTCTCTTGGAGACAGATCACTATTACACTGACCAGCTATCATCTTTGTGATATATTTCCTCATTTTATCCTAATTTTGCAATCACTCAAGGAGATCTTGGGAGGCTTATCTTGTTCCAGCAGCTACAGTTCTATATGCATTTCAGAGAAGTGTGAGCCTGGCCCTGAGCTGAAGCCAGGATTTTGACTCTAAATAATCATCCAGCCAGTTGTTAGCATGTTCTCCATGGACAGAAACAGAACAGGGTCAGAGAACAGAAATGGATCAGACGTAGATGTTTAGCACTGATCTCGGTACAGCTGCAGGGAAAGAGTCCCTGGTGCCCTCATTTTGTTCTCCCACAATGTGTACAGCATCTCCCACATCAGTTTGCAGACAGCCAGCAAACAGCACTGTTGGGATGGGACAGAAATGATGATTTACTTTATGCCTTGGCAATATAAAGACCTGAGAGAGTTAGAGGCAAGCTCTTTTGGAGAACTTCTGTGCTACCTTGGCAGCAGTGATAGACAGGACTGCTGTGACTGACAGCACAGAAAATTTCAGCAACTGTAATAAAACAATCCTCCATCAAAAGCCCCCTCATCATGAAGGGTGAGAATGGGTTGGTGTTTGCTAGAAACACAGTGTGAAATAGGTTTGTTTTTAAGCATGATTTTTCCTACAAGAGTGACATGATAACCAGGAACAAAGCACCTGGTTGCATCAACTAATTTTGAAGAGAGATTCAAAACAGAAATGAGTTCACTTCTTCCTTCTAAGCCACGTGTGAAGTCTTGATGTTGCAGTGATACTAGAAGTGCAGATGGAACCCTGTGACTCAGGCTTTCATTTCACAGGGTTTTCAAGGCTGTTCCCTTGGGGTTTGGATTGGAGCTGGTTATTTTCTCTGTCCCTGAAGTGTTTTCCTGCTGGGGAAGTCATTTCCCATATTTTGCTGTTTTCAAACAGACACAGCCAGATATAATGTCTGGTTTGGATGAGCACCCAGTGGAAATAGCATACACAGTGCAGGAACAGCCCCTGTCAGGGTGCTGCAGATGCTGCTGCCAAGCACAGCATGCTGGTAACGTGTGACCACTGCATGCCAAGACAGTAAGGGCAATCCTGGAAAACTTGAATGTGCCCAGGGAAGTTTCCTCCTCCCAGCCTTTCCCAGAAGCCATTCCCATGTTCCAGGGTTCCATCCTTCAGCTAAATCTCCAGCCCCTTTAGGTTTAACTTCTGGCTAACTTCTGCACTAAATGAACTGTGGACAATCTGTCCACAGAATCTGTGAACAATCTGAACCCACACTTAAATGGTGGCACGAGACTCTCTAAGATACACATTTTTACAGCTGTTACCCTGTAACAAAGCCCTAAATTCCCACTTTGCAGAGTGAAAAATAGCTGGAGGTTTCTGCAAATATCAGTCTTGCTGCTCTGAGGCATTCAGCAGGCACCATGACGCAAATCCAATCGATCTGTTGATAAATGGATGGACTGTCTCTGATGATCAAGGCTGGGATGCTCAGGGGAGAGATGAGATGTCCAGCTCCTTGACAGTTTTACCTGCTTATTAACTTTCCACCTCCTTTTCTCCTTAAGACAAGCAGACCTAAAACAAGTTGACCTCAGATAATTTAAGTCATTGGCTCAGAGAAAGCACAGTCTGATTCCTGATATTTTACTACTGTTTCTTCTTTCCAGGTCATGTATAATGAATTTCTGGCTTTTCATTGAAAATGAAAAATGAAATCCCTTTGCAGACTGCTGTCGGAGGTGTGGGCTATAAACAGTAGTTTTTGTTTGGATGACAGACTAGATTGGAACTAGAGCAAATGACATGCTTGAAAATGAACTGTCAAATACAGCTGAGGAAAGGAGTGGGAAGAAAATGGATTCCAGCTCTTTTTCCTTTAATATTAATCAGAGATCAAACTGAACTGAAAATGTGAATTATTTAATTGCAGATTTTACCAACAGCAAAAAAATTAATCCTGGGGTCTAAATTCTGCTAGCTTTTCTATCATTTGCAGGCAATGACATTGAGTCATTAATCTAGGAGAGGACAAACATTTAAGAATGTAGTTCATCCTTTTGTCTGCTTATTGGATTTGCCATGACAGGTATATGTATCAAGGGAGTTTATTCTCACGCTACAAGTGCACCACTGTGGAGGGTAATATCTTTCTATTTCTAAAAGATGTCTAAGGAATAATTTAATTCTTCATCAAAGAAACTCAGTTGAGGAAATTATTAAATAGTTTTTAATGAAATTAAACCATTTTCTTTTTCTTGATATTTGCCAGGCACATGTACACAGCATTTACATCTCTGGAATATTTAGGAGTATGTTTTTTAAAGATGATGAAAAATTAACTATTTACAAATAAGAAGAAAAGAAACACAGTGTTGCAGCATTTTATGCTAGTCTCTCTTGTGTATTACTTAAGTTCCAGCTGAGGAGGTGTTCAGATAAAGATCATACTAGGGATGTGGCAACATGTTTTAAGAAAAGGTCAGTGGCACCTGGATCAGTTATTTCAAATAAAAATATTTTTGTCTGAAATCAGAAAGAAAGTCAATAGAAGCTCATAGTTTCTTAAACTGCTATAGAATTGGTTTCTAGTTAATTAATATGTACTAATTATGAAAGTCTCAGGAGGATGTGAGGGGTTGATAAGTAGTCAGAAGCATGGATATGTGTCCAGGTGTGAATATCTAAATCAGTGTTTTCATACCTTGGAGCCCATCTCCCTCATTCTGTGGATTATGCACTCCCTCAGCACAGCCTCTGGATCCAACACTGTGGGTTATGCTGTGATTCTTCATACCTGTCAGTCACATCTTTCTGTGCTGAGTCAATGCTGTGGCCAGTTTAAAAAAACTGGTGATGGAATGTGGGAGCTCATTCTTTACTGGGAAAGATAAATAAATAGTATTCTCAATAGAACACTAAGGGCTGAGTAGTGCAATTCTCCCTTATGGATATGGGAACAATGTGGAAGAAAAAAAAACCTCAGCTTCTTATACTTCTGCAAAATAATAAACACATAATGATCCTAAGCACCAATCCTGAAATTTAAATGCTCCAGTTAGCACTATGATATCCAAAGTCTCTTTTGAATGCCTAATTAGTTGCCCCAAAAGAAAAATTTGGATATCAAAACTGGAATTTAAACGGGGAAAACTGGGACCCTGTTCCCATTTAAACAGATGATAGAACTCTCTGTAACTTTTGCATACAGTTCTAAAACTGCCATGACTTATAAAGTACACAACTGCTTATCTTCACCAGAAGTCATGGACAGTCTGATAGAAATGGTCGAAGGCAAGATATGAAATTTAACTTGCTGTCATTTCCCACTCTGGTTGGTTTCTGCCAGAAGAGGTCATGGTCATGATACATCATCCCTGAATAATTTGAGGACCATGGTAAGACATATTAATGCATTTCCTAAAACTAGAAATATTCTTGAAAAATCCATAAGGATCTCAAATCCTCTAAGAGAGGATGTGTATATGAAACAATGGCTGTGATTCTTACTATTTTCTTAGATCAGCTTGTGCCACGTTGAGTTTTGCAGGCTACAGGATGCAGGTTTCTAAAGGAAGAGGCATTCTGCCTGCCCTCTGGTTTAGTGATGTGGCTTGGGTTGTAGTGGCTCACTCAGAACTGGAGCCAGTATGGGATGGAGACGTCCATAGATTATACTGCTCTACTTTTCCTGGTCCTCAATTATTTTATTTAGTTACCCTATTCAAGATCTTGGGGGTGGGAAAAAGATGTTTTAGGCAGTTTACTTTTTGCTGTTCTGTTGTCTAATTTTTATCACAAGTGGGAAAGGAAATGGAAAAGGGAGTCATCAGGGTTGTGCTCAAAGGAAGTGCCTTTCACTCACACAAGCAACTTCTTTGTTTCCATCCCCTCCCAGAAAGAGAATTTGTGATTATAAATCTTTAGGTGGTATGTGACTCATAATGAATCTTCAATCCCTCCCTAGTAGTGGAGGATGTGGGTTAGGGATTCAAAATACAAATGTAGCTACAGCAGCACTTAAGAAACTACAGATGGGGGAAGGAATTAAGAGGCCAGAGAGAATATGGTTACGATAATGAAAAGAGAGTGCAATTCCTGAGTGATGTACAGCTCTGAAACATTTTCCAATTTTTGGACCTCACAGGATGAGCTGTGCAGTTAACTCCATGAGGAAGCATGTGCGTGTGACCATATTGCTTTCTGCAGTAGAAGCACTGCACTTGTGAATTAAGACAAATAAAGGGAAGTTGGGAAGCAAATAGCTTTCTCAAGGTGAAATCCTAGCAACAGAAAAACCTTCAGGAGATGCTGAGTTCTCTTGTAAAGTTCTGTGCAGACAGAAAAAGATGTATGTTAATTACTAGGTTGATCTGTTCAGCTGATGAGTGACACTTCCTGCTTATGATTGCAATTGGCTTTTAATTATTTGGAAGACTGGCTTTCCATTGTGGCTCACAGCAGTTATTCATCTCCTTTCCTCTCCAAAGATATGGAGCAGTTTTACGCAAGCAGGAACCTTTTATGGTGAAACGGCCATTAATTATTACAGAGTCATTTCCAACCTCACTGTTTCACTTTCCCAAGGAATCATAATTCAACCACAAATATATCCTTTATGTTAAAGCTAATATTATGCTACAGAATGATCTGCATCAAGAACCTTTATTTATCAATGCAAAATCAAATTCAAACTATGACGATGTGTATATATCTTAGATTTGACCACATGCTTTGTATAACAGAATTTAATTCCCCAGAAAATGCACAGTTAAAAAAGAATCTTCCTGTATGCAAGGAGCTGGACAAGCATTTAGTAATGTCCATTAAACATTTTGAAAAATCAGTTCATTAGGAAGTTAAGAGCTAACCTAAAAATACATATTGCAAACAATCATAAAGTTGAACTCCAGTTCTTATCATGACTTGAAAGTTTGCATTAAATGTTATATTTATGCTTAGACATGTTAATTATGGGGAACTGTCTGTGGCAACTAATTTAGCCTTTTGAAACCTGAGAACAAAAGCATTTCTAGAAAGGAAATGCAGTCTAAGGACTGCAACTCAGGGCAGGGAGTCAAACTGGAGCTCTGTTCCCCATGCTGCATTCAGCATGATGTTCGGTTTTGGCCATTTCAGGCAGAGATGATGCAAAGATGGCTGAAATCAATAGGGCACTTTCCATTAACCTCTACAGGCTTTGGATCACATCCAGACATCCTCACCTCACTGTGTGTGTGTCTGTGTGTGCATGAATGCTTGCAGTGAAGCAAGGTTAAAGACCTCTGAGAATAAGTAAAAAGGCCATGAAGTCCCTTGTAATAAAGGCAGGATGTATTAGGATGAATTTATGGTGCCTGTTACTTAGGTGATCACCTACATGACTCCTCAGTCACCAGCAGAAACTTGCCCGCCTACAGTACTGTTATACACCCTCCTCTCTTCCTTATGTTTTTCCTTTGTTTTGATCCTCACTTCAAGCCGCATGTAGACCTTCAGTGTGACTACCCACCCATCCACAGTGCTTTCTCCCCTGCATCTTTTGATGGGAATTTAATATAATCATCAGCTATAAACCCCTATCCTTTTTACCAGATATGCTAAAAAACAAGTCTCTTGTTTAGATTGTAAGGACCAGGCAGCCAAGCCTGGTGCTCTGCTCAGTCTGGCAGTACATCAAACATTGCTGACTCTTGATAAATAATAAATGCTAAAGCAGTCATGATGTCCCAGCAGTTCTCTGTGCTGATTACTGTTGCTGCGCTCCTGAAGTCACCCTGTTTCCTGGTCTTACCATTGCACATCCCAGTCCTGCCCTTAGACCAGTGGATCTCGAGACGCCCCAGCTGGAATACTGTTCCAGTCCATGGGCTACATTTTTGCCAGGAACATTTGTGTTTATGTTCAGGATTCCAGTAGCTAAAATGTGCAGAGGCCATCCAGGGCACAGATTTTAAGCTGACTGGTAAAGCAAGAGCCAGAACCACAACTACATCATCCTTTTCAGTCCAGCAAGGATAGCATGGAGCTGAGAGAGGACACCCTAAAGAAAGCAGGGGAGTCTATCCAGATGCTGAGAGTGTACACACTTGATTTACCAAAATATGAGTACTGGTCTAATACCGATACTCAACTGTGATGGACAAAAGACTCTCTAACAGTTTAAAGTTAGAAAGTGTATGTTTATTCATCTCTGGGCAGCAGCCTGAGGTAATCCTCTAATACACACTGCAAAATCACAGGTGACCAGAGAGTCTATTTATTAGCAAAGGATTCAAACAAATACATATTCATATTAACAGCCCCTCCCATCCCTGCTTCCCATGGTAATTAGCTTGAATAGCTATTAAGCATGCGTGATTGACTTCTTAAATTAAGTCTGGGGTCATTTTTGGGGAGGGGTCTTAAAAGGAGGAAGTAAGGCGAGTCTTCCTCACCCTAAACTCTTGACCTTTTCTATCAATGACAATGCAAATTATTTCTGGGGATAGTCCAGTTTTTCAAAGAATGTGTTTCTGGTTGCATTGTCTACGTTCCTTTGGATCTGCTCACTAGTTTCATCTTATCCCATTGTAAGTGCAGCTGAGCAAACATGAAATGACAGACAATCAATTATTTTTCAGATAACTCCTCCCTTCTAACTTCTAACTTTTAATTCTTTTCAGCAAGGTAACTAAAATCCTAATTTTCTAAGATTAGTGTTTCACACTGATGCTGATTGTGATCTGTTTATCTCCTTGTAGAAACTGTACAGAAAGGAAATCAAGCCGCCTTTCAAGCCCGCGGTGGGGCGGCCAGAAGACACCTTTCATTTTGATCCAGAGTTCACATCTCGGACCCCCACAGGTTAGTAAGGTGGCACATGGGTAATATATCAGTTAGTAAATTCAGCCATCCTTTGCCCTCCCTATTGGAACACAATCTACAAGTCTGATCACCTGTGGCATTACAGTGTTTTGCCATATCCAGCAGGAAGCAATGGCTGGTTTTGCTTTTCCAGCGAAAGAAGCTCATAAGCATTTCACCAGCTTCATATTAGCTCATCTTCAGGAAGAACAGATTTGACATTTTATAAAGGAAAAATAGCTATTGTTTTGCTATTTTTTTACTCATCTTTGCTTACACTAGCTGAATTTAACTATTTTAAATTACCTTGGCTTCAAAGAACTTTGTAACCCTGCAAGTTAGTATTTCATTATATATTGCAGAGATGTTTCATTTAATTATGGCATCCCACAGACTGTGGACTGTTGGAAATTAATGTGTGGTTAAAAGCAATGAAAAATCATCAAGTTCTCAAGTCAGAAAAGTTATGCCAACAGGAAATTTGGCCCACAATATTTAGAATATGCTTGCAGAGAGAATGTTGTTCCTGTAACTTATATTTCCTGACAGAAATACCATGCTTTGTACACTGTATATATATGAAGGTGACTCTTGCACAAAACTCGATCTTTCCACTCTTTTAAATGGAAAGCAAGAATATCAACAATGTCCCAGTGGTAATTCCACTTATAAGAGTCTAGCCTTCTGCTAGACATGGGTACGTTGCATTACATTTCTGCCTGTGATGTAGCTGTGTAAAGAAGTACTTGTTTATACTTCCTGAAGTGTAAAAATTGAATTAGTTGTTGTTTGTAAAACACTTTGAAGGTGGTAAGCACTGTAAATCACATAGCATCATGGTAGTAATCAAGTATAAGGTCTCAATCTTCTATCCTCAAATTGGCCCAAAACTGTTGCAGTGAGAGGGAAAGATCTGAGCTTTCATTATGAAAACACCTGCATTGTAACACATGAATCAGAGCTGAGATCTCCTGCAGTTTTTGTTCAGGCTTATCATGACCAACACAATTTTTTCTTAAAACTAGCCCAAACTTCTATTCAAAACCTGGCTCAAATTTCCTTTCATGGGGTTTAAAATAAGGGTACGTAGTCCAGATCTTTCATCAGTCAGTTCCTATTTTTTTTTTCTTTTTTCAAGGATGTGCTGACATTTACATATTATAAAAATAGTACATTCCTGTTTTTTCAGCTGTAACATCCACCTGTCTCCAGTATATGTCGGTCATGTTCTGATATTCCTATTCCACTGCATAGAAACATGATCTTTGGTTTCCAGACATCTCACACCTCCGATTTTAGCTTTAATCTAGATTTCAGAGGCACTGATTTGTCTGAAATATTGGAGACTGCAAGTTAGGCTGGTCTTGAGGGGTGTGCACTCTGGTGCTGCCATGGGAAGTTTCACTGATGTGCAGAGAAGCATTAAGAGTTTGGATTGCTTTGGAAGTTCACACTTCATTGCTTGTACTGATGCCTGGGGCTATATTTTACACGCTACATGCTACTACTTTTGCCTAATTAGTTTTGTTATTTAGTACAAGACACTGACTTGGAAGGTTTGTTTTGGGGTGGTGGCTGGGGCGAGCAGATGGCCTGCCTCAATTCTGCATTGGGTTACCATGGATAGTGGCCTGAGAATCAAACATTTCAAATGGTGGAATATTTTGCAGCCCCTGACTGTTGACTGGTTGGGTCAAACAAATTGGTTCACATTGCCAATGGAATAGATCAATAATGTTTTTTTATTTTGTGGATTTTCTATCTGGACACAGACCTCAAACAAACTAACCCTGTTACTGGGAACATCCTCAGATAGAAAGCAGTGCAATAATTCCTGCTTCATGATCGTGCAGTTGTGTCTTAATGAAGCTGTCAGTCACTACCAAGGAGGGGGTACAGAGACATATGACATATACTAATTTTACACTGTCTTTATGAATGAGTTCTCCTGTCTGAAAGCAGGTTTATGTCAGACTTTTGGATTCAGCAAATCTTGTCAGCCCAGTGATTTGATGTACCTCAGAAACTTCCTTTACCCTGGAGGCTGAAACCACATTCAGTGGATTCTTAACTTCAGATCTAAGTGTGCCAAAGATGTGGTTTCTGACACTGACAGAACATTTATGTGGGTATAGTTTCACATCACTTTTTCTCAGAGATCTGTCCAAGTTGGAGTTGCTTTTTCTGGCCATTTGCTTCCTAAATTCACCACTGTGGGCCCACATCTCATTTGTGGTGACTCAGCTCCTTACAGGGAGCTGGAGGCTAAAGCAGTTTAGATTAGAAATGGTGATTTGGGCAAGAATCAAACCAAGATCATTCTTGTGACCCAACTTAGATTTCAGTCCACAAATGTTTGTACTGTTGTAATTGATGGGACAGCAGGCTGTAACCAGCAGGGATGTTTTAGACTGGCTTTACTGCTGAGAAAAATGTATATAAAATTTCACCTGAAGTATTTAGGTATCCTCCCTTGCAGATAAGATGTTTGCTAACCCCAGTGAAACATGATGAAGGAAATAACTGAAGAGTTATGAAGCCTTTGAAAACCCTTAACTTAGACACTCCAGTGGAGCAAAGCATTATTACTTTTCACAGGAAGAAAGATAACCATTGTACAAGATTGGTGCTTGTAAGTGGATCTAATTCAGATTGATGAAATTATTCTGATTTAAAAGGCCTAGAGAAATGATTTAGGCTTCTGAGCTATCAGTTAATTAACATGATTTATGCATAATTTTGCACTTAGCAAAAATGTTTTAATGGGCAAATCAGTTGTTGGTGATGAATACTTAATAGCGAACACCAAATCATCAATAGTTCTTCTGCAGTATTTGCTGAAGCTATTGGCAGTGAATTATGAAGGAACAATTATTTTTAAACAGAGCTGACCTACCACTTTAGTTTTAGAGCTGGATCACAGCTTTTCTGAGGTTCAGAAGTGTTCCGATGCAAATTATTGCCATTCCTTTTATAAAAACAAACATTCTTTCCTTTTAATTAATCCCTTGTGTAAAAATCACTGTTATAGATGTGCCATGGTAGGAAGTATGCAGTGATGCAAGGGGTCTGGTGTGATTCATCCACATATTTGCAAGGAGAGTGCCCATCAAAAACACAGAGATAAACAAAAAGCCCACGTCTCTTTACCAAAGACAGTTTTCTCCATCTGAACTCTGCTTCCTGTGCAGTAAGAACACATTGACTCCTGACTCCTGTCAAAGCTGAGGCAGCTTTGTGATGAGAAATAGAATTGGCTGCAGTCTCAGTTTTGTTTATTCCCAAGCAGATATTTATTGTTTTGATCAAATTCTGACTTCAGTTCCTCTATTCATGTGATCAGTAGATTTATACAGGGCGTGTGCATGCTAAAAAGTACACATTCTTATATATTTTCAGGGCCTCAAGCAGGTGAGTCAGATATAAAGCTCAGTGGGGATGTATTTTCTTTAGATAACTGGGTATTTACACACTTTTCTACAAGGAAATAGCTTTCTAAAGAAAGTTTAACTCTGTAACTTTGTCAGTACATCATATGGCACATTGGAGGAAATGTGAAACGAAAAGGAGAAAAAAACCCCACAAGCCCCCCAGAAAACCAAATAAAATGTTAGCAAATTTTAGTAATATAGGTTTTATAATACCTAGCAAGTTGCCAAAGAATGGTTTACAAAGTGATTCTTCTATACACTGGGGAGAAAGATCTCTTTAAGGCTTTTCAGAATTTGAGTGAAGCACAGCTCTGCTTGCTTTGTCATGCTGCTTCTCTCGCTGAGCAGTGGTGCAGGTACACTGAACTGCTCTCTGCTTATTTCCTTCCAAAGGTAGAATAATTCAGGGGTTTTTTTAACTTTAGCCATTCCTTCCCTCCTTTTGCCATGACAGGGGAAGTAATGGGGACAAAATCTCCATGAAGGTTAGTTAAGACAACCCTAGTAGCTTTCTCTACCTGAGGACAAGTCAGCCACTGTCTTCCCTGGAGTAGGTCCCAGCTCCTAAAGCTGCTCCAGGAGATTCTTATAACACCACAAACCACCACTACTGGATAATGTACTTTTATGTTGGTTTCATGCATTCTCTGAGTTCTGACCCACACAATGTGCCACTTCAGACTTTGTAATTTCTGCAGAGGACTGATATAGCTTAAAGCCTGTAGCTTTCTCCTACTCCCTGAGAGCCTCTGCTAAGCCCTGCAGGGTGCCCTGCCCTGAGGTTGCTGTCTCTCACCCAGCCTCTCTGCCCTGTGCCTTCTCTCTCTCTGTGCTCTCTTGGCACAGGCAGTACTTTGCCTAAGAATGAACATGAAAAAACCCTGTATCCAAGAGAAGACATCCTTGCAAACAATCCCCCTGCATTGTTCAAATCCAGAGGAAAAGAGTGGAGAAGGCACACCAAAGCCTCGATATAGAGATGAATTCTATTTCCCTGTGCCTGCCAGTTTATCAGATCTTCTATTGACTAGCAGGGGTGACTTTGTCTGTTGTGGTGCCATGCTACTCCTTTCTGTTCGTTTGTGCAGCTCATGTGAGCTCATTTTCTCCCTTTTCCTACAGATTCCCCAGGTGTTCCTCCAAGTGCCAATGCTCATCATCTTTTCAGAGGGTTCAGCTTTGTTGCCTCTAACTTGGTGCAGGAGCCTGCTCAGCAAGACGTGCACAAAATCACTGTTCACCCAATTGTGCAGGTACTGGAGCTGGTGACATTTCACATCTGATGTGCAGATATGCATGTGCATAGTGTATTTAAACCACCTAATGTTCTCATGGGTATTTCCCAGCTACCTAGTGTAGGAAGGAGGTGTTTTACATGCAGCATGTAGGTGTTGGAAAATGAGAATTTTTTCCTGAAGGCTTTTACGTATAAAACATTCCTCACCATCTTTGCAAAGGAAATAGGAACTGCACTTTGTCACAGCTAAAATGAAAAGTGCTTCTCAATACCTGAAAGAGGATTCCAGTTGTGCATACAGAGCAGGTAATGAATATTTTTTTTCACTGAGTGCATTTCATTCTCAGCAGTTTTATCTTGGATTATATGATCCAGTCTGTGCTGGCAAAGGGGTTTGATGAATGACTGCTGTAGGCACTCAGAGACACAGAGCCCAAGCTCCTGGGTGTGTCCATACTCCTGTTGCTATTGCACAAAAACCTAGCTGTACTAACCTAAATCAGGGTGCTTGATGGGGCAACATGCCAGACACTTGGCTCTTTGCTGCCATTCCCCTACAAAAAATCTATTCAGTTGTCCTTTAAACCAGAAATAAGTTGCTACAAAATGTTCGATACATCAGAGAGAAGTGAACAGAGAGAAAGAACTGGGCTGCTTAAAGACGCAGCCAAAATTTCTCACTAGGAAAAAGCTCCCTCTCCTACCCACATCCACAGGTATATGTGCCTCAAGGGGGGGAGACCTTGCCTGTGGTTTTCATACATTTTCATCTTTATTTTAATTATTTACAGTGGAATGTGTCATATTCCTAAAGATGCTCTTATGTCACAGTAAGTGAAATGTTACCCAAGCAATTACATCCCAGAAATGTTATACATATTCCCATTATTTACTTTGTAAAAATGTATTGAATATTGACATATGCACATCTTAAAATTTAGCAGGTTCTGTTTGGACTTTGCTAGCAAGGCTACACTTTTAGACAGAGGATTCTGGAGGATTTTTAGAGGTGCTGGTCATTTCTTGAGTCCCGGAATGGAATTTGTAGCAAAGCCTTAGATTCACCATTGAACCAGTCTACCTGCCCAGATATTTTCCAAAGAGCATATGAATTAATTGCTTAAAATAGTAACTTCTCTCACACAGAAATCACAGATAAACATATTCTAGACAAGACCTCCAGTGATCTGGAAGCACTCCCCATATATAGGTATCTCTCTTGAACACTGTGAAGCTATTAGTATTTTATATTTTATCTGCCCCTCAGTAATTAGAAATCAGTTTATATTGTCCTGAGATTTCACAGTTTCCTATGGATATCTAATATATTATGATTTTCTGCATTCCAAAAATAGTTTAGAAAATCACAGCAGTTTTGCCACTACTTCTGCATGGACAATCCCATGTTACAGACTGGGAAAAGGTAGAAAGCAAAGAGACACATTTACTTGTTTAAGTAAAGAGCTTCAGAATTTTGTAACTGGACTTAGAAAAGCTGCTGAGGACGAGAGAGCTCTGTGGAGGAGAGGAGATCAAGCTCCTCCTTCAAGAGGAGGCTAGTCCTTGCTTTTGCATACCCATGTCCTGACTGCCTTGTTTCTGTTGTCTTTCCCTGTAGCAGTTACATGGGAACAACATTCATTTTACTGATGGATACGAGATCAAGGAGGACATAGGAATTGGCTCCTATTCTGTGTGCAAGAGATGTGTTCATAAAGCTACAGAAACAGAGTTTGCAGTGAAGGTAAGAAAGCCTCTGGTAAATGCCAGAAATGCAGCTGAAATTGCTCTGCCAGCCTGGGCAGCAGTGGGGTCACTGGATTTTTTGTTGGCTTATTTCTTGTTGCTGGGTGTTGCTTGGGATTTTTTCTGTTCTGTAAGATGGCAGGTTTCATGATAAGTCTTTCATATTTTTTCACACTACAATCCTATCACGTAGAGTTCCTCAGTGGAAAAAACCTTTGCTGTCTTGCATGGAAATCCTGTTAATCAGCCATGCTCCTTGCAAACTGAATAATATTTTTAATATATCCCACACTGAATCATTATATTTTTTAAAAATTACATATAAAATTATTGCAAAGTTGAAATATTATTTATTCTTCTTTCTCAAATTGTTTAGGTCTGCCTTTCATCTAATTATACAGATGTTTCAATGAAAACCATGATTACCTAGAAAAACTCAGATTTCCTTTGTCATCTTCACATTCAAAGCCAGTGCTATCAAAATGAGCAAAAGTCAATCTTCAGCAGAGATTTAAAATGAGCTGTTTTGGAAGGCCATGCTCAGAGAATTGTCATCATCTCTCTTCAGTGCTATTGAATAAACAGCATGCAGCCATTTCAGGGGGCAGTGCAGACCAGTGGCAAGTGGTTGTGAGATAACAGCTCAGAGGAAGAGCTTCAAACTGCACTTTTCTTTAGGGAAAAGTTTAGCAATGAAAACACTCATATGTTAGAAAAATATTCCATGGTTTTTTTCTCATACCAAAAAGGGAGGAGATTAGATTATGACATGAAATATGAAAAGACAGGGGAAATTATGTCAGATCCTTTCACTCTGTAGCATCTCATGGGAACAGATTGCAGTACATAGAGAAGTGTATTTACCAAACTAGCAGTAAATGAGGGGATCCAGCCAACTTCCACTCTACTTTTGCTGTTTTAAAATTTTAGAAAAGAGATGTAAATTTTTCTAATAAATGAGATTGTGTCTTTGCAGTTAAATGAGATGATGAGAGCTTAAGGAAGCGATCCAAACTGCAGTTTGTGAGATAAATGATCTCCAGATAATCAACAGAATAATATCAAACATTTTATTAGTCTTATTTTCCACTACTAGACTGATGGGGAGGCAATATCTGTGAAAATCCATTAAACTTTTCATGTTTCCTCATGATGGCCACACAAATCTGGAAACCACTATTAACCTACAATCTGTTGATGTCACTGTTCAAACAAAGGTTGATTTTTCCAGGCTACACCATAAATAGGAGCATGGACTCACCAGCAGATCTGTGGGCTTGCATATGAAGGTGCCACTATTTCCATATCTAATGAATTTAGAAAATCAGAGCTTTTCAGTGCCAAGGTCATTTGTCAACAGATGACATTGCGTTATAATAGGTGTGGGTTCTGTATAATTTAAATACATCCATGATGAGCAAAATGTATACTAAATATAAGTAATACCTTTAATATTTCATTTATATCAAGTATTGTGGACAGATTTATCAGCGTATTACAGCCAGTGTAAAACCAAAATAGAAAATCCTTATCCCTTGAATATGTCCAAGTGCCCAAATCTGACAGGGTCCAGCATGCTCACCAGGCTGGGTGTTTGGGGTACCTCAGAGGATCCAGAACAAAGCCAAGGCTAAGTTTATATTCTTTCCAATTTTTTTAAATATTTCCTCTCTTTACTCCTTTCTTCCTCCACTTCTTACAACTCTTTTCTTGTCACATAAATATGCCTTGATTTTGACTCCCAGTGTAGGCAACACGAGCAGCATCTCAGTTTCTGACACAGTGTGAGTCAAATGTGTAGCACAGATTTGGGGTTGGAGACGGTGGGTTTCTGTTTGCTCTGTCTTTCCAGCACATTTAGTGCTGCCTCTTTCGTTATTACTCCGACCAATATATTCATTCTACTTTTCAATTTTATGATAATTTCATAATAAGATTATATCATTTTGTTGTCAGAGTAGCTCGCTTTCAAAAAAATTGCACAATGCCACCCATTTCAAGTAATTAGATAGCACAGGAGTTGCAACTGATATTATCATAATTATATATCAGTCCCTTCTGACATGCATCCTTTAACTGTCTCTATAAAAATCCCTGTAATTAGGCTCTTTTAATTTCTGTTAGTAAGTATAATTTTCTCAGTGTTCTGTAGCACATAACATTCTCAGGAAAAAGTGTCTGCAGTGATAGTTTGTGTGATAGACAGCAGCCCCATATGCCTTGCACCACCTCATTAAAAGCATCCTCTTTCAGAGGAACTGCCAACACCTCAGAGAACATCGTCCTGTCTCCCTCTGGGGAGGTTGGTGATAGGGAAGGAGTAAAGGAAATTACCTGGTGGCATCACTGCAGGAAGACACACATCATGTCACTGTATAAATAAATAATCCTTCCACGGAGCCTGCCACTTACCTTGTTTACTATTGTTGTGTGGTGTTTTACTGAGACAGGAGATTACCTGGCCAGAGTAACTTGACTCAGAGCTACAGCCAAAAAAACATAACCTTTCCTAGAAGCAGAATATATTTATTAAAATGCAAAACACTTCATCCCTTTTCCTTTTCCTGGCCATCTGCTACTAATTGGGAGGGGGGGAGGCATCTTGTAGGGGCAATTAGATGTCTAGCAGTGCAAAAATGTTCTTTGCTGGTGTTATAAAAGTGTTTGAACAGATCTGGAATTTCACTGTTTCCAGAGCTCATTGATATTAGGCACGTGTAGGAGCTTTTGGAATTTCCCCCAGACACCTCTGCACCTGTAGGCAGCTGTACTGCCTCTGTAAATCCAATCATGGAGCCTGCTGAAGAAGAGAATTTTCTTGCAACTTATTCCCTCTTCTTCCATGTCATCTGTAAAAATGAAATGCTAATAATAAACTCTAAAGCTATTTTAGAACATGCCCTCAGGCTCCTAAGTGCAATATTTCAGAATTCAGACACATCTCCACTTCTGAGAGCATTTTACTACCCTGCAAGAGAAAACCCTGTAGACAGTCAGATTTCCTGCAAATTGAGTCTACTCTGAAACCAGTAACCACCTGTCTAGGTCAGTGCGGATGTTGATTTAGCAAGTACACGTTTCATATCCTACTTACACATACATACTCTGAGAAGCTTTTAAAATTTTACTCTTAACTTTTTTTCCATCTCATTCCCAAGTGGAAAAAAAGTAAAAAACTCTGAAATACATGTAAGGATTTGTTCATTCTTCCTAATCACAGAATATTCTGAGGTAGATGCTTCATAATACTCTTGTAGGAAGAAGAGAGATGGGGAAAAAAGAGTGTTTCTCCTCTGATGGGCCTCTACTTTCTTTCAGTATATTGATATATATATTGAGATATATATATCAATAATATATATGAATATATAATATATATTATAATTATTATATTATATATTAATATATAATAATATATATTGATCAGTATTATAATATTGATCACTCCAACTACAGCAGGCCTATTGACTTTTAATTGCTAAGAGAACTGGCTTTGTCAGTCATAGTTACAAACTTCACATGAGTATAAATGCAATGGTGAGGTCAGAAGCAAAGGAAAATCAGATCAAAGTATTAAGTCACATTGGTATCTATAGAAAATAAGTTAATTAAGTAAAAGAATGATGCTAGAGGAGATGGTAGGGGTTTCTGTGGGTGGAAGAAAGTTTGCAATGGAAGCCTAAACACATTAAGAGCTCTTTTTTGGAGTTCAGAGTTGGTGAATCAGATTTTTCAAAACCTTCCAGAGATGTGATGCAATTAGCATACTCCAAGTGTTTTTCTCTTCTTAAAACTATTGCACAGCTTTCAAGCTTGGAGCGCTAGTGAAGCTTTCAAGCTGGATTTTTGGATGTGCTTCTTACTGATGCCAGGTTAAGTAAATTAGAAAAGGACTTGATTTCATCTCCCTGTTTCTAAAGGTTTATCTATTCAGATTGACTCCTGACCCCCAGGAGAGATTACTGGTGGATAATAGCCAAGCAGAAACTTCTACCCCCAATACTGCCTCCAATATTGCAGAGGTAGGTGGTTTAGATGCCAGATTCAGCACTTTTATATCAACTGCCTTTTTCTGCAGGTTAAAAGAATATCCAGTTGGTTAAATCTTGCAGGTTTTTAGTCCCTTTATGCTGTTAGAGGCAAGGTAAAAAACTGGATTGTATATCCTAAACACAGAATATACACTTTTCCCTCCTTTGAAGAAGAAAAATACAGTAGAGATAGTCCCAATTGACAAGTCCCAATTTTTCAGGTGCAGATATTACAATGGAATTTGGATCTTGAAGCACATGTGAATCCCGTGACTTTTTCCTATCTGTAATGTACTAACCAATTGTTTGGCTCCAGATGTTCCACAGTTGTGAGCAAAGCCAAAGTTTGCAGCCTGTGTCTTCCAGTGGGATGCAAATTAGTTTATGCTAGAGTCCAAGTAAATCCTACAGCTCATGTATAATTCTGGCAACTGCAAAGCACTGAAAGCACATCTGTCTAACATGTTTTGGTGTGTGCAGAGTGGAGAGAAGGTGCATTATAATTAGCTACAAAAACTCCATACCAGCAGAGATGTCAGCATGCTGTCTGTCAATAACTAGAAATCACTAACTCATGAGAGCTAGTATTAGCAGGCCTGTGTAATCAAACTGGTTGTGTATGTCTATTTATTTGCTAATAACAGTGAGTGACATAGGCACCAAAACCCATTTAAATTCCAGAGCTTTTTTCTCATTTCCTTAAACTTTATTTTCCTCTTCCATTGATGTTCATGGTCTTGGTTTGGCTGTTTCTATGTGGCTGGTGTGAGTAGATAAAATTGCCCATTGATCTGAAGTCAGGAGATTACACAGTAATATTTAGTGGCTCTACATTTTCTCTGTAGCCTGTACAATGAATAGAACAGGAGTTTGGTGCTGAATGCAATAAAGAAAATAGAAATATTACTTAGTGAAATAAGAAAAAAAAAAAAAAAGGAAAGGAAAAAACAGTCCAAACATCATTAAATCTCCTTCAAAGTTAAAGTAACTGTAGATCTAGAGAGATTTGCTTAATATTGTCTCTCCTTAACATAGAAAGTCACTGAAGTGAAACAGACAGTGGAAATTTCAGGGAAGGCTTTGTATCTATTTTTGTCTGTTTGGGAGGTACTAAGTGTCTGGTGGAAAATGGATAAATATATCAGTATTTAAATAGGAAGGTCAATGGAAAGTTTTCTGGATGACCTCAGATTTCTTGGCCCTGAGTCTGCCAGCTTGTCAAACCCACAGATACTCATCCACTGCTTGTCCAACCTTTCCCCCTCTCCCTGCACCAGAACAAGGTACAGAGGTCAGGCCCCAGGGTACGTGCACCAATCTCCAGGTCAGAGCCACTGGTAATGCATCCCTTTTAAATGTAGCTTTTAAATTTTGCAGAAATTACCTGCTGCTGGAGCAGAGCACTATCAGGACTCTGCCAGAGAGAGAACAGGCATGGATCAGATGCTGAGGTCCTGTCTCAGTTCTTGTTCATCCCCTAGCAATGCAAACTCCCCTTGACTCTGCTGGGAGGCTGTCACAGTCAGGTTTGTATGGGTAGGGTAGCCCTCTATCACATCTCACACTTGGGGAAAAAATGACATCAGGAAGAATATAATGTCATGTAAAAGGAGCTTGTTATAAAACCTATTAGCCAAGTGAAGGGAAATAAGAGTGTCAGCTGTGCTTCCAGAAGCCTCTAAGTGTCCTTGCTCTTCCCCAAGATGACTTATCAAATTATCTCTGAAGAGCATATCTTTTCCTCTGTAAGATCATACTAATGATACTGAAAGATACTTTCCAATATTTTGTTGAGAAAGTGTCTCTGACTGCAGTCTTGCTGAAATTATTAATTCCTATTTGCTTTCCTTCCCTGAATATGTAATGCAGCTATTCAGTGCTCTCAAATAATTCACAGGATGGAAATACAAATATTTGAATACCAGAATCAGACAAGCATTTCATAAGTATGTTGCTAGTGGAGTTACAGTTTTATTAATAAAATTCATATGCAGACCCAAAGATTTCTATCTTGCGAACATGCTTGCATATAAATGAGTTTTTCTTATAGTACCTGAGTAGGAATACTAAACCCTGTGAGATCATGTGTTCTTTTGATATCCACGGTTTAAGATAGAATAAAAGTAAGTTAGAGAAAATCTGTAGTAGAAAATATGCAAGAATTACAAGGCAGACTCTGTCAAGAGAGCTACAAATACGTGTGATGTAAGACAGACAAGAGCTCTGTGGGATGCAATCAAAATCTATAAATATCTCTAAGGTGATATAAATGATGGATGACAACCATTTGGCTGCTAAAGACAGCAAGGGAAGACAGAATGTGTTGAAGCTAAAAATGGGAATTTAAGGGGAAAAAAAGTCTTATTATGAGAGCAGTTGGTAAAGCAAACTCTTCAAGGAAATGACTGAGATGTCTTGCCCTTCACATACCAGGCAGTTGGATTTGTCACATTAGTGGAAATGTAGTCTTACAAAATGCAGGGTCAGAGGTACAAGACCCCTTCCTACATTGATAAACTACAGAGAACACTTACCAGGTTTTCCCATGAAATTTGGTTTATTAAGCCAGGCATCAGGAAACAACATGGCCCAGACACTGAAGTAAAGGATGGTTTTGTGTGTCTGAAGCACACTCAAGCTTTTTGGCAGTGGGACACCAAACTTGGTAGCCTATAGGGTGCCATTTAGGAGATACAGACTTTAGAACAGATTTAAGCACAAATCTTTGTCCTTCTTTGAATTGGCATAGGGAGAGCTCTGCAAAGGAACCAGCATTAATAGCCCTAATAAGGGCTAGTTCCCATACTGAGAGTGATTGCAAACAGCATGGAGGGTGTCCTCATGATGTGATGGAAAGAGAAAATTATTTACAGTAAAATGGAGGAAGCTGCAAAGGGTGATAGAGTATTGTTGAACAATATGAACAATCATAGGTCTGATCTGTGAGAGTATTTTTGAAGGCTTTCTTGGTTTTCCCATTGCAAAAACATAATCAAAGGGCCTGACTTCCACCCTGGACCAGGGTCATTCTGCACGCTCACCATAACAGGAGGCTGCAGAGCATATTTTATATGGTGTCCTCATTTTTTAAGATTTGGGCTTTCCAGAATACCTGCAAAACTTCAATGGCCTCACTTTTCTATTGTTTTGAGTGTGTTCAGGTAGGAGTTGGACTCAATGATCCTGAGGGGTTCCTTCCAACACATCATATTCTGTGCTTCTATGCTTTCTGCTAGGTAGTCTTCCCACAGAAATAAGTCAGTTTTCCTAGAAGACACTGCTTGAATAGGCAGAGCCCTGCAGCTACAGCTTCAGAAAGGCTAGGCCAGTACAGAGTGCTGGGCTCTGCTGGAAGGACGTGGGAGAAGGCAGGGCAGAGAGGCAGGAGTAGCATTTCTACAAGGAGCCAGCCTGTTCCTACTAGCAAGAGCCATTGCTGACTTTTGAAGTAAATGGGGCCAAAGCATTGCTTACATTCTTAACAAAATAATCAGGCAGAAATACAGAAATGTGTGCAGGCCACCTCTTAATCTCAGCTTTGAAGCAAATCTTAAATGTGTAGTGGTTGTAAATTTCTGGCTTAAGGATTCCTGCAGCCTCCTGCCTGTTTCATCACAAAGCTTTCAGTGTCTCTTTCCTGGCATGGCTGAACCTCTGTCTGAAGAATGTGAGAATATGGTATTTCTCTCTGCTAACTAGATCTTTTCTGAGACCGGGATCAGGCAGAAGTATTTCTACAGCTTAATAATATCATGTTTCTAGTCACTAACTTGCTTGCCAAATACCTAAAGAATTTTGGGCAGAATTTGGTCCTTTGTGCCTCTGTTTCTCTTTTGGGTCTATTCAAACTGTGTTTCTTGTATTTGTCTTCCATACTGATGTAATAATTTTTCCCCTTTATAAGTTCTGAGTATGATACCATGATTCTGTCCCTGAAGTTTTTTGTAGAAGGTAACAGAAGCATTGCAGTTTTCAGACTGAAAACTCATCAGCCTGATCCAAGGATGTGTTCTGAGCAGAGCAGACTGAAACACAGTGCAGAGCCTTCCCCACCAAACTATTCAGCTTCCAAAACTGAAGACATCTCCCTAAAATGAGCTTTTCTGTTTCACGGGTGCTACTAAAATAAATTTGTTAATGTTTCTGCTCTGCTTAGAAAATGTGTGCTATCATATAAGTGCTAATTAACAAGAGCAGTTAATTAACAGTTCCAGCTGACAGCTTAGGAGTGCCAAGTCAGCAAACAGTGTCAGCAAGTGGGCATGCTCTGTGTGCAGAAATGTTTAATGTCTCACCTGCACAGCTTCATCAGATGGGCAGTCCTTATATCAGAAAAGAATTGCTAATTAGGCCTGTTTCTTCTAACAGTAATTTTTCACGATTTTCCTGAAAGGTTTAAGCGTGGATGGAGGGAATGAATTTTTGAAGCTAATCAAAACTAATAGAACAGCAAATAGTCCCCCAGAAACTATTAGGCTTGGAAAAGTTCTCCTTGGAGACCTCTTAAATGTAAAATTATACCATATTCGTTTAAATAATGTTAGCCTTTCTGTGGTGATTTTCATCCAGCTTGAGTTATTTGACATCAAAAAAGGAACCAAATTAAAACAGATGCTTGGCAAGAATAGAGCTTATTTTTAGAAGGAAATATTACTGAAATGGAAACCTGTACATTTTCCAGCAGCACAGAACTGCAGAACCCTCTGTCTGTGACACTTCCACTGGAATTAATGTTGTAGATGAAACTGTCAGGTTAAAATCTCTGTGTGCTGTCACACATCCTTTTTTCAGAAGAGAAGCAAATCCCACCTATAGTCAGTTCCACTAGTGGTGCCCTGAATTTTCAAATACATCACAACGTAGATATAATGTGCAAAGGGATGCAAAATTAATTCTCCTTTTGCTCATGCCTCTCTTCCCAGAAAAGCAAAGGATTTTTAGAGAGATTATCACATCACGCTATGTAATGAATTTATTCTTAAATGAGATTAACCCATATTTACTCTCCAGACTATAGAAAACACTGCACATAACAGAAAATAGAGCTGCTTTAAAAAGCATATAAAACTCTCTTCCTTCTCCATGCTTTTTTCACAAAGCCACTCAGAGTTCCCTAGTGCTGGTCAAAAGGAGTTTTACATCATCCCACTGCCTAAACACACTGGCAGCTTCAGGTATGGCTGTTCAAGGTGTGACAATGCCCAGGTGTCTGCCTTACCTTCTGCTTTGCTTTGTGTTGCTGCAGCTGGAGCAGCAGATTGGGACTGTACCAATAGCTCAGCTGCCCCAGTTCACACTGTGGCATCTCAGTTCCAGCTGCCAGGAAAGGTCACTTGGGGCAGTTGAAGACAAAGCAGAGGCTGATCCCATTTGGTCCTGGTGGCAAAAAGAGCTATGCCTCAAGCTCTGCAGTATGACCCACCAAAACTCCTAACTCAAAGCTCCACAACCAACTTTTTGTCTGTTTCTCAGCTGTAGGGATTACTTTCAATGCTTCCCCACGTTTGTGGGTTTTGTTGTGGAATGAATCTATAAAATAAAATGGAGAAGTTTTGCTGCAGTCCGTGGTCATGGCAGACACCACATGGTGTCAGGGGTTAAACCTCTGTGACAGTGTTGGGTGCATTCAGCTTCCCCAGGAAGGGAGGTGGCTACCATCACCATTCCACTTGACATGATTAGACAGCTTTTGAGCCCCATGCCACTTAAAGAGAAAAATCAAGTCACAACCAAACAAATGTTTTAATCCAGTCTTGTTTGGTCATTAAAGATGCACAAGGTCCTTTCTCCCCAGCACAGAAAGACCCAACAGAGCAGTGTCCTTGCTGCTAGCTCAAACATAGCCTCACAAGAGCCCCATTCTTTTTCCTCAGGCTCATATCACTGCTCTTCCCATCAGTGCATCTCACGTTTGTTATCTGCTCTTTTTCTCACTCTCTTGCTTCTCTCTCACCTTTTCTTTTAGCCTGTTCATTTTCCAGACAGCAAAGGCAGTTAAACTGTCTCCTCCCACCTCTTGCCTTTTTCCAATCTCACAACTGTAGTGATGGAGAACTCCACATGATAAACACAGCCATTCTCCATTCTTCTCATGCACAGTCATTCAGGTTAATTCCAGTGCAGGAAAAGGCAATTTGTGGCCTTTGAAAAGGCAGGGCTGGTTCACTGAAAGTGGATTAGGCAGTGCTCACACGTACTGTTTCTCTGGCAGGGCTGTAAAGGCTCTAAGTCCCAGCTGGTGGGTGGTATCAAACAGCTGAAGGCTCCAACATCTGCTAATGGCATAACTAGGTCCAGAAGAAGAGATTTATCTACACAGTTGGAAGCATGCAAATACCTTCACAAAAAGGCAACAAGCAAATATATATACTGTCTCTTTAGTTTCTGTGCCAATTTCAGCAAGGCTTTACCCACACAGAATTTTACTGATAATCTCCTTCATACACATCAGTTTGCTCTGGCAAGGTTAAATCCATTGAAAACCCATTAGTAAAGGAGAATTAGATGATTTTTTCCATGCAGAAGACTTGTAAAAGGACTTGTAAAAACTGGACAGATGCATTAATTGGGACTTTGAAAATATTCTGTCTTGCACCTCTCTTTAATAGGGAAAGTGTTCAGTATTGTCCTTTAAAGGAGCTTGACTCATTTTAAAACATCATGAGGTTATTACCCTAAATCCCACTGAGGAAAGAAAATGCACCTTTTCCTTTCTCTTAGTCATAAAGGATGTGATAGTTAAAGGAAAAACAAATCCCCTATAAGAACAAAGGACACTATTGATCATGCTGAGTCCATTTTACTCTGAAATTCTTTCATACACTGTTTGACACAATAAGTTTCTGAACAACACCTGGGTGTCCAATGAACAGAAAAAAAAAAGTCTATTTGCTTTATGGCTCAGTTTCTTTCTCTTCTGAAGGACAATGGACAACCCTTGTGTGTCATAGCTCTTCTGGGCCAAAGTACACTAGAGCTCATGTTACATTTTCAGTTAAGTTACCTATACATTATGGTGGTTTTTGAGTTGGTCTTCTTCACCATACATCTAAAGAGAGAAATAGAAAAGTACATCATTATATATTACTCAAATTCTCAGGACTAGTAGCTGAAATCTTCCCTTATTTCTGTAATTGAGAGTGTCTGTGTGTGCATTTTGGTTGAATTAAAATCAGAACGAGTGCCCTAAAAAAAAAAGACATCATTGCTTGCACAGGAAGAGCTACAGGAATTTCATGGGCTCTCCCAGAGAGGAGCAGAGAAGAGTCTGTATTCATGCAAAATACAGTGTCTCAGAGGAAACAGGGACCAGGGTGGCAAATGCTCTTTTTTACCACAGGAAATTCTGTGTGGATTTAACAACACACCAGAAAACTCTCTGCAAGTGTTGTTAATCACTGCACAGACTGCCCAGGGAAGTGGTGAAGTCACCATCCCTGGAGGTATTTAAAAGACATGTATATAAGGCACTGTGGTTTAGTGGTGGACTTGGCAATGCTGGGTTAATTGTTGGACTTGATGATCTCAAGAGATCTTTTCCAACCTCAATGATTCTATGACTTTGTGAGAAAGAAGGTCAGGAGAACTGAGTCCTGCAGTGGAGTATGGGGCATATTTAATGGACTGCTGTGGCTATTGCAACATACAAATAACAAAACTGTGCATACTGCAGACAGATTTCTGCTGAAGTTGCAGCAGGCACCTCCTCTGGTGCTTTAGCAGCCATGGGCCAAGTGTAAGTCACAGGCACACTAAAGAGAGGCACTGTCAGGATGATAGTTTCTTGCTGTGCAGGAGAAAAATGGTTCTGGTCTGCCCAATCAGACTTTCCAGGGACTGAGAGGAATTTTGCAGGTCACTTTACAGCTCTGACAGTGATTTGTGGTGCAGTTTGGGGCAGCTTGTCCATGTAGTCAGTGTATCACAGTTGTGCACACATTAAAACAAAAAGCATGCATATTTGGTGGGACTGTCTTGCAATTTGTATTTACATAACATATTGTGAATTAGAAGCATTAAATGTCATCTGCTGCTGTTACTACTACATCAGTAGCAGAGTGCTTCGGATCATGTTGGTTTTTGTTTTGTCAATAGCTGAGACTATTTTTGGTTTGGATTTTTTTAGGCCATATATATGCATTTATAGTCCTGCATTATTAATAGGCACTTAAAATTTTCCACAGCTCTGGATATTTCCTTTCACAGGGAAGTGCAACAGAAAAGAAATCTGCAATGTAGTGTATAGCTTGCTCCAGCAGCATAGTGATGGTGGTACTTCACACTGGTGGGTAGTACCTGCCACAGTAGGTTCTGCTGGTTTGTACAAGGCAGGCAGATGCTAACAGAGGCACATGTGAGTTACTCCAGTAACTTGACAGGAGGTTTATCAGTGTAGCCAAGGAAGTAGCCCTGAGGACCTTTTTGAATATTAGGCTTACTGCTTGAGTGGGACACATTCAGTCACTGTGGTTTTACTCATGTGGAGTCAGTTGATGGGGGCTTCATTGGCTTCTTGAGAATGTCTCAACTAAACTGGGAGAAAAACAGCAGAAATTTTTATTTCATTCACCTGTTCTTGAGGTCTTCCTTTATTTATTCCAATGTGCACAACAACCATTTACCTGCATCAGCTGCCTGTTGCACTTCCATTTGTCACACTTCTGTCAATTCAGAATCAAGTCACTGATATGGCTTCAGAGGCACCTGAGCCATGGACAACCACTGACCATCATTATCACTGCCTGTCATGATGACTAGGAAACTGATTTATATCCAGCTATGCATTATTATGGCTAATGCATAAATTCTACTCATTTACTTGAATTTGTTTCACCATATTTAAATTGTGAAAAATGCATGCATTTTATAAAAAAGCAGGCAGACATTTATCCTCATTAGCAAAAAGGTTTTTGAAAAGCTATTTTTTCCCTGCTTATGCCATCAGTTAAAATCTGTGCTCTGTGCCTAGTTCTTGGAGAAACTAACCACATTTAAGTTTGGAAGCCTGGAAATCCAAGGCAATAATAGAAATTATTTTCTGAAAATGCCTCCCATTCCACTTTGGTAAACCTGTTATTCAAAAATACTGCTGTTGTTTTCTAGCAATAAGATATAGAGCTGAAATAGTGTACTACTAATGAGTTTCTTGTAGAATTAGTCTTTCACTATTTCCTGTGCAGTTACTTTTGAGATTCCAAGGTGCAGAGATTTCCCTTAAGATAATTTTCTGTTCCATATTTATCATTTAAATCTGCAAAGTGAGAAGCATTAATCAGTGCTCTCAGCTGGACAAATGACTAAAGCTCTTTTCCTGACATGACAAATACAGGTACCAGAATCACTAAGGAGAAGTCAGTGCTCTTCTGATAGCTGGCTTTCCATGCAGTGATGCTCTCTAAGCAGCAGGTATCATGTTTTTCTAAGACTTGCTGCTACAAAACTAACATGTTTGGATGTCTTACTATATATTCTAATAAGGCAAAAGACACTCACTACATAAAAGTGATCTATGAAGCAGATTTCTTTCCAGTTTAGGAATGGGTAGAGAGTTTGGTTACATGGCCAAATACAATGTCTGGTTGTTCACTACAACAACTTGGCCCAAAGAACCAATAGTTTCAGTTCAAATGTCCCCTGACAGTAAATGTCCATACATTTTCATTGCTGACAAATACATATGAAAATTTATTTCTATTAATTTATCAGCATATATGCAAGCATATCCCAATATTATGACTCTATCATTTTTTGTGTCAAAGAGGTCATTTTAAAACTATGATTATTTTGAAACTCTCAATATAATTAGATTTCTAAATGACACTTCTTGTAAATGCCATTATTTATGGGTGAAACAGAACTGTAGGCATCAAAAAGAGGGCCTATGCCTTCAGAATCTAAACTAATTATTGCTCCATCTGGCTTTGGCAGACAGTCAGCATGGCTCTCATTTGCACATGGTTTGAGTTGTCCTCTCCTAGAATAATGATTAATAGAAGAATTTTGAATAGTAATTTGTTTAAACTGTAGGAATTTGTTGGTTTGTGCTTAGTGCTGCTAATGGGTATTTGACTACACTGTCCTTCATTTATTCCAGATAATTGATAAGAGCAAGAGAGACCCCTCTGAAGAAATTGAGATACTCTTGCGATATGGACAGCATCCAAACATCATTACTCTTAAAGATGTGAGTAGTCTCTGAGCACTTCAGCATTAAACAATTCTCACATTATAGTCAGGCTTACTTTTTAGTCCACATCTGGAAAATTCTTCAGTTGAATCTCTGAGCTAAAACCAGACCCATTTTCCCATTTTCAATGAGAAGATCATCACTTAACAAATTATTAGATAGCATTTTGAAAGACTGGTCAGGTCATGCATTCTCCAGTTACTATCTAATAAACTAAATAAAACCAAAGGGGCACAGTGCTGGAGAATGCAAAAATGGGTTTGGGTTTGCAGCACTATTAAAAGGAGATCTCCTTAGCTGGATGTTTTGGGGCACTGCTGAACACACAGTGGTGCTGCTGGACAGGGGCATGATCTTTCTCGAGTAGCAGCCATTCCTGTCAGCCTGTGATATCTGCTTTGCTGGGAAGAGGAGAGCTCACAGAGTCATCAGGATTTCCCCTGATAGTGTTTTAATGCCATGGAATATTTACTTTCTACTCCAGCAGCCTGAGAAATCATTAAGGTACTTTTCTTCAGCATTTCATATGAAAAATAACCCTTCACTATGCTTAAATGAGGTAATGGCCTTTAGTCAGAGGTGTTTTACTTTAGCTGCCTGAAGTCTCACCCAAGTTTGTCCACACCATGTCAGATTCAGAGTTTAACAGAACAAAATCCTGCTTGTGTTAGTGGCCAGTATATTATGGTTTAGACCTTAGAGAAGTATACAAGAACCTCCTAATGACATACCCTCAGGAAAGTCTCACCTAATTCCTAAGTGTTAAAGAGTATCTCAAAATCTGTGCAAAACAAATTTTAATATTCCTTTCCAAAAACATAACATTGATAACTATAACACTGCCTATAATTGCAGTCCAGATAAAGGATGATGACATGAAAATGGTTGTCCTCCAATTTAAATGGTAAAAAGTCTTTTACCAACTGCCATTGACATTGAATGTAAATATGTCTCGCAGATGATATCAACAACATATTCACCAGAATTGCAACTGTAAACTACATAATATCATTAGATGCAAGTGTTGGCCAACAGCTCTTTAGCTGATCATGAGTCAAAGGGAAATATTGATATTTGAAATGGCAAATGTTACCCTGTGGAAGTGGAAAGAGAGAACACTACTGAGAAGAATGTTTGGGTGAGAGCCAGCAGACATTTGAAGCTGTGGAGTGGTGCTGTTTTTAACAGCTGAGCCTGCTCTGTTGGCATGATAGAAACCAGGAAAGCTACATTTCTCTGTGGACAAATCAGCAAGCTGCTACAGACACCAGAAAAAAAAGTGAAGATTTAAGTCATTTTATAAAGTTTTCTTTTGAGTTGTTGAGCAAAACCAAACATTTCCCACACTTTTGCTGGCATTTTCTTCTTGCAGCTTCACACACAAACAAGCCAACGCTGCGATTAAAGGACCAACCTTTACCCAGCTGGCGGGTCCCAGCCGTGTGTTTGTTGTGCTGCTGTTGCAGGTGTATGATGACGGGAAATTCGTGTACCTGGTGATGGAGCTGATGCGGGGAGGCGAGCTGCTGGACCGCATCCTTCGGCAGAAGTGTTTCTCGGAGCGGGAGGCCAGCGCTGTGCTCTGCACCATCACCAGGACTGTGGACTACCTGCACTCCCAGGGCGTAAGCGCTGCTTCTTTGGCTTAGCTGCAGCAACCTTCTTAAAATTCAACTGCTTGAAATAGCAAGTAGTTGTGATTTTGCTTCTCTGAAATGTAAATATGTTTTCTCCTCCCCCGCCCCCCCCCCAAAAAAAATACCCCACCTCCATATTTATAATTACATTTGGTTTGTGAAATAGGGTCATTGGATTTTTATCCATTTTCCACTGAACTGAAGCATGTCAAACTAGTGTTTTCTTTCCCACACTACAGTGATTTTCAAGTTCATGTACCTTCTTGAGATATTAGTTGTTTGCTTCTTATCACAATCATTATTGCAGGACCTGAACTTTTAGCAGCACTGGTAGGGTAGCTGAGTCAGCTGAGAGGAAGAAAATCAAAAGCTCAGTTCTCCAAATGAAGTGGCAGTTTGAGCTGCTGATGGGAAAGACTTCTGACATGCTGTTAAAATCAGACTTTTAAAGTCTAAGCTCTTTATATGCAAGTCTGAACATCTCTCCTTTTCTGCATTTCAGGGACAAGCAATTTCAATAGCTAGTCAAATATTTACTGCTTTTCCTACTTCATAGTTAAAACAAAGTGCATTTTGTGCTTTAGCTTCTATGCTTTTGTGGTAATTTTTCAGTCTTGCTGTAACAAATAAAGGCTGTTTTCCTGCCACTGAAACTCAGCATGTCTGGTAAAACACACAGTCACATGAAATTCTGTGAATACATTTTGAAATTAGGAAAGAAATTAATCCTTCCTTTCAGGTGTGAGCCACTCACATGGACATTTACAAGAAGACCCTTACACACTTTCCTCCCATAATGTGATTTATTCTTTCAGCTGAGTATTCATGGCCATCAAGCTCCAGGAGACTGTACCACCAAGATGTTTATACAACAGCCCACTTTGATCACCCTCAGAAGGTTGTCTCCTCTTACAGCAGCAGCTTTCATCTTAATACACCCGCAGAGGCTGTCAAACATTTTTTTTCTTATTTTAACAGACTTCAAGTTTTTTTTCCCCTTCATTTGTCCAAGGCTTTAAAGTAACTTTTTTTCCAAAATTTAAATATTTTCAGCATGAGCTCTTGACTAACCTCAACCAGCAGACCAGAAATGGCAGCCAAGCCCGAGTGCTCCCTGACCTCCTCTTCTCACTTGTTCCTCACTGCTTTTTCTTAAGGTGGTGCACCGAGATCTCAAGCCAAGTAATATCCTCTACATGGATGAGTCAGGAAACCCAGACTCTATCAGGATCTGTGACTTTGGGTTTGCCAAGCAGCTCAGAGCGGAGAACGGGCTGCTCATGACTCCCTGCTACACAGCCAACTTCGTCGCTCCTGAGGTAGGATCACGTTTCAAAGCCTGCTGTAGTGTGTCCTAGGAAGCAGTCCTTCCTCCCTTGCTGCCTTTACAAGAGGAGCAAGGCAGAAACCAGGCTACTGGCACTTGCACAGCCTCTATTACCATAACTTCCCTATTCCTGGTCCTGTCACAGCAGTTGTTTTCCTCTTGACAGAAGCTGGTGTCTGTCTTGGGCTGGGGCACACAATGTTTTGGCTCATTACTAGGATAAATATCCTTTTTTCTCTAGCTGCTTCTGATCAGACTGCTTTCCCTCTAGTGTACTGCATCAGAACAGGATTAAGGCTAAAGAGGGAAATCTTGATGTCAGATTGCCCAGAGACATTATGGAGTCTCCTTCTCTGGAGATATCCAAAAGCCATCTGGACACAATCCTGAGTGTTCTAGGGGACCCTGCTTGAGCAGGGAGGTTGAACTACATTACCCTTCCACCCTTAACCATTCCATGATTCTGTGATAAAACTGAAAAGAAAAATCCTTGCATGAAATCCTTACTATGCTGAAATCAGTGAGAGCTTTTTTGTTGACTTCACTGCACTAAAGAAACATCTCTCCTCTTGGGCTCTCCTAGTACCAATCCTCCCTGTTCTGGGGGAAGTAGGAAATGCTTTCTCCTTTTTACAGACAGGAAAGTGGGGGAAGACCAAACAGCTTGTCCCAAGCACAGGGAGAGGTGGCTCTGCATCACTGGCAGGTGCTGCTCCTTTCATGCAGCCCTGCAGGAGTGGGCTTGGATCATATGGCTGTTTCATGGCTCAGGCTCTTTGCTGTATTTGGCCCATGAGATGCTCATATCTGTTTACTCACAATGAAGGAGCAAGAAGGTAATTTCTTGGCTAATTACCCATTTATTGGAGTGATGAAAATCAAAAACTTCAGTACCTGCAAAAAACTACCTCCAGTGTGTGTCTTCCTTTGCTTGTTTTGGTCCTTAAAAGAAAAAAAAAAAAAAAAAAACCAAAAAAACCACTGTGTTTCAATACTTCATCTGTTCTCTACTATCAAATACCAGTATCTCTCTGTTGTTATAATCTAGCAATCTTTTTTTCTCCCTAGGTCTTCTCTTTCTCCCATGCAATGTTAATCTGTGACTGGGAAGAGAAAAATAGGATGATCTTTCTGTACAAGATCCTTTCACAATACCAAAAATTACAGGAATCACAGCCTTCCAGCATCAGAAGGAGAATTTGTTATATAGAGACAATTGCTGGGGCAGTATAAATTCAGAACAGCCTTTTCTTCAGCAAAAAAAGCCCTTCCATTGCCAAGATAGATTGGTTTGGGGTATTTATTGTGGTTTGGTTAGGCTTCCATTTTAGAAATGGGAACGAGCTGTTTAAAATTTATCAAAGTAGATTGAAAAACTTGTGTGGCACCACAGCCATTCAATTTCTAAACCACAAAAATAATCATGTTTGCAAGATTTGAAGCACCCAGATTTCCTCCAAGGTACAAGATGCTTAAAATAGGTGTGGTTATTTTTCACAATGGACTAATTTATATAGTGTCTGTAATCACAAACATTTCAGCCAGTTTCAAATGAGGCTCTTCTGATTTGAACTGAAAGCAAAAATCACACTCCCAGACATGATGAGTAAGACAGGTCTTGCTAATGCAGGAGACATTGGAGATTAATTGAAACATTTCCAGAGCTGGCAGAGAGCTTGCATAAAGCCTTAAGTGCTTTTATGTTTTACCTGTGATATAATGCTGCCATCCAGCCTAGATTTTACTTTTGCATTCCCCGAGTCTGACTGCAATGTGTGCCACATGCTCATGAAACTAATTAAAGAGGCAGAAAGTCAGCTGAGCTGGTGACAAAGAGGGCAGTGACCGAAGAAGGAGGACATGTTTGCCCACTTGGATCTCCCTTTATTTCGGAAGCAGTTAATTTGGGGTTTAGGAGATAGCAAGAGCAAAGATGAAGGCTATCTGAAAGAGACACGCTGCCACCTAGTGCTGCATGCCAGGAGGAGAGCCAGGCTGTTGTACTACTGATGCAACAGGGTGCTTCTGGATAAAGTAAAAATATTTTATTCTGCAGTGTTCCTACAGAATTTGTGAAGGACTACTGCTTTTTTATTTTAAATTATGAGTTTTTTTATTTGCTTTTGTACCCATTTGCATCCCTGCTTGTTATAACTGAGAAAAACCTGTATTTGTAACACTGTTAACCCACTAAGTCAAAGCCTTCAGAAATAAAAGGGAGTTGGACAAATATCTGAGCCATTCTCAGAACTGGATGAACCCAAGGTATCATTATCCCCAGGACATCCATTATCCCCACAATGTCCTGCTATGATGTGGCACTGAGAATGAATTTCTGCTTCTATTTCAGATCCCACTAAGTTCTGGAAGCGACTAATCATTTTAAGGTTGTGTAATCACTTGCTTATTAACTCACTCCACTAAGTATCATCACTGCCCCATTTTTCTGTCACTCACCTTGGACTTGATTGTCCTTGGTTACTGGAGTAAAACTGAGAAGGAGTGAAACTGTAATTGTTCAAAACATGAAAACAACCAGAACAAATGATAAATGTTGGATATTCAGTCCCACAGGTGAAGCAAGAAGCAACTGAGTTTGTGAAATAGAAAAGAAGTTTGTCTCATAAAAATTAACATTGTTTGAGGGGAAATGAATGGAGGAACTAAAGAAATAGAAAGAAATAAATCAGCCAGAAAGCCTACATCTTTTGTGCAGAAGAGAGAGGCATGATTTTACCTGGTTTGTTCACAGAAGGAACTGCAGCTTTTTCACTGTTTCTGTTGCTGTGGGAGCTTTTTTGGCTTGTTGAGGTTTTTTTCCAGGTAGCAAATGTTTGCTCAGCAGCATACCTGACAGATGGTTGCTTTGCCACTCATCACTTATAAAATCTGTCGAGGCAACATTTTCTCAAACTTTTCTTCCTTAGCAGAATTTGGTCTTTTCTGTGATAGACATCAGATACTTAAATCACTCCTGGGTAATAAGGCTGCAGGTCAGAGAAAGACTTGCTGAATTTGTACATTCCTTTTTCATGTGCTTTGCAAAAAGATCTATCTACTGGTCCATCTAAAGAGGACAAAACTCCTTGTGTGTCAGAATTGAATAAACAGAGGGTAGCTTGCTTTTATGGGAAGATTTGGAGGTGGTCCTTGAGCTTAGTTGGTGACTTCACCTTCACTTGGACCTGCACTGGCTCAATAGGCATTTCTTTCAATGTGCACTAGCACAACTAAAATCCAGACTTTATCCTTACTGCTACACCTTACATCCTGTATTGGTATTGACCCTACTGGGCAGATCTCTGCTGGCTACCATGGGTCTTGTTTGCCCATGGGAAAAAGGGGTCAAGTTTTAGCCTGCTGTTGACACTAGTCCAAATGTGCCCACTTTTCTTTATGTAGAAGCAAGAGAAGCCTTTTAGTTTTCTTTGCAGTTGTCACTCATCTTCCTTAGTCTGATATTAGATATGCTTCAGAGTGCATCCATTGTATATAATCCAAACCAATCTCAGCTGGAATATTTACCACTGTCATTTAGCCCTATGATGCATCCACAGTATTCTTGGTAACTTTTATGTTAGGAGGATATGTTTCAAAATATTAATGAGCTTTTTTTTTTTATTAAACAATTAAAAACAATGAAATATTGTTCTGCTTTGCTGCATGTTGGACGGCCAGAGGAGCTCCCAGACTTCCCAGCTCCAACAAACTGCATTTATCTCTCTCACTGTGAAGGGGAAAGGTGTGCTGAGTTTAACCAGGTCATTTCAGCCTGGGCTTTGCCTTGCTCCATAGCACTACATTTTGGTCCCAAGGCAGCCACCTCTTCAAGGCAGATATGCAGCTAAGCTCTGAGAATGTCAGCAGACACAATCACTAATCAATGCTTTTCATATATTGGAAGCTAAAAATTCAGGGAAGCAGATTAACAATTGTCATCTTTCCTTCCCACAGGTCCTCAAACGCCAAGGTTATGATGCAGCCTGTGACATTTGGAGCTTGGGGATCCTGCTGTACACCATGCTGGCAGGGTGAGTGATCAGCTTCTCCTAGAGCAGCAGTCTCCAGTGGGCTCAGCACTGCAGCACTGACTAAGCCTGAAAGGAGTCAGAGAGAGGGATTCTGGCCTCCTTGAGAAGTGTGTTTAGTTGTATAAAGCAAGAAAAGAGATGTCAATAAGTTTTTCTCTAGAATGCATAAATATCTTTGACACTTGACAAACTGTTTAGGTTTTTAACAGAAACTGTGTGTATGAACTGAGACCTGGACTCCTAAAGTGTTCACTCATCACTTAAGCTATGGGAAAGTCTTCCATTAGGAGAGATGCATAGGAGTATAAAGAGCTTCATCATGTTCACCTTATCCATGGAAGAAGGTTAATTCATTCTATTGATACATGTATTCCCTTCAGCTTCATTGTTCTTCATTTGCTACTGTTGTTGAAGTGTCTGAGCACCTCTAAAAGTTAAAAAAAAAAAAAAAAAAAACCCACCCAAACATAGTTTTCAGATCCTATTTGAAAAATATGATCCAGAAAGTAAACCAAGAGATCAGCAAAAATAGCAACAGGCAGCAGAAACTTTTCCTACCAGTATAGGCTAAAGTGAAATACTAAAACAAGAAATCTAGGGAAAGACACAGATTGAAATAAGCAGTGAAGGATAGAAATAAGATGTGCTGAGATGACTGGAAAACAAAGTGTGCAAACCCAATCTAGAGTTATCAGGCCCCTGAATTTCATTTCTCAGACTGTGGAATGTGCACATTTATCACACCTAAGCACAGCTTGCAGCTTTTTAGTGACCTCTCTAAACTTTTTAAGCTGATCATTCAGCTGTGACAAGAAGCTTGGATTCATTCCTAGATTTTATACAGAAAACAAAGAGTTGGACTCTGACTTTCTGTTATTTGCATCTCTTGCCTTGTGGACTATAGAAAAGGTGCCAGAGGTCTCTATCTCATCTGTTTTATTCTTGACTACAGATGTGTTCAAGGTCAGCTGAAATATATCAAAACTCTCTGGGGAAGTTTCCCAGACTGCTGGATCTCCAGGAGCCTGTTTCTATTTGGCTGATGCCCTAGACTGCTACACAGCTGGAATCAGTAAAATAAAATTAACACATTGCCCACAGTTACATTTGTTCAGTTTATTATATTCAAAATGCTTCTTTATTGAATATGAAGAAAAAAATCCAAATATAATTGAGTCAGAAATACAAATAGCACAACTTAGTGGATATTCAATTTACTGTTACTGGCAGGTGCCAGTAACTTATATCTTACTTTTTCTGCACTTACCAGAGAAATAACAGTAACACAATCAGTGGAGGAATGCTTTTTTAGATGCCACCACTGCATTTATGAATGGTCTTGTTTTTCCTCACCAGAGGAAATTAATTAGTAGGAACTGGCAAGTATTTACATCCAGGGCTTTTTTCTCCTCCTGTAGTCACTATGAGCAGAGAGGGCTCAGACAGCCAGGACTAGAGCACAGGCCAGGGATCATGTTAATGGAGCTAGTGATAGACCTCAGGGTTTTTGCCAGTCCTTAACTCTTACTGCATCCCTCCTGATAGCTGTAGATTGAAATAATATTACTTATCTCTTTGGGCTGAACTGCTGTAAAGTCTGAAATGTTTTTGAAAATGAGAAAATACAGCATGAGGAATTGAATTTGCTATGAGAAACCAGCTGGGATAGGAAGCTGTGGCCAAACCAACTGTTTAACAATCTAAAAACCACCCTGGCAAGTTTGAAGAGAAGACAGATTGAAGGGAAAATATTAAAATCAAAAATACCTACTTCTTCTAAACCTACACAGCTGTTCAAGACTGCAGAGTAAAAACAGGCCTGGTAGATGGTAGTCAACTGTAAAAACCTTCTCTTGTCACTTTCTGCATGTGTACACTCTGCATGTGACACTGATTTTGTCACCAGCTGGGTGCATGTTAAAAGTAATTTCTGACTGGCTGGACAAGGAAATAACTTATTGCAGGTAATTTCTATTGCCCAACTGACTTGCATATTATGATTAACAAAGCATTGCAAAATAGATTACAAAGGGTTCTTTTTTCTTTTCCTTTTTTTCTGTTTCAGATTGTATTTCTTCTCCTTTATAATTTTTGTCTTTTCTTGCCATTACCAAGGTACTGGTATTGGCAATAAAGGTGTTGGCAATAAACAGAGTTAAAACAAGAGGTAAAAACCTGACTATTTTCACAAAGAATATTTTATTCCTGAAAATTAAAACAGAACAAAAATTTAAAAAACAATAAGGAATCTGACTTTTCCTTTAGAGGTCAATATGAGGAACCACCAGCCTGTATAGTTTGAGTAAAGATGAAGCAGCAGTATCAGTGGTACATTCTGGAACCAAATTCCTGTTGTAATCAGTGTCAGTTAATTCTAGAACCTAGGAATCATGTACAAAGCAAATTACATTGTTTTCTCTCCCCCTCTCTCTCTCTTTTTTTTTTTTGTTTGTTTTTTTTTTTTTTTTTTTGTTTTTTTTTTTTTTTTTTTTTTTGGTTTTGGTTTTTAATAGGTTTACTCCTTTTGCAAATGGACCAGATGACACCCCAGAGGAGATTCTGGCCAGGATTGGCAGTGGCAAATATGCTCTCACAGGAGGAAACTGGGATTCAGTATCTGATACTGCAAAGGTCAGTGAAGCCTTTCTCAGATTTTCTCTCAAGATTTAAATATGACAGAACTCTTTTTTTGGTGCAACTGCACTTCTAAAAGAAGTGTAGATTTGTCAATGCCACAGATGTATAGTCTATGCATGAATCACCTTTTTGCCTCTCAGTTAATCAGGAGCAGGCAGTTTTAATTCCTGTACAGTTCAGAGTTTAGGCTTTCCCATCTATCACAAAGCCAGGAAAATCAGGGGAGAAAAAAATCATCTGGTGCTGAGATCTTTAGGCATGAATCTGTGCACTAGTCTGTGAGACAAGTAAATGGGCAGGAAAGTTGCAAGCTTCCAATTGTGCAGCATTAATTAGAAGCTTTCACAGGCTTCAGTGATTCTTGCAAGAGATTTCAACTTTAGCAACTGTTAGTATCCAATGGAAGAACGTTGATACTTTCCACCACAAAACTGCAAGCAATCCTAGTAACATATTAATCTTGCTACCAGCACCTATGAGCCTCACAGTGGATTTTTTTTTATCAGCTGTCCAGTTTTGAAATTGAAATGTTTAGATGTTGTACAACTAACCTAATCGAACTTTAGTTTCTGAGTGTTGAGTTTCTAAGTTTCTCTTGTAAGCATGCCTTGAGGTCAGTGAGGAGGTGCCTCCAGATGGCATCCTCTCCCTTAGTGCTCATCACTCCTACAAGGCTGCCAGTAATTAACAGTCATTCATTCAATAAGATAAATACTCTATACACACTATATTTTTACTGGATTATTAGCTGAGAGTTGAACATTACACTTGAAAATTTTGAAGATAAGACCTGACACTTAAAGAGCCTAAAGCCTGTCTAAGGTGTATCACTCTCTCTGTTGGACATGCTAATGATGACACTGCCAACAGGAAGATATTAGTAAAACCTCACTGCTATTAATTTCTTTCTGCCTTGTACTGTTTTTTTCCTTTTCAACCCAGGACATTGTGTCTAAGATGCTTCATGTAGACCCTCATCAGCGCCTCACAGCAGTCCAAGTCCTGAGACATCCATGGATAGTGAACAGGGAGTACCTGTCTCAAAACCAACTCAGCAGACAGGATGTTCACCTGGTTAAGGTACCTCCTACACCCTTCCCTCATCCTTGCTTGCAGAATGAGCTCTCACTGGTGTAAATAGTCTGAAAAGTGATAGAGGAGTTGGAAGAGGCTAAATTTAATCTGGCACTGCATTAACTGTATTTTTGACTGCCACTTGCTCAGAATTCTTAACTTTAGGCTGCATTGTAATAACCTGGTGGCACATACTGCTCTTCACCATTTTGAATTTGAGACACTCTGCCTGTCTGCCAGCCTAAATGGCATCATTTCATGGAAATGGCGCATGTGTGACAGTTTTTTGGGATACAGAATAGGGGAAGGGAAAAGCATCAAAGGACTGAATTTCAGCTCAAAGTTTCCTCTTTCTCTGTTTTACAGGGTGCAATGGCAGCCACTTACTTTGCTTTAAACCGAGCACCTCAGGCACCAAGGCTGGAGCCTGTATTGTCCTCCAATCTGGCTCAGCGGCGAGGCATGAAAAGACTTACCTCTACCAGATTGTAGCAGTACCCCAAAAGGCCTCCTTGAAAACCCACAGTTTATTATTTGAGAAATTCATTTTTTCTTGGCTAGCTGAACTTTTTTGGACAACCTGCACATGAAATTGCCAGAACTAGCAGAACCCCACGTAAGGCAAAGTTCTCATTTGCTACATCTTTTTTTTTACATTCCAGCCAGGGTCCTTGAGTTTAACAACTTCACAAAGATGTGCCAGTTTTGCCAGTAGCTCTGTTTCTTTACTGAGATAAAGCCAAATGAAATAGGCAAGCTCCATCCTTTCCACCCTAGGAAAGCTATTTTTGAGTCCATAAGATGTTCCATGGGAACAGTTTTCATTTTGTTTCTCAAGAAAAGCACCTTTTGCTATGAAGAACGAGTCGGGTTAGAATGCTGTTCCAGCATGTGTCATGATGAAGTGACTTGGCTGGTCGCCAGTAGACATCTACTGATCTCCACTCACCCCAGAAGAGTGAAGGCTGCAGAGACACATGAGTAATACCTTTTTCAGAACAAGTTCTATACATGAGGTGAAGAGAGCTGGTGGTGGTGGAAATACCTTCTGTTTTTGAGGAATCTTTTGCACTTTGCCCCTGCCTTCTCTGGAATGAAGCTAGCACCTCTCAAGGAGAGTGTGCCACCAGTTCTGACTTGCTCAAAAGTCTCAGAGAGCAAAAAACCTCTGAGAAACTCTTCTGAGGAAAAGAATGGGTCTTGTGAGACTGTGGGAAGGCTTTCATGTAAAGCAGTGTGAGTAGGAGCCTGTGGATCAGTCAAGAGAAAGGTGCCTGGTCTTGGGCAGCAAGCAGGTCTGGAAGGATGAGGTGAAGAGGCTGGGGAGCTGAACAAAGGCAGGGAAGGGTGTGAGTGGCTGTGAGGACAGTAGGCAAACTAATCCAAAGACAGCTAGAGTACAAGTGTCTGGGGCAGACTGTGACTCCCTCTCAAAGCAGGGGACAGTCCCCCTGCATGGCTGGTGCAGAAGACAGAGGGTGGCTGGGCTGCCCAGGGGCCAGGTGGGTGGATGCAGCCGTCCTCCCAGACATCACCCAGCCTGCTCCCCAAGAGCTGTTCTGGCAGGCCAGAGGGCCAGAGAGGGATCCCCACCCATCGCTCCCTGCCCTCCCCTGGCTGTTCACCCAAACCTGCCTCCATCACCCAACCTTTCACATCCCTGCCTGGGTGTTCTGCTCTAGCAGAGCTAAACTCCCCATGCCACGTGTATGCAGAGAGTACCCACTTCTGAAGAGTTCAGCCAACTCTGTTACAAGCTTTAATAATAATAAATTATGAGGAGAAATGGGAGGATGCTCTGCTTTTATATTTATATGAATATGTACATGTGTATTTATATACATATAAAACAAAAATTCTGTGCCCTAATTCCTGGATTTTCCAGGTCCAGGGAAAGAAAACTTTTGTTGAAATGGTCTCTGAAAATGGACTTTTTTTTCTCATTCCCTGGTTTCATAGAAAGCAAGCAAGGTTTGTGGTGCCAGATGTGAACTATTTTTTTATTATTTTTCTTACCCATCTTGGCTTATTGGTGGTCACAAGCTGACCGGGATTCTTCTTTGTACTGCTTTTGTTAATTTTTGTTTTCTGAGTGAATTTTGTCACCTCAGATGCTTCGTGGGAAAAGCTACTGTGCTATGTTAGCTTTTTTCTGTTGTGACAGGGGAGGAAAAAAAAAAGAAAAATGTGAACATGGAGCTTCATATGCTAGACATGGTAATTTTTGCTTGCTGGATAGTTTGTGCATCTCGGTGCTGAACTGGAATGACCAGATCACTGCCTCAGAGTGTCCAAGGGGGTTCGTTTGCTATAGTAATATTCTTCCTAAAACTATCTCTCCTTCAATGTTGAATGAAGTTTGTTTGCCTTAGTCTATTTTTAAATTTAAATTTATTCTTAATAATTTAAACTGATATTTAATGTTCAAGTTTATGTGCTGTGCACAGAGGATCACTGCAAAGCAGCTGTCCTTGAAGCCCTTCTCTTTTCTAAAATAAACAATGCTGTGAAAATTCTCACAGAGGCTGAACTGGTTGGGACTGATGAGTGCAAATGCAAAGGTGGGTGTCTGTGCTTGTGCACAGCAGCCCACATTCTCTCCACTGGCTAAGCTGTGCTCAGTGTCAGCTATTTGCTGCCTTTAGAATTTTCTGCTTGTTAGCAGTTAAGTCTCACACTGTGTTTCTGTAATTTCTGCTAACAGCACACTGTGATGATTACACTGGCAGGGATATCCAGGCTGCTGCAGAACAGCTCTGGCCAGGCCATGTTTCCTTTGAAATTACTTCTGTCCTGGAAGAAGGCAACCTGGGGGATTCTCTGGGGTCCCAGCTGATATGTGCTGTTTTAACAAGATGTATTTTTAATGGATAGAGGCATTGCATTGTATTGTATATGGGCAGAAAGACTATTGAAAATACTATGTACAGTTTTGGTCTCCCTCTGAGATTTCCTGGTCATCTTGCATTGCTTTAGTTTGCTTTCTCTCACAACCATTGGAAAAAGTCTAATTCCCTCTAGATATACTCAGTCTTCATTCTTTGAGCATTTTTTTCAATTGAATATTATTGTAGGTCAAGCTTACAGGATGTTGCTCTTCCCAAAGTTTAAGGGTTTTAATCTTTTCCTTACTTACCTCTTTTTAACCCACCAACTATTAACATAGAGATGCATACGGACTCACACATCTTAATTCTCACTAATTGCTTTATAAGCCTAGTAATGACTATAAGCTCATACATAAGCTCATACAGGTAGTGGGCTTTGTTTGTTGAAATTTTGTTGCCATTGCATCCAGATGTGTGCACATATGTGTCTGTATGTAAACACATGCATAAAAAAGGTGCTGTCTCAGCTTGTCCAAATAAGGGTAGAAGTGTAGTCAGAGGTTGAGGTGATGATACTCGGAGTTTTGTCTGCAGTGTTCTTTGAAATCTCTCATCGAGAGATTATGATTAATGATTATTCTGGGTGTAGAAAAAAAGGCTATGCCCAGCCATGGAAGAAACTGCCCCATCCAGCCTCTCCTCTGTCCCAGATGTGCATCCTCAATGCCCTTCCAAGGGCACATCAGTCTCCCCTCTGCAGTCCTGCCATGGGAGGTGCTCTTCTGAGGGTTTTCTGTCCTGTTCCAGTCAGGTGAACCCAATTAAACTATTTCCACTGTCAGCCTTGCTGATCTAGCTCACTTGGACTGAAATACAAGAGTCTCCATCAGCAAATCCAAGGGAGGCAGCAAGGGAGGAATATGCCACTGGCAGTCATTATTTCAGACTGATAGCACCCATGGCTTCCCCTGGCCCAGCTGGATCCAGGAGAAGCTCCTAGGCTGTGACCTAAATACTGCAATGGCTGCTTTTGTACCAGCATCTCCTTTCTAGACTCCTGGCCATGGTATAGCTCAGCAATAAGCACTTTTTTTTTTTTCCTAGGAGAAAACTGAAAAAGGCTTAGCTCTCTCTTTCTTTCTTTCTCTCTCTATATAACCTTAAGAGAGTTTTGCTAAATGTTATGTTTAACTCCTGAAAGTCTAAAAATCTCTTTGAATTACAACATACCATCTTGAAAGTTTTTATTCCATAAAGTGACCTAGTGCCTTAGGCTATTACAAATATTATAGTTACATTTTTAACCATCAAGTTGCACAATGCAATGACTGTCCAAGGCATACCACAGTGTACCTGTCACATAGTCAGCACATCTGGAGACCCACTTCAGAATTAGTCACAGAATGGTTAGAGTTGGAAGGGACCTCTGGAGCCCATCTAGTCCAACGCCCCTGCTAAAGAAGGTCCACTTAGAGCAGGTTGTCCAGAACCATATCCATGCAGGTTTTGTTGTTCAGTCCAGGAGAGAAGTGTCTGCCCAGCAAGGAGAAGGCATATCCCCACATTTTGCAGAGCTGGACCTGACCTCTGCAGCTCCAGGATTCTGAAGAAGCCAAATGGCCCTGATGAAAAATATCAATGGGAAGCATTATCCCAATTTATACAGCACCACAGCTTGTCTATATAGCAGAAGTGTGGGAGAGGCTGCTCAAAGGGACACCTGACCCCTGCCTAGCCCCTTATGAATTTTCACTTATTTAAAATATGTTTAAGTTTTTCTAAGCAAGTTTCAACAGCAGATAGCATTTATAAAGCCTATTTCAGCAAATGACAAGTGACCTTCACAGATATGTTGTTATAAATCTCTACATTTGAAAAAGAATTCTACCTGAGAATAGATTCTGGTTTGTTTCCTCAGAAAAAAAATCTTCTTCAGCTCCCTGAGAGCACAGGGTGCTGGGAGTAGCCCAAGGACAGAGAGCTGAGTGAAGCATGTCTTGTGTGACATGATGTTATGATATCACATCACACTCCTACAAATTGTGTGTCCCTGTACTTCATCTAACCCTGGATGTAATACTGGGCTCTCTTTTCAGCCAGACCCTTTCAGCTCTCTCCAACAACTTGTATCCAGCTCTGGTATCTCTGACATCCAAACCTCAGTTAAGTATGCAATTGCTGTGTGTCTGTGATACGAATTATGGCAGGGCTGGCTCATCCCCTAAGCCATGGATGGCACAAAGATTTCTTATGCTCCTGGTCTACAGAATTTATGCCAGCATATGCAAGTGCTGACACTAAAAATGGCAAGCAGTCACTTTCTCTTGGTTTCAGCTGCTCATCTGTCCTTTCACACCTCCCTTAGCCAAATCACCATGGGCAAAGCAAATGTTTGTGTGTCAGAACAAATGGCTGGGGACAGGAGGAAGGCAACAGAATCAGTCTAGCCAACAGTGCTGTCAACACTGGAGTGGCTACAAGTTCAGTGTCACCTCTGTCCCTCTGTCATGCTGAGCAGAGCCCAGGTGTGGCTCAGTCAGGGCTATAAATGCTGTTTGTACAGCAGCAGGTTCCCAGTGCCAAGCCCTGTGCACAGAGAGAGAGGACAAGTCCAGGCTTCTGAAAATTGGCCACAAGTTCATACAAACTCCCTGTAATCAGAAGGTGTAGGACCACAGATGACATGTCATGGGGAAATAATGTTGACTGTATGTATTTTTGCCACCATTACCTCAATAAAAGTGATAGAAAACCCCCAGGGTTTTGTTTTTAAATCATCCATTTTTGCAGAGGAAATTCTTGATTTTGGGACATGCTTTCTTGATCCCTAGGAGTATGGCTGTCAAACACAGAAGATACAGCAGATTACTATAGCAGAAAATATATCGTAGCTTTCACTGAAAATTATTTTCAGTCAGGTGTTTTGAAGCCCTCTCTTAGAATGTGTGTCAGAAATGCCAAAGCAAATATTTAGAAGAAAGGTTTCCTTGTTGAACATCCAGAGATGACACCTTTAAGCAAGAGCCACGTGAGCTCCATCCACATATCTGAATTCTAAAAGGCAGGCAAGCAGCACAACCCTTCAGATATTCCTTATATTACAATACAAAAAATAATGTTAATAAGATGCATTAGTATAATACATTTAAAAAGAAAAAAAAAGTAAAATTTGCAAGCCCATTTTTTTTTCCTCTTTTGAAGTATACATGATTTTGCTTTAGAAGTGTATACTCCTACCTCCTAGCTGACCCTGATCCTGAAATCTTGTGTTGCCTGAAAACACTGCAGTTAATATGCTTCTGGTACCTAAGGTCCAGAACTGTGAACACAATCCCACACTCTTCTCTCCTTGTCTGTCCACAGCAGACACACACAATTGCACACTCCCTCCTTTTCTGAAAATTAGCAAAAACATGATAATTTAAACTCAGAAGATAAAATGAAGTTAAAAGTAAGGTTCTCAGTGTGTACAGGATTAAAACTTCTAGTATTCAGGTGAAGGATGGATTGAAGTACAGAATAAAAATGCTGCAGAGTAAGTAAAATTACAGTAATTCTTAGAGCCAAATTTTTTCTAAACTCTCTTCACAGCTTTTTGTGAACCTCCATCTTGCATTTCCAGGTGCAACTAGGTGACAACACATGTTTGTCAGCCAGCATCTGATCATGCATGTCATCACAAGGCTTGCATATCAAAATATTTTGCAGCCCAAAGTTTAGAATCTAAAATTAAGATTTCAGCCTTTTTTGTCATCCCGTATTGTGTAATATTGTGTAAACCATGATATTCAGTGTTGAACCATTCAACCACTACTTCTTGCTTTGGTATACATAGTTACAGAGTCAACTCTGTGCTCCATTATGTCTCCTAAATTGAAGTTATGGACATATTGTTTAGCCTGAAAGAAAAATGAGGAGAATGCATGCCTCCTTTGATGAAAGCAAATTTTGAAAGGAGAGGCTGGAAAATATGCATTTGAAGTACAGAAAATGAAAACCAATTGCTGAAAGATTGTTTCTGATTTGCTACTGAGAGCCAAATCATGCTGCCTTCACTCCTGTGTTAAATCCTTAATCCATATGCACCTTCAGTGACTCTAGTGGGAGAGATCAGTCAAGTCCTCTTTACTGTTGCAGTGGTGGAGTCTGGCCATTAGGTGATGATGTGTGCAAGGGATTTACTTGGGTAGTATTAAATTGACAAAACATGAACCATGATCTAGCACTTTGTTTACAGGCTCCATATTCATGTTTACAAAATGATGATTTCTGAGGTTCATGCTTTTTATGTTTCCTGTATGAAAAGGGCAGCCAGTGTACAGATATTTGTTATGTTTACCAGCGTTTCTGAATAGATTTTTTTTATAGTACATGGTTTTATGAAGTGTAATATTTTTATAGCAGAATGATGATCTTTGGACTTTCTATATTGTTACCTACAATTGTTTGCAAACAAGCTCTTTGCTCCCTTTTTTCTGTGCACTGTATCCCATGTTGCTGCTGCTAATGTTGCTGGCCTCAGCTGCTGCTGCCCCACCATGATGTGGGCTGATGGTATTGTGAAACTGTGCAAACTCACTTCAAAGAGCTGTGATTGTGCTGAAGGGCTGGCTGCATGCTGGGTTCCTCCTGGCAGGAGGGATGGGGAGCTGTACCCTACTAAGGCAAGGGTTTACTGTGGATGGCCCCCAAGGAGAAGCCTCAGTGCTCACTTCTGTCTGTATTCTGCCATTTTGGTTTGGCATGCCCATCCTTTCCTTTCTTTATAAAGAAATAAAAAGAAAATTAAAACAAAAAAAAAAAAGGATCTTGTTTTTTTGCATAATTCCTTTCCAGTCCCCAAGCACTGGCCAGGTTTGAATGCCATGTGTTGGTCACAGTAAAAGCACACAGTCACCTGTTCAAATTATACATGGAACTCTTATCTCTGTGCAGTCTGAATACTCAAATATCCTTTGGGGAAGCAACAAGCAAGCCTTTAATGCCCAGTGCCAGACAAATGAGTGTTTTCACACAACCTGCCTCAGCATGCATTTCCCTTGCCCCCTTGAGATCTTCCAAAGTGCCATTCTTCTGGGAGCTGCTGATCTCTGGCAAGCAGCCTGCATAGCCTTTTCTGTTTGCTGCACTTACTAGTGACCACAAAAGCCAAATCAATCCCTCCTACTTTGAGGGATTGGTTCTGCTTCCCTGGCATTACATCTGAGCCTGCACACAGTTACACTGGCGTTCACATCTGGATTGTCATCAGACCTGGCAGCATCACAAAGGTGGTGAGTCTGGCTCAGGTTCCTTGCAGGAACAGCATGTGGTATCAGAGCTGGAGAAACAGCATGTGATTCACATCCAAACAAGCATAACTGAGCAAACTTGGACTTCAAGAATGTTGTTCATGGGATTTCTGCTCTGACCGTAGCAGTCTCATGACTCTTTTCTCCTGCCAGCTGCTCCTGTCCCACTCCCACTTTTGTCCTTCCTTTATGTTCTCTGCTCATAAAAGAAACTTCCTTATCCTTTATTCCTTATGGTCCTTCATCAGTGGGACATGCATGTCCCTTCCCATCCTCTTCCTCTGCACCTCAGCACCTACCATGAGCTATTCCACCTTTCTCTTACCACGTTTCTGCCCCACAGGTCTATCTTGTGGCTTAACAGCCTCTTCTAGTAGGAAGGCAAACAAATCCAGTGTCTTTATAGCAGTTAAAAAAGGAGGCTCCTCTGGGAAACCACAATCATATACAAGAACATCCAAATAGGAAAACTGAAGAGAAAAAAACCCAAAACCAATCCAGGCTTTCTCTTCCATTCCCACTTCTAATTCTTCTTGACCAGGAATGAGCCAAGTCCATCCATTTTTGGACACACATTAACTTATCAGAGGATCTGGTTAGAAAGCCATGGGTTATGCCAGGCCCTTGGCAGGCAGATTACAGTCTTTCCCTCCAATGCCAGAAAATGAATAAATATTTGAGAGAAAGGCTTTCCAGAATATACTTTAGAGCTAATCAAGACACAGCCCTTCCAGAAAAATTGCATTGGCAACCATCTTAAACCTCTGCACTTAATGAGAAAGTAACCATGCTTTTTTCCCCCTGAGGCACTCACTTGTTTAAATTTTTTTTAAAAACCAAAACTGTAGCAAACAACTCCCCTCCCACTTGTAATTTTGCTCTTTATTTGACATTCATTTCCTTCTTTTATCTTTCCCCTTCTTTATCCCCAGTTCAATTCACCCCCTTTTTATGTCCCACAGCAATGTACCATGGGAATTGTCCTGAGGCTGAGAAAATCCTGCAATATGCCTGAATAGAATCATCTTCAAGGGCAGCACAACTGCTGGCTGAACACCTCAGGCAATACAGCAGGGCAAACAAGAGGCAGTAACAATAACAACTAGTGTCTGAAGATCACAAGAAGCAAAGATTTTGCATTAAAAGCTGTGAAGAGCTGAAGACAAGGATTTTAGCCTATGTCCAGCTTTTCAAGTTACTCATAGATAACTTCAGTGCGTTATCTGTTAAAGGTGCCATACTCCAGCTGTCTGGAGACAAGATGGAAAAAAAAAAAAAAAAAAAAAAAAAAAAAAAATTATCTGTCCATTTATCTAGATGGACAGGAGCTATTTGGTTTTTTTCTACACAACCAAAGTTGGCCTGAGATCAACTATGTTTTTTGTTGAGGAAATTAGTTCATTAAGAGGCTGGTGATTCACCATCTTTGGTAAGCCTGTGCATTGTTTTGGCTTGGCACACTCCTGCCTAATTGATTCTTCCTGTCCTTCAGTGTCTGTGGTCACTGGCAAAAACAGCTGCAGCTGTAAAGCCTAACTCTTTCCCTACTGTAGAATTTTGCAGCTTCACTTTTAATCACAGTCTCCTTGAAAAGGCATGCAAAGGAAAAGTAGTGATTTCCAGTGCGTTTACCCAGACTTTCTAGTTGTCACATTGCTGTCTGGGCTCTTGTCTCTGTTGTAAATTCTACTATAATCAGTTATTTGCTTTACTCATCCATTTACTTATTTCACCTGTTGGTACTACAACAATTTACCCTTTAGGAACATCAGCTGTTACAATGGAGATTTAAACACAGAGAACAGACACAACCTGCCTTTCACTTTGGAGAAGTGACAAGAATGACCCATCAGCTTTAAGAAACTCTTGGCAGTGCTGATCTTTTTCTATATGGTCTCACTTCAGTCTGCTGCCATCAGAAGAGATTCAGAAGTATATGTTAAAGGTAAGAAAATGTCATGTAAACCCCAGCATTCAGGCCTCAAGTGTCATTTTTTAAAATGACACCAACTAATATAACTTTAATATATTTGAAGTCCAGAGGTGAGATGCAGGGAAAAAAACCACCAAAATGCCTGCTGTGGAGATTATTAAAGACCCTGATCTTAAAACATAAAAGGAGAAAAGGGGTTTGTCATTCCCTTTGTATCACTTTAAGTAGTGTCCCTTAGCAGAGAGGTTAGTGCAGAAGAAAATGGATTACTTCAATAGCCTGCAGTAATCTGGAAATCAATTTTAAGTGTTTGTGATGGTCTCTTTGGGCCTCAAATATGATATGTATTCATATCACCCTACCACAAGCAGTTGGCACTGAGTGAGCAGATCAAGATTGATGGATGAACTCCACAGATTAATTCAAAAATTTTTAAGCCACAAATTCAACTTTCCCTGTTTAAATCTGTATCTTTACTATAGAACATGTGGAGAATATTTGCTGTCTTTTGACAATACAGAATATCACTGTGAAATGTTGTGATTTTTATGGCTACCTACAGTGTTAATTTAGAACCTGCTCCCCAAAGATGGTGCAATATAGTTAAAACATGTAGCAAGACCAGGCAAATGGTGCTCCCTGACATAGTAAAACACTCAAAGCCTTAAAATCCAAATAAATTATTGTAGTATTAATAGTGCACTAATCCTATGAACCACAGGAGGGCCTTACAGAAATAGATGTCAAACACAAGTGGAACCTTTGAGAAAAAGAGAGATAAATAAGATTTTAATTACAGATGAGATCTCCAATTAGAATTAAACTTTTTTAAAAGAGAGTGAAAATTAGACCACAAAATCTTGAATTTTTACATGACCAAGTCCTAAAGCTGGCTTTATACAGCTTCTGAATATCTGTGAGATGCACACTGAGAGAGAGAGAGAGGTGCAAAAGTCTAATCACATGAAGGAAGGAAGGATTACCAAATAGTAAGTATAAATGCTGCTCCTAATAATTCATAGTGACTGTTAAAGAAGATGCTTGTCCAGGAAAACACTATCCCACTCATCTCCTCAGCTTCAAGATGGTGAATATTAGCAATTCCCAGAAGAACTATTTTTGGTAAACCTAAACACAAGCATTACATCTAGTGAGACTTTTTCCAGCTCTGTGACAAACTGTGCTATAGCAGCCTCCTTGAGGAATGATGTGGCAGAAATTTGTGTGGAGCAGCCACTCAGTATGGAAGTGCTGCACAGAAACTCCCATCAGGGCACCCTCCTGCAAAGTGACAGTCCCTCTGAGTCCAAAGAGCATTAAATAAGCCTGCACTGCTGGAAGCTTGCATCATGCTCCCAACAGCAGCCTAAGGAATGAGCAGACAGGGTTCCCTGCCCTGATCTGCAGCACCCTCAGCAAGTACTGGGATCACAGGGTTTCCATGTGATGCTCCCACTGCCTCCTCCTGAGCTTTCAGATGAAAGAAGGAACTGCTTTCAGCAGGTTATATAAATGTACTTCTGTACAGCTTTCAAGAGAGACAGTCTGAGCAAGAAAGCAGCACCAAAGTTACAGAGGGGGTCACAGTAAGGGCATCAATCTGCTCCACATATCTCCTTGGTCTGGCTTTGTTGAACTTCCTGCTGTGTGTGAAAGGTTTGGCTTGCACTCTGCAAGGGCTAATAAATACTCCCTCTGTGTGCAGGGCAGACACTACTGTCCAGCCCAGGTGCCAAGGATCAGTAGCTTTTGGATGCAGTATTTAATTTTTAAGGCACATGGTGTGAAAAACAAGGTATGTCTTGTAAAAGACGAGATAGCTTTTGTGAACTGAAGCTGTAGCATCAGCAGCTAACATTAATGTTTATTGGAAAGATCAGTACCCATATAAGGATGAATTCAGATGTCTCTGGGACACAACATTTCAAATCTTTCTAATAAGAAAAGATCCTCTCTACATAGTTTGGAGATTGTCTATAACCACCCAATTCAATTTGGCATATGCACATTTGGGTACATGAGTAAAATACATGCATTCTTCTATAAGTATACACATTTGAATATTTACTTTTTTCTTTTTTTTTTCTTTTTTGGTCTGTTAGGCCTTGTGCAAACCTGAATGACTCTGTGCTAAATCCTGAATGACTTTGTAGAAGTCCACCATGACCTACTGCTTATTTCCCTTTGATCCCAGTAGCTTTGGAAAGGACTTTGGCATGTTTACCTTCAGGTTACTCATCATGTATGCCTGTGCTTCGTTTATACACTGTAGCCTACTGAAATTTTCCCCTTTTGTTTTAGTCAAGGAAAAAGGCCAAAGGTGATTTCAGGGTCCCTGTTTGGATACCCATCACCAATTTAGAGACCTTTGGCTTCCTCTAGTAAGTCAGGGACATCTTAGATACCATCTTGCTCTCACAGTTCTCCAGTGAGCAAGAGAAATGTCAGTCCCTCAAGAGAAAAACTGACCTGAAGTTTAACAGAACTGAAGTGAGCCCTGGTGTAATCATGCATTTGTCTCAAATGTGATAATCTATATTTTTTTTCCCCCTAGGAATATTTATGTTCAGTTTTCAAGTGGCAGTAGTTTAGGTGATTGGTCTTTAACTGGGGAAGGGCTGAAAGAGGAGAAAAGCACAGAATTACACTTTTCTCTCAGGAATGATCCCCTGCTCCTGGCCATCCTCCAACCTTGCTTGGGTTGTTTAGACTGACGAGAGCAAAGGTTCCAGGAAAGAGCATAGAATAAGTTAATTTATTAGTAGCAAACCCTACCAAAGACCTATATTTTTATAATTTTCTACTAAATTTATACTATATACAGCTCAATAATGATCCATGAGTCCTGAAGAAAAGATTACACAACTAAAATGACTGTCATTATTTACCACTGTCTCTCAGGTTTGACACCTCACTTTCTGCTATAAGACAGAACCCTAACTCTATCCTTTTCCTTATAATCAGTGGGATGTTTGTACTGCTTAAAGCACTTTAAGAAGGACATACAAATCTTGGGAGAAAATCAGTGACAAAGTTTTTTTCATAAAGCACAAGTGTTTCAGCACACACTGCTAGGCAGCAAAGGAGGAGGCAAATCTCCTTCCAACCTTTCTTGAGAAGTCCATGTCTAATCACTGATAGTCCTTCCTCAGAAACTGGAAACAGTTTTTAAAAATAGAATAGAAAAATATTTTTTCATTGATATTTTTACTCCTTTTGGATTCATCAACAAGGCAGCTTTTTCAGGATGAGGAAACCAACTCTGCTTTGCAGCCCAGTTTGGCTGGGCTAGAAAGTACAGCCTGCTGAGAGAGCAACACCAATCCTCCCATTCTGCTCCTCTGGACATGATAATTACAACAATGAAGTTAGTATATAACAGAAGTTTCACCAGCTGAGTGAAGGGGTGAATTTTCAAGGCAATTTTACAAGAAAAGGCTCTCTTACCCCAGCTGACCTGATTTAGGAGTATAAAGTACAGAGTGTATCTGACTAAACAAGCAGCCCTCATCCCTTCCTTCCCAAACACAAGATAATCCTTCACAATTGCCTCAGGGATACCAGCAATGCAGTGGTGTGGTACTAGAAACTGCAGTTTGGTGCTTCTTCTCACAGGGAAGTGGGCACATGACTACTAAAAATGACCATTTATTGTAACAACTTCTTTACTGAAGAGAATTTTATAAGCTAAAAAACCAAGACACTTTTAAAGGTCCATTTATTAAATAGTAATCAATATACTCATGTAGTCCAGTACCTGTATCCACATTACCAACTGCAAGCATAAACAACTTGTGCATAAACCCATTAATCACATTTTTGACCATGTTTCAAACCCGATTTCTTTTAAACAACCCTAGCAATATAGCTTTATGTTTAAAATTAGAATCTAAAATTATCTAATTTGAAGCAATATTATATATGAATAAACTGCCAGATGAACTTCAGCCCAGAAAATGTCTTTAAAACACTTAGTATCAGTCTTCATGACAGTAAAACACACATCAGTATAGCCATTACCAATACACATATTTCAGCAGGAAGTTGGCTTATGCAATTTCAGTTTCAATTTTGTCTGTCTCTTTTACCATGCTGTCTAATTTAGGACTGAAAGCAGTCTCATCATATAAAGGCCCCATCCTCCAGCTGCCTGAAGGTTCTGCTGTGCTGCAAATATGCAGTGCTACTCATGCAGGGGGCCTCCTTCATCTACAGCTGGTTAACTTGTAGGAAAAAAACTTCCCAGGAGAAAACTTGCCCTTACAAATAGCTGTACTGTAAGTTTAAGGAGGGGAAGATATTGTTTGGGGTTTTTTATGTTTGTTTTGGGGTTTCCCACCCCTCACACAAGGTTTGGTGCTGCAGTGAGCCCAGCAGTGGGGAGCTGCCCCACCCTTGAGCAGTGGCCTCCAGCCCTCCAGGCTGCTTCTCAGGCACTGAGAAAAAGAACAGCCTCACTACAAACCCAGCTGCTTCTCTGCCAGACTGTTGTACTCTGCTTCCCCTTGTCTATACAGTTTTGGACATGACAGTTTTTCACAGCACAGGACTAGCTGTTTCCTATGCATGTGTGATATAGACCAGAGCCTAGAGCTTGCTGTTTCTACCTACAGAGTTTATAATAACGGGAATAACTATGCTAATAAAAGCTCCAAGTATTCAGCCCCACCCACTTGTAATCTAATCATGACAGACAAGCCTTTTTTCATGTAAGGCCAGGGAAAGCAGTGATAATTGCAACAACCGCCTTGTCTTCTATGCTGGGTAAAACCTTTCATTTTTCATTGTTAATAGGCAGCATCCTTGCTTTAGTTCCTGCTGCCCAGCTGTTGCTTGGCTTGCCTACAATCATTGTTAATCACAATAGCTGCTAACTTGCTAATATTTATGTCTTGGCAATCAAAATTTTTTTCCAGATTTATTCTGTATCCTTTTTACTTTTCACTTCTTGACTCTGTCCATTACAATGCCCACATCATAGCATTCTTTTGGCCATTCACAGAAGAGGGTCTTTTCTACTGGTTTTGTAACACCATGGTCTTATTTGCAGGGCCTCAGCTAGCAATATATATTCTGTTTTGCTGTTTGATCCTACTCCAGATACTACCAAAACTGCAGATGATGGAATGCCTCTAGCTCCAAAATACGCTATTTTTTCCTAATTGATCAGGTTTTACAGAGAAACTGTGGATCTCTCAAATGATATATGCTGATTTTGTGCAATAATGTGCTCCATGGTCAGTCACAGTGAGAACTGTTACCTCTAGAAGCTGCAGCTATATTTTTCAGCACCAAGTAGTTCTGAACTTCAGAAAGCGTTTTTTAAAAAGAGATGTTATTTCTTCTTGAGTTACTTCATTTTCAGGCATTTATTTCAGTTTTCTGTAGACTAATACTAAAGTCATATTTCTACAAGGATGCTTTTGCAAATGTGTCAGCACTGAGCATACATTTTAGAGTTGTTATTCATTATTTCTGTAACACAGACTCCCTTCTTAGCATTCTCAGCTGTTCAATCTACTTAGTTACTGCTGTGTGCTCCACATGGAATAAAACTGCTCAAGCATCATGCCAGCATGCAGGGATAATGTATCCGTAATCAAAGATGCAAAGGGAAATGCAAGTGTCACATCAAGCTGTGCTCTCACTTGGCTCAGTTTGAGATTGCAGCTGATTAAATGTCATAGTGGCTCTAGTCAATCTTGTCTACCTACCATGGGATTTCTGCCCACTTTAATGAACAGGTATTTCATTACAAGGTCTAGGAAGACTATCCAAGCAGTCTATCTTTTCTTCATATTTTTCTGTAACTTTGGAGCTACCACAGCAGGGAAATATTAACTCCTTCAGTCCTGAAGTCACAGTTTCTTCAACAACTTGTTTAATCGTTGTTTCCTTGTCTGTCAAGCAACATTCCAAACAATGTTTTATTAATTAATTTAACTGCTGTCTACAGAAAGACTCTCTTGTTAGAGTATCCCATGCAGAGTAACTGCTGCACGGCCATAGAGTCCATCAGCTAAATACACGAAAGGGAACTCAGGCACACCAGCTTCCAAATACAGCAAGGAAAAGTTGTAGCCTAATGACTGACAGTAACAAAAGTCAGTAAGTGAGTTTAAAATGTAGTGACCTGGCAAAAGGCTGAGGGAAAATAAGGAGAATAACTAGACAGCTGAAGAAACTTCAGAAGTATCTCCTTGCAAAGGTCAGAAGTACAAAGCTGACAAGAAACAAAAGAAAGCAATGAGAATGTCAGGAAGAAATTCCAGGAAATGGCAGGCAGGGTATTTGTGCAGATAATCTAAGGGATAAAAGATTGCAAAGGGCCTGCCTGTTTGAAACCCAAACCAGCTACAGTTACTTGTTCTGATTAGAAGAAACACAGGAACCATCCTTTGACATACATGGCTTGTCTTATTCATAAGCATATAATAACCTAAAAATTAAAAGGGAACAAGTAAATAGCCAAAAGGATGCGTGAGTAGATGAAAATAAAGAAATGGTGTCAGATTGCAGATAACAGAAAGGTTGAGTTATGAAATCAGTTTCAACTATCATGGGACATAGAAGACAATTAAAGGAGTTTGATAAAAGCATTAGAAAATAAAATGAGACAAAGGAAGTTACAGTCATTAAATAATGCAGAAAGAGTCCATGACAGATAAAAGCAGAAGTGTGGTAATAATAACCCAAAATACATATGAGTTTAGCATGAAAAAGAAAGTAGTATAGTTCAGACTAGGAAAAGAACAGGTGGCATATATTTTAGGAAAAAAAAAAAAAAAAGTGTGGCAAAACCTAATGAAACTTGCTCTGAAATCCACCAGGCCCTCACAGAAGCAATTTGAAATTATCAATTTGAAATCATCAGTGATTTTCCTCCAGGTCTTGGAAGGCAGGGCAGTCCTGCGCTGGAGAAGAGAACATGTCTGAAGAGAAGGGGTCCACAAAAAAAATCAACAAATTATAAGTCAAAAGGTCTAATTCTGACATTAAAAAAAAAACAAACCAACAAACAATGCAAAGCTAAACAAAAAACGCCATAAAGAAAAACCTGCTTCAATAATTTATCAGACTACAGTTAACTACAGTTAATGTTCACTCAGGGAGCAACACACTCAAAAGTACACCTAACAGACTTCTCAAGAGTAACTCATGTCAAATCCAGTGTAATTTCTCTATTGAGCAGGCTAAAAGGGGTAAAAGAAAAGCTATGGATACATTAAGGGGATCTTTTGTGCAGTTTTTAATATCCTTACAAAAAAAGCCTAAAAACCATATGCAAATAAAAGCACTATAAATACATACAGAACAAAAGCAAACTTCAAATCCTTGCTAGCTGGTTTTGTTGTGTAACTGGTAGAGCCTGTCATGTGGGACTGCTTTCTTCACGTTTCAGGTTAATGATTTTTCCATTAACTACTTTGAAAACAAAACAAACAAAAAAGTGAGATACCCTCAAAATTGGAGAAGAGTACTGCACTGCTGGTAAGGCTTCAACTGAGGCATGATGACCCCTGGCTATGCCTTAAGAAAGCTAAACACAATTGGAGTAGGCAAAAGGTTAAAAAATGCAATAGGCACAGGCTGTGGGAAAAGGCTGAAAGAACTTGTTTACTCCAGGAAGAAAGAGTAAAGAACAGTGCCTCCCAATGCAGACAGATTACTGTTTTGCTCCCTACATGGCGTTAAGAAAAGAAAAAAAAATTACAGTTTTTCAGTAAAGGAGAATAAGACTACATCTTTAGCCTCATGATGTAAGATTAAAATTAGTTCTATAACTGTAGCTGTAATATTAATGACTGAGCCTGGCCATCTAGGATATGTGGAATCCTGTCACATGAGGATTTTGTTTCAACATACAGGACAGATTTCCATAGACCTTCCTTGCATCAGTGCATGTCGAATCAACCGGAATAAATGACTCCTTGAGATCTCGTTCAGATTCACATTGCTGCTTTTAAAGAGGATTCTGAGTTGTCCACAGAAATAAGCTGGGCTGCATTTTGGATTTTCATAATGCAATATGCCAAGGGGATTAAAATTCTTCCACTCACACAGCAAAGCGGGGCATTGTCATGGGTAGTCATATCATATGCTGAATATATATAGAAAAAGGAGAGGTTACCCAATGCTTTTCCTCAAACCTGCTGCTCTCTAAGCAAGCAGTGAGTGAAGAAGTGTGAAGAGAAGCTTTTTGTTGAGACTTTTTTGTAGTTTTGAGCATTTTGGGTTTGGTATGTGCATTTTGTGGGGTTTTGTGTCTCTTTTTAAAGGGATTTTTGGTTGGTTGGTTGGTTGGTTTTGGTTTTTTTTGGTTTTTTGGTGGTTTTTTTTTGTTTGTTTTGGTTTGTTTTTTTTTTTTTTTTTTTTTTTTTTTTGTGTGTGTGTGTGTTGTTTTGTGGTGTTTTGTGTTGTTTTGTTTTGGTTTTTTTAACCCGAGATCCTGCAGGGAAGAGGGAAACAGAAGGAAACAAAACAGCCATGGTGTCCAGAGCTGCTTGCAGAGCGTAGCTGTGCCCCAGGCTGCACTCTCAGCCCAGCTCTGGACCTTAAAGCTGAGGCTGCAAGACTTTGGAAAGCACAGGAGATAAACATCCATTTTCACTATCTCTACTGCACGGAGCAAAAACACAGGAATTTGTTTGTATGGCCCAAATTTTCTAGAGATAGCATTCACAAGGTTAGAGTTTATCTTCCCTTCTATGTAAGTAACCTCTGCTGAGGTATGAAATAGAAAGTGCTGGTGAGATATGGGATCTTAGACCACTCCAGCTGAAGTTACTGAAGTACTTATCACAGAATCACAGGACAGCCGGGGTTGGAAAGGACCTCTGGAGATCATTTAGTCCAGCTCTCCAGCCAAGGCAGGGTCACCCAGAGCAGGTGACACAGGGACGCATCCAGGTGGGTTTGGAATGTTTCCAGACAGGAAAACTCCACATCCTCCCAGCTCCGTCTGTCCCAAATCTCTAACCCCCTACCCGTGTCACCGAGCGACTCCCGCCCCCCATTCCCCCATCACGCCGCGCTCGCGCCACCGGGGGCGGAGCCACTCGCCCCACGCGGGGCGGTGCGCGCCAATGGGGAGCCACCTGCAGCGGACCCGCAGCCAATGGCGGCCCGCGGAGCCGCCGCGCGACGCTGCCCCGCGTGCTGCGCAGGACCGCGGCAGCTGCGCCCCTCGGTGACCTTCCCGGGCCGGCTGTGACAGCCGCCAGTGCCGCCAGGGGCCCGCTGCGGCACGGGGCTGGCAGCGGGCACGGGAGCCCGGGACCAGGACAGCCTGACCGCTGCCGGCCACTAGGGCAGAATGTGCTTTACTCTGCTGTGGGCAGAAGAGAGATTGAACATGGGTGCAGTCTGAAGATTGGTTATTTGAATCTCTGAGTACGTCTTAGTAGATATCCCTTTCCAGAGGCTTGTTAGAACCCCGCTCTCGTGGGAATGTGTCACCTCACTCCACAAGCTCAGTGCTTGGGACAAACTTTGTCTTCGTGCTGTGGTAAGGGATATGGCACTCTGGACTGAAACTTAAAGATTGCCTTCAAGAACAGTGTTGGCGTACTTAAATTTTGTGAAACCACTGTGCAGCAACAGTCTCGGGTGGGCAGACTGAAGTTTCTCTGGCTGACAGGCTGTTTGATAAACTAAGCAAATAAAAATGATCTCTTCTAATAAAGGTGGTTGAGCAATATTTCCGTGTAGCTGTTGCTTGCTGTTTTACCTACATCTATTGCAACTGGTGTTTGATGTTGAGCAAGCATGTAGGAGGGCATCTGTTTATCTGAGAAATGTAGTCTTGTTTAGAGTACCAGGAGATGGTGTAAGGCTGTGTGGACAAGGAATCATGGTATAAAGGCTCAGTAAAGCCTTAAACTTCAGGAGGATAGACTTAGATTAGATATTAGGAAGAAATACTTTACTGTGAGGATGATGAGGCACTGGGAAGTTTGCCCAACTTGTTTTGTATTCTCAAAATCCACAGAAACAGTAGGACAAAAATATGAGAAGGAAGAGAACACCTTGAAGCAAAACAAAAAAGTCCAGAGCAGGTATTTATGATTCATTTTGAAAGTCTTGAGGATACTATGTAAGCTTGACAAGTTTAGCCTGTTAGTGCTAAGATATAGTTAATTGTAACAGCATTTGTATGAACCATGTAAATGGCCATTAAACCAGTATTCTGCTTCATAATTAGAAAAACAAACATCCAGATGAGATAACAGCTGCTTCCTAATGTCATCAGTTAGTGGAAGTACCTCTGTCCTCACCTAAGACTGAGAAGGTTTTTTTGAAAAAGCAACTTCCAACTGTATTTCATCTAGTCTTCAAACAAGGTGTATATGTGGCTGTATTGCAGTAAAACGAGCATTCCACAGGTTTCTACCATTGTGGATAGAATGTGTTTTGCCTTGCCATATATGAAGATACCTGCTTAATTTGCACTCCTGTTACTGGGTGTGTCATGAAGAGCTTAAATCAGTTGTTCCATCTGCTCTGGCCTTTCAGCATTGTTTTTTGCTCACTAGGAGATAAGTGTCTAAGTTACTGGCTTTTGGTTGAGTTTAAAATTTAAATAGCTGTCAGCAAAAGACTTATCTGTCTTCTGCATAGAAGAAGTGGAGAGTTATCTCTTTGTGTTTCTTCGTGAAGGTGATTTCTTCCCCAGACTATGGGACCCTACCCAGAAAAAGTCCTTTCTTTGCTCATGGAGCAAAAGTGTCCTTAAAGCTCTGAGACAGTGGTGTCTGTTCTAAAAATCAGCATCTAATCACTACAAGGAATTAAGGCTTTATAAACATGAAACATGTTTGTTGGAATTAATAAGTTAAGGTGTTGTTTGGAATATCAGTGTTAGGCTTTAGATTACTTGACCCTCAATAGAATAACTGAGGTCACCCAAAGTGGTGGATTAAGTGCTCCATTTTTACAGTTTGGGGCAACCAAAACTTGCAGACATCTATTGGAATAAGTGGTTTTGATTTCAGCAAACAAGAAAGCAAGCATAATGAATCCATGCTGCTTTGCTCAGGTGGATGTATCTGGCATTAGAATTGTATTATGTCATGGCTTAGCTTTTGGATCTTGCAAAAGGAAACAGGAGAAATTGCTTTTAAAATTGTAATTAAAAATTAATTGTTCTGCCGGTTTTGCATTTGTCTTTTCTCTAGGGGTGATTAATAGGGATCTGAATGACTGTAAATCATTTAAATACAAATTTACCCTAACGGTGTCTTAATGCTTTAAAATGAGCATAGTAAGAACATAAGCTGTAGGTGGACTTTTCCTGCTTCTTGTAAAATGCAGCAGAAATGTTAAACTAGCTGATTAGCATCTGGTAGCTATCAGCTGGTAGAGCTGGTAGCTCTATGTATTGTGAAACTGAAGTTGTATTTTTTTCTCAAGATTCTAAAAATGGCAACTGTCACTATAGTCATATTACCTAAGCCACTAATAATAGGCAACTGCATCCTCTTACTTCCTATCCTATTGATTTAAAGCATCTCCTGAAAAGCATCTAATAAAACAGCTTCCCTCCTCTTTTAAGAGAAGACATCGTTCTAAACAAGCTGTCATTTTTTTGTGGTAGACACCTAAATTGCTTTTGTCACATAATGAATTCCAAGGAATCCAAAAATCTCCTTGTAACAGAAAAATAAGCATGGACATGGCAGTGTGCTGGGGCACTTCTAAAATGTCTCTTCCTGATGACTTGGCACTAATGCAAATGTAGGGACTCTGTTATAAAGGGCTTTGGAATAGAGATAGTTCATTCCCTGGAAAGCCTGAGCACTTAAACTGATGTGAGCTGTCTAGGAACTTTCTTTCAATTTAAACAAACTTCAGAGAAGTTAGCATTGGTAATAGAACTAAAATGAGCGGATCTTCAGCTCTTTTTAGTAAATCTTTAAGCATAAGGACATAAGAACTTTAAAATAAAAAGTCCTTTAGTGATGTGTGCTAGAAACTGAAGGACACAGCACCTGCTTGTATTGTGTGCTCTGAGAACTGAACAATCTGCTGTCTTGCAGAAGGGTAGCGCCCTTTCCACATAGGGAATGGCAGTATGGGGAAAACATATAGTGACAGTTCACCTATTTTTGCACAATGGCCTATTAGTATTCTTATTTTCAGAATGAGGAAAATATATGCAGAAGTTTTGGAAAACTAAATATTTCCTACTATAGTCTTTTTGGAAGAAATTTAGTACCGATGCAAGGTATTATACAGCCCTGGGTTCCTCTTGCCATGTCTAGACATTTATACAGAAAACTGACTCTTGGAAACTGAGTGAGTAAATCCAACAGTTGTTGTCCACAGTTCTGAAAACATTAGTACAATGTTTTCTTTGTCAAGGGACTGAATTTGGTTAAGTTCTTGGAAACTACTAATTCTGAATGGAGTCACTTCATAAATAGATGAGTGCATGTGGTGCAGTATCCTCATTATTGGATGTGGTGCATTTGTTGCGGTTCTCTTGGCTGTGAGCTTTGGGGCTGGATGCCTGTTTCCTGGAAGAGTCTATGTGCCCTTGGTTTGCCCTCTTCTATAAGTGTAATAGGTGTTCCACTCCCACGTGATTGTAAGGACAACCTTGTAAGACTTAGCCAGAGCTGGCTACTCTGTTAAAGTATTATCAGTTTGATTCTATTTTAGGCTTTCACTTCCCTGGAAACAACTTATACTTTAAAAATTAAAGCAGACTTCAGTTGGCACAGAAATGTGGTGCCAAGAGACACATCTGAACTTGTTTAGTTAAGGTTTTATGAAAATAATTAAGTTTACATTTGTCTTGTGAACTTCAGCCAGCTGTTGCTGCTGATCAGTTAAAGAGAAAACAAAAAAAAAAAAGATTAGATTAGTCAAGGGCATCCAAACTAAGCACCTTGAACCAGCTTGTAGTGAAGACTCACTGAAACACACATCCTATATGATTTTCTAAGTAGACCTGACTGTTCCCTTACCATAGCTTTTTATAAAATGGTGATCTATGAACTTGGAAATCAGTGTGAGAGAAGTGATTAGTGTTATCCAACTTGGAGCAGTTCTAGGCTTTCTATCAGCCTACCTATTTCTCTTAAGAAATGCTTTCTTGTAAGTCATAATTCAGAACTAAATTTTATCAGTATCTTTTTTAGAAAGTGATGGGTAAAAGTTAGTAAAGTTTTATTACAAAAGCTTTGTCACAATCTTAAATTTATTCTGTAGTCTTATTTTTTGTGCATAGATCATTAATCATCAGGTACCTTGATGATCACTGAAATGAACATGACTGAAGTGAAATTGCATGTCACTGAGAATGTGTTATAGCTCATGTTTGGCACAGCCACAGTTGGCCCAAATTTAGTGACAGGAAGGTATCTGGCAATCTTTGATTTGACCTACTTAAAAAGGTACACAGAGAATTCCAAGTGACTTCAAAGCTTTCACTGAAGAATTTTAGCTGCTTGGCTTTGTCATGACAAAGCCTGATGTCTTTTTGCATCCTTTAAACTAGTTGGAGTGCCTTCTTGGGTGCTCTGAGGTTCCACTGACCATAGTGGGTTTTTAAGTGAGCAAACACTTGCCACAGTGGGACACTTGTCATAGCTCTTGTGGGAAGTGGTATTTTTTTTAACACTAATACATTATTCAGAGTTAATGCCATGACAGCTTCCTGACTTCTACCTATTTTCTATTTGTGGTATGCTTTTGTCTATGTAGATTATGAAAGAAACTAATGGGTTTTCTTTCTTCTTTCTTTCATATGCTTTTTGAATGGAAAACAATGATGGTGCACTTGAACAGTACGGTAAGAAAAGGGAGGGGATTTCTGGTTTCACATTCTTCCTCACTTCAGTTACTTGCTGTCTTTTTCCCTTAGTACTGTTATGACTTTGTCTGCACCTGAAAGGCATACAGCAAACCTCCAGGAGTGATGCACTAGGAATATCTAATTTGTTTGCCCCTGAAAGTGGAAGTGGGAAATTTATGCCTGTTGTACTGTGAATCATAATGTTATGGAAGATTTGCTCTTCTACCTAGACAAAAGGTGAAATTATAGGTGTGCTTTAATTCTTGTGAGACTTCAAAGGGCTACCTTCCTGGAGGCACTTAAAACCCAAGGCATCACCATCTCAGGGTTCCAAATAAAACTCCTTGTCAGCAGAGAAAAGCTACTGCTGCAGTACTTTTGTTTACTAATTAGTCTTCAGCTTGCACAGCCCAGATTTGGGTCCATAATTTATAGTGTATTATTTGGTTATGTTCGAATGGCAATTGATTAAGCAAAAATGCCAAGTTGATTTAACTTACTTTTCAAAATAGAAGCTGTCATTCAGATTCTTAAAAGCTGTAAATATTTCATAGATTAGATAAAACCCTTATTTTTCACAAACTACACTTGTTCAAATGAGACCCATGAAATGACTATAAAACCATCACCGAGTACAGGTAGTGTCTCTCCACTTGAAGTTTGCTTTGGTGTGGTGGTACAATGTAAATACCATTTAGTCATGGAACTCTCCTCAGTTATGCCATGTTACATCTGATGTGCTTGAGAGGCTTTAACTATTACAGATGTAAATTTTCCTGTCACTAGGAATATAGCAAACAAATGCTTTTATTCTGTTTTTTAGAATACTGTTATAAATCTGAATTTGCAGAAAAACTGTGTTTTGCATATTGTACTGAAGTTGAATCAAAACTGGGTGACTTAAACACAATTTTTTCTATTTAAGTTTCTTCTGTTGCAACTGCAGGAAACAAGTGTGGTTTTTAGTCTAACTGTAATGTTACAAAGAAGACTGGCATGAGTATCTTAGAATTAAAATAGCAAGAAATTTAAAAACCCCCTGAGAATGCCAAATCATTGGATATGTTACAGTTACAGAAAGTGCCAAAAGAATGGATATAGCTGGTATCTACAAAAAAAATTTTTTTTGCAAGGTACATCTCTTTTGTTATATCTGGCCAAGTTACTTTTGAGAATGAGTTCCTGCTTAGAAGAAGCTGGGGCAAATATTATGTACATCTTCTGTGGAAAGAGTTCTGGTGAAGCCTTGCTGCTCATAACAGTAGTGAAAATTTAACTTACGACACAATTTTTCTCAGTTTAGAGTCTTTCAGATAATGCCCATCAAAATAAATTTGTCTGTTTTTCTGATTAGATCCTTTCCACTATCTGTTTTTTCTGTGTACACACCTGTTGCTAACTGCTCTGCTCTGACGTTTGTTGAATCACTGAGTTTTAAGTAATCACCAAATTGTTTCAGCAATTGCAGATGAAGCACAGGGTAACAGTTTGCTTTGCTTGCTGGCCCTGCTCTTTCAAAGAGAGAGTGTAAGCTCCCACAAGAAGATGCTTGCTGAGCTTTTCTTCATCCTCAGCATAAAATGAAAACAGCTTTACTTCTTCACTTCATCAAGTCCTTACCTTTTCATTATATTTTTGAGGAGTCTTATTTGAAAGAGAACAATGCTAATTCTCTGCACCGATGTGAGCTATAAATCCGAAGTATCTGACAATGCCAATCAGATACTTAATGACTGCTGAACGATAATTACACAAAATTCTATTTCAATGGCTTTAAATAGTCCTCTCTGGTCTGAAAGAAGATCCAGAGTAGGTTTCTTTACCTTTCTTTCTGAATAGTAGATCCCACTAAAAGAAAGGTTTAGTTTTTTCTCTTCCATTAAAAATCATCTGTCTTTTTTTTTTTTCGAATTTTACCCATAACCCTGCCTTCTAGTTTTGAGTGGCTAAAAAAACTGTAAGAATACTGCAGAAGATTTGTTTAACTTCATTTTTGTTTTCCCTCTTCACAGCACTTTTGGGGGCCAGTTGCCAACTGGGGTCTTCCTGTTGCTGCTATTAATGACATGAAGAAATCGCCAGAAATTGTTAGCGGCCGAATGACATTTGGTAAGACCTGAGACAAACTTCTTTCTAGGAAACTGACTCCAGAACACAGTTTTTGTTTTTTAAGCAGTGATATATAATTAATTGTCTGCAAATTTGTGATCAAAGCAGATGTAGATATCAAATATCCTGTTACATAACTTCAGAGGCCATTTAAATTGAGGTACTGAAAACTGAAGGGCTCTTTTTTGGAAAGCTTTCCACTAATTTGGCAGGGGAGAGCGAGGCAGCTCTTAAGCATTAGCAGTTTACAATACCAGACTGTCTCCTGAAGTATAACTCTTGTTATCTTGCACTATTGCACACACTTGTTCAAAATGTATCTCTTTACTCAATTTTATTCTTTGTATAAAGAACAATGATCCTTTGTGGTTAGTGTGAGATTTAAATATTTATCATCAACACTGACAAAGTGAAGAAATGGTAATGCTTGGTCAGCAGGGTGTGAGAAGCAGCCAAGAAGACTTAAACTCCTTGCAAAGCAGTTGTCTGTGGGACACTATTGTGACTCTTAATGAGAAATTATTTTAAACACAAAAGTAATATTTTTCCACCTCTTTTTGGAACACGTATTTTTTGCCTAGATGTTTGTCTCTATGTTCAAATTCTTTTCTAGGATTAGAAGTCTTGCTGTTTTAATTTATTAGCTTAACTTTGGCATTATGTCTCTTCCTTAATTCACTTAATTCTGAGTAATTATTCTTCCCACAAGCAAAATACCTTTGGCTTAAGAAATTTTACAGCCTTATTATCATTAGGCTCTGCTTAGAGTAATTTAGTCTCTTTATTGGCTTCCTTGAGACTGAAGACTAATTTAAATAGTCTCCTGTACAGCAAAACTGTTTTGAAAGTAGTGTTTTGGTGACAGCTACCCAGCTTAGCAATATTCAGACACCTTTTTAAATTTTTGCAGGTGTATATATAGTTTGGTGTGTGCATGGAACGTGGGAGATGAAAAAAGAATATTTGTACTTTTTAAAAGGCTGTTTTCCTTGAATAATTAATTTACCATTTTTTTTCTTTAAGCCTGTCAGAACTTTGCAAAACTAGGGAATTCTTGTGTTTTAATTTCCTGTATTTAAATTTAATTATGGTGGGAGAGTAGATCAAAATAGTTTATCTTCTTTCTAGAAAGCAGGTAACAAAGCTTCATGTTTCTGAATGTTCATGATTTCCTGGACATTGAATCCTGAATATTGAAAGGTCTTGATCTTAAAGTCTATTTAAAATGTTCCCAGAAAGAACTATATTTAAGTGATTAGTGTCTTTAAAAGTACTTCATCATAGAAATTGTCAGAATAATAGTGTAGGACAGACTCTGTCTTACTGAGGCAAGCTCTTGTTTCCTGGCTGAGATAATTACATGATAAACTAAAAAGATTTCAGTTGCATCACAGGATAGTGTATGAGTAAAACGAATTTTTATGGAAAGCTGCAGGCAGCCATGTAGATTTTCTTGTGTAGGGGAAATGAGCACTGTTTGGTTTTCTTGCATTGGATCCTCTAAGTGGATATGTTTGTAGGGATGTTGGAAAACTCATAAGCAGCAGAAGTCTTGTACCTGTCATAACATTTTACTAGTTGGAAAATTATGATTCAACAAAATCCAGATATTTACAGTCTCTTAACAAGATCTATCATCTTTTGCAGCACTGTGTTGTTACTCCTTGACTTTCATGAGATTTGCCTACAAAGTGCAGCCAAGAAACTGGCTTCTTTTTGCATGCCACTTCACAAATGAAGTCGCACAACTTATTCAAGGGGGACGACTGATCAAATACAGGCAAGTTACATTTTTAAATGGTGAAGTCATAAACTGATGGCTCCTGGAATATTCTGAACTTGTTTAACTTTAGTGCCTTTTGCAAACCTTTTTAACAAGCTTATTGTCAATGGACAGAACTTTCTACTTTCAATCTTCTGAGGTAATCACATAGAAAAGGGAGAAAGCCCTTATGGTCACGAGAGAGTGTAGACAGGGTCTTCAGCAGCGCTGGCTGTTTTGGAGGTTGTGTTGTGTAGTCTGTTGGTTTGTCTGTGTGTGTCCATCTTGGTAGCTAATTCCTGAGATGGAAACATCCATAAAACTGTGAAGGAGTTGTAAATCTGAAAGAAGTTGCACAAAACCCATCAGAGCTGATGGTTCCATACATGAGTGTGCCTGGGGAACAGACTGCTATCAGTCTCACACCCTGATTGTGTGGCAAGCAGTGCAGACACTGTCCCAAGCAGTCCTGGTGAGTCAGCATTATGGCTTTTCTCTCTTCTGCCCCAAGAAATTACTGTGGGGCAATAGAGGATGAAACTTACTGATCTATGAATTAAAAAATGAGACTGTGCAAAACTGCAAGTGGATTTGTCTCTGTGTAAATTACTGACCAATGTCCTTCATTCATAAAGTTCTACTGTAAGTTCAGAGGTTTTTATTAGTAATTGTATTTTAATATTCACTCTTACAAAAGCTGTTTTTCTTTTGGCAGGCTGGAGAAAAAGAACTAAATCTATTACTTGAAATAAGCCAGGGAATGTATTCATCCTGAATGACAGCCAAGGAAGACATGCCATCTACAGTTGCTGTGACAATTACAGTGGGGATTAACCAGAAACACCCATTATGAATATGATCCCACCAAGAATTCTTCTAATAATTTTTATATCTTGCCTTTTTAAAAGTACTATTCAGCAATGTAAACCATTACATTTTAAGACTTGCTGCCTTACTGACCTTTAATAACTACCCTTTTATTTAAAAAGTTAGCCACCCAAGTAACAAGCAGTATTTGAAAACAAACTTTATCTAACAGTCTGCGAAATTGGCCCATGATGGTTTGACAAAACTCATTTTGTAATCAACGTGAATAGAGGTCAGTAAACAGAAGTGTAGGTGGTATCATTGTTTGTGTATTAACATAATCTTAAAAGCCATTAAACTTGAGTGCATTCATTCCTATTCTATTTTTTTTTTTTTAACTTAAGCAGTGGCTTGCTGATCTGCAAGAACAAATGTGTAGATAGGCAGCCTGGAATTGAGCAGCCATCCCTCTTCCCTCACTGCATGCCTTTTCTCTGTCGAGAGACTTATTAACATCCATCTTTGTCGCACACTATTTAAAGAAGGCTTGGAAAAACAAAAGCATAGCACTGAATGAAGGAAGGCAAAAAAGCCTGATACTATTCATTAAGAAGTTCTAAGTGGATTTTTTTTTTCCTACTGTTTTGAGTTATTCTAGATGTATGTAATTCTTACACAGGCAAAAACTAAACTTGTTTGGAGTTTAAGATCTCCAAACAAAGTGCCTTTCAGTAGTTTTTGACTTCATTGTGAGAGTGGTTTTCCTGCATGATCTGCCTGAAAATTACATTGCTGTAAAGATATAATTGACAAAGAATGTGAGAATGTATGTTACAGGTTTTTTTCAGTGCAGTGTTTTTGAACAATAAACATGTTCCAAATGGCAATAAAATTCTTGAACACTTGGAAAAGTTTTGTTTTTCATACTGTGATAACAGATCAAAAGTGGAATTTTATTATGGAGTGTCACTTTATTACTATAACAGCATGAAGCAAAAACCAGCTGAAAAAGTAAATGGTATGTACTGAATTTGGGTAAGTGTCCTCTAGATTCTAATACCTAAAACTTCTTCCCCCAGCAGGAAAGAGAGTGTGTGGGTATCTAGATTGAATAGTCCTGCTGTGATAGGCAGGGCTGAATTCAGAGCTCTCATTATGTCAGTCAGTATTATATATTGTCCTCTAGCAATTAGAGCAAGTCTTAATTGACCATCTTATAGTTCTATTGTGATGGCAACATTTTTTGATGGACATACAAGAAAGAGGTTAATGGGGCATGTCTGCTGGGTGGCTAAAGCCCATAGTGACTGCTGCTTCTTGCTTTAGAGAAGTTATTGCATAAAGCTGCTCCTTAAGTAGTGCTGTCTTGTCACAAGAGTAGTCACACACCCCTCGTCCCCTGGAATAGAAGCTCTGTTAGAGCGAGAGACAAGCAGATAAGGACAGCTGATTATCTTGGCACCTTATAGTTTGCTATATTACTTCTGGAAAGAAAAATAAGCTGTAACTTCATAGGTGTGAAATGCGTTATGCTGTTCTTCCGTGAAGTTTGGAGTACAGGCTGTACTCTACTCTCTCCTGCTTTGGTTACTGTTCATTAGCTCCTGATTGTTTTTGCTTCTCTACCCAGAGAATACCGTTTTCCTGGTAGCTGCACCATACTTTTATTTCCTCCTACCTTTCTCCTTCTTTCTTCCCCTTATCTATTCACTGTGACAAGGGTCAAATTCTTTCATATGGGACTAGAGCAAGAGTGAATTGCAGGGAGAAAATGGGCTTTACCTTGCTTTGATTAGCTGTTAAACCAGGGATGCTTCTTATAGTCCATAGAGACTTAAAAAAGGGGAAGATGTGGCAGCAAAGCCACACGTGAAGGGACTGGGCCCTGTTTAGGAAGGCAAATCAAGTCTGGCCTGGATTTCCATTGCCTGTCAGTCTGCCTAGTGAATAAAATAGTTTATTTGGGCAGAGTGCCACCAAGTGGCTTGTGGCCTGTGTCAGTCAAAATATTATTTATCAAGCTATTTACATACCCTTTCTTTGTTTAAAGGTGCTGGGAGTAAGGGGATTATTGGAATATTATTTAAAAGGAATTATTGCAATAAACAATTGTATGATTAGTCTGTACCCTACTCCCCTGGCACAAAACACTGAAACACAGTAGCATATGGCCATTTTAGGATGGGGCTGCTTGGGATAATCCAAAAAGCGGAACAATACCTTAAAGACGATGGAGATTATATATTCTTGAGTTTGAATAACTTAATGGTGCTAATGGCTTCCTTTTGTTTTTTTTCATATTGCCCTCAGGTAGCACTGGATGAAAGAATGGGGCTGTGCGAGTTTGATTAATTATAAGTTGGAGTTCAGTATTTGCATTTCATCTATAAGATTATAGGGCTTGTCTGTACTTGCCATTATTCTGAAATACCCACTTGCTTTTAATTTCGCAGCTTGGTTAATAACAACTTTCATCTGTAGGATGTGTCCTGTCACTAGAAACCAGTGCTGCTCTGCTCCCAGGCACTGCCCTCTGTGTTCTGCTTCTGTTCCACCACAGTAAGACTGGGAACCACGTGGCCTTTCCTTGCTTGCTGCAGTGGTTACTGCTATAGCAACAGCTGATGTATTCTTTGATGTCTTCAGACAGAAAAGAATTTCTCACCTTTCTGAGCAAGTCCTGCTACACTGCTGGTAAGAAGTGCAACAACCTTAGGAATTCAAGTGGGTGAGAGTACCAGCTAAGTTCTCACTCTGTCTGTCTTTCCCTCTTCTCCCCAGTTTGAGCTGGAGATGTCTTGAGTCACTTTTTAAAGGGAAGACTTAAGACCATAACTGCCTATGGTATCAAAGTAGCTCACAATGTCTTCTGCTAGTGCAAGATTGAATGTCCTTGATCTGGAAGCTTAATGTTTCAAATGTGGAAATCATTTAGTAGCAAGGTAATTACATGACAGAAAGCAATAACCGTAATTGTGTGGTCAGAAGAGAAGGAATTACTTGCAAGGTTTCTTTAATAAGTGCAACACCTATTGATAGTGAGTTTTGTTAAACCTCACATAACTGTCTCATGCTTTATTAATCATTTTAGCCAATGCTGCTATATATGGGTGGTGGTTTTTTTGTTTTTTTTTTTTGGGGGGGGGGAAGGGGTTGGTTAATTTTGGATGGTTTTTACTTATAAGACTTCAATATCAAGTGAAAGTCCCCTACTCTAAAGCCAGCAGAAAAATCTCTTGGCCACGGTGCTACCAATACAGCCTGCCAGCTCTCAGAGAAAACACACTTGTAGTAAAATGTAGTTCTCCGTAGCATTGAGGGGTACCTTTTGTTCTCCTTACAAAGCACAATGGTATCATGTGAGCAAGTACAGCACATCAGAGAATTGTGGTGGAGGGAGTGAGTCTCAGTAAGTTTAGAGACAAAGAAGGTAGTAGAAAAGGGAGAGTTTTCTCCTTGGGCCCAAGACAGGTTTTGACATAGAAATAAAGTGGTTAGAAAATTCAGTCCGAGACTAGGACAGACCAGTCTTACAACTACTCCAGTGTTTTTCCTGGGTTCTTGCATGAACCTGATACAAACTCTATTATGGCCCAACTAATATGTAGAGCATCAAACAACCAAATGCATTTTCTTCAACTGTGTGTGTTTCCAGTTTACATGAATCTACATTATACTGCTATGGGTGCAGACACAGGTTATTTCTTTACATTCCAGCTCTAAGAATATGAAGGCAATCAAAAAGAGCAGTAATAAAAAGACGAGATAGAGACAAGTAATAAAAAAAACCTATTAGAGTGATACATTCATATCACTTAGTCCAAAGCCCTTACTGAATACAGTCTGTTTCTTCATGCTCATGTGACAGACATTAAAGTTAGCAGTAGAAGATAAAACAGTAATACAGGAAATATTCACAAGCACAGTTACCAGCTCTTAGGTTTTCAGCCTGTGTCTCACAGGGTGTGTTGGTCCTATCTGCATTTGGGGGAGAACAGTGCTCACTGCCTCATGCAGTATGACTACAGTTCTGCTTCTATAGAGCTGGAGTATTTCTGCTGCCAACTTACACAAAGGCTAAAAAGTTTATTGTGATTGAGCAAGACATTGCTGCAAGTTTTATAATCTCTATAAAGTAAAAGCAATCAGTCTAGTGTTTAATATTGGGCAATTTCTTTATTAAATTAATTGTGGAGAAGTCAGTCTCTCCCCACCCAATCCACTCCTGCCTTTGCAGATCTAATACCTACCAGTGCATTGCATTTAGTCACTGTGGTAACCACTTAAAAATAACCAATGGAATCAGCTCAATAGCAGCCAGAAGGCAGGAATGTTGGATTTCTGGATAACCTGCTCTGAGTGTCATCACTGGGGTCCTGCTCCTTCCAGATCATCACCTCTCTTTATTACATGGCCTAAGCCTAACCATGCTATTGCTCTCTTCTTTTCTTACTTTTCATCCTTTTCCCTTTCTTCCCACCTTCTTTAACAGCAGGTTTCAAGTAACTATGGCAACGAGGCTAGGAATTTTCCGCTTATTCATTTCATCTGAAATCTGGGTCATGTCTTTCTTGTTAAGTGAAACTTATATGGAGATAACGGGTCCAAACCCAGCCTTTGGTGCAAGACAAGGCAGTGTCAGTTATGGCAGCACTTACAGAGTGGCTGTATTTGGTCCATTGCATTAGAAAAAATATAGAGGTACAAAGTAAGCCACTTAAAATTTGGAAGGTATTTAGTTATTTCGAAAGCATTTAGTCCATAACTTACTCAAGGAGAACCAATGCTGTAACTTGCTCTAATTGATGTTGATTTATAGGCTGATAGTGATAATAAGATCACTATCATAAGATAATAATGGGATAAAAATAGAATATAGGCTGATGGGAATAATTTTGTATTGTATTTCTTCTCCTAAGGTATATATTAACTGAAGGGGTGCCTTTTCAGAGTGATATCAAGTGATGTAAATGATACCAGTAGCCTCTTTCAAGAGGAAATGTGGTAGTGTGAAACCTTAAAGGTGTCTCCTGACAGGACAAGATATTAATCTCCTCTAATCCATCACTGCAGTCTGACTGAATCTGAGATCACAGTTTCAGGACAGAAAGATCTCCAGATGTTAACTTGTTTCAGTGCCAAGGGAGTGGCAAGTTTATCTTAAATGTTCCTGTTTTACAGATTTGGATATACCACATCTCCTTGCATCTAGGATGACTTAAAATCCTAAAACAATTGCTGCGTTTGTTCATGAGGAACCCATGCAAAGCAACGATTACAAGGAATTTTTGTACACACTTGATGCTATTGGTCACCTGCAAGCAAAGCAGAAAGCCAGCAGTGTGATCAGTAACCTATCTATTACTTTGTGTGTTTCACAGTAACTTGGTGAGTATCAGCTCTCAGCTGGACTGTTGTTAGTAACAGGAATGGGTTCAAAGATTTGGCAGGTATCCAGCTGTGTCTCAGCTGACCAAGCACCTGCATTACCTGATCTGAGTGCATATGATGCCACACAGAGATGAGCTCACAATGCTGTTTGGTACTTCTTTGTATATGTGTTGTTTTTGCCACAGTGAGCCAATAAATGCTTTTACCTTTCCCTCCAACATTTTGCAATAGCTCAAAGTCTTCCTGTGAATCACACACACACCTGGCTATTACCAGGTGCCTGCCAAGCACACTGGGAAATAGCTCATCTGTAGCTGGTTTTTGTATGCCTCAGTTTTCTACATCAGAGACCTATGAGTGAGGTTATTTAGTGTCACTAGAGAAGTGATGACTGGATCTGGAAAGGTTTGAGTCACAGCAGAAACAATTACCATGAAGCTGGATGGAGCCACCATGTGGTCTGTGATTTAGGCTGCTCTGCAGACAAATTAGAAAAGGTGGATTTCCTGAACTGAGGCAAAGAAAGGGGATATCTTTTTCATCTTTTGCTTCCTTGTTCCTTGTTTTTGGATCACCACTACCTGTCACTATCAGCAATGAAGGCTTGTTGGAAGATGTTCATAGTTGCGTTTGCAGGACCATAGGATCTTTTCAAAAAATATGAAGGGCATTCATTCCCCACTGTTAAGCTCCCTTCCTTTCAGAAGGCTTCAGGAGCTGCTGCTTTGTGTAATGTGAGATGTTTGCACCATACAGGATTGAGGTGGGGTCTCATCAAGCTGGAATAGGCAAGTCCCCAGAGCAGCTCTACATTTAGTTTTCTACCATGCTCCCAACAGGTCTTTGTAAGACCATTTGTTTAACATTCCTTACAACCCCAGACCTTAAACTTTCAGCTGTATTCATGCAAATATCCCATTTCCAAAGGTAAAGAATGCAAGGGATACAGGACATTAGAATCCTACATATGACCAGAGCAATCATAGAACTGTTATTCTTGTGGAATAAGTTTTTACAGGTTTACAGCTGTTAGAGCTACAAGACTGAAGGGTACAGACACTGCTCTGTGTACATTAAAAGTATGCTACCAACTCAACTGCATCAATTCAGTAAGATGGCTGAAGTCACACATTTTTCAGGAAGACAACATTACTTATCAGATTTTCTAGTTAGCTTCAAGTTTAGATGCAGATACATGCAAACCAGTAAGGTCAAGAATCAGTGAAACTTGTAAGCAAACCACACCATCCCTTATGAATAGAGAAACTGAGGTTTGCAAATCTATAATACTATCATCATAAAAATAGAAAATATATTCAGATATGGTAGGTTTGTGATCTAAAGGCAGAATGATACTTTGTACCAGCTATTTTGACTTGTGTTAGCAAAATAATTTTGCCTTTTTAGAAAAGCAGAGTAATTTTTTGATCCTGCTGCCTTATCAGCCAAAGTTCATCAGTGCAGAAACACTGAACAACATAGGCCTTCCAAACTTCCTCTTTTTCATGGCAAGGTAATGATTACTTATGGTGTTTCATGATAGTACAGAGAATTAAGAATTTCTGTTGAGCAGAGAAACTGTAGGAAAAATACATTTGGGGTGACTATGATGACCTTCTGCTCAAGAAAGAAACAATCCCTTTGCCTCATTCAGGAATGAAACAGCTTGTGTTCGAGGCAGGCTGCACAGTCCAGGCAGCTGCAGGTGGGAAGAAGGGACAGCAGTAGGATGCAAGCTGGATGCCCCACACTGCCCGGGTGTACGCTGCTCTTCTCTGCTTTCTCTGTGCACTTGTTCACACAGAAACAGAAGAACAGCTTCAGCTTGCTCTCTGCCTGGTGCTTATGTGCCTGTACTCCCTGTGCTACCAGAAAGCCACAGTAATCCAAGGCACAGCCAACCCCTCCTGCTTAAAGTCATGCAGACCAGAAGGCTAGACTCAGATTTAAATTGTGTGCATCTATCCCTATCTGTCTATAAACTGGGAGGTGGAAAAAAAAAGAGAACTTTCTCTGTTTTATAATTCGCTTTCACATATGCTTTGGAATTAAAACACTTCTGTAACAAATCATTTTGTTACAATTTTGGGGGCTACTAAGAAAGATGATATATGCATACTCAGACACACCCTCATATACCCTCTCCATTCTTTCTCCCATTTTTCCTCCCCTTTCTTGCAGGGTCATGGTTATGTTATTCCCTTACACACTGTCCTCCCTGCACAGGTCCTTGCAAAGTATGGGCAATGCTGCCTGGCTCAGGTGACATTTCGCTATTGTTTGGTTACGTTCATGCAAGTGTTTCTTTCATTATTAATTTTAGCCCTGACCTAAAGCTTCCTAAGATGCCAATGACCTGTCGTCAGGCTGGAAAGGTACAGCTTGTGTCCAAGTGTTTCACCTAAAAGCCAAGGTAGGACCGCACCCGGGTGGTGCTTGGACACATCAGTGAGGGAGACCGCACAACCTCCCGGGACAATCTGTGCCAGTGCTAGGAACCTACACAGTAGAGTTCTTCCCGATCCAAGTGGAACTTCCTGTGCACCGTTCGAAGAGCCAGGCTCTGCTCGGTGGTGCCGAGCAACAGGACCGGAGACAACGGGCAGAACCTGATGCTCAGGAAGTTCCACCTGCACCGGCGTGTCCCACGCGGTTGTACCCGGGCCCTGCGCACCCGCGGTGCTGCGTTCTGCGCTCCATGTCTGTGTTCACCGCGCTCATGCAAATCACGGGGCTGTGCCAAGGCCGATTCCGCGGGCGGCGATAAAGCCGGGCTCAGCCTGAAACATCCCCGCCTCCTCCGCGGTACCGAGACCCGGCGGGCGGGAACGCGCAGGCGCGGCCCCGCCGCCGCCTCAGGGCGCGCGTCACTTCCCGGTTGGGCCGGCGGCCCGCGGCGGAGCGCGGCCCCGTCCCGTTCTCTCGTGTCCCGGCCCGGCTCTGCCCTGCCCTGCCCTGCCCTGCCCGGGGAGGGCCGCCATGGAGAAGCTGCGGCGGGTGCTGGCCGGACAGGACGATGAGGAGCAGGGGCTGACGGCGCAGGTACGGCCCGGCGAGAGCCCGCTCTCCCTTCCCCGCGGCGCTCCCGGGGGCCGAGCGGCGCTGGAGGGCCGGGCCCGGCCCGGGTCCGAGCCTTGGGCGCTGCCGGCTCCCCACGCTGCCTTCCCCCGCCCCGGCCTGCACCCCCGCACACCCCGCTGCCCGCCCCACCGTGTCAGAGCGGGGCAGGCAAAGGAGAGACCAGCGTGTGCGGCGTGCGCCGAGGGACCAGGGCTGTGGGCAGCACGCTCTGTCCCGAGGATGAGTTTTGGCGAATTACTCTTGTGTGATGCTTTTGGCTGTGTTGGTGGCTTGGGGTCCTTCGGTTTCTACAAGGTTTTCTTGTGCTTAAGCAGGGAGTTTGGATCAGATAACATACTATGCTCCCTTCCAACCCCACTGAGTCTGCGATTCACTGTAAATTGTTTCTCCATTCCCTTATGTCCTTAATTTTGCAGAAGCAAATGTTTTCTTTAGACAAACATCGTTTTGTGTACATTCTGCAGAAGTTACTTTGTGCCCCTTACTCCTTAAGTGTGGCTTAATTTTTCTATTTCCTTCCCACTGTCTTCCTAATCGTTAGCAGGTTTTTTTGTTCCGTTTTCACTGTGTTTGAAGACCATACATTCCTGAGAACTAATCTCTAGGATGAAGTAAAGCTGAGCATGCTTACAAAGAACCATTTATTCCTTTAGCTCCCCCTTAATTCATGTGACTGCAGGTCAAAGTGCCCCACATCAAGGAAGATCTTGCCGCTGCTTGCTACTTCCAGGCTGCTGGAGCATGGTGGAGGAGGCTGGAATGTGGCTGGGATCTGAGCTGTGGCTAACAAACCTTGGGGAACCAGCACAACCTGAGCATAGCTGGTACAGTGTTAGTTCTAGCAGCTTGCTGCTGGCATGCTTCACTTGGTTTTGCACTGAGTTGCCATTGGTCTTCACGGTTTATTAATTTGGCCTCTGCCACAGCAAAGCACCTGAATTGTGTCCACTCATTCTGCAACCAGTGTAGAATCTGTGCCCTTTCACACTAGAACTGGCTGCCAGCATTTGGGAGGGATGTTTTACCTTCTGCTCTTCTCAGCATTATTAAAGAAATACTTACATTTCTGTTAATCTCCGTTCAGTTCCAAGAAAATTGATTATTCTGCCATCACCAGGCAGAATGACCAGGTAGTGACATTTCACGCAAGGCACATGATAGTGACACAGAGTTTTCCTTTACTTGATGCTGTGATAGTTGTTTTAAGGTGGCAATCAGTAGATAAATGCCTACATATTTAATGCTTTTACATTTGAGGTTTATATCCTGTGGAGAGAACTGAGCTAAGAATGTGTTTGTTTAATATCAGTAATTAAACTATACAGGATTTCACTATTGCATGTAATGATGCTGTTATAGCCAGAAAAGACTTTAAATAAGAAAAATCTCCCTGTACTTACAGCCTATCCAGTACCTGATAGAAGAAAACTTACAAATGTGTCTTTGGTGCAGTGCAAAGGAGCCTTGTGCTGAGATGAACCAGAAAGATCTTTAAAATAAATAAATGCCTTTTGACTTTAAAAAAAGTCAAATGTAAAAGTCAAGTGTTTAGGTCAGGCAATTTCCCAGCTGTATTTTTCACTCAAGCTAGCAATGTGTTTGTAGAACAGTGGAGATCAAGCCTCCTTTTAGATAGGAAATTCATACGTGACATTCACAAAAGCTAGAGCTGAGTGGTGCTGACTATTTTTAAAGTGTGTGTATTAGAGCAAAAAAGTATGTGCACCCATGCAGAGAGCAACACTTGGTAAGGGGTGGGGCTGTGGAAGAAAGTGTGAGGTTATGCATTGTGTGTTTAAAATCTTCAGCTGTTTTCATCATCTTTCTGCAGATGAGTCATGTGTTAGGCTGAAAACAAAGGCTCTCTCTTTGGAATGTCTGGTAGTTGTGTAGTAGCCATCATATGGTTCTTGTCCATAGGATATCTCTGTGTTCTTTCCCTTGATTTTTGCAGAACCATTATCATGAAGTCACAAGTCATTCCTGCTAAGTAGAAGACAAGTCTATAATGAAAGAACTGTGTGATTATTCAGTGAAGTCTTTCCGTTCTTTCTAAACTCTTCAGATGACCAGCTGTTTCTTGTTGCAATTAGATCCATTGTTCTAAATATATTTTTAAAAAGGGAATTCATTACCAAAAAGATCAATAATAAAAAATAAATGTAGCAGTGTTATGATGTTTTCAGGGCAGCGTTATGGTGTTTAGTTTTAGCAACACCAAAGCTAATGCAAAATCAGTCCATGTGACAATACATTGGATGTTGCATGGCAGCTGACAGCTGCTTAAAGCACTCAACAAGATTTCAACAGAGGAATTGACCAGGTATTTCTTATATTTTTATAAGAAATTTTATGTTGCATTTCTTATATCCCATTTCTTATGTTATGTTTATTGTATTTTAATCTCAGCTGCTGATAGAAATACATATAAGGAGACCTGTTAGGGAAAGATGAGAATGTATCTCTATAAATGTTTTTTCCTTATGGCTTAGAAACTCGAGTCTGCAAATTTATTCAACTTTTCTTTGAGTTTTCTCCATTACTTGCATATTTACCATTGAGAAAAGATCTAATTGTTAGCTTCTCAAATAGTAAAATAAAGTGGTTCTGTTTTTTTGTTTGCCCACATGAAAAACTGTTATAAGATATTAATATATGGGGGGAGCCTAGGTGGGTGTCCAGAGCCACAAAAAAATATTTTTTATCAAAGGCAGCCTTGTGGATTATCTTCATATTTTTTATGGTGTGTCCATTGCAGACTATTCAGCAGTGATGCTGTTATTGACACTTGTAACTCATGTATCAGGCTATTGCAAGGCTGTTCCTTATGTTTCAGAAAGTCTCCATTCCAAATTTGTTTCCACCTAGAGTTTCCTCTTGGTTTTTGGATGTCTTGGGCATTTCTTTCATATACTATTAACTTGAAATGGCCTGTGATTAAAAAGCTTTGCTTCTTGTTCAGGACTTTGGCATTAAAGTTTAGCAATAGAAAATGAAGGATTTCCTTTTGTTGATTTCAGTTTAATTTTTCTTTTACTTGTTAGCAGCAAGCTGATAAGCAGTATAGCAAGAAGGATATGTTTTGCAGGAACTTGCTTGCCACTACGACTGTGTAGTTCTCCACAGGAACTACAGATGTGGAACATGCCTGGCAATTTTTTCAGTTTCCTAAGTAAAAGCTTTTGCTAATGCAAATACCACAGACTGCAATGACAGCTCTTTTTATCTGAAATCTGGGATTAGCTGTATAATTTATGTCAGACATACAAAAGGAATCTTTAGCACCTTTGTCTTGCATCCTGCTTTTGTTGCAAGGGCAGCTTAGACTTCCTTTTGCTTAGGGTTCATAGTCTGTGGGAACGTAAGCTGTTACCTTGGGGTGTCTCGTGGTCCCTGGTATAGAAATTACAGCCTGCAGCACATGTGGCAGGATAGTGCTGTGTCAGAACTTCAGCTTCTAGAGTGAGCCTGGCATTTTAGCACATTTTAGCACAAGCAGGTGTCTGTGGTTTATGCGGCTGAACTGTGTATCTGTAACTCAACTTCTGCAGCAAGGTGCTTCTCTGCAGCGTGAAACAGGTGTCTTGGAAAGGCAATGAGGTGCATTGATTACATGAAACCCAAAAAGTTTAAATTGCTTGGAAGGGACCCACAAGGACCAGTGAGTCCAGCTCCTGGCCCTGCACAGCACCATCCCCAAGGGTCACACCACGTGCCTGAGCACATTGTCCAAATGCTTCTTGAGCTCCGTGAGGCTGCTGCTGTGACCACTGGCCTGGGGAGCTGTTCCAGTGCTCAAACACCCTCTGGGTGAAAAAACTTTGTCTTAATATCCAGCCTAAACCTCCTTTCACAGCTTCAGCTGTTCCCTCAGGTCCTGTCTCTGGTCACCACAGAGAAGTGATCAGTGTCTGCCCCTCTGCTTCCTCTCATGAGGAAGCTGTAGACTGCAATGAGGTCTCCTCTCAGTCCCCTTAGGTATTAGGGACTAAGAAAATGCATTACCAGATCCCCAGTTTCAGGATTTCAAGCACTGCATTAAATAGGTCCAGCTTGACAACATAAATGGTGACATCATGGGAATGATTGGCAGGATGAGCCTTCATTTTAATGCAGTTAAATGTATTTAGTTTTATTATTACACAGAATGCTCGGGCAACTCTTATGCCACAGCTCTTCCTATAGTTCATGTGCATATACTGTCAGTCACTTTTTAAGAGTTAAATCCATAAAATGTGTCAAGCTTTTTGGGGTTGATGGTATTTTTAGCTCCAAGCCTTTGTGTGGTTCTCTTATTTCTTGTGCTGTTTTTTTCCCACCTCTTAACTGTTAGGGATTTAAATGAAGATAAAGCTGTTTTACAATTTATTTGAAGAATGAGATCTCCTGGTAGTGACTTAGGAACACTGTCAGATAATAAGATTAGAAGTAGAAGAGCAGTAAGTGGCAGGAATGAGCCTGATGCACCTGAATAAAGGATTTATCTTCATCCTTTCCCTGTTTTCCTAGGCAATCTGAAATGTGTGTGTTGGTTTTACTGATATTTTTGGCCTATCTACACTTCATTTCTGAACACAGATGGAAAGGATTTTTACTCTTTTGTGTGTGTGCGTGCTTGTGATTAGTTGCATGAATAGGTGTAACTAAGGGCATAATTGGAATGGGTATCTTCAGCTGTATGCTGCCAGCTATTTTAAAAATGTAGGAATTCAGGACTCTGACTATCAAATATGATTTAAAATACTAAACCATGGTTCAGTTACTGTTTTTGTTTGTTTCTTTAATGCATACATAAGGATAAAGTGTTGGACCTAACAAGGTAAGCTGCATCTTCTGACCTTTGGAAAGTGCTGTCATCACAGCACCTTTAGTTGTGCATGCATATGGCAATTTTTTATTAAACTAGATACAGATTCTTTATTTGTACAGATGTGAAATTGTTCTAACCAAATTTCCTTGGTTAGTTTACCACTGCCTGAAAGAGAAATTTCTCAAGAGATAAGGAGAAATATTGTACTCACTGGCTGGGTACCTCATCTGTCAGGTATATGTGGTTAATAAGACTTGATTAAAATACCTGTTGACTAGATAACAAAAGAACAAGTTTGCCTGTGACATTTGAACGAACAGGAAAGTTGGTTTTTTTTAAGTAATTTTATCTAAGCTGCTAAGTGAAGCAACAGTTCACTTAATAGGCCAGTTTAGAACAGAAAGTTTAATTTAATTTAATTGTAGTGACCTGGAGTAAGATGAAATGCATTGTTTTTACAGCATGGGTGGAGATGAGATGAGCATATCTCAAAAATCACTTCTGCTGAAAGTGGCCTTTCTTCCAGATACATGGCCCTGCCTCTTTCCTTACATCAGCCCTGCTGCTTTTCTGACAGCTTGCAGAGCTGGCTTGGCTCATTAGACAAGTCATCATAATGGAAGGAACACTAATTCTACTCTCATGTCAGGAGTTGTGTCAGGTACTCAGCTCATTATGTTCTGGAATCACTCTGGAGAAGCAGGAAGTGAAATATTCCCTTGCAGCAAGTTAGCTTAGTCTGATGAGACAAACTGTGTCAATCTGCCTACACCTTCAGGAAGGTAATAGGAACAGTAATTGGAGTTGTAATGCTTGCAGTGGATACTGGCATTAATATGTACTAGGGATCCTCTCTAGTAACAGGAAAAGGTGGTAATGGCTATAGTAAACTACAGTGTTGCACAAATGGATTAGTTTATCTGCAAATTGCTGGAAGGTCCATTCATTCTTTTGATTTGGTACATATGTGACTATTTTCAATTGTGTAGAGATAAAAAAATCTGTTTGTAAGTCAAGCAGCATTGCTTACATGCCAGGATATACCTTTATGGGTTTTGTCTTTTTCGTTTGTAAATATGTTTCCATGTATTCCAGATTGATAATATGATTTTGTAATATGAAAGAATTAATACACACGCAACTGTTAGGCAGGGTAAAGTAATAATTTCCGGCTAAAAATGATTTTGAAATAATTTTGAATGATTTTGAAATTTTGAAGGACTATAGTGATAAAGAAAAAAATAGTCCTTTAGATTGCTCTAAACTGGCTTTGTAATATGCTCTTTTTTCTGTCTTCTTATTAAGGTCCTAGATGCCTCAACACTCAGCTTTGGTACTCGAGTCAGATGGTTTGCCATATGCTTTGTTGCTGGCATTGTGTGTTCTTTTCTTGTAAGTAAAGTTACTTTTTTCCTTATGCTTTATTACTGTTCTACAGTTGAACCTCATTCATATTCCTTTTATGTGTGATTCCCTGTTTGTTTTATCCTGCATTCTAAGTATTGTATGTATTTATTTATTTAACTGGACATTAAATTTATAATTGGCTCTGTTGGTCTCTAAATTATGATTTTGGCCATTTTTCTTCCAATTACAGAAGAGACTACTTTTACTGTGGTAATTATTACTGCACAATACATTTTCTTACTAAAAGGTTTCAGGACTGACAAAATACACTTTTTTTTTGTAATTGGTGTATTAGGAAAGAGATGTGTACCTCTCTTATTTTTACTCTCTCCAGTAAAAGGAAAAAAGAGGGGGGAAGCTTAAACGGTTTGTAAAGGCTGAAGAAACCACAATTGTAGCATGTCACACTCAGCAAATCAATAGGTGAGGGCTGTGGTTGTGTGTTGACACTTGAAAAACTTGCTGCCCTTCTGGTGGTTTTACAGTCAGCAAATCATTTGTTCATTCCTGAACTTCCGGGGCTGGCAGGAGTCTGCAGCCTGCATTAAGAGTTGAGACCTATTAATTGCTTGGCTCTGTCAATATCTGACTCAGGTAACTTGCACTAGAAGGCAGTTTTTCAGCTGCACAGAAACTCCCAGGAGCAGCTGAAGAAACATTGGGCAAGTCCTCTTCATTCTTTTCCTCTTTCTCTCTTTTCCTTCCTTCTCCTCCCTCCCTCTTTCTTCTTCCTTCTTTTCTTTTCACCACAGATTTCCACTAAAATTGCAATTCAGTAGAATGCAGTTGCTTTTTTGTTTAGTTGTTTTTTTTCAGGACACAGTGTGCAGATCACAGTTTGTTTTGCTTCTAATGGAGGTTTTATTTAGGCTCTGGCAGGCTGAGAAAGTTGGGTCTGTACAGCCTGGAGGAGGTTGTGTGGAGACCTCATAGCAGCCTTCTAGTGTCTGAAAGGGGCCTACAGGGAAGCCAGGATGGGGCTCTTTCTCAGGAGCTGTTGATAGGACAAGGAGTAATGGGTACAAATTGAAAACAGGGATATTTAGGTTAGAGATAAGGAAGATGTTCTTTATTGCAAGGCACTAGAACAGGTTGTCCAGGGAAGTTGTGGGTGCTCCATCCCTGGCACTGTTCAAAGCCAGGCTGAATGGGGCTTTGAGCAGCCTGGTCCACTGGAGGGTGCCCCTGCCCATGGCAGTGGCTGTTGTATCCAAGTGGTCTCTAAGGTCCCTTTTCTATTGTTCCTTTTCTCCCTGAGCATCATAGGGAACTGTGATCAGCAGTAGGCTTTGGATATTTTTAAGTTCAATGGAAAGAAGAGCTATCTGGAAGTAAGAGTTCTAATATGTTTCTTTTCAGGCTCAGTGTGTATTTAGGCTGCAAGCCCAAATGGTTGATTGGAGGAGAATAGTAGTGCAGCTTTATGATATTTTATCTTGTGCACAGAGGTGTAGGGTGTACAGTGGGGCATTGTAACAAAAGTGAAAGTGTTGTGAAATAGTATATAAACAGTACAAATAAATCTCTTCTGACATTGCCTAGTTGTAAAAATATCTAGAAATCCAGTGAACCAGCACATTGCCAGCAGGTGGCAATAGAAGTGTGCTGGGTAGTGACTGCTGCAATTCTGAGAGCAGTGTGCTCTGTTAGTGTGTATCAGAATGATGTTATTCATAGTATGAAGTTGTATTTATAGATTATAAAATCTAAATAAATTGAATTAACTAACTGCAAATGCATCGATAACTTGTCTTTTATAGGGAACAGCATTGCTATGGCTCCCAAAGGGGATCAAACTTTTTGCAGTTTTCTACACCCTGGGAAATATTGCTGCACTCGCCAGGTATGATTTCTTAGTTACTTGTTTTAGAAAGGTACCCTCCTTTTCAGCTACGTTTCCATTTTCTTTTACTCTAGAGTGCTATGTTGTATATAAACAACATTGTTTTATATTGAATGCTAATAACAAAAACTTGTTTGTTTTACAGTTTTGTTGTTTATCACTTGCCTTACACGCCTGTTTGTGGACACATCACAATTGCTATCTGAAGTATGACTAACAAATTGGTAGCTGAATGTTTTGTACTTTTGACAAAGTAAAAGTCCTTACTAAGTCCTTTTGCCAGGTATAGAAGTACCTCAGCTTCTGGAGCAAACTGGTTGTCTGCCCTCTGTGTGGATACTTTGTTACTGGAAGGAGTTTTTTGCTTTTAAAATAGATCATCCTGTTTCCAAGAAAACTTTCAAAAAGGAAACATTCAGGAAATCCTTGTTTTGACTCTAAGGCTGAAGGCAGAATCTAAAATTTGCTCATAGTGTATTTTTAAACTCTCAGATTCTTTTGAAGTGTTGCACATTACAGTTAGTTCTAAAAGACTTGCAGAAGGGGGCCTCTTAAGATTGAAAACTTTCACAGTTTGAAAGACACATAAGAAACAACTTAATATCTATAAGATATTTTCAATTTCTGTTTGTCCTCCTCTTATTATTTGAGTGTAGTTAAGGCATGTTCATGGGACTCAAAGTCCATGGGGTCTGGTCTTGACTTTCATGGACTCTGACTTTAGTCAAGTAACTTAACTTTTGAGTCAAAGCATTTTTAACCTGTTAGAACTCAGGTAATGTGACATTAACATTGGAGAAACGTGAAGATGCTGCTTTTCCTCAACAAATTTGTTAGGAGACAATAATGTCTATACTGACAGTCTCAACTGTAGAACTATTCCATCTCATACTAGAACATCTCATACTAAGACAAATTGTGTTTGCCTTTCTCTCCCTTATCTTACTCTTTATTCTTTGTTGTTTGTTTGGTGTGAGGTTTTTTGGTTGTGTTGTTTATACCTGTTACTTGAGTGTTTTCACTTCTTCAAATTAAATGAGCTTTTTAGAAACATGGTACTAATCAAGTCTACTTGAGTTAAGAGGAAAGTTTTTACAGATTAGTATTTCTTTGAGGAGAATACTGAGAAACTTTAGTCTACACTCCAGCTAAAATTAGAAGAAAAAAGGGGCCCATTTTTCTTCAGTTGTACTTCTGGATATAAAAAACAGGCAACTGTGTTCTAAGAACAGTAGGAGATGACAATGAAGTCCCAAATTGGCAAGCAGATTTAAACTTTTCCAGGCTTGTTTGCAAGTCTGTATTTAAACCAAAACTCTTACTAGCCTGTTAAGTCTCCTCTAGCTTGTTTTCACTATTGTTTTCAAACTATGAGCATGAAAACAATGATACTTGATTATGTTAAAGGATGATAAGTATGTCTTCTACAGAGTGGTGTATCTAAAAGAATTATTCTGTTTAACTGGAGGATGTCTAGAATTTTTTTCCAGCTTTTCTTTCTGCCCTGTATGGAATCTCTTCTCATCTCTGGAGCAGCTCTTGTGCTGTAGGTCTTCTCAATATGAATCAGATTACAAACAATGCCTTTTGCTTTCTATATTTTTCTGCCTATTTTATGTGACCAAAACCTAACTTCTGTTTACCACTGTATTTTCCTCATCCCTATCTTTCCACTAGTTAACTAATATTTTTTTCTAGTTCTTCACATCCCCTTTTTTTTGTCTTAGTTTAATTTTATGGCTCAGCACAGGATGAAAAAATACTGAGAAAAAAATAATTTGGATTGCAGTGAATTTACAACTTTTCTTTTTCTATTGAATTGTGATAACTTTTTTCCATTTAATATAGACATTTGAGGTCTGTCTACATCAGATTAAAAAAAGTGAAGGAGATACATGTGTAAAGTTGCTAATAGGAGAATATTTGGATGTGGAAAATTGAGTTCTATTTACTGCCTGGAATGTGGATTCCCATATTTTCTCTGTCATAGAAGGCTTGTGATTGGTTTCAGGAGGAAGCTCTATCAAACTCTTCCCTGCTTTGTTTCAAGTAAAAATGAATGACTAGAAAAGAAAAGCTAGACTAGGTTTTCTGCTCTGTAGTAAAGCATTCAGACCACCACAAGATTACAAGCATTTTAACTCATTAAATTGTTGTGTTTTCTACAAAGCAGAATGACAAGGAAGAGACTCATCTCAAATATTTGAAGCCAGAGAATTACTCCTGAGGTTGTGAACTCTTAGTTCAGATGGCATTTCTTTGCATGAAAAGGTACAGCATGTGGTGTTGCTGATGGTTTTCATTCTCCCTTCAAGTTACCTACAGAGTAGGAAAAAGCAGGAGGATTAATACAAACTACTGAACTTTTTCCTGCCTTTTTGCTTGCTGAGTTTGACTAAAAGAGGTAGAGCTTCCCTGTAATCTTGATTGTAGCTACTTGCATTCTGCCTGGGTAAAAAAATTTATTGTTAAACAAAAATTTTCTGCAGCAGGTTGGTCTTTATTACATGACATTGTTTTAGCAAGTCAGTTTTTATAACAGCTTTAACACTAGACTTCAAAATTCACTAGACTTCAACTTGATAACTCTGCTATACTTACAGTGTTTTGTTTTGGTAATGTAAAAAGCTCTAATCACTATATTTGTTCCCATTATCTTTCCTGAAATCTTGGATATAATCTCATTTACTTCTGCAGTTGAGTTTTCTCATGGTTTTTCTTCTATCTGTTATGGTGCTTGCCATCTTAAAATAACAATCAAAACATCTTTGACCACCCACCCATCTCCAAATCCATGCAGAGCTGCTTATAGTCATTGTTTAATCTCTCCCCATTTTGTATCTCTTAACATGATTTAAATTTAACTGTAACTGCACTGCTTTCTTAATCATCTTTATTTATAAATGGCATTCAGCACCATCAAACAGATTATTAGTGGAAATGTGTCTTCTTATTTGATGAAACAGTTCATGAAAACTGATTTGCTTCTATGCTCTTCTGTTATTCCTTAAGTATATCCTTGTCACACTCTGTTCTCTCTTATCTCAACCAATATAAGTGTTCTTATATTTTCCTGTTCCTTTTTTTTTCACTATGGTAATATTTTGGAAAGAATTTCGTGACCAAGGGTGACTCATAAACTGTTTCCAGGGCTAAATTCATGGAGTAGTTCACCTTCTGTTCTAGTTAGTCTCTGTTGCTAAGCACTGAAATATCTTTTTTTAAAGCCTTTGTAGTCATCTGTCTGTTGGAAAACTGGTTAATTACCTGCAGTCTTTTAGAAAGAGTTATTTGAAAGTGTTTTACAATTTGTTTTGTTTTTCTCTCCTATTAGTACGTGTTTCCTGATGGGGCCACTGAAGCAACTGAAAGCAATGTTTGATCCAAAACGATTAATAGCCACCATTGTGATGTTGGTAAATATACTATCTTTGTTTCCTTTTATTAAAAAGTTTCCCTTTAGCCTCAAAGCTAAATTTGACGTGTTTTTAAAGGGAGGTCATTTCTCAGTCTGCCTCTTCATTCTGCAGAGAAATGACAGTCAAGCTGTGTGTCACAAAGATCATCTAGCTCCTTTCTATGAACATGTGTGTTTTTGTTGTTTATGATTCTTTAATTAATAATTTAATTAAATGTTACTTACAAAATATCTCTTAGTAAATGCTAATAGCAGGTTAATTGGTTTTAATTTATTTTCTAAAATATTTTCTTCAAGAACAAAGGGAGAGACTTTTTTAACTACTGTGAAAAGTCAGCGCCCCCAAAGCGTAGCTTGACAGTTGTTTTTTGGCTGCAGCTTGGTCCATAAAGGTCAGTGGTTCAGCACTTTCAAAGCAATGGAGAAAATTAATTTATTTCCCAAGTCTGGGCAGCCACATGTTCAGCTTTGAGATTGTCTGTTGTGACAACCCTGGCTCCTTTACTTCCATGACCATCATTTCTTCTTCCAGGAGGATGGGAAAAAACCTTCTCCCAAGTATCAGAATTCCTATCCCAAAGCTCTATATTAGGTAGTTAAAACAACTTTCTCCCTTTGGTGCTTCTCTGTTTAATACTTTTTTCTCTTGTTCCTACTGTTTTGTTTCAACTTTTATTTTTGAAATGTACTTGGCTTTCCTCTTCTCCCTATCATATAACTTGTTTTTCTAGTTTAGTGGGTAAGAAAGTCTTCATAAATTCTTTTTGGATGTCTGTCATATGAAGGTTGCATGTACTTCCTCTCACACACCCACATAAAAAAAATAGTTATAATCTCATTTGAGAAGCTTACCTTTGCCCCTGTCTTTTGGGGAGGTCACTTGGTCATTGCTTGGACTCCAGACTTTGTTCAGCGCGTTTGGTTTGTTTTGTTTTGAGTGTTTTTGTTTTGTTCTGTCATTTTCAACTCATAGCAAGTTACATGTCATCGGAAGGTTACGTTTTGTAGGCATGAATTAAAAATGTCCAAGAATATCTCCAGTTCTCCTAGAGAGTACTTTCTAGGAGAGTATTTGCTGAGCATGAATTCTCCAACACTTTACAGCTGTGGGCTTTTTCCAATGAAACAGAGCCTAAGACACATGCTTAAAACAGCAGGCACAAAAATCATTTTGCTCTGATGATCTGTCATCCACTGTGCTCAGACATGGTGGCAAAGAAAATAACACGCTTTGAAGGCTGTGAAAACAAAACACATCAGGGAAATGGAAGAGAACAGAGAGCACAGCAAACATCACAGACCTACCTGTGCAGAGAGGCTACCAGCAAAGTTGGGAAGATGAGAATGAAAGGTTTCATCTAATAGTGAACATGAACATTGGATAAGAGCTAGGACTTTTAGTATGGAAATTTCAGTAAAACTGAGAAGAACTGCTAAATTTAAAGTTTTGAAAACTTCAGATGAATTTTACTGTTTTAATCCCCATCCTAACACAAAGCTAGAATTGTAGGCAGTTCAGGAGTCACTAACGTTTCGAAAATTTCAAGAGTGTGTTACTTTTCTTCCTTTCAATAAAAAAGCCAACAAATTTTTTTTCAAGTGAAAATTAATTTGTGGTTTTGTTCTGTTTTGTACTATGAAAAATGGAGGAAGCCAGATAAGATCTTGTGAAAAAGTTCTAAGTGATGGTTAAGCTTGCACAAATAGTGTGATTATTTGGCATAGTAAACAGCGTCATTGTAACATTCTATCCAAAGTGTTTAAGGACCTTGAACAAAGCTTCATGTGAGCTTTTTCACTGTACCTGAGGCAGCTGCTCCCTAGTGGACTCTTCGTTAGTGTCAGATGAAAAAACACTGACAGATGAGGCATAGCCTGTATTTTCCAGATCCTATAATTGAAAATTGATGTTTTTAATAAAGGGTTGTTCTTAGTGATGCACACATCTTTCTTGTCAGAGACAGGTGTTAAGAATACCAGGTTTACAATGATAGTATGTACTGGAATAAAGGAGTAGCCATTACCAGACTTCTTGATTTCTTTCAATAAAGCTTTATCATCTATGCCTACCTCTTAATAGAAACAACACGTAAGGGTGCACACATCAGCTTATACTCCTGCTGGTTCTGTAAGTCAACTCCTGCTTTTCAAGACTTGTCCCAGCCCTTCTGGCCATGCATACCTCATACTGTGCTTTGAAAAACTCCATAGAGTTGATTATACAGTCACTGTGCGACAGCTTTTGGCTCTTCTTGTTTCCTGAGTCCATTTTTAAGTGCTGATTGCCCATTGAAAACGTGGATTGTTACTGTACTTGCTTCATTGTGTATTTGAATATTGATTCTTTTTTTTCTTTGTCCCTCCTTCTCACTCCAGCTTTGCCTAATATTGACTCTGTGTGCTGTATTCTGGGTAAGTGAGAATACTTTTTTTTTTTTTCTGAAAAGCAATCTCAGTTAGTTTATTAATTGTATTGTAGCTTTAAGATACAGTTCAGTGGTGGAGGAAAGGTGAGTTCATGTGTGTAGTGTTTTTGTTGTCAGCTGCAGTTGAGCTTAAGTGGTGTGATGAGCCTCCTGGCTGTAAAGCAAATGCATCCTTCCACCTGCATGTGATGTAGATGAGAATGCAAAATCTAGAGCATCAGGTTCAGTCTGCAGAACTCTAGAATAAAAACTAAGAAAAGCAAGTTCAAATATTGTTTTGTTTCAGTGATGCATACGTCTGTCAGAAAATATCAGAGAGTATATAACTATCTTTAGAAGCCATGGATACAGAATATTAAGCTGGTTAAGACAGGAAAAAAAGCCCAGAAGTATCTTCAAGCATTTTCATTGAAAACTAACTGTAGTTGCATTCCATAGAAGTAAATATGTTACTGGAAATGAACTTCCATATTTGCAGAAGTACAGTGACAAGAGTGAGTGTTAACACTGATGTTGTTAGGTGTTTCCAAGGCTAGAAAAGGTTGTGTGTGATGCTAATAGAATGATGGATCAAATGAATGGAGAGTTGTTGGGAAAGAAACAGCAAATTAAGACAAGGAAATTTAGGCATTGTCAGTTAACTCAATTGAACAGTCTGTGTCAATTGGTTGTAATATAGACTGGTGTGGTGTGAAATGAACTAACTTGCAGTTATTTGCTTTATTTTTCTTTAGTGGAACAAGAAAGGTTTGGCGATGTTATTCTGCATATTGCAGTTCTTGGCAATGACCTGGTAAGATTCTTAAAATTCTTTCTAATTTCTTCTCCCTGCCCCTACACCCGCATGATTATAAACCTGTATATGTATGATTTACATGTAAGTGTGCCCAAATGCTAGCCTCAATCTGTTTTTCTCAGCTAGGTTGTGTAACTAGCAAAATCTATATTCAATCATCTTGCAAAAATGGTAATTTGAAGTATTTTCTGCAATGTGTGAACTTACTTGAAGCCTTATGAAAGGAATATATATGCAAAAAAAAATTGTCTTTTTTTTTGTGTTGTAAAAGTAACAGTATACTCTCCTCTTTTTCAAATTCTAACTATTTTTTCATTTTTGAAGTGAAAGAAGCTAAAAAACATTTTCTTAGGGTGTGTCCTGCCCCAGGAATATACTGGGTAAAGGGTGGGTGGATGTGAGAGGGTGAATTGAGTACAGCAGGTGCTGTGATGAGCATGAATGCACTCAGGGGCTGGGTTTGACAATATGTGAGTGCAGTCAGGTGAATGGTTGCAAGCCTGGCAGAAGTTCTGGAAGTTACTGCTTTTTCCACAGAGATAAATGCTTTGTGTCCTTGTCCCAGGTGAATTACTTGATGCTCACTCTCAGGCAACCCAGGGTGACCACAGTTGTTGTTTGAAGTTGCCCTGAACACACAGAGTCTGTACTGAACGTGGGTCTGAGCACAAGGAACCATTTGTTCAGGACAGGGACTGTTGGGCATGGTGCTACATAGAGGGAAGAACACTAGCTCAGACTGTGCTTGTGTGTTTGCAGCAGACAGTTCACGTTTGTTAAGTGTCCTGGGGTTTGATCAGGCTGGGCATGAGAACAGAACACTGCCTGGAGGCTTGTGAGAAGCAAGTTTCAGAGAATAATAGAATTGTCAGCTGTTTGAGTGTCACAATTGTGGAATATTGTTCATCCTACAGCATGTATCTGTCTTTAGTTACATAAATAATATGATTAGATGTATATTTGCATAGTAATTTAGATTGTTTTTTAAACTGGAAAAAGTTACCTCTATCATCTTGAGTATTGTTTTCCCAGAAATCTCTATTCCTTTTGGATTTGGCAATAGTAAGTCTGTTTTTTTAAGTTCATGTGCAATAGAAGGTGTGAACTACATTGAAAAAAAAAAAAAAAAAAAACAACAACCAAACAAAGAGAAAGTAAAGCACCAAATCCATGTCGCTATGTTTAGTTCTTGTCCAAACATGTCATCGTTTCTCAGGTAAGCGTTAAATTGAATAGGTAATCTTGTTTAAAATTTTGTTACAACAGGTTGTTTTTATTAATGCTGGGCTGAAGTAAAGTAATTTGGTTCTAGGAGAGACATGAACACTCTGCAATTATACTTTTTTCCTCTTTTTTTTCCAGGTATAGCCTGTCTTATATTCCTTTTGCAAGGTGAGTCTGTATAATAATTTCCATCTTAACAAAGGTCAGTTACCTTTATGCTAGGAAGGGGCAAAAAGTACTTTGAATGTTGGAAAAATATAACATACTCCCTTTTAATTTTTGGAAAATGGCATTGCTGAATTTAAAAGTCATGCTTAATATAAGGTTTAAATAGAAGTACAATACATAGTAATTCCCTTTAATAAATTTCTCTCTAGTTTCCACCACTGAAAATTAATCAAGATTTTGTTTAAATATTGTCTCCAATGATCTAATAGTAGAGTGATGCAATAGTGACTTTTGTGGTACTAAAATGAAAGGTAACTTATGGATCTGAGATCCTAGTTAAAAGCAAACAACATAGTGGCAGTTTCTGTGTCTATTTCTGAGTTCCTCCATCATTTTTAGGAGGGGCAAAGGGAAGACTTTGGCTGTATTTTCATTCTGGCAAGCTTCTCTCTTTTCTTTCATTCTTGTGTGTACAAAAAGGGAATGAAAGCAAACCAAACACATAGTGAAAACACATGCAAGTAATCAAATGTAAGAATCTGTTTTGTCTGTGATTCATGTAAAATGCAGTTCAGTGTTCCTGACAGTGGGGTATTTTTTAAAAAAATTAAGCATTTCCATATCATTTAATGAGGCTTGCTGTAATAGAGGTGTGGGGAAAAAGAATACAAAGTACTGTCTATCCCTTTAATCTGGTATTTTTCTGTAGCATCGCCAAAAAAATCTGTACTTTTTTTTTAAAGCTTCAGATTACATCTAGGAATTATTTTTTTTAAGATAGTCATTGATAATTATAGTGAATAAAATAACTGAACTCAGGCTTCAGACTGTCATTTTACTATTTCTGACAGCTCAGGCTAACCCAGTCAAAAGTAGTATTCTGAATTTTATAGTTCCAGTGGCTGTGAGACAGTCTCAGTTCATTCCTTTTTTTTTTTTTTTTTTGTCTTTTTATTTAATGGCTTTCTCTGTAGAGAAAGCAAGTTGACCTGGTCTCTTGACTTTTTCTTCCCTACTTAGTACTTCTAAGTTCTGGATAGAAAAACATTAAATTATATGCATCAGTTAATTTCTTTGGGTTTATTTATCTATTAGATTTTATGAGCCAAGGAACAGAATTTCATACAGACTGCTTTTAGTAATACTGTGGTTTCTTTAGGGATTACTGAGTTATTTGCTTATGTGGAGTGGTACTATAAATTTGTTGATTGTTGTATACACTGCCTTTCATATGGGAGCAATGATGTAAAGCATATTAAGTGCCAGAGAATAGTATTGTATCATTTGTTTAAAGTATGCATTTCACTTGATTTCATGAAATTATCATTCCTTTGTTTACTCTATTCATGGTTTGCTCTTCAGAACATTTTACTTGTTCAGAGGTTTGTTGAGGTGGGGGTTGTTGGTTTCTTTTTGTTTTTTCCTAAATTAATGGTAGCTCTCCTGTTGGCCTGGCAACAAAAAGCCCCACCAAACCAGACCCAAATGAAAACAAGGACAAATGCGAGGAAACCGAAACCCATACAGCTGAGTGAGTTTAAGGAGTGATGATAGTATGTTTCTTTATTTTTGAAACTAACTAGCAACAGAATGCAAATTCCACTCCTTAGTAAGTTGTTACTTTTCTGGGAAAAGGGGAAATAGAGGAAACTAGAGCTAGTGATCTGAGTGCAGCAGTCAGAAAACAGTTTATTGTTGATTAAGCAAAGGGAACCCTCCAGCTCTACCAAAACTTAGGGCTGAACCAGCTCTCTCCATTCTGCAGTGTCAGTGCACACTTGAAACCCTTCAGCCTGTGCTTTATTTCCTGCAGATGTGGGTTGCAGCCCTGGCAGCTGTGTCTGCATTTCAGCATGGCCTGCAATGCAAACAGCATGGAAAGCCCTTGGTACCGACCGGGCTAGAGCCTGGGCTTTAGGCTTTTCTGGTTTGGTGGAGGCACTCACACAGAAGTCTTCATTTGGTCAGCTATTGATACCTGCCTTTAGTTTCTACCATATTCGTAATTGTAAATAGGTAATGGTTTAGATGTATATAAACAAAATAACAAATATCTTTACTGACTTTTATCTTCTCTTTTTTTCTTTTTTAAAGGGATGCTGTGATTAAATGCTTCTCATCCTGTCTGGGGTAAATTAAAACCAGGAACCACTGTCCGCTTTAAAAGGCAACTTTTTTCCTCTGTAAATTTTGCTCAAAAAACTACTTTTCCACTTCTGAAATACCCAGTAGCAATTTAGTACTTTCCTTGCCTTTTGCACTTGGGAGATTAAATAATTTTTATTAGAAACTCTTTTTAAAATAAATTTGGAGAATTATTTGTGTTTACCCTGGAACTTCCAGGCTTTTTTTTAACAAGAAAGTACATTTAAATACTTCATGCAGAGTAGTCTTAACACTACTTTGTATCCAGTAACAGTTTATTCCCCAGTGGAGGCAAGTCACTAAGGTCTGGGTAGTATGCATAAAGATTTCATTTACAGTTCTGTCCAAAACTTGCAATGTGCCATTTATGTTTGTATATTATCCATTGTATGCTTTTCCAAAGACAGAGTTTTATACACATTGTAAAGATATGGAAGGTTGTAATTAACTGCTCCTTTGAAATGTCTATACATGTGCCTTATGGAAAAAACTTAATGAGAATGTGAAAGGTATGTTTAAAACCTGTTGGATTTTATTAAAAAAGTTGTGTTTTAAATGGTTTTTTTTAAAAATACTTTCATATCTAAATACTTTTTACTAAAAGAACTTATGGCTAATGTATAAATGAGACTTGTGAAATAAATTCATTTTAAAAGTGCCTAATGCATTTTATTTAGGAATCAGCTACATGATGGCTGAAAATTTCAGCATTACACTTGAATAAATCTGAAAGCATAAATGTATGTATATAACTATATCCAAATTTGTTTAATAGATTTGCAGAAATTACCCTAAAGGTTCTTTTAGTATTTAGACAGACTTCATCTGGTAATAGATTGAAGTACTCTAACACTTTGACTGGCTCCAGTAAGAGGTTCTCATTTCTAATTTTTTCAGCTAAGAACTCTACAATTGATCTGGAGCAAAGTTAAATCTTTAATGTTTGATGGTTGGTATTATATTGCAGGAGGTTCTTTTTCACACAGGATGGATGTGCTTACTTATGTGTGTTCAAAACTGAGTTGGTCTGGATTTTTTTCTGTTGATCCACAAATCTAGAAGAAGGAATAGCTTTGAAAAGATGTGATCAGCAGTGTCAGAAAGGGGAAAACCTCAGTGTTTTTAGTATTCAGAGTTCAGGCTAAAGAGACAAATTGAGGTACAGTATGTTCCTGTTAAATCTCTGTGTATGTTGCAAAACATAGCAACAACTTTTGGGGAAGCTGTGTACAGAGTGATTGCATTATTTTGTAGCTAGACTTCCAACTCTTTAACTGTTTAGTAACAATAAGTTGCCAGGGAGGCATCCTCCCTGCTGATGATAGGGGGGCCAGATAGTCCTGGCCCCACAGCAGGCTCTTGGGCTCGCTAGTGCTGTGTAATGTAGGGACAGCTGTTCCAGCTCTGCCCATAGCCCTGGGTGCTGGGGCACCCTTGGGTGAATTTTTAGTTCCTTTTAGATTTTAGCTTACATGAAGTAGGATGTGCATAGGCAGCGGTGGGTGTCATCCTGGAAGTGACTGGCTCTTCCTCATTTGCTGCTGCTGACCTCAGCTGGCTGGGGAGATCCCACCCCATCCCACTCGTGATTCAGGGCCAGGCCTTCATTTACTCCAGAGCTGGTTTTGCTCATCACCCACCAGTTCTGGTGGTACACAATCACCTTCACTGTAATCTTTAATTAGAATGACATTGGTTATTCAAAATCGATTTATTTATCTACTATGGTAAATGATGAAGTTAGCACTCATCTGTTAACACTTAGACACTGAGAGAGAATGGGTTCAAGAACCAGGAATTCCATGTGCTGGTATGCTTTCATATGCACTTTACTCTGTCACGTCATGTGTCTGTCTGCCCTGGTTTTTTCCTCTCCTGAACATTTAAGGGTTTACTTCTTCCATCTGCATACAGAGCACACAGTCTGTGTTGTTTTGCCTGTATCTTTTGCTCGTTCACATCCTGTCTTTGTTGACTGTGCGTGAGTATTCCAAGAGCTCACAGTTGGGGAATCTTCACAGTGTAGTAATAATACCCTTTATGATAGTGTGGAACCATAGGTGTGAAGATCTGTCCCTGTGAATTGCAACATGCTACCCATTTTTTTTATCAAGTTTTGGTACTCTAATGAAAACAGTACTTTGAAGTAAATGCTGTAGAAATTATATGTCATGACTTGCTAAATTCTGGAGTGGTGGTAATCAGCTTGGATCCATAGGAAATACATGTTTACTTATTACTGCTCCATGAAACCTCTCCAAACCCCTGTTGTTGGCTAGGGTACTTGAAAAGATAGGGAGCTTCTGTCTTGGACATCACAAAAACCCAAACCAAAACCCAAACAAACAAAAAACCTCCACTGGGGCTCTGTCACAGACAGCGTCGACGCTTAGAAGAAGGATTTCTGGACTATACTCTTCATTACCAAACCAGGCAGCGCTTATCCACAGTCCGAATCAGCCCTAGGTCTAAGAGTGTCTGTCTCTAGTCCTGTCTGCCTGCCCTTTTTCGCGATACTACATGTAATCAAGGAGCTCAGCGTATCATTCATGTTTTTAAGACGGCAAGACAGTTTAACATGATTTTAACATACTGCCTTTTCACGCTTGGACGCTTGAGAACTGCGGGAGGAATTTAGAGCCTTTTTGCCCTCGGGGCGTGAGCCCCGCCATCCCTCCCGTTCTTTACTTCGGCTCTGCTGTAGGGCGGGAGGGAGAGGGCCGGGAAACGGCACCGGAGTAGCGCCTCATCGAGCCCGACCATTGCGGCTCGTTCGGGAGGGCGGCCAGTGCCGGTGGACCCCCGTCCCCGCCCGCACGCCCACCCCGCGCCGGGGAAGGGTGTTCCCGGGGCGGGCGAAGGGCGGGAAGGGGGACGGGTTATCGAGAGGGAAAATCGGCGGCTGTCGGCGCAGAGCTCGCTCGCATTCCGCGCCGGCGGCTGGGGCTCCTGGTCCGCCCGTGGCCATGGGGCTGCAGCCCCGGCGCGCCGCGGGGCCCTGCCCGCCCGCGGGGAGAAGCGCCGCCCTGCCCTCCGCTCCTCCCCCTGGGCCCGCAGCGACGAGCCGGAGGGAACTCCCGGGCGCCCCGCCGCGCTGCCGCCGCTCCTGCCGGCCATCCTGCCGACCCCTCCGCTTCCCCGCTGCCGCCCGGGCGCAGCCCAAGAAGCCGTCGGCCGCCGCCTCGGCCCCCAAGAAGGCAGCGCCCCGGCCCGCAGAGGAGAAGGCGGCGAGGAAGGCGCGGGGGCGCCCCCGGAGCGGCCGGGTCCCCTCTCCAGCTCCTGGCCCTGCTCGTCCCTGCAGCGGCCGCCGCCGCGCAGAGCGCCGGCCGAGCGGGCGGCGCGGCCCCAGCCCACCCCGCCGCAGCCGCGGGGCCGCCCGGGGCGCCGGGGCGGGCAGCCGCTCCTGCGAGAGAGCCTCGGCGGGGCGCCGGGGGAGGCGGCGGGGCGCTTCTCGCTGAGCCTGCCCCCGGAGGCCATCCGGTGCTGCAGCGCCGCAGCCTGGAGCGGCAGCGGGGGCAGCCCGCCTCCTCCCCCGCCGGCAGAGCCGCCCCGGCCCGGCGCGGCGACCTGCGCGCCCTGCTGAAGGTTTCGCTGCTCAACGACCGGCACCGCTACGACGACGAGGAGTACGAGGAGGAGGAGGCGGGGGCCGCGGCGGACGAGGGGCTGGTGCGGAAATGCACCGAGTGGCTGCGCGGCGTGGAGAGCGCGGCCGGCCGCGACCACCCCGAGCGGCTGGAGACGCTGCCGCACCTGGGCACCCTGTGAGCGCCGCCGGACAGGGCAGCGGCGGGAGCGCTCGGACCGGGGGAGGTGGGGCCGCCATCCGCGATGCCGTGTTCCCTGGGGCGGTGTCGGCGCCCTGGCAGCCCGGGCGGGGGGCGGCAGGGGCCGGCAGCGGGGCTCTTGGCCCGGAGCCCATCCTCGGGCGCCGCCGCCGCCGGGGCGAGGGACAAAGGAGCGGCGCCGGCCTCCGCCCGCCGGTGCCCGGGTGCTGGGAGGGAAGGCAGGCTGTGGGCGTCCTGCCTCCACCCTCGCGGTTTTTTTAAAGATTTCCGACTACTTTATAAAATGTGCGTAATGGTTTTGTATATTTGTACATAAAAGTTCATTTTTATTTATTTGAATAAAGGACTCTTGTGTTGCGGTAGCCTTTGCGCCTTGGTGGCTTCGCGTTGGGCTGTCCGAGGCTGGCGGTGTCCGCGGTCTCGGTGTCCATAAGGTAAGGATGGGATGGCGGGCTGGTCACCGTGCCGAGAGCCTGTGCCGCTCCTCGGAAGAGTCGCCGACGCCTCGGCTCCAGGGGAAACGCAGGATTCGGCGAGGCGACGGAGGCAGGGACGGAGCAGGCGGGGGCGAGCCCGCGGTGCTGGGGGCAGACGGCAGCAGCGGCGGCGGGGAGCGGTCCTGCCGGGCAGAGAGACAGGGACAGCGGGAGGAGGATGGGGCGGTGCGAGCGGTCTCGGCGTGGGCAGAGGAGCGGCTGGGTCTGTGCACGGACTTGGCGATTGCATCCCCTCCCAGGCAGTAATTCAGATACATCCGACCTTTCGAGCTGCTGCCAGTGTACGAGGTGAATAGAAAGGAGGCAGAGAGGGAGCATAGAAGCAGCATCCTTTGTCAGCGTCCCCCGGCCTCCCATCCCCGGGGCCCCCTGCATCCTTCCCCGCTCCGGGCTATGGCCGTGCCTGGTGCTCTTCCGAGCTCTGCGTTTTGGGAGAGGCGAGGAGGGGCTGGAGAGGCCAAGTACACAGAAATTAGGGGCGGAAAAGGGAAGGGTAAGTCTTTACCAGGCTTACAGTGTCTCGGCCACCTACTGTTGCTCTTGTATTGTTGTTATCCAGCTTCCCATAACAACAGCCAGACCTGAGCATTTACTGTGATTCTATTAGTATTTTGCAAATGAACGTTTGAACATGTAGAAACACGTTCATTTGAATTTACTTAGCTCAGTAAAACAAAGTTTAGTGCCACAAATTGGGTATTATAAATTTCAATAAGACGTCAGTTGTTTATACCAAATGATGTCTGTGCTGACGTCCATTAAATCCTGTGAGATAAGCCCTTCTGTATATTAGTTGCACGATGTAGCCATGTGCTGCATTTTGTTTTGCTCCATGTTTGTTCAAGTACCTTTTTCCTTTTTTTTACCTGAAACTTAAGGAATGACTGGGGGATGGTTTGAGCAAATATTTATTTATTAAATAATGGCATTGATACCTCCATTGGGGAAAAAAAAAAAAAACAAAAACAACAAAAACCAATATAAGGCAATTGTAAAATAGCTATGCTCAAAGGCCAGAGACAAAAGCATGGGGCATGAAAATTTATGGAGACTAATTCCATTTCATTTAAGCAAGT